>OX451740.1:66720959-68143437 GCA_948472305.1 Vicia faba
AAATTAATGATTGGGTTAATACCACTTTTTACTCTACCATCTAGGTGACTTCTACTTTTTCCCCTATAAAAAAGAAATTTTGAAAATAAAATTGTCATTTAAAGATTCCGTCATTTTAGACCTTTGAGTCATATGACTCAGTCAATCTACATATGTGGGGCGCTGAGTGGTTAATTTATTGTTTATTTTCAATTTTTTTAACATATGTGGCATTTATTAATTAATTTTATTTTTTTAAAATCAAAATTAAAAATAAAAATCGGCAACATATCCTTTTTCATCCCTTAAGCTTACCTCAGGGTCCATTATGGTCCCTTATCTTTAAAAAGTTTCAAAGTGGTCCTTTAATTGTTCAAAAAGGACTACTTTAGTCCTTTCCGTCCAATTTTGACTAACAACGTCAACTTTTGCTTGTGTGGAATCTGATATGGCGCTAATGTTCCGTATGATAATTATTAATCTCATCAAAATTCCAAAAATAAATTTAGTTTCACAAGAATCGAACGTTGGTCACATTAATCATTAAGCATATCACTTAACCACTTGAACACTTTGCCTTTTTTGTTATTTAGTTACACATTAAGCATATTGTAATATATTATTGTATCTTCTTCATCTCAAATAATTTCTTATTTACCCATAGACAAACCCAATAACTCCATTTTCTTCCTCAAATACACCCCTTATATTTATACCATTAGTTCACATGGAATGGATTCTACCATATTTTTACCGGGATTTTCTTAAGCTTGAAAATCAAATCCCTTTCTTTGTTCTTCAACGCTTGTTCAAAATTTCAAAAGCACCTCAAGAAAATTCAATGTTTACACTTTCAAGTCTTGCTATAGAATTCTTCAACAACTCATTACAAAGACCAGAAGATGTAACTGCGACAATAATAAATCAAAACAAGGTACCAAATAATTTACTTGATTTGGTTCGGTCGAGTTTTACTTGCAAGTGAAATTCAAACACGTTGTGATAGAAATGCCAACAATTACTATGAATGATTTCATGAGTTTGTTTTTACTAAACAATGTTGCTTATGAACAATGTTACATTGGTTGTTCTATGAAGTATTTTACAACCTATGTAACGTTATTGGATTGTTTGATAAATACATATAGGATTATATCAAAAATCTCATTAAATTTTCCAAATCTGTTTTCAACCAATGTTGACAACAACCCATTTGATAATTTTCCAAATCTGTTCTTGCTGATTTTTCATATCAATATTTTAGAGTTGAAAACAATAAGCTTGCTTCCTGTACCGTTCAATCTCATTTTTGCACGTGCTGGTAGGAAGGAAGATCATTTTTGCACATGCTGGTAGGAAGAAAGATCATCTTTGCAAACATCCCAAGATTTAAGAAAATGTTGGGGAAGACTTTGATTTAAGAAAATACGAAATGTAAATATATATACATATATATATATATATATATATATATATATATATATATATATATATATATATATATATATATATATATATATATATATATATATATATATATATATATATATATATATATATATATATATATATATATATATATATATATATATATATATATATATATATATATATATATATATATATATATATATATATATATATATATATATATATATATATATATATATATATATATATATATATATATATATATATATATATATATATATATATATATATATATATATATATATATATATATATATATAGATATATTATTTATAAAATAAATCAACAAGATGTAAATGGCCCAATGATAAGCATGCTCTGAAGCTACCAACATGTCCTTGGTTTGAATCATATCTCAAGATAAGTTTTTTTGAGAGTTTTGATGACCATTGATGATGAACATATGTCACACGTATGTTCAGGTGCCACATCAGATGTCACCCAAGCAAAAATTGACGTTGTTAGTCAAAATTAGACGGAAAGGACTAACGTGGATCTTTTTGAACAATTAAAGGTCTACTTTGAAACTTTTTAAAGATAAGGAACTAGAATTGACCCGAGGTAAACTTAAGGGACCAAAAAGAGTTTTTTTCCATAAAATTCCATCTTCATCATCTTCATGTTACCTTCATCATCTTTATGTTACTTTCATCATCTTCATCCTTCCTATGCTTTTCCAAAATATCATTAATGATATAGAGAGAATAAAACCTATTTTGAATATTAATTTAAATTACTTTTTTATTTATTTTAATGAATGTATGAAGTTTGAGGATGAAGAACAAGAGATTACAAATCGTCTTATGGCATTATTGAGGTTCAATGAGAGATGAAGACATGTGCACATAAGAATGAGGAGAGGTCGTTTTGGAGAAAGTAGAGGATGACATTGATAAGGTTTAATGAGCTTTATCTGGGAAGTGTGTTGTGATAATTTATATAAATGAAGTTTCTGTAGGTGTGTGATTCATGTCACTGCAAGATTTTTTAGCAAAGGTTTTGTCAATAATGTAGTAGGTTGGTTACTTGAGATGATGAAGGTAACATGAAGATGATAAATATATGAACACAAATTCAGAGTCCGATCACTAATTCGTTCTCTAAATCTTTTAGCAATCAAATTTTAAATTTGTGTTCATATATTCATCCTCAACCTTCACCTAAAAAAGTTACTATCTCTTTTCTTTTTGTGCATGCAATGTCACCGTACAATCTTACTTTGAAATACTATACTAATGGTCTTCCACTTATTTATAAGATGCATGGTTTTAATGAATCTTACAAGTTATTGCATCGACAGAAAAATTCCATAATAACCACCATCATGTCTTCCACTCTTGATTTCATGTAGTTGTCACAATATGCTCCTAATGCACTGTTCTAGTAGGAAAAAATGATTTAATGTAGTTGTAGTGATGTGAAAAACTTTCATATTTTGAAATGCTGAAATGTCAATTTGTATTATTTGATAAAATGTGTTTTAGAACAGTTTTCTCTAAAATCAAGACTCTTGAATTTGAAGATTTTATAGTTTTTAATTATTTTTTTTGGGATAGGCATAAAGGTATGAAAATTTGATGAAGATATGAATAAAAGTCATGAAAGGTACGAATAAAATTCATGAAAGATACGAATAAAATTCATGAAAGATACGAACAAGTGACATCAAAGAATTTTAAAAAATAAAAATAAAATGACATGTCAAAATAATTTCATGTGCCATAAATAAAATCAAAAAACAAAAATAAATATCAATAAACGCGCTATATATATGTAGGTTGACCGAGTCATATAACTTAAAGTCTAAAATGACAATATTCAAGTGACAAGGTTGATTTAACAAAAATAAATTTACAGGGGAAAAACATAATATATATGGCAAGGGAAAAATTGATATTAACCCTTAATGATTTAATCAATTAAACCACACTTTTAATCAATTAAGCTACCTAAAAAAACCCTAATCCAGAAAAGGATATCCTAAACGATTATATACTTTAATTGATTAATGACATTTGTAGCAGTTTAGAATGTGTTTTTCGTTTGTTTAATCAATTTGACCAAAGCGTTAATTGATTAGACAGTGAGATAGTTTTTCTAATTGATTAGAAAAACTTCTTAATCAATTAGATACTTGTCTAGATTTTTTTCAAGAAGTTTAATAAAATATAGTAGATGTTTAAAAAGTATTTTGTGTGTGTATAGGCATTGCCTTAGTACCTTAAGAATTCTTTTTGTCCCTTTTAAAATAAATTAATCAATTTAAATTGCTAAGCATATATGACCCGATGGACTTTCATATTTTCTCTTTTTCATAACTTTAAGACTTTAAATTCATCTGCTTGATTCAACATTTTATTAGCATTTCAATTGAAACTTGAATCATTAGACTAACAAGGCTTTTTGTTGATCATATATCATCATTAGAAACTATTAGATAGTTATAATCAACTTCCCATTTGACACTTGTTACCAATAACTTTTGAAAGAGCTATCAATGTCAAAATTAATTTGACTTATAGAGTTGTCATCTTTTAAATCATTAGATAGTTGCCATCAATTTTCATCATCAAATCTAATTGATAGTTATACTGACCCAACACATATATCACACAAGGTGTTATGAGCAAAATATGCAATAAATGGTGGTTTTATCAATGACGAAGGTAGCATGGCATCGATGTGGTAGAATTATTTATCTAGAATCAAGGAGGTACGGGGTGAGATGAGGCCAATGGTTAGAAGAGAGTTTAGCTCAATAAATGGATAATTAAGGAAGAAACGTCCTTTAAGAAGGACCATTGATCACATGGTGGCAGTCTATGTTCTAGGTTTGTCGAATTTTTTACAAGCTGTCAAAGATGTTTAGTCGTAGAGATGTGAAAATTATGATGAATGTTTGAGTGCTTGAGATGGAGGTGAAGAAAATTGGATGTCATATTAAAAAAATTGGATGCATGATGCCACCTCAGAAGCCACTGTACAATAGGATATCTTTGTGGATGCGAGGTAGGTACCAGGAAGCTAGTTGCTAATCTTAATTCTTAAGCACTTTGTGTCCCTAAATATATCCATTTTTATGTCCCCATTAATAGAGAATGTAGTGCTGGGTTGCAGAATCAAGAATATATAGAAGCATCAAGTGGTGAGACAAAATATAGATACAGCTTGTCTTAGTTGTTAAAGTGTGTTCAATTTGGCTAACACGTTACATTATGGTGATTGGTGAATTTCACATGCTTGCTATTACTTTACATTTGTTTATAATGGATGGTGTCTAACACAGCTTCGACATTTAACAACTTCCTTGATATATATTTTTATATAATCTATTATTTGCCTCCAATCATTAATGATTTTGATAAGCTTTATAGTAAGTACAATACAGTCTTCAAAAATGAGAGAGGGAGAAAGAGTAGACGAGAGAGGGTTTAGAGAGAATGAATCAATCTACGTTAGTTACAGGATAAAGAAAGATCATCGACTCATTGACATGGTAGATAGATAGACATAAGGACATAACTACGAGCTACTTTGCAAATGTTTCTATTGACATTCAAGTCAAAGAAATAGTCCATGCTTTTTCATATTTTGAAAGAGTGTCAGACATTTTCATACCTAAAAAGAGGAATAAAGAAGGATTTTTTTTTTGAATTTATAAGATTTAGGGGAGTAAAGAATTGTCGAAGACTTGGGAACAACGGGAGTATGTCTGGATTGGTTAATACAAGATATGGATTAACATATCGAAATTTTCTAGAGAAGATGAAGAGTTTAGACCAAAGGCTAGGAACCCTCGAAAGTTTTGATCAACCAACATCTCAGAATAAAACCAAGAAAAATAAGTTTCGGCTAATGTTAGGAGGCATAACGAATCAACAATGAAGTGGAATGTGTGAATGTATTTGTCTCTTGGATAGATGTTTTGTATGATGTCAAAACTAAAATAAATTTAATTTTTCTGTATATTGAACGACATCTCTGAGTCGTTGTTTGCACCATTGCATTAGGGATCTTAAAATACATATAGGACATGTTTGAAACGTCCGCCAATAGGTATCAGGCACTAAAAATAAGTTTTTGCATAAAAATCAATTACATGTGTCGCCACATCCGTTCTATGCGTCGACAAGTGTGGATCAATAATAACGCTTGTAGGCTCTGTAACTATGTCTCAACACATTCCTCATTTCAGGTCGACACATGTCATTATGAAACCTTCTATGTATCTACACATACATGTTTCGTGTCAACACATGTACAATTGTTTTAAAGTCTGTAGCTTCTGAAACTTAGTATCGACACAATGACCTCAAATAGGTCCACATGTCATTACATGTGTCGACACATAACTTACATGTGTTGAGGCATGTGTTAGTACTTTTCAAATATTGTTTTCCTTTTCAAACTTTTAGGTTTCAATTTTGCCTCCAACTTGCACACCTATATATACTTCATATATACATCATTTTCAACTTGATGAAACTATAAACACATACAAAATTGCTCATCATCTTCAACCTTGCATCTATGTATACACACAAACAAAGTACACGGGGTGGGTCGATAACGTTGCATCTAGACTTGTCTTGATAACGTTTAATTTAGGTTAATTGTAACCTAAGGCTGGGTCGGTAATTTTGGGGGTTTCATCCGGAAAAGCCACATGGCTTGTCCTCTAAGATCAAAGTATCAATTTGAGGTTTATTCAATAAGAAAACCAAGCTGCGAGTTTCCTTCAAGATATTTTGGATTTGAAGGTTTTGGACAAGATTACGCAATTGTAAATTCGATGGAGTGAATATCTTTAAAGACGGTGGGTCTTGAAAAGGAGTAGCGTGAGACGGTGAATTAAAATGGTATATCTTGGGACACGGTAACACATAATTGGATTTGACCGAGTGAAAGTTTTGAAGACGGTTGGTCTTGCAAAGGAGTAGCATGAGACGATGAATCAATTGGTGTTAACAGACGACTTGGTCGAGTTCAAGATCTAGTGGAGAGACGTTGCAAGGATCGTTTGTAGGTTTGTATTGCTTCAATTCTCTTGTAAAACGATATATTTGCATAGTAAGAAATTTATCTCAATTCCAAACAGAATCGGGGGAAGACGTAGCCATAATGAGGACGAATGGTGAACAGTATAAACAAATCCTTCTCTCTCTCTCTCTCTCTCTCTCTCTCTCTCTCTCTCTCTCTCTCTCTCTCTCCCCCCCACTCTATCTCTCTCTCACATTTACATTTTATTTACAATTTGTTCAATTCTTTGATTTTACAATTGATTCGTATAGAAAAATCCTTTAATTGTTAAATTGCTTTATTAGTCACCTTACAATCTATTAAATTTTAAGAGGTATTTCAAACCAACAAAGTTTAAAGGAAAATATGAAAAATCAAGTGCACATCAAGTCCTCGATAAATTGTTTCACTTAGTTTTATCAAATATTTCATAAGATATTGGTTGACCTTGTAATTCTAAAAAAATTACTTGAGAATTTATTGTATTAAGATCTTATCTTTACAATTTAATTGATTTTTATATTACGTATATCCGAGCTCCAATAATCGGTTTGGTTTGGATGACTTGTGATCTAGAATACGATTTCCGCTTGCCATAGTTTTTGCTTAATTTTTTAAAACAATTTTTTAAGTAATTTTTTTTGGAGATCTATTCACCCCCCTCTAGATAAGTTGTCATCGTTTAACAGGTGGTATCAGAGTATAGTTTATTCTGTGTGCTTCAAAAACACTTATTAGAAAATGGCTACCGAACCTAAATAGGCGTATAATAAAGCGCATATTTTCACCGGTGAAAACTATGGTTATTGAAAAGCTTGTATGCATATTCGTATCAATTCATATGATAAGGGTGTGTGAGATATTATTGTCAACGGTCCAATGGAAATTACCATAACCGTAGATGGTGTCACCATACCCAAACCGAAAGCAAAATGGAGTGATGATGATGATGAGAAAAAGTGGGGTTACGATTGGAAAGCATGAAACATTCTCATATGCTCTCTTGGTGTTGATGGATTTTATCGTGTTTCCCATTATGAAACAGTTAAATTTATATGGGACGTATTACAAGTTAGCAATGAGGGACTCAATGAAGTCAAACAGGCGATAATTAATACACTAAATCAAGAATTTGAACTCTTTCGCATGAATCATGGTGAAACCATTACCAAAATGCAAAAGAGGTTCACTCATGTCATTAATCGTTTGAATGCACTTGGAAAACCGGTTCCAATGAAATTTCTACTAATAAAGTTTTGAGATGTCTTACTAAGAATTGATAACCAAAGGTTACCGCGATCAAGAAAGTCAATGATCTCACTATATTGTTTGGTAAGCTTTAAGAACATGAGTAAGAACCCACTAGCTTAGAAAAACATGAGAAAAAGAATGAGAAGAAGCTAATGAAGGATAAAGACAAGGATAAGGAGGTAGAAAAGAAGTCCATTGCTTTAAAGGCTTCTAGTTCGAAATCCTCAACAAATAAACTAAGTGATAGTGAAACAAGTAACGATGAGATGAAGAAATGGGGCTTTTGTTGAAAATGATCCAAATAGTACAAGTAAATCTCTTCTAAATTTGACTTGTCACTATTGTTGTGCTAAATTCCATACCATTTCTAAATGAAAAATTAATAAGTTTTGTTTCTAAAGGCGTTTGTTGTACCCCAAAATTTTTCCTCTCATTTATCAAGATTTTTTCTCACAAGACTTTTTGGACTCAAGACAGGATTAGGGTTTGGTCAGCTCAAGACATCACCTTGCACTGATAACCTGAAATTAGGGTTTGAGTTTGCACAAATATTTTTGGATCATCAATTCTTCATGTGACTTTCATACACCATCTTGGACCCCTAAGATTGCTCATGTCAAGTTTCAAGCCTTGAATCACATTTTTGCTCAGTCAATTCCTAAAAATCAGCTGTATTGGGGAAAAAGTCAACCATAGCCAATTTACAGTCAAACTTCATAATTTTTTATTCACATCAACATTTTAGGCTCCTATGTACCATTTGATCAAGTTTGGATCACAACTCCTCAAGAAATTTGATCAAATCATCAAAAGGGCAAAATGGTCAAAATTAGGGTTTTGACTGAGAAAGGGCAATTTCTGATTTTTTAACTTAGCCAATGACCAATTAGGTTCAAACATGATTTCAAGGGTTCAACGGCATCATCTTGACCTAATTACATGGTTCAAAAGATCTCAAGTTCATTAGATTGACAGATGAATTTTCCAGTCAACTGATTAAAAATCAATTGTACACTGAAAAGTCAAACTTTGACTTTTTGGTCAAAATCAAGTGCCAAGGGTCATAATTCATCAAGATATGTCAAAATGTGAAACTTGTTGATCAAGAAACCAAAAATTGCAAATTAGGGTTTTGAATTTGAAAATTTTCATAACTTAGAATTTTTCTAAGTATGGAAATTTTCTTATTTTTTCCCAACTTTTCACAACTTTTTCACCATGATGAAATTGGATTCAAAGAAAACTTCCAACATGAAAGTTGTAGTCCTCCATGAAATCTACAACTTTTATTCACAAAATTTTCCCAAAAGATGCTTGGATCTCAAGTTATGAATTTGTGAATAGGGGTCCATGAACTAAATAACTTAGTGAAAATTTGACCTAATTTAGGCAGTTTTTTGACCTAACTTTATGGACATTTTTCACCTAGTTCCAAGAGGTATCTCAAAATGAATTACAAAGATGGATTTTAGAGCACATTTCAAGCTTTCCAAAATGTACAAGAACTCTCCAAGATCATTTGTGGTTAGGGAGAATCGAAGAAGGGAAGTTGGCATTTTGTCATTATTGTTCAAGTCATTTTTACATGAGATCAAGTTGCAAATCAGATCCTAGCATGCTTGCACCTTGCATTACAGGTCCTAAACTCATTCTACACTCTATAATTAAATTATAACTCAATGGATAAAGGCTTTGTTTTCACTTTTGGAACATTGTACAAGAAATAAATCCATTAATGGCATAAAGGGCACATTGCCATTTTCATAAAGGCAAGCTTTTCCAACTTTATCAGCCTTGAGCCATGGACCTGTTTCTTTAAGGCAAGAAACTTCCACAAATATCAAGCATTGTTTACCAACTCTCTGCAGCTAGGAAGCAAGCAAGGACAGGCTTGTTGCACAAGTCACTTCACTTTTCTTCAAAAGCAAGAAAAGTTGCAAAAGTCCAAAGAACTTGTACATCTGATAAAGGGTGGACTTGGTATCATTCTAGACATCTCCACAAACTTATCACAAGCCAAGACACGAATGCATAACCTCTGAAACTCTCCAAAACAAAAAAACCCCATTTTTTTGCCAAAAACATACAGTTCTGCAAAATCATAGCAAGCTCATTATTTGCTCGTGCGTTTTGCCTCTTAACACTTGAAACATCTTCTCCACATCATATCCAAACTATCCAAGCCTTTGCATTGTTGCTGTAACCCCTATTTCAGCCATCACCATTTTCATGTTTGGAGGTTGCAGCTTGACTTCTACAGGAAGTTCTGGCCATCCACAAAGCACCATAAGCATTGGAATAGGTTGAAGGAACTTCAAGGAAGCTCACACGATCCTCAGGCCTCACTCAAAGTCCCCACATTGCCATATCCAAATCCAGCTGAAGGAGGTATTAACTCTATCTCTCTATTTAAGCATCCTCAAGCCACGATTTGTGAAGCAAAAATGTAGTCTCTAGCATGGTGAAGCTGTACATATGCATAGTTGTCATTTATATTAACTGAGCTAAGAGAATTTGAATGTTGAACATGCTGAAAAATTAGGTCAGAAATTAGGGGTTATAAAATTCTCCCTGATCTTTGAGAGTTAGGTCACAAATTTTATATCATTGGAATCGTGAGATTACAAGCTACATGTTTTATGTTATGAGTTTTTGATTTTATGCAAGCAATAGCAAGTTACAGTTTGAAGGCAGAAACGCGCACGCAGGGAAGAAGCCAAGGACAGGGACGAAGCTGATGATCTGGGCCTTGGCGCATTGGGCCGATTTGTTTTTATTATTCACACCCCTCTGACCACTATTTGCACCCCCTGCTTTATATTTTATATTTTGCATATTTTCTCATATTTTTTATGTTTATTGATTTTAATTCTTTTTTCTGAACATTAAAAAATCACAAAAATATTTTCTTAATTTTTTGCAATTTTATTTTATTTTTATTATTTTTGCCACATATAAAAATAGTTTTATTTTAATAAATAGAATCTATTTTCTTATGAAAAATTGTAAATACATTTAAAAATACCATACTTTTTTATTTTTATTAGTCATACACATAAAATATTATTTTCATACATATTTTAATTTTTAATATTTGTTAATAATATTATTTATTATTTCTTGTACAAAAATGGATAAAATAAATAATAGAAAACATTATTTTCTTTTAAATCAAAAACTAGGGTTTCACCCTTTCAAAAATGATAATATTTTTTCTCTTATTTTTAGGGTTTAAATAATTTATTTTCTTATACAAAAAATCAAGTACAAAAACATTTTTCCATAAATACATTTTTATTACATATTTAAATATTTGTATATTTATTTATTTCGCACATAATTCAATTGGGTTGTAATAGTATTTTAGGGTTTATTTTTGTACAATATCCCCATTCAAAAACTTGTATCCCCCCTCCCATAATAATTGTTGTAATAGTTTAGTTTACTTTTACGCAATTTATCGCATTTATACCATGTGTAGTAAATTAGGTTTTTGCATGATAAGACCAAAAAAAAAAACAAATAGAATGACCTAATACAAGACAAACAAAATGCATGTAAAATGACACACATTGCATACAAGCACCCTTAGGGTTTCACCCACTTGGTTGCCTAAACTTAAATGGCCATGGTATGTATGCAAAGTATCTTGGCAAAACAAAATAAATAAGATCATAGTCCCTCGATGACGCTATCAAAAGGTTGCCTAAAACAAATGATCTTGGTCCCTCAAACATGCTAAGATACTTGGTAATATTGCTATCATGGTCATACGATGACCCACGCCCGTCCCGTTTACATCCAATGATATGGTTGTTTACCAAATAAATGGTAAATCAACAATGTCAAAGGAATAAAAATACATAGGAAAGACATTTGAGTAGGTAGATAGCTTCTAGTTACTTGATCATTTCAAAACAATCCTTGCTATTTTCAAAAACAAACACACATACATTTCAAAACATTTCCAAACATCTTACAAAACATTGAAACATTTTTCAAAAGACAAACATCTTTGTATACATTCTTACGAACGAGAATCATTACAAAGATTGCCTAAATGATGGCCTCTTTTCAAAATACTTTCAAAACCATACAAAGAACCATTTCAAACAATTTCAAAGCAAAGCAAGTGATCTAAACAAGTAACTAAGAGCCCATGGAAAACCATGGATGAAAAGGGTGCTAGCACCTTCCCTTTTCATAATCTTCCCCCCGAACCCAAAAACAATTTCAAAGGTATTTCCTGTGCTTTTTTACCTTTCCTTTTTTGGATAAAAGAAAAGTCGGTGGCGACTCTTGCTAACCGCAACATTTGCAAACACAAACGCAAAACCTCAAGTCAGTTCTCCCACTGCATCACAGCATTTATCAATGGTTTCCTAAATGCAACCAAGGTTTCACGTGCCCTCAATGATCTAATAAAGATTAGGTTCCTAGTTTATCTTATTGATTTTGTAGGGAAAATGTCTTGACCCTATGAAGAGAATATGGGTTATCATTTCTAGTATCTCAAGGCATATGATGGGTGACATTTTCAAATTCATTGGCTTTGTAGCAATGAAGAAGGATGTTGTGACCTAGAAAGTATTAATAAGTATTCCTAAATTGGTAAAAGCTATGTAAGTTACTTTTAATGAATATTATCCAAGAAATATCGAAAAAGGTATTTTGTTTCATGTTGTACGTGTATCTTCAATAAGACATACTCAATGATGCTGAAGAAGGAATTGATCAACCCGAATCGGTAAAACATGAGGAGGAGCAAGATAACTATCATGAAATGGACAAATATGAAAGTTCAATCAAAATTAATGATCGTCACATTAGTGGCCTTCTTGGATTCATTAGAAGTTATACTTTTGGATACTTTGTCAAAGTGAAAAGTAGTAAGATCGTTGATGTCAAAAGATTTTGTGGCACGATGTTTCATTTGTTTCAACATTTGTTCGAAAGTTCCTTGTGAAATGAAAAATGAATCCTGTGTCATTTTGAACGGTGTGGTAGTATCGTTTCCATTTTCGCTTTGTAAGTAAGTCCTTTATTTTACCTATTTATTTTTCAAAGGTACATGATATCTTGATATGTGACATATGTTATGAGTGTACATTTTGAAAAATTTCTAATTGACAACCATTGTATGTTTTTTAATTTACATGCTTATAGTGACCTCATTCTAATTTCATCACATGTATACCTTAATATCCTTGTTTGCATATGTGTGTATGTTTTTTATTGCTATCAAATCATGGAAAATGATCATTTACATGGGCATTTCATAACCATTCATGCATGAGTCATGTTGTGTCACTCAAAACCACCAAAAATCTTGTTTCTCAACATAGTATTATTTTTTGCGTATCATGTGTCGACACATGATAAATGTAGGTCGACACGTATTTCATTAATTAAAATTATTTATTTTTCAGTTCAGTATGTGTCGACACAAAAATCGAATGCGTCGACTCATCAATTAAAATTTCATTTTCTTTCAAATTTGGTTCAGTATGTTTCGACACATGGGTCATATGCATCGACACATGAGTCCACATAGGTCGACATGTGCGTTTTAATAGAGAAA
Organism: Vicia faba; assembly: GCA_948472305.1. NCBI lineage: Eukaryota > Viridiplantae > Streptophyta > Magnoliopsida > Fabales > Fabaceae > Vicia > Vicia faba. Next base: position 66,734,281 of record OX451740.1, read on the forward strand.
ATTTTTAGATTTTGGTTTATCTTTTCACATTCTTCTTAGTCTCTCATTCATGCACTCATCCTAAACTCAAATTACATTCTGATTCACTTCACCACACACATTTAATCCTCCACTAAACCTCTTTAATATCCCACTACAAATTATTTGACTTCACTTTTACAACTAGTAATTAAAACTCCACCAAAATCACTCATCTATAAAACTCTTGTTCTTTCACTTTCTCAAACACACCCATATCCTTTAATTTACAAATTTTCATTCATATATTGTTGCATTATCATTTTTGTGTGTTATTGCATCATTATATAGCATTTGGGGTTTGTGGGTAATCAAAAATCTCTCAAACAACAAGTTGTTTCATTCAGAACTTCATCAAACACCTTATGTGTAAACTAAGTTTACGAAATTTACCATGCCTCTAAGAGTTACAAGGAACAAAGGGGATGCTAAGGTCAAGGGTAAGGCTTTTTCTTCATCACATAAGCCTGAAAATGCTTTGCTTTGATTAATGTTAAGGATGTCACCTTCTTTGATGAAAAGTGAAAAAATAGGTTCGTTGCAAAACAACATGTGTACAACCCAAGTGTGGTTGAGGAACTCAATATTCCTGAAGTTGTAGATCATATTGAGTATCAAGGAATCAACTACTTCCAACATATATCACAAGATTACAATGAGGACCTCATTCAGGTTTTCTATGTCGAGTTGCACAAGCACCATGAAAGTGAGTTTATGGTCAGAATGAGAGGTGATGATTATCAGTTTAATAATGATATGTGGAGGTCATTGTTTCGTATTATGATAGCTAGTGGTGATGATGATGAATTTCCTAGGATAACATACACAAATTTTTATGACCTCGTTTGTTGGAGAATTCACTCAAATGAATTATTAAAAGCTCCCCCGGCTGATAATAATTATAAGGGCATTACAACTGGCCTACTAAAACAACTCCCTCGCATCTTTCATTGGGTTGTATTTCATATCTTACGTCCAAAGACCGGGGAACATTTAAGGGTTGGACAAATGGATGTCCACATTATATATATCTTCATAAAACCAATATCAATTGGGAAAATTACTTCGTCACTCGTATGTTCTCCATAAAGAAAGCTAACAAAGTCTCTTCCTTATGTTATGCTTCTATGATTGCTAAGATTCTCAACTCCTTCAATTTTGAAGTTATGAATCTTCTTTTCATCTCTCCGGACCAGCTCAACAATTAAATCAAAGTACATTAACTCATATGGGGTACTTTTTGGGTAAGGTCTCAAATGCGTATTTTCTCTGTATGATAGGTACTCACAAAAATATTTTAAATTTTGATGATCCTATTGAATTTGAGGTTAACACGGATGCTCTTGTGGTTGATGAATAACCTATTGGTGATATTAATCAAGAGGATGTGAACATGGTTGATGCTGATTATGAGCAAGAGGAAACATGGATGAATGCTGTTACTGATCAAGAATGGAGACAATGGCCACAAGACAGCTGGCCGCAACAAGGTTATGGGTATAAGGAGTATGAATGTGGTTACCAAGGGCGCGGATCTAGTTCTCAAGGAAATGAGTTTGGGACTGCATCGAGCAATGAGTCAGTCTTAATGGCTATGCTTCAGAATATGCAGCTCAAGTAGGATGGGCGATATTATGAAGAAGTACTTTAGAGGACAAATTTTGAGGCTTCTCAAGATGAAAGGCTCAGACTTGTTTAGGAATACTTGGCCTCACAAGATTCAAATTTTGATGCTTTTTTCTCCCATGCTGCTATGTATTTTTCTGCTATCCACCATGACATAAGTACCAACAATGATGCTATACAGACCATGATTAACAACATGATGACTCTAGGCATTCAGAATCAGAAAGAGAGCTTGAAATTCTATCAAGACATGCATAGTTCTATGGATAATGGTTGAAGACCATTTCATAGATGTCAAAGGAGTCATTAATGTGTGATGCTTTTGCTTCTTGTTGGTTCATTCACTTCGGGTCATGCTTTTTGTTTCATGCATTTTATGTTACTTTCTTGGTTGGTTTGTTTGTTTATTGTTGTACATTAGCAACCACGTCACTTATTTGAAGTGAAAACAATGTTCTATGTTTTAATTTGCTGTTTATGACAATGTTCAACACTTTTTTCTATAGTGTTATTTGTTGTTGTCTTGTTATTTAAGTTTATACTTTGCGTCACTCCATGTATATGTATATATGTGAGTACACGTTCTTACTATTGTAAAATGCCTCTGCGTGATATATTTTTATTTGTGTGAATAATGATACTTCTCATAGTGTGCTTTGTCTCTTTTTGATGTTGTCAAAGGGGGAGAAGCTTAAAGGAAGATGGATGCACACATTCAAGGGGAACCTTCATGAAGACACGAAAAGCATCATCACAAGTTTTGAAATTTTGCCATCATCAAAAAGGGGTATATGTGAATGCATCTTCCTCTTAGATAAATATTTCTCGTGATGTCAAAACTAGGTAAGATTTAGATTTTCTGTATATTGAACGTGTTGTACCCCAAAATTTTCCCTCCCATTTATCTTTAAAGCATCCTTTCAAGGCTCTTCAAATGGTCAAGGCACCCAAGGGTTGACTAGTCAAGATGTACCTCCTAGACCAAAAGCCTACAACTAGGGTTTGGAGTTTCTCAAGGAAATTTGGTCTGAAAAAGCCTCAAGTGGCTCCCATGTTTCTTCATAGGTCCCCAACAAGGCTCATGTCAAGTTTTAAGCCCTACATCACAAGTCTTCTCAATCAATGGCTCAGATGCTTGAAAATCAACTATATTGATCAAAAAGTCAACTATGGTCAACATACAGTCAAACTTCAAGATTTTTGGTCAAAATCAACATTGTAAAGTGATATTCATCATTTTATCAAGGGTTGATCATGATTCCTTAAGGAATGTCCTCAGATCATCAAAATTCAAGAATCGCCAAACTAGGGTTTCCTTAGGAGAAGTCAATTACACTTTGACCAGGAATAACTTTCACATACTTCATTAACTTCTACCCAACCAAAGCTCATTTTGAAGAAAATTCAATTCTCTACAACGTTGCTTTTATTCTTAAGTCCAAAATATGCTTCATTTGGAAGATATGATCTCATACATAATAGGTCATTTTCAAAAGTCAACAAAAGACACTTTTTGTCAAGACAATTTACATCAAGATAATGTCTTAAAACTAAAAAATGACAAACATAGATATTATAGATAACATATTGGGCTTTCCAAAAAGTCCAACATCATTTTCAAAATATGAAAATTGAGCAAGTTATGAGTTGTACAAGTTGGGGAATTTGGAAGAAATTCAAGAAGTACAAATTGAGCAAAATTGCATTTTTAGACCAATGAGCCTACTTTTTGGACTTCAAAAATGTCCATAATATCTTAGAGGACCTCTAAGTCCATTTTTGCATGGCCTTGATTTTTATTTATATTTACCTTGATTTTATTTAATTTAAAATCAAATAAATTAGATAAAAATACAATAAAACATGGGCTAATGTATTTGGGCTTAACTTGATCCATTATGAAGCCCAAAATTCATGCAAGATACATAGAAATTGACTATGTTCATGCAAAATTCGAAAAGATTAAGAATCAAATAAAATGGGCAAGGGATCATGAAGTTTGAAAACTTTTCAAATTTTGATTTTTTGTTTTAAGGCCAAGGTTAATGGCTTGATTATTTCCATTTTGGTGTACACTCCTCTCTTACCTCTATAAATACACAACATTGCAAGCCCAAAGGAGCACAAAATTTATACATGCAAAAGCTCTCCAAAAGTCTCCAAAAGCTTGCCTGAATTCTTAATTTTTCAAAGAAATTTGCATAGCAATTTCCAGCAATATTCGAGTAATTTCAAGCCTCGTACCATTCTCCTGAGGTTTCCAGGAGTCTATACCAAGCCTCACTCATTGCGAATCAACCCCATAATCCTCCTTTGCACTAACTTTGATCTGTAAGTTGGTAAGTTTCAGTTTATAAATTTCAGCAAAGTTTCAATCATTGCAAGCATGCCAACATGATTCATATCCATGATTTAAGTTGTTCTAATGTTTTATATTTGATATTTGACGCAGAAACAACATCGTGTCATTGTTAGGGCACGAAGCTTTTAAAGATTCAGATCTTGCAGTACAAGCATTGTTAGACCAAACTAACCGCACCATGGGATTCACAGGGTTTTAATTAGTCAAATAGGATCATTTTCTTTTCCATTTGATTTGAATCGTGCATGTTTTGATTTTTACGTCATCAGAGGGGATGACCGGAACCACCATCCAAGTTGGTTTGACCGGTGGGAGAATCTGCGTGACTGAAATAAATAATATGATTGACCAATTCAAACACTAGGGCCCCATCTGGGCACGCACTCATTTATTTAACTGATTTTGAACTTGATTTGTAATATAATGTTATCATTACCTTGTTGTTTTGCTTAAATTATATTTTCCTTTTAATATCTTAAAACCATAAAAAAATTATAAAATCAAAATCACAAATATATTAGAATTAGTATTTTTTCATTAATTATAATTAATTTTTAATTAGTTATTAATAATAACTTTTTTTAAATTAATTAATCAATTAGAATTAGGTTTTCTTTTTCTTAATTTAATTTAAATATTTTCCTAAAACAAATAAAAACAACAAAAACATTTCTTTTGTCACTTGAAAATTTTTCTTAGGTTTTTTCTCCATCCTTTCATTTTTCTTTCTTTCTTCCCCCGCGCGTCTATTTGTTTATTCACATTATTTTTCATAATTATGTAACTGTATAAAGGATGTAATAGTTTTAATTAGGACTTTTACACTTTTCTTTCCCCCCGTTTTGTTTTGTAATTCCCCCATCCCGAAGCCTTGTAATAGTGTATATTTAAATTTCCGCATCTTTATTTTCGTACAAATATTAACTGTTAGATGAATGCTAATAGGCTTGTATGAAAAGACTAAAAGTAAACGCTAGCAAACCTAACATCCAAGAAAAATATAATTGAAACACAACACACTCGCACATGCGCACCTCTAGGGTACCTCCATTTGTTGCCTTTGGAACAAACAGTTGCATCTCTCGAACGTAGGAGATTTTAGTGGTAACCCTTTGGTTTTGAGATCATAAGTCCCTCGATGACCCTTTCGATGTTGCCTCGGTATATGATCTTAAAACCTTAGAGTAATTACTAAAGTATCCTACGAGTTGCCTTTATGACCGTACGATGACCCTCGCTTGTCCCTCAAACACATCCAATGATAGGGCTACCTACTCACTAATAGTAGGATAGCCCTTTCTAAAGGAAAGAGGAAAAGAAAACACCTTTCGAGTAGGTAGATAGCTCTTAGTTGCTTGCTCAAACAAAACAATTTGTATACATACACAAACTTTTTCTAAACATTTTCAAAGACATGAAAACACTTCGTATACGTTCTCGCCGAAATGAGAAACATTACAAAGTTCTCCTCACTATGGTGTCTTTTCAAAATATCTTCAAAACACACTTACGCAAAACAAGAATTTTCAAAGTGAGCTAGCAACTAAGAGCCCATAGATAACTACTGATGGAAAGGGTGCTAACACCTTCCCTTTCCATGACCTACCCCCCTTACTCAGAAATTAATCTCGAAAGATCTTTCCTGTTTTTTTAACCCTTTCCATTGTTGGATAAAAGAAAAGTCGGTGGCGACTCTTGCTAACCGCAACATTTGCGATAAAATGCAAAATCAGTAAAGTCAGTTCTCCCACCGTATTACAGAACTAACGACTCTGCTGGGGAGACTAAAACTAAAGTGGGGTTACCTTAGAGCTAGATTATATTTAAAATGCTTTCCTTGTTTGATTTGTGTGCTTTATCTTTCGGGTTTATATTTGGGTTATTGTTAAAGATCATATATCCGGATCTGAGGCACCTTTTAGGTATGTAGCAATAAACCATGGAGGTTGTACGACGTAGACCGATACAGATGACATGATAGCTACGTTAGTGTGATACTATGGCTTGTACTAATGTTCCTTGAGTCAGTCAAGGATAACATTAGGCTTCCATATAGTGTCATTAAGCACTAACTGACCTTTAGAACCTTAAATTGACTCATCTTAGCCATTAGAAAGTAGTGAGATGGCCAGCTTTGGTGCAGACTGAAGTTACACTCATTGAGATTGGAATTTCGGGATATTTCGGCTGTAATTCAGATGTTTGAGCTGAAACAATGCCTGAGAGAAAGATCAATGATATGAGATCCCTAGAACTTGGTTACTATTTCTAGGACAGGTTGAGCCAACTAAAACTTCAAGAGAGTACTTACCTAAAAATTCCATGCAAGCCTGAACTTAAGGCTACTTGTGTGACTTGTTTTCTTTCATTATCTAATAACTTGAACTCCTTGCAGAATTTTGTTTGTATTCATTATCTAACAATGTAAATTCCTTGTAGGACTTGTTTGTAGTTATTATCCAATAACATGCACTTATTGCAAGACTCACTTGTCTTCATCACCTTACACTTTTGCTTAGTGCATAGCATACACATCATGACATCATGCCATAGCATTTCGTTAACAATTTCAAGGATCTCTAGGGCATGTGATGCAGGTTATGATGAACCAGACGTCTAGCAAGGGGCAAGAGGATTTATTTTCCTCTAGCCAACACCGTCAAAGCAAGATAACTTGAGTCAGAGGCTATGGCCCACTCGACATGGTGAGCTTGATTTTTGTAGAAGGACATTCAAAGACATAAATTTCTTCCGTAAGATATGCAATTAAAATTCAAACATTTTCTTGTGTTTACCCTGCGAGATCCTTGAAAACATTTCACGCATGTCATTACTTAATAGGTATTTTCAAGACAGGTTTCTCATTTTCTCACTGTTTATTTTAACAAGGGAGATGGCTCTCGAATAGAACCATAGAGATCTCTTAACGCAAGATGCTCAGTTCAAGGAAATGTTCCTGAATCTATCCAAGGGGCAAGAAGAATTTAAAACACTCCTCGTTGGGAACATGACCAAGAAAAATCCTGAAGACAACAAGGATGACCAGTTGGAACAACTGCAAGCTGAGATGGAAAGGATGAGAACCCATATGGGTAGTCAGATGTCTCTTATCCAAAGTTTAGCTCGAGAATAAGAAGAGTTGAGGATTCTCATCAGCAAGCTTCATGAAGACAAATACGACCGTCTGGGTAACTGCTAGAGATTGGGGCCTAATCAATGATCAATCTCTCTTGGCAGACAGGGAATTAGGTGACATGTTTATGCGGGAACATGTTGAAAATAAACTCAGGAGCGGTGAAATTCAGGGGACTGCATATTCAAGTACTCAAAAGAGATCATACAACAAAAAGAAGGAGTCTAGTACCATGTACGACCAGAAGGGTCATAATAAGAGTGATCTCAACCAATCTGTGGGGGGCAGTGCAGATATCTAATCCAGCACCGGTGCAACAACAACGATAAGGCAATCAGCATAAGCAGGACGCGCCCAAAAGGAAATTAACCAAAATCAACATGTCCTCAACTCAAGTATTTCATCACATGTTGAAGATGGAGTTGATAACATTGAATGATCCTCCTCAGAATCCCAACACCTCCTTTCCTCGGTACAACCCTAATGTGAGATGCACTTATCATTCCAATAGTCCGGGGCATGACACTAATAGATGTTGGGCATTGAAAAATAAGATTATGGACTTGATCGACAAAGGGGGTGCTGAAGTTCACACAAGATGGTCAGACTGAATTCTTCTTCCATCCCTCAAAGGCACACCATCTAAAGTGACAAGTTTAGACAGGGAGGCTTTTTGTTCATTAGAATTTTCAAATTGTAATTTCTTTTGATTGTTCGTACACTTATTTCTTGTCAAACTTTGTTATTCCATTAATGCATTGCATATGTTTGTCTTGAATTAATCCATTTGTTGTCACTATACTGAAATTATGATTTTACTTCCTTTTTGTGATATTCAACTCTCGATTAAAAGTTTAAACCTTTAGAGGGAGGATGGCGAAAACAATACCATAATCTCATACAATATGCTTTTGAGTAGACCCTGCTGACGATGTACATGCGTTCTTTCAAATCCTAAACAATGGAGTTATAAGGAAGATAATCCTTAGTCAACCCCTTTGAGCCTAAGAAGTATGAGTTTTCTTTTTCATACAAATTGAAACCTTTAATCTTAACCTGGGGCAGGGTAATATCTCAGTTAATTCGATGATGCATTCAAACACAAGCTTTACCCTCGTACACGATGAGTAGTTTCGAAGATACTCTTCTAAATCAAAAGACAGTGATGGTTCCCCATAATCACTAAAACAGGATGTCATTATCTCTCAAAAGAAAAGCCTGCTAAGTCAAAACTTATGAAGGATACTTAAGAAAAAAACTAGGGCATCCCGCTAACTGTAATCACAAGAAACAGTTCAGGAAAAACGTAGGAATAATAAAATATAAAAAAAGAGTCCGCTACAAATTCTCAACAAAAAAAAATATTACAAAAAATGACTGCCTCCACAAAATAACCTTCAGTATCTGAACCATCATCGGAATATCAGGGCAAAGATTCCAGACTCAATTGGGATTTAAAACACACAATTAACTGAGTATAAGACTGGAGAAAATCACGAAGAACGGGTTGGATACAAATAAGTTTTGAGCCTTTATCCTTTGTTTCTTAAACCGTGAACCAGGCCACGCTACAACCCTTAAAAGTCCTAGCTGAAGCATGGGTTAGTTCGAAAGCATACTGTTACAAAAGGTATCCTGACTCCTGTTAGGTTTACTTTAAATCCTGAGTTGAATTCATATTCTTACAAAATTTTGTTTGTTTACTAAAAATGCATTTTTAAAACTTCAAGACAGATATAAGCTTTGCATTCTTTAAATGCCATTGTTTTCATATGACTAATCGTTCGACAGTAGAGAAATTCGCACGACGAAAATTCAATGAACAAAAATCCTCTCAATGGAGAGAATCACCGTAGATGGAAAGACATTATCAGTAACAGGCCTTTCATAATCAAGAGGCATGACATGGTGTCTAACTGATCTGGAGGCAGTCGAGTCAAGATTCAAGGAATCTCTCAAAAGTGCCAAATATCCAGGGGCAGAGCTCCATTTGAATTACTTGGGGATTTGAACATGAGTTACAGCAAAGGACCACGTGTGATCAAGCAAAAATCTTTCTAGAAGTGCTATAACACTTACTACTATGGACAATGATAATTCTCTGCATCCCGTGAACACAGACATAGTCAAAAAATACTATGTATGAAAAAAAAGACCAGCTAGGTTGACTGTCCGAGGCAAAAATAAGGGCATCCTGGCGAACCAAAGAAGTTCGGGAAAAAATTAGGTATATAAACAAAATTGTACACATGGTAAGTAGAAAACTTGAAAAGGAGGCTTGGGCAAAAAAGGGTATCCCGATGGACTAAAAATCTAAAAGGATAGTCCAGGCAAAAGTTAGAGATTAAAGCGTACGACTATGTCCCGTCATCTCGTCACTTGTCTATCAGTAGAAGACTTATCGCCCTTGTTGTACCCCAAAATTTCCCCTCCCATTTCCTCAACATTTTCTCACCACAAGACCCTTGGAGCTCAAGATCCAGTTAGGGTTTGCTCTGCTCAAGACTTCTCCTTGCACTGTTGACCCAAATTAGGGTTTGAGTTTACACAAAGATGTTTTGACCCAAAAGGCCCAAAGTGACTTCCATGCTTCATATTATACTCACAAGTTTATCCATACCAAGTTTCAAGCCTTGATTCCAATCTTTGCCCAGTCAATTGGACAGTTGACCTAGAAATCAGCTGTATTGGGGGATAAGTCAACTGTGGTCAATTGACAGTCAAACCTCATGATTTTTGACCCACATCAACATATTGAACTCATATGGACCATTTGATCAAGTTTGGATCATAATTCCACAAGAAATTTGATCAGATCACCAAAAGGGCAAAATGGTCATTTTTAGGGTTTTGACTGCACAAAGGCAATTTTTGACTGTTTGACCTAGCCAATGGCAAACCAAGCTCACATATGGACTCAAGGACTCAATGGAATTGTCTTGACATGTTCAACAAACTCAAAAGATCCCAAATGCACAAGATTGACAGATGAATTTTCCAGTCAACTGAGCAAAATTTGACTGTATACTGAAAAGTCAAACTTTGACTTTTTGGTCAAAATCAAGTGTCAAGATTCATTTTTCATCAAAACATGTCAAATTATGAAACTTGTTCATCAAGAAATCAAGAATCACAAATTAGGGTTTGAAATGAAGAATTTTCATAACTTAGAATTTTTCTAAGTTATGAAAATCCCTAATTTTTTCCTAACTTTGTCCCACTTTCTCATCAAGATGCATTTGGATTCAAACAAAACTCAAAACATGAAAGTTATAGTCCATTGCAAAATCTACAACTTTTATTCATAAAGTTTCCTCAAAAGAAGCTTGTAGCTCAAGTTATGATTTTTGGAACAAGGGTGCAAAACATTCTTAACTTAGAAAAATTTTGACCTATTTTAGGCAGGATTTTTGCCTAACTTCATGGCCACTTTTCACATGCTTCTACTTGGAATTTCAATTTTCATTACAAAGATGGATTGTAGAACACATTCCAAGCTTTCCAAAATGTCCAAGAACTTCTCAAACACCCTTGTGGTTAGGGAGAATCGAATTTGTCAATATGGACAAAAGTCACTTTGTTCATGAGCCATTTCCATGTTCATAACTTTGCATTTTTGAACTCAGCATGTGCAAGTTACATTACAGGCCTTTTATCTCATCCACACTCAATAATTTAATGCAAATCCTTTGTGTTCAAGCCTTATCTTGTGTGTTTAACCATTACATGCCAATTTAATCCATAATTAGAAAAAGTAACTTAGCCATTTTTGAAAAGGTGAACTTTATGTCAAGTTTACAATCTATGAGGTACAATGCAGATCTTTGAGGCACAAGTTCATGAGCAAATTCCACTGATCAAGGGTGATTGGTGCAGCATACTTGAGGGGCCTGTGGTAGCCTAGAAACCAAGTTGACAAACTTTGCTTAAGATAGAAAAAACATTGCATAACTGATCACATCTCACATTGCTGCAAGAACAAGCCTAAGCAAACATTGTGAACACATTCCATAATCCCTAACAGACCTGAAACACGACCAAACCATCCCTAAAACTCCCTCATCCATCAAAACACAGTTTTGTGACAAAACAGGGTATCTTCTGCATATTGACTTCCACAGTTCATTTCCCTCGTGTGTTTTCATCCAAACCACCTCAAACACATTCAATAACATCCATACAAGCTATCCCCAACCTTAGATACAGACTGTAACAACCATAGCATAGTTTGCCATTTTCATTTTTCTCTCTTGCAGGTTGACTTCCATGGAGTGATTCAGCAAGATTCAAAGCACACCAAGCATTGGAGAAGCATCCCTGAACTTCAAGCAAGTTGTACAAGTCCTCACAATGCCTTGAAAGTGCCTCCATTGTCATACACGATCCAAGCTGAACAGGTAAGTTCATGGACTTCTATCTCTCAATCTAGGAAGAGTTAGGTTTAGGTTTATGAATGACAAATGCTCTACTCATGGCCCTGAAGCTACACATATAATTACTTTGCATTTATGTTGTGTGTGCTGAGAGAATTTGGAACCTGAATATTAGAAAAAACTTAGGTCAGGAATTAGGGATGAAGAAATTCTCCTTCGATTCTTAGAGTTAAGTTAAGTTTTTTATATGTCTGGATTCGTCTCTTGATGCTCTACATTTTTGGTGTTAAGAGTTTTGCTTGAAAGTCCAAGAATCAGGATGTTTGAACAAGGCAAAGAAACGCGCGTTTTTTGACAGAAACTGGCTGGAGGTTGAAGAAGCTTGTCCTTTGGGCTGGGCCTGACTCATTTTCCTTTTTGCACCACTTTATTTCACATACACCCCCCTGGCCCATTTCATGATATATTTGTCATTTTTTATTTTTCCCTTTTGATTTTGATTCTATATTTTTATTTAAGCATGAAAAAACATTAAAATTATTTTTCTCACATTTTTTGCATTTTATTTGATATTTATTTGTTTCATTTAGTTATATAGGTAAATAAATACATAATATCTTTTATTTTAAAATACTAGAAATAATACTAATACATTTTTATCTTCTGATTTTATTTTACTTTATCTTTTGAAAACATTTTCTAAAAAATATACCTTTTTTTGTAAATAATAAATATTTTATTTTTGTACATATTTAATATATTTAGTAAATAATATAAATACTTATATATTTATTAGAATATTTAGGATAAAAATACAAAAAATAATACATTTTTATTTTTATTAATATTTAACCTCAAAAATACTTTTTTACAATATACTTTCTTTTTATTTATTTTTTATACATAATTAATAAACATTGTATATATTAAATAATAAACACCTTTTATTTAGCAAAATTAGGGTTTGCCCTAAAATGTAAAAATATCCAAAATTATTCATTCTTATTTTTGTTTATTTGTCACATAAAAAACACCTTTTACATACACATAAAAATCATTTTTTGCATCTTGCATATTTTATTTTATTTTATTTAATTATTGTGCAATTAAATAATTTGTATAATTCAATTTGGATGTAATAGCTTAGATTTAATTTTTCTTGCTAAAATATCCCCATTTGAACATTTGTACCCCCCATCCCATAAATTGTGTTGTAATAGTTTAGAACTTTTAATTCCGCATTTTTAAGCTTTCTAAATATGCCATGCTAGACTTAGGGTTTTGTATGCAAAAATCAACTAAAAATAGTTTGACCTAATTCAAGATAAACAAGCATGAAAATGGACAACACTAATCACACTTGCACCCCTAGGGTTACTCCACTTGTTGCCTTCAATAATGGGCCATGTTGCATGTTGAGTTTCTTTGGCAAAACAAAACAATATCAAATGATCATAGTCCCTCGATGACGCTTTCGAAAGTTGCCTAAAAAATGATCAAGTCCCTCAAGAAAATGCCAAAGATACTTAACACCATTGCAATCATGGTCTAAACGATGACCCGCGCCCGTCCCGTTCACATCCTAACACAAGATTGTCCACCAAATACAATGGTGGAAAAAAATTGTTAAAAGGGTTAAGACATAGAGAAAACGTTTGAGAAATTTAGGGTAGATAGCTCTTGGTTACTTGCCAACTTGCAAAACAAAAACACTTGCCTATTTTTCAAAACCACACATCACAACACATTTTCAAAACAACTTTCAAAAAACATTGAAAACTTTTCAAAAGACATACACCTTTGTATACATCCAAACATGGGTCATTATAAAGGTTGCCACTACATTGGCCTCTTTTCAAAACATTTTTCAAACCCACACACAAAGCACCATTTCAAACAATTGAAAGCACCATTTCAAACAATTGAAAATCAAGGCAAGTTGATCTAAGCAAGTAACTAAGAGCCCATGGATAACCATGGATAGAAAGGGTGCTAATACCTTCCCTTTCTATAATCTACTCCCCGAACCCAAGAAAACATCTCAAAGGTTTTTGCTGTGCTTTTTAACCTTTCCTTAGGATAAAATAAAAGTCGGTGGCGACTCTTGCTCAACCGAAACATTTACGAAAACAAACGTAAAACCTCAAGTCAGTTCTCCCACCGTATCACAGAACTGGCGACTCTGCTGGGGAGTGTTGAAAGTGGAGTAACCTTAGGGCTTAGATCACCCTCTTGCATGACTAATTGTTTGCTTTAATTGCTTTACATCTTGGCTCTCTTGTTTGGGCTTGAAATCCTACACCCGGATTTGGGGAAACATTCATAGATAGCAATACGTTGTGGAAACTGTGCGGGGTATACCGACACGGTTGAAGCAATAGCTATATTAGTGCGACATATTTGTGAGTACCGGTAACCCTTGAGTTCAATTAAGGAGAGTACGGGGCCGCTGAGTGATGTCACTAAGCACTAATGACCTAGAACCTTAATTGACCATCTTGGCCTTTTATTAGGGGTAGTGAGATGACCAGCTTTGGTGCAGTCCGAAGTTGGTAGATACTCGATACTACACTCATTGAGAGTTGTTTTCTTGGAATATTTTGGTCGCTAGTTAAGTGGCTAAACCAAAACAATGAACATTGAAAATAATCCAATGATATTGAGTTCCTTAGAACCCGGTTACTATTTATAGGACAGGTTTTTAAGCCAACTACATTCAAGAGGGTACTTACCTATGAAACCCCATGCAAGCCTGAAACTAGGGTTTGGTGCGAATTGCTTGTACATATGTTTTGTGCATACATCATAAGCATCATGAAGCATCATATGCATTTACTAACCATTTCAAGGGTTTATATCTTCATCTTTGTTCTTGTTTTGTAGGTCATGGAAATTCTTCGCAGGAAAACTATCCAAGTCAACCTTGTGAGAATCCCTCCTCAACTCAAGGAGCTCACATCCAGAATTCCGGAAAGCTCTCCCTTCAGTGAAAGACATGGTAGACTGCTCAGCCTAGTCAACACCAGCATTGAAGAGGACATGGTAAAGGTGTTGTTCCAGTTCTTTGACCCCCTTCACCACTGTTTCACTTTCCCCGACTACCAATTGGTGCCCACTTTGGAGGAATTTTCTCAACTCCTGAGAATTCCTATTCTTAATCAACTACCCTACAACGGTACGGAAAAAGAACCAAAGCCTGAAGATGTTGCTCAAGCACTACACTTGCAACCATCTGACATCAAGGGGCATTGGGAAACTAGAAGCGGTGTCAAAGGCTTCTTGGCAAAATTCTTGTTTGAGAAGGCACAAGAGTGTTGTAATTCATTGGATCTACAAGCCTTTGAAGAAATTGTGGCACTCCTCATTTATGGGTTGGTCTTGTTCCCAAATCCTGACCAGCTTATAGATGTGAACACCGTCAAAATCTTCTTATCCAGAAATCCAATACCAATATTGCTTGGGGACATTCTTCACTCATTTTACACACGAACAATGAGAAAGAGGGGTGTTCTCATGTGCTGTACTCCTCTCCTTGCAAGGTGGTTTATTTCGCACCTTCCACAATCTGTCTTGAAGAATGAACAAGGTTTAAGGTGGTCACAACGGTTGATGACCCTCACTCACTCTGATGTACATTGGTGTTCTCGGTCCAGAGAAAATGTCATCATCGTCGATCGTTGTGGAGAGTTCCCTAATGTTCCATTACTTGGCATTAGAGGAGGCATTACCAACAACCCTTGTCTAGCTTTAAGACAATTTGGATATGCAAGGAGAGATGGCCCTCACGACATGTTGATTCCTGACTTAGTTTTTGACTTCGATAACGATGCGCAAGGACTTCGCCAAAGATTCATCAGATCTTGGAGGATGCCTAACAAGGTAGACAACAAGACACTGGGGCACAAGAACTCCATCCCTCTTGAGCCTTATCTCAAGTGGGTACGAACCCGAGCCCAGAGTATAATGATGCCTTACCCTCATGTTCTCCCTGTGATTAAAGAGCCCATTAAGGAAGGAGAGGTTCCCTACACCATCCTATATCCTGACATGCCTACATCGTGGGAGGAGATGCAGAAGAGCTGGATCCAACTCAAGGAGGAACGGAATACTTTTGAAGCCAGCTTCTACGCCAGTGAGAAGAAGGTTTTGGAGCTCACCCGCCGACTCCATGAGGAAGAAACCCTCAACACCTGCATCGCACCAAAGAGGATGCGCAACGTCTTTTTACCTTGAGAAGTTTTTGTAATATTTGGCCCATGGGGCATTTATGTACTGACGAATTTCTTCTTATTAATATGACATGCGTTCTTTTTGTTTGCAACAATTTTGAATTTTCTAAATCCTTGAATGCATTGCATACATAAGCATATCATTCATCATGCGCATAAGCAGGTCTCCACACCAGGTTTTCTTATCTTTCTGCTGTTTATTTCAGTAAGATGGATCTCGAACAGACGGTCAAGGACTTGCAGTCTCAGAACTCACAGTTTCAACATCTCCTGATGACCTTGGCAAAGGGTCAGGACGATCTAAAGGCCTTGCTTGGGAATAAAGAGCAAGTTAAAAAGAAGAAGAAAAGAATCGGGGTGGCTACCCTAGGAAGAAGGTTTGAGGGTGAAGCCAGAAGAGTGCTTGAATTACCCCCTACATCTGAAGAGGGAACCAGTAAAGGGAATGCGGTTGCGGTACCTTCCGAGTCTGAAGCTGAAGAAGAGGAGGCTGAAGAAGACGAAGACTACTCTGATCAACAATACCCGCCCGCTGATGATAAGTACAAAGGCTTGGAAGATAGGTTGGCAGATATGGAGCTGCAGAGAGTTCCAGGCTTAGATTTCGAAGATTTGGGATTAGTTGCTGGAATTGTGATCCCCTCGAAGTTCAAAGTGCCAGTTTTTGCAAGGTATGACGGGCTGTCTTGCCCGAAAATGCATCTCAGATCATATGTAAGGAAGATCCAACCTTATACTGTAGACAAGAACCTGTGGATCCACTTATTTCAAGATAGCCTTTCAGGGGCTCAACTTGAATGGTTCTATCAGCTGGATGGAGCCAGTATCCGAAACTGGGAGGACTTGGCTACTGCATTTTATAAACAGTATCAGTACAATTCTGACCTTGCTCCCACGCGTACCCAACTTCAGGGTATGTCACTAGGAACGGGCGAAGGATTCAAGGAGTATGCGCAAAAGTGGATATACCTGGCTGGCAGGGTGCAGCCGCCGCTGACTGACCGTGAACTTGTTGACATGTTCTTAGGGACCCTGTATGGTTCGTTCTTCAACCATCTGATTGGTAATTCTTCTGCTGGGTTTACAGATTTGATCTTGACTGGTGAGAGGATAGAAGCTGGTATCAAGTCGGGGAAGATACAGAAAGGTGCCTCCGCGAGTACTGAAAAGAAGCCCTTCAAGAAGGAAGCCAGTGCTGTTTATGGTCCCAGAAGACAAATAAAGCCGGAACGCCGCCAAGCTGTCAACGCATTGGTAATTTCAAAGTTTGTTGCTGCTCCTCAGAAGTTTAACCAACCAAGGGGTGAGAGACCCAAAAGGCAGTACACTCGGCTCAATATGACCCTGTCTCAGATTTTGCCACAACTACTGTCAACCAATCTGGTAACCGTCAAAGAAGCTCGGAAGGTGGTGAACACAGCTTCTCCAAAATACAACCCCAACGCCCGCTGCGCTTATCACTCTGATAGCCCGGGGCATACTACGGACGATTGCTGGGCTCTGAGGAATAAGGTTCAAGACCTTATTGATGCTAAAGAAATACAGTTTGAGGCACCCGAAAGGCCCAATGTTGTGACTGCTCCCATGCCCCAGCATGGAGTGAATGTTGTGGAAGAAGACCGATATGTAGCCTCCGTGGAAGAGATTGTTACTCCGTTATCGACTGTTAAAAAGAACCTGTTGCTAGCCGGTTTATTTCTGGGATGTGGTAAAGGTTGCATTCTATGTGCTGTTTCACCTGTTGGTTGTCCCTTGCTGAAATCAGGTATCCAAAACCTGATGGATAGCAAAGAGATCTTGTTCGAGAAGATTGATGTTCCTGCTGTCCCTGCTGAAGAAGTTTCTATTGTCACTATTTTCAACAAACCTCCTAAGGCTCTCTCAAAGAAGCCTGTCAAAATCATGTCCGCTCAGAAGATTGCTCCTATCATCATCACTGTTCCGGGGCCCCTCCCCTATACATCCGACAAAGCTGTCCCATGGCACTATGGGGCAGATGTTTATGTTCTTGGAGTAAAGCAAGAGTTTGATACAAGTACCGGCGTCAGTAACATCACCGGGCCTGCCAAAATTACTCGCAGTGGTAGGCTGTTCTCGCCAGATATTACGCCACCAGCTATTCAAAAACCTCTTATCATCACACCTGCAAGTGTGCCTGTTCCCCTTCCTAATCAAGTTCCTGTTTCTACCCCTGCTGCCGAGTCATCTGACGCTCGGGGAAAAGGGATTGCTACTGATTTGCCTGCCCTGACGGAGGCACCAAAGACAACCAATGTTGAAGCTTCCCAGCAAGAGATGGAAGAGATCCTCAAGATTATCAAGAAAAGTGATTTCAACGTAGTTGAGCAGCTGGGCACACCCCATCAAAGATTTCTATGCTATCACTGTTGTTGTGTTCAGAGGCCCATGCCAAGGCCCTGATCTCCTTCCTGAAGACGGCCCATGTGCCTTAAGAAACGTCTGTTGATCAATTTACTGATTGTGTGGCCAACTTGATTGCCGATAATGGTTTGGGCTTCTCTGACGCCGATCTGACCGCCAAAGGAAAGAACCATAACGATGCCCTGCATGTCTCCATTGAATGCCGGGGCACTACTCTTGCCCATGTGTTGGTAGACACCGGTTCTTCATTGAATGTATTGCCTAAGAAGGCCCTAGACAGGTTGGACTGTGAGGGTCTAGAGCTCAAGCCCAGTAACATTGTTGTCCGAGCCTTTGACGGTTCGAAGAGGATGGTACATGGTGAAGTTGACATTCGAATCAGGGTTGGTTCTCAAGTTTTTGATTCAACTTTCTATGTGATGGACATCCGTCCATCCTATTCTTGTTTGCTGGGTCGTCCATGGATCCACAAGGCTGGAGCTGTGACCTCCACACTACATCAGAAGCTTAAGTACCCGGTCAGAGGGAAAATTGTTACAGTTCAGGGGGAGGAAGAGTATATGGTCAGCCACCTCAACTCGTTCCGGTACATAGAGATGGACGGGGAGTTCATTGAAACTCCCTTTCAACACTTTGAAGAGGTGCCTCAGACACTGGCATCAGCTGAAACTGTGATTGAAGACCCTCCTTTGAAGATGGCTTCCTTAAAGGATGCCCGAGCTGTTATTGAGAAGGGCGAGTGTGCAAACTAGGGCCGACTTCCTGACTTCACTCCAAAGACTGACAAGTTTGGTCTGGGCTTCACTGCAGAGGCTCAGAGGGCTATTCGTAAGGCAAGGATTGGAAAACCTCCTGTGTTCATCACCAACCCGGGAGTAAATGCTATTGAAGACGGCGTGGAGGAATCTGAATTCGACAGCTGGATCTACCCAACAACCGACAGTGGACCAAGCAACCGGACTGCCAAAAATTTTACACCTATTACCTTTGTCACTCAGTAATGAACTCTTTTGTTTTCAATTTGTAACAAACAATATGTTGAAACTTTTATGGCTCGGTGTCCTACCCGGGGCACCATGGCTTCATTTGTGAGGGCTTTTGTATGTCATTTTCATATATCATTAATCAAAACATTGGACGTTTGTTGCATTTCAAAATCTTGCGCTCCTTTTCTTTCCTTATTATATATTGCAAAACAGCTATATTTACACACACTCACCTATATAGGTTCCAATCCACTTTGGATCTCACTGGTAACAGCTCTGCTACTGCCAATTATGACTTCGAAAATCCGATCAACTTAGCCGAAGACGAAGGTGAAGATGATTGCGAAGTGCCTGGTGAAATTGCAAGACTGCTACTCCAGGAAGAGAGGGCCATTCAGCCACATGAAGAGCCAGTGGAAACGGTAAATCTGGGTACTGAGACAAACAGAAAGGAAGTCAAGATTGGTGCCAATCTAGAGCTCATTATGAAACAACGGTTGATTCAAATGTTGCATGACTATGTGGAAATCTTTGCTTGGTCTTACGAAGACATGCCTGGGTTGGATACCGACATTGTGGTTCATCACCTGCCTACCAAGGAAGACTGCCCTCCGGTAAAATAGAAGGTTCGCCGTATGCGTCCAAAAATGTCTGAGAAAATCAAAGCTGAGGTTATGAAACAATTTGATGCCGGATTTCTAGCAGTAACTTCTTACCCTCAATGGATTGCCAACGTGGTTCCAGTGCCGAAGAAGGATGGTAAGGTCCGAATGTGTGTTGATTACAGGGATTTGAACAGGGCGAGCCCCAAGGATGATTTCCCTCTGCCTCATATCGACGTTCTGGTTGACAACACTGCTCAGCATAAGGTATTCTCCTTCATGGACGGCTTCTCCTATTATAATCAGATCAAGATGGCTCCTGAAGACATGGAGAAGACCACTTTTGTTACTCAGTGGGGCACCTTTTGCTACAAGGTCATGCCTTTTGGGTTGAAAAATGTTGGGGCAACCTACCAACGTGCCATGGTTGCTTTATTTCATGACATGATCCATCACGAAATAGAAGTATACGTCGACGATATGATTGCAAGGTCCCAAACTGAGGAGGAACACCTTGACCATCTACGGAAGCTGTTTGACCGTCTGAAGTTGTACAAGCTGAGGTTGAACCCGAACAAGTGCACCTTTGGGGTGAGATCTGGAAAATTGCTAGGCTTCATCGTAAGCGATAAAGGTATTCAAGTGGACCCTGCCAAAGTGAAAGCCATACAAGAGATGCCAACTCCCAAGACAGAGAAGGAAGTCAGAGGCTTTCTAGGACGGTTGAACTACATTGCCCGATTCATCTCGCATCTAACTGCTACCTGTGAGCCAATCTTCAAGCTGCTGAAGAAAGATCAAGTAGTACGTTGGAATGATGAATGTCAGGCCACTTTCGAAAAGATCAAAGAGTATCTCCAAGAACCACCCATTCTTATGCCACCGGTTGAAGGGAGACCTCTAGTCTTATACTTGACAGTACTTGACAACTCAATGGGGTGTGTGCTGGGGCAGCATGACGAGTCTGGCCGAAAAGAACACGCCATTTATTACCTTAGCAAAAAGTTTATCGACTGTGAGACCCGGTACTCACTGCTCGAGAAAACTTGCTGCGCTTTGGTATGGGCTGCTCGCCGGCTGAGACAGTATATGTTGACTCACACTACTCTGTTGATTTCAAAAATGGATCCAATCAAGTACATATTCGAAAAGCCTGCCTTGTCCGGAAGAATAGCAAGATGGAAAATGATCTTGACAGAATATGACATCCAGTACACGACTCAAAAAGCAATCAAGGGAAGTGTATTGGCAGACCATTTGGCACACCAGGCAGTGGACGATTACCAATCTATGAACTTTGAATTTCCAGACGAGGACATCATGGTAGTGACTGATTGTGAAGTACCTGGACCGGATGAAGGACCTGAGGAAGGATCCTGATGGTCTATGCACTTTGACGGATCCTCGAATTCTTTGGGTAATGGTATCGGTGCTGTGATCATATCCCCTAAAGGCACTCATACTCCACTCACTGTCCGGCTATGTTTCAACTGCACCAACAACATGGCAGAGTATGAGGCATGTATCATGGGTCTTCAAGCTGCAATCGACTTAAGGATCAAGTTTCTGAGTGTCTTCGGAGATTCCGCTCTCGTGATCAATCAGATCAAAGGCGAGTGGGATACGAAACACCCAAATCTTATTCCTTAAAAGGAGTATGCGTTGACATTGCTTCCCCACTTCGAGGAGATAACTTTTGAACACTTCCCAAGAGAGGAGAATCAGTTAGCGGACGCGTTGGCTACAATATCTTCTATGTTCAAAGTCAAATGGGACAACGAGGCTCCCCAGATCATTATTTGGAAGTTGGATGAACCTGCATATTACTGTGATCTCGAAACCGAAGAGGTAACAGAAAAACCCTGGTATCATGAAGTGAAGAGGTACTTGGAAGCTCAAGAATACCCCGAAGGCGCATCTGTTAATGACAAAAATTTTCTGAGAAGGTTTGCGGCAAAGTTCTTCCTCAGCAATGGCATTCTATACAAGCGAAACCATGATTCGACCTTACTGTGTTGTATGGATAAGACTGAAGCAGAAAAGATCATGGCAGAGCTACATGAAGGTACTTTCGGAACACATTCCAGTGGACACACCAAGGCAAAGAAGATCCTTCGGGCAGGATATTTCTGGTCCACAATGGAAGACGACTGTTATCAACATTCTCGAACTTGTCATAAATGCCAGATCTATGCTGATAAGGTGCACATTCCTCCGGTTCCTCTGAACATCTTGACAGCGCCTTGGCATTTTGCAATGTGGGGCATTGATATGATCGGCGAAATCAGACCTACAGCATCCAACGGGCACCGCTTCATCTTGGTAGCGATTGATTACTTCACGAAATGGGTTGAAGCAGCTTCCTATGCTATCGTAACCAAGAGCGTCGTGGCACGGTTCATTCGGCATAACCTGATCTGTCGATACGGTGTACCTGAGAGGATCATTACGGACAATGGTACCAATCTTAACAACAAGATGATCACTGAGCTCTGCGAGCAATTCAAGATACATCACCACAACTCTTCTCCCTACCAGCCGAAGATGAATGGGGCTGTAGAAGCAGCGAATAAGAACATCAAGAAGATTGTGCAGAAGATGACAGTGACTTACAAAGATTGGCACGAAATGTTACCGTTTGCTCTTCATGGGTACCGTACCTCAACACGGACGTCGACAGGGGCAACTCCCTTTTCCTTGGTCTATGGCATGGAGGCAGTCTTGCCTATTGAAGTCCAGATACCCTCTCTCCGGATAATGAAGGATGCAGACTTGATCGAAGATGACTCGATCCAGACTCGGCTTGATCAGTTAAACCTAATTGACAAAAAGAGACTCATTGCTATTTGTCATGGTCAGACGTACCAAAAACGGATGATCAGGGCATTTAACAAGAAGGTCAGACGACAAGAGTATCAAGTCAGAGACCTGGAAATCAAGCGCATCATTCTTCCTCAAAGTGATCCCAGGGGAAAATGGACCCCTACGTACGAAGGGCCATTTGTGGTTAAACACATCTTCTCAGGAGGAGCAATGATTCTAACCACCATGGATGGTGACGACCTTCCTCATCCTGCCAATGCAGACATAGTAAAAAGATACTACGCATGAATCAAAGACCTGCTAGGTTGACACACCTAGGAAAAAATAAGGGCTTCCCGGCGAACCAAAAGGGTTCGGGCAAAAATAAGGGATGAAAATGAAAAATCTGTACACCCGGCAAGTCGAAAACCTGAAAAGGCGGCTTGGGGAAAAATGGGTATCCCGGTGGACTGAAAACTCGAAAGGGAGGTCAAGGAAAAAGTTAGGGATAAAGCGTAATACTATGTCTCATTGGATCACCTTGCATCCAGAATTTGGCATCAACTATTGGGCTCAGACGGCATCGATCAATCAGCTTCATCTTCAACTAAGCAACAAAAGCAATGAGACGCTTGAAGACATAAAGGCGATAGCAGAGTTGGAACCCAGTGGGATTATTTTTGACATAGCTGTTTTGTTTCCTTTTCAAAATTGTATAAACTCTATTTTGCTCGGCGGCGTTCTCTTACTAGGACGTCAGCCTCCTGTACATAAAACTCCTATTTACAGGCAAATTTCAAAATCAATACAAGTTTCATTTTCCAGACAAATTACCCAGTGTTTTTCCTTTTTCTGTTTTGTTTTGCAAAGAACGTCCAATGTTCATTTTTGATATATGCATTTGACATTAATTGCTAATCATGAATATTTGCATGCGAAACAAAGGACTAATTACAGATGACATCAGAAACAGGGGCAATTTAGAATTGTCTAAGCGATCTAGTTGCTCTGTCCACCAAGGTACCAAGGTAGGTTCAGCTGAAGAACGTAATCAAGTTACCTCAACTCCCCACAGAGTAAGACCAGATTCAACAATACTCTCTCCAGGAAGAGTTGGTCTCCCATCAGCCCTAAAAAGGCACATTGTTCCCCTAGCAAGTCAGCGTTACTCTCCTCAAGCAGAGTTAGTCTACTGTCAGCCTAAAGGAAGTTGGGTATTCCCAGAAGATCTCAACATTCCCCAACGGAGTATAGGCATTCCTTAATAAGCATCCCCGACAGTCTTAGTATAAGATTGTTCCCTGGAGGAATACAGAAATCCCAGTAAAGCCATTCCCCCAGTAAAGTCTGAAAAGTTTCCCCAGGAAAGTGGAATCCATTTCCCCAGTAGATTCTGGAAACTTATCCCCAGTAGATTTTGGAAGCTTTTCCCCTGCAGAGTACGAACGCATCTCCCCGGTTTCATTCAAAGGTTATTTCCCACCAGGGCTTATAACTGGGTTATCCTCAGCTAATTACCACGGAAAATTCGTCCTCGGCAAAGTTCTTCTTATCCCTAGTGGAGCTTATCAAGTTCCCCAACATAACTTATCAGTGGAATCCCCAGCGGAGCCCACATCAAAACCTCAGCGAAGTATCTCTTCCCACAAAGTAATTCCCCGCAGAGTAATCTCTTCACCTATTTTATTCCCTGCAGAGTAATCTCTCCAACAAGTTTATCCCCTAACGGAGTCATCTTCTCCTATCGGTTTATTCTTGCAATCATCATCCCCAGCAGAAATGAAGAACTCTACTCTTCAACATCGGCCCTGGATTCAACAAAGTTCCCGGCACTCGTCAAGGATTTATTTTCCTAGACGAAAATACATTCATAGACATTTCACATTTCATACATTTTGTTTACATATATGATAAAGTGAATACAACACTGTCTCATTTTGAGCATCATGACATCATGCATTTCATACATCATGACATTGCATACAACTGATGTTTTGCCTTTTCAGGAAAAGGTTAATCCAAAGATGATTACTATCAACTATCACAATTCCAGATTCGATTCCTGTATCTAGCCAGGGCACGTCTGTGAGTGATTGATTGTAGATTTGATACCTGTATCTAGCCAGGGCATATATGCATGAAGAGTTTGAAGATCAACCCCTGTAACAGGACAGGAAATTATCTTTCATTCTCAGGGCAGCGGTTTACACCTGTATCCAGCCAGGAAAGCTATCTCTACCAACCTTTTGCAAATTCCAGACTCGATTCCTGTATCCAGCCAAGGCATATCTGTAGACGACCAATTCCAGATTCGATTCCTGTATCTAGCTAGGGCATATCTGTGAGCGTTTGATTGTGGATTCGACACATGTATCTAGCCAGGGCATATCTGCATAAACAGTTTAGAGATTCGATACCTGTATCCAGCCAGGGCACGTCTGTAAGCAACCTTTTGGAGTTCCAGATTCGATTCCTGTATCTAGCCAGGGCACATCTGTGAGCAACTAACTGTAGATTCGATACCTGTACCTAGCCAGGGCATATCTGCATGAAGAGATTGAAGATCAACACCTGTAACAGGCCAGGAAACCATCTTCCTTTCTCAAAATACACAAGTTTTCGCTAAGGAATCTCTTACGCGATCAACACTTCCAAATGGCATCTATAAGCCCATTCTCGACAAGGTTCTGTCAGGTCTCCAGATGGCATCTATAAGCCCATCCTCCTATCCACCATCTCTCCAAATGGCATCTATAAGCCCATTCCCGACATCACATTGTTGATACTCCAGTATGCGAGTGCAAATTTCCGGGCACTCTAGTGTCCAATCTCCTTTTACCCTCGAGTCGCGAAGGGCAGCTTGCCAATCTAACTCTTCAGGTTCAAGAAGATTGAACAGGGGAAACTGTTGTACCCCAAAATTTGCCCTCCCATTTCCTCAACATTTTCTCACCACAAGACCCTTGGAGCTCAAGATCCAGTTAGGGTTTGCTCTGCTCAAGACTTCTCCTTGCACTGTTG
Source organism: Vicia faba (assembly GCA_948472305.1). NCBI lineage: Eukaryota > Viridiplantae > Streptophyta > Magnoliopsida > Fabales > Fabaceae > Vicia > Vicia faba. The sequence goes on from OX451740.1 coordinate 66,759,815, forward strand.
ACCCAAATTAGGGTTTGAGTTTTCACAAAGATGTTTTGACCCAAAAGGCCCAAAGTGACTTCCATGCTTCATATTAGACTCACAAGTTTATCCATACCAAGTTTCAAGCCTTGATTCCAATCTTTGCCCAGTCAATTGGACAGTTGACCTAGAAATCAGCTGTATTGGAGGAAAAGTCAATTATGGTCAATTGACAGTCAAACCTCATGATTTTTGACCCACATCAACATATTGAACTCATATGGACCATTTGATTAAGTTTGGATCACAATTCCACAAGAAATTTGATCAGATCACCAAAAGGGCAAAATAGTTATTTTTAGGGTTTTGACTGCACAAAGGCAATTTTTGACTGTTTGACCTAGCCAATGGCAAACCAAGCTCACATATGGACTCAAGGACTCAATGGCATTGTCTTGACATGTTCAACAAACTCAAAAGATCCCAAATGCACAAGATTGACAGATGAATTTTCCAGTCAACTGAGCAAAATTTGACGGTATACTGAAAAGTCAAACTTTGACTTTTTGGTCAAAATCAAGTGTCAAGATTCATTTTTCATCAAAACATGTCAAATTATGAAACTTGTTCATCAAGAAATCAAGAATCACAAATTAGGGTTTGAAATGAAGAATTTTCATAACTTAAAATTTTTCTAAGTTATGAAAATCCCTAATTTTTTCCTAACTTTGTCCCACTTTCTCATCAAGATGCATTTGGATTCAAACAAAACTCAAAACATGAAAGTTATAGTCCATTGCAAAATATACAACTTTGATTCACAAAGTTTCCTCAAAAGAAGCTTGTAGCTCAAGTTATGATTTTTGGAACAAGCGTGCAAAACATTCTTAACTTAGAAAATTTTTGACCTATTTTAGGCAGGATTTTTGCCTAACTTCATGGCCACTTTTCATATGCTTCCACTTGTAATTTCAATTTGCATTACAAATATGGATTGTAGTACACATTCCAAGCTTTCCAAAATGTCCAAGAACTTCTCAAACACCCTTGTGGTTAGGGAGAATCGAATTTGTCAATATGGGCAAAAGTCACTTTGTTCATGAGCCATTTCCATGTTCATAACTTTGCATTTTTGAACTCAGCATGTGCAAGCTACATTACAGGCCTTTTATCTCATCCGCACTCAATAATTTAATGCAAATCCTTTGTGTTCAAGCCTTATCTTGTGTGTTTAACCATTACATGCCAATTTAATCCATAATTAGAAAAAGTAACTTAGCCATTTTTGAAAAGGTGAACTTTATGTCAAGTTTACAATCTATGAGGTACAATGCAGATCTTTGAGGCACAAGTTCATGAGCAAATTCCACTGATCAAGGGTGATTGGTGCAGCATACTTGAGGGGCATGTGGTAGCCTAGAAACCAAGTTGACAAACTTTGCTTAAGATAGAAAAAACATTGCATAACTGATCACATCTCACATTGCTGCAAGAACAAGCCTAAGCAAACATTGTGAACACATTCCATACTCCCTAACAGACCTGAAACACGACCAAGCCATCCCTAAAACTCCCTCATCCATCAAAACACAGTTTTGTGGCAAAACAGGGTATCTTCTGCATATTGACTTCCACAGTTCATTTCCCTCGTGTGTTTTCATCCAAACCACCTCAAACACATTCAATAACATCCATACAAGCTATCCCCAACCTTAGATACAGACTGTAACAGCCATAGCATAGTTTTCCATTTTCATTTTTCTCTCTTGCAGGTTGACTTCCATGGAGTGATTCAGCAAGATTCAAAGCACACCAAGCATTGGAGAAGCATCCCCGAACTTCAAGCAAACTGTACAAGTCCTCACATTGCCTTGAAAGTGCCTCCATTGTCATACACGATCCAAGCTGAACAGGTAAGTTCATGGACTTCTATCTCTCAATCTAGGAAGAGTTAGGTTTAGGTTTATGAATGAAAAATGCTCTACTCATGGCCCTGAAGCTACACATATAATTACTTTGCATTTATGTTGTGTGTGCTGAGAGAATTTGGAACCTGAATATTAGAAAAAACTTAGGTCAGGAATTAGGGATGAAGAAATTCTCCTTCGTTTCTTAGAGTTAAGTTAAGTTCTTTATATGTCTGGATTCGTCTCTTGATGCTCTACATTTTTGGTGTTATGAGTTTTGCTTGAAAGTCCAAGAATCAGGATGTTTGAACAAGGCAAAGAAACGCACGTTTTTTGACAGAAACTGGCTGGAGGTTGAAGAAGCTTGTCCTTTGGGCTGGGCCTGATTCATTTTCCTTTTTGCACCACTTTATTTCACATACACCCCCTGGCCCATTTCATGATATATTTGTCATTTTTTACTTTTCCCTTTTGATTTTGATTATATATTTTTATTTAAGCATGAAAAAATATTAAAATTATTTTTCTCACATTTTTTGCATTTTATTTGATATTTATTTGTTTCATTTAGTTATATAGGTAAATAAATACATAATATCTTTTATTTTAAAATACTAGAAATAATACTAATATATTTTTATCTTCTGATTTTATTTTACTTTATCTTTTGAAAACATTTTCTAAAAAATATACCTTTTTTTTTGTAAATAATAAATATTTTATTCTTGTACATATTTAATATATTTAGTAAATAATATAAATACTTATATATTTATTAGAATATTTAGGATAAAAATACAAAAAAAATAATACATTTTTATTTTTATTAATATTTAACCTCAAAAATACTTTTTTACAATATACTTTCTTTTTATTTATTTTTTGTACATAATTAATAAACATTGTATATATTAAATAATAAACACCTTTTATTTAGCAAAATTAGGGTTTGCCCTAAAATGTAAAAATATCCAAAATTATTCATTTTTATTTTTGTTTATTTGTCACATAAAAAACACCTTTTACATACACATAAAAATCATTTTTTGCATCTTGCATATTTTATTTTATTTTATTTAATTATTGTGCAATTAAATAATTTGTATAATTCAATTTGGATGTAATAGCTTAGATTTAATTTTTCTTGCTAAAATATCCCCATTTGAACATTTGTACCCCCCATCCCATAAATTGTGTTGTAATAGTTTAGAACTTTTAATTCCGCATTTTTAAGCTTTCTAAATATGCCATGCTAGACTTAGGGTTTTGTATGCAAAAATCAACCAAAAATAGTTTGACCTAATTCAAGATAAACAAGCATGAAAATGGACAACACTAATCACACTTGCACCCCTAGGGTTACTCCACTTGTTTCCTTCAATAATGGGCCATGTTGCATGTTGAGTTTCTTTGGCAAAACAAAACAATATCAAATGATCATAGTCCCTCGATGACGCTTTCGAAATTTGCCTAAAAAATGATCAAGTCCCTCAAGAAAATGCCAAAGATACTTAACACTATTGCAATCATTGTCTAAACGATGACCCGCGCCCGTCCCGTTCACATCCTAACACAAGATTATCCACCAAATACAATGGTGGAACAAAATTGTTAAAAGGGTTAAGACATAGAGAAAACCTTTGAGAAATTTAGGGTAGATAGCTCTTGGTTACTTGCCAACTTGCAAAACAATAACACTTGCCTATTTTTCAAAACCACACATCACAACACATTTTCAAAACAACTTTCAAAAAACATTGAAAACTTTTCAAAAGACATACACATTTGTATACATCCAAACATGGGTCATTATAAAGGTTGCCACCACATTGGCCTCTTTTCAAAAAAATTTTCAAACCCACACACAAAGCACCATTTCAAACAATTGAAAGCACCATTTCAAACAATTGAAAATCAAGGCAAGTTGATCTAAGCAAGTAACTAAGAGCCCATGGATAACCATGGATAGAAAGGGTGCTAATACCTTCCCTTTCTATAATCTACTCCCCGAACCCAAGAAAACATCTCAAAGGTTTTTGCTGTGCTTTTTAACCTTTCCTTAGGATAAAATAAAAGTCGGTGGCGACTCTTGCTCAACCGAAACATTTGCGAAAACAAACGCAAAACCTCAAGTCAGTTCTCCCACCGTATCACAGAACTGGCGACTCTGCTGGGGAGTGTTGAAAGTGGAGTAACCTTAGGGCTTAGATCACCCTCTTGCATGACTAATTGTTTGCTTTGATTGCTTTACATCTTGGCTCTCTTGTTTGGGCTTGAAATCCTACACCCGGATTTGGGGAAACATTCATAGATAGCAATACGTTGTGGAAACTGTGCAGGGTATACCGACACAGTTGAAGCAATAGCTATATTAGTGCGACATATTTGTGAGTATCGGTAACCCTTGAGTTCAATCAAGGAGAGTACGGGGCCGCTGAGTGATGTCACTAAGCACTAATGACCTAGAACCTTACTTGACCATCTTGGCCTTTTATTAGGGGTAGTGAGATGACCGGCTTTGGTGCAGTCCGAAGTTGGTAGATACTCGATACTACACTCATTGAGGGTTGTTTTCTTGGAATATTTTGGTCGCTAGTTAAGTGGCTAAACCAAAACAATGAACATGGAAAACAATCCAATGATATTGAGCTCCTTAGAACTCGATTACTATTTATAGGACAGGTTTCTAAGCCAACTACATTCAAGAGGGTACTTACCTATGAAATCCCATGCAAGCCTGAAACTAGGGTTTGGTGTGAATTGCTTGTACATATGTTTTGTGCATACATCATAAGCATCATGAAGCATCATATGCATTTACTAACCATTTCAAGGGTTTAGATCTTCATCTTTGTTCTTGTTTTGTAGGTCATGGAAATTCTTCGCAGGAAAACTATCCAAGTCAACCTTGTGAGAATCCCTCCTCAACTCAAGGAGCTCACATCCAGAATTCCGGAAAGCTCTCCCTTCAGTGAAAGACATGGTAGACTGCTCAGCCTAGTCAACACCATCATTGAAGAGGACATGGTAAAGGTGTTGTTCCAGTTCTTTGACCCCCTTCACCACTGTTTCACTTTCCCCGACTACCAATTGGTGCCCACTTTGGAGGAATTTTCTCAACTCCTGAGAATTCCTATTCTTAATCAACTACCCTACAACGGTACGGAAAAAGAACCAAAGCCTGAAGATGTTGCTCAAGCACTACACTTGCAACCATCTGACATCAAGGGGCATTGGGAAACTAGAAGTGGTGTCAAAGGCTTCTTGGAAAAATTCTTGTTTGAGAAGGCACAAGAGTGTTGGAATTCATTGGATCTACAAGCCTTTGAAGAAATTGTGGCACTCCTCATTTATGGGTTGGTCTTGTTCCCAAATCCTGACCAGCTTATAGATGTCAACGCCATCAAAATCTTCTTATCCAGAAATCCAATACCAACATTGCTTGGGGACATTCTTCACTCATTTTACACACGAACAATGAGAAAGAGGGGTGTTCTCATGTGCTGTACTCCTCTCCTTGCAAGGTGGTTTATTTCGCACCTTCCACAATCTGTCTTGAAGAATGACCAAGGCTTAAGGTGGTCACAACGGTTGATGACCCTCACTCACTCTGATGTACATTGGTGTTCTCGGTCCAGAGAAAATGTCATCATCATCGATCGTTGTGGAGAGTTCCCTAATGTTCCATTACTTGGCATTAGAGGAGGCATTACCTACAACCCTTGTCTAGCTTTGAGACAATTTGGATATGCAAGGAGAGATGGCCCTCACGACATGTTGATTCCTGACTTAGTTTTTGACTTCGACAACGATGCGCAAGGACTTCGCCAAAGATTCATCAGAGCTTGGAGGATGCCTAACAAGGTAGACAGCAAGACACTGGGGCACAAGAACTCCATCCCTCTTGAGCCTTATCTCAAGTGGGTACGAACCCGAGCCCAGATTCTAATGATGCCTTACCCTCATGTTCTCCCTGTGATTAAAGAGCCCGTTAAGGAAGGAGAGGTTCCCTACACCATCCTATATCCTGACATGCCTACATCATGGGAGGAGATGCAGAAGAGCTGGATCCAACTCAAGGAGGAACGAAATACTTTTGAAGCCAGCTTCTACGCCAGTGAGAAGAAGGTTTTGGAGCTCACCCGCCGACTCCATGAGGAAGAAACCCTCAACACCTACATCGCACCAAAGAGGATGCGCAACGTCTTTTTACCTTGAGAAGTTTTTGTAATATTTGGCCCATGGGGCATTTATGTACTGACAAATTTCTTCTTATTAATATGACATGCGTTCTTTTTGTTTGCAACAATTTTGAATTTTCTAAATCCTTGAATGCATTGCATACATAAGCATATCATTCATCATGCGCATAAGCAGGTCTCCACACCAAGTTTCCTTATCTTTCTGCTGTTTATTTCAGTAAGATGGATCTCGAACAGACGGTCAAGGACTTGCAGTCTCAGAACTCACAGTTTCAACATCTCCTGATGACCTTGGCAAAGGGTCAAGACGATCTAAAGGCCTTGCTTGGGAATAAAGAGCAAGTGAAAAAGAAGAAGAAAAGAATCGGGGTGGCTACCCTAGGAAGAAGGTTTGAGGGTGAAGCCAGAAGAGTGCTTGAATTTCCCCCTACATCTGAAGAGGGAACCAGTAAAGGGAATGCGGTTGCGGTACCTTCTGAGTCTGAAGTTGAAGAAGAGGAGGCTGAAGAGGACGAAGACTACTCTGATCAACAATACCCTCCCGCTGATGATAAGTACAAAGGCTTGGAAGATAGGTTGGCAGCTATGGAGCTGCAGAGAGTTCTCGGCTTAGATTTCGAAGATTTGGGATTAGTTGCTGGAATTGTGATCCCCCCGAAGTTCAAAGTGCCAGTTTTTGCAAGGCATGACGGGCTGGATTCGTCTCTTGATGCTCTACATTTTTGGTGTTATGAGTTTTGCTTGAAAGTCCAAGAATCAGGATGTTTGAACAAGGCAAAGAAACGCGCGTTTTTTGACAGAAACTGGCTGGAGGTTGAAGAAGCTTGTCCTTTGGGCTGGGCCTGATTCATTTTCCTTTTTGCACCACTTTATTTCACATACACCCCCTGGCCCATTTCATGATATATTTGTCATGTTTTACTTTTCCCTTTTGATTTTGATTATATATTTTTATTTAAGCATGAAAAAATATTAAAATTATTTTTCTCACATTTTTTGCATTTTATTTGATATTTATTTGTTTCATTTAGTTATATAGGTAAATAAATACATAATATCTTTTATTTTAAAATACTAGAAATAATACTAATATATTTTTATCTTCTGATTTTATTTTACTTTATCTTTTGAAAACATTTTCTAAAAAATATACCTTTTTTTTGTAAATAATAAATATTTTATTCTTGTACATATTTAATATATTTAGTAAATAATATAAATACTTATATATTTATTAGAATATTTAGGATAAAAATACAAAAAAAAATAATACATTTTTATTTTTATTAATATTTAACCTCAAAAATACTTTTTTACAATATACTTTCTTTTTATTTATTTTTTGTACATAATTAATAAACATTGTATATATTAAATAATAAACACCTTTTATTTAGCAAAATTAGGGTTTTCCCTAAAATGTAAAAATATCCAAAATTATTCATTTTTATTTTTGTTTATTTGTCACATAAAAAACACCTTTTAAATACACATAAAAATCATTTTTTGCATCTTGCATATTTTATTTTATTTTATTTAATTATTGTGCAATTAAATAATTTGTATAATTCAATTTGGATGTAATAGCTTAGATTTAATTTTTCTTGCTAAAATATACCCATTTGAACATTTGTACCCCCCATCCCATAAATTGTGTTGTAATAGTTTAGAACTTTTAATTCCGCATTTTTAAGCTTTCTAAATATGCCATGCTAGACTTAGGGTTTTGTATGCAAAAATCAACCAAAAATAGTTTGACCTAATTCAAGATAAACAAGCATTAAAATGGACAACACTAATCACACTTGCACCCCTAGGGTTACTCCACTTGTTTCCTTCAATAATGGGACATGTTGCATGTTGAGTTTCTTTGGCAAAACAAAACAATATCAAATGATCATAGTCCCTCGATGACGCTTTCGAAAGTTGCCTAAAAAATGATCAAGTCCCTCAAGAAAATGCCAAAGATACTTAACACTATTGCAATCATTGTCTAAACGATGACCCGCGCCCGTCCCGTTCACATCCTAACACAAGATTATCCACCAAATACAATGGTGGAACAAAATTGTTAAAAGGGTTAAGACATAGAGAAAACCTTTGAGAAATTTAGGGTAGATAGCTCTTGGTTACTTGCCAACTTGCAAAACAATAACACTTGCCTATTTTTCAAAACCACACATCACAACACATTTTCAAAACAACTTTCAAAAAACATTGAAAACTTTTCAAAAGACATACACATTTGTATACATCCAAACATGGGTCATTATAAAGGTTGCCACCACATTGGTCTCTTTTCAAAAAAAATTTCAAACCCACACACAAAGCACCATTTCAAACAATTGAAAGCACCATTTCAAACAATTGAAAATCAAGGCAAGTTGATCTAAGCAAGTAACTAAGAGCCCATGGATAACCATGGATAGAAAGGGTGCTAATACCTTCCCTTTCTATAATCTACTCCCCGAACCCAAGAAAACATCTCAAAGGTTTTTGCTGTGCTTTTTAACCTTTCCTTAGGATAAAATAAAAGTCGGTGGCGACTCTTGCTCAACCGAAACATTTGCGAAAACAAACGCAAAACCTCAAGTCAGTTCTCCCACTGTATCACAGAACTGGCGACTCTGCTGGGGAGTGTTCAAAGTGGAGTAACCTTAGGGCTTAGATCACCCTCTTGCATGACTAATTGTTTGCTTTGATTGCTTTACATCTTGGCTCTCTTGTTTGGGCTTGAAATCCTACACCCGGATTTGGGGAAACATTCATAGATAGCAATACGTTGTGGAAACTTTGCGGGGTATACCGACACAAGTGAAGCAATAGCTATATTAGTGCGACATATTTGTGAGTACCGGTAACCCTTGAGTTCAATCAAGGAGAGTACGGGGCCGCTGAGTGATGTCACTAAGCACTAATGACATAGAACCTTACTTGACCATCTTGGCCTTTTATTAGGGGTAGTGAGATGACCGGCTTTGGTGCAGTCCGAAGTTGGTAGATACACGATACTACACTAATTGAGGGTTGTTTTCTTGGAATATTTTGGTCGCTAGTTAAGTGGCTAAACCAAAACAATGAACATGGAAAACAATCCAATGATATTGAGCTCCTTAGAACCCGGTTACTATTTATAGGACAGGTTTTTAAGCCAACTACATTCAAGAGGGTACTTACCTATGAAACCCCATGCAAGCCTGAAACTAGGGTTTGGTGTGAATTACTTGTACATATGTTTTGTGCATACATCATAAGCATCATGAAGCATCATATGCATTCACTAACCATTTCAAGGGTTTAGATCTTCATCTTTGTTCTTGTTTTGTAGGTCATGGAAATTCTTCGCAGGAAAACTATCCAAGTCAACCTTGTGAGAATCTCTCCTCAACTCAAGGAGCTCACATCCAGAATTCCGGAAAGCTCTCCCTTCAGTGAAAGACATGGTAGACTGCTCAGCCTAGTCAACACCAGCATTGAAGAGGACATGGTAAAGGTGTTGTTCCAGTTCTTTGACCCCCTTCACCACTGTTTCACTTTCCCCGACTACCAATTGGTGCCCACTTTGGAGGAATTTTCTCAACTCCTGAGAATTCCTATTCTTAATCAACTACCCTACAACGGTACGAAAAAAGAACCAAAGCTTGAAGATGTTGCTCAAGCACTACACTTGCAACCATCTGACATCAAGGGGCATTGGGAAACTAGAAGCGGTGTCAAAGGCTTCTTGGCAAAATTCTTGTTTGAGAAGGCACAAGAGTGTTGGAATTCATTGGATCTACAAGCCTTTGAAGAAATTGTGGCACTCCTCATTTATGGGTTGGTCTTGTTCCCAAATCCTGACCAGCTTATAGATGTCAACACCGTCAAAATCTTCTTATCCAGAAATCAAATACCAACATGGCTTGGGGACATTCTTCACTCATTTTACACACGAACAATGAGAAAGAGGGGTGTTCTCATGTACTGTACTCCTCTCCTTGCAAGGTGGTTTATTTCGCACCTTCCACAATCTGTCTTGAAGAATGACCAAGGCTTAAGGTGGTCACAACGGTTGATGACCCTCACTCACTCTGATGTACATTGGTGTTCTCAGTCCAGAGAAAATGTCATCATCGTCGATCGTTGTGGAGAGTTCCCTAATGTTCCATTACTTGGCATTATATGAGGCATTACCTACAACCCTTGTCTAGCTTTGAGACAATTTGGATATGCAAGGAGAGATGGCCCTCACGACATGTTGATTCCTGAATTAGTTTTTGACTTCGACAACGATGCCCAAGGACTTCGCCAAAGATTCATCAGAGCTTGGAGGATGCCTAACAAGGTAGACAGCAAGACACTGGGGCACAAGAACTCCATCCCTCTTGAGCCTTATCTCAAGTGGGTACGAACTCGAGCCCAGAGTCTAATGATGCCTTACCCTCATGTTCTCCCTGTGATTAAAGAGCCCGTTAAGGAAGGAGAGGTTCCATACACCATCCTATATCCTGACATGCCTACATCGTGGGAGGAGATGCAGAAGAGCTGGATCCAACTCAAGGAGGAACAGAATACTTTTGAAGCCAACTTCTACGCCAGTGAGAAGAAGGTCTTGGAGCTCACCCACCGACTCCATGAGGAAGAAACCCTCAACACCTACATCGCACCAAAGAGGATGCGCAACGTCTTTTTACCTTGAGAAGTTTTTGTAATATTTGGCCCATGGGGCATTTATGTACTGACAAATTTCTTCTTATTAATATGACGTGCGTTCTTTTTGTTTGCAACAATTTTGAATTTTCTAAATCCTTGAATGCATTGCATACATAAGCATATCATTCATCATGCGCATAAGCAGGTCTCCACACCAGGTTTCCTTATCTTTCTGCTGTTTATTTCAGTAAGATGGATCTCGAACAGACGGTCAAGGACTTGCAGTCTTAGAACTCACAGTTTCAACATCTCCTGATGACCTTGGCAAAGGGCCAGGACGATCTAAAGACCTTGCTTGGGAATAAAGAGCAAGTGAAAAAGAAGAAGAAAAGAATCGGGGTGGCTACCCTAGGAAGAAGGTTTAAGGGTGAAGCCAGAAGAGTGCTTGAATTTCCCCCTACATCTGAAGAGGGAACCAGTAAAGGGAATGCGGCTGCGGTACCTTCCGAGTCCGAAGCTGAAGAAGAGGAGGTTGAAGAGGACGAAGACTACTCTGATCAACAATACCCGCCCGCTGATGATAAGTACAAAGGCTTGGAAGATAGGTTGGCAGCTATGGAGCTGCAGAGAGTTCTCGGCTTAGATTTTGAAGATTTGGGATTAGTTGCTGGAATTTTGATCCCCCGAAGTTCAAAGTGCCAGTTTTTGCAAGGTATGACGGGCTGGATTCGTCTCTTGATGCTCTACATTTTTGGTGTTATGAGTTTTGCTTGAAAGTCCAAGAATCAGGATGTTTGAACAAGGCAAAGAAACGCGCGTTTTTTGACAGAAACTGGCTAGAGGTCGAAGAAGCTTGTCCTTTGGGCTGGGCCTGATTCATTTTCCTTTTTGCACCACTTTATTTCACATACACCCCCCTGGCCCATTTCATGATATATTTGTCATTTTTTATTTATCCCTTTTGATTTTGATTCTATATTTTTATTTAAGCATGAAAAAACATTAAAATTATTTTTCTCACATTTTTTGCATTTTATTTGATATTTATTTGTTTCATTTAGTTATATAGGTAAATAAATACATAATATCTTTTATTTTAAAATACTAGAAATAATACTAATACATTTTTATCTTCTGATTTTATTTTACTTTATCTTTTGAAAACATTTTCTAAAAAATATACCTTTTTTTGTAAATAATAAATATTTTATTTTTGTACATATTTAATATATTTAGTAAATAATATAAATACTTATATATTTATTAGAATATTTAGGATAAAAATACAAAAAAAATAATACATTTTTATTTTTATTAATATTTAACCTCAAAAATACTTTTTTACAATATACTTTCTTTTTATTTATTTTTTGTACATAATTAATAAACATTGTATATATTAAATAATAAACACCTTTTATTTAGCAAAATTAGGGTTTTCCCTAAAATGTAAAAATATCCAAAATTATTCATTTTTATTTTTGTTTATTTGTCACATAAAAAACACCTTTTACATACACATAAAAATTATTTTTTGCATCTTGCATATTTTATTTTATTTTATTTAATTATTGTGCAATTAAATAATTTGTATAATTCAATTTAGATGTAATAACTTAGATTTAATTTTTCTTGCTAAAATATCTCCATTTAAACATTTGTACCCCCATCCCATAAATTGTGTTGTAATAGTTTAGAACTTTTAATTCCTCATTTTTAAGCTTTCTAAATATGCCATGCTAGACTTAGGGTTTTGTATGCAAAAATCAACCAAAAATAGTTTGACCTAATTCAAGATAAACAAGCATGAAAATGGACAACACTAATCACACTTGCACCCCTAGGGTTACTCCACTTGTTGCCTTCAATAATGGGCCATGTTGCATGTTGAGTTTCTTTGGCAAAACAAAACAATATCAAATGATCATAGTCCCTCGATGACGCTTTCGAAAGTTGCCTAAAAAATGATCAAGTCCCTCAAGAAAATGCCAAAGATACTTAACACCATTGCAATCATGGTCTAAACGATGACCCGCGCCCGTCCCGTTCACATCCTAACACAAGATTGTCCACCAAATACAATAGTGGAACAAAATTGTTAAAAGGGTTAAGACATAGGGAAAACCTTTGAGAAATTTAGGGTAGATAGCTCTTGGTTACTTGCCAACTTGCAAAACAAAAACACTTGCCTATTTTTCAAAACCACACATCACAACACATTTTCAAAACAACTTTCAAAAAACATTGAAAACTTTTCAAAAGACATACACCTTTGTATACATCCAAACATGGGTCATTATAAAGGTTGCCACCACATTGGCCTCTTTTCAAAACATTTTTCAAACCCACACACAAAGCACCATTTCAAACAATTGAAAGCACCATTTCAAACAATTGAAAATCAAGGCAAGTTGATCTAAGCAAGTAACTAAGAGCCCATGGATAACCATGGATAGAAAGGGTGCTAATACCTTCCCTTTCTATAATCTACTCCCCGAACCCAAGAAAACATCTCAAAGGTTTTTGCTGTGCTTTTTAACCTTTCCTTAGGATAAAATAAAAGTCGGTGGCGACTCTTGCTCAACCAAAACATTTGCGAAAACAAACGCAAAACCGCAAGTCAGTTCTCCCACCGTATCACAGAACTGGCGACTCTGCTGGGGAGTGTTGAAAGTGGAGTAACCTTAGGGCTTAGATCACCCTCTTGCATGACTAATTGTTTGCTTTAATTGCTTTACATCTTGGCTCTCTTGTTTGGGCTTGAAATCCTACACCCGGATTTGGGGAAACATTCATAGATAGCAATACGTTCTGGAAATTGTGCGGGGTAGACCGACACGGTTGAAGCAATAGCTATAATAGTGCGACATATTTGTGAGTACCGGTAACCCTTGAGTTCAATCAAGGAGAGTACGGGGCCGCTGAGTGATGTCATTAAGCACTAATGACCTAGAACCTTAATTGACCATCTTGGCCTTTTATTAGGGGTAGTGAGATGACCAGCTTTGGTGCAGTCCGAAGTTGGTAGATACTCGATACTACACTCATTGAGGGTTATTTTCTTGGAATATTTTAGTCGCTAGTTAAGTGGCTAAACCAAAACAATGAACATGGAAAACAATCCAATGATATTGAGCTCCTTAGAACCCGGTTACTATTTATAGGACAGGTTTTTAAGCCAACTACATTCAAGAGGGTACTTACCTATGAAACCCCATGCAAGCCTGAAACTAGGGTTTGGTGTGAATTGCTTGTACATATGTTTTGTGCATACATCATAAGCATCATGAAGCATCATATGCATTCACTAACCATTTCAAGGGTTTAGATCTTCATCTTTGTTCTTGTTTTGTAGGTCATGGAAATTCTTCGCAGGAAAACTATCCAAGTCAACCTTGTGAGAATCCCTTCTCAACTCAAGGAGCTCACATCCAGAATTCCGGAAAGCTCTCCCTTCAGTGAAAGACATGGTAGACTGCTCAGCCTAGTCAACACCAGCATTGAAGAGGACATGGTAAAGGCGTTGTTCCAGTTCTTTGACCCCCTTCACCACTGTTTCCCTTTCCCCGACTACCAATTGGTGCCCACTTTGGAGGAATTTTCTCAACTCCTGAGAATTCCTATTCTTAATCAACTACGCTGCAACAGTATGGAAAAAGAACCAAAGCCTGAAGATGTTGCTCAAGCACTACACTTGCAACCATCTGACAACAAGGGGCATTGGGAAACTAGAAGCGGTGTCAAAGGCTTCTTGGCAAAATTCTTGTTTGAGAAGGCACAAGAGTGTTGGAATTCATTGGATCTACAAGCCTTTGAAGAAATTGTGGCACTCCTCATTTATGGGTTGGTCTTGTTCCCAAATCCTGACCAGCTTATAGATGTCAACGCCGTCAAAATCTTCTTATCCATAAATCCAATACCAACATTGCTTGGGGACATTCTTCACTCATTTTACACACGAACAATGAGAAAGAGGGGTGTTCTCATGTGCTGTACTCCTCTCCTTGCAAGGTGGTTTATTTTGCACCTTCCACAATTTGTCTTGAAGAATGACCAAGGCTTAAGGTGGTCACAACGGTTGATGACCCTCACTCACTCTGATGTACATTGGTGTTCACGGTCTAGAGAAAATTTCATCATCGTCGATCGTTGTGGAGAGTTCCCTAATGTTCCATTACTTGGCATTAGAGGAGGCATTACCTACAACCCTTGTCTAGCTTTGAGACAATTTGGATATGCAAGGAGAGATAGCCCTCACGACATGTTGATTCCTGACTTAGTTTTTGACTTCGACAACGATGCGCAAGGACTTTGCCAAAGATTCATCAGAGCTTGGAGGATGCCTAACAAGGTAGACAACAAGACACTGGGGCACAAGAACTCCATCCCTCTTGAGCCTTATCTCAAGTGGGTACGAACCCGAGCCCAGAGTCTAATGATGCCTTACCCTCATGTTCTCCCTGTAATTAAAGAGCCCGTTAAGGAAGGAGAGGTTCCCTACACAATCCTATATCCTGACATGCCTACATCGTGGGAGGAGATGCAGAAGAGCTGGATCCAACTCAAGGAGGAACATAATACTTTTGAAGCCAGCTTCTACGCCAGTGAGAAGAAGGTTTTGGAGCTCACCCGCCGACTCCATGAGGAAGAAACCCTCAACACCTACATCGCACCAAAGAGGATGCACAATGTCTTTTTACCTTGAGAAGTATTTGTAATATTTGGCCCATGGGGCATTTATGTACTGAAAAATTTCTTCTTATTAATATGACGTGCGTTCTTTTTGTTTGCAACAATTTTGAATTTTCTAAATCCTTGAATGCATTGCATACATAAGCATATCATTCATCATGCGCATAAGCAGGTCTCCACACCAAGTTTCCTTATCTTTCTGCTATTTATTTCAGTAAGATGGATCTCGAACAGACGGTCAAGGACTTGCAGTCTCAGAACTCACAGTTTCAACATCTCCTGATGACCTTGGCAATGGGTCAGGACGATCTAAAGGCCTTGCTTGGGAATAAAGAGCAAGTGAAAAAGAAGAAGAAAAGAATCGGGGTGGCTACCCTAGGAAGAAGGTTTGAGGGTGAAGCCAGAAGAGTGCTTGAATTTCCCCTACATCTGAAGAGAGAACCAGTAAAGGGAATGCGGTTGCGGTACCTTCCGAGTCCGAAGCTGAAGAAGAGGAGGCTGAAGAGGACGAAGACTACTCTGATCAACAATACCCGCCCGCTGATGATAAGTACAAAGGCTTGGAAGATAGGTTGGCAACTATGGAGCTGCAGAGAGTTCCCGGCTTAGATTTCGAAGATTTGGGATTAGTTGCTGGAATTGTGACCCCCCCGAAGTTCAAAGTGCCAGTTTTTGCAAGGTATGACGGGCTGGATTCGTCTCTTGATGCTCTACATTTTTGGTGTTATGAGTTTTGCTTGAAAGTCCAAGAATCAGGATGTTTGAACAAGGCAAAGAAACGCGCGTTTTTTGACAGAAACTGGCTAGAGGTCGAAGAAGCTTGTCCTTTGGGCTGGGCCTGATTCATTTTCCTTTTTGCACCACTTTATTTCACATACACCCCCTGGCCCATTTCATGATATATTTGTCATTTTTTATTTTTCCCTTTTGATTTTGATTCTATATTTTTATTTAAGCATGAAAAAACATTAAAATTATTTTTCTCACATTTTTTGCATTTTATTTGATATTTATTTGTTTCATTTAGTTATATAGGTAAATAAATACATAATATATTTTATTTTAAAATACTAGAAATAATACTAATACATTTTTATCTTCTGATTTTATTTTACTTTATCTTTTGAAACCATTTTCTAAAAAATATACCTTTTTTTGTAAATAATAAATATTTTATTCTTGTACATATTTAATATATTTAGTAAATAATATAAATACTTATATATTTATTAGAATATTTAGGATAAAAATACAAAAAAATAATACATTTTTATTTTTATTAATATTTAACCTCAAAAATACTTTTTTACAATATACTTTCTTTTTATTTATTTTTTGTACATAATTAATAAACATTGTATATATTAAATAATAAACACCTTTTATTTAGCAAAATTAGGGTTTGCCCTAAAATGTAAAAATATCCAAAATTATTCATTTTTATTTTTGTTTATTTGTCACATAAAAAACACCTTTTACATACACATAAAAATCATTTTTTGCATCTTGCATATTTTATTTTATTTTATTTAATTATTGTGCAATTAAATAATTTGTATAATTCAATTTGGATGTAATAGCTTAGATTTAATTTTTCTTGCTAAAATATCCCCATTTGAACATTTGTACCCCCCATCCCATAAATTGTGTTGTAATAGTTTAGAACTTTTAATTCCGCATTTTTAAGCTTTCTAAATATGCCATGCTAGACTTAGGGTTTTGTATGCAAAAATCAACCAAAAATAGTTTGACCTAATTCAAGATAAACAAGCATGAAAATGGACAACACTAATCACACTTGCACCCCTAGGGTTACTCCACTTGTTGCCTTCAATAATGGGCCATGTTGCATGTTGAGTTTCTTTGGCAAAACAAAACAATATCAAATGATCATAGTCCCTCGATGACGCTTTCGAAAGTTGCCTAAAAAATGATCAAGTCCCTCAAGAAAATGCCAAAGATACTTAAAACCATTGCAATCATGGTCTAAACGATGACCCGCGCCCGTCCCGTTCACATCCTAACACAAGATTGTCCACCAAATACAATGGTGGAACAAAATTGTTAAAAGGGTTAAGACATAGAGAAAACCTTTGAGAAATTTAGGGTAGATAGCTCTTGGTTACTTGCCAACTTGCAAAACAAAAACACTTGCCTATTTTTCAAAACCACACATCACAACACATTTTCAAAACAACTTTCAAAAAACATTGAAAACTTTTCAAAAGACATACACCTTTGTATACATCCAAACATGGGTCATTATAAAGGTTGCCACCATATTGGCCTCTTTTCAAAACATTTTTCAAACCCACAAACAAAGCACCATTTCAAACAATTGAAAATCAAGGCAAGTTGATCTAAGCAAGTAACTAAGAGCCCATGGATAACCATGGATAGAAAGGGTGCTAATACCTTCCCTTTCTATAATCTACTCCCCGAACCCAAGAAAACATCTCAAAGGTTTTTGCTGTGCTTTTTAACCTTTCCTTAGGATAAAATAAAAATCGGTGGCGACTCTTGCTCAACCGAAACATTTGCGAAAACAAACGCAAAACCTCAAGTCAGTTCTCCCACCGTATCACAGCCCTGATCAACATTCACCAAAGGCTTTAGAAGTTGAGATATGTTCAAGTCTCCACGAATCCCCACAGAGCCACTGCCATGAGAATATCCCCACAAGGTAATCTTCACAACTTCATACATTCCCCGTAATTTCTTGGGAAGATCACTCTGGATGATAAAGGAGTACGATCTTCTCCCCAGTAATGTCACCAACATACAGGATCCCAAACATTATATTCCATGGGAATTCCTCTCCCCAACTGAGTTTTCAAAACTGTAAAAGTCCATGCAGATTGCTTCTCTCCAGCAGAGCGCATTCTCCTTGATAAAGAGCTTCCCTCAGTGGGATATTCCTCCATCTCCAGGGTTTATTTCCCCAACAGGGTTTATTTCCCCAACAGGATTTATCTCCCTAGTGATGTCCAACCTCTCCAGCTTGAGTCTGTTACTCAGATGACAATGAGTCACCGGCAAAACTCCCTTCCCCAGAGAAGTCATCACTATCCCTAGAGAGTTGCCACTGAATCTAAAATTGGATCAAATATCAATCAAATCTATCCTCCTCAGATGAGCCTGAAAGTTATTTGTCGATGTTATCCCCGGTCAGGGTATACAAAGAATTATAACTCCCTGGTAGAGCAAAGAACGACCAAAGTTTTAAACTCTTCTCCCCCAAGCAGGAATTAACACTCTCCAACAGAGTTTCCTCAGAAAGCAGAAATTAATGTTTCCCAGCGGAGTTATCCTCTAACAGCAACTAGGAGTCCCCAGTGGAAACAATCTCCCAGAAGATCGAAGTTGCACATACTTTTCATCCCCAGCGACAGTAAGAGATTTATTTTCCCCAGATTAAGATGTTGCTCAAATTTCAAAAACATTGCACATTCATACATCATTTACAAAATATCATAGCATATGCATACGAAACGCATATAGCACAATTTAATTTATTTTGAGAACATCATTACGTGAAGCATTTCATGCATTGTGCCATTGCATACAATTAACACTTTACCTTTTCAAGAGAAGATAAATCAACAAGACTAACATCATCAACTATTGGTAGGAACAGACAGTCTTATCAAAGACAACGTCTTCTAGCTCAGATTAAATCGACCAATGATTTATTATAATACTCCTTCCAGTTGACATTCTTCTGGCTCAGCTCAGATCAAGTGTAGATCTATTCTGATACTTCTTCTAGTTGAAGACATTTTCTGGCTCAGATTAAATCAACCAAAGATTTATTTTGATACTTCTTCCAGATAAAAACAAGCATACATATCTATTGGCTCAGATTAAATTAACCAAGATTTACTCTGATACTTCTTCCAGTAGACCTTTTTCTGGCTTAGATTAAATCAACCAATGATTTATTCTGATACTTCTTCCAGTTAAAGGCATAGAGACCTCTTCTGACTTAGATTAAATTAACTAAAGATTTATTCTGATACTTTTCCAGTTGAAGACAGTCGTAGATAGTCGCTGGCTCGGATTAAATCGGCCAATGATTTATTCTGATACTTCTTCTAGTGGACATTCTTCCAGCTTAGCTTAGATCAGATGTAGATCTATTCTGATACTTCTTCTAGTTGAAGACATTTTCTGGCTCAGATTAAATCAACCAAAGATTTATTCTGATACTTCTTCCAGATAAAAACAAGCATAAATATTTGTTGGCTCAGATTAAATTGACCAAGATTTATGCTGATACTTCTTCCAGTAGACCTTTTTCTGGCTCAGATTAAATCGACCAATGATTTATTCTGATACCTCTTCCAGTTAAAGACACAAAGACCTCTTCTAGCTCAGATTAAATTAACCAAAGATTTATTCTGATACTTCTTCAAGTTGAAGACAATCGTAGATAGTCGCTAGCTCAGATTAAATCTACCAATTATTTATTCTGATACTTCTTCCGGTGAACATTCTTCTGGCTCAAATTAAATCGACCCAAAGATTTATTCTGATAGTTCTTCCAATAGACCTTTTTAGGGCTCAGATTAAATCGGCCAATGATTTATTCTGATACTTCTTCCAGTAGACCTTTTTCTGGCTCCGATTAAATCAACCAAAGATTTATTCTGATACTTCTTCCAGATAAAAACAAGCATAAACATTTGTTGGCTCAAATTAAATCGACCAAAGATTTATTCTGACACTTCTTCCAGTAGACCTTTTTCTGGCTTAGATTAAATCGACCAATGATTTATTCTAATACTTCTTCCGGTTAAAGACACAAAGACCTCTTTTGTCTCAGATTAAATCAACCAAAGATTTATTCTAATACTTCTTCCAGTTGAAGACGGTTGTAGATAGTCGTTGGCTCAGATTAAATCAACTAATGGTTTATTCTGATACTGCTTCCAGCAGACTTTTTTCTGGCTTAGATTAAATCGACTAATGATTTATTCTTATACTTCTTCCAGATAAAATAAACATAAATATCTTCTGGCTCAGATTAAATCGACTAATGGTTTATTCTGATACTGCTTCCAGCACACCTTTTTCTGGCTCAGATTAAATTGATCAATGATTTATTCTGATGCTTCTGCCAGATAAAATGAGTATAAATATCTTCTGGCTCAGATTAAATCGACTAATGTTTTATTCTGATACTTCTTCTAGTAGACCTTTTTCTGGCTCAGATTAAATCGACTAATGATTTATTCTGATAATTCTTTTAGATAAAACGAGTATAAATATCTTCCGGCTCAAATTAAATCGACCAATGATTTATTCTGATACTTCTTCCAGTAGACCTTTTTCTGGCTCAGATTAAACCAACCGTAGGTTTATTCTGATACTTCTTCCAGTTAAAGACAACAAAGACCTCTTTTGGCTCAGATTAAATCAACCAAATATTTATTCTGATACTTCTTCCAATTGAA
The DNA here is from genome assembly GCA_948472305.1 of Vicia faba. Taxonomy (NCBI): domain Eukaryota; kingdom Viridiplantae; phylum Streptophyta; class Magnoliopsida; order Fabales; family Fabaceae; genus Vicia; species Vicia faba. The sequence continues at coordinate 66,780,665 of OX451740.1, forward strand.
GACGGTCGTAGATAGCCGCTGGCTCGGAATAAATCAACCAAAGGTTCATTCTGATACTTCTTCCCGTAGACATTCTTCTGACTCAGCTTAGATCAGGTGTAGATCTATTCTGATACTTCTCCCAGTTGAAGACATTTTCTGGCTCAGATTAAATCAACCAAAGATTTATTCTAATACTTCTTCCAGATGAAAATAAGCATAGATAGTTGCCGGCTTAGATCAAATCGACCCAAATATTTATTCTGATACTTCTTCTAGTAGACCTTTTTCGGGCTCAGATTAAATCGACCAAAGATTTATTCTGATACTTCTTCCAGTAGATGTTTTTCGGGCTCAGATTAAATCTACCAATGATTTATTCTGATACTTCTTCCAGTAGACCATTTTCGGGCTCAGATTAAATCGACCAATGATTTATTCTGATACTTCTTCAAGTTAAAGACAAAAGGAACATTTTCTGGCTCAGATTAAACCAACTGTAGGTTTATTCTGATACTTCTTCCAGTTTAAAGTCAACATTTACGTTGGATGGCATCTATAAGCCCATATCCGACGAATCTCAGTCATCTCTCCGAATGGCATCTTATAAGCCCATTCCCGATACAATCAGCCAACAATGTTACCATCTTGCACAAGCGAGTGCAAATTTCTGGGCACTTAAGTGTTCAATCATCTTCTACCTTCAGGTCACGAATGGCGGACATGCCAATCTAACTCTCCAGGTTTAAGAATATTGAACAAGGGCAGCTATTGTACCCCAAAATTTTCCCTCCCATTTTTATTTAAAGCATTCTTTCAAGGCTCTTCAAATGGTCAAGGCACCCAAGGGTTGACTAGTCAAGATGCGCCTCCTAGACCAAAATCCTACAACTAGGGTTTGGAGTTTCTCAAGGAAATTTGTTCTAAAAATACTCAATTGTCTCCCATTTTTCTTCATAGGTCCTCAACAAGGCTCGTGTCAAGTTTCAAGCCCTACATCACAAGTTTGCTCAGTTAATAGCTCAGATGTGTAAAAATCAACTATATTGATCAAAAAGTCAACTATGATCAACATACAGTCAAACTTCAAGATTTTTGGTCAACATCAACATTTTAAAGTGATATTCATCATTATATCAAGGGTTGATCATGATTCCTCAAGGAAAGTCCTCAGATCATCAAAAGTCAAGAATTTCCAAACTAAGGTTTCCTTAGGAGAAGTCAACTGAACTTTGACCAGGCATAACTTTCACATACTTCATCAACTTCTCACCAAGAAAATCTCATTTTCAAAAAAAAATCAATTCTATATAACTTTGCATTTATTCTCAAGTCCAAAAGATGCTTCATTTGGAAGATATGATTTCATACATTATAGGTCATTTCCAAAAGTCAACAAAAGACACTTTTTGTCAATACAAGTTACACCAAGATAATGTCTTCAAAAGCAAAAATTACCAACATAGAGATTGTAGAGGACATCTTGGGTTTTCCAAAAAGGCCAAGAGCATCTTCAAAAGATGAAAATTGAGCAAGTTATGAGTTGTACAAGTTGGGGAGCTTTGAAGAAATTCAAGAAGTACAAATTGAGCAAAATTGCATTTTTAGACTAATGAGCCTATTGTTTGGACTTCAAACATGTCCATAATATCTTATAGGACCTCTAAGCTCATTCTTGCATGGCCTTGATTTTTATTTATATTTATATTGATTTTATTTAATTTAAAATCAAATAAATTAGATAAAAATATAATAAAACATGTGCTAATGCATTTGGGCTTAACTTGATCCATTATGAAGCCTAAGATTCGTGAAAGATACATAGAAATTGACTAGGCTCATGCAAAATTCGAAAAGAGTAAGAATCAAACAAAAAAGGCAAGGGATCATGAAGTTTGGAAACTTTTCAAACTTTGATTTTTTGTTTTAAGGCCATGGTTAATGGCTTGATTCTTTCCATGTTAGTTTTCACTCCTCTCTACCCTCTATAAATACACAACATTGCAAGCCCAAAGAAGCACGAAATTCCTACATGCAAAAGCTCCCCAAAAGTCTCCAAAAGCTTGCCCGAATTCTTCACATTTTTCAAAGAAATTTGCATAGCAATTTCCAGCCATATTCGAGTAATTTCAAGCCTCATACCATCTTCCTTAGGTTTCCAGGAGTCTATACCAAGCCTCACTCATCGCGAATCAACCCCATAATCCTCCTTTGCACTATCTCTAATCGGTAAGTTGGTAAGTTTCAGTTTATAAATTTCAGCACAGTTTCAATCATTGCAAGCATGCCAACATGATTCATATCCATGATTTAAGTTGTTCTAACGTTTTATATTTGAGTTTTGACTCAGAAACAACATCGTATCATTGTTAGGGCACGAAGCTTTTGAAGCTTCAGATCTTGCAGTATAAGCACTGTTAGATCAAACTAACCGCACCATGGGATTCGCAGGGTTTAAATTAGTCAAATAGGATCATTTTATTTTCCACTTTATTTGAATCGTGCCGGTTTTAATTTTTACGTCATCGGAGGGGATGACGGGAACCACCATCTAAGTTGGTTTAACCGGTGGGAGAATCTGCATGGCTGAAAGAAATAACATCTGGGCAAGCGCGCTTTTATTTAAATTATTTTGAACTTGATTTGTAATATAATGTTATCATTACCTTGTTGTTTTGCTTAAGTTATATTTTCCTTTTAATTTCTTAAAACCATAAAAAAATCATAAAATCAAAGTCACAAAAATATTAGACATAATTTTTTTCATTAATTAGAATTAATTTTTAATTAGTTATTAATAATCACTTCTTTTTTTATTAAATTAATTAATCAATTAGAATTAGGTTTTCTTTTTCTTAATTTAATTTAAATATTTTCCTAAAATAAATAAAAACAAAAAAAAAACATTTCTTTTATCACTTAGAAATTTTTCTTGGGTTTTTTCTCCTTCCTTTCATTTTTCTTTCTTTCTTCCCCCACGCGTCTATTTATTTATTCGCATTATTTTTCATAATTATGTAATTGTATAAAGGATGTAATAGTTTTAATTAGGATTTTTACACTTTTCTTTCCCCCCGTTTTGGTTTGTAATCCCCCTATCCTGAAGCCTTGTAATAGTGTAGATTTAAATTTCCGCATCTTTATTTTCATACTAATATTAATTGTTAGATGAATGCTAATAGGCTTGTATGAGAAGACTAAAAGTAAACGCTAGCAAACCTAACATCCAAGAAAAATATAACTGAAATACAACACACTTGCACACGCACACCTCTAGGGTACCTCCACTTGTTGCCTTCGAAACAAACAGTCGTGTCTCTCGAACGTAGGAGATTTTAGTGGTAACCCTTTGGTTTTGAGATCATAAGTCCCTCAATGACCCTTTCGACGTTGCCTCGTTATATGATCTTTAAACTTTAGAGTAATTACTAAAGTATCCTACAATTTTCCTTTATGACTGTACGATGACTCTCACTTGTCCCTCTTACACATCTAACGACAGGGCTACCTACTCACCAATAGTAGGATAGCACTACCTAAAGGAAAGAGGAAAAGAACAAACCTTTGGAGTAGGTAGATAAATCTTAGTTGCTTTCTCAAACAAAACAATTTTTATACATACACAAACTTTTTCTAAACATTTTCAAAGACATGAAAACACTTTGTATACGTTCTCGCCGAAACGAGAAACATTACAAAGTTCGCCGCACTAAGGCGTATTTTCAAAATATCTTCAAAACACACTTACACAAAAAAAGCATTTTCGAAGTGAGCTAGAAACTAAGAGCTCGTAGATAACTACAGATGGAAAGGGTGCTAACACCTTCCCTTTCCATAACCTACCCCCTTACTTAGAAAATAATATCGACAGTTCTTTCTTTTTCTTTTCACCCTTTTCTTTATTGGATAAAAGAAAAGTCTATGGAGACTCTTGCTAAATGCAACATTTGCGATAAAATGCTAAACAAGTAAAGTCATTTCTCCCACCATATTATAGAACTGGCGACTCTGCTGGGGAGACTAAAACTAAAGTAGGGTTACCTTAGAGCTAGATCATATTTAAAATGCTTTGCTTGTTTGATTTGTGTGCTTTATCTTTTGGGTTTATGTTTGGGTTATTGTTAAAGATCCTATACCCGGATCTGGGGCACCTTTTAGGTAAGTAGCAATAAATCATGGAGGTTGTACGGTGTAGACCGATATGGATGATATAATAGCTACGTTAGTGTGATACTCTGGCTTGTACTAATGTTCCTTGAGTCAGTTAAGGATAGCATTAGGCTTCCACATAATGTCATTAAGCATTAACTGACCTTTAGAACCTTAAATTGACTCATCTTAGCCATTAGAAAGTAGTGAGATGGTCGGCTTTGGTGCAGACTGAAGTTGATTGATACTCGATGCTACACTCATTGAGATTTAACTTTCGGGATATTTCGGCCGCAATTAAGATGCTTGAGCTGACACAATGCCTGAGAGAAAGATCAATGATATGATATCCCTAGAACCCGGTTACTATTGCTAGGACAGGTTGAGCCAACTAAAACTTAAAGAGGATACTTACCTATAAATTGCATGCAAGCCTGAACCTAAGGCTACTTGTGTGACTTGTTTGCTTTCATTATCTAATAACTTGAACTCCTTGTAGGGTTTTTTTTGTATTCATTATCTAACGATGTAAGTTCCTTGCAGGACTTGTTTGTAGTCATTATCCCGAAAAACCATAGGGTTTATCCTCCAAGATCAAAGTGTTGATTTGGGGGTTAATTCCATAAGAAATCCAAGTTGGGGTTTTCCTTCAAGATCTTCGAGATTTGAAGGTTTTGATAAGATTACGAATTTTGGATTCGATCGAGTGAAGATCTTTGGAGACAGTGGGTCTTGAAAAGGAGTAGTGTGGGATGGTGAATCACATTGGTAAATCTTGGGACATGGTAAGACGTAATTGAATTCGATCAAGTGAAATCTTTGAAGATAGTAGGTCTACAAAGGAGTAGCATGATACGGTGAATCAATTGGTGTTAACAGGTGACTTGGTCGAGTTCAAGATCAAGGGGAGAAACATTGTAAGGATCAACAACAAACTTAGGGTTTGTCGGTTTGGATAGCTTCAATTCTCTTGTAAAATGATATATTTGCATACTAACAAATTTATCTAAATTCCAAACAGAATTGGGGTTAGACATAGCTATAGCGGGGACGATTGGTAAACTGCCTAAACAAATCCTTCTCTCTCTCTCTCTCTCTCTCTCTCTATCTCTTATTTATATTTTATTAGAAATTTATTCAATTCTTTGATTATGAAATTTATTCGTATAGACAAATCCTTTGACTGTTAAATTGATTTGTTGGTTACCTTATAATCTGTTATATTGTAAAATATATTTCATACCAAAATAGTTCAAAGGAAAATCTGAAAAATTAAGTACACACCTAGTGTTTAATAAATTGTTTCACTTAGTTTTATCAATTATTTCATTGGATATTGGTTGGCCTTATAATTGTAAAACAATTAATTGAGAATTTATTATATTAAGATATTTTCATCATCATTTAATTGAGTTTTCTGTTATGCATATCTGAACCTCCAATATCCGGTTCGATTTGGAAGGCTTGTGATCTAGGATACAACTTCTGTTTGCCATAGTTTTTTCTTAGTTTTTGAAAACAGTTTTTAAAAGAAGGTGCATACAGAAGTCAAAAGCTATGCACAAACACTTAACTTTATTCACCATAAGGGAACTAGAAGGTTGATATGGGTAGGCATACTACTGAATGTATTAACAAGGTGATTCAGATGAAAATTAATGATAGAATCTTCAATATTAGATTAATTGATGAGTATTCTTATGTTAATATTGAAAACCCTTAAACTAAAGGAAATACCAAAGAGGGCGAGGAGGAAAATGAAAGTTCAAATTTGGAAGACTGGTTTATAGATCATTACTTATAGGGAAAAAAGAGCAAGACGAAACACAAGACAAAATGAATGTTCATCATTTGAAAAATTATTTTGTAACATTAATAGAGCGTAAGGATGAGCCTTAATACATGGTCAAAAAGCATCAAATTTTTTCGATAACCAATGAATATACTGTATTTTATTTTGTACTAGTAAAAAAGTATAAGGTGTGTGTGTGTTCCCCCTACAAGGGAAGAGAGACTCTTAAGCCCTAGTAGGTATATTACATGTTTGGATGATGAAGGATTTCTCATGGCAGAAAGTAGCCATGTACGGTGGTTTTAAGGCTATTTAAGGGATCCACACACGTCAGGTGAGAGATCTTATAAGCTGTTGGATTTGTGCACTTTTTAGGCAAGACATCCATCGAGCCCTCTAGAAGGATTTAGCACCAATTCTTTGGGGCTTGATATAGGTCGCGACCCTTATGCATGACTATTTGGAGGTAGTCTCTCCCGAGGAGATACAATGTCCCTCAAACGATAGTTTAATTTTTTAATCATTTTGAGGATTATAAGTTCCTCAAAAGTTGTATCGCGTGGCCCGGCTGGCGAAACACTTAGTCTCTCAAGCGGGACTTTCATCAAGCACTATAATTGACCTACAACTAGGGTTTCATTTTTATCAAGGAAGATTGGGCCTCTAATGTCTCAAGTGGATTCCATGGTTCCTCATATGTCTCAAGGAATGCTCATGCCAAATTCCAAGCCTTGCCTCACATGTTTGCTCAGTCAATTGCTTAGATGACTAAAAATCAACTATATTGGGTAAAAAGTCATTTGTGGTCAACATACAATCAAACTTCAAGATTTTTGGTCAACATCAAGATTTTAATGTCACATTCTTCATTGATTAAGGGTTGATCATGACTCATCAAGAAAACTCTCAATTCACCAAAAGTCAAAAGTTACCAAATTAAGGTTTTCTTAAGGAGAAGTCAACTGAACTTTGACCAAGCATAACTTTCACATGCTTCATTAGATATTTCTCAACCAAATCTCATTTTGAAGGAAATTTAATTCTCTACAACTTTGTCTCTCTAAGCCCAAGTCCAAAAAATACTCCATTTGAGAGATATGAGCCAATACATTATAGGTCATTTCTAAAGTCAACAAAAATACACTTTTTGTCAAGGCAACTTACATAAAGATAAATTCTTAAATTGAAAAATTAATAAACATAGATATTGTAGAGGACATCTTGATCTTTACAAAAAGTGCAATATCACTACCTTCATATGATAAAAATTGAAAGAGTTATGATTGGTGCAAGTTGGGCAATTTTAAAAAAAAATGCATGAAACCCAAATTGATCAAACATGAATTTTTAGGCTAATGGGCTTATGTTTCAAGGTCCACACGTGTTTTAGGCTTCATAGTGAACCTCTAAATATATCCATACACCCTTTTGATTTTTATTTCATTTATTTTTTATTTTATTTATTTAAATTCAAAATTAAATAAAATAAAATAAAAGGCTTTCATACAAGGCCCAAGCCCAACTTTTGTTGACCTAATTCACAACCTATATACTCCTCATTCAGACGAAAAAGAGGACACAAAACGTTGCAAGAGAAATCCCATTCCAAAACTTCAAAAATTATCCAAAACTAGGGAAAATCAAAACCTTATTTTCAGCATTCGTCAAGGTCAAAAAACCATCACATTCCACTCCAGGGACATCATAGGGTAAGAATGGATCAATTGTGATGATCCAAGAGACCTGAAACTCGTAACTATGCCTCACCAGTTTCCATCTTTGCATGAAATTCATATTTTTATTTTCATTATGTTTTAATGCACATTAACATTACTAACATGCTTCTAAGATGTAAATGAACAAGTTTGAACCATCGCATGTCCCCTATAACGAAAAAAATGTGTATTGGTATGTTTGAACCGATTGCCCTTGTTTGTTTCGTATCTCTTTGCACAGGGAGAGTTAGCCAAAACCAATGCCATTATTGAATTCGCAAGGTCTAAATTAAGGGGATAGGGTACCTTTGAATCACTGATGTGCTTTATTTTACAGGAACCAAAAACGTGCTCACCAGAGAAGACGGCCGGAGTTAGGGCTCTAACGCCTCTCCGATCTAGTTAATTTTGTTTGTTATATATTTATTTGTTTCTATTACTATACCGGATGTAACAGCCATCCCAGTGACAGAGGCGCGCGCGTTAAGGCTTTGATGCATGAGGGCGTGGGTTCGATCCCTGCCTTTTGAAACTTTTTTTCATATTTTCTCAATTCTTACAGGTTTAACATATATTGCATTGCATACATTCTCCAAACACCAGTGCACGCCTGGAATAGTGGCAAGTTGTGCAGTGGAAAAGGAAAAGGGTATGGATTTAACACCCACCCCTATCATTTGTTTTATTTTCTTTGTTTCTAACCTTGCTTGTCATTGGTTTCTCTTCCCTAACCCTATTCTTTGGCAAACTTAATTCTTTTTTTAACCTAATTTATTCTTGACTATCCTAAAAATAAACCTTTTTTTAACCCTAATTAATTAGGTTTTAGTTTATTTAATTAACCTTTTAATAATTTAATTAGTTGATTCTTTTTTTAATTGTAAAATTAATTAGATTTTTAGGTTTTAATTTATTATCATCATAAATAATTTTTCTTCATAAAAAACCCTACCAAAAATTCAAATCATTTTTCCTTATTTCTTGTTCTTTTGTATTTACATTTCCTAGATAAATTGTATAGGGCGCATCCAACTATAATATTGTAGCTTTATATTTTTCGCACTTTTTTCTATTATGCATCTGCTACCAGGATATAATAGTTGTAGGTTTTATTTCTCGCACTCTCTTTCACTATTACGTAACTGCCCCAAATCTCTGTAATAGCCTAGGTTTACATTTTTGCCTTTACATTCTGCTACTATATTTGTTATGCAATTACTATTAATTAGGGTTTGTATGGAAAGATAAAATCAATCGATAGAAAAACCCTAATTTAAAGATAAATAACTGAATTGAACATCTTACACACTTACACCTCTAGGATAGCCTCTCTTTGTTGCCTTTCGGAATAACGGTCATGTCCCTCGAAAGTAGGGACACTTTAGAAAAGATCCTTTGATGTTGCCTACTGTCATACCCCAAATTTTCCCTATCCTTATATTATATTTTGGGTTTCTTTTTAAATAATTCATATTATATAGTTTTTTTATATGGGGGTTGTTTAAAATCAAAGAGGGATGTATTGATCCAAAATGGAGGTGCATAAATCTTGGTCCATTTCTAAATCAGAATGGCTCATTTAGATTGATTGGTACATAAAACATTTTTATTTTGTTTGAAACCCAATACAATTGGATCATAAGACCCATTTAGGTTTTTTTTTTATAAAACAATATGTTTTTTTTAATTCAAGGCCCATTAAAGAAGTTTGGAAGTCCATTTATAAGGGCACAAGGGGGGGTGCATTTTTCCTTGTTTGAATTTATCTAGTCCATTAAATTTGATCTTTAAAGGCCCATTTCAAAATTGATCAGAAGTTAACTTCTTCTTGGTTATATAATTATGGTTATTATTATATCATTATTAATAATGTTAAATATTTTTATTATTGATAATTTTATTAATATTAATATTTTATCAAATTATTAGTTTTTATTATTATAATTATTATTATGATTATTTTAATTACCTTGATAATATACTTAACATATATATTGTTACAATTTATATTATTATTAACTATATTATTACTATATTTATTACTATTATTATTTTTATTTTGAAAAAATGTTTGACCTAGCTTAAAATCAGTTTAGGGGTTGAAACCCTAAATTTTGTATAACCAGCGCCGACCCTAAGTCACTAATCCGCCGCACCCTGTTCATCTTCATCCCCAAAGGTTCAAAACCCAAACATGTTATCTGAATCAAAACGCGTATAACACAAAAATGGAAATAGAATTAAACACAGAAAGAAAATTATTACATGCCATAAACCAAATTGGAAATGGTATCAAATGAAAACAGAAACAAATTAAGGTGGTACCAAATCTGCAGACATAATTGCCCTTCTTTCCTAAAAATATATAATTCTTAATCAATATAAAACTAACATCACAGACACATTCATTCCTTTCCTAAAATTCTAAGACAAATAGAATAATACCAAATTAATATGTTTCCTAAAATTCCAAACCTTAAACACTATAAAAAGAAAATAAATTACAGAACGAAATGGGGGAAAGAGATTTTACAAAAAACTCATACGGAAGAAAGAAAGAGAGGAAGAAAATTGAGGAAGGAAACACTCTGACGCCCTGCTACGTTCCAATTTGAGATTTGGGTTTTAAAAATCCGAAACCCTAAATCTGTTCAGTCTCCGCCGCTCTCACCCTCAAATTAAGGTCTACCACGCCTCCGTCAAACCGCTACTATCATACCTGTAGCATAAAGAGAAAAAAGATTAGAAACTGAATTGGAGCTCAGAGACAAAAGGAATGCACATCAGAGGTAAATCCCCATGGATACTTAGCTTAAATTTTGTGAATTTTTGGGTGGTTTGGGTGGTTAAGCAATCGCGTAAGGTTGAGGAGCTGGAGGATTAAGAACAACGCTGTTGCTAGAGGGCTCAGTTCTGTTTTTACTTAGGGTTTGTATAGAGAAGAGAAAAGAGAGAGACAAGGCTGAGAGAGAAGGAAAGAGATAAGAATGAATTTTTTTTATGGAAAGAAAATATATTAAGTCTTAAGATTTTGCGCGTGCCACCCCATAATTATTATCATGCTCCCCCCAACTATCATTGCATGATTGTTATCACATGTCTCAGCATGCGCACCCATAATAATTATCGTGTGAACGCTTACACGGAGTCCAAGCGGACTCCTCAAACCTCATTGGGCCAAGCCCATTAGCTTTTCACACCACCCTCTTATCATTGTTTTCTCTATGCAACGCAGAGCATACCCCTCAACGTTAAGAGGGCCAAGTCCAAAGTCTGGACTTGGGCTCTCCTACTTCTCGCACCTCACATTTTTGCTGCATAAGCTAAATCCATACCCCTTGCACTTCTGGGCATGAATTAAACATCTGAATTCAGGCCCATGCTACTTGCACCCTATTATTTTACTACGTCAATTATATTTATACCCCCTGCATTTTAATTTAATTTCCTTTTATTATTTTATTATAATTATTATATATATATATATATATATATATATATATATATATATATATATATATATATATATATATATATATATATATATATATATATATATATATATATATATATATATATATATATATATATATATATATATATATATATATATATATATATATATATATATATATATATATATATATATATATATATATATATATATATATATATATATATATATATATATATATAATGTAAATTTATATATATGTTAATAGTATATTTATTTATTATTATAATGTAAATTTATTTTCCCAACCCATAAAAAAATATATTTTATTTATTGCATTAAATCATATCTTTAATCATGCGTTTTTAAATAAATATATTTTTTTACTTAATTACTTAAAGATATTTTAACCAACCATCATTTATTTTCGCAAATTAAATTAATTCAAAAAATCAATTTTCGAAAAGGAGTACAAAGTACATTTTAATTAACTATGCGCTTAGTCCAAAATTTCTGCTATTCACACACCCGGGCTAATTGCGAGAGAAATTAAAATATTTGTTTAATCCATAAAAAACACAAATCCACCGCGAACTATGAAATGAGACTCTGATTCCTCCTAAGAGGATACATAGGCATACGATTAAAATCGTGGTGAGTTCCCCTACTAAAATTAAAAACCCTTTTTCCCAAAATCGCACTTCTAAACCCAGTATCCTTGCGAGCAAGGTAGATAAGGGATGCCTAACACCTTCCCCTCGTCTAGAACCGAGTCCAAATCTAGAATCTTTGAACTTTAGGGTTATTCCTTTATACTCCATTCCTTTAGGATCAAAATTAAGGGTGACGACTCTCGAATTTAAAAACTAGTTACAACACCTACGAACAAATGATCTAGTCCCTTATGAAACTTCTAAGGCATCCTTACAAGTTTCCTTCGATGCTCGTACGATGACCCTTCACTTGTCCCTTCACATCCAATGGATAGGGCTACCTACAAATTAATGGTATGGATAGCACTATCTCTAAAGGAGAAGGAAAAGTACAAGACAACCTTGAGTGGGTAGGATACTTTTAATCGCTTGCTCACAGTTTCTCAAAACATTTTCACATCATACTTTTCAAACAAATATTTTCAAAAACACTTTTTACGCATTCTTGAGGACTCATACAAGAATCATTACCAAGTAAGCCTTACATTGGTGATTTCAAAATATTTTCAAAGCACAAACACAAAGCAATTTTCAAAAAGTGAGCTAAGTGATTAAGAGCCCGTCGATAACTATAGATGAAAAGGGTGCTCACAAATTCCCTTTTCATAACCTACCATCCGAACTCAAAATCTTCAAGGTGTTTCATGTTCTTTCCACCATTTCCTTAATGGATAAAAGAAAAGTCGGTGGAGACTCTTGATATCCATAACATTTGCGATAAAATGCAAAAAAAAGTCAGTTCTTCCACCGTATTACAGAACTGGCGACTCTGCTGGGGACAATACTCAAGAGAGGGGTTACCTTAGAGTCTTAGATCACTTTTACTTGCTTTAAATTGTTTGCATTGTTTACTTTATTTTAAGGGTTTCTTGGGTTTAAATTCTTGCAAATATTCTTCACCTGAATCTATGGATGCCTTAGGTAAGTAGCAATAAATCATGGAAATTTTACTGCATAGACCGATATGGTTGAAATGCTAGCTACATTAGTGTGACACTTTGGTTTGTACCGATGTTCCTTGAGTCAGTCGAGGATAACATTGGGCTTCCGCGTGGTGTCGTAAGCACTAACTGACTTTTAGAACCTTAATTGACCCATCTTGGCCATTAGAAGGTAGTGAGATAGTCGGCTTTGGTGCAGTATAAAGTTGGTTGATATTTGATGCTACTCTCATTGAGATTCGACTCGCGGGATGTTTTGGTGGCAAATCAGTTGCTGTATTAAAATAAAAACTTCTAGAAAGATCGGTGATATGGGATACCTAGAACCCGGTTACTATTTTTGGGATAGGTTGAGCCAACTTGACTTCAATAGAGAAGGGTACTTACCTATGGACCTCATGAAAGCCTTTAAGCCTAAGACTCTTGCGTGATTTATTTGTGTTTTCTATCTATCTAACATAAACATAACATTATGACATCATAACATCATGAAATGGAATTTTCACTAACCATTTCAAGGATCTTAGGGACCTTTGATGCAGGGTTATCATAGACCGGACTGCTAGCAAGGGGCAAGAGGAATTATTTTCCTCTAACCAGAGGCCGTCAAAGAAAAAAGTACATTATTTTGAGTCAAAGGCTAGGATCCACTTGACATGGTGAGCTTGATTCTTATAGAAGGACATTAGAAAACAAAGATGAAAAGTTCTTTAGATAAAGTTATAGCTAGACTCAATTTCTGACATTTCATTCTTATTTATCCCGCAAGATCCTTGAATACATTGCATATATATCTACTTACCATACATATCATTACATAACAGGTTTCCAAGACAATTTTTCTCATCTTCTTGCTGTTTATTTAAGTAAAAGATGGCTCTCGAATAAAAGATCAAAGATCTTCAGGCCCAGAATGCTCAATTCCAATAAATGTTCCTCAACTTAGCCAAGGGGAAGGAAGAGCTAAAGAACCTCATCACCAAAGAGAGGAAGAAAAAGACAAGGAAAACAATCGGCATCCTCAACATGGGAAGAAGGTTCAAAGGTCCTCCCAAGTGAGCTCAAGACTGTGATATCCCATCAAACGAAGATGATAACCATGGGGAAGATGGTAAGAGTGTGAAGGATGAGAAAGGAAGCAACTATGGTTTTGGCCAATATTCTGATGAAGATGAAGAAGCCTATTTAGAGGAACAATATCCTCCTACTGATGAAAAGTACAAACAACTAGAAGATCGTCTAAATGCTATAGAGATCTAGAGAGTGCCTGGATTGGATTTTGAAGAGTTGGGTTTAGTCTCAGGAGTTGTCATTCCTCAAGAATTCAAGGTCCTTACTTTTTCAAAGTATGACGATGTTTCTTGTCCAAAGCTTCATTTGAGGTATATGTCCGGAAGATTCAACCATACGCTGCTGACAGGAAGTTGTGGGTGCATTTCTTTCAAGAGAGCCTATCTGGGAAACAATTGGAATGGTTATATCAACTGGAAGGAACCAATATCCGCACTTGGGAAGATTTGGCTAATGCTTTCTATAAATAATACCAATACAATACTGATCTTGCACCAACCCGTGTGCAATTACAGAGTATGACCATGGGCTCAAACGAAGGCTTCAAAGAGTATGCCCAGAAATGGAGAGATCTAGTGGGAAGAGTTCAACCCCCCTTGTCTGATAGGGAATTAGTTGACATGTTTATGGGAACTTTGACAAGTCCTTTCTTCAATCATCTGATCGGAAGCTCTTTAGATGGATTCACCGTGATATTAACAAGGGAAAATGTTGAAGGTGGAATCATAAGTGGAAAAATTCAGGTGGCTACGTCTTCAAGTACTATGATGAATTCGTTCAATGGAAAGAAAGAAGCTAATATTATGTATGGCCAGAAAGGTCGTGGTAGAGGTGGCCACAACCAATCCGTGGGGGTTGTGATAATCTCTAATCCTGCACTAACGCAACATCAACAAGGAAATCAACGTAGGTCAGACGCACCCAGGAGATAATTTGCCAAGATCAACATGCATTATCTCAGGAATTGTAACATCTATTGAAAGCAGAGCTAATTACATTGAGAGATCCTCCTCAGAATCCCAACACTTCCTCTCCTCGATACAATCCTAATGTAAGATGTGCCTATCATTCCAATTGTCCTAGACCTGGCACAAATAACTGACAGGCTTTGAAAAGTAAGATTCAAGATATGATTGTCTCCAAAGAGATTGAATCTGACCCTCCCGAGACCCCCATACATGATTATTTCACCCATGCCTAAGCACGACAAAGGCATCAACACCATTGATGATGTTTCTTATGTTTCCGTTGTAAGTGACTTGATTACTCCCCTGATAATTATTAAGAAGAATCTGTTGCAAGCCGATTTATTTCCTAGTTGTAGAAAGATGCTACTGCTGTGCAGCCCAATCTAATGGCTACAAACTGTTGAGAGAATGTATTCAGCATTTAATTGATAACCATATAATTCTAGTTGAGAAGATTCCTTATATGGAGAATTTCTTTTAATACTTCGAGATTGAAGTTGTGCCTGTAATTTCTAGAACACTTGTAAGGATAACTTCCAAGGGGCCTGTGAAGATTACGGTTGAACCTAAAGTTGCTCCTCTAATCATTACTGCACCGGGGCCAATTCCATATTCCTCTAGCAAGGTTGTCCCGATAATTATGGAGTTGATGTTTACTACCATGGTGTTAAGAAAGAACCATTGGTTGTCAAAAGTGAAGATATTGAAGTTACCGATCCCAACGTTGACAATATTGCTCGAACCAATAAAATTACTGGAAGTGGATGTGTTTTGTCTCTAGAGATCTCTCCGAAGACCATTCATACACCAATCTATGTTACTGCTACTAATTCAACTATTGAGATTCGAGGAAAAGAATAGATCCTTGAGTCTTCCTAGGATGAGGCACCAAAAGAGGTTACTACTGAAGATACCTCCATGCAGAAGATGGATGAAGTATTGAAAATAATCCGGAAAAGTGACTATAAGATTGTTAAACAACTAGGGCAGACCCCCTCCAAGATATCCATGCTATCCCTGTTTTTGTACTTTGAAGCCCGTGCTCGTGTTTTGGTGAAGTTATTGAAATATACTCATGTACCTGAAGAAATATCTATTGATCAATTCGAAAATTATGTTGCTAGCCTAACCACTAATAATGGGCTAGGCTTTCTGATGCTGATTTGACTCCTGCAGGAAGGAACCATAACAAGACCTTGCATGTCTCTATTGAGTGTTGGGGAACTACCTTAGCTCATGTGTTGGTTGACATGGGTTCCTCGTTGAATTTTTTACCGAAGGGTGCTCTAGACAGGCATGACTGTAAAGGGGTTGTGCTGAAACCTAGTGACATTGTGGTTAGAGCCTTTGATTGTTTAAAGAGGATGGTGTATGAAGAGGTGGATTTTCCTATCAAAGCAGGTTTGCAGGTCTTCGACTCTACCTTCTATGTGATGGAAATTCTCCTGACCTATTCTTGCTTACTTGGACGCCCTTGGATTCATGAGGCAGGAGCTGTTACTTCTACATTGCACCAAAAGTTCAAGGTTTGATCAGACAAATTCTACTCCTAAGTAGTTGACCTACAACTAGTGTTTCATTTTTCTTAGGGAAGATTGGGCCTCTAGTGTCTCAAGTGGATTCCTTGGTTCCTCATATGTCTCAAGGAATGCTCATGCCAAATTCCAAGCCTTGCATCACAAGTTTGCTCAGATGACTAAAAATCAGTTGTATTGGGTAAAAAATTAATTGTGGTTAACATACAGTCAAACTTCAAGATTTTTGGTCAACATTAATATTTTAATGTCACATTCATTATTTGATCAAGGGTTGATCATGACTCATCAAGAAAACTCTCAATTCACCAAAAGTCAAAAGTTACCAAATTAGGGTTTTCTTAAGGAGAAGTCAACCGAACTTTGACCAAGCAAAACTTTCACATGCTTCATCATATTTTTCTCAAACAAAGCTCATGTTGTATGAAATTCAATTCTCTACAACTTTGTCTCTCTAAGCCCAAGTCCAAAAAATGCTTCATTTGAGAGATATGAGCAAATACATTATAGGTCATTTCAAAAGTCAACAAAAGGACATTTTGTCAAGGAAACGTACACCAAGATAAATTCTTAAAATGAAAGAATGGTAATTATAGAAGTTGTAGAGGACATCTTAATCTTTCCAAAAAGTCCCAGATCACCTTCATATGATAAAAATTGAGAGTTATGATTGGTGCAAGTTGGGCAATTTTGAAAAAATGCATGAAACCCGAATTGATCAATCTTGAATTTTTAGGCTAATGGGCTTATGTTTCAAGGTCCACACGTGGTTTAGGCTTCATAGTGAACCTCAGAATATATTCATACACCCCTTTGATTTTTCTTTAATTTATTTTTGATTTTATTTATTTAAATTTAAAATTAAATAAAATAAAATAAAAGGCTTTCTACAAGGTCCAAGCCCAACTTTTGTTGACCTAATTCACAGCCTATATATTCCTCATTTAGACAACAAAGAGGACACGAAACCTTGCAAGAGAAATACCATTCCAAAACTAGGGTAAATCAAAACCCTATTTCAGCCTACCTCAAGGTCAAACAACCATCCCATTCCACTCCATGGACATCCTAGGGTAAGAATGGATCGATTATGATGATCCAAGAGGCTTGGAACTCGTAACTATGCCTCACTGATTTCCATCTTTGCAAGAAATTCATATTTTTATTTTCATTATGTTTTGATGCATACTAACATTACTAACATGCTTCTGAGATGTATATGAACAGGTTTGAACCATCACATGGCCCCCATAACGATCGAATCGTGTATTGCCATGTTTGAACCGATTGACCTTGTTTTCTTTGTATCTCTTTATATAGGGATAGTTATCCAAAAACAAGGCCATCATTGAATTCGCAAGGTCCAAATTAGGGGGGTAGGGTACCTTTGAGTCACTGATGTGCTTTACTTTGCAGGAACCAAAAGTGTTTTCACCAGAGAAGACGACCGGAGCTAGGGCTCTGACACCTCTCTGGTCCAGTTAATTTTTTTATTATATATTTATTTGTTTCCATTACTATACCGGATGTAACAGCCACCCTAGTGGCAAAGGCGCACGCGTTAAGACTTTGATGCATGAGGGAGTGGGCTCGATCCCTGCCTTTTGACACTTTTTTTTCTTCATATTTTCTAAATTCTTGCAGGTTTAACATATATTTCATTGCATCCATTCTCCAGACACCAGTGCACGACTGGCGTAGTGGTAAGTTCTGCAGTGGAAAACACAAAGGGCGTGGGTTCAACACCCACCCTGGCATTTGTTTTATTTTTTTTGTTTCTAACCTTGTTTGCCATTGGTTTCTCTTCCCTAACCCTATTTTTTGGTAAACTTAATTCTTATTTTTAACCTAATTTATTCTTGACTAACCTAAAAATAAACCTTTTTTTAACCCTAATTAATTAGGTTTTAGTGTTTTTAATTAACCTTTTAATAATTTAATTAATTGACTCTTTTTTTAATTGTAAAATTAATTAGATTTTTAGGTTTTAATTGATTATCATCATAAATCATTTTTCTTCATAAAAAACCCTAACAAACATTCAAACCATTTTTCCTTATTTCTTGTTCTTTTGTATTTACATTTCCTAGATAAATTGTATAGGGCGCAACCAACTGTAATAGCGTAGCTTTATATTTTTCGCACTTTTTTCTATTATACATCTTCTACCGGGATTTAATAGTTGTAAGTTTTATTTCTCGCACTCTCTTTCACTATTATGTAACTTCCCTAAAACTCTGCAATATCCTAGGTTTACATTTCCGCCTTTACATTCTGCTACTATATTTGTTATGCAATTGCTAATAATTAGGGTTTGTATGGCAAGATAAAATCAATCAATAGAAAAACCCTAATTTAAAGATAAATAACTGAATTGAACATACTTTAACACTTACACCTTTAGGGTAGCCTCTCTTTGTTGCCTTTCGGAATAACGGTCATGTCCCTCGAATAAAAGATCATAGTCTTTCGATGACCCTTTGATGTTGCCTATGAACAAATGATCTAGTCTCTTACGAAACTACTAAAGCATCCTTACAAGTTGCCTTCGATGACCGTACGATGACCCTTCGCTTGTCTCTTCACATCCAATGGATAAGGCTACCTACCAACTAATGGTATGGATAGCATTATCTCTAAAGGAGAAGGAAAAGTACAAGAATGATCTTGAGTGGGTAGGACACTTTTAATCGCTTGTTCACAGTTTCTAAAAACATTTTCACATCATACTTTTCAAACAAATATTTTCAAAAACACTTTGTACGCATTCTTGAGGATTGATACAATAATCATTACAAAGTAAGCCTTACATTGGTGATTTCAAAATATTTTCAAAGCACACACACAAAGCAATTTTCAAAAAGTGAGCTAAGGGATTAAGAGCCCTTAGATAACTACGGATGAAAATGGTGATAACACCTTCCCTTTTCATAACCTACCCCCCAAACTCAAAATATTCAAGGTCTTTCCTGTTCCTTTCACCCTTTCCTTATTGGATAATAGAAAAGTTGGTGGAGACTCTTTCTATCCGCAACATTTGCGATAAAATGCAAAAACAAGTCAATTCTCCCACCGTATTACAACCCGCAACTTCACGATCAACTTGCAGTCACGCAAACATTGCAAACTTTAAATCTTCATCTTCTAAAAGTTCCTTCACTTGCTTAGCAGAAAACAACATCAGTTCTCCATTATCACCAAACTTAGGGAACCTCAAAGTTTATTTATAACAATTGATATGAACATAGTTAAACTCCAACCAATTCATCCCAGGAATAACATCAATTTGGTGTAAGGGAAAACACACCAAATCCATCACAAAAATCTTACCATAAATGGTCAAAGGACATCTTGAATAAACAAGAGTAGTAGTAATAGAACCACTAGCAGGAGTGTCTATTACCATTCTACCATTCATGTGAGATAACTTCAATCCTAACTTGTTATCACATTCACGTGAAATAAACGAATGAGTAGCACCAGTATCAATAATAGCAACCAATTCAACATTGTTAATAAAACAAGTACCTCGGATCAAGTTGTCCTTTTTAGAATTTTCTGATCCACTCAAAGCGAACATTCTACCATTGGTTTTGGCAATAACTTCCCTTATTGGCTTCTGGCACTGGGTACTAATATGACCTGATCTCCATAATTAAAACAAGTTGGACCATTATTCTTACATTCCAGAGCATGATGACCCATCTTACCACATTTGTAACATCTCAGAACCTTATTCTCACATTCATTAGAATGGTGACCTTGTTCACCATACTTATAGCACTTGACAAAAGCGGGATCTCCTCCACCACTTAACTTCTTCCCATCGAAAACCATTTGTTTCCCTTTATCAGTTGGGTCATCATAAGGCTTCATACGGTCTTGAGGTTATTTTCCTCTCATCTCACTCAGACTCTTGTAGTGCACCGAATGAACTTTGCTATCTTCTTCATATATCCTATAGATGTTCACAAACTCTAGAAACCTATGGATCTGCTGATATCCAATTGCCTGTTTGATTTTCGGATGCAAACCTTTCTCAAATTTGATACACTTCGAGAATTCAACAGTCTCTTCACCGTAATGTGTATAATACTTCGCCAGTTCCACGAACCTTGAAACATAATCAGGAACCAACAAATTCCCTTGTTTCAACTCAAGGAGTTTTATCTCTTTCTTCCTGCGCACATCTTTAGGAAAATACTTTCTCAGTAATTCTCTACTGAACACACCCCAAGTAACAACGTCACCCACCGTTTCCAATCTCTGGCAGGTGCCAACCTACCAGTCATGGGCTTCCTCTGCCAGCATATGCGTACCAAATGGCACCTTCTGTACCTCTGAGAAATCCATCACTCAAAAGATCCTTTCAATCTCCTTGAGCTAAGTCTGCGCTCCATCAGGATCGTACCGACCCTTTAAAGTAGGCAAATGGTTCCATGAAATGTCTCCGAGACACGAGACCCTTTATTTGCGCCAGCATTAGGATGATGTTACACAACCTGAGACATAGCCTGCAAAGTAGAAACAATCACAAAATCGTTTCTTCCAGCCATTCTACACACGGGAAACCAACGTCCGAAAATAGTGCATCGATAATATACTCACACTAATCGACCAACATGACATGTACATCAAAAGAAAAACATGGTCGGATGGACCGATCTACTCTGATACCACTAATGTAACACCCTTCTAACCCACATATATTTTTCATAAAATTTATGAAAAATAATTCATTGAAAATCACCAACAAGGGTGTCACATCTTCATATAAACATCATATAAAACATCTTGCTCTGTAACACGAGTTTTCAAAACATTTAAAATGACTAATCTTAAATATCATCAAGATTAGATTCAAATTATCTTAGCGGAATCATTGTCTAAAAAACATCTCTATAAAAATACTTCAAAGCAACTTCGTCACGACTCATTGTGCTAGGTTAACAAATCGAACATTTTAAATACCAAGAAAGGTAAATACAAAATCTCAAAATAAACGAAAGAACATAATGGTTCCAAAATCAAACATTCCCAACCCTGATGTTACATATCAGAGCAATACCCTCTTATTCAACAAAAATAAATGACGCACTCTGAAGCTATCCTCTAAGCTTCCACGCACTAATCCTGATTACGTATAGAGACAACATTTCCAAGCAGAAAGGGTGAGTAATCACAAACTATTATGAAAGATATATGGAACAAATATATGAGCATACCAACATGTCATCACAATTTCCATATTTTATCATACTTCATAATTATACTCACACTTTTGCATCATCAATATATATCAAACATATCATCATATCAATATGTTAGCATCCATCACCAAAACACTACATAGATTACAACACCATCAACATCGTTCAACCGATCATTATGCAATGTCACAAATAATACAATGCAACATCATAGACTCATCTATGTGGTACTAAAACTTCATTGATGACCAATTCATCTTCCTTCAAAGATCCCCACCATAGAATCAATTCCCGCTTGGAATCAGAGCACATCATAATATTGCACTCAACCCACTCAAGCCATCACTAAACCAACGTCCTGTCAACATCACTGGACATAGGTCCTAACAATATCTCTGGACCGGAATTCTAACATATGCCATGAATGCATGATGCACAACAATACAATAAAACATGACCATGGCTAGTCAAAATGCATCATCATTCATGAATTCATCATAATATCATCACATGCTTCATCATACACACATCCTTATAACAATGTTAATTATTCATAGAATACAAGTCAACTTATAATAAGACATGGTTACATCAATCCATAATACAAAGCATACATACTATTATATCAACACATAATCTCATAATCTCATCATAACATGATCACTAGAAAACTACATCATATAATTAATTTTATTACCTAAAAGCATATCTCTTCGCTTTAGCTAACCAACACTTTGAACGGTGCGTCAAACAGAGTTCGGAACCTCAAGTTATGACACTTAAAAATCCTGCTTGTTGTCCCTTTCCTGATGCTTGCTCGGCAAAGCTTCTTGATCGCCTAAGGCTCACCCAACGAGGATGTGGAAATAACCCTTCCCTCATACAACGAGCATGATTTTTACTTTGCGTCCTTCTCCCGGTGAAGCCATTCACTCGCCTGACGAAGCCATTCACTCGCCCGACGAGCTCTTGCCTCAACTTTGCCTGACGAAGCTGGTGCGAGTCCATTTCTCGCATAAATTTTTCCAGGGGCTTTGTTTTCTTCCCGTTCCCTTCGCCACTTTGCTCGCCTAGTGCAACTTGGGTGAAGCACCTTCACCCGATGAGGCAACACGAAAAGGAACTTTCCTACACAGTTTCTGCACTGTACTAGTCCTAATTTCTGCATGATTTAACATCCAAACAGACCCAAAAATTTATACAAATCACATATTTCCATCATACAACAACAAAACATCATAGTACATATTTCATACATTGATTTATGGCATCATTAGCATCAATTTTTCATAATTTGATCAAGGGTTTATCACATAATTAAACCATCACAAAAACCCCAATTATCTACACACATCTAAACCCTATATCAATCATAATAAGGATAACCCCCTTGCCTTATATTCCTAGCAGCAATCGATTTCTCTTCGTGTTTCTATAGAATCCCTATGAGTTCTTCGTGCCCTAGCTTCTCTTCACTACTTCTTCTAAATTCTCACGATTGCACCGAATGACACATTTTCCTCTATTCCTTGTTTAACCCTTGGACCCTTTCTATGATCTTCCCATATTACCCTAATTTAACCATTTACAAAAGACCACATTGTCCTCATTATTTCTACACTAATATTATTATATTTATTTAATTAAAATAATTTTAAATAGTTACTATAATTATCTAAAATTATTTAAAACACCCAATATCACTTAACCCCCACTATACTACACACATCATTACATCATATACATCAAAACATCACATATACTCATAGATACGTCAAAAATACTCATCATAAATTAATTAAATAATTAAATAAATAATCTAATTATTTTGGGGTTTTAACGCGGTGGGAGAACTGACTTGGTGTGTTTTACGTTTGATCGCAATTGTTGCGGATAACAAGAGTCTCCACCGACTTTTCTTTTATTCAAAAGGAAAGGTTGAAAAGAACAGGAAAGACCTTTTGAGATATTTTCTTGAGTTTGGGGGGTAGGTTACAAAAAGGAAAGGTATTATAACCCTTTTCATCTGTAGTTATCTACGGGCTCTTAGTTGCTTGCTAGATCA
The DNA here is from genome assembly GCA_948472305.1 of Vicia faba. Classification (NCBI taxonomy): domain Eukaryota; kingdom Viridiplantae; phylum Streptophyta; class Magnoliopsida; order Fabales; family Fabaceae; genus Vicia; species Vicia faba. Next base: position 66,804,257 of record OX451740.1, read on the forward strand.
CTTGCTTTTGTTTAAAAATGTGCTTGTGGTGTGGATTTTGAAAGTATTTTGAAAACGTCTTTGTAATGATTCTCGTTTCTATAAGAACGTGTACACAATGTTGTTTTAAAATTAGTTCAATGAGGTGTTTGTGGAATGTGTTTTTGAAAGTGTTTTTGAAAAGTGTCTTTGTAATGGTTCTCATTTCTATAAGAACGCGTACAAAGTGTTTGTCTTTTAAAAATGTTTCAAAATGAAAGTGTGGGTGTATAAAATGTTTTTGTTGTGAGCAAGAGAGAAACTAGGAGCATCCTACATACTCAAATGGTCTTAGTGTTCTTTTCCTCCTCCTTTAGATATCGCTATCTTACTATTGATTTGGTAAGAAGCCCCATCATTGGATGTGAAGGGATGGGCGTGAGACGTTTGTATAGTCATAGAAGATGACCTGTTGTACCCCAAAATTTGCCCTCTCGTTTCTTAAAGGATCATCCTAGACCCTCAGATTTGCTTCTATCAAGTTTCAAGTCTTGGATTACAATTTTCCAAGGAAGTCATTCACAAGGGCAAAATGGTCAAAAGCACACTGAAAAGTCAAACTTTGACTTTTTGAGCAAAATCAAGTTTCAACAATCATATTTCATAAAGACATAAAATTGGTTCATCAAGAAGTCAAAAATCAGAAATTACTTTGAAAAAAATCAAATTCTAAACACTTGGGAAATTTTCTAAGTGTTAAGGAAATATGACAATTTCAGAACTTCTGGGTCAGATTTCACGCAAGTACAATCATAATTTGCAAGGAATGATTCAGAACATGACAATTCAATCAGAACATAAGGAAACAATGTTCTTAGATCAGAACATGACTCTTCAGCATATGGAGACTATGTTCTACGCTTTGATCAAAACATCACCCTTCGAATCTCATTCTGGTCTTCTTCGATCAGAACATCACCAAGCCCCAAAACCTCGTTTGAGCAGTCTGTTGCACTGCTATGACACAGTCCTGTAACCAACTGCCATAACACTCCAACTTGCTGCTAATCCAATCCACACATACACTTTCTCAAACCCCATATTTGCACCAAATTAGCACATAAAAGTTGTGCTTAAAAAGAAATGAAACAGCATGCCAAAAACGTTAAAATCCCATTTGTTTCTCCCCCCTAAAATCACAACAAACTCATCTATAAATAAGTTATCCCACCACACTTTTAAGGGGTTAGGCTTTGAAAAAGAGAGAGTGATCAAATACAAAAAAAAGAGAGAGAAAAGAAATCATTCAAACATTCTTAAAGCCATAATTACCAAAATAAGACCTTTGTTCTTCCCTTTTGAATTAAAGAACACAACATTTTTTGTTTCGTTTCTTGCTGACCCCAGAACATTCAAAGGCAGCAGCTCAGGTCTAAAACACACACTTCAGATTTAAGGTAAGTCATTCTGACTTTGAACTTTTCATTTAGAACATCATTAAATGTGTAAATATCATAGTGTTGATAGTGTCCATATCATTTCCTAATTAGAAAATTTGTGGATTAGAACTTCTTGAAGAAAACTAGGCTCAGAGTTAGGATTAGAACTTCTATAAACTGCTGTGCTTTTATTTTTCTGATTTGCTGTTGTTAAGAGCTGAATAAGGTGCAAATGTTCTGGATAATGTAAGGAAGGAGGTCAAGTGTAACACAGAACTTATGATTTTTCTTTCCTACTGTTTTAACACACACAGAACTTCTAGGCTTTCTTACTATTTTAACACCCACAGAACTTCTAGGCTTTCTTACTGATTTAACACACACAAAACTTCTAGGCTTTCTTACTGTTTTAACACACATAGAACTTCTAGGCTTTCTTACTGTTTTAACACACACAAAACTTCTAGGCTTTTTTACTATTTTAATACACACATAACTTCTAGGCTTTATTACTATTTTAACACACACAACTTCTAAGCTTTCTTACTGTTTTAACACGCATAAAACTTCTAGGCTTTCTTACTGTTTTAAAATAACACACAGAACTTCTAGTTTTTTTCTCACTGTTATAACACAACACATAACTTCTGGTTTCCTCTAACGTTTCTTTCAGAGCTTCAGTGCGCAGCAACCCAGAACTTCTGATCCCTTCTAACATTTCTTTCTGAACTACAACATGCCTAGCATCAGAACTTCTGGTCCCTTTCATTTTGTTTTCAGCAACGTGTTGATCCTGTTTTCATTATTTTTCCTTTTTTATTTATTAATCTTATTATTTTATGCATTAATATTATTTTTATTAATATAAAAAAGGCATAAAAAATATTTTATTTTATTAACTAATTATTTTCCTTTTAATTTATTAAGACAAAAAACCATTTTCAAAAGAAATCCTTTCCTTTTCTTGTATTTTACAATTCAGTATGGTTGTAATAGATAATTAGGATTTAAATTCTTGTAAATCCCCATTTGTAGATATATACCCTCATCCCCGAAATGATGTAATAACTTAGGATTTATTTCCACACTTTTATTGCTTTCATACGTTGTTAGTAATTAGGATGTATGGCAAGACGAAATCAATATGTAGGTAACCTTTAAATGCAAGACAAAATGCAGGCAATCAAACATACTTGCACAATAGCACCTCTAGGGTAATCTCACTTTTTTGCCTTTCGGAAAATATTCATGTCCCTCGAATATGGTCGTTTTAGCAAAGACCCTCGATAAAAGATCGTAGTCCCTTGATGACCCTCAATGTTGCCTTCAGTAAATGATCTAGTCCCTAAACAACATTGCTAAATTGTCCCATAGGTTTCCTTCTATGACTATACAAAGCATCCCGCGCCCGTCCCTTCGGGGCTTCTTACCAATCCAATGGTAAGATAGCAACATCTAAAGGAGGAGGAAAATAACATTTAAGACCTTCTGAGTAGGTAGGTTGCTCTTAGTCGCTCGCTTGCTCACAACAAAAACATTTTATACACCAACACTTTCATTTTGAAACATTTTCAAAATACAAAGTTTTTCGTACGCGTTCTTATAGAAACGAGAGCCATTACAAAGACACTTCTCAAAATCACTTTCAAAAACACTTTCCACAATTACCTCTTTGAACCATTTTCAAAACAACACTTTGTACGTGTTCTTATAGAGACGAGAACCATTACAAAGACATTCTTTTTCAAAAATACTTTCAAAATCCACATCACAAACACACTTTCAAACAGAAAAGCAAGTGATCTAGCAAGCAACTAAGAGCCCGTAGATAACTACGGATGAAAATGGTGCTAACACCTTCCCTTTTCATAACTTACCCCCCCCGAACTCAAGAAATAATCTTGAAAGGTCTTTCCTGTTCTTTTCAACCTTTCCTTTTGGATAAAAGAAAAGTCGGTGGCAACTCTTGTTATCAACAACAATTGAGATCAAATGCAAAACACCCAAGTCAGTTCTCTCACCGTGTTACACAACCTATGGGACGTTTTAGCAATATCTTTTAGGGACTATATCATTTACCGAAGGCAACATTGAGGGTCATCGAGGGTCTACGATCTTTTATCGAGGGTCTTTTCTAAAACGCTCATATTCGAGGGACATGACTATTTTTCCGAGGCAACAAGTGAGATTACCCTAAGGGTGCATATGTGAATAGTTTGTTTGATTCGCATGAATTTAGTCTTTGAATTTTAGGTTATCTACTTGTTAGTTTTATCTTGCCATACACACCTAATTACTATCATTTGTACAAAAGTAATAAAAATGTAGCAAATAAATCCTACACTATTACAACCATATTGAATAGCATAAAAATATAAAGGCAAAATAAAATAAAGGAAATAAAAAGGGCTCTTTCGATTTAGGCAGAAACATATTTCGATTTGCACTTCTTTGCTCTCTTAGATTTGGCTTGAAAGGGGTGAAGGCGTGACTTTCGATTGGGGCCTGGAGGCCAGTGTGGTGTGCCTTTCGACTGGGGCCTGGGAGTCAGTATTTTGTGTCTTTTGACTGGGGCATGGAGTCAGTGAGGAATCCTAAAGCTTCGTTTCATACTCTTGTCTCCTATTTCTTTCGTTTTAGATATTAAATAGCAACATGGCCTAAGGCCATGCTAGCATTACCTTAGGGCCAAGTTAGTTCTTAAAGAATTTGTAACAAAACAAATAACAAAACCAAAAGGAGAGGTAATAAAAACAAACTAAAAGGGTGGAAATGAAAAGGAAACAAATTCTCTGCCAAATAGGAAGTCAGGATACCTTTTGTAACAATATGCTTTCGAACTAACACATGCTTCAATTAGGACTTTGAAAGGTTGTATCGTGTTCTAAGTTCACGATTTTAAGAAACAAAGGATAAGGCTCAAAGTGTAATTGTACCCGCCCATTCTTCGTGATGTTCTTCAGTCCTAAACTTAGTTAATTGTGCGTTTGAACTCCAATTGAGTCTGGAATTACGTTTTGGTGATGGTTCAGACAAGTTAAATTTGTTGGAAGGCAGACATTTTTTCCATATTTTCCATCTTGACTTGACTTAGTGGGATTTTCTTTTGAGAGATAATGACTTCCTATTTGACAGAGAACCATCACCATCTTTTGGTTCAAAAGGAATGTTTTTTATGTCACTTGTTGTATACGAAGTGAAAGTTTATGACTGAATGCGCGTTTGAATTAACTGAGAGACTACCCTTCCCCAGGTTCTGATTAAAGGTTTCAATTTGTGTAAAAAGAAAACTTCCACTTCTCTGGCTCAAAGGGGTTAACTAGGGATTATCTTCCTTATAACTCTAGTGTTTAGGGATTGAAAGAAACGCATGTGCATCATCAGCAAGGTCTGTCCAAAAGCATAATATATGAGATTATGGAATTGTTTTCGTCATCCTCCCTCTAAAGGATTGCAACTTTTGAAACAAGAGTTGAATATTATAAAAGGAGTAAAGACAACATAGTTTAAATATAATGAAAAAATGGATGAATTCAAGACAAACATATGTGATGCATTAATGAAACATAGTTTAACATTAATAAATAAGTGTTTGAATAACAAAAGAAATTACAATTGAAAATTCAAAATGAACTGGAACGCTCAATGATTTGGAATTGGAGTGGTGATCACGTTGAGAGTCTCTGAAGGGTCAAACTCAATCTCCTTGGTGTCAATCATGTTTTGAATCTTGTATTTCAGCGCCCAACAATCGTTAGTATCATGCCCAGGACTTCTGGAATGATATGCACATATTGCATCAGGATTGTAGTTAGGAAAAGAAACTTTGGGGTTTGGATGAGATCCTATCAACGTAATCAGATTCATCTTCAACAAGTGTTGCAGTGCTTGAGACAACTGCATGTTGATGTTGGTAAACTGTCTTTTGGGCTCGTCTTTCCTTCGCTGATTTCCCCTTTGTTGTTGTCGCCATGATGCAGGACCGGAGATCAGGACTGCCCCACATGTAGGTCGTGGTTGCTCTTGTTATGACCCTTTTGGCTGTAAACAACATTTGACTCTTTCTTCCCATTGTATGGCTTTTTCTGAGTATCAAAGGATGTAGCTCCTTGGATCTTCCCGCTTTTGATTTCAGCTTCGACTCTTTCGCCAGTCAGTATTAACTCGGTGAACCCGGCTGAAGAGCTTCCAATCAGGTGATTGAAGAAAGGTCTCGTCAAAGTCCCCATGAAGATGTCAATCAGTTCCCTGTCAGTTAAGGGTGGCTGCACCCTGCCGGCCAAGTCTCTCCACTTTTGAGCATATTCTTTGAAGCCCTCGTTGGAACAAATGATCATACTCTGCAATTGCACACGAGTTGGTGCAAGATCAGTGTTATATTTATACTGCTTGTAGAAAGGAGCAGCCAAGTCTTCCTAGGTATGAATGTCAGTTCCTTCTAACTGATAGAACCACTCTAGTTGAGTGCCAGCCAAACTTTCTTGGAAGAAATGTACCCATAGCTTCCGGTCAGTAGTGTGAGGCTGAATCTTGCGGACATGAGATCTCAAATGCATCTTAGGACAAGAGACCCCATCATACGTGGCAAAGGTAGGGATTTTGAACTTTGGTGGGATGACCACTCCAGAAACCAACCCTAACTCTTCAAATTCCAAGCCAGGTATCTACTGAATCTCCATAGCATTGAGGTGATCCTCCAACTGTTTGTATTTATCATTAGTAGGAGGATATTGTTCCTCAGAGTAGTCAGCTTCAACTTCATCAATCCCCAGACTATTATCTTCTTCATGATTATTCCCCTTATTTGATGGAGTTGAGAGATCTATAGCTCTCTTGATTGATCCTCTAAGTCTTCTTCCTAAATTCAGGATGCTTACTGACTTCTTTGACTTCTTTGACTTTTTCTTCTTGTCTTTTAGAAGAAGAGTCTTCAGGTCCTCTTGCCCCTTAGCTATAGCCAGGAACATTTGTTGGAATTGGGCATTTTATGCTTGGAGATCCTTCACCGTTTGTTCCATATCCATCTTACTGAAATAAATAGTAGGAAGATAAGGAGACCTGTATGGGAGAAGCCTGTCATGATATGATGCATGATATGTAGATGCATGTTTTCAAGGATCTCGTGGGGGTAAACACAAGAAGATGTTAGAAGTTACTTACAACTTTGATTGGAGAACTTCGTATCGGTGGATGTCCTTCCACGAGAATTAAGCTCACCATGTCAAGTGGGTCACGGCCCTTGACTCAAGTTACCTTGCTTTGGTCTTTGACGCGTTTGATTATAGGAGAAATCCTATTTCCCCTTGATAGGGGTCTGATTCAACATGACCCTGCATCATAGGCCATTGAGATCTTTGAAATGATTATTGAAAATGCTATGATATGACGTCATGATGTTACGTACAAGTATGCAAAGCAAGCAATTTGTTATGTACAAATAGTCAGTTACACACAAAGCAGACAAGTCCTCAGGTTTAGGCTTGCATGGAGTTTGTAGGTAAGTACCCTCTTGAAGTTTAGTTGGCTTAACCTTTCCTAGAAAGTAAATGGGTTCTAGGGGATCTCAATATCACCGACCTTTCTTTTATGCATTGTCTCAGCATAATCAATCTTTTCTTATGGCTGAGATATCCCAAAAGTTGGATCTCAATGAGTGTAGTATCGAGTATCAACCAATTTTCAACATTCCACCGAAACCGACTATCTCACTACTTCCTAATGGACAAGTTGTTCAATTAATGTTCTAAGGTCAGTTAGTGCTTCATGACACCACTCATCGGCCCCGTATTCTCCTCGATTCAACACAAGGGATATCGGTACCAACAAATGTGTCACACTAACGTAGCCATTGTTTCAACCATATCGGTCTACGCCGTATAGTTTCCATAATCTATTGCTACTTACCTAAAAGGTGCCCCTAGATCCGGGTAGAGGATCAAAGCAAACCCAAACAAGGAACCATAATAAAAAGCAAGCAAATCAAACAAGGAAAGCAAGTAAAGGTGATATAGCCCTAAGGTAACCCAACTTTTAAGTAATTACTAACATAGTCTCCAGTTATGTAACACGGTGGGAGAACTGACTTGGTGTGTTTTGAGTTTGATCTTAATTTTTGTGGATAGCAAGAGTCGCCACTGACTTTTCTTTTATCCAAAAGGAAAGGTTGAAAAGAACAGGAAAGAACTTTTGAGATATTTTCTTGAGTTCGGGGGGTAGGTTATGAAAAGGGAAGGTATTAGTATCCTTTTCATCCTTAGTCATCTACGGTCTCTTAGTTGCTTGCTAGATCACTTGCTTTTGTTTGAAAATGTGCTTGTGATGTGGATTTTGAAAGTATTTTGAAAACGCCTTTGTAATGGTTCTCGTTTCTATAAGAACACGTACAAAGTGTTGTTTTAAAAAATAGTTCAAAGAGGTGTTTGTGGAATGTGTTTTTGAAAGTGATTTTGAAAAGTGTCTTTGTAATGGTTCTCGTTTATATAAGAACGCGTACACAATGTTTTGTCTTTTGAAAATGTTTCAAAATGAAAGTGTGGGTGTATAAAATGTTCTTGTTGTGAGCAAGCGAACAACTGGGAGCATCCTACCTACTCAAAAGGTCTTAGTGTTCTTTTCCTCCTCCTTTAGATGTTACTATCTTACCATTTATTTGGTAAGAAGCCCCATCATTGGATGTGAAGGGACAGGCGTGAGACGTTTGTATAGTCATAGAAGGAAACCTATGGGACGTTTTAGCAATGTCGTTTAGGGACTTTATCGTTTACCGAAGGAAACATTGAGGGTCATCGAGGGACTACGATCTTTTATCGAGGGTCTTTGCTAAAACGCCCATATTCGAGGGACATGACTATTTTTTCGAGGCAACATGTGAGATTACCCTAAGGGTGCATGTGTGAATAGTGCTTTTGATTCACATGCATTTAGTCTTTGAATTTTAGGTTGTCTACTTGTTGGTTTTATCTTGCCATACACACCTAATTACTATCATTTGTACAAAAGTAATAAAAATGCAGCAAATAAATCCTACAATATTACAACCATATTGAATAGCATAAAAATGTAAAGTCAAAATAAAATAAAGGAAATAAAAAGGGCTCTCTTCGATTTGTCCTGAAAGGGGTGAAGGCGTGACTTTTGATTGGGGCCTGGAGGCCAGTGTGGTGTGCCTTCCGACTGGGGCCTGGGAGTCAGCATGTTGTGTCTTTCGACTAGGGCCTAGAGTTAGTGAAGAAGCCTAAAGCTTTGTTTCATACTATTGTCTCCTGTTTCTTTCATTTGAGATATTAAATAGCAACATAGCCTAAGGCCATGCTTGCATTACCTTAGGGCCAAGTTAGTTCTTAAAGAATTTGTAACAAACCAAAGAACAAAACCAAAAGGAGAGGCAATAAAAACAAACTAAAAGGGTGGAAACGGAAAGGAAACAAATACTATGTACATGTTTGAAACGAAAAGGAATCTTATTTACATGTTATGCTAGAAATGAAGGGTCCAAGGTTAAGAATGACTTACCTTGCTTGAGGCTGGGACGTGTGCTGGGCCTTTAAGTGGTTGTCTTGAATGCTTCTGGATTCGAAGGGAGGAATCAGGTGTTATGCCTTTGATACTAGATTCAAAAGAGAAGAACAAGTGTGAGGTTCTTCCTACTGGATTTAAGGGTAATAAGGTGTGGGCATATTTCAGATTCAAAGGGGACAAGTGTTTGGATTCTAGGTTTGTGTTTGATGAGTGTTTAAGTGTTTGAGAGCTTTATGGTGTTTGATAATTTTTTGAAGATTCGTTCCTCTGGCTAAAAAGTCCTCCTAAACATGTTGTGGAGCATCTTATTTATAGGAAAAGTTGGATGAAGCTTTTGGAGGGAAAACAAAAGAATTTGAAAATTTTGAGTAACCTGCTCTTTGTAGGTTTCGAGGGACAGTGCCTTGTATGCTATTTTGGTGCAAGAATGGGGCAGCATTTCAGGACTGTTGCGCAGCAATTTTGGCCAGTGTTCCAGGCCTGAACTTGGCAACAAGCATCTTTGAATATCATCCTGTTGTACCCCAAAATTTTCCCTCCCATATTCCTCAAGATTTGACAAGAATAATCCTCAAATTACTCAAATTGGCTCAAGAGGTAGACAGTCAAATCACCTCCTAAGCCAGCTGGAATTAGGGTTTTGATTCTTTCAAGGAATTTGAGGTTTTCAATGGTTCAATCAAGTCTCATAGGCCTATATACATTCTCAAGCACCTACATGCCAAGTTTCAAGACTCACAGTGCTAATTTCCACGGTCAAAAGCTCCATTTTGACCTACAGTCAACTGCAAGGGCAAAATGGTCATTTCATAGTCAAAAGTCAGAATTTTTTGTCAACATCTTATTTTGAGTCCAAAATCATCATTTTATCAAGTCTTGATCATGATTCCACAAGGATAGCTCAAAAATCATCAAGGTGCAAAAGTTACTATTTTTGGACAGTAGAAAAGTCAACTGTATCTTGACCAAGGCATAACATTTTCATGGTTTGTCAGAAAAATTCCATCCAATTCTCATTTTGAAGGGGACGATATTTCATACAATCCATCTTCACACTCCAAGTCCAATAAATGCTCTCACAAGAAGTTATCAATTTTGACATTATAGGTCAATTTTAAAAGTCAACAAAAGTGCACCTTGAGTCAAAGACCATAACTTGAGATTGGTAAATCCAAATGACATGGGACCAAAGGCATTGGTTAGAGGACTTCAAGATCTTTCCAAAATGTCCAAGAACATGGTCATATGATCAAAATTGAACAAGATATGCATTGGAGAAGTTGGGAAATTTTCATGAATTTGCAAAAGTCAACTTTGCTCAAAACACCTTATTTTTGCTAATGGGCCTCAAATCTCTTCTTGAAACTTCATCCATGACTTATGCACGACCCATCAAGCTTAATGGAATTTATTTTCTTATTTTTATTAATTAATTGGATTTTTAATTGATATTAATTCATTTAATCAATTTAAATTGTAGGAAAATACAAGATTTGGTTTTTCAATCTTTTTGTGAAGAAAATATGGTCAATATATGCTGACAATTTCGAGCACCAAGTCAAAGATACAAAACATCCAAAATTGGCAACTTTGTTCAATCATGAAGATTCAAAAATATTTGATTTCCAATCAAAGATTCAATCATCAATTCAATGGATTTTTGCTCAAGTTTTTGACCTAATTTCATTCTCCTATATATATGCAAGCAAATCCTAACCTAATAGAGGTGAAAAAAGCTGCAGAAAAACCATAGCCAATTCAAGAAATTTCCAAAAAAATTGAAAACTGATTTTGGCATTCTAGGTTAATTCAAGGCGTGCTTTTCATTCAAACACCTTGCAGGAGTTCCCAGGAGTGTTTTGCAATCAAACTCAAGCCTTAAAGCTCAAAGAATCACCATATACTGTTTCACGGTTTGCAATTCCTATTCAAAATCGTATTTCTTAATTCATGCATATTTGACATGTTTTCTTGATTGATTTGCATTGCTAGGAACCATACGAAGCTAATGGTATCATTGAATTGAATTATAATGTCCTGAATCAAAAGATGCCATAGTTGAATTTTTAGGGTTCGTGAGCTTTGAATTGGGGCTTTGCAATCCAGGAAAAATTAAGACTTATAAGACATATGACTGGATTCGTGAGGACCAGACAAACATAACCCACCCATCGCAAAATATTTATGCTTGTTGTAGCTCTAGTCGCTATTTTTCGTTGCCATAGTTTGTGGGGGTTAAAAACCCCCGCTATCTAATGTTATTTTTGCAGGTACAAGCGAAGAAGATGATGAGGTGTTAGCGTCCCATTGGCTTATTCAAAAATACGCGCGTTTACTTTTTTATTTACAGCGTTTTAGTTTGTTTCACATATAATAATTGTCTTTTATTCTAATGTCAAAAGCATGCAAGTGGCGTAGTGGTTGGTGTGTTGGCTTGGAACCATTGGGACCTGGGTTCGAATCCCAGGTCCCCCAAACGTTTATTTGATTTTTTTCCTTCAGGCGTTCTTGTACAGCTTGCAAAGAGAAGACCACCATATGCTTCAAAGCTCAGCATGCCATGTGTCTCAAACTCAAATCCCATGGCCTAGATTGAAAGACTAGCATACTCCTTAGTCAATGTGCGCATGAACAATCTCAGAAGTCAAACCAGGTTGAATGTTGTTGGGCCTGAAAATTGCAAAAGATACCTCCAAAATTGGGCCAGCACCCCCACAAGTTTATTTCTTCTCTTTTATTTCTTTTATTTTTTTATCTCTTTCATTTTAATTATTTATTATAATTATTATTTTCACTAACAAAAATAATTAATTATTTTCTTAATAAATTCAGAAAACTAAAATATAATATTTTTTATTATTATTCATTAATTTCACCCTTAATTTATTATTTTTGTAAATAAATATAATTAACTAACTTAGTTTTAATTAGGTTAATTTTGACATTTTTGCAATAATCTAAAACTAATGTAGAATTAGGGTTCTTGACTTTTAATCATCTTATTTTTTATTTATTTCCTAAAAAAACATCAAAAACTCAAAAATATTTCTTTTATTTAATTAATTAATTAGTTTTAGGATTAATTTAATTAAGTACAAAATAGCAAAAAACTCTTTCTTTCTCAAAAAAGGGTCAAAACCCTAAGAATTTCTCCGATTCAATTTTCTCTCGCGCGTACGTTTGTTTTATTAATTTTTGATCCATATTTATGTATTTGCTCCGAGGATGTAATAGCTTTAATTAGGACTTTTTATCGCTTTCATTTAATTTTCCGCAATTTACTTTTCAAGGGTTGCTTTTGGCGATGTAAATACTCGACGCCTTGTAATAGCGTAGATTTATTTTCCGCAACTATTAACTGTTAGATGTATGTTAATTAGGCTATGCATGACAAGACTTATCTCTGAAATTAAAATCAACCCGTAGCTCACCATAACATGTACAAAGATAACTTAATTGAAACCTGACACACGTGCACATGCCACTCTTAGGGTACGCCTCACTTGGTTGCCTCGACGTGGTCATTGAGTATAAGGTGTTTTAGAGGTCGCCCTCCTGTCTAAAGATCAAAGTTTCCTCGAAACGGTTGCCTCGATAAAAAACGATCTAAGACATTAGGGTTACCGCTAAGGCGTCCTACTATTGCTTTGGTGACCACATGTCCCTATAATCGAATTGACCCGAAAAATCCAACGACGGTGCTACCTACTTCTCAATAGTGGGATAGCACTGTCTAAAGGACATTTACACAGCTTAATTTCTTTTGAGTAGGTAGAGGTTCTTAGGTACTTTCTCTTTCAAAACAAAAATACTTTTCGCACCTCCACTTTTCAAACAAAAGTTTCCAAACAAACACTTCATACACTCTTGAGGACAGATACAAGAGTTAAATCGAAGTTTTCAAACAAACTTTTTCAAACCCACAAACACAAGAAAAGCAAAACATTTTGAAAACATAGTGAGCAAGTACCTAAGAGCCCGTGGATAACCACTGATAGAAAGGGTGCTAACACCTTCCCTTTCTATAATCTACCTCTTGAACCGAGAAACATCTCGAAAAGGAATTTTGCTGTGCTTTTGTCCTTTCCTTGTTGGAGAAAATAAAAGACGGTGGCGACTCTTGCTTACCGCGACATTTTGCTAAACACAAACGCGAACCAGCATTTCAAAACAGTCAGTTCTATTTCCACCGATCACAGAACTGGCGACTCTGCTGGGGAGCCTAATAAGTGAGGTGTACCTTAGGATTAGATCATTGTGTTTTCAATTGCATGCTTTGTATGATTTATATTTGTGGGCTTGTATTGGAGTTTTATGGATCCTAACCCGGATCTGGGGAATACCCTTTAGGTAAGTAGCAATAAACTGTGAGGGACCTGTCCGGCATAGACCGACACGGGTGAAGCAGTAGCTACGTTGGTGTGACACCTTGGTCTGTACTGATATCCCTTGTGTTGGAACGAGGAGAATATGGGTCTTCTGAGAAGTCATTAAGCACCAATTGACCTTAGAACCTTAAATTGACCAACTTGGCCATAGAACAGTAGTAGTATGCTACGCTCATTGAGGCTAAACTCTCGCGATGGTTCCGGCCGCAAGAAAAGGTTGCTAAGCTGGAGTTATGACCGATTGAGGGTAGTCAGTGATATTGAGATCCTCTAGAACCCGATTACTATTTTTAGGACAGGTCTTAACCAACTGAAACTGAAAGAGGGTAGTACCCAAACTTCATGCTGGCCTGAAATCTAAGGGGATCTTTTGTGTGACTTGTGTGCCTTACCATGTTTGCTTTTGTGAATACTTGTGGTGTGCCTTTACCATGACATCATACCATCATAACATTGCATGCATCCTGCATAAGGACTGACCCATTTCAAAGACAAGAGCGTTTCATCTTTGCTCTGTTTTGTAGGACATCATGATGCCCATGCGAAGGAATACTATCCGGCTCAACTTTGTTCAACCACCTACTTTGCTCAAGGAATTGGTTGACAGGATTCCAAACACTACTTCCTTCATCAAGAGGCATGGTTCTCTTCTCGGTTTAGTCACTTCAAAATGGGACCAACAGCTGATGAGTGTCCTGGTCCAGTTTTATGATCTGTTATACCATTGCTTCACCTTTCAAGACTTCCAGTTGGTCCCTACCCTGGAAGAATTCTCTGAGTTACTTGGTATCCCTATTTTGGAGCAGACTCCATTCATTGGTTGGGAGAAGACTCTTAGGCCTGAAGAGATTGCTGCAGCCCTTCCCTTGACCAAAGAAGAGGTAATGGCTAACTGGGAGACTAGAAGTGGAGTTAAGGGCTTCTTGGCTAAGTTTCTGGTTGGCAAAGCTAATAGTTTCTGGAATGACTTAGACTTCAGGGCGTATGAAGACATTCTGGCCCTCTTAATCTATGGTCTGGTATTGTTTCCAAATCCTGACACCTTTATTAATGTCAACGCCATAAGGATCTTCATCTCTCGGAACCCTGTACCCACTCTCTTGGGTGATATCCTGAAACAACTCTATGCTCGTACTGCCCGAAGACGGGGAACTTTGTGGTTTTGTGCTCCTTTATTGGTGAGGTGGTTTATTTCGCACCTCCCTAAGTTCGTACTGAAGAACAAAGAAGGAAGGGGCTGGGCTCATAGGATAATGTCTCTCGCTGATAATGACATTATTTCGACTCTCAGAGGTTTGGATGAGGTGGCTGTTATTGATCGTTGCAGAGAGTATCCTAATGTTCCATTGATCGGAACCCAGGGAGGAATCTCTTATAACCCATGTTTAGCTCTCCGTCAGTTTGGAAGAGCCAAAAGAGCAGGGCCTCATGACATGTTGATACCTCACATCAGTTTTGAGTTTCAGGTAGATAGCGATGAGCTGCGTCGTAGATTCATCCGGGCTTGGGATAGAGTTCACAAAGCTGAGCCACTTGAGTTGGGACCAAAAACTTCTCTGCCTATGGAGTCATATTTTAGATGGGTCCGCATCCGTGCTCAGAAGTTAGGTATGCCATACGAAGCTGTCAGGCCTATTACTCTTGAAGTTCCTGATAAAGACGGGGTTCCTCCGACTGTTCTCCATCCTCAAATAACCCCTGATATTGGTACACTAAAAAGGTCTTGGGCGCAACTGCAGGAAGAACGGGATTCTTATCGGGAAAGGTTCAATGAACAGGAACAGAAGATCCAGAAGCTGATGAAGCAATTGGAGAACGAGCGGATCCTGAATGACTATATCCGTACTGAGAAGAAGAGGCCATGGGAGCATTGATGGACCTTGGATGATTCCTTTTATGGCTTTATTTACTTTTCAGTATTTTTATTCCTGTAACGCCTAAGGGCAATTTGTTGAACAATTTGAATTCCAAAGTTAAATCTAATAATGTGTGTTTCCTTTTTGTCTACAAAGTTGAATCCCGATTGTCTTTGAAAACATAAATCATACGCATTTAATGTCATCATATGCATAACAGGTACCCCTTTTTACAGGTCACTTATCTTCTTCGTTGTTTATTTCAGCAATCATCATGTCTTCTGAACCTTCCACTGAACAAGCTATCAAGGCCCTCCAGGCCCAAAACGCCCAGTTCCAAGAGTTGGTTATGAGCTTAGCCAAGGGTCAACAGGAGTTGAAGACTCTGATTCTGAAGAAGAAGAAGAAGAAGAAGAAGAAGAGGACTGTCTTGTTCAACACTGGACGCAGATTTGGGAATGGACTGCAGAACGAGGTTGAGCTGACTACCTCATCTGTAGGCAAGGACAATCCACAAGAGAGAAGGGTTCCTAGTCCCGTGGTCTCCGACAATGAGACGGATTATGATGATGAACAGTATCCCCCTACTGAGGATAGGTACAAATAGCTGGAGGACCGCCTAAGTGCTATGGAGATACAGAATGTGCCTGGGCTGGACTTTGGAGATCTAGGCTTATCCTCTGGGGTGGTGATTCCCCATAAGTTCAAGGCACCTGCTTTTGCCAAATATGACGGAGCTTCTTGTCCTAAGCTGCACCTCCGGTCGTATGTAAGGAAGATCCAACCTTACACCGCTGACAAGAATTTATGGATCCATTTCTTCCAGGATAGTCTTTCAGGGACTCAACTCGAGTGGTTCTATCAGCTGGATGGAGCCAGTATCCGTAACTGGGAGGATTTGGCTACTGTGTTCTATAAGCAGTATCAATATAATTCCGACCTCGCTCCTACGCATACCCAACTCCAGGGTATGTCACTAGGGACGGGTGAAGGATTTAAAGAGTATGCTCAAAAGTGGAGAGACCTGGCTGGAAGGGTGCAGCCACCTTTGACTGACCGTGAGCTTGTTGATATGTTCTTGGGGACCCTGTCTGGTCCGTTCTTCAACCATTTGATTGGAAATTCTTCAGCTAGGTTTACAGACCTTATCTTGACTAGTGAGAGAATTGAAGCTGGTATCAAGTCTGGGAAGATACAGAAAGGTGCCTCCTCGAGCACTAAAAAGAAGTCGTTCAAGAAGGAATCCAGTGTTGTCTATGGTTCAAGGAGACAGAATAGACCGGAACACCGCCAAGCTGTCAACGCGGTGGTTATTTTAAAACCTGCTGCTACTCCTTAGCATCATAACCAACAAAGGGGTGAGAGACCTAGAAGGCAGTTCACTCGGCTCAGCATGACCTTGTCCCAGATATTGCCGCAGTTACTGACAACCAATCTGGTGACCATAAAAGAAGCACTGAAGGTTGTAAACACCACGTCCCCAAAGTACAATCCTAACGCCCGCTGCGCTTATCACTCTGATAGCCCGGGGCATACTACGGATGATTGTTGGGATCTGAAGAATAAGGTTCAGGACCTAATTGATGCTAAGGAGATAGAGTTCGAGGCGCCCGAAAGGCCCAATGTCGTGACTGCTCCCATGCCCAAGCATGGAGTGAATGCTGTAGAGGAAGATCTGTTTGTAGCCTCTGTGAATGATATTGTTACTCTGCTGTTAACTGTCAAGAGGAACCTGTTGCAAGCCAGTTTATTTCCGGGATGTAGTGAAGGTTGCCGTCTGTGTTCTGTTTCACCTACTGGTTGTCCATCTTTGAAGTCAGGTATCCAAAACCTGATGGATAACAAAGAAATCTTGTTTGAGAAGATTGTTGTTCCTGCTACCCCTACTGAAGAAGTTTCCATTGGCACCATTTTCAACAATTCTCCCAAGGCTCCCCCGAGGAAGCCTGTCAAAGTCACGCCTGTTCAGAAGATTGCACCCATAGTCATCACTGTCCCGGGACCTATTCCCTACACCTCTAACAAAGCTGTCCCGTGGCACTACAGGGCAGATGTTTATGTTCTTGGGGTTAAGCAAGAGTTTGATACTAGTACCGGCGTCAGCAACATCACCGGGCCTGCCAAAGTCACCCGCAGCGGTATACTTTTCTCACCAGATATTGCGCCACCAGCTATCCAGAGACCTATTGCCATCACACCCGTAAGTGTGCCTACTTCCCTTCCTGATCAAGTTCCTATTTCCACCCCTGTTGCCGAGTCATCTGACGCTCGGGGCAAAGGGATCGCTACTGATATGCCTGCCCCGACGGAGGCACCAAAGACTACCACTGTTGAAGCTTCCAAGCAAGAGATGGAAGAGATTCTTAAGATTATCAAGAAGAGTGACTTCAACGTAGTTGAGCAGCTGGGGCACACCCCATCGAAGATTTCCATGCTATCACTGTTATTGTGTTCGGAGGCCCACGCCAAGGCCCTGATTACCTTCCTGAAGACGGCCCACGTGCCACAAGAGACGTCAGCTGATCAATTTACCGAATGTGTGGCCAACTTAACTGCTGATAATGGTTTGGGTTTCTTTGATGCTGATCTGACTGCTAAAGGGAAGAACCATAACGATGCCCTGCATGTCTCCATTGAGTGCAGGGGCACTACTCTTGCCCATGTGTTGGTTGACACTGGGTCTTCATTGAACGTCTTGCCCAAGAAAGCTCTAGACAGGTTGGATTGCGAGGGGTTGGAACTAAAGCCAAGTAACATTGTTGTCCGGGCCTTTGACGGGTCTAAAAGAATGGTGCACGGCGAGGTTGATATTCCAATCAGAGTTGGTTCTCAGGTCTTCGAGTCTACATTCTACGTGATGGACATTCGGCCATCCTATTCTTGTTTGTTGGGTCGTCCATGGATCCACAAGGCTGGAGATGTGACCTCCACACTGCATCAGAAGCTGAAGTACCCAGTCAAGGGAAAGATTGTGACAGTTCAGGGGGAGGAAGAGTATATGGTCAGCCACCTCAACTCGTTCCGGTACATAGAAATGAATGGGGAATTCATTGAGACTCCATTCCAGCACTTTGAAGAGGTCCCTCAAACACTGGCATCAGCTGAAACTATGATCGAAGATTCTCCTTTGAAGATGGCTTCCTTAAAGGATGCCCGGGCTGTTATTGAGAAGGGTGAGTATGCAAACTGGGGCCGACTTCCTGATTTCACTCAGAAGACTGACAAGTTTGGTTTGGGTTTCACTGCAGAAGCTCAGAGGGCTGTTCATTGTGCAAGGATTGGAAGACCTCCTGTGTTCATCAGCAACTCGGGAATAAATGCCATTGGAGATGACATGGAGGAATCTGAATTCGACAGCTGGATTTATCCTACGACCAACGGTGGACCAAGCAACTGGACGGCGAAAGACTTCATACCTATTACTTTTGTCACTCAGTAATGAACTCCTTTGTTTTGAATTTGTAAACAAACAATGTTATGAAACTTTATGGCCCGGTGTCTTACCCGGGGCACCGTGGCTTCATTTGTGAGGGCTTTTGTGTGTCATTTTCATATATCATTAATAAAAGCATTGGACGTTTTTTTTTGCATTTCAAATCTTGCGCTCCTTGTCTTTCTTTATTATATATTTCAAAACAGCTATTTACACACACTCACATATACAGGTCCCAATCCACTCTGGATCTCACTGGTAACGACTCTGCTACTGCCAGTTATGACTTCGAAAATCCGATCAACTTAGCCGAAGACGAAGGTGAAGATGATTGCGAAGTGCCTGGTGAGCTTGTAAGATTGCTACTTCAGGAAGAGAGGGCCATTCAGCCACATGAAGAGCCAGTGGAAACAGTGAATCTGGGTACTGAGACAGACAGAAAGGAAGTCAAGATTGGTGCCAGTCTGGAGTCTAGTGTGAAACAACGGTTGATTTAGATGCTACATGACTACATGGAAATCTTTGCCTGGTCTTACGAAGATATGCCTGGGTTGGATACCAACATTGTGGTTCATCACCTGCCTACCAAGGAAGAATGCCCTCCGGTAAAACAGAAGGTTCACCGTATGCGCCCTGAGATGTCCGAGAAAATCAAGGTTGAGGTTATGAAACAATTTGACGCCAGTTTTCTAGCAGTAACTTCTTACCCTCAGTGGGTCGCCAATGTGGTTCCAGTGCCGAAGAAAGATGGTAAGTTCCGAATGTGTGTTGATTACAGGGATTTGAACAGGGCGAGCCCTAAGGATGACTTCCCTCTGCCTCACATTGACGTTCTGGTTGACAACACTGCTCAGCATAAGGTATTCTCCTTCATGGACGGTTTCTCCGGTTATAATCAAATCAAGATGGCTCCTGAAGACATGGAGAAGACCACTTTTGTTACTCAGTGGGGCACCTTTTGCTACAAGGTCATGCCTTTTGGGTTGAAAAATGTTGGGGCAACGTATCAGCGTGCCATGGTTGCTTTGTTTCATGACATGATCCACCATGAGATCGAAGTATACGTCGATGATATGATTGCAAGGTCCCAAACGGAGGAGGAACACCTTGACCATCTACAAAAGCTGTTTGACCGTCTGAAGTTGTATAAATTGAGGCTAAACCCGAACAAGTGCACCTTCGGGGTGAGATCTGGAAAACTGTTAGGCTTCGTCGTGAGCGACAAAGGTATTCAAGTGGACCCTGCCAAAGTGGAAGCCATACAAGAGATGCCAGTTCCCAAGACAGAGAAAGAGGTCAGAGGCTTTCTAGGACGGTTGAACTACATTGCCCGATTCATCTCACATCTAACTGCTACCTGTGAACCAATCTTCAAGCTACTGAAGAAAGATCAAGTAGTACGTTGGAACGATGAATGTCAGGCCGCTTTCAAAAGAATCAAAGAGTGTCTCCAAGAGCCACCTATTCTTATGCCACCGGTTGAAGGGAGACCTCTAATCTTATACTTGACAGTACTCGATAACTCAATAGGGTGTGTGTTGGGGCAGTATGACGAGTCTGGCCGAAAAAAGCATGCTATTTATTACCTTAGCAAAAAGTTTACCGACTGTGAGACCTGATACTCACTGCTCGAGAAAACTTGCTGCACTTTGGTATGGGCTGCTCGCCGACTAAGACAATATATGTTGACTCACACTACTCTATTGATTTCAAAAATGGATCCAATCAAGTATATCTTCGAAAAGCCTGCCTTGTCCGGAAGAATAGCAAGATGGCAGATGATCTTGACTGAGTATGACATCCAGTACACGACTCAAAAAGTAATCAAGGGAAGTGTGTTGGCAGACCATTTGGCACACCAGGCAGTGGATGACTACCAATCTATGAACTTTGAATTTCCAGACGAGAATATCATGGTAGTGACTGATTGTGAAGTACCTGGACCGGATGAAGGACCTGAGGAAGGATCCCGATGGTCTATGAACTTTGACGGAGCCTCAAACGCTTTGGGTAATGGTATTGGTGTTGTGATCATATCTCCTAAGGGCTCTCATACTCCACTTACCGCCCGGCTATGTTTCAACTGCACCAACAACATGGCGGAGTATGAAGCATGCATCATGGGCCTTCAAGCTGCAATTGACCTAAGGATCAAGTTTCTGAGTGTCTTCGGAGATTCCGCTCTCGTGATCAGTCAGATCAAAGGCGAGTGGGATGCGAAACACCCAAATCGTATTCCTTACAAGGAGTATGTATTGACATTGCTTCCCCATTTCGAGGAGATAACCTTTGAACACTTCCCAAGAGAGGAGAATCAGTTGGCGGACGCGTTAGCTACGATGTCTTCTATGTTCAAAGTCAAATGGGACAACGAGGCTCCCCGGATCATTATTTGGAAATTGGATGAACCTGCACATTGATGTGATCTTGAGACCGAATAGGTAACAGAAAAGCCTTGGTATCATGAGGTAAAAAGATATCTTGAAGCTCAAGAATACCCCGAGGGTGCATCGGTTAATGACAAGAAGTTTCTGAGAAGGTTCGCGGAAAAGTTCTTCCTCAGCAATGACATTCTTTACAAATGAAACCATGATTCAACCTTACTGCGTTGTGTGGATAAGACTGAAGAAGAAAGGATCATGGCAGAGCTGCATGAAGGTACCTTCGGAACTCACTCCAGTGGACATACCATGGCAAAGAAAATCCTTCGGGCAAGATATTACTGGTCCACAATGGAAGCCGACTGTTATCAGCATTCTCGGACATGTCACAAATGCCAGGTCTATGCTGATAAGGTGCACATTCCTCCAGTTCCTCTGAACGTCTTGACAGCACCTTGGCCTTTTGCAATGTGGGGCATTGATATGATCGGCGAGATCAGACCCACAACATCCAACGGGCATCGCTTCATCCTGGTAGCGATTGATTACTTTATGAAGTGGGTTGAAGCAGCTTCCTTTGCTACCGTAACCAAGAACTTAGTGGCACGGTTCATTCGGCATAACATGATCTGTCGATACGGTGTACCTGAGAGGATCATTACGGATAATGGTACCAATCTTAACAACAAGATGATCACTGAGCTCTGTGAGCAATTCAAGATACAACACCACAACTCTTCTCCCTACCGGCCGAAGATGAATGGGGTTGTAGAAGCGGCTAATAAAAACATTAAGAAGATTGTCCAGAAGATGACAGTGACCTACAAAGATTTGCACGAGATGTTACCATTTGCTCTTCATGGGTACCGTACCTCAGCACGGACGTCAACAGGGGCAACACCCTACTCCTTGGTCTATGGCATGGAGGCAGTCTTACCCATCGAAGTTTAGATACCCTCTCTCCGGATCATGAAGGATGCAGGTTTGAGCGAAGAAGACTAGATCCAGACTCGGCTTGATCAATTAAACCTAATCGACGAAAAGAGACTCACTACTATTTGTCATGGTCAGACGTACCAAAAACGGATGATCAAGGAATTTAACAAGAAGGTCAGACGACAAGAGTATCAAGTTGGGGACCTGGTAATCAAGCACATCATTCTACCTCAAGGTGATCCCAGGGGCAAATGGACTCCTACGTACGAAGGTCCATTTGTGGTTAAGAACATCTTCTCAGGAGGAGCAATGATTCTAACCACCATGGATGGTGACGACCTTCCTCACCCCGTTAATGCAGACATAGTAAAAAGATACTACGCATGATTAAACACCCTCTAGGTCGACTGGCCTAGGCAAAAATAAGGGCTTCCCGGCGAACCAAAAGGGTTCGGGCAAAAATAAGGGATGAAAATAATAAAAAAATCTGTACACTCGGCAAGTCGAAAACCTGAAAAGGCGGCTTGGGCAAAAATGGGTATCCCGGTGGACTGAAAACCCGAAAGGGCGGTCCAGGAAAAAGTTAGGGATAAGCGTAATACTATGTCTCATTGGATCACCCTGCATCCAGACTTCGGTATGAACTACCAGGCTCAGATGGCGCTAATCAATCAGATTCCTCTTCAATTAAGCAGCAAAGTGATGAGACACTCGAAGACATAAAGGTGATAGCAGAGTTGGAACCTAGTGGGATTTTTCACATAGCTGTTTTGTTTTCCTTTTCACAAATTGTATAAACCCTATTTTTTCAGCGGTGTTCTCTTACTAGGACGTCAGCCTCTTGTACAAAAAACGCCTATTTACAGGCAAATTTCAAAATCAATACAAACTCACTTTTCCAGACAAATTGAAAATTGTTTTTCCTTTATCCGTTTTGTTTTGCAAAGAACATCCAATGTTCATTTTTTATATATGCATTTGACATTAATTGCTGATCACAAATATTTGCATGCGAAACAAAGGACTAATTACGGGTGACATCGGAAGTAGGGGCAATAAGAATTGTCTAAGCGATCTAGTTACTCTGTCCACCAAGGTACCAAGGTAGGTTCGGCTGAAGAATGTGACCAAGATACCTTCACTCCCCGCGGAGTAAGACAAGATTCAGCAATACTCTCCCCAAGCAGAGTTGGCCTCCCATCAGCCCTGAAAAGGGCACAGTATCCCCAGTAAGTCAGCAATACCCTCCCCCAAGCAGAGTTGGTCTACCATCAGTCCTGAAAAAGTTGGGTATCCCCAGAAGATCTTAATATTCTCCAGCAGAGTATAAAGATATTCCTCAGCAAGCATCCCCGGCAGTCTTAATATTCCTCGACAGAAATATAAGATTGTTCCCCGGCAGAATACAAGATACCCTCAGTAGAACCATTTCCCAACACAGTCTGAAAAGCTTCCCCGCCAGAGTTGAATCATCTTACCCAGTAGATTCTGGAAGCTTGTCCCCTGCAGAATGCAAATGCATCTCCCCAGCCATATTCAGAAGGCTATCCCCACCAGAGTCTAACTGGGTTATCCTCAGCAAGTTGCAACTGAAAGATCGTCCCCAGCAAAGTTCTCTCTATCCCTAGCGGAGTTCATCATCAAACTCCCAAACAGAGCTTATCAACGGAATCCCCAGCGGAGTTATCGTTAAAATCTCAGCGAAGCACCTCTTCCCACAGAGTAATTCCCCGCAGAGTAACCTCTTCACCAGGTTTATCCCCCAACGGAGTCATCTTCTCCTACCGGCTTATTCTTGCAATCATCTTCGTTCATCATCCCCAGCGGAAACGAAGAATTCAACATCATTCTCCAGCAGCTATCCGGGATTTATTTCCCCAGCTAAAACATGACATTGTCATACATCATGATACATGCATATACGCATCATATCATACGATCTCATTTTGAGAACATCATGCATTTCATACATCATGACATTGCATACAACTAATGCTTTGCCTTTTCAGGAAAAGGTCAATCAAAAGATGATTACCATCAACTTTTGCAGTTCCAGATCAACACCTGTAACTAGCCAGGAAATATCTGTGAACGATTTATTGTAGATTTATACCTGTAACTAGCCAGGAAAGTTATCTACATGAAGAGATTGAAGATCAATACCTGTAACAAGCCAGGAAGACTATCTTTCTTTCTCAGGTCAGAGATTAATACCTGAAACCAGATAGGACAACTATCTCATCGGCCAGCCTTCTTAATTCCAGATCAACACCTGTAACTAGCCAGGAAATATCCGTGTACGATTGATTGTAGATCTATACCTTTAACAAGCCAGGAAAGTTATCTACATGAAGAGATTGAAGATCAATACCTGTAACAAGCCAGGAAGATTATCTTTCTTTCTCATGTAAGAGATTAATACCTGAAACCAGACAGGACAACTATCTCATCGGCCAGCCTTCTTAAGTTCCGGATTAATACCTGTAGCAAGCCAGGAAATATCTGTGAACGACTGATTATAGATCTATACCTGAAACCAGACAGGAAAGTTATCTACATGAAGAGATTGAAGATTAATACCTGAAACCAGACAGGAAAACTATCTTTCTTTCTCAGGTCAAAGATTAATACCTGAAACCAGCCAGGACAACTATCTCCTTGACCCACCTTTTTCAAGTTCCAGATTAACACCTATAACTAGCCAGGAAATATCTGTGGACAACTGATTATAGGTTAACACCTGAAACCAGATAGGAAAACCACCTATATGAAGAGATTGAAGATTAACACCTGTAATAGGCCAGGAAACCATCTTTCTTTCTCAGGTCAGAGATTAACACCTGAAACCAGACAGGACAACTATCTCCTCTACCACCCTTTCTTAAGTTCCAGATCAACACCTGTAACTAGCCAGGAAATATCTGTGAACGACTGATTGTAGATCTATACCTGAAACCAGACAGGAAAGCTATCTACATGAAGAGATTGAAGATTAATACCTGAAACCAGACAGGAAAACTATCTTTCTTTCTTAGGTCAGAGATTAATACCTGAAACCAGCCATGACAACTATCTCCTTGACCCACCTTTTTCAAGTTCCAGATCAACACCTGTAACTAGCCAGGAAATATCTGTGGACGACTGATTGTAGATCCATACCTGAAACCAAACAGGAAAGTTATCTACATGAAGAGACTGAAGATCAATACCTGTAACCATCCAGGAAGACTATCTTTCTTTCTCCGGTCAGAGATTAATACCTGAAACCAGACAGGATAACTATCTCCTCGGCCGACCTTTCTTAAGTTCCAGATCAACACTTGTAACTAGCCAGGAAATATCTGTGGACGATGGATTGTAGATTAATACCTGAAACCAGACAGGACAACTATCTACTTGACCATCATGAAGCAACCCTACACCGGTTCCTTCTCGTTCAGATGCAGTTTTACACGGACTCATCGTCAAGCAACCCTACATAGGTCCCTTCTCTCAACCTACCAAGTTACAATTCAACAAACAATCTCCAGATGGCATCTATAAGCCCATCCTCCTACCATCATCTCTCCAAATGGCATCTGTAAGCCCATTCCCGACATCACATTGCTGATACTACGCTATGCGAGTGCAAATTTCTGGGCACTTTAGTGTTCAATCATCTTCCACCTTCGGATCACGAAAGGCACACAAGCCAATCTACATCCTCAGGTTTAAGAAGATTGAACAGGGGAAACTGTTGTACCCCAAAATTTTCCCTCCCATATTCCTCAAGATTTGACAAGAATAATCCTCAAATTACTCAAATTGGCTCAAGAGGTGGACAGTCAAATCACCTCTAAAGCCAGCTGAAATTAGGGTTTTGATTCTTTCAAGGAATTTGAGGTTTTCAATGGTTCAATCAAGTCTCATAGGCCTATATACATTCTCAAGCACCTACATGCCAAGTTTCAAGACTCACAGTGCCAATTTCCACAGTCAAAAGCTCCATTTTGACCTGCAGTCAACTGCAAGGGCAAAATGGTCATTTCACAGTCAAAAGTCAGAATTTTTGGTCAACATCTTATTTTGAGTCCAAAATCATCATTTGATCAAGTCTTGATCATGATTCCACAAGGATAGCTCAAAAATCATCAAGGTGCAAAAGTTACTATTTTTGGACAGTAGAAAAGTCAACTGTATCTTGACCAAGGTATAACTTTTTCATGGTTTGTCAGAAAAATTCCATCCAATGCTCATTTTCAAGGGGATGATATTTCCTACAATCCATCTTCACACTCCAAGTCCAAGAAATGCTCTCACAAGAAGTTATCAATTTTGACATTATAGGTCAATTTTAAAAGTCAACAAAAGTGCACCTTGAGTCAAAGACCATAACTTGAGATTGGTAAATCCAAATGACATGGGACCAAAGGCATTGGTTAGAGGACTTCAATAGCTTTCCAAATGTCCAAGAACATGGTCATATGATCAAAATTGAGCAAGATATGCATTGGAGAAGTTGGGAAATTTTCATGAATTTGCAAAAGTCAACTTTGCTCAAAACACCTTATTTTTGCTAATGGGCCTCAAATCTCTTCTTGAAACTTCATCCATGACTTATGCACGACCCATCAAGCTTAATGGAATTTATTTTCTTATTTTTATTAATTAATTGGATTCTTAATTGATATTAATGCATATAATCAATTTAAATTGTAGGAAAATATAAGATTTGGTTTTTCAATCTTTTTGTGAAGCAAATATGGTCAATATATGCTGGCAATTTTGAGCACCAAGTCAAAGATACAAAACATCCAAAATTGGCAAATTTGTTCAATCATGAAGATTCAAAAATATTTGATTTCTAATCAAAGATTCAATCATCAATTCACTGGATTTTTGCTCAAGTTTTTGACCTAATTTCATTCTACTATATATATGCAAGCAAATCCTAACCTAATAGAGGTGAAAAAAGCTGCAGAAAAACCATAGCCAATTCAAGAAATTTCCAAGAAAATTGAAAACTGATTTTGGCATTCTAGGTTAATTCAAGGCGTGCTTTTCATTCAAACACCTTGCAGGAGTTCCCAGGAGTGTTTTGCAATCAAACTCAAGCCTTAAAGCTCAAAGAATCACCATATACTGTTTCACGGTTTGCAATTCCTATTCAAAATCGTATTGCTTAATTCATGCATATTTGACATGTTTTCTTGATTGATTTACATTGCTAGGAACCATACGAAGCTAATGGTATCATTGAATTGAATTATAATGTCTTGAATCAAAAGATGCCATAGTTGAATTTTTAGGGTTCGTGAGCTTTGAATTGGGGCTTTGCAATCCAGGAAAAATTAAGACTTATAAGACATATGACTGAATTCGTGAGGACCAGACGAACATAACCCACCCATCGCGAAATATTTATGCTTGTTGTAGCTCTAATCGCTATTTTTCGTCTCCATATTTTGTGGGGGTTAAAAACCCCCGCTATCTAATGTTATTTTTGCAGGTACAAGCGAAGAAGATGATGAGGTGTTAGCGTCCCATTGGCTTATTCAAAAATACGCGCGTTTACTTTTTTATTTACAGCGTTTTAGTTTGTTTCACATGTAATAATTGTCTTTTATTCTAATGTCAAAAGCATGCAAGTGGCGTAGTGGTTGGTGCGTTGGCTTGGAACCATTGGGACCTGGGTTCGAATCCCAGGTCCCCCAAACGTTTATTTGATTTTTTCCTTCAGGCGTTCTTGTACAGCTTGCAAAGAGAAGACCACCATATGCTTCAAAGCTCAGCATGCCATGTGTCTCAAACTCAAATCCCATGGCCTAGATTGAAAGACTAGCATACTCCTTAGTCAATGTGTGCATGGACAATCTTAGAAGTCAAACCAGGTTGAATGTTGTTGGGCCTGAAAATTGCAAAAGATACCTCCAAAATTGGGCCAGCACCCCCACAAGTTTATTTCTTTTATTTTTTTATCTCTTTCATTTTAATTATTTATTATAATTATTATTTTCACTAACAAAAATAATTAATTATTTTCTTAATAAATTCAGAAAACTAAAATATAATATTTTTTATTATTATTCATTAATTTCACCCTTAATTTATTATTTTTGTAAATAAATATAATTAACTAACTTAGTTTTAATTAGGTTAATTTTGACATTTTTGCAATAATCTAAAACTAATGTAGAATTAGGGTTCTTGACTTTTAATCATCTTATTTTTTATTTATTTCCTAAAAAAACATCAAAAACTCAAAAAAATATTTCTTTTATTTAATTAATTAATTAGTTTTAGGATTAATTTAATTAAGTACAAAATAGCAAAAAACTCTTTCTTTCTCAAAAAGGGTCAAAACCCTAAGAATTTCTCCGATTCAATTTTATCTCGCGCATACGTTTGTTTTATTAATTTTTGATCCATATTTATGTATTTGCTCCGAGGATTTAATAGCTTTAATTAGGACTTTTTATCGCTTTCATTTAATTTTCCGCAATTTACTTTTCAAGGGTTGCTTTTGGCGATGTAAATACCTGACGCCTTGTAATAGCGTAGATTTATTTTCCGCAACTATTAACTGTTAGATGTATGTTAATTAGGCTATGCATGATAAGACTTATCTCTGAAATTAAAATCAACCCGTAGCTCACCATAACATGTACAAAGCTAACTTAATTGAAACCTGACACACGTGCACATGCCACTCTTAGGGTACGCCTCACTTGGTTGCCTCGACGTGGTCATTGAGTATAGGGTGTTTTAGAGGTCGCCCTCCTGTCTAAAGATCAAAGTTGCCTCGAAACGGTTGCCTCGATAAAAAACGATCTAAGACATTAGGGTTACCGCTAAGGCGTCCTACTATTGCTTTGGTGACCACATGTCCCTATAATCGAATTGACCCGAAAACTCCAACGACGGTGCTACCTACTTCTCAATAGTGGGATAGCACTGTCTAAAGGACATTTACACAGCTTAATTTCTTTTGAGTAGGTAGAGGTTCTCAGGTACTTTCTGTTTCAAAACAAAAATACTTTTCGCACCTCCACTTTTCAAACAAAAGTTTCCAAACAAACACTTCATACACTCTTGAGGACAGATACAAGAGTTAAATTGAAGTTTTCAAACAAACTTTTTCAAACCCACAAACACAAGAAAAGCAAAACATTTTGAAAACATAGTGACAAGTACCTAAGAGCCCGTGGATAACCACGGATAGAAAGGGTGCTAACACCTTCCCTTTCTATAATCTACCTCCCGAACCGAGAAACATCTCAAAAAGGAATTTTGTTGTGCTTTTGTCCTTTCCTTGTTGGAGAAAATAAAAGATGGTGGCGACTCTTGCTTACCGCGACATTTTGCTAAACGCAAACGCGAACCAGCATTTCAAAACAGTCAGTTCTATTTCCACCGATCACACATCCTTTTATTTTGAACCTCCTTCGAACATATTCTTCTCCCAACAATATTATTTGATCTTTCTTCAACAAGTGTCCTTAGATTGGGCCACTTTTATGCATCCTTCAAAGGAGCCAAATGTGTGACCCTTGGATGAGTAACCAAAACATGCCTTAAGGCGGGCTTTATAAATCCTTTGAATGGGTCATCCAACGTGTTCTTCAAACGGGACGCCTAGATATGTCCCTTGAATGGGTCATATATGTTTCTTTGAAAAGGGTCAAATGTGTCCTTCGAATGGATTAGTAAGGTATACCCTTCGACAGGGACTCATATGTATTCCCTTCAAATCCACCACTATGTGTCTTTTGAAGGGGCCATCAACCATGTGTGCCGAAGTTTGTCAAGGATGGAAATGCAGCATACTAAAGAGAAATGTTGTCCAGTCGAAGCTAGTACAAACATAGCCAATGTCCTGTCGAAGCCTACATGCAGGAGGTCTAAACTTTGTGACTCGAAGCATGCACACAAAAGGTCAATGCTCAAACAAAGAATTGCATGAAGGGAGCCACATGCCCAAAGAAAGAGGCACACAGGAGGCAAAAATTTCCAGATTCGAAAGAGGCATACAAGAGGTAAAAAAAGTTCAATTGAAGGATGCCAAAAGGGAGTTTTTTGCCTTGGAATCGAAGAAAGCTTTAGGAGGATTTGTACCTTGTGTATGCTAGCATGGGGGAAGCCTTTTGAATGCAAGAAAGAAGTTATGGCTCAAACAAAAGCTTGTATGTAACTAGTCATTACTTTGTGAGTCAAGGCAAGCATAGAGGGAAAGTTTGTATAGGCATGCAAGCATCAAACATCCAAACGAAACAGGCATATGGGTAGCTATTGCATTGTGAACCCATGTGAGGCCAAAGGTGCAATCGAAGGTGGCGTACAAGAAGCTCCTGCCTTGTGAACCAAAACCAATGCGCCAGAGGCCCATGCCTGGTCGAAGGATGCAAGCCAAGCTTGCATCGAAAAAGGCCAAAAGGCCAATCGAAGGAGCTGAATCAAAAGACTTGTTTTTCTCCAATTTTGTCAAAAAGATTATTTTTATCTATTTTCCTCTATTTTTAACATTTTCCCTTTTGACTTGATACTGGAAAATTCAAATGTAATTGTGCAAGCTTGAACCTTGAGAATCCTTGTGAGGAATGCCTTGAAAAATGAGAGGGAAAAATTTGGGGTACAACAGGGGTGTTACATGGCGCATTTCTTAACCTGTTTTGTTGGTTGTTGTATGTTGATTGTTGATTGTTGTAAGCCCATTGTTGAGGCTGTTATGTTCCTTGTTGTTTTGGGAACTTTGGTTGGTAAGATGGAACCACATGTGCTAGATTAATGACAGGAGTGAAAGATGAAACATGTTGCTATCGATACCTTCTTCTTGGTGTTCAATGCGAAACTACATTGATATCTTGCTCCTTCTTCTTGGAGAAAATACTTTCAAACCTTTTGACCTCACTTGATGAACCAACTTCTTTGGTTAAACGTCCTTCACAAACACCTTCCTCGAGTCGCATTCCCATATTCACCATCTCGGTGAAATTGTTCGGCTCACTCGCAATCATTCTTTTGTAGTAAAACAAGCTTAAGTTATTCAGAAAGATTTTTGTCATTTCCTTCTCTTCCAGAGGAGGGAAGATTTGGGAGGTATCCTTACACCGTCTTTGGGAATATTCTTTGAAGCTCTCTTTGTCTTTTGGGGAAATAGATCGGATTTGATCCCTGTCCGGAGCCATGTTAACATTATATTTATACTGGCGAACAAATGCCTCACCAAGGTCTCTGAAAGTACGGATCCGTGTGCTATCTAAGCCCATGTACCACTTGAGGGTGGCACCAGTCGAACTATCTTGAAAATAGTGGATTAACAATTGGTCATTATCAGTTTATGTTAACATCTTTCTAGTATACATGACCAAGTGACTTTCTCAACAAGAATTCACTTTGTATTTTTCAATGTCAGGTACTTTGAGTTTTGCTGGTATCTTCACATTCCGCACCATGCATAAGTCATGTGTGTTCTTTCCAAATAGATATTTCCCCCTAAGGGTCTTGATCTCCTACATTTCTTGAAACTAACTATGGAAATCTTCCATTCTTTCTTCAACACCAGACATTCAAATGGCTCGGTATGGTATACTTGTTCATTTCCAAAAGGGACAGTATGCACCATTGGAGGAGGAATAAACATCATAGGCTGAGGAATAGTCATCACAGAAGGGGGAATAACCATCAAAGACTGTACTGTAGGAACCTCAACAGTAGGTTGGTACCCTTCAGGCATGAATTTAAGTGGCACGCCCCAAGGATATCCATGTGGCATCTGATATTATGGAGCACTGATTGGATCTACAGAAATAGGAGCGATAACAACTTTAGAGGTTACCGTGGTCTGGACTTGCGCTTGAGTAAAACGAGAAGATGGAGGAGTCAGTGACTGATTTTGAGCAACCATCAATTTATCTACTACAGTTGTCAACCTATCCATTCCTGCCTGAAGGGTGGTCACCTCTTCACGAAGCTCATAATTCTCGTTCTCTAGTGTTATATCAATTCTCTCTTTCAGTGATTAGCCCGAGTACAGATCGATTATTGGGAGGAAAAGGCACGAGTATGAATCTAGAATGAAAAAATAATTGGTGAATGATGCATGATATGTGACACAAATTTTTATTTTTGTTGGTTTTCAAGGAAATCATTAATTATAAACTTGCAAATGTCATAAAGAAAAAATAATTTTAGAAGTAGCGGAAAAAACCTTATTTCATTAATCATATAAGGATTAAATTTGTACACTTTCAAAGATCCTAAAAATACAAGAGGAAAACAACTAAGTATCTTGGGTCCTAAGGAGTCCCAAGAACCAAATCCTCCTCGTAACTTAAGCTACATGATCTTCTCTTCATAGAAAGCTTCCATCTCAGTCTTTTTAGCCACCAACTGATCGAAAACTTTCTTCTGTGCATCAGGAGCAGGGGTAACATTTATCATATCTTCCCGCTTTATCTTCCTTTCCCTATAATGTTGCTTAAGTGTTGCGGTCCTTTGACAAAGCTTCTCATCATTCTCAATGAGCCAACCATCTTAAAGAAAGAACATATCTTCTTTCTCCTTCGACTGTCTAATCAAATCCCTCTTTTCATAATCTGAGATATGGTATTTTCCTTCCCATGCATCTCTTTCCAACCTCATCTTGGCCAAAATTTCCTGATACTCCTCCTTGTTCTCAATGGGAATGGTGGAAGATGAAGGGGTGACCGCTGGTAGAAAAGGCCTTTCTAGGAAATAAGGAATTTTGAGCTTACAAGCCCTACCATGGACCCATTGAGTAAAAGGATTAAAGGTAATGCAGTGTTTTTTTCCCCCAAATGACCTTTACTCTTCCTATGAATCTGGTGCCAAGCATCCAAAATCTCCTTCTTCAAATCTATATTATCTCCCTCATTAATGTAAAAGAAACCTGATAATAGAATATTGTCGGGTTTATCCTTCATAGGGTATCCGAACTGGTGCCTAGCAAGAACAAGGTTGTAGTTCATTCCCCCTTGTATACCAAGAAGTGGTACATCTGGGAACCCCCCATAACTGTCAATGATCACACCAATGTCATAGATGGATTATACCAAGTTAATTTCGACAGAGTAATGGACATAAGCCTTTGGAACTACTTAAGCTTATCTAGATTATCTTTGAAGAGATTGGATTGCAGCAAGTGCAAATTAAACCACTTGTACAGTAGAGGTGCACAATATGTGATGGTTCCTGTTGTACCCCAAAATTTTCCCTCTCAATTCTCAAGGCTTTTCTTACAAGGATTTCAAGGTTCAAGCTTGAACAAGTGCATTGGGATTTTCCAATACCAAAATTAAAACGAAACTGTCAAAAAGGGAGAAAACAGATAAAAATAACATTTTGACAAATTTGGAGGAAAACAGGTCTCCTTCGATTCAGCACCCTTCGACTGACTCTTGGCCTCCTTCGAATGCAACTTGGGTACATCCTTCATTTGGATTAGAAACCTCCTTCGAATGCAACTTGGATTACATCCTTCGACTGACTCTTAGCCTCCTCCGAATGCAACTTGGGCATGTCCTTCATTTTAAATTTAAAGCCTCCTTTGATTGCAACTTGGGTACATCCTTCGTTTAGATTTGAAACCTCCTTCAAATCCATTTGCACCAAGGGCCTCTTGCAGACTTTGCCTCTCACAACTTTCGTTTGAGCCAAGAGATATCTTCATACAAGATTTGACCAAGTTCTTGCTTCCCTTGAAAGAACACCCTTCGATTCAGAAGCCAGGCACTTCCCTCATGCTAAAAGGAAATGACTCTCCTTATGTTTGTTTCGATCCACATGCTTCGATTGGGCAACATGCTTCCTTCGAACACGACCTTTTGATTGGGAAATATGTTTGCTTTGATCCAAGATTCGACTGGGCATTAGCTTCCTTTGAGTAAGATTGTTTCGACCACAAGCTTCGACTGAGGCAGAGGCTTCCTTCGAACAAGTGCTCTTCGATCTTATTCTTGCGTTCGCTTCAAGACCAAATCTCATTTTCCAGGCTATGTTGCTTCCAAATCTTTACATAATCAGAGGCTTGTACAAGGGTTTTAAACTTTGTCTGTTAGATACTACTATTCTTGGTTAAAGGCTACATACTCTTTCTTTTTATAGAGAGTACTTTTATCACAAAAGCAGCTTCCAACCTGAATTTTGTCTGAGCACAAGCAACGCCAAAGAGCATAAGTCACATCTTCTACACCCCAACTGGCAACAGGCCCCCCACTTGTACCTTTCACGTTACCTATTATTTTATTGTTTGGCAAGGCTGGCTATTTCAAACATGTCCATTATTTTTCTCTTTAAATAGAGGATTTTTTTGCAAAGCTGAGAGAGGATCTTTGGACCAGAGGAACGAATCCCCCAAATTTTCTCTAACACCACAAAACTCTCAAGTTCATCAACACTTGAGAAATCATAAAAAACCCAGAGGATATTTGGACCAGAGGAACGAATCCCCCAAATTTTCTCAAACACAAAAAAACTCTCAAGTTCATCAACACTTGAGAAATCACAAAAAACCCAGAATCACACTCACCTCTTTCGATTCAGAAGAAAACCCCACACATATAAGTTTGTTCAAACTCAAAGACAACCTTCTGTGACAACTCTTCGAACCAAAAGAAAATCCTCTGTGACTACTCTTCGAATTCCAGAAACGTTCAGGTAGCAGTTCACGTTCGAATCCCACACCCATTCAAAGTCTCTATCAAGGTAAGTCACTCTTACCCTTGAACCTTTCATTTCATGGCATAACATGTAAATAGTATTTTCGTTCATTTCGAGCATGTATATACCATTGTTCCCTTCGTTTCCACCCTTTTAACATATTTTATAGAGCTAACCCTTTCATTTTGCTTTCTGTTTACCTGAACTTGCTTTAACTGTTAAACTGTTTACAAGACAAATACTAGCATGGCCTCAGGCCATGTTGCCATTTAATGCTTTAAATGAAAGAAACAGGAAATAGGAAATAGGAAACGAAGCTTCTGGCTTCTACCCTCTTTCTCCATGTCGAACGAAAGAGACAACCAGGAGGCAAACCATGTTGACTTCTAGGCTCAGTCGAAAGACATTCCCTCACTGCTTTCAACCTCCAGTCGAAGAAGACAACAAGGCAGAACCAGAAGGCTTCGCCATACACTGAATTCCAGGCCAATCGAAGGACATGACCTCACTGGTGCTAGCCCTAATGGAAGGAGGCCAACAGAATGCAAGTCGAAGGGGTCTACTGCCTGGGTCGAAGAGCTCATTTTCCTTTCTTTTATTTTGTTTTTTCCTTTACATTTTCTTGCCTTTCAATATGGTTGTAATAGTGTAGGATATTTATTTCTTGCATTTTTATTGCTTTGTACAAATGCTAGTAATTAGGTGTGTATGGAAAAATAAAAACAACAAGTAGACAACCCTTAATCAAGACAAAAATGCATGCAATAAAACACACTTTGCACATATGCACACCTTAGGGTTACTCCACTTTGTTGCCTATCGGAAAATAGTCATGTCCCTCGAGCATGGGAGTTTTAGCAAAGACCCTCGATAAAAGATCATAGTCCCTCGATGACCCTCGATGTTGCCTTTGATAAACGATCTAGTCCCTAAAACGACATTGCTAAAACGTCCTATATGTTGCCTTCTATGACTATACAAACATCCCAATGCTCGTCCCTTCACATCCAACGATGGGGCTTCTTACCAAATCAATGGTAAGATAGCAACATCTAAAGGAGGAGGAAAAGCACATCTAAGACCTTTTGAGTAGGTAGGTTCGCTCTCAGTTACTCGCTTGCTCACAACAAAAACATTTTATACACCCACACTCTCATCTTTGAACTATTTTTGAAACAAACACTTTTGTAGGCGTTCTTATAGAAACGAGAACCATTACGAAGTTCCGTTTTCAAAATACTTTCAAAAACACATCTCACAAACACACCTTTGAACTATTTTCGAAACAAACACTTTGTAGGCGTTCTTATATAAACGAGAACCATTACGAAGTTCCATTTTCAAAATACTTTCAAAAATCACCACCACAAGCACAAATTCAAACAAAAGCAAGTGATCTAGCAAGTAACTAAGAGCCCATGGAAAACCATGGATGAAAAGGGTGCTAATACCTTCCCTTTTCATAATCTACCCCCCAAACTCAAGAAAACATCTCTAAAGGTCTTTCCCGTGCTTTTTCACCTTTCCTTTTTGGATAAAAGAAAATTCGGTGGCGACTCTTGCTAACCGCAACACTTGCAATAAAACGCAAAACCTCAAGTCAGTTCTCCCACCGTATCACAGAACTGGCAACTCTGCTGGGGAGTATCCTATAAGTGGGGTTACCTTAGGGATAGATCACATTTACTTGCTTACATTGTTTGATTTGTATGCTTTACATTATGGTTCTTTGTTTGGGTTTGAATACTCTACCCGAATTTGGGATACATTATAGGTAAGTAGCAATACGTTGTGGAAGTTGTGCGGGGTGTACCGACATGGTTTAAGAAATAGCTACGTTAGTGTGACATATTTGTGGGTACCGGTAGCCTTTGAGTCAATCAAAAAGAATACGGGGCCGCTGAGTGATGTCATGAAGCACTAATGAAATTTTAGAACCTTTACTTGACCAACTTGGACTTTTAGGATGTAGTGAGATGACCGGCTTTGGTGCAGTCCGAAGTTGGTAGATACTCGATACTACACTCATTGAGGTTTGGTTTCTTGGGATATTCTGATCGCCATTAAAGAGGCTTGAGCTGAAACAATGACCAAGGAAACAATCCAGTGATATTGAGCTCCTTAGAACCCGGTTACTATTTTTAGGACAGGTTAAGCCAACTAAACTTCAAGAGGGTACTTACCTATCAAACTCCATGCAAGCCTAAACCTAAGCAGTTGTCTGCTTTGCGTGTATATGATTATTTGTATATAAACTTGCTTACCTCGCATACTTGTGCATAACATCATAACATCATACCATAGCATTTTCAATAACCCTTTCAAGGATCTCGTGGGTCTTTGATACAGGTTCACAATAAACCAGACGTCTAGAAAGGGGCAAGAGGATTTATTTTCCTCTGACCAAACGCCGTCAAAGATCAAGTACAACAAACTTGAGTCAAGGGCTATGACCCACTTGACATGGTGAGCTTAATTCTCATGGAAGGACATCTATCGATACAAAGTTCTACAAACAAAGATGTTGATCAAAGTTCAACTTCTAACATTTTTCTTGTATTTACCCCGCGAGATTCTTGAAAACATGCATCCACATATCATGCATCATATCATGACAGGTTTCTCCCATACAAGTCTCTTTATCTTCCTACGGTTTATTTTAGTAGAGATGGATCTAGAGCAGACTATCAAGGACATTCAGGCTAAAAACGCTCAACTTCAAGAGATGTTCTTGAACCTATCCAAGGGGCAAGAAGAGGTCAAGGAGATCCTCACCAGGGGCATGATCATGGGAAATCTTGGGGACAACAAAGATGATCAGTTGGAAAGGCTACAAACTGAAATAGTCATAATAAAGGTCCAAATGATGGGACAGCTGGTGGGCCAGAGGGCTCTTATCCAAAATCTGGCTCAAAGACAAGAAGAGCTAAAAGTTCTTGTCAACCAACTTCGTCAAGATGGTTGCAACCATATGGGGAAAACAATCAGGGTTGGGAATCAAGTCATTGCTCATCCTCCCATGAGACAAGATGCCTGGAGACCTTTCCAATTTTCTTTCGTGTCACGAGCCCAACAACAACCTCGCCAATAACAACAGGGTAATCGGCGTAGGCGGAATACATCTGAAAGACGCTTCACGGAAATCAACATGTCATTGTCTCAAGCACTGCAACACATGTTGGAGGCCAAGCTGGTTGTATTAAGGGACCCTCCTCAGAATCCCAACACAGCCTCCCCAAGGTACAATCCAAATACAAGATGTGCGTACCACTCCAACAGTCTGGGACATGACACCAATAGTTGTTGGATGTTGAGAAATAAAATTCAAGACCTGATCAACGAGGGAGCACTAGAGTTCACACAAGATGGTCAGACTGAGTTCTTCTGTCATCCTTCAAAGGCTCACCACCTAAAGTGACAAGTCCAGACAAAGAGGCTTTTGTTCATTTGAATTTTCAGTTGTAATTTCTTTTGCTTGTTCAAACAGTTATCTATTAATGTCAAACTTTGTTTCATTAATGCATTTCATATGTCTGTCTTGATTTGATTCACTCATTTTCATTACATTTAAACTATGCTTTTTACTCTCTTTATGACATTCAACTCTTGCTAAAAGTTACAAGCCTTTAGAGGGAGGATGACGAAAACAATGCCTTAATCATACAGTATACTTTTGGATAGACCTTGCTGACGATGTACAGGCGTTTCTTTCAAATCCTAAAACTGGAGTTATAAGGAAGATAATCCCTAGTCAACCCCTTCGATCGAAAGAAGTAGAAGTTTTCTGTTTTAACACAAATTGAAACCTTTAATCAAAACCTGGGGCAGGGTAGTCTCTCAGTTAATTCAAACGCACATTTAGCCGCAAACTCTCATCTCGTAATACAACGAATGATGTCAAGAAACATTCCTATGGA
Source organism: Vicia faba (assembly GCA_948472305.1). Lineage (NCBI taxonomy): Eukaryota > Viridiplantae > Streptophyta > Magnoliopsida > Fabales > Fabaceae > Vicia > Vicia faba. The sequence continues at coordinate 66,842,740 of OX451740.1, forward strand.
ATCAAAAGACGGTGATGGTTCCCTATCACATAGGCAGTCATTATCTCTCAAAAAGAAAAGCCCACTAAGTCAAAACCTACAAAGGAGACTTAAGAAAACTGGGGCATCCCGCTGACTGTAATCTCAAAACAAGAACACTCAGGCAAAAATCAGGGATAACAAATCAAAAGAAAGAGGTCACTACAAATCCTCAACAACATGAAAAAAATGTTGCAAAAATGACTGCCTTCCAACAAACTTAACTTGTTTGAACCATCACCAAAACATCATCCCAGACTCAATTGGAGTTCAAAACGCACAATTAACTGAGTTTAGGACTGAAGAACATCACGAAGAATGGGTGGTACAAATACACTTTGAGCCTTTATCCTTTGTTTCTTAAACCGTGAACCAAGCCATGCTACAACTCTTCAAAAGTCCTAATTGAAGCACGGGTTAGTTCGAAAGCATACTGTTATAAAAGTTATCCTGACTCCTGTAAGGCTTTACTCAAAATCCTGAGATTGAATTTTCTTACAAAATTCCTTTATTTACAAAAACGCATTTTTCAAAACTTTAGGACAGGCATAAACTTTGCATTTATTTGAATATCACTGTTTGCATATGGCTATTTGTTTGATAGTGGAGAAATTCACACAACGAATGTCCGATGAATGAAAGCTCTCTCGGTGAACAAAATCACGTCAAGAAGGATGACATTTCCATTGACAAATCTCCTATCAACAAGGGGGCATGACATGTCACTATCCAGCACACCTGGGGAAGTCCAGTCAAGATTCCAGGAAACCTCTCAAGAAGTGCAGAGTAACTAGGGGCAGGTCTCCATCTCCGTCACTTGGGGCATTGAACGCAAATCTAAGCAAAGGGTTACATACAATCAAACATTCTTGGCAATACCACAAACACTTGCTGCTAGGGGCAGTGACAAGTCTCCCCAAAATCATTCTCATAGGATGATTCCCCAGCAAGAGTTTAATCTCTGAACACCTTTCCCCAGCTGAAACAACCTCAAGAATCCTCGAGGACTTCCCCCAACGAAGTTGTCACCTCTCTAGCGTACCGGAAATAGGGTTTATTTCCACAACAAACGGTAGGATTCCCCAACTTGAGTTAGCCTTTACGACTACTACAAATCAAAGGACCACAACTCCTCTTCCCCAGTAGACTACTCTACAATCCCCAACAAGTTACTGCGAAACCTGGACCCGACCAGATATCAGTTCAACTTCGACTCCCCAGTAGAGCAACGAACGACTAAGACTCCTAAACTCTTTTCCCAAGCAGGAATAAACATGCTCCCCACAGAGTTTTCAATATCCCCCAGCAGATTTCTCCTCAAATAACAAAACAGGAATCCCCGTTGGAAATATTCTAAGCAAAGTTTGAAGACACACCAACTCTTCAACAACAGTCCAGGATTTAACAAACTCCCCGACAATTGTCAAGGATTTATTTTCCCAATACAAAAATACATTCATTAAACATTTCACATTTCATACATCTTATTCTCAAACATGCTAAGTGCATACGACACCATCTCATTTATTTTGAGAACATCATGACATCACGCATTTCATACATCATGACATTGCATACAACTAACGTTCTACCTTTTTCAGGAAAGATCGATCAACATATGGTTACAATAAACCATTTTCAAGTTCCAGATTAATACCTGTAGCAAGCAAAGAAAACTATCTGTGGACGACTGATTGTAGATTAATACCTGTAACAAGCCAGGAAAACTATCTACATAAAGAGATTGAATATTAATACCTGTAGCAAGCCAGGAAAACTATCTTTCTTTCTCAGCTCAGAGATTAATACCTGAAACCAGACAAGACAACTATCTCGTCGACCAACCTTTTCAAGTTCTAGATTAATACCTGTAGCAAGCCAGGAAAACTATATATGGACGACTGATTGTAGATTAATACCTGTAACAAGCCAAGAAAACTATCTACATGAAGAGATTGAAGATTAATTCCTGTAGCAATCCAGGAAAACTATCTTTCTTTCTCATGTCAGAGATTAATACCTGAAACCAGACAGGACAACTATCTCGTCGACCAACCTTTTCAAGTTCCAGATTAATACTTGTAGCGAGCCAGGAAAACTATATGTGGACGACTGATTGTAGATTAATACCTATAACAAGCCAGGAAAACTATCTACATGAAGAGATTGAAGATTAATACCTGTAGCAAGCCAGGAAAACTATCTTTCTTTCTCAGGTCAGAGATTAATACCTGAAACCAGACAGGACAACTATCTCGTCGAGCAACCTTTTCAAGTTCCAGATTAATACCTGTAGCAAGCCAGGAAAACTATTTGTGGACGACTGATTATAGACTAATACCTGTAACAAGCCAGGAAAACTATATACATGAAGAGATTGAAGATTAATACCTGTAGCAAGCTAGGAAAACTATCTTTCTTTCTCAGGTCAGAGATTAATACCTAAAACTAGATAGGACAAATATCTACTCGACCAGCTCAAACAACCCAACCATTCAGATTTAGCTTTCAGATACAGTTCAGATACGCCTCAGATATGGATGCCATCCTGATACTCATTCATATTCAAATTTCAGATACAGTTCAGATACGCTCCAGATACGGGTGTCATCCTGATACTCATTCAGATTCAGCTTTTAGATACAGTTCATATACGCTCCAGATACGGATGCCATCCTGATACTCATTCAGATTCAGCTTTCAGATACAGTTCAGATACGCTCCAGATACGGATGCCATCCTGATACTCATTCATATTCAGCTTTCAGATACGCTCCAGATACGGATGCCATCCTGATACTCATTCAGATTTAGCTTTCAGATACAGTTCAGATACGGAAGCCATTCTGATACTCATTCAGACTCAACTTTTGATACAATACAGATAGGCTCCAGACACGGATGCCATTCTGATGTTCAACTTGCAGATTACATCTCAGCAAGCATTCTTGGATGGCATCTACAAGCCCATCTCCAACAAAATCCATCACCTCTCCAAATGGCATATTTAAGCCCATTCCCTTTACCATCACATCACCAAGTGCAAATTTCTGGGCACTCTAGTGTCCAATCATCTTCCACCTTCGAGTTACGAATGGAAAAACTCGCCAATCTAACTCTTCAAGTTTAAGAAGATTGAATAGGGGCAGCTGTTGTACCCCAAAATTTTCCCTCTCAATTCTCAAGGCTTTTCTTACAAGGATTTCAATGTTCAAGCTTGAACAAGTGCATTGGGATTTTCCAATACCAAAGTTAAAAGGAAACTGTCAAAAAGGGAGAAAACAAATAAAAATAACATTTTGACAAATTTGGAGGAAAACAAGTCTCCTTCGATTCATCATCCTTCGACTGACTCTTGGCCTCCTTCAAATGCAACTTGGTTACATCCTTCGTTTGGATTGGAAACCTACTTCGAATGCAACTTGGATTACATCCTTCGACTGACTCTTGGCCTCCTTCGATTGCAACTTGGGCATGTCCTTCATTTTGAACTTAAAGCTGTAGCGATAAAAAAATGTAGCGGGGTAAATCGGAGATCGAATTATTGATTAATTCGTCTCACAAAAGCAAGAGTCGCCACCGCGCTTTATTGTTTCCAAGGGAAAAGGGGAAAGAGCGAAATAAAACCCTAAATATGCAATGTAAAATAATACTTTAAAAAAGTAATAAAATACAAGGCGTTTTTGAAAAGAGATCTATGGTTCGGGGGTTGGTTATACAGTGGGAAGGTATTAGCACCCAATGTATCTATAGTACTCTATAGGAACCTTTTGAAATATCTGTTTATTGAAATTGATCGTTTGATTAAAAATAAATTGTTTTGGCTGAAAAGAAGGGGTACGGACGGGTTTTTGAAGAGACGACGACCTAATGTCGAAGTTTTTGTTTAAAAGGTATAAGTTTTGAAAAGATCGAATATTTGAGGAAAAATTATCCTAAGTTTTAATGTAATGCGAATGTTCGCGCGATTAGACTTGAGGACATGAAGTCGACAAATTTAATCGTTTTTCCCTTGGATTTAGAAGTGAACAGAATAAACAAGTAAATATGAAATAATTAAACAGAAAAATTATGCGGATAATGATTAAACAACAACAGTTAAATAAATGACTAAATGGTGTAAATATGCATTTTTGGATTTTTGTTTAATATTAATGAAAAGAAAAATGTTTTAATAGTTTTCATTTTTTACGCATTTTTAACATGGATAAAAGTAATGAGAATTAATTAAGGAAAATAAAAATGTTTTTTTAAGTTTTTTAAGTTCTATTTTTTATATGTTTCTAAATTTAATATTAATAAAAGGGTACTATTTAAGGATTATTAAATAACTCTAAACCAAGTTAAGAAAAATTAAAAGGGGTATTAACTTAAATCTAATAAAAAAAGAATACTAAAATTATTAAATTAAACCTAAAATTAAACTTAATAAACAAAAGGTAAAAATGATTAAAATGTTTTAATTAAATTATTGACTAAGTTACCAATTAATTTAAACTAAGTTAGTAATATTTCTAAAAACTGAAAAAAAAAAAGGAATAAATAGAAAAAAGTGTATTAAAAAAACCTAGAAGAACAATCATATATGGGCCAAGGAGGGTCTGAGGGGCCCAAACCAAAACTGAAGACAGGGGGGGTGCAAAGGGTTTTCGCTGGGCTTAGGCAGTTAAGTCCAATATGTTCATAATTTGTTTTTTAGGGTTAACATTGTTTAGTTTGTAAAATCAGATTAGGGGTAAAGCTTAAACAGAGGCGCCGCTCGTACTTGTCTTCTTCGCTCGCGTTCTTCTCCGATCGTCCTCTTCGCCTTTTGCTTTGCTTCCATGGATCTGAGTCTCCCTCTGTCCCAACGGCCACCAGTGCTCTTCCCTTTCCTCTTCCCTCCAGCAAAACATTAGGGGGGCGACGGATTCGGTAAGCGTTTTCGTATTCGTGGTGTTTTTGTTACAATTTGCATGTTTGGGATTTTGATTCTGTTTTGGTTCTTACTCATTTTTTACATGATTATTTTGAAGTATTGAAAGAAAGGAAGGATGATCGTTACCTGGAGATGGAGGAGGAGGGTTGAGCGCGTAGGAGGTCGGGACAAGGAAGTTGACGTTGTGGGCTTGCTTCAGTTGCCGGTACTCTGTATTTATCTTTCTTCTCTTCTTGCCTTGGTTAGCCTTTGTATGCTTCAATGTTGCCTTGATGCTATTGTTGAAATGAATTTTCGACTAGCTTGCCCTCTTCTTCTTTCTGACTTCTGTATGCTTTTGTTGGAATGGTTTGACAGTTTCTTTTCTTCTTCTCGCCTATACTACTGTATGATTTGCTTATGGCCAATGATGAACATATTGAGGCCTTCGTGTTTGGACATTGGTTTGAGGTTAGAAGTGGGTTATTAGTGATTATTGATGGTTAATGGTTTTATGGATATGTTGGTTTGTATGGTTTTAGGACATGATTATGGATGGTACTGGTTTAGTGGTATTATGCAGTAGGAATGGTTTTGGAATGGTTTAGGCCATGTTTGATGTATTATGCAGGTAGCAGTTTTGAAATGGTTTAGGCCATGTTATTTGATCTATGGTTTTGATTTTTGTGATGGTTGAGGTTTTGAAAGAAGGGTTATGGTGTTTTTGGTTTAGAATGGTTTGATGTTTTTATGGTGTTTATGCTGATACAGGTTGTATTGGGTTTGATATTTGAATTGGTTTTGGTTCTACTGGTTTTATGCAGTAGGTGTTTTGTTGATAGCCTTTGGTTTTAGGCCATGGTTGCTGTTTATATTGGAGGTAGATGGTTTAGTGGTACTTACTGGTTTTTATGCAGTAGGCGTGTATGGCTTATGTTGTAGTTTTTGTCTTTGAAATCAGTTTGGTTTTTAGGCCTTTTTCAGGTTATGGACTCTTCTCCTTTTTTTGAAGGGGTTTTTGTGTTATGTTATACAGTTGCTTGGCATCTCCTTTATGCCACAGGTTTTGAATTATTTTACTATATCCTTGGCCTCTGCACAATACTGCTTCATATGGTTTGTTTGTATTCTAATTTCATGCTTCTTTCATCTTACTGTGTTACTGCTGTAGTTTTATAACTCCTTCTGCCTAAACCAAAACCTGTAAAACCATCTTTCTATCTCTCTTCTCTCTCTTAGTACATTTGATGCATAAAAATGATGTACTGTACTGTATATTCTGAAATTGCATAGGCTGGAACATGATGTAAATGGAAATATATTATGCTTGCAAAATGGTTTTTAGATTGCACATTTCCTTTTGACTTCTGCATGGCACAGTGGAGCCTTATGTATTTGGCTTCTTCTATGTGCATGGCATAGTTTACGTTGGCTTTTGGTGGAAGCTTGCATATGCTGTTGATTTTTGTATGTTGTGTATATTTTTTGAAATATGCAGTTTTTGACAAAAAGAAATTATGCATATTTGAAATATGCAGTTGGCTTTTTTTTAATCATGCAGTTTTGAAAACAAAAATGAATTTGTGCATGTTTTTAAATTGTGCATTCATTTATGAAAATAAAAATTCCTCCGTTTTTTGTGAACCGGGAGAAATCCCGTGATTTGCAAAAAAGGGTAAACTGATTCCAGCCGTTTGCTTTTAATGATGAACGCTTAAGATTAATTTTCTGCTTTTAATTGTTTATTCAATTCTGACTTTTCTTTTAATTGTCTTTTGCAGGTAAAATTAAAATGAGCAGACAAAAAGGCATTGGATAGAAGATGAAGATTTAGAATTTAGGAAAATAGTTTTTATTTTACTTTAAACTCTTTATGTAATTGTCATTATAAATATTTTGTAAATAATACAATATTTAAATAACAATTGTAATAAAGAGTGAATAAAATTCTATTGTTTCCCAATTAATTCTTTTTCTTTCCAATTATTTATTTATCGTTTATAATTCTTTAAATTGTATAATAATTGAAAATCAACTTCAATCACTTAAATTCAGAATAATAAACAAATAAATAAACATCATTGATCAATTAATAATTTCAATTATTTAATTCATTATTCATAATTTTCTAAATTATAATAATTGAAAATAGAATTTCAATTATTTAACTTTGAATGATAAATAATTAAATAATCACTGTTGACCAATTAATAAACCTCTTTTCAAATGTTTATTTCATTATTCATAAATCTTTAAATTATATAATAACCGAAAATAGATTCCAATTATTTAATTTTAAGATAATAAATAATTAATAAACATTGTTTGATCAATTAATAAACCTCTTTTCCAATATTTATTTTATTATCTATAAATCTTTAAATTATATAACAATTGAAAATAAATTCCAATTATTTAAATTTAAGATAATAAATAATTAATAAACATTGTTTTAGCATGAATCGATTAATAAATTTAGCGTTCAAAAATAAATAGCTCTCGACTCGAAAAAGTTATGAATTTAAAAAATCAAAAGATCAAAACACATGCAATGTAATGATGCAGATGGGAGATGGTATCTTAGGTCAAAATTTGGGGTACAACAAAAGCCTCCTTCGATTGCAACTTGGGTACATCCTTCGTTTGGATTTGAAACCTCCTTCGAATCCATTTGCACCAAGGGCCTCTTGCAGAATTTGCCTCTCACAACTTTCGTTTGAGCCAAGAGATATATTCATACAAGATTTGACCAAGTTCTTGCTTCCCTTGAAAGAACACCCTTCGATTCAGAAGCCAGGAACTTCCCTCATGCTAAAAGGAAATGACTCTCCTTATGTTTGTTTCGATCCACATGCTTCGATTGGGCAACATGCTTCCTTCGAACACGAGCTTTCGATTGGGCAATATGTTTGCTTTGATCCAAGCTTCGACTGGGCATTAGCTTCCTTCAAGTAAGCTTGTTTCGACCACAAGCTTCGACTGAGGCAAAGGCTTCCTTCGAACAAGTGCTCTTCAATGTCATTCTTGCAGTCGACTCAAGACCAAATCTCATTTTCCAGGCTATGTTGCTTCCAAATCTTTACATAATCAGATGCTTGTACAAGGGTTTTAAACTTTGTCTGTTAGATACTACTATTCTTGGTTAAAGGCTACATACTCTTTCTTTTCATAGAGAGTACTTTTATCACAAAAGCAGCTTCCAACCTGAATTTTGTCTGAGTACAAGCAACGCCAAAAAGCATAAGTCACATCTTCTGCACCCCAACTGCCAATAGGCCCCCCACTTGTACCTTTCACGTTACCTATTATTTTATTGTTTTGCAAGGCTGGCTACTTCAAACATGTCCATTATTTTTCTCTATAAATAGAGGATTTTTTTGCAAAGCTGAGAGAGGATCTTTGGACCAGAGGAACGAATCCCCCAAATTTTCTCTAACACCACAAAAATCTCAAGTTCATCAACACTTGAGAAATCATAAAAAACCCAGAGGATTTTTGGACCAGAGGAACGAATCCCCCAAATTTTCTCAAACATAACAAAACTCTCAAGTTCATCAACACTTGAGAAATCACAAAAAACCCAGAATCACACTCACCTCTTTCGATTTTGAAGAAAACCTCACACATAGAAGTTTGTTCAAACTCAAAGACAACCTTCTGTGACAAATCTTCGAACCAAAAGAAAATCCCCTGTGACTACTCTTCGAATTCCAGAAACATTCAGGTAGCAGTTCACGTTCGAATCCCACACCCATTCAAAGCCTCCATCAAGGTAAGTGACTCTTACCCTTGAACCTTTCATTTCATGGCATAACATGTAAATAATCTTTTCGTTCGTTTCAAGCATGTATATACCATTGTTCCCTTCGTTTCCACCCTTTTAACATATTTTTCAGAGCTAACCCTTTCGTTTTGCTTTCTGTTTACCTGAACTTGCTTTAACTGTTAAACTGTTTACAAGACAAATACTAGCATGGCCTCAGGTCATGTTGCCATTTAATGCTTTCAATGAAAGAAAAAGGAAACAGGAAATAGGAAACGAAGCTACTGGCTTCTACCCTCTTTCTCCAGGTCGAACGAAAGAGACAACCAGGAGGCAAACCATGTTGACTTCCAGGCCCAGTCGAAAGGCATTCCCTCACTGCTTTCAACCTCCAGTCGAAGAAGATAACAAGGAAGAACCAGAAGGCTTCGCCATACAGTGACTTCCAGGCCAATCGAAGGACAGGACCTCACGGGTTCTAGCCCCAATCGAAGGAGACCAACATAATGCAAGTCGAAGGGTGCTACTGCCTGGGTCGAAGAGCTCATTTTGCTTTCTTTTATTTTGTTTTTGCCTTTACATTTTCTTGCCTTTCAATATGGTTGTAATAGTGTAGGATATTTATTTCCTGCATTTTTATTGCTTTGTACAAATGCTAGTAATTAGGTGTGTATGGCAAAATAAAAACAACAAGTAGACAACCCTTAATCAAGACAAAAATGCATGCAATCAAACACACTTTGCACATATGCACACCTTAGGGTTACTCCACTTTGTTGCCTATCGGAAAATAGTCATGTCCCTCGAGCATGGGCGTTTTAGCAAAGAACCTCGATAAAATATCATAGTCCCTTGATTACCCTCGATGTTGCCTTCGGTAAACGATCTAGTCCCTAAAACGACATTGCTAAAACGTCCCATATGTTGCCTTCTATGACTATACAAACGTCCCAATGCCCATCCCTTCACATCCAACGATGAGGCTTCTTACCAAATCAATGGTAAGATAGCAACATCTAAAGGAGGAGGAAAAGCACATCTAAGACCTTTTGAGTAGGTAGGTTCTCTCTCAGTTACTCGCTTGCTCACAACAAAAACATTTTATACACCCACACTCTCATCTTTGAACTATTTTCAAAACAAACACTTTGGTAGGCATTCTTATAGAAACGAGAACCATTACGAAGTTCCATTTTCAAAATACTTTCAAAAACATATCTCACAAACACACCTTTGAACTATTTTCGAAACAAACACTTTGTAGGCGTTCTTATAGAAACGAGGACCATTATGAAGTTCCATTTTTAAAATACTTTCAAAAATCACCACCACAAGCACACATTCAAACAAAAGCAAGTGATCTAGCAAGTAACTAAGAGCCCATGGAAAATCATGGATGAAAAGGGTGCTAATACCTTCCCTTTTCATAATCTACCCCCCGAACTCAAGAAAACGTCTTTAAAGGTCTTTCCTGTGCTTTTTCACCTTTCCTTTTTGGATAAAAGAAAATTCAGTGGCGACTCTTGCTAACCGCAACACTTGCGATAAAACGCAAAACCTCAAGTCAGTTCTCTCACCGTATCACAGTTCCATATCCTTTTCGAGTCCTATGATGAATGAGGTGGTAGGTGTCTCCAATTAAAGTAGGAATTGGGTTACCAATCAAGAATATTCCGATAGCATTAACATCAACAAAACAATCAATGTTTGAGAAGAGCACAAGACCATAAATGAGTAAGGCAAGAATTGCCTCGAAAGAATCCTTATTATATGCTTTGGCTAAAACAATATCTTTTTCCATCAAGAACATTGAAGTCAAACCCTGGAAACCTTTTTTGAAAGTAAGATTTGATTTCACCTTAGACATCTCTAAATGAAGGGCTTTAACAATAATAGGGGACTCATGGACCTCCTCAAAACCACTGAAAGGCAAATCATCTAATATTAAAAACTCAATCCAAAAGGAGTACTCTTCTAAGGTAGGAACTAAATGATAATCGGGGAACGTGAAGCAATGGTAAAGGTGATCATAGAACTGAACAAGAGTTTTAAGAATTTCGTCTGGTATCTTAACCTGGAGAATACCCAAAATCCTCCCATAACATCCTCTAAAATCTTCATGACTAGATACCAAAGACCTTATCTTTCTAAACTCTCGTAACTTAGGACTCTTGAAATCATACTTCTTAGTGTTCCTGATTCCAATATCCATGATTACAAATCATGTGATGTTTGCAATGAGAATCTGTGTGTTCCTTAAAAACCAAGTAAAAAAAGAGTTTTATGAATCCATTGTTATGTAATAATCACAAACAAGGTTTAAGGGTTTAACTCCACAAGCATGGAGTCATGGGTAAGTACCAACCATAAGGTATGTACTATGGATTTATTGTACCTGTAGAATAAGATTCTAAAATTTCTCAGAGTCGTGATTCCACTTTTGTATATTATTAGTTTACACAAATACTTGTGAGTACCAATAATATTCTCAACAAAAATCGTCTGAGTGTAGTATTATGTAATGACTATTTCAAAACTACTTTTGAATTGTCACTGCACTACATCCTAAAGGCCAAGATGGGTTAACGGTTCTACGGTCCTCAGCTTCTCGGGCTCTCCGGTTTAAAATAATAATGCTTTAACAATTGTCTTGTTTAGCATTACCACACTCAAAGATGCCTCTACTGAGTGGGGTTATATCATATTCTACTTAAGTCAGGATTACTTTAGTCATGTGACTTTTAATTATACCATCGTCTTAATCTTAAGTGTAGCTTAGTTCGTGTGTAGGAATTGTCTTTGCAAAGATCCCCAAAACACCTCAAATAAATAAAAAATACCAATGAATACAAGTAAACAATCATAACAAAACAGATGATACAATTTAGGCTTTAACCCTATTGAGGATAGTCCCCATTGGAGTTGCCATTTATGTCGCGGTGAAAAATTAGGAGACTAAGTTATTGACTAACTTGACTCACAAAAATTCAAGAAGTCACCACCGAGCTTTATTGTTTCCAAGGAAAGGGAAAATATCAAAACCCTATATTTAATCATGCAATGCAAGAAGTAAAAACTAAAATCAAAGCATAAAGAAGGTATCTGTGGTACGGGGGTTGATTATACAAAGGGACGATATTAGCACCCTATGTATCGATAGTACTCTATAGGAACCTTTTACAATATTTGTTTTTCAGTTAAAATGGTTTTCTTGTAAAATAGTGGGGAGATGAGGAAAGAAATATATTTTATTATATTTTTGTTTATAAAGACATAAAGTCTTATACCTACGTACCAATGAAGGATCAAAACCTCGTAATTCGTGGTAAAAATAACAAAAAGATTTGTCTGGTTGACTTTAGGAGAAGAAAAAAGTTGTCATAATAAAGAAGTTACTTAAATAAACATTAAGGAGTATGAGAAGATAGATCTTTGCATCATCTTAAAAGGAATGGCTCCAACTTGGTTATAAAATCAACAAAAATTCCACTAATCACCCTTAAGTGGAAAAGAATCACATTGTTTCAATCAATACCATGGAGGTAGGAGAATTACATTTCAACTATAAAGATGACTCATGTCTAATATTTTTGAGAAAAAAGTTTTAAATTGAAAAGCCAAGTGGCAAAAGAATTTGGGCGAGGTTGAATTTCTTTTAGTCTTTTGAAATTGTTTAATATGCTTAAGTGTATTGAAGCATTTTATTAAAGAAAAAAATTTGAAAATGCAATGACATAAAGTCAAGGTTTTTTTATATGAAAGTGGTTTAAGTTTGAAATTATGGTTTAGGAACAAAGGATAAACATTTACATGGGTGATATACTAATGTAAACACACATAGATGAACCTAAGACAAGATGTATGCACGTGACCATTAAGTCAACAATACTATCCCTTTTCCTTATATTTTTCAATAAGTACTAAATAAAATATAAACACTAATCACTAAACAAAAGAGCAACCACACGTGTCACAAATATTAAGGGCAAGATCACAAAGTAGCATGGATTTTAAGAGAGTGATTTAAGAAAAATATTAAGCCAAAGATGTGTAAGAACAAGAAGTGTTTCTACATTTGGCCTTGAGATTTTGATGATAACTTTACATGTTTCTTAGAGAACAATTGTATACACTAATGGTTTTGTTCTAGTGTGTAGCTGCTGCTATAATGTTCGGACTCTAGTATAAGGCGTGTGACCTCACCGGGCTCTGAACATAAACTACTGGAAGAAAACATGTGGTTAAATGTTACAATTGGAGTCAAGGTTCTGAATCTATCTTCTGCAACGTTTATAAGGAACGTTAGTACAAGAGGTTCTAATCGTGACTTTGTGGTTAAGCTTTGGAGGCCTTCTAAAGCTTTGCTTCTATATGTTACAAGTTCTGAAGATTATGAAGGCGAGGTTCTGCTGAACAAGTTCTAATGATCTGAAGAAAAGCAAGTTCTTACAACTAAGTGCTGAAGAGTGTGAAGAAAATGTTTTGCGTGACAAGTTCTAAAGACTCCAAGACTTAGGTTCTAAGACTTAAGAGTGAATCTTCTACGACAAGCTCCAACATTCAACATTCAAGTATCTGAAGCCTCTGGTGATAAGAAGAAAGTTCAAATGGTTAACGTGTGATGTTATACAAAAGGTACCTAAATTGTCTGTGACCTCTACCCTCTACGGTGGTGTAAGGACAACCATTTATATTGTATTCTCGACCTCTCTTATTGTGACCGCTCGGAACAAATGCATGGATTTACAGATATCTTTCTTTACTTAACAGGTCTCTGTTTACAAGATTAATAGAAGGAAATTATTTAGAGAAAAGGTGAAAGCTATCATTGAACAGTGACAAGATACATAAATATTTTTTTATACTGTCTAAACTCTTACACCTTATTCTATCGTTGGGAGCTAATCGTTGGTGCAGGAAATGTCCTTTTTATCCATACAACGTCTCTCTCTGTCAAAGGCTATAAAAGAAGATTGAAGATTCAAAGAATTTTTTCATTGGCCATCAGCTTCATCCCGTGAAAGGAAAACAATGGATGCTGAAGATGTTAAAGATGCAATGCTATACATTTTGAAGACCGCTAAAGAAGAGAGAAAAGAAAGAAAGAAGATTTCATCAAGATGTCATAGAACTATCAGCATATACATCTTGTTTGAAACAAAACAAGCAAGGAGTTGTTGCTCGTAGCTTGGTCAAGAAGAAGAAGAAGACTACATTATGTTATTCAACTTCCAATCACATATATCTTTGTAGATCTCAAAATAAGCAAGGAGTTATTGCTCGGAACTTGCTCAACAAAAAGATAAAGAAGAACACAACAAGATGCTACTCAACTTCTGATCATATACATCTTTGTAGAACATTGTAATAACATTAGAGTTGTAGCTTTGTATAGTGTTTCTCTTCAAATCTTTTCATGTAAATTGTTTTAACACTCGAGTTGTTGCTCAAAGAAGTGTTAAAAAATATGTGCTTAAAACACTTGCGTAATCTGCTTAGAAGAAGTATTCACATAAACACAAGATCACCATCAACTGTTGTTGATTGATTCCTTAGAAGACTTGGTGAAATTCATATCTCAAGAAGATAAGGGATATGGTCATCATAGGAAATCCTGATAGGAGATCTTACCGACATCCGATTCTGTTAGGTTAATGGTAGTCATATCTCAAAGGGGACCGAGTGAAGGTCAGACTATTGTGAGATCACAGATGGATATCATTGAAATGAAATCATGGTAGAAGTTCTTGAGGGATTAAATATATTGAGTCAATGAATGCTATATCTGGTTGTATCATTGAACGTGTCATTGTGTGTTAGTCATCGGCGGTTTCCCGTGCACTAGTAATCAGTTTGGTTATAGTGGATTATGTCGTTGGATAAGGTGAAATCATCCTTGCATGGGTGGACAAGAGTAGCATACTTAACGGAAAACCTGGATAAAATAGTTGTGTCCTTTTCTCTTCATTGTATTTATAGTTATTATCATTTGAGTTCTTAAAATTTATAAAGGGGAAGGTTTTCTATGAACACAATTCAAACCCTCCTTTCTTGTGTTTTCTATACCTTCAAGATGAACAAGCATTAAGCTCAAGATCTAAAGTTAAAATAAACAATGGTGAACCATCAAGATAAAGTGAGTGTTATGGTGCACAAAATCAAATTGAATCATGGGTCATGGGATTAGGGTTTTATGTATGAACACATGATCAAGTCAACCTTTACATTAGGGTTAAAGGGAAGTTAACATGTTTATCAAGTAAAAGTAGTGACAAAATATGGAGGATAGAAACATACTTTGATAAAACATTCAATCATGGAGCATGTGGACATATAAACAAACACACAAGGTACATGGTAAACAATGATCAATACAAGGCACGTTGTGATCATTCAATTTGAATTTGCTCAAGAAATTAACAAAGATATCAAAGAAAAAATCTTACAAGAACAACTAAAAAGACTTGATTTTCAACTACACAAAAATAGTTAAAATAAATATTCTTTTTGGTATTTTTAATAGACTTGTAAAATAGAGGGGATATATGACATTGTGCAAAAAATAAATCAAAAATAATTAATTTTGCATAGAGAAATAATTAAAAGAAAATAGGGAATAAAATAAGTCAAAAGAGTGGTAAAAAGAAGGTATTGCTGGCCATGAGGTTTGAACCTATGCCCTTTCCGGCCGATCGAATTTTCCGGTTGAAACTGCAACTGGTTTGACGACGACTTCTCTAAATTTTCTTGCCTCCCACTTGGTGCCTCCAAACCCTTGTTTCTTCTACTGCTACATGATAATTGTTTTTCTTTTGGTTTTTGGCTGCTAGCTTCTATATATCATAACCTAATATAATAATAATAGGTCTACTAGTAACTTTAATGGGCCTGCTAATGCTATTCCTAATCTTTCTATTTCACACACCCCAACTTGACCCAACTAATAAAATAATATTCTATTAAAATCAACATTATTTCCAATATTAATTTCTCTTGATTAAATTGACTAATTATTAGATTATAAATTCTAACAATATATATTTAATCCAATAATGCTCCTTATAATTATTCTGATAATTCCTTCTTCGACTAAATTCCAACAATTAAATCCTCAGTAATTCATTTAAATAATTTAATGAATTTCCGAGTGTTACTAGTCGTTGGATGTTAAGGGACTATCGAAAGGGACACTTATGGTCATTGAAGGAAACATGTAAGGATACCTTAGCATTTCGAAGGGACTACCATCATAAGATCATTTATCGTAGGCAACTCGTGGGATAGTAAGGGACTATGATCTTTGTGATGATTTTCAAACTGAGGGTCTTTGCTAAGATATCCCTATGTTCGAGGGACATGACCACTGTTTCCGACGCAACCAAGTGAGGTATACCCTAAGGGTGCAAGTGTGCAGCAGTGTGCTTTTTTCAGATATTTTATCTTGCAGTTTAGTGATATAAAACTGAGTATTTAATTCTTGCCATACACGCCTAATTTACTAGCAGTTTATATACAGGCATATAATCTAGTGCAAAAAGTAAAACCTACAGCTATTACAAGGCTATTATACGGCGATTAAAATTATATCTGAATGAAAATGTAAAATGCGGAAAATAAAACCCTAATTAAGCTATTATAAACCAGGCACAGTTACAATAATAAAAAAATATGAAAGTAAATAAACGCGCGCATGAATTGAAAATACGTCTAAAATCCTAAGTGAAAGAAATATTTTTTTTGTTATGAACAGAAATTGAATTAAAAATCCTAAGTATATTCAATTTTAGTTGTTTTTTAGAAAATATTAAAGTAATTAATTAATTAATTGACAAAATTAATTTAATGTAAAAAAACTAAGCCTAACATTTTTGTGGTTTTTTAATGTTAATTAAAACTTAGAAGAAGTAAGGACAAACAATCAAAAGAAGGATAAAATCGAAAGACAAAAACATTAAATGTAAAGAGTGCATTATTGGAAGTAAGGCCTGGATCGAAGAGGCTTCGGTTGCCTTTCGATCCAGAGGGATGATCGAAGGTGCCTGAGAGACAGCATATCTGGGGGCGTTCGATCTGGATGTGTCATCCTTCGATCTGGGATACTGGATCTGTAAGGAAGTTTGTTAGAAAAAAACAAAAAAGTATGATCTGGGTGTCGAATCCAGGTCCTTTTCGTTACAACACATCTTCCTCACCAACCTGGTTGAAAGATTTCCATTTGTTGGTACAAACAAAACAACAATATTACGTTAGAAACAAAAATACAGTATTAATTTAAATATCAAATATGCACCCTCAGTTTACCCCTATGGTGTTTACCCATCGAAGATAAACTAAAGTTGTAAGAATCGAAGGTAAGCTCAGATCGTTCCCCAACAATAGCACGATCTCAATCCGACATCTTTGCTCACGTGTAACACAATCAAACATGAACATTAGCAGCAATATGTATATATGTTCGACATGAATTTAAATCATATTTAACAAGTTTGAGATCAAAGAAAAAATTACCAACAGGGGGATTATATGAGGGATGCTTCTGCGTGAACCCCATGAACATGATTCAGGTGTTAGTCTGGACGGAGGCTGCTTGCAAAACCAGCTTTGAGTTTGACAGTTTTTTGGAAATTTTGTGCAACTTTCTGGAACCTCATGGGGCAGGCTGTGTTTTCTTCCGAGGTAGTCTCCGTGTGACCTCTTTCTCTGATATTATGAGGTTTATATAGACAAGAGATTTTAGGTCAACATTTGTGTATCAAATCTTGGTCCATTATGATGAAGAGATTTGATTTGATTTCTACATAAAAACTTCCTATATTTGATTCAATCAAGTGCCAATCTATTTTCATGCATTACTTCCATCCTGTTATGAGTTGTTTGGGCCTCCAATAAGATGAAAATCGAAAGTTGACATGCCCCTGCAGATCCATTTCCCTTCGAATTTGTTCTCTTCGAAGGCTCTGAACTCTAATTCGAATTGCACCAGCTTCAATGTCATGGCTCCTCCGATTGAGCCACCCTCTTCTTCGATTGCTTGATTTGAAAATAATCACGCTGGTTGAATCAACTCTTGTGGAGTTAGGAACAAACAAGGCAAGAATATGGCCTTTAACTCAGGAATTGAATCCACGACCAACATTGAATTCTTGCCATATTTGCAAGGAAAACATGCCATTTTGAACTTTGGGTGAACCTGGACAGGTTAGGATAGGTGTTTTTTTAGAATTTGGCTTAAGGATTTTATTGTACCCCAAAATTTTCCCTCTCACTTATCAAGAATTTCCTCACAAGATCTCCTTGGGCTCAAGACTGCACTAGGGTTTGATCAGCTCAAGTCACCTCCTTAAGCACTAATGACCAAAATTAGGGTTTGAGTTTGCACAAGGATATTTGAACTTTCAATACCCCATATGACTTTCATGGATCATTATGGAACCTCAAGATTACTCATGTCAAGTTTCAAGCCTTGGATCACACTTTTGCTCAGTCAATTGAGCAGTTGACCTAAAAATCAGTTGTATTGGGGAAAAAGTCAACTATGGCCAATTCATAGTGAAACTTCATAATTTTTTATCCACATCAACATTTTAAACTCACATGTACCATTTTATCAAATTTGGACCATAATTCCTCAAGAAATTTGATCAAATCTCCAAAAGGGCAAAATGGTTAAAATTAGGGTTTTGACTGGGAAAGGGCAATTTCTGATTTTAAACCTAGCAAATGATCAATTGGTTTAAGGCATGATCTCAAGAGTCCAATTGCACCATTTTGAAATAATAACATGGCTCAAAACATTACTCAAGTTTAAAGGATTGACAGATAAATTTTCAGTCAACTGATCAAAAGTCAATTGTATACTAAAAACTCAAACTTTGACTTTTTGGTCAAATTCAAATGCCAAAGAGAATAATTCATCAAAACATGTCAAAATATGAAACTTATTCATCAAGAAATCAAAAATTCAAGATTTCATTTTGAAAAGTCAAAATTTCTAAACATAGAAATTTTTCTAAGTGTTGAAAATTTCATGTTTTTTCACAACTTTGAACACATTTTTCACCATGATGCATGATGATTCAAGAAAAACTTCCAACATGAAAGTTGTATATCTCCATAAAATCTACAACTTTTCTTTACATAACTCCTTCCAAAAATGCTTGGATCTCAAGTTATAAGTTTATGAACATGTGGTCATGAAACAAAACACTTAGTGAAATTTTGTCCTAATTTGGTCAGGATTTTGACCTAACTTCATGGCACTTTTTCATATAGTTCCAAGGGAGGTATTCAAAAGAAGTTCAAAGATGGGTTTTAGAGAACATTTCAAGCTTTCCAAAATGTCAAAGAACTCCTTGATATCATTTTTGAGTAGGGAGAATCGAAGAGATGAAGTTAGGGTTTTATCACTTGAATTACAAGTCATTTTATGATGAACCAATTTTAAAATTCAAACTATGTTGCATAAACTCTACTTTGCAGGCCTCAAAATTGTTAGGAACTCCATAATTAATGGCTTGCACAGCTGTTAGAGGTCTCATTTCAAGCATTCAATGCATGGACATGCTTTATAGCCATTTTTGGAAGAAAGTGTACATTGCCATTTTGATAAAGTGCTTTTTTGCACAAAACCTGTTCTTGAGCCTTGCACTTGTTCTCTTCTGATCACACAAGTCCTATAACCCATGAGAAATGGTTTATACACTTACAATCACCCAACCCATGCTTGTACTACACATTGAAACTTGGTTTCCCTCTTTTCTTCAAAATCAAGTAACCTAGCCAAAAGCTTGTAACTTGTACTTCTGACTTGCCAATGCACTTAAATCCTTTTGCTTATAGATACACAAACTATTTGCATCAAATACACAAATGATGAAGCCCTAAAAACACCTAAAACTCAGAATCACCAAAAATACTTCAAAACTTGTCATTTCTGAGTTTTGAAGCCAATCTTCAAATCTACTCGTGTGTTTCTTGGCCTTTTGTTTCCAAAAGCTTCTAAACAACATACACAAATAATCCCAAAACCTGCAGCATCACTGTAACACCTCTATCATCATCCACCATTTTCAAAAACATAGCTTTGCACTTGGACTTATCTATAACTCCTCAGGCCCTTTCAGCTCAAGATAAGAATTCCATTAGCTTCCTGGGAACTTGAGGAAGCTAACACAACCATTGGAACTCCTTGAAAGCTTCTCAAACTTCAAACCTGATACCCTCTTGAAAGGTAAGTTTCCTAACTTTGGAACTTCTCATACAGGCATCATCAATGATTTATTTGTGAACAAAACATGTAGATATCATTGCCCTAAAGCTAACCATGTCCATAGTTTCCATTAATTTTGCTTGAGCTTAGAGAATTTTAAGATTGAAATTTTTGACATTTTTAGGGTTCAGTTTAGGGCCAGTGAAATTCATGTTGATCTTTGATCTATAGTTTTAATGTTTTACATTTCTGAAACCGTGAGGAAATTTGCTACAAGTTTCATGTTTACAGTTTTCATTTTTGTTGAGAAATGAACAAGTTACAGTTGGTCTAGCTGGAGGTTGAAGATGAAGTGTAACTCAGGGCGCATTTTGTATCATATATTTGTTGTTTTTCTTATGTTAACGGATGTATAGCCACCCCAATGGTAGAAGCGCGCGCCTGTGACCTTTGGAACCTGGGTTCGAGCCCCAGTGGTACCCTTTTGTGTTTTTTCACATTTTTCTGACCTTTTTTTGCAGGCGCTGGGCTCCAATCTTTGGGCCTATGTTTTTTTTGTTACTTCTCACCCCTTGCAGGCTATCAGCACCCCTAGCCCAAGTTTTATTTTATTTTCTTATTTTTATTTTATTCATTTTCTTAATATATTTCCTAATACTAAAATCATAAAAAATATAAAACATGTAGATTTATATTTTAATTTAGTTTATTTATTTTTTCTCACAAAAAAAAATTATATAACCACACTTTATTTATTTTACTAATCATTCTTGTAAATTTAATTAAAAACTAGGTTATTATTTATTTTCTTTTACACCAATTAAAATATATTATTTTAATATTAAAAAAAGGCCAAAAATATTTTATAACACTATAAATATTTTCAAGACAAAAATACCAAAAATACTTTTCTTAAAATTATTTTCTTTTAATCAATTAATAGACTTAGGGTTTTATTTAAAATCTTTTCCTAATAAATTTAGGTTTAATTAATTATTTTCTTTTAATTAATTAGATTAAAACAAAATCCTTTTTCTCATAAAAAAATCCAAACAAAAATGTCCATTTTCTTTATACTTGTATTTTTGCACATTTAGTCATTCTTGTACATTATTTATCTCCATTCTTGTACAAATTCAATTTGGTTGTAATAGACTAATTAGGTTTAAATTCTTGAAATCCCCATTTACAATTTGTACACCCCCTCCCACAACTGTTGTAATAGTGTTGTAACTTTAAATTTCGTAATTTACCGCTTTATATACAAATGTTAGTAACTAGGGTTTGTATGGAAAGACTAAAACCAATGCTTAAAAAACCCTAATTCAAGACAAAATCAAGCATGAAAACAACACTCTTGCACACAAACACCCATAGGGTAAATTCACTTGGTTGCCTTTACGAAATGGCCATATTACGCATGTGAGGTATCTTAGCAAAAACAAGCAAATACAAGATCATAGTCCCTCGATGACGCTATCTAAGTTGCCTTTCAAATGATCTTAGTCCCTCAAAGAGAATGCTAAGATACCTTGAAACATTGCTAATCATGGTTATATGATGACCCACGCCCGTCCCGCTTACATCCAAAGATAGGGTTGCTTACCAAATCAATGGTAAGACAACAATGTCAAAGGAAAAGAAAATGAACAAGAAAGACTTTTGAGTAGGTAGAATACTCCTAATTACTTGATCCATTTCAAAACAAATATCCTTGTTATTTTCAAAAACAAACACCTACACTTTCAAACGTCTTACAAAATTTAAAACATTTTCAAAAGATCAAACATGTTTGTATACATTCTTACAAACAAGAATCATTACAAAGATTGCCTAAACAATGGCCTCTTTACAAAATACTTTCAAACACCACACAAAGCACAATTTCAAACAAAAGCAAGTGATCTAGCAAGTAACTAAGAGCCCATGGAAAACCATGGATGAAAAGGGTGCTAATACCTTCCCTTTTCATAATCTACCCCCCGAACTCAAGAAATAATCTCAAAGGTCTTTCCTGTGCTTTTTCACCTTTCCTTTTGGATAAAATAAAAGTTGGTGGAGACTCTTGCTAACCGCAACATTTGCGATCAAATGCAAAACCTTCAATTCAGTTCTCCCACTGTATCATAGCTTTCATCATGGTCCCTTCGATTAAGTCTCAAGTTTTGCTCTCTTAGATGGCTTTGAACTTGGTCCAATTGAAGCGTTATCTTTTTGACTAATCAAAGTGTTGTTCTACACTCCTTGATGGATCTAAGTCCTGATTCGAATTGCCCAGAACTTCCCTTATCAGAACATTGGTTTTCCTTCGAAGGATCTGAATTCGAATTGCATCAACTTCTTTATCACGGCTCCTTCGATTAAATCTTAAGCCTTGCTCCCTTCGATGGCTCCGCATCTTCATTCAAATTGCTCATTGTGATACGGTGGCAGAACCGACTGTTTGATGCTGATTTGTGTTTTGTGTTTTGTGTTTGCAAAATGTCGCGGTAAGCAAGAGTCGTCACCAACTTTTATTTCATCCAATTAGAAAGGAAAAAAGTACAGAAAAATCCTTTTTCGAGATATTCTGAGTACGGGGGTTAGATTATAGAAAGGGAAGGTGTTAGCACTCTTTCTATCAATGGTTTTCCATGGGCTCTTAGGTACTTGCTCATCTTTTTAAAATTTCTTGTGTATGTGCTTTGTTTTTGAAAATGTTTTACTTCATGATAACCCTTGTATCAGTCCTCAAAGGTGTGGCGAAGTTGTTTTGAAAATTTGTTTAAAAAGTGTAAGTGTGAAAAGTTTTTACTTGAGCAAGTACCTACTAGCATCTACCTACTCGAAAAAAGATTGTTTCTATTCTCTTTTCCTTTAGACAACGCTATCCTACTATTGAGAAATAGGTAGCACCGTCGTTGGAGTTTGTAAGGGTCAATTCGAAAGGGACGTGCGATCATTACAGCAATATTAGGACATCTTAGTAGTAACCCTAGCGCCTTAAGATTATATTCGAGGCAATGTTTCTGAGGCAACATTTCCGAGGCAACATTCCAACGGGACATTTGATCTTTTTAGACAGGAGGACAACCTCTAAGATGCCTTATACTTAATGATCGTTTACCGAAGGCAACCAAAGTGAGAGTATACCCTAAGAGTGATATGTGCGAGTGATTTTTTTTCAATTATTTATCTTTGCACATTAGGGTTTTCTAACTGTATTAATTTGTCATGCATTCTTGTCATACAATCCTATTATCATACATCTAAACAGTTAAATATTCATAGAAATTAAGAACGTGAGAAAATAAATCTACGCTATTACAAGGCTTCGGGGAGGGGGATTAATTACATAGCCAAGAAACTCAGGGAAAAAGCGATAAGTAAAAGCTCTAAATTAAACTTATTACAAACCAGTGAACAATTACAAAAATATTGTAAAAAATAAATAATAAACGCGCGATGAATCAAATACGAAACGAATAGGGTTTTGACCCTTGACTAACCCTATTGACAATTGATTAAAAATGTTTTTTTTGTTTTTTAAGAAAATAATGAAATAATAAAAATAAAATCCTAATTCTAATTAATTCTAAATTAAGAAAAATAAATTAATTTATTCCAAAAGCCTATTTTTGTGTTTTTATTTATTTGAGAAAAAGAGAAAATAAAATTAAATCAAGAGTTTTAACCTAATTTCTATTTGATTTTATTTATGAAAATAAATCACAATTTCCTTAAATTAAACTAAATCAAATTAAATTAACAAAATTAATTTTGATAAAAAAAAGTTTAATTCTAATTTTTTTATTTCCTAATTTTTTTATGATTTTATGAAAAAAAAAAGATTAATTAGTGAATTAAAAAATTAGAGAAAGTATTAAAAGAATTAAAATAAATAAATAAAGAAAGATGAGATGGGCCTGTGGATTAGCAATCATGGGGGTTGGAATCTGATAAAAAAAAAGTTTAATTCTAATTTTTTTATTTCCTAATTTTTTTATGATTTTATGAAAAAAAAAAGATTAATTAGTGAATTAAAAAATTAGAGAAAGTATTAAAAGAATTAAAATAAATAAATAAAGAAAGATGAGATGGGCCTGTGGATTAGCAATCATGGGGGTTGGAATCTGAATTTTCTGGGCCCAGATAGCTAAGGCCTGCTTGACTTTGCTGGATTTGATGCACACGTTGACTTGGGGTGTATGGTGATCCTTCAATGGAAGGCATTGGATCTGGCTGGAGAGGCATTTGATGTATGGATCTGGATGGAACATGGTGGACGTATGTTAATGCAAAGCGCTTGATCACCTGTTGAAAAATAATATGAAACAAATATGAGACCTGGGGATCGAACCCAGGTCCTTATGCATGTTTCCAATACACGCTTTCCAACTGAGCTGCTTGGCTTGTTTGTACATGTAATAGGAATAAACAAATATAATCAAATCACGTGGTGCATTCAAAAAAATGCGCTAACATTCAAATCACCCAACCAGGGAGTGCCACACATCGTCTTCTTCCTCCCCAACCGTCGTTTTAGCCTAAGATACTTTTACCTACAGACACGTTGTTGTAGGTACAGACCTGTGCATCTCAAAAATTATCCACAAGCAAGATAAATGACCATGACTGGTACCAATCAACTCGTCTCATCCTCACGAGCATCATGGTACCATAATCAACGCCCAATTTTGCCTGCATTGGAAAACCCTAAACAAGAACACAAAACCCTAGCTATGGCAATATCATGTACAGGCGTCAAAAATGCAATTAAGTGGTACCAATAGTTTGCAAACTCAATGATGAACAAGAATATATAATCAAAACATGCGTAGGATGAGTAAATCAACGAAATAGAAATTGAG
This sequence comes from Vicia faba, assembly GCA_948472305.1. Classification (NCBI taxonomy): domain Eukaryota; kingdom Viridiplantae; phylum Streptophyta; class Magnoliopsida; order Fabales; family Fabaceae; genus Vicia; species Vicia faba. The sequence continues at coordinate 66,867,477 of OX451740.1, forward strand.
TTTGGAGGCAAACCATGGTACCTGTAACTTACAATTTCAGGCGCGAAAAGGATTGCAATTGACTGGGATATGTCCCTGGGATGTCCAGCAATCTGTTGGCAATGTTAGAATGACTTGAATTGGCCTCTAGGATGGAAATTGTATCACCACTTTTTCTTGAATTTTTGAAATTTTGTTCTTGGCTCTTCACGACTGTTAACCTCTTTTCTTGCCTTGGCCATGTTATGTATATGTAATGCAACACATTAGGTCAACAAAAACGAATTAAATCTTGGTACATTATGAAGATTTGATTTGGTCTTTATCCTTGTATGATATCTTTCTATATCAAGCCAAATCATGCCAATTTTGGTTCAATTTGTTTTGCACGTTTTGAATATGATTTGCCAGCATAATTGGATTTGATTCCACCCAAAATCTGATCACAAAACAAATCTTTGATATTTTTTGCTATTTATTTGATTTAATTTGACTTTTAAATGATAAAAATCACAATAAAATAAATAAAGAAAGAAAAAGGTGTGTGGGTGCTTATTTGGATCGTGGACCATGTCATAAGCAAGATTCAATCATGAAAAACTAGGTCCATTTGACAAAAAATGCAAATTTGAGCACATTTGTCTTTTGGCAATTTTGCAAAAATGGTCAACTTGGCCAATGCATAACTCTCTCAATTTTGACCCTAGAGAGGTGTTCTTGGACTTTTTAGAAATCTTAGGATGTCCTCTAAGCAACCCTTTTGGTCACATCTCAATTTAGTATTCCATGTTCATGTATGAAGCTTTGACCCAAAAGGTGTTTTTGTTGACTTTCCAAAATGACCTATAATGTCAAAATTATTATCTTTTTGTGAGTGCATATTATGAAATTGTGAGCTGAATATGAATTGTAAGGAATTGCATCCTCTTAAAAATTAGCTTTGGATGGGTCATTTCTGATAAAGTATGAGAAAGTTATGCTTGGTCAAAGTTAAGTTGACTTTTCCTACAAAACCCTAATTTAAAAACTTTTGGGTTTTGATGAATTATGAGCAATCCTTGAGGAATCATGATCAACCCTTGATAAAATTATGGATAATACTTCAAAATGAGGATGTTGACCAAAAATCTTGAAGTTTGACTGTATGTTGGCCACAGTTGACTTTTGACCTAGCACAGTCGATTTTCAAGCATTTGAGCAATTGACTGAGCAAACTTCTTCTACAAGGCTTGAAACTTGACATGGATGATCTTGATAACATATTAGGACAATTGTGAGCATTTGAGTCCTTTGTGGTTCATATATCCTAATGAAAAGTGAAACCCTAATTTGAGGTAGACTGCCTTAGGAGAGAGTTTATCTAGTCAACTCTTGAACTTCCTTGAGCAATTTGAGGACCTCACATGACATTTGTTGAGAAATGTGGGAGGGAAAATTTTGGGGTACAACAGCTTCCCTGTTCAATCTTCTTAAACCTGAGGATGTAGATTGGCTCGTCTGTCTTTCGTGATCTGAAGGTGGAAGATGATTGAACACTAGAATGCCCAGAAATTTGCACTCGCATGAAGTGATACTTAATTTGTGGTATTGGGAATGGGCTTATAGATGCCATTTGGTAGCTGCTAGAGAATTATCGGATATGGACTTAAAGATGCCATCCGAAGAAGTGTCGATCGCATAAGAGATTCCTTTGCGAGAACCCGTATATCTGTTGTTGAGGAGGACTTCGTTGGGGAATGCTGGTCTCTATCTTGAGAGAAATGGAGTTTTAGGAGCTTCAGTTGTCTGTTACTCTACTGGGGAATAATTCTTGTTTGGGAAGCGGAAGTGAACCTGTGTGTTTGGTCGGGGTATATGCTGCACCGCGACTTTCTGGGGGAAATATGAAATCAATTATGTTTGATTGGGTCCAGGTATGACAGTGATATGGACTGTTGTCTCGGGATAAGAGAGGGAGAACCCGGATAGTAAGGTTATGAGAAGGAACCTGGATAGTAGGGTTACTTCGACATGAAAGCCTAGATAGTAGGGCTGTGAGAAGGAACCTGGATAGTAGGGTTACTTCAACATGAGAGCTTGGATAGTAGGGTTGTGAGAAGGAACCTGGATAGTAGGGTTAATTCGATATGAAAGCCTGGATAGTAGGGCTGTGAGAAGGAACCTGGATAGTAGGGTTACTTCGAAATGAAAGCCTAGATAGTAGGGCTGTAAGAAGGAACCTGGATAGTAGGGTTACTTCGATATGAAAGTCGGGATAGTAGGGCTGCAAGAAGGAACCTGGATAGTAGGGTTACTTCGAGATGAAAGCCTGGATAGTATGGCTGTTTCGGAATGAGTTTGGGTAAGACTGCAGAGGGATCCTGGGTAAGTTTGTTCTTGTCCCGCCAATGATTACTCTGTTTAGCTTCGAGTGTTGATCATGGACCTACTGGAAGTTGCTGATAACAATTGTCTTTCCTGAAAGAAATACATGGTTAGTTATGTGCGATGCATGAGATGTATTGTATAATAACGTTCTCAAAATAAATGGAACTATGTTATATGTGATGTATGCATTTGTCATGATGTATGAACATGAAATGCTGACATAATAATCCGAGTCTGGGAAAATAAATCCTTGACTGCTATAAAAAACCATAGTTCCTCTACTTCTGTTGGGGATGGTGAACAACGATGACTATGTTAGGGATTTGCCACTTGGCTGGAGAATATTCTGCCGAAAGAGACCCTGTCTGAGGATAACTCTGCGGGGAATAACTTTGTTAGAGAGGAGATACTATGTTTATAGATCTGCTGACTTGGAGAAATAACTCAGCTGGGGATGAATTTCCGCTGCTGGTAATAATGAATTTTGTTGGATTTTGAATTTCCCCTTGTGAGAGAAATAAACTCTGCTTGGGGAAAAATTTACCGATTTACTCGCGATTGTAAGCCTTAACTGGGGAGAGTTATGTCCTGTTCAGGAAAGCTAACACCACTGTCTTTGGACACTTTTTACTCTATGGGGAGTGTATGTACCACTACTCACATTCTCAAGCTGGCTCTATCCCTGTACCTGATGGGCAGAGTAACTGTAGGGTTTGGGCACTTCTTGTTTGTCCCTGTTCCTGGAATTACGAGTAATCGTCCTTTGTTTCTTATGTAAATATTTAAGAGCAGCAATTATTTTCAAATGCATATATCCAAAATTAACCATTGGACATTCTTGCAAAACAAAACAGAAAAAGAAAAACAATTTGGAATTTCTTGTGAAAATGAATTATATTGATTTTTGAAGTTAGCCTGTAATAGGCATTTTGTACAAGGAGGTTGACGTCCTAGTAAGGGAACGCCGCCGAAAGAAATTACAAATTGTAAAAGAAAGAAAAACAACTATGTAAAACAATCCCATTGGGTTTCAACTCTGCTATTGCCTTTATATCTTCAAGCGTCTCATCACTTTGCTACTTGGCCGAAGGTAGATCAGATTGATTAGCGTTGTCCAAGCTTGATAGTCGATACCAAAGTCTAGTTGCAAGATGATCCAATGAGACATAGTGTTACGCTTCGATCCCTAATTTTTTCTTGGACCTCCCTTTCAGGTTTTCAGTCCACCGGGATACCCTTTTTTGCCCAAGCTGCCTTTTCAGGTTTTCGACTTGTCAGGTGTATAGTTTGTTTTTCATTTTCATCGCTACCTTTTGCCCGAACCCTTTTGGTTCGCCGGGAAGCCCTTATTTTGGCCTAGGACAGTCAACCTAGCGGGTCTTTGATTATTCTTAGTATCTTTTCACTATGTCTGCATTGACGGGGTGAGGGAGGTCGTCACCATCCATGGTGGTTAGAATCATAGCTCCTCCTGAGAAAATGTTCTTAACCACAAATGGCCCTTCGTATGTGGGGGTCCATTTTCCCCTGGGATCACCTTGCGGTAGTATGATGTGTTTGATCACTAGATCCCTGACTTGATATTCTTGGTGTTTTACTTTCTTGTTAAAATCCTTGATCATCCGTTTTTGATACGTCTGACCATGAAAAATAGTAGTAAGTCTCTTTTCATCGATTAGATTCAGCTGATCAAGTCGGGTTTGGATCCAGTCGTCTTCATTCAAACCTGCATCCTTCATAATCCTGAGAGAGGGTATCTGGACCTCGATGGGTAGGACTGCCTCCATGCCATACACCAAAGAGTAGGGTGTTGCCCATGTCGACGTCTGTGCTGAGGTACGGTACCCATGAAGAGTGAATGGTAACATCTCGTGCCAGTCTTTGTATGTCACCGTCATCTTCTGCACAATCTTCTTGATGTTTTTGTTAGCTGCTTCAACAGCCTCATTCATCTTCGGCCGGTAGGGAGAAGAGTTATGATGCTGAATCTTGAACTATTTGCAGAGCTCAGTGATTATTGTGTTGTTGAGATTTTTACCATTATTAGTAATAATTCTCTCTGGGACACCATATCGACATATCAGATTGTGTCGGATGAACCGCGCCACGATGTTCTTGGTTACTGTAGCAAAGGAAGCTGCCTCAACCCACTTTGTAAAATAATCAATTGTTACCAGAATGAAGCGATGTCCGTTAGACGCAGTAGATCTGATCTCGCCGATCATGTTGATGCCCCACATTGCAAAAGGCCAAGGAGCTGTCAAAACATTCAGGGGAACCGGAGGAACATGTACCTTATCAGCATAGACTTGGCACTTATGACAGGTTCAGGAGTGCTGATAACAATCGGCTTCCATAGTGGACCAATAGTATCCTGCCCGTAGGATTTTCTTCACCATGGTATGTCCACTAGAATGGGTTCCGAAAGTGCCTTCATGTAATTCTGCCATGATCCTTTCTGCCTCGCTCTTGTCGACACACCACAATAAGGTTGAATCATGGTTACGCTTGTAAAGGATTCCATTGCTGATGAAGAACTTTGCAGCGAACCTTCTCAGAAACTTCTTATCATTAACAGATGCCCCCTCGGGGTATTCTTGAGCCTCAAGATACCTCTTTACCTCATGAAACCAGGGTTTATCTTCTACCTCTTCAGTCTCAATGTCGTAGAAATATGCGGGTTCATCCAACATTTCAATGGTAATCTGGGGAGCTTCATTGTCCCACCTGACTTTGAACATAGAAGACATGGTAGCTAGCGCGTCCGCCAACTGGTTTTCTTCTCGTAGGAAATGTTTAAAAGTTATCTCCTCAAAGTGTGGGAGAAATGTCAGTACACACTCTCTGTAAGGAATAAGATTCGGGTGCTTCGTATCCCACTCGCCTTTGATCTAACTTATCACCAGAGCAAAATCTCCGAATACACTCAAGAACTTAATCCTCAGGTCAATAGCAGCTCGAAGACCCATGACACATGCTTCATACTCCACCATATTGTTGGTGCAGTTAATACATAATCGGGCGGTGAACAGGGTATGACAGCCCTCAGGAGATATAATTACAACACCAATGCCATTACCCAATGCGTTCGAGGCTCCATCAAAATACATAGACCATCGGGATCCCTCCTCGGGTCCTTCATCCGGTCCAGGTTCTTCACAGTCGATTACCAACATGATATTCTCATCTGGGAACTCGAAATTCATGGACTGGTAGTCATCCACGGCTTGATGTGCCAAATGATCCACCAATACACTCCCCTTGATTGCTTTTTGGGTTGTGTATTAGATGTCGTACTCAATTAAGATCATCTGCCATCTTGCTATTCTTCCGGATAAGGCGGGCTTCTCGAAAATATACTTGATCGGATCCATCTTTGATATCAACAAGGTAGTGTGAGTTAGCATATACTATCTCAGTTGGCGAGCAGCCCATGCCAAAGTGCAGCAAGTTTTCTCGAGAAATGAGTATCGGTTCTCACAGTCGATAAACTTTTTGCTAAGGTAGTAAATTGCATGCTCTTTTCGACCAGACTCGTCATGCTGCCCCAGCACACACCCTATTGAATTGTCTAGCACTGTCAGGTATATTATCAAAGGTCTTCCTTCAACTGGAGGCATCAGAATTGGTGGTTCTTGAAGGTATTCTTTGATTCTTTCGAAAGCGGTCTGGCATTCATCAGTCCATTTTACCACTTGATCTTTCTTCAGCAGCTTGAAGATTGGCTCACAAGTAGCAGTCAGATGTGAAATGAACCTGGCAATGTAATTCAGATGTCCCAAGAAACCTCTAACTTCTTTTTCTGTGTGGAGAGCCGACATCTCTTGTATGGCTTTTACCTTTCCAGGATCCACCTGAATATCTTTGTCACTGACAACAAAACCCAGAAGTTTTCCAGACCTTACCCCGAAGGTGCACTTGTTCGGATTCAACCTCAGCTTGTACATCTTCAACCTATCAAACAGTTTCTGGAGATGATCAAGGTGCTCTTCCTCAGTCTGGGACCTGGCGATCATGTCATCAACATAAACCTCAATCTCGTGGTGAATCATATCGTGGAACAAAGCGACCATGGCGCGCTGATAAGTTGCCCCAGCATTTTTCAACCCAAAAGGCGTTACCTTGTAACAAAAAGTGCCCCACTATGTAACGAAGGTTGTCTTCTCCATTTTCTCAGGAGCCATCTTGATCTGGTTGTAGCCAGAAAAACCATCCATGAAGGAGAAGATCTTGTGTTGCACGGTATTGTCGACCAGAACATCAATGTGAGGAAGTGGGAAGTCATCCTTGGGGCTTGCCCTGTTCAGATATCTATAGTCCACACACATCCGTACCTTACCGTCCTTCTTAGGTACCGGAACGACGTTGGCAACCCACTGCGGGTAAGAAGTGATAGCTAAGAACCCTGCGTCGAACTGTTTCATGACCTCTGCCTTGATTTTCTCTGACATTTCGGGGCGCATACGGCGAACCTTCTACTTTACCGGAGGGCAGTCTTCTTTAGTCGGCAGGCGATGTACCACAATATCAGTGTCCAAGCCAGGCATGTCTTCATAGGACCAGGCGAAGATCTCAACATAGTCGTGTAGCATTTGTATTAACTGTTGTTTGACACTTGGCTCCAGATTCGCACCTATTTTAACTTCTTTCCTGTCTTCCTCTGTACCCAAATTCACGGACTCAATCGGATCTTCATGAGGCTGTATGGCCCTTTCTTCCTGCTGTAACAGTCTAGCAAGTTCTCCAGGAACCTCACAATCATCCTCACATTCGTCCTCGGCTTGGTTGATCGGATTTTTGAAGTCATAACTGGCAGTAGCAGAGTTATTATCAATGGGATCCAGGGTGGATATGGATCTACAGTATGATACGTGAGTGTGTGTAAGAGAATAGTTGTTTTGATAACGTGAGAGATAAAAAAGAAAAACAAGGAGCGCAAAATTTGTATGCAAGAAGCGTACAATGCTTTATTAATGATATATGAAATGACAAATAATAAGCCCTCACAAACAAAGCCAAGGTGACTTGGGCAAGGCATCGGGCCGTAAAGTTTCAAACTGTTTATTACAAATCTTAAAACAAAAGTTAATTACTATGGAATAAAAGAAATAGGTATGAAGTCCTTCGTCGTCCAGTTATTCAGTCCACAGTTGGTTGTTGGGTAGATCCAGCTGTCGATGTCTGAATCTTCTTCATTGTCCTCAATTGCATTAAATCCCCGATTGCTGATGTGTAGAGGAGGTCTTCCAGCCCGCGCGCGCCTAACAGCCCTTTAAGCCCTTGTATTAAAGCCCAAACCAAATTTGTCATTTTTGTGAGTGAAATCAGTGAGCTGACCCCAATTGGTACACCCACCTTCTTTAACTACAGCCCTGGCATCCTTGAGAGAAGCCATCTTCAATGGAGGTTTGTTGGTAGTAACTTCAGTTGATGCCAAGACCTGAGGGACCTCTTCCAAATTCTGACAAGGAGTTTCTATGAATTCCTCGTCCATATCTACGTAGCGGAAGGAATTGAGGTGACTCACCATATACTCTTCTTCACCTCGCACTGTGACAATCTTCCCCTTCACCGGATACTTCAGCATTTGATGGAGTGTAGAAGTAAATGCCCCAGCCCTATGGATCCAAGGACGACCCAGCAAGCAAGAATACGATGGTCTGACATCCATTACGTAGAAGGTGGACCCAAAGGTCTGAGAACCAACTTTGACAGGGATGTCCACCTCCCCGTGCACCATCAAAAGCCCTTACCACAATGTTACTCGGCTTTAGAGTCAAACCCTTACAATCCAAACGGTCTAACGCCTTCTTCGGCAGAACATTCAATGAAGACCCGATATCTACCAGCACATGGGACATAGTGGTGCCCCTGCACTCGATCGAGACATGCAGAGCATCATTATGATTTCTTCCTTTCGGTGTCAGATCCACATCTGAAAAACCCAGCCCATTGTCAGCAGTCAGGCTGGCCACACAATCTTTGAACTGATCTGCTGAAGTTTCCTGCGGCACATGCGCAGTCTTGAGAAATGCAATCAAAGCCTTCACATGGGCTTTAGAACATAACAGCAGAGACAACATGGAGATCTTTGGCGGGGTCTGCCTCAGCTGCTCGACCACATTGTAGTCGCTCTTCTTGATAACTTTTAGTATTTCCTTTATTTCTTGTTTAGAGGCTTCCACAACAATCTTCTTAGGTGCCTCCGTCCGGGCAGGCTCACCTATAATTTCTTTGCCCCGAGTCCCAGATGGCTCAGCAGCAGGGGTGATAACTGGAGTAAGAATATGAATAGTAGCAGGTGTAATAACGGGAGTAGGAACAGGAGAAATGTCAGGAGTGCTGGTTGGAGCAGCAGTTGGAATAACAGTAGGCTTGATGATAGTCTTCGGGGAAATCTCAGGAGAGAAGACCCTTCCACTTTGGGTAACTTTACTAGTCCCGACAATGTTACTGACATCAGTATCAACTTCTTCATTCTTCAATTCTTGCTTAATGCCATGATAATACACATCAGCACCATAATTCCATGGGACAGCCTTGTCTGAAGTGTGCGGGATGGGACCAGGAACAATGATTATTAGCGGAGCAATTCTTTGAAAAGGTGTAACCCTAACAAGTCTTCTCGAGGAAACCTTGGAAGGATTGGCAGAAATGGTTATAATAGCATGGATCATAGTCTTCTCGAGCCAAATTTCTTTATTATCCATCAGACGCTGAACACCTGACTTCAACAAACAACAACCAGTAGGCATAATTGACCACATGTGGCAACCTTCACCACAGCCCAGAAATAAACCGGCCAACAACAAATTCTTCTTAACAATCATAAGAAGAGTAGAAATTTATTCAACAGAGGTCACAAACAAATCAATGTTAACAGCATTGACTCTACGACCGTGTTTGGGCATGGGAGCAGTTATAACATTCGGCTGCAAATTTCAACTTCTGACATTTTCTTGTTTACCTCGTGAGATCCTTGAAAACATTGCATGCACGTCATTTGTATAACAGGTCTTCTAGTACAGTCTCTCATTTTCTCGTTGTTTATATCAGCAAGGAAAATGGCTCTCTAACAAGATAACAGAGATCTCCAAACTCAAGAGGCTCAATTCATGCAAATGTTCCTAAACCTATTCAAGGGGCAGGAAGAGTTGAAAGCACTCCTCGCTGGAGACCTGGCCAAGAAAAGTCCTAAAGACAATAAGGACGAACAGTTGGAACAACTGCAAGCTGAGGCAAATGGCTCTTATCCAAGGCCTAGCCCGGGGACAAGAAGAGCTGAGACCAATTATCAAGAAACTTCATCAAGACGACTGCAGCTGTATAAAGAAAATAGTTGAGGTTAGGGACCAAGTCATTGATCAACTCCCGAGAAGACAAGAGGTTAGTTTTGTGAAGAGTGGACTTTTCCAAATTGCTACCACGTCACGGGTCCAACAATAACCTCGCCAAAAACAACGGGTTAATCAGAGTAAGTCGGATATACCCAAAAGGTAGTTCACCAAACTCAACATGTCGTTGTCTCAGGCTTTGCAACACCTGTTGAGGATGAGTCTGATCATGTTGATAGGACCTCATCCGAATCCCAAGACTTCGTCCCCTAACTACAATCCTAATGGAAGGTGTGCATACCACTCCAACAGCCCGGGGCATGATACTGATGACTGTTGGAGGTTGAAATATGAAGTTCAAAACTTGATTGATGAAGGGGTGTTGGAGTTTACACAAGATGGTCAGGCTGAGTTCTTTTTCCATCCCTCAAAGACACACCATGTGAAGTGATAAGTTCAGGCAAAAAGGCTTTTGTTCATTAGAATTTTTAATTTTTAATTTTCTTTTGATTGTTCGAACATCTATTCATGTCAAACTTTGTTACTTTATCAATGCATTGCATATGTCTATTTTGAATCAATTTATTTGTATTCATTATATTTAAACTGCTTTCCTTTTTGTGATATCCAACTCTCGATCAAAATCTCTGAGTGTTTAGAGGGAGGATGACGAAAATGTTACCACAATCCATACAGTGTGCTTTTCAACAGACCTTGCTGACGATGTACAGACATTGTTTCAAATCCTAAACAGTGGAGTAATAAGGAAGATAATCCCTAGTCAACCCCTTTGAGCCTAAGAAGTAGGAGTTTTTATTTTCACACAAATTAAAACCCTTAATCATAACCTGGGGCAGGGTAGTTTGCTCAGTTAATTCCGATGCGCATTTAGTCGCAATATTCTACTTCATACATAATGAATGGCATCGAAGACGTCCTTCCAAATTAAAAGATGGTGATGGTTTCGCATAATCATTAAGAAGAAGCAGTCATTATTGTTCAAAAGAAAAGCCCGCTAAGTCAAAACCTATGAAGGAGACTTAAGGAAAAAACTAGGGCATCCTGCTGATTATAACCATAAAAAGAAATAGTTTAGGCAAAAGACAGGGATAGTAAAGAAAGAGGTCCTACAAATCCTCGACAAAAAAGATGACTGCCTATTCAAAATAAACTGTCAGTATCCGAACCATCACCGGAACATCAAGGACAATATTCTAGAACTCAACTGGGATTCTAAACGTGCAATTAACTGAGCGTAAGAATGAAGAACATCACGAAGAGCGGGTGGGTACAAATAAATTTTGAGCCTTTATCCTTTGTTTCTTGAACCATGAATCAGGCCACGTTATAACCCTTAAAAGTCCTAGCTGAAGCATGGGTTAGTTCGAAAGCATATTGTTAAAAAAGGTATCCTGACTCCTGTAAGGTTTACCATAAACCACGAGTTGATATCACTCTCTTGCATAATTTGTTTTACTAAAAAATTGCATTTTCAAAAAAAAAAATTTTCAAGACAGACATAAGCTTTGCATTCTTAAAATACCATTGTTTGCATATGACCATTTGTTCAATAGCAGAGAAATTCACACGAAGGATATTCGATGAACAAAAACCTTCTCAATGAAAAGGATCGCCTCAAGTGGAAAAACACTTCCAACCAAGGGCCACGGGAGGATCATTGTCCATCATCTGGGGAAATCAAGTCAAGATTCAAGGAATCTCTCAAAGATGCCAAGTAGCTAGGGACAAATCTCCATCTGAATCACTTGGGGAATTGGACATGAATTCTAGCAACGAATCATGCACGATCAAACGAGCATCTTCTAGCAGTGTGGCAACACTTACTACTATGGACAATGACAATTCTCCGTACCTGGTGAACATGGACATAGCCGGAAAATACTATGCATGAAGAAAGACCCGCTAGGTTGACTGGCCTAGGCAAAAATAAGGGCATCCCGGCGAACCAAAAAATGGTTCGGGAAAAATTAGGGACAAAAATAAAAAATATATATATGTACACCCGGCAAGTCGAAAACCTGAAAAGGCGACTTGAGCAAAAAAGTGTATCCCGGTGGACTGAAAACCAGAAAGGGCGGTCCAGGCAAAAGTTAGGGATTTGAAGAGTACGACTACGTCTCGTCATCTCGTCACTTGTCTAATCAGTAGAAGGTTTATTACCTTGATCTTCATTCACCAAGGACTCCAAGAGTTGGGATAACACTCAAGCAATCCACAAAGCCTCTGCGGGTACTTTCTCCAGCAGGTACATGGGCAGAAACGTCTTGATGCAAAGTCACTGCTACGTCCTCACCATACGTCCCAGTGACGTTTATGTCCCCCACAGAGTATAGGCAACCAAAGCTTTGACATCGGCTTCCCCAAACTGGAGTTTACTTTCCCCAGCAAAGTTCCTTCAGAGAGTTGACGTCTATATTCCCCAGCCGAATTTTATAATTGCAAGCGGTTCATAAAGTTGTCTCCCAAGCAGAGTTTATTTCTCTAAATACAGAAGCTCAATCCCCGACAAAGTTTATTCCTCCAGCTACGGAAGTTCATCCCACTGCGGAGTTTATTACTCCGAATCGGCAAAATCTTCCAGCAAGGCATCTCCTCTCTCAAAAAGAGTTATTCTCCCGCAGAGTTATTCTCAAGCAGAGTCTCTCCCCGACAGAATATTCACAAACAACAAAGAGTAAATCTCCAGCACAATAATTTCCGTTCACCATCCCCAGCGGAAGTAGAAGAACCGCAATCTTCTACAACAGTAGGGAATGTTATACTCTCTAGCAGAAATTGGGGATTTACATTCCCAGACTCGGACATCTCATAATAGCATCACATGCTCATACATCACGACATGCACATACATATCACATACAGCATAGTCTCATCTATTTTGAAAACAATATCACACAATGCATTTCATGCATCTCATATAATTAATCATGTACCTTTTCAAGAAAGATGGTTATCATCAACAATTTCCAGCAGGTCCAAGGTTAGCTCCTAAAACTGAATAGAGTAATTATATGCGCGACCAAATGCAGCTTCACACGGGTTTATCCTGAAAAATCTTACACGAGTCCCTTCTCATACATTTCCTTCTTAAATTCTACACAGACTTATCCCAAAATAACCTTACCCAGGTTCCTCCTGAAGTTTTACTTAGACTTATCCTGAGGCAACCTTACCCAGGTTCCTTCTTACAATTTCCCGATGTAGTTTTACCCAAACTCCTCACGAAGCAACCCGACCCAGGTTCCTTCCCATAAGCCCTACTATCCAGGCTTTCATCTCGAAGCAACCTTACCCAGGTTCCTTCCCATAAGCCATACTATCCAGGCTTTCATCTCGAAGCAACCTTACCAAGGTTCCTTCCCATAAGCCCCACTATCCAGGCTTTCATCTCGAAGCAACCTTACCCAGGTTCCTTCCCATAAGCCCTACTATCCAGGCTTTCATCTTGAGGTAAACCTACTATCCAGGTTCCTTCCCATAAGCCCTACTATCCAGGCTTTCATCTTGAGATAACTGTTGTACCCCAAAATTTCCCCTCTCATATTTCTCAAAACATTGCAAGAAGAATCTCCAAGTTGCTCAAGATTGCTCAAGAGTTGGACAATCAAACTATCTCCTAAGGCAGTCAACCTCAAATTAGGGTTTTGTGTTGCATCAAGGTCCTTGCATCCAAATGACCTCAAGTTCTCCCCAATGTCCTAATATGTTCTCAAGTTCATCCATGTCAAGTTTCAAGCCTTGCAGAGGAAGTTTTCTCAATCAATTGCTCAAAGGGTCCAAAAATCGACTATGCTAGGGCAAAAGTCAACTGTGACCCAAATACAGTCAAACTTCAAGATTTTTTGCCAACATTCTCATTTTGAAGGATATTTCATCATTTGATCAAGGGTTGATCATGATTCATCAAGAATTGCTCAAAATTCATCAAGACTCAAAAGTTGCTAAATTAGGGTTTTGTAGGAAAAGTCAACTCAACTTTGACCAAGCATTACTTTCTCATACTTTATGAGAAATGACCCATCCAAAGCTAATTTTTAATAGGATGAAATTTCCTACAATCCATCTTCATAACCCAAGATCAATAAATGCACTCACAAAAAGTTACAAATTTGGACATTATAGGTCATTTTTGAAAGTCAACAAAAACACCTTTTTTGCCAAAGCTTATAACTTGAGCGTGGAATATCAAAATTATATGATACCAAAAGGATTGGTTGGAGGACATCTCAAGATTTCTAAAAAGTCTAAGAACACTTCCAAAAGTTCAAAATTGAAGAAGTTATGCATTGTTGAAGTTGGGCATTTTTGCAAAATTGCCAAAAGTCAACTATCCCCAAAACTTCAAATTTTGTCAAATGGGCCCATTCTTTTCCACTTGATTGGATCTTGTCACACTACACACGTGTCCTAGCTTCAGCCTTGTGTCCATTTATCAATTTTTCTATTTTATTTGATTTTTTATTGAATTATTCCATTTTTAATCAATTTAAATCAAATAAAATCACAAAAACTTGATTACATGAGATCTTTTTCTATTTTCAGGACCTAATCATCATCAATGTCATGATCAAATTCGTATCAATCATTCCATGTCCAAAAAGATTGGATTTTTGGCAAATTAAGCAAGTTTTCAATGGAGGATCAAATCCAATCTTAAGGCATTAATGTACAAGGATTCAAGACCAATTTGTTGACCTAATACATTGCAGCATACATATACAATCCAAAGCACACGAATTTGAGACCTAGAGGCTGCAAGAACATCAAAAGTAAACTTGCAAAAATTGGCAAAAAGTGTGAGACTGAAATCAAGATTAGAGGCACTTTCAGGACCTAACAAGCATCCCAATCGCTTCCTGGCAATTCCCAGAAGCAAAACCAATCAAAATCACTCATTCTCCAGCCTCCTAAAGCATTGTAAGAACCTCACGGATCCGCCATGTTCTTGGATTCACAAACCTTCATTCTTGCATCCATTCTCAAAAACGATTGCATATTCTGATTCCTCGTGTCATTTGTTAACTTTCTGCGATAACCAATTTTATTTTCATGCTTTGTATCGTAAAACACCATTGTAGGTTTTTCTAGGGGTTTTTCAGGGGTTTTTATTACAGGAAAAATTGACTAATAAAAGGGGCATGGTTGAGTCTGGGATGAGGAGGCGAGTATGGCCATGCCTTTGGATTGCATTTTTGTAGCTCGTAGCAAGTTTTGGAGATGGCATGGCTTATAGCTACAGACTGGCATCCGTTGGTATAGGTTGAGAATGTTTTAGCCACGGTCCAACGACAGGGACGATGGTGTGTCATGTTCCAATTCACTTATTCAAAAATAGCGCGCTTTATTTTATTTTCTGATCCATTAATTTGCTTTTGTTTTATTATTATTAGTTTTCAATAAACTAACAACTAAAGCGCAGTGGTTGAGTGGCAAAGGCGTTGTCCAATGATCAATAGGACCTGGGTTCGAATCCCAGGTCCCCCATATATTTATTATATTTTTCTTCCAGGTGATCCAATACAAACCAATGCTTAAGGCCTATCATATGCCCTCAAACATCAAAGCACCAGATGGCCCCAAACCAAATCTGATGGCCCAGATGAGATGTCCACCATACGCCCTAGTCAAAGTGCCACGCTGGAATCAGGAAAAGTCAGCCAAGGCCAACGAAATTGGGCCATGGAAATTGCTGAATAGACCCCCCTAATCAGGCCTAAACCCTAACTTTTTTCTCTTTTTCTTTTATTATTTACTTTAATTATTTATTGTTATTATTTTTATTATCATTAACCAATCAAAACTTTTTCTTCATAAAATAAAAAAACCAAAAATATTTTCTTTATTAAAACTAATTTTCAGTATTTTATTTTGTTAATAAATATTAATTTAATTGATTTAGTTTTAATTAGGAATAACTTTTAATATATTTTGCAATAATTAAAATTAATTTAGACAATTAGGTTTTATTAACATTGATCAAATTTATTTTTATTTCTTTAAATATCAAAAATCCAAAAAATATTTATTTTCATTAATTAATTAATTAATTTATTAATTTAATAAGCAACTTAGATCTATTTTCTTTTTAATTCAAAATAACAAAAAAAGATACTTTCTTTCAAAAAGGGTCAAAACCCTAAACTTGCACCCGATTTAATTTCCGCACGCGATTTACTTTCTTTTATCCAATATTGTATTTGTCCCCGGAATGTAATAGATAATTAGGACCATTTAATTATTTTATCGCTTTATTTTTTTCCGTATTTAAATTTCAAAGGGTTGCTTTTGGCGATGTAAATACCCGACGCCTTGTAATTTAATTTCCGCAATTTACTTTCCACAAAATAACTGTTAGATGTTTGATAATAGGAGATGCATGACAAGATTGAATGTTTAACCTAAAATCAACTTAGATCACCATTGACATGTACAAAGATAAAATAACTGAAAACAACACACTCGCACATGCGCACTCTTAGGGCACACCCCACTTGGTTGCCTTCGTACACGGTCATTAAGTATAGGTAGTTTTAGAGATCTTCCTCTTGTCCAAAGATCATAGTTGCCTCGAAACGGTTGCCTCGGATAGTGTTGCCTCAAAAACAAATGATCTAAGACATTAGGGTTACCGCTAAGGCGTCCTAACATTGCTTTAGTGACCGTAAGTCCCTAAATTCGAATTGACCCTTAAACTCCAACGACGATGCTACCTACTCATCAATAGTGGGATAGCATTGCCTAAAGGAAGATAGCATAGAATGATTCATTTTTCGAGTAGGTAGATGGTTCTTAAGTACTTGCTCTTTCAAAAAACAAAATCTTTTCCACACTTACACCTTTCAAAACAAAAACTTCTTCAAACCCACAAACACAAAGAAAAGCAATTTTGAAAACAATATGAGCAAGTACCTAAGAGCCCGTGGATAACCACGGATAGAAAGGGTGCTAGCACCTTCCCTTTCTATAATCTACCCCCCGAACCCGAGAAATATCTCGAAAAAGGAATTTTTCTGTGCTTTTTTCCTTTCCTTATTGGATAAAATAAAAGTCGGTGGCGACTCTTGCTTATCGCGACATTTTGCGAAAACAAACGCAAAACGAAAACCAGCATTCCAAAAAACAGTTAGTTCTCTCCCACCGTATCACAGAACTGGCGACTCTGCTGGGGAGTGAATGTTAGTAGGCATTCAATGTCAGTAGGCATGTAAGGGTGGAGGATGGTAGGAAGAAGAGCGGGATGCTTACCGAGAAAAGTTTAACGAGCAAGAGCAGAAGATCCAATAGTTGACTAGGCAGTTGGAGAACGAGCGGATTCTCAATGACTATGTCCGCACCGACAAGAAGCGACCATGGGAGCACTGATTGTCCTTTGTTTATTTCCTTTCCAGTTCTATTTACTTTCCAGTGTTTCCTTTCTTGTAACTCCTTAAGGGCAATTTGTTGAACAATTTGAATTTCAAGTTTACCTAATAAAAGTGTGTTTCATTTCTTGTTTACAAATTTGAATCTCTCGATTGTCTTTGAAATCATATTATACACATTTCATCCCATGCACTTCATAACAGGTACCCATTACAGGTCTCTTATCTTCTTCGCTGTTTATTTCAGCACTCATCATGTCTGTTGAACCATCAATTGAGCAAGCAATCAAGGCCCTATAGGCTCAAAATGCCTAATTCCAAGAGTTGTTCATGAATCTAGCTAAGGGTCAGCAAGATCTGAAGACCGTGATTCTGAAAGAGAAGAAGAAGAAGAAGAAGAAGAAGAGGACAATCCTGTTTAACATAGGTCACAGGTTTGGAAATAGGCTACGGGATGAAGTTGATTTGACCACCTCATCTGGAGGGAAAGATAGTCAAGAGGAAAGAAGGGCTCCTAGCCCTGTGGTCTCAGACAATGAGACGGACTTCGACGAAGACCAGTATCCTCCTGCTGAGGATATATACAAACAACTGGAAGACCGGTTGAGTGCGATGGAAGTTCAGAAAGTGTCTGGTCTGGACTTTGGTGATCTGGGTCTATTATCTGGGGTAGTAATTCCCCACAAATTCAAAGCACCAACCTTTGCTAAGTATGACGAAGTTTCTTATCTGAAGTTGCACCTCTGGTCATATGTAAGGAAGATTCAGCCATACACCGCTGATAAGAACCTATGGATCCACTTCTTTCAAGATAGTCTCTCGGGGACTCAGCTTGAATGGTTTTACCAGTTAGACGGAGCCAGTATCCACAGTTGGGAAGATTTGACTGATGCTTTCTATAAGCAGTACCAATACAACGCCGACCTTGCTCCCACGCGTACCCAACTCCAGGGTATGTCAATAAGAACGGGCGAAGGTTTCAAAGATTATGCTCAGAAGTGGAGGGACCTCGCCGGAAGAGTGCAACCACCCTTGGCTGATCGGGAGCTTGTGGATATGTTTCTGGGGACCTTGTCTGGTCCATTTTTCAACCATCTCATTGGAAGCTCTTCGTCTGGGTTTACAGAGATAATTATGACCGGTGAAAGGATTGAGGCCGATATTAAGGCTGGTAAGATACAAAAGGGTGCTTCATCGAGCACTGAGAAAAAGCCTTTTAAGAAAGAGTCTAGTGTTGTCTACGGTTCGAAAAGCCAGAATAGACCTGAACGCCGCCAAGATGTTAATGCAGTTGTTATTTCAAGACCTGCTGGTGCTCCTCAGCACAACAATCAACAAAAGGTCGAGAGACCTCGAAGACAGTTCACTCAGCTCAACATGACTTTATCTCAGATTCTGCCACAGTTATTGAAAACCAAGCTAGTGATTCCAACGGAAGCCCCGAAGAATCCAAATACAACATCACTGAAGTACAACCCTAATGCCCGCTGTGCTTTTCACTCTGATAGCCCAGAGCATAATACAGATGATTGTTGGTCTTTGATGAACAAAATACAGGACTTAATTGATTCTAAGGAGATTGAGTTCAAGACGCCCGAAAGACCTAATGTTGTGACTGCTCCTATGCCGAAGCATGGAGTGAATGCTATAGATGAAGACTCGTTTGTGTTTTCTGTGAACGACATTGTTACCCATTTGATGACTGTGAAGAAGAACCTTTTGTTGGCCAGTTTATTTCCGGGTTGTGGCGAAGGTTGCCGTATGTGTTCTACCCTACCAACCGGTTTCCTGATGGATAGTAAAGAAATTCTGTTTGAGAAGGTTGTTGTTCCCTTAGTTCATACTGAAGAAGTTGCTATTATTACCATTTTCGACAATTCTTCCAAGGCTTCCTCGAGAAAGCCTGTTAGAATTACATCTGTTCCAAGAATCGCACCATTGATCATCACTATTCTTAGGCCTATCCCCTACACCTCTGATAAAGCTATACCTTGGCATTACGGGGTTCATGTTTATTTTCATGGAGTTAAACAAGATTTGGATGATGATATTGACGTCAGCAATATTGTTGGACCTGCTAAAGTCACCTGCAGCGGAAGGCTTTTCTCACCTGATATCTCTCCACCAACTGCCCAGAAACCTGTTGTTATCCCACCTGCCAGTGTACCTGCTACTGTTCCTATTCAAGTTCCTATTCTTACCCCTGTCACCGAGTCCTCTAACACTCGGGGCAAGGGGACCACCAGTGAGCCTTCCCAGACGGAGGCCCCGAAGACGATTACTGTTGAAGCTTCTAGACAAGAGATGGAAGAGATTCTGAAGATCATAAAAAATAGTTACTATAATGTAGTTGAACAGGTGGGGCAAACCCCGTCCAAGATTTCTATGTTGTCACTATTGATATGCTTAGAGGCCCATGCCAAGGCTCTGATTACATTCCTGAAGACTGCACACGTACCACAAGAGACATCAGCTGATCAGTTTAAAGATTGCGTGGCTAATCTGATTGCTGATAATGGGTTGGGTTTCTCTGACGCCGACTTGACTGCTAAAGGGAAGAATCACAATGATGCCCTGCATGTCTCCATTGAATGCATGGGGCACTACTCTTGCTCATGTATTAGTGGATATTGGTTCCTCACTGAACGTCTTGCCTAAGAAAGCTCTAGACCGGTTAGATTGTAAAGGGTTGGAGCTGAAACCAAGCAATATCGTCGTCAGGGCCTTGGATGGGTCTAAGAGGATGGTGCACGGAGAAGTTGATATCTCGATTAAGGTTGGTTCTCAGGTTTTTGCATCTACATTCTATGTGATGGATATTCGCCCATCTTATTCTTGTTTGTTGGGTCGCCCATGGATCCACAAAGCTGGGGCCGTAGCCTCAACACTCCACCAGAAGCTGAAGTACCCAGTGAAAGGGAAGATTGTGACAGTACAAGGAGATGAGGAGTACATGGTGAGCAACCTTAACTCTTTCCGATATGTAGAAATGGATGGGGAGTTCATTGAGACCCCATTTCAACATTTTGAAGAGGTTCCCCAGACACTGGCATCAACTGAGACTGTTGTTGAAGATTCTCCTATGAAGATGGCTTCCCTCAAGGATGCCCGGGCAGTTGTCGAGAAAGGTGGGTGTGCGAATTGGGGACAACTCCATGATTTTACACAGAAAACTAACAAGTTTGGTTTGGGTTTTACTTCAGAAGCTCAAAGGGCTGTTCGGAATGCACGGATCGGAAGACCTCCCGTGTTCATCAGCAATTCGGGAGTGAATGCCATTGAAGACGATATTGAAGAGTCTGAGTTCGACAATTGGATCTACCCTACGACCTACGATGGACCAAGCAACTAGACAGCAAAGGACTTCATCCCTATTTCTTTTGTTACCCAGTAATGAAACTTTTTGTTTTGAATCTGTAACAGACAATGTTTTAAACTTTATGGCCCGGTGTCTTACCCGGGGCACTGTGGCTTCATTTGTGAGGGCTTTATGTGTGTCATTTTCATATATCATTAATAAGAGAATTGGACGTTTCTTGCATTTCAAATCTTGCGCTCCTTGTTTTTCTTTTATTATATATTGCAAAACAGCTATTTTACACACACTCACATATACAGGTCTACATCCACTCTGGATCTCACTGGTAACGACTCTGCTACTGCCAGTTATGACTTCGAAAGTATGATCAACTTAGTCGAAGACGAAGGTGAAGATGATTGTGAAGTGCCTGGTGAAATTGCAAGACTGCTACTCCAAGAAGAGAGGGTTATTCAGCCGCATGAAGAGCCAGTGGAATCAGTAAATCTGGGTATAGAGACAGACAAGAAAGAAGTTAAGATCGGTGCAAACCTAGAAGCTAGTGTTAAGCAACGGTTGATTCAGATGCTGCGTGACTATGTTGAGATCTTTGCCTGGTCTTATGAAGATATGCCTGGGTTGGATATCGATATTGTGGTTCATCGCCTACCTACCAAGGAAGACTGTCCTCCAGTAAAACAGAAGGTCCGCCGGATGCGCCCAGAGATGTCTGAGAAAATCAAGGCTGAAGTTATGAAACAATTTGACGCTGGTTTTCTAGCAGTTACTTCTTACCCTCAGTGGGTGGCCAATGTGGTTCCTGTACCTAAGAAGGATGGTAAGGTCCGAATGTGTGTTGACTACAGGGATCTGAACAGGGCGAGCCCCAAGGATGATTTCCCTCTGCCTCACATTGACGTTCTGGTTGACAACACTGCTCAGCACGAGGTATTCTCCTTTATGGATGGTTTCTCCGGTTATAATCAGACTAAGATGGCTCCCGAAGACATGGAGAAGATAACCTTTGTTACTCAATGGGATACCTTTTGCTACAAGGTCATGCCTTTCGGATTGAAAAATGCTGGGGCAACGTATCAGCGCGCCATGGTCGCTTTGTTCCATGACATGATCCATCATGAGATTGAGGTATACGTCGATGACATGATTGCAAGATCCCAGACTGAGGAAGAACATATGGACCATCTTCAGAAGCTATTTGACAGGTTGAAGTTGTACAAGCTGAGGTTAAACCCGAACAAGTGCACCTTCGGGGTGAGATCTGGTAAGCTGCTGGGTTTCGTCGTAAGTGACAAAGGCATTCAAGTGGATCATGCCAAGGTGAAGGCCATACAGGAAATGCCATCTCCCAAAATAGAGAAAGAAGTCAGAGGCTTTTTGGGACGGTTGAATTAAATTGCCCGATTCATCTCGCACCTGACTGCTACTTGTGAGCCAATCTTCAAGCTGCTGAAGAAAGATCAAGTAGTACGTTGGAACGATGAATTCCAGGCCGCTTTCGAAAGGATCAAAGAGTATCTCCAAGGGCCACCTATTCTGATGCCACCAGTTGAAGGGAGACCTTTGATCTTATACTTGACAGTACTCGACAATTCAATGGGGTGTGTGCTGGGTCAGCATGACGAGTCTGGCCGAAAAGAGCATGCTATTTATTACCTTAGCAAAAAGTTTACCGACTGTGAGACCCGATACTCACTGCTCGAGAAAACTTGCTGCGCTTTGGCATGGGCTTCTCGCCGGCTGAGACAATATATGTTGACTCACACTACTCTATTGATATCAAAGATGGATCTAATCAAGTATATCTTCGAGAAGCCTGCCTTGTCTGGAAGAATAGCGAGATGGCAGATGATCTTGACTGAGTATGATATCCAGTACACGACCCAAAAGGCAATCAAGGGAAGTGTGTTGGCAGACCATTTGGCTCATCAAGCAGTGGATGATTACCAGTCTATGAACTTTGAATTTCCAGATGAGAATATCATGTTGGTAACTGATTGCGAGAAACCTGGACCAGATGAAGGACCTGAGGAAGGATCCCGATGGTCTATGTACTTTGATGGAGCTTCGAATGCTTTGGGTAACGGCATTGGCACCATGATCATATCTCCTAAAGGCTATCATACTCCGTTCACCGCCCGACTATGTTTCAACTGCACCAATAACACGGCGGAGTATGAGGCGTGCATTATGGGTCTTCGAGTAGCAATTGACCTAAGGATTAAGTTCTTGAGTGTTTTCCAAGATTCCGCTCTTGTGATCAGTCAGATCAAAGGCGAGTGGGATACGAAACACCCTAATATTATTCCTTATAAGGAGTATGTGTTGACTTTGCTTCCCCATTTCGAGGAGATAACTTTTGAACACTTCCCTAGAGAGGAGAATCAGTTGGCGGACGCGCTGCATATGATGTCTTCTATGTTCAAAGTCAATTGGGACAACGAGGCTCCCCGAATTATCATTGAAAGATTGGACGAACCCGCGCATTGCTGTGACATTGAGACTGAAGAGGTAGCAGATAAACCCTGGTTTCACGAAGTAAAAAGGTATATTGAGGCTCAGGAATACCCCGAGGGTGCATCTGTTAATGACAAGAAGTTTCTAAGGAGGTTTGCGGCGAAGTTCTTCATCAGTAATGGCATCCTTTACAAGCGTAACCATGATTCAACCTTACTGCGATGTGTGGATAAGATCGAGGCAGAAAGGATCATGGCAGATTTACATGAAGGGACTTTCGGAACTCATTCCAGTGGACATACCATGGCAAAGAAAATCCTTCGGGCAGGATATTATTGGTCCACAATGGAAGCTGACTGTTATCAGCATTCTCGGACATGCCACAAGTGTCAAGTCTATACTGATAAGGTGCACATACCTCCAGTCCCTCTGAACGTCTTGACGGCACCTTGGCCTTTTGCAATATGGGGCATTGATATGATCGGCGAGATCAGACCTACGACATCCAATGGGCATCGTTTCATCCTAGTAGCTATTGATTACTTTATGAAGTGGGTTGAAGCAGCTTCCTTTGCTACAGTAACCAAGAACGTCGTGGCACGGTTCATTCGGCACAATCTGATATGTCGATACGGTGTACCAGAGAGGATCATTACGGACAATGGTACCAATCTCAACAACAAGATAATCACTGAGCTCTGCAAGCAGTTCAAGATACAGCATCACAACTCTTCTCCTTATCGGCTGAAGATGAATGGGCATGTTGAAGCGGCTAATAAGAACATTAAGAAGATTGTGCAGAAGATGACAGTGACATACAAATACTGGCACGAGATGTTACCTTTTGCTCTTCATGGGTACTGTACCTCAGCGCGGACGTCAAGAGGGGCAACACCCTATTAGTTAGTATATGGCATGGAGGCATTCTTGCCCATTGAAGTTCAGATACCCTCTCTTCGGATCATGAAGGATGCAGGTTTGAGCGAAGATGACTGGATTCAGACTCGACTTGATCAGTTGAACCTAATCGACAAAAAGAGACTTACTGCTGTTTGTCATGGTCAGACGTACCAAAAATGGATGATCAAGGCATTTAACAAGAAAGTTAGACGGTAAGAGTATCAAGTTGGGGATCTGGTAATCAAGCGCATTATCTTACCTCAAGGTGATCCCAGGGGCAAATGGACCCCTACTTACGAAGGGCCATTTGTGGTTAAGAACATTTTCTCAGGAGGAGCTATGATTCTAACCACCAAGGATGGTGAAGACCTTCCTCACCCCGCAATGCAGACATAGTGAAAAGATACTACGCATAATCAAAGACCCGCTAGGTTGACTAGCCTAGGAAAAAATAAGGGCTTCCCGGCGAACCAAAAGGGTTCGGGCAAAATTAAGGGATGAAAATGAAAAATCTATACACCCGGCAAGTCGAAAATATGAAAAGGCGACTTGGGCAAAAAAAGGGTATCCCGGTGGACTGAAAACCCGAAAGGGCAGTTCAGGCAAAAATTAGGGATTAAAGCCTAACACTATGTCTCATTGGATCACCTTGCATCCAGACTTCGGTATCAACTATCAAGCTCAGACGGCACTAATCAATTTGATCTACCTTCAACTAACAGCAAAGCAATGAGATGCTCGAGGACATAAAGGAAATAGCAGAGTTGGAACCCAGTGGGATTATTCACATAGCTGTTTTGTTTTCGTTTCACAAATTGTATAAATTCTATTTGTTCGGCGGCGTTCTCTTACTAGGACGTCAGCCTCTTGTACAAAAACGCCTATTTACAGGCCAAACTTAAAAATCAATACAATTCATTTTCAAAGAAATTTCAAACTGTTTTTCCTTTATCTGTTTTGTGTTGCAAAGAACGTCCAATGTTCATTTTTGATATATGCATTTGACATTAATTGCTGCTCATAAATATTTACATGCGAAACAAAAGACGAATTACTGGTAATATCAGAAACATGGGCAATAGAATTGTCCAAGCTGTACAGTTGCTCTGTCCACCAGGTACCGGGTAAATTCATCTGAAGAATATGGCTAAGATACCTTCACTCCCTGCAGAGTAAGACAGTAATGGTAGCTCTCCCCCAGCTGATACTTGCAACTGTAAATGAATCGGTAATATTCTCCCCAAGCAGATTTGTCTACCATCAGCACTAAAAAGGCTTGATATCCCAGGCAGTCTTAATATTCCCTAGCAGAGTATAAGAATGTTCCCCGGCAGAACACAAGATACCCCCAGTGGAGTTAAAATTTGCCCAATGCAGTCTGAAAAAGCTTCCCCAACAAAGTTGAAGCATCATACCCAGTAGACTCTGGAAGTTTATCCCCAGCAGAGTATAAAATAAATCTCCCCAACCAAGTTCAAAGGATCATTCCCAGCAGAATTCAGAGGATTATCCCCATAAAAATCTAACGGGTTATCCCCAGTAACGTCGCCACTGAGAGATCGTCCCCAGCGGAGTTCTTTCCTTTCACGAACAGAATTCAATCCTCAACAGATTCAATATCACCAGCAACGATAAGTCATCCCGACAGAATTTATCAATGGAATCCTAAGCAGAGCATCTCTTCCCCACAGAGTAATCTCCTCATCAGTTTATTCCCCAACAGAGTTATCTTCTCCTACAGGTTTATTCTCGCAATCACCTTCGTTCACCATCCCCAGCGGAAGCGAAGAATTCAACTCTTGTCTCCAGCAGCTATCCGGGATTTATTTTCCCCAGCTAAAACATTACATTTCCATATATCATGATACATACATATACGCATCATATAACACAATCTCATTTATTTTGAGAACATCATTGCTTGATCCATATCATGCATTGCATATGACTGACTCTTTACCATTTTAGGGAAAGACGAATCAGTAAACACCGCTGACTACTCATATGACCTGGTAGTCCCCTCAAAAGAAAAGATTACATCTATGGAAGACTTTCGTCTGGTTCAGCTAAATCGATTCGAAGATTTTTCTGATTCTTATCCAGTCAAAGTTAATCCAAGACCTTCTTTGGTTCAGTTAGATCAACGCGAAGATCTCCCTGATTCATATTCCAGTTGAAGATATTCCAAAACTTTCGTCTGGTTCAGCTAAATCGATTCGAAGATTTTTCTGATTTTTATCCAGTCAAAGTTAATCCAAGACCTCCTCTGGTTTAGTCAGATCGACGCGGAGATCTCCCTGATTCGTGTTCCAGTTGAAGTTATTCCAAGACTTTCGTCTGGTTCAGTTAAATCAATTCGAAGATTTTTCTGATTCTTATCCAGCCAAAGTTAATCCAAGACCTCCTCTGGTTCAGTCAGATCGCCGCGAAGATCTCCCTGATTCGTATTCCAGTTGAATTTATTCCAAGACTGTCGTCTGGTTCAGTTAAATCGATTCAAAGATTTTTTTTATTCTTATCCAGCCAAAGTTAATCCAAGACCTCCTCTAGTTCAGTCAGATCGACGCGAAGATCTCCCTGATTCGTATTCCAGAAGAAGTTATTCCAAGACTTTCGTCTGGTTCAGTTAAATCAATTTGAAGATTTTTCTGATTCTTATCCAGCCAAAATTAATCCAAAACCTCCTCTGGCTCAGTCAGATCGACACGAAGATCTCCCTGATTCGTATTCCAGTTGAAGTTATTCCAAGACTTTCGTATGGTTCAGTTAAATCGATTCGAAGATTTTTCTGATTCTTATCCAGTCAAAGTTAATCCAAGACCTTCTCTGGTTCAGTCAGATCGACGATAAGATCTCCCTGATTTGTATTCCAGTAGAATCTCAAAACCACCTATCAACAGTCTCCAAATGGCATCTGTAAGCCCATTCCCGATATCACCAGGCTGATACCACTTCATGCGAGTGCAAATTTCTGGGCACTCTAGTGTTCAATCATCTTCCACCTTTGGATCGCAAAAGGCCCGAAAGCCAATCTATATCTGCAGGTTTAAGAAGATTGAACAGGGGCAGCTGTTATACCCCAAAATTTTCCCTCTCATATTTCTCAAAACATTGCAAGAAAAATCTCCAAGTTGCTCAAGATTGCTCAAGAGTTAGACAGTCAAACTATCTCCTAAGGCAGTCAACCTCAAATTAGGGTTTTATGTTGCATCAAGGTACTTGCATATAAACAACCTCAAGTTCTCCCCAATGTCCTAATATGTTCTCAAGTTCATCCATGTCAAGTTTCAAGCCTTGTAGAGGAAGTTTGCTCAGTCAATTGCTCAAAGGGTCCAAAAATCGACTGTGTTAGGGCAAAAGTCAACTGTGACCCAAATATAGTCAAACTTCAATATTTTTTGCCAAAATTCTAATTTTGAAGGATATTTCATCATTTGATCAAGGGTTGATCATGATTCATCAAGAATTGCTCAAAATTCATCAAGACTCAAAAGTTGCTAAATTAGGGTTTTGTAGGAAAAGTCAACTCAACTTTGACCAAGCATAACTTTCTCACACTTTATGAAAAATGACCCATCCAAATCTCATCTTGAATAACATTCAATTTCCTACAATCCATATTCATACCCTAAGATCAAGAAATGCACTCATAAAAGTTACAAATTTGGACATTATAGGTCATTTTTGAAAGTCAACAAAAACACCTTTTTTTCCAAAGCTTATATCTTGAGCATGGAATATCAAAATCGTATGAGACCAAAAGGGTTGGTTGGAGTACATCTCAAGCTTTCTAAAAAGTCCAAGAGCACTTCCAAAAGTTCAAAATTGAAGAAGTTATGCATTGTTGAAGTTGGGAATTTTTGCAAAATTGCCAAAAGTCAACTATCCCCAAAACTTCAAATTTTGTCAAATGGGCCCATTCTTTTCCACTTGATTGGATCTTGTCACACTACACACGTGTCCTAGATTCATCCTTGTGTCCATTTATCAATTTTTCTATTTTATTAGATTTTTTATTGAATTATTCCATTTTAATCAATTTAAATCAAATAAAATCACAAAAACTTGATTACATGAGATCTTTTTCTATTTTCAGGACCTAATCATCATCGATGTCATGATCAAATTCGTATCAATCATTCCATGTGCAAAAAGATTTTATTTTTGGCAAATTAAGCAAGTTTTCAATGGAGGATCAAATCCAATCTCAAGGCATTAATGTACAAGGATTCAAGACCAATTTGTTGACCTAATACATTGCAGCATACATATACAATCCAAAGCACACAAATTTGAGACCTAGAGGCTGCAAGAACATCAAAAACAAACTTGCAAAAATTGGCAAAAAGTGTGAGACTGAAATCAAGATTGGAGGCACTTTCAGGACTTAACAAGCATCCCAATCGCTTCCTGGCAATTCCCAGAAGCAAAACCAATCAGAATCACTCATTCTCCAGCCTCCTAAAGCACTGTAAGCACCTCACGGATCTGCCATGTTCTTGGATTCACAAACCTTCATTCTTGCATCCATTCTCAAAAACGATTGCATATTCTGATTCCTCGTGTCATTTGTTAACTTTCTGCTATAACCAATTTTATTTTCATGCTTTGTATCGTAAAACACCATTGTAGGTTTTTCTAGGGTTTTTTTAGGGGTTTTTATTACAGGAAAAATTGACTAATAAAAGGGGCATGGTTGAGACCGGGATGAGGAGGCGAGTATGGCCATGCCTTTGGATTGCATTTTTGTAGCTCGTAGCAAGTTTTGGAGATGGCATGGCTTATAGCTACGGACTTGCGTCCGTTGGTATAGGTTGAGAATGTTTTAGCCACGGTCCAACAACAGGGCCGATGGCGTGTCATGTTCCAATTTGCTTATTCAAAAATAGCGCGCTTTATTTTATTTTCTGATCCATTAATTTGCTTTTGTTTTATTATTATTAGTTTTCAATACACTAACAACTAAAGCGTAGTTGTTGAGTGGCAAAGGCGTTGTCCAATGATCAACAAGACCTGGGTTCGAATCCCAGGTCCCCCATATATTTGTTATATTTTTCTTCCAGGTGATCCAATACGAACCAATGCTTAAGGCCTATCATATGCCATCAAGCATCAAAGCACCAGATGTCCCCAGGCCAAATTTGATGTCCCAGATGGGATGTCCACCATACGCCCTAGTCAAAGTGCCACGCTGGAATCAGGAAAAGTCAGCCAAGGCCAACGAAATTGGGCCATGGAAATTGCTGAATAGACCCCCCTAATCAGGCCCAAACCCTAAATTTTTTCTCTTTTTCTTTTATTATTTACTTTAATTATTTATTGTTATTATTTTTATTATCATTAACCAAACAAAACTTTTTCTTCATAAAATAAAAAAACCAAAAATATTTTCTTTATTAAAACTAATTTTCAGTATTTTATTTTGTTAATAAATATTAATTTAATTGATTTAGTTTTAATTAGGAATAACTTTTAATATATTTTGCAATAATTAAAATTAATTTAGACAATTAGGTTTTATTAACATTGATCAAATTTATTTTTATTTCTTTAAATATCAAAAATCCAAAAAATATTTATTTTCATTAATTTATTTATTTATTTATTTAATAAGTAACTTAGATCTAATTTCTTTTTAATTCAAAATAACAAAAAAAGATACTTTCTTTCAAAAAGGGTCAAAACCCTAAACTTGCACCCGATTTAATTTCCGCACGCGATTTACTTTCTTTTATCCAATATTGTATTTGTTCCTGGAATGTAATAGATAATTAGGACCATTTAATTATTTTATCGCTTTATTTATTTTCCATATTTAAATTTCAAAGGGTTGCTTTTGGCGATGTAAATACCCGACGCCTTGTAATTTAATTTCCGCAATTTACTTTCCGCAAAATAACTGTTAGATGTTTGATAATAGGGGATGCATGACAAGATTGAATGTTTAACCTAAAATCAACTTAGATCACCATTGACACGTACAAAGACAAAATAACTGAAAACAACACATTCGCACATGCGCACTCTTAGGGTACACCCCACTTGGTTGCCTTCGTACACGGTCATTAAGTATAGGTAGTTTTAGAGGTCGTCCTCTTGTCCAAAGATCATAGTTGCCTCGAAACGGTTGCCTCAGATATTGTTGCATCAAAAACAAATGATCTAAGACATTAGGGTTACCGCTAAGGCGTCCTAACATTGCTTTAGTGACCGTAAGTGCTTAAATTCGAATTGACCCTTAAACTCCAAAGACGATGCTACCTACTCATCAATATTGGGATAGCATTGTGTTGTACCCCAAAATTTTCCCTCCCATATTCTTCAAGATTTGTCAGGATCAACCTCCAAATAGTTCAAAATCTCTCAAGGGTTGCACAGTCCAATTGCCTCCTAAGCCAGACAAAATTAGGGTTTTGGTTCTTGCAAGGAAGTTGAGGTTTTCAAGGGCTCAATCAAGTCCCACATGCTCATATACATTGTCAAGCACCTACATGTCAAGTTTCAAGGCTCACAAGGTCAAGTTGCACAGTCAAAAACCCTAATGGCCTCACAATCAACTGTAGGGGCAAAATGGTCATTTGGCAGTCAAAAGTCAAAATTTTTGGTCAACATCTTATTTTGAAGCCACAATCATCATTTGGTCAAATCTTGACCATGATTTCACAAGAATGGCTCAAAAATCATCAAGATGCAAAAGTTTCTATTTTTGGACAGCTGAAAAGTCAATTGTAACTTGACCAAGGCATAACTTTTTCATGGTTCATCAGAAAAATCCCATCCAATGCTCATTTTGAAGGGGAGGACATTTCCTACAATTCATCTTCACATTCCAAGTCCAAGAAATGCTCTCACAAAAAGTTATCAATTTCAACATTATAGGTCATTTTCAAAAGTCAACAAAAAGGCACTTTAAGTCAAAGACCATAACTTGATATTGGTAAATCAAAATGACATGGGACCAAAGGCATTGGTTAGAGGACTTCAAGACCTTTCCAAAATGTCCAAGAACATGTTCATATGATCAAAATTGAGCAAGATATGCATTGGAGAAGTTGGGAAATTTTTGTGAAATGGCAAAAGTCAAGTATCCTTGAAACTTCATTTTTTGACAAAAGGGCCCACTTTTCCCACTTGATCCAACTTTTCCATGCCACCCACGTGTCCCATGTTTTATTTCAAGATTAAAAATTAATTTTTCTATTTTTATTTAATTTTATTTGATTTAATTCATTTTAAATCTTTAAAATTCAAATAAAAATCAAAGAAATTAATTAAGGGATATTTTGTGGTTTGAATAGCCTTGATGCATCATGAAACACATACCAATTTCGTGTACATCCTATTATTAGCATGGAATTCAAATTTTGGACAAACATGGCAAGTGCTTTAATGGTGTTAAAGAGGAAATCAAAAACTTCATTGCAAGGGTTAAGAGCTCATAATATTGTTTGATTCTCATTCAAAGACATATATGCAAGCCTCTCATACCATTTACACGACCGAGAACTCTCTAAAACGGCCAAAGCAAATCCAAAAAACTTGAAGAAAAATCACAAACTGAAAACCACTTTCCAGCATAATTCGAGCCTTCCTTTTGATCCAAATACGTTCCCAGCATTGCCAGGAATCATCTGCAGCCAAGAACGAGCCAAAAACCCCAAGAACTCGTGCTACACAAGTCATACGGTTTACCTTCTTTCTCAAAATCACAATCATCCATTCATGCGTTTTTAACACTTTTTATTGATTGCATTGTGCTCACAGGATCCATACGAAGCTTTCCATATAATTCAATTTGATTATAAAGCCCTGGAATGAAAAATACCATTAGTGAATCCTAGGGTTTCAGAGCTTGTAATTTGGGGCTTTTACCATACTGTAAAATTAAGCCTCAAGACATACATGGTCAAACCCAGTAGGATGAGACGAATCCAAAGCATACCTCGCGCCCTTTTTATGTTCACTATATAGCTAATCGCTATTTTTGACATTGGTATTTTGTGGGGGTTTAAAACCCCCGTTATTTGTCTGTGTTTTTGTTTCAGGAACGAAGACGATGATGAGGTGTCCATGCGTGGTTGGTTTATTCAAATCACGCGCGCTCCTTTTTTTATTTTCCAGCATGTGACGCGTTTATTCAATATAATATTACTTTCTTATTATTATTACAATTGAGGCGTTTGGTGTAGTGGCAGGGCGAGAGAGATTTGAGCGCTGGGACCTGGGTTCGATTCCCAGGTCCCCCAATTTCCTTGTTTCATTTTTTTTCCCAGGTAATCACGTGTAGGCCCTCAAACAGCAACGCACCATAAACCTCACAGATCCAAGCGCCAGGTGGCCATGATCATAGATCCAAAGGAAAAAAAGTGATGAATACCATGTGCTCAGTCAAAGCATGCTGCAGGCAATCCAAGAAGTCAACGTGGCTGAAAGCTTCATTGGGCCTCAAATTCCAATCAAACACCCTCAATTCCAGCCCAAACCCCCCTTGGGTTTGCTTTTCCTTTTTTATTATTTTGTCATTTGCCTTATTTTTTTTTTCTTATTCCTTTTTTTTTAACCATTAACATAATTTATCTTTTCATAAAAAATCAAAAAAATAGAATTAATATTATTATTATTATTAAGTTCATATTATTTTTTGTAAATAAAATATTAACAACTAAAATAGTTTAATTAGGTCAACTTTAATTTCTTTTTCTTTACAATCAATAAAAATAATTTAGAATTAGGTTAACTTAGAATTTTAATTCTTTTATTTTATTTCATTAAAAAATATAAAAACACAAAAAAATATTTTCTTTTAATAAATTGATTAATTAGTTTTAATCTCATTTAATCACAAAAAAAAGACAAAAAAAATTCATTTCTTTTCTTAAAAGGGTCAAAACCCTTAAGGCATTCCCGATTAACTTTTATTCGCGCGCGGTTTATTTTGATTATTATGTAATTGCTTCCAAAAATGTAATAGTAATTAGGTTTATCGCTTTAGTTAATTTCTCGTACTTATTTACCAAAACGGGTCTTTGTATTTTTGGCGATGTATAGACCCGCGCTTTGTAATAGCGTAGAATTTATCTTTCGGCAATTTACTTTCCGCACCCCTAACTGTTAAATGCATGAAAGAATGTATGTAAATAAAATTAACCTGTATCTCATAAATAACATGTACAAAAACATTAACTGAAAAACAACACACAAAGCACATGCCACTTCTAGGGTACGCCTCACTGGTTGCCTCGAACGTGGTCATCAAGTATAGGACGTCTTAGAGGTCGCCCTTCTGTCCAAAAGATCCAGTTGCCTCGAAACGGTTGCCTCGGATACAAAGGATCTAGGACATTAGGGTTACCACTAAGATGTCCTACCATTGCTTCGGTGACCACACTGTCCCGATAATCGAATTGACCTGAAAAACTCCAACGATGGTGCTACCTACCTCTCAATGGTGGGATAGCACTATCTAAAGGACTCTTACACAGCTTAATTCCTTAGGTTAGGTAGATGACTCATGGGTACTTGCTCTTTTTCAAAACAAACAATATACTTTTCACACCTTACACTTTCAAAAAGTTTTCAAACAATACTTCATACACTCTTGAGGACTGATACAAGAGTTACCTAGAAGTTTTCGAACGAACTTTTTTCAAAACCCACACACACTTGAAAAGAAAACAAATTTTGAAAACATAAGAGCAAGTACCTAAGAGCCCGTGGATAACCACGGATAGAAAGGGTGCTAACACCTTCCCTTTCTATAAATCTACCTCTCGAACCGAGAAACATTCTCATAAGGAATTTTGCTGTGCTTTTGTCCTTTCCATGTTGGAGAACATAAAAGACGGTGGCGACTCTGGCTTACCGCGACATTTCATGAACCAGCTTAAAACAACAGTCAGTTCTATTTCCACCGATCACAGAACTGGCGACTCTGCTGGGGATACTAAAAGTGAGGTGTACCTTAGGATTAGATCATACTTATGTTTTCAATTGCTTTGCTTTGATTGCTTTATATTTGTGGGCTTTGCATCGGAGTTTCATAGATCCTAACCTGGATCTGGGGATACCCTTTTAGGTAGCATAAGCTGTGAGGGACCTGTCCGGCGTAGACCGACACGGGTGAAGCAGTGGCTACGTTGGTGTGTCACCTTGGTCTGTACTGATATCCCTTGTGTTGCAACGAGGAGAATATGGGACTTCTGAGGAGTCATTAAGCACCAACCAACCTTAGAACCCTAATGTGACCCAACTTGTCCATAGAACAGTAGCAGTATGCTACACCCATTGAGGCTAAACTCTCGCGATGGTTCTGGCTGCAAGAAAAGATTGTGACGCTGGAGTTATGACCGATTGAGAGTAGTCAGTGATATTGGGATCCTCTAGAACCCGGTTACTTTTGATAGGACAGGTCTTAACCAACGAAATTGAAAGAGGGTAGTACCTGAACTTCATGTTGGCCTAAACTCTAAGGGCTATCTGGTGTGACTTGTGTGCCTTATCATGTTTACCTTTGTGAATATTTGTGGTGTGCTTTATCATAACATCATACCATCATAGACATTGCATGCATCCTGCATAAGGACTGACCTATTTCAAAGACAAGAGGGTTTCACCTTTGCTCTGTTTTGTAGGACATCATGATGCCTGTGCGAAGGAACATTATCCGGCTCAATTTTGTTCACCCACCTGATTTGCTTAAAGAGTTGGTTGACAGAATTCCAAACACTGCTTCCTTCATCCATAGGCATGGTTCTCTTCTCGGTTTAGTCACTTCAAAGTGGGACCAACAACTGATGAGTGTCTTGACCCAGTTTTATGACCCCTTGTACAATTGCTTCACCTTTCAAGACTTCCAGCTGGTCCCTACCCTAGAAGAATTCTCTGATTTGCTTGGTATCCCTATCTTGGATCAGACTCCCTTCACTGGATGGGAAAAGGCTCCTAGACTTGAGGAGATTGCTGCAGCCCTTCCCTTGACCAACAAGGAGGTAATGGACAACTGGGTGACTAGAAGTGGAGTTAAGGGCTTCTTGGCTAAGTTTCTGATTGGTAAAGGTAACAGTTTCTGGAATGACTTAGACTTCAGGGCGTACGAGGACATTTTGGCTCTCTTAATCTATGGTCTAGTATTGTTTCCAAATCCTGATAACTTTGTCAATATCAATGCCATAAGGATCTTCATGTCTCGGAACCCTATACCCACTCTCTTGGGTGATATCCTGCAATAACTCTACGCCCGTACTGCCCGAAGACGGGGAACTCTGTGGTGTTGTGCTCCTTTGTTAGTGAGGTGGTTTATTTCGCACCTCCCCAAGTTCGTGCTGAAGAACCAAGAAGGGAGAGGCTGGGCTCATAGGTTAATGTCTCTCACTGATAATGACA
Source organism: Vicia faba (assembly GCA_948472305.1). Lineage (NCBI taxonomy): Eukaryota > Viridiplantae > Streptophyta > Magnoliopsida > Fabales > Fabaceae > Vicia > Vicia faba. The sequence goes on from OX451740.1 coordinate 66,902,594, forward strand.
TCATTTGGACTCTCAGAGGTTTAGATGAGGTGGCTGTTATTGATTGTTGCGGAGAGTATCCTAATGTTCCATTGATTGGTACTCAGGGGGGAATCTCTTATAATCCATGTTTAGCTCTCCGTCAGTTTGGAAGAGCCAGAAGAGCAGGGCCTCATGAGATGTTGGTACCTCACATCAGTTTTGAGTTTCAGGTAGATAGTGACGAACTGCACCGTAGATTCATCAAAGCTTGGGACGGAATTCACAAAGCTGACCCACATGAGTTGGGACCGAAGACTTCTCTACCAATGGAACCCTATTACAGATGGGTCCGCATCTGTGCTCAGAAGTTAGGTATGCCATATGAAGCTGTCAGGCCTATCATTCTTGAAATTCCTGATAAAGACGGGGTTCTTCCAACCATACTCCCTCCTCAGATACCCACTGATGTTGATACCCTAAAGAGATCTTGGGTGCAACTACAGGAAGAGCGGGATTATTATCGGGAAAAGTTCAACGAACAGGAACAGAAGATCCAGAAGCTGACCAAGCAATTGGAGAATGAGCGAACCCTGAATGACTATATCCGTACTGAGAAGAGGAGGCCATGGGAGCACTGATGGGCTTTGGATGTTTCTTTTACAACTTTATTTCCTTTTCAGTATTTTCATTCTTGTAACGCCTAAGGGCAAATTGTTGAACAATTTAAAGTTTGAATCTAATAAAGTGTGTTTCCCTTTTGTCTACAAAGTTGATTCCCTATTGTCTTTGATAACATAATTCATACGCATTTCATTCATCATATGCATCACAGGTACCCTTTTTCTACAGGTTGCTTAATCTTCTTCGCTGTTTATTTCAGCACTCAGTCATCATGAATCCTGAACTCGCTACCGAGCAAGCTATCAAGGCCCTCCAGGCCCAGAACGCTCAGTTTCAAGAGATGGTCATGAACTTGGCTCAAGGACAACAAGAGTTGAAGGCCTTGCTCCTGAAGAAGAAGAAGAAGAAGAAGAGGACTGTGCTATTCAACACTGGGCGCAGACTCGGGAATACACTGCAGAATGAAGCTGAGAGGACTACTCCATCTGTGGGGGAAGGCAGTCACCAAGGGAGAGAGGTTCCTAGTCCTGTGGTCTCTAACACCGAGACAGACTTCAATGATGAACAGTACCCTCCTGCTGAGGACCGGTACAAACAGCTGGAGGACCGGCTAAATGCTATGGAGATTCAACGTGTGCCTGGGTTGGATTTCAGAGACTTAGGGTTATCTTATGGGGTGGTGATCCCACACAAGTTCAAGGCGCCTGCCTTTGTGAAGTACGACGGGGCTTCCTGTCCTAAGATGCACCTCCGCTCTTATGTAAGGAAGATCCAGCCTTACACAGCAGACAAGAACTTATGGATCCATTTCTTCCAAGAGAGTCTTTCAGGGACTCATCTCGAATGGTTCTATCAGCTGGATGGAACCAACATTCATAACTGGGAGGACTTGGCCACTGCTTTTTATAAGCAGTATCAGTACAATTCCGAACTCACTCCCACGCGTACCCAACTCCAGGGTATGTCACTGGGAACGGGCGAAGGTTTTAAGGAGTACGCACAGAAATAGAGAGACCTGGCTGGCAGGGTGCATCCACCGTTGATGGATCGTGAACTAGTGGACATGTTCTTGGGGACCCTATCTGGTCCATTCTTCAACCACCTGATTGGTAATTCCTCTGCTGGGTTTACAGACCTGATCCTGACTGGTGAGAGGATCGAAGCCGGTATCAAATTGGGGAAGATACATAAAGGTGCCTCCTCGAGCTCTAAAAAGAAGCCCTTCAAGAAAGAAGCTAGTGTTGTGTATGGTCCTAGAAGACAAAATAAACCAGAACACCGCCAAGCTGTCAACGCGGTGGTAATTTCTAAGCCTGCCGCTGCTCCTCAGCAGTACAACCAGCCAAGGGTTGAGAGGCCCAAAAGACAGTATACTCGGCTCAGCATGACCCTCTCTCAGATATTACCGCAACTGCTGTCAACCAGCCTGGTAACTATCAAGGAAGCTCCGAAGGTGGTAAACACAGCATCTCCGAAGTACAACCCCAACGCCCATTGCGCTTATCACTCTGATAGCCCGGGGCATTCTACTGATGATTGTTGGGCTCTGAGGAATAAGGTTCAAGACCTCATTGATGCTAAAGAGGTTCAGTTCGAGGCGCCCGAGAAGCCTAATGTGGTGACAACTCCCATGCCTAACCATGGAGTAAATGCTATCAGGATTGAGGACGAAGCGGACGAATCTGAATTCGACAGCTGGATCTACCCGACGACCAACGGTGGACCTAGCAACTGGACTGCAAAAGACTTTACACCTATTACTTTTGTCACCCAGTAATGAACTCTTTTGTTTTAAAGTTGTAACAAACAGTATTACTAAACTTTATGGCCCGGTGTCTTACCCGGGGCACCGTGGTTTCATTTGTGAGGGCTTGTTATTCGTCACTTCCATATATCATGAATAAAAGCATTGGACGTTTTTCACATTTCAAATCTTGTGCTCCCTTTCTTTCTTTATATATTGCAAAACAGCTATATTTACACACACTCACTTATACAGGTTCCAATCCACTCTGGATCCCACTGGTAACGACCCTGCTACTTCTAGTTATGACTTTGAAAATCCGATCAACTTAGCCGAAGACGAAGGTGAAGATGATTGCGAAGTGCCTGGTGAGCTTGCAAGACTGCTACTCCAGGAAGAGAGGGCCATTCGGCCACATGAAGAGCCAGTGGAAACGGTAAATATGGGTACTGAGACAGACATAAAGGAAGTCAAGATTGGTGCTAATCTAGAGCTCAGTGTGAAACAACGGTTGATCCAGATGCTGCATGACTACATGGAAATCTTTACCTGGTTTTACGAAGACATGCCTGGGTTGGATACCGACATTGTGGTTCATCACCTGCCTACCAAGGAAGACTGCCCTCCCGTAAAACAGAAGGTATGCCGTATGCGTCCAGAGATGTCCGAGAAAATTAAAGCTGAGGTTATGAAACAATTTGATGCCGGTTTTCTAGCAGTGACTTCTTACCCTCAGTGGGTTGCCAATGTGGTTCCAGTGCCAAATAAAGATGGTAAGGTCAGAATGTGTGTTGACTACAGGGATTTGAACAGGGCAAGCCCCAAGGATGATTTCCCTCTACCACATATCGACGTTCTGGTTGACAATACTGCTCAGCACAAGGTGTTCTCCTTCATGGACGGTTTCTCCGGATATAACCAAATCAAGATGGCTCCTGAAGACATGGAGAAGACCACTTTTGTTACTCAGTGGGGCACCTTTTGCTACAAGGTTATGCCTTTTGGGCTGAAGAATGCTGGGGAAACCTACCAACGTGTCATGGTTGCTTTATTTCATGATATGATCCACCATGAGATCGAAGTATATGTCGATGATATGATTGCAAGGTCCCAAACTGAGGAGGAACACCTTGACCATCTACGGAAACTGTTTGACCGTCTGAAGTTGTACAAGCTGAGGTTGAACCCGAACAAGTGCACCTTCGGGGTAAGATCTGGAAAATTGCTAGGCTTCGTCGTAAGCGACAAAGGTATTCAAGTGGACCCTGCCAAGGTGAAATCCATACAAGAGATGCCAGCTCTCAAGACAGAGAAGGAAGTCAGAGGCTTTCTAGGACGGCTGAACTACATTGCCCGATTCATCTCGCACCTAACTGCTACCTGTGAACCAATCTTCAAACTACTGAAGAAAGATCAAGTAGTACGTTGGAACGATGAATGTCAAGCCACTTTCGACAAAATCAAAGAGTATCTCCAAGAACCACCCATTCTTATGCCACCGGTTGAAGGGAGACCTCTAATCTTATACTTGACAGTACTGGACAGCTCAATGGGGTGTGTGTTGGGGCAGCATGACGAGTCTGGCCGAAAAGAGCATTCCATTTATTACCTTAGCAAAAAGTTTACCGACTGTGAGACTCGATACTCACTGCTCGAGAAAACTTGCTGCGCTTTGGTATGGGCTGCTCGCCGGCTGAGACAGTATATGTTTACTCACACTACTCTGTTGATTTCAAAAATGGATCCAATCAAGTATATCTTCGAAAAGCCCGCCTTGTCCGGAAGAATAGCAAGATGGTAGATGATCTTGACGGAATACGACATCCAGTACACGACTCAAAAAGCAATCAAGGGAAGTGTAGTGGCAGACCATTTAGCACACCAGGCAGTGGACGACTACCAGTCCATGAATTTTGAATTTCCAGACGAGAACATCATGGTAGTGACTGATTGTGAAGTACCTAGACCGGATGAAGGACCTGAGGAAGGATCCCGATGGTCTATGCACTTTGACGGAGCCTCCAAAGCTTTGGGTAACGGTATCGGAGCTGTGATCATATCCCCAAAAGGCACTCATACTCCACTTACCGCCCGACTATGTTTCAACTGCACCAACAACATGGCGGAGTATGAAGCATGTATCATGGGTCTTCAAGCTGCAATTGACTTAAGGATCAAGTTTCTGAGTGTCTTCGGAGATTCCGCTCTCGTGATCAATCAGATCAAAGGCGAGTGGGATACGAAACACCCAAATCTTATTCCTTATAAAGAGTATGTGTTGACATTGATCCCCCATTTCACGGAAATAACTTTTGAACACTTCCCAAGAGAGGAGAGTCAGTTGGCGGACGCGTTAGCTACGATGTCTTCCATGTTCAAAGTCAAATGGGACAACGAGGCTCCCCGAATCATTATCTGGAAGTTAGATGAACCTGCACATTGCTGTGATCTTGAGGCTGAAGAGGTAACTGAGAAACCTTGGTATCATGAAGTAAAGAGGTACTTGGAAGCTCAAGAATACCCTGAAGGTGCATCCATCAATGACAAAAAGTTTCTGAGAAGGTTCACTGCAAAGTTCTTCCTCAGCAACGGCATTCTGTACAAGCGAATCCATGATTCAACCTTATTGCGTTGTGTGGATAAGACTGAAGCAGAAAAGATCATGGCAGAGCTGCATGAAGGTACCTTCGGAACACATTCCAGTGGACATACCATGGCAAAGAAGATCCTTCGGGTAGGATATTTCTGGTCCACAATGGAAGCTGACTGTTACCAACACGCTCGGACGTGTCATAAATGCCAGATCTATGCTGATAAGGTGCATGTTCCTCCAGTTCCTCTGAATGTCTTGACAGCACCTTGGCCTTTTGCAATGTGGGGCATTGATATGATCGGCGAGATCAGACCTACGGCGTCTAACGGGCACCGTTTCATCCTGGTAGCGATTGATTATTTCACAAAGTGGGTTGAAGCAACTTCTTATGCTACGGTAACCAAGAACGTCGTAGCTCGATTCATTCGGCATAACCTGATCTGTCGATACGGCGTCCCGGAAAGGATCATTACGGACAATGGTACCAATCTTAACAACAAGATGATCACTGAGCTCTGCGAGCAATTCAAGATACAGCACCACAACTCTTCTCCCTACCGGCCAAAGATGAATGGGGCTGTCGAAGCGGCTAATAAAAATATCAAGAAGATTGTGCAGAAGATGACAGTAACCTACAAAGATTGGCACGAGATGTTACAGTTTGCTCTTCATGGGTACCGTACCTCAGCAAGGACGTCAACAGGGGCAACACCCTTTTCCTTGGTCTATGGCATGGAGGCAGTCTTGCCTATCGAAGTCCAGATACCCTCTCTCCGGATAATGAAGGATGCAGATCTGAGCAAAGATGACTGGATCCAGACTCGACTTGATCAATTAAATCTAATCGACGAAAAGAGACTCACCGCTATTTGTCATGGTCAAACGTACCAAAAACGGATGATCAGGGCATTTAACAAGAAAGTCAGACGCCAAGAGTATCAAGTCGGAGACCTGGTAATCAAGCGCATCATTCTCCCTCAAAGTGATCCCAGGGGCAAATGGACTCCTACATACGAAGGGCCATTTGTGGTTAAACATGTCTTCTCAGGAGGAGCCATGATTCTAACCACCATGGATGGTGACGACCTTCCTCACCCCGCCAATGCAGACATAGTAAAAAGATACTATGCATAATTAAAGACCCGCTAGGTTGACACACCTAGGCAAAAATAAAGGCTTCCCGGCGAACCAAAAGGGTTCGGGCAAAAATAAGGGATGAAATGAAAAAAAAATATGTACACCCGGCAAGTCGAAAACCTGAAAAGGCGGCTTGGGCAAAAATGGGTATCCCGGTGGACTGAAAACCCGAAAGGGTGGTCCAGGCAAAAGTTAGGGATAAAGCGTAATACTATGTCTCATTGGATCACCTTGCATCCAGAATCCGGTATCAACTATCAAGTTCTGACGGCATCGATCAGTTAGCTTCATCCTCAGCTAAGCAGCCGAGTGATGAGACGCTTGAAGACATAAAGGCGATAGCAGAGTTGAAACCCAGTGGGACTTTTCACATAGCTGTTTTGTTTTCCTTTGTACAAATTGTATAAACTCTATATTGTTCAGCGGCGTTCTCTTACTAGGACGTCAGCCTCTTGTACATAAACGCCTATTTACAGGAAAATTCAAAAATCAATACAAATTCACTTTTCAGACCAATTGCCAATTGTTTTTCCTTTTTCTGTTTAGTTTTGCAAAGAACGTCCAATGTTCATTTTTTATATATGCACTTGACACTAATTGCTAACTCATAAATGCTTGCATACGAAACAAAGGATTAATTACAGGTGACATTAGAAACAGGGGCAATAATGAGTTGTCTAAGCGATCTAGTTGCTCTGTCCACCAAGGTACTAAGGTAGGTTCGGTTGAAGAATATGACCAAGTTACCTCCACTCCACGCAGAGTAAGACAGACTCAGCAATACTCTCCCCTGAGCAGAGTTGGTCTCCCATCAACCCTAACAAGGCACAGTATCTCCAGCAAGTCAGCAACACTCTCCCCAAGCAGAGTTAGTCTACTGTCAGCCTTAAGGAAGTTGGGTATCCCCAGAAGATCTCAATATTCCCCAACGGAGTATACAGATGTTCCTAAGCAAGCATCCACGGCAGTCTTGATATAAGATTGTTCCCCGGCGGAATACCAGACACCCCAGTGGAACCATTCCCCAATATAGTCTCAAAAAGTCTCCCCAGGAGAGTTGAATCAATCTCCCCAGTAGGAAGCTTATCCCCAGTAGATTCTGGAAGCTTATCCCCAGTAGATTCTGGAAGTTTATCCCCTGCAGAGCACGAACGCGTCGCCCTGGAATTATTCAAAGGTTATTCCCCACCAGGGATTATAACTGGGTTATCCTCAGCTAATTGCCACGGAAAGATCGTCCTCGGCAAAGCTCTTCCTATCCCCAGCGGAGTTCATCAAATCCTTACCATAACATATCAACGGTATCCCCAGCGGAGTTATCATCAATTTCAAAACCTCAGCGAAGTATCTCTTCCCACAGAGTATTCCCCGCAGAGTAATCTCTCCAACAATTTTATTCCCCAAACGGAGTCATCTTCTCCTACCGGTTTATTCTTGCAACTATCATCCCCAACGGAAACGAAGAACGCTACTCTTCAACATCAGCCCAGAATTCAAACTCCCAGCATTCATCAAGGATTTATTTTCCTAAGACGAAAATACATTCATAAACATTACATCTTCATACATTATAGCATGCATACGCATCATACAACATAAATCTCATTTATTTTTGAGGACATCTTGACATCATGACATTGCATGCAACTGATGTTTTGTCTTTTCAGGGAAAAGTTCGATCCAAAGATAATTACTATCAACTGTCGCAATTCCAGATTTGATACCTGTATCTATCCAGGGCATATCTATGAGCGATCAATTCCAGATTCGATTCCTGTATCCAGCCAGGGCACGTCTGAAGAGTTTGAAGATTCGATTCCTGTATCCAGCCAGGGCATATCTGTTGACGACTAATTCTAGATTCGATTCCTGTATCCAGCCAGGGCACGTCTGAAGAGTTTGAAGATTCGATTCCTGTATCCAGCCAGGGCATATCAATTGACGATTAATTCCAGATTCAATTCCTGTATCCAGCCAGGGCACGTCTGAAGAGTTTGAAGATTCGATTCCTGTATCCAGCCAGGGCATATCTGTTGACGACTAATTCCAGATTCGATTCCTGTATCCAGCCAGGGCACGTCTGAAGAGTTTGAAGATTCGATTCCTGTATCTAGCCAGGGCATATCTGTTGACGACTAATTCCAGATTCGATTCCTGTATCCAGCTAGGGCACGTCTGAAGAGTTTGAAGATTCGATTCCTGTATCCAGCCAGGGCATATCTGTTGACGACTAATTCCAGATTCGATTCCTGTATCCAGCCAGGGCACGTCTGAAGAGTTTGAAGATTCGATTCCTGTATCCAGCCAGGGCATATCTGTTGACGACTAATTCCAGATTCGATTCCTGTATCCAGCTAGGGCACGTCTGAAGAGTTTGAAGATTCGATTCCTGCATCCAGCCAGGGCATATCTGTTGACGACTAATTCCAGATTCGATTCCTGTATCCAGCCAGGGCACGTCTGAAGAGTTTGAAGATTCGATTCCTGTATCTAGCCAGGGCACGTCTGAAGAGTTTGAAGATTCGATTCCTGTATCCAGCCAGGGCATATCTATTGACGACTAATTCCATATTCGATTCCTGTATCCAGCCAGGGCACGTCTGAAGAGTTTGAAGATTCGATTCCTGCATCCAGCCAGGGCATATCTGTTGACGACTAATTCCAGATTCGATACCTGTATCCAGCCAGGGCATATCTGCATGAAGAGTTTGAAGATCAACCCTTGTAACAGGCCAGGTAATTATCTTTCTTTCTCAGGTACGCAAGTTCTCGCTAAGGAATCTCTTACGCGATCGACACCTAGATGGCATCCATAAGCCCATCCTCCCATTACAGTTCCAAATGGCATCTATAAGCCCATTCCCGACAAGGTTCTGTCACACTTCCAGATGGCATCTATAAGCCCATCCTCCTATCCACCATCTCTCCAAATGGCATCTGTAAGCCCATTCCCGCTGTCACAATGTTGATACTCTACTATGTGAGTGCAAATTTCTAGGCACTCTAGTGTTCAATCATCTTCCACCCTCGGATCACGAAAGGCACACAAGCCAATCTACATCCTCAGGTCAAAGAAGATTGAACAGGGGCAACTGTTGTACCCCAAAATTTTCCCTCCCATATTCTTCAATATTTGTCAGGATCAACCTCCAAATAGTTCAAAATCTCTCAAGGGTTGCACAGTCCAATTGCCTCCTAAGCCAGACAAAATTAGGGTTTTGGTTCTTGCAAGGAAGTTGAGGTTTTCAAGGGCTCAATCAAGTCCCACATGCTCATATACATTGTCAATCACCTACATGTCAAGTTTCAAGGCTCACAAGGTCAAGTTGCACAGTCAAAAACCTTAATTGCCTCACAATCAACTGTAGGGGCAAAATGGTCATTTGGCAGTCAAAGTCAAAAAATTTGGTCAACATCTTATTTTGAAGCCACAATCATCATTTGGTCAAATCTTGACCATGATTTCACAAGAATGGCTCAAAAATCATCAAGATGCAAAAGTTTCTATTTTTGGACAGTTGAAAAGTCAATTGTAACTTGACCAAGGCATAACTTTTTCATGGTTCATCAGAAAAATCCCATCCAATGCTCATTTTGAAGGGGAGTACATTTCCTACAATTCATCTTCACATTCCAAGTCCACTAAATGCTCTCACAAAAAGTTATCAATTTCAACATTATAGGTCATTTTCAAAAGTCAACAAAAAGGAACTTTAAGTCAAAGACCATAACTTGAGATTGGTAAATCAAAATGACATGGGACCAAAGGCATTGGTTAGAGGACTTCAAGACCTTTCCAAAATGTCCAAGAACATGTTCATATGATCAAAATTGAGCAAGATATGCATTGGAGAAGTTGGGAAATTTTTGTGAAATGGCAAAAGTCAAGTATCCTTGAAACTTCATTTTTTGACAAAAGGGACCACTTTTCCCACTTGATCCAACTTTTCCATGCCACCCACGTGTCCCATGTTTTATTTCAAGATTAAAAATTAATTTTTCTATTTTTATTTAATTTTATTTGATTTAATTCATTTTAAATCTTTAAAATTCAAATAAAAATCAAAGAAATTAATTAAGGGATATTTTGTGGTTTGAATAGCCTTGATGCATCATGAAACACATACCAATTTCGTGTACATCCTATTATTAGCATGGAATTCAAATTTTGGACAAACATGGCAAGTGCTTTAATGGTGTTAAAGAGGAAATCAAAAACTTCATTGCAAGGGTTAAGAGCTCATAATATTGTTTGATTCTCATTTAAAGACATATATGAAAGCCTCTCATACCATTTACACGACCGAGAACTCTCTAAAACGACCAAAGCAAATCCAAAAAACTTGAAGAAAAATCACAAACTGAAAACCACTTTCCAGCATAATTCGAGCCTTCCTTTTGATCCAAATACGTTCCCAGCATTGCCAGGAATCATCTGCAGCCAAGAACGAGCCAAAAACCCCAAGAACTCGTGCTACACAAGTCATACGGTTTACCTTCTTTCTCAAAATCACAATCATCCATTCATGCGTTTTTAACACTTTTTATTGATTGCATTGTGCTCACAGGATCCATACGAAGCTTTCCATATAATTCAATTTGATTATAAAGCCCTGGAATGAAAACTACCATTAGCGAATCCTAGGGTTTCAGAGCTTGTAATTTGGGGCTTTTGCCATACTGTAAAATTAAGCCTCAAGACATACATGGTCAAACCCAGCAGAATGAGACGAATCCAAAGCATACCTCGCGCCCTTTTTATGTTCACTATATAGCTAATCGCTATTTTTGACATTGGTATTTTGTGGGGGTTTAAAACCCCCGTTATTTGTCTGTGTTTTTGTTTCAGGAACGAAGACGATGATGAGGTGTCCATGCGTGGTTGGTTTATTCAAATCACGCGCGCTCCTTTTTTTATTTTCCAGCATGTGACGCGTTTATTCAATATAATATTACTTTCTTATTATTATTACAATTGAGGCGTTTGGTGTAGTGCCAGGGTGAGAGAGATTTGAGCGCTGGGACCTGGGTTCGATTCCCAGGTCCCCCAATTTCCTTGTTTCATTTTTTCCCCAGGTAATCACGTGTAGGCCCTCAAACAGCAACGCACCATAAACCTCACAGATCCAAGCGCCAGGTGGCCATGATCATAGATCCAAAGGACAAAAAGTGATGAATACCATGTGCTCAGTCAAAGCATGCTGCAGGCAATCCAAGAAGTCAACGTGGCTGAAAGCTTCATTGGGCCTCAAATTCCAATCAAACACCCTCAATTCCAGCCCAAACCCCCATTGGGTTTGCTTTTCCTTTTTTATTATTTTGTCATTTGCCTTATTTTTTTTTCTTATTCCTTTTTTTTAACCATTAACATAATTTATCTTTTCATAAAAAATCAAAAAAATAGAATTAATATTATTATTATTATTAAGTTCATATTATTTTTTGTAAATAAAATATTAACAACTAAAATAGTTTAATTAGGTCAACTTTAATTTCTTTTTCTTTACAATCAATAAAAATAATTTAGAATTAGGTTAACTTAGAATTTTAATTTTTTTATTTTATTTCATTAAAAAATATAAAAACACAAAAACATATTTTCTTTTAATAAATTGATTAATTAGTTTTAATCTCATTTAATCACAAAAAAAAGACAAAAAAAATTCATTTCTTTTCTTAAAAGGGTCAAAACCCTTAAGGCAATCCCGATTAACTTTTATTCGCGCGCGGTTTATTTTGATTATTATGTAATTGCTTCCAAAAATGTAATAGTAATTAGGTTTATCGCTTTAGTTAATTTCTCGTACTTATTTACCAAAACGGGTCTTTGTATTTTTGGCGATGTATAGACCCGCGCCTTGTAATAGCGTAGAATTTATCTTTCCGCAATTTACTTTCCGCACCCCCTAACTGTTAAATGCATGAAAGAATGTATGTAAATAAAATTAACCCGTAGCTCACAAATAACATGTACAAAAACATTAACTGAAAAATAACACACAAAGCACATGCCACTTCTAGGGTACGCCTCACTGGTTTCCTCGAACATGGTCATCAAGTATAGGACGTCTTAGAGGTCGCCCTTCTGTCCAAAAGATCCAGTTGCCTCGAAACGGTTGCCTCGGATACAAAGGATCTAGGACATTAGGGTTACCACTAAGATGTCCTACCATTGCTTCGGTGACCACACTGTCCCGATAATCGAATTGACCCGAAAAACTCCAACGATGGTGCTACCTACCTCTCAATGGTGGGATAGCACTATCTAAAGGACTCTTACACAGCTTAATTCCTTAGGGTAGGTAGATGACTCATGGGTACTTGCTCTTTTTCAAAACAAACAAAATACTTTTCACACCTTACACTTTCAAAAAGTTTTCAAACAATACTTCATACACTCTTGAGGACTGATACAAGAGTTACCTAGAAGTTTTCAAACAAACTTTTTTCAAAACCCACACACACTTGAAAAGTAAACAAATTTTGAAAACATAAGAGCAAGTACCTAAGAGCCCGTGGATAACCACGGATAGAAAGGGTGCTAACACCTTCCCTTTCTATAAATCTACCTCCCGAACCGAGAAACATTCTCATAAGGAATTTTGTTGTGCTTTTGTCCTTTCCATGTTGGAGAACATAAAAGACGGTGGCGACTCTTGTTTACCGCGACATTTCGCGAACCAGCTTAAAACAACAGTCAGTTCTATTTCCACCGATCACACATTGCCTAAAGGAAGATAGCATAGAACGATTCCTTTTTCGAGTAGGTAGATGGTTCTTAAGTACTTGCTCTCTCAAAAAATAAAATCTTTTCCACACTTACACCTTTCAAAACAAAAACTTCTTCAAACCCACAAACACAAAGAAAACAATTTTGAAAACAATATGAGCAATTACCTAAGAGCCTGTGGATAACCACTGATAGAAAGGGTGCTAGAACCTTCCCTTTTTATAATCTACCCCCCGAACCCGAGAAATATCTCGAAAAAAGGAATTTTTTTGTGCTTTTTTCCTTTCCTTATTGGATAAAATAAAAGTCGGTGGCGACTCTTGCTTACCGCGACATTTTGCAAAAACAAACGCAAAACGCAAACCAGCATTCCAAAAAATAGTCAGTTCTCTCCCACCGTATCACAGTAACCCTACTATCTAGGTTCCTTCCCATAAGCCTTATTATCCAGGCTTTCATCTTGAGGTAACCCTACTATCCAGGTCCTTCTCATAGCCCTACTATCTAGGCTTTCATTTCGAAGTAACCCTACTATCCAGGTTCCTTCTTATAGCCCTACTATCCAGGCTCTCATCCCGAAGCAACCCTACTATCCAGGTTCCTTCTTGTTGTACCCCAAAATTTTCCCTCCCATATTCTTCAAAGTTTGTCAAGAATCATCTGCAAATAGTTCAAGATTTCTCAAGGGTTGCACAGTCCAAATACCTCCTAAGCCAGTCAAAATTAGGGTTTTGGTTCTCTCAAGGAATTTGAGGTTTTCAATGGCTCAATCAAGTCACATGGGCCTATATACATTGTCAAGCATCTACATGTCAAGTCTCAAGACTCACAATGTCAAATTGCACAGTCAAAAGCTCCATTTGCTTCATAGTCAACTGCAAGGGAAAAATGGTCATTTGGCAGTCAAAAGTCAGTATTTTTTGGTCAACATCTTATTTTGAGGCCACAATCATCATTTTATCAAGTCTTGATCATAATTCCACAAGCATGGCTCAAAAATCATCAAGATGCCAAAAGTTACTATTTTTGGACAATAGAAAAGTCAACTGTATCTTGACCAAGGCATAACTTTTTCATGGTTCATCAGAAAAATCCCATCCAATGCTCATTTTGAAGGGGATGACATTTCCTATAACTTATCTTTACATTCCAAGTCAAAGAAATGCTCTCACAAAAAGTTATCAATTTTTACATTATAGGTCAATTTCAAAAGTCAACAAAAAGGCACTTTAAGTCAAAGACCATAACTTGAGATTGGTAAATCCAAATGACATGGTACCAGAGGCATTGGTTAGAGGACTTCAATACCTTTCCAAAATGTCCAAGAACATGTTCATATGATCAAAATTGAGCAAGATATGCATTGGAGAAGTTGGGAAATTTTTGTGAATTTGCAAAAGTCAACTTTGCTCAAAATACTTTGTTTTTGCTAATGGGCCTCAACTTTCTTATTGAAACTTTATCCATGGCCTATGCACGACCCATTGAGATTAAATTGAATTATTTTCTTTATTTTTATTAATTAATTGGATTTTTAATTGATTTTAATTCATTTAATTAATTTAAAATGTAGGAAATTCAAAGATATGTTTTTTTCAATCTTTTGTGAAGCAAACAAGCTCAAGACAAGCTGGCAAATTCGTGTGCACATCAAGGGGACAAAAATCTCCAAGTTTGGCAAGTTTTCTCAATCAAAAAGATGCAAAAAGATATGATTGCAAATCAAATATTGAAACATCAATTCCATGGATTTCTTGGCCAAGATTTAACCTAAACCTAATCTCCTATATATACGCAACTCAACCCTAATGCATTGGACGAGATTTTGCTGCAAGAAAGCCATATACAACATTGAAAAAAATCAAAGAAACTTGAAAATTGTTTTCAATCTTCCAGGCCAATTCAAGGACTTTGGTTGTTTCTAACACCTTGCTGGAAGTCTCAGGGACACATTGCAATCAAGACCACGCGTTAAAGCCCCTAAAATCACCTTACACCGAACCACGGTTTGCATAATTTTCCCAGAATCAAAATTCATATTTTATGCATCATTAACAGGATTTGTTGTTTGTTTTGTATTGTATGAATCCATAGGAAGCTTTTGGCACAGGTTAATTGGATTATAGAACCCAGAATCTAAAGTTGCCATTGAAGAAATCTAGGGTTTCCAAGCTTCCAAATTGGGGCTTTATTATCCAGGCAAAATTGAGACCTCTAATGCCTATGGTTGAATTCAGGAGATTCAGACGAATCTAACAGGACTATCGCGAAATATTTATATAGCCTAGGGAGCTAATCGCTATTTTTTCTCGTTCCATATTGTGGGGGTTAAAAACCCCCGCTATTTAACTTTGTTTTACAGGGAATCTGAGGAAGACGAAGGACGTGTTAGTTCCTGTTTGGACGATTCAAAATACGCGCGCGATTTTGTTTGTTTCCAGCACATGTGATTATTTTTATATATTATCTTTGTTTCTTATTCATATAACAAAGCGTGCAAATTGGTGGAGTGGTTGGCCAGGTGTTCAGTAAGCGTTGGGACCTGGGTTCGATTCCCAGGTCCCCCAAAACAATTGTTTCTATTTTTTCTTAGGTAATCCCATGCAGGCTTTCAAAGGGGTTCTATCATGCACCTCTCACGTCCAAACGCCAAGTGGCCATATGCACTAATCAGAAGATCATAAGTGGAAGACCACCATGCTCCCAGTCAACCATGCCATGGGGAATTATCAAAGTCAACGCAGGCTTGAGCTTAGTGGGCCTCAGAAATTCCAGACTAACCTCCTCTTTGGGCCAACACACCCCCCTGGTTTATTATTTTCTTATTTTCTTTCTTTTTATTTTCTTTTAATAACTATTATTATTATTTAACTAGCAAACAATTATTTTTATAATTAATTTAGAAAACAATATTTCCTTATTATTATCATTATTTATTAATTTCACTATTAATTATTTTTGTAAATAAATTCTAAATATAATTAATTTAGTTTAATTAGGTTTAGTTTTGACTTTTTTACAATAAATAAAATTAGCCTAGAATTAGGGTTTTGACAATTTTAATTTCTTTTATTTTATTTTCATTAAAGACCTAAAAAACTAAAAAATATTTTTTCTTTTAATTATTTAATTAATTAGAATTAGGTTTAATTAATTGCAAAAAGGACCAAACTTCATTCTTTTCTCAAAAAGGGTCAAAACCCTAAGACTTTTCCCGAGTTAATTTCTTTGCGCGCATTATTATTATTTTTGATCATATTTATGTATCTGCTCTGAGAATGTAATAGATAATTAGGACCTTTTATCGCTTTCTTTTATTTCTCGCAATTTTTTTTAAAGGGTTATGTTTTGGCGATGTAAAGACCCGACGCCTTGTAATAGCGTAGATTCACTTTCCGCAATTTATTTTCCGCAATTTATTAACTGTTAATTATGCATGCAAGACTTGCTTGAAAATTAAAACCAACTCATAGCTCACCATATCATGTGAAAAGATAACTTAACATGAAACCTGACACACTCGCACATGCCACTCTTAGGGTACGCCTCACTTGGTTTCCTAGAGGTGGTCATCAAGTATAGGGTGTTTTAGAGGTCGCCCTCCTGTCTAAAGATCCAAGTTGCCTCGAAACGATTGCCTCGGATAAAAAGGATCTAGGACATTAGGGTTACCGCTAAGGCGTCCTACTATTGCTTTGGTGACCACATGTCCCTATAATCGAATTGACCCGAATAACTCCAACGACGGTGCTACCTACTTCTCAATAGTGGGATAGTACTGTCTAAAGGACTTTTACACAGCTTAATTCCTTAGGGTAGGTAGATTTCTCCTGGGTACTTGCTCTTTCAAAACAACAAAAAATACTTTTCGCACCTACACTTTCAAAAAGTTTTCAAACAAACACTTCATACACTCTTGAGGACTGATACAAGAGTTACCTAGAAGTTTTCAAAACAAACTTTTTCAAAACCCACAAACACAAGAAAAGCAAACAATTTTTGAAAACATAGTGAGCAAGTACCTAAGAGCTCGTGGATAACCACGGATAGAAAGGGTGCTAACACCTTCCCTTTCTATAATCTACCTCCCGAAACGAGAAACATCTCGAAAAGGAATTTTGCTGTGCTTTTGTCCTTTCCTTGTTGGAGAAAATAAAAGACGGTGGCAACTCTTGCTTACCGCGACATTTCGCGTACCAACATTTTAAAACAGTCAGTTCTATTTCCACCGATCACACTTCTCATAGCCCTACTATCCTAGCTTTCATTTCGAAGTAACCCTACTATCCAAGTTCCTTCTCGTAGCCCCACTATCCAGGCTTTCATTTCGAAGTAACCCTACTATCTAGGTTCCTTCTCATATCCCTATTATCCAAGCTTTCATTTCGAAGTAACCATACTATCTAGGTTCCTTCTCATAGCCCTACTATCCAGGCTTCAATTTCGAAGTAACCCTACTATCCAGGTTCCTTCTCGTAGCCCTACTATCCAGGCTTTCATTTCGAAGTTACCCTACTATTCAAGTTCCTTCTCATAGCCCTACTATCCATGCTTTCATCTCGAAGGAACCCTACGACCCAAGTTCCTTCTCATAGCCCTACTATCCAGTCTTTCATCTCGAAGTAACCCTACGATCCAGGTTCCTTATCATAGCCCTACTATCGAGGATTTCATTTCGGAGTAACCCTACTATCCAGGTTCCTTCTCATAGCACTACTATCCAGGCTTTCATTTCGAAGTAACCCTACTATCCAGGTTCCTTATCGTAGCCCTACTATCCAGGATTTCATTTCAAAGTAACCCTACTATCCAGGTTCCTTCTCATAGACCTACTATCTAGGCTTTCATTTCGAAGTAACCCTACTATCCAAGTTCCTTCTCATAGCCCTACTATCCAGGCTTTCATTTCGAAGTAACCCTACTATCCAGGTTCCTTCTCATATCCCTACTATCCATGTTCCTTCTTGTTGTACCCCAAAATTTTCCCTCTCATTTTATCAAGGATTGCATCACAAGACTCTTTGGACTCCAGACAGGATTAGGGTTTGCTCTGCTCAAGACATCTCCTTGCACTGTTGACCTGAAATTAGGGTTTGATATTGCACAAGGATTTTTGGACTTCCAACGCTCAAAGTGACTTTCATACTTTATGTTGGACTTATAATATTTCCCCTACCAAGTTTCAAGCTTTGAATCAAATTTTTGCCTAGTCAATTGGACAGTTGACCTAGAAATCAACTGTATTGGAAAAAAAGTCAACTGTGGCCAATTTATAGTCAAACCTCATGATTTTTGATCCACATCAACATTATAGACTCATATGAACCATTTGATCAAGTTGGGACCACAACTCCTCAAGAAATTTGATCAGATCTTCAAAAGGGCAAAATGGTCATTTTTAGGGTTTTGATTGTATAAGGGCAATTTCTGATTTTTCACCTAGCCAAAGGCAAATTGGGTTCAAGTATGGATTCAAGGACTCAATAGCATCATCTTGACATATTCACAAGGTTCAAAAGATCTCAAAAGCATTTGATTGACAAATGAATTTTCCAGTCAACTGATCAAAAATCAATTGTACACTAAAAAGTCAAACTTTGACTTTTTGGTCAAAATCAAGTGCCAAAGGTCATTTTTCATCAAGATGTGTCAAAATATTAAACTTGTTCATCAAGAAACCTAATTTTGAAAATTAGGGTTTTAAAATGAAAATTTTCATAACTTAGAAATTTTCTAAGTTATGAAATTTTCTCATTTTTTCCCAAATTTGCCCAACCTTTTCTTCATGATGCAATTGGATTCAAACAAAACTTCCAACATGAAAGTTGTATTCCTCCAAAAAATCTACAACTTTGATTCACAAAGTTTTCCCAAAAGATGCTTTTATCTCAAGTTATGATTTTTGGAATAAGGGTCCATGAAACTTTTAACTTAGTGAAATTTTGCCCTAGTTTAGGCAGGATTTTGACCTATCTTCATGGCCATTTTTCATCTAGTTCCCATTGGAATTTCAAAATTCATTTCAAATATGTATTGTAGAGCATGTTATAAGATTTCCAAAATAACCAAGAACTCTTCAAAATCATTTGTGGTTAGGGAGAATCGAAGGTTTGAATTTGGGAAATTATCACTTTGATCCATGGCATTTTCATGTTGACACAAGTTGCAAAATCTGTCCAACTTTGCTTTGTACTTCAATACAGGTCTCTAAACCCTTCCACACTCAAAAACTGAATGCAAACTCAATGGATTGAAGCTTTGTTCTGATCAATAGAGGTTTGCACAAGGGATTAATCCATTTTTGGCAAAAAGTGAATATTGCTATTTTCATAAAGTCAACTTATGTCAACTTGTTTCCCTTGAGCCTTGAACCCCTCTCTTTGCAGCAAACAAGTTCCATAAACTTAGGTAAAGGACAACCATTTTGTGCAGCTAGGAGGGAGGCCTGTACAGGCTCTTTGCTTGATCACTTCACACTTTTCTTCAAAAGTAAGAAATGTGCAAAAGTCTACACAACTCTTGTATCTGATAAAACCAACCCTTGTAAACATTCCAAACAAGTTTTGCATATTTCCTTGAGCCAAAAACACGAGCTATCCAATCCTCAAACACCCTTGAACATCAAAACACTTTCTTCTTGCAAAACAGGGTAGTTTCTGCATTTTTGTTTCCATCTCACAAACTACTCGTGCGTTTTGCCCCAAACCTCTTCTAATACATTCCATATAACCCACGTAAGCTATCCCAACCATTGGCCATTGAATGTAACTCCATTTGCAAGCTTCACCATTTCTGATTTCAGCTTGTGCAGGTTGACTTCTACAGGCTTATTCAAGCAAGCTCAAAGCAAACAAAGCATTGGGGAAGGTCAGGGGAAGTTCAGGCAAGCTCACAAACATCTCAGGCCTCATTGAAAATCTCCACATTGCCATACTCGAGTTCAACTGAAGCAGGTATTTTCCAACTTTCTATCTCCCTATTTAGGAATCATTAGGCTTAGGTTTGTGAATAAAAAATGTAGTACTCATTGCCCTTAAGCTGTACATATGCATAGATTTCATTTAAGTTAACTGTGTTGAGAGAATTTGATTGATG
The DNA here is from genome assembly GCA_948472305.1 of Vicia faba. Classification (NCBI taxonomy): domain Eukaryota; kingdom Viridiplantae; phylum Streptophyta; class Magnoliopsida; order Fabales; family Fabaceae; genus Vicia; species Vicia faba. The sequence goes on from OX451740.1 coordinate 66,922,475, forward strand.
AACATTCTGAAAAAGTTAGGTTAGAAATTAGGGCCAGAGAAATTCTCTCTGGTCTTTGAGAGTTAGATTAAGTTCTCTATATGGTTGGAATCCTGTTGAAAAATGCCATAACTTTTATGTTGTAAGTTTTTGTTTTTAAGCACTGAAACAGGAGATACGAAGCTGTACACAGGAGCGCGTTTTTGTTTGAACGAAGGTTGAAGTGAAGTAGTTGGGCTGGGCCTGGCTATTTCTTACTTTTGGCACCCCTGACTTGCTTCTCACACCCCCTCAGCCCATTTGTTTTATATTTTTATATTTTTCTATTTCTTTTTTCATTTATGACTTTATTTTATTTTTTCTAAACTTTAAAAATTATCAAAAATATTTTATTTAATTTTCACATTTTATTTTATTATTTTTATTATTTTTATTATTTTTTAGTCATAGAAATAATTATTAAATAACATACTTTTATTTTCTTTAATAAAAACTTGAAAATAATACTTAAAAATATTTTTTTTATATTTTTTATTATTTACATACCTAAATAATATTTTTTTCTAATATATTTTTATTTTTTGACATTTGTATATATTTTATTATTTTATTTTATTGTACATAAATAATATAATTAATATATATATTTTCTTAAAACAAATTAGGGTTTACCCCTCTAATAAAAATAATCTTTTATCTCATTATTTTTAATACATTAAATAATTCATTTTTACATACATAAAAATAATACAAAATCATTTTTGCATATTTATATTTAATTGTCCATTTAAATATTGTTTATTTATTTATTTTGCACAATTAATTCAATTTGGTTGTAATAGTTGAATTAGGGCTTTTATTTTCTTGCAAATATCCCCCTATTCAAAATTGTACCCCCTCCCCATATCAATGTTGTAATAGCTTAGATTTATTTTTACGCACTTTATTGCTTTCAAATATGCCATGATAGAGGTTAGGGTTTGTATGCAATATCCAAAATCAAAACAAATAGTTAGACCTAATGCAAGACATAAAAGCATGTAAATTGACAACACAATGCACACATGCACCCCTAGGGTTTCACCCACTTGTTGCCTTTAAAATGGCCATGGTATGCATGTTGAATATCTTGGCAAAACAAAAACAAAACAAAAGATCATATTCCCTCGATGACGCTATCTTGGTTGCCTATACACAAATGATCTAGTCTCTCAAACAAAAAAATTGCTAAGATATTTAGCACAATTGCTATCATGGTCAATACGATGACCCGCGCCCGTCCCGTTTAACATCCAAACACAAGGTTGTTTACCAAATGCAATGGTAAAACAACACTGTAAAAGGGTTAAAAATGTGTAGGAAATATCTTTGAGTAGATAGGGTAGACAACTCTTAGTTACTTGATCAAAACTTGCAAACATCCTTGCTAATTTCAAAACACACAATTTCAAAACATTTTCCCAAAACAAACTTTCAAACATTGAAACATTTTTCAAAAGACAAAACATCTTTGTATACATTCAAACAAGAATCATTACAAAGGTTGCCACACCGATGGCCTCTTTTCAAAATACTTTCAAAACCACACACAAAAGCACCATTTCAAACAATTGAAAAGCAAAAGCAAGTGATCTAAAACAAGTAACTAAGAGCCCATGGATAACCATGGATGAAAAGGGTGTTTGCACCTTCCCTTTTCATAATCTACCCCCCGAACCCAAGAAAACATCTCAAAGGTCTTTCCTGTGCTTTTTGACCTTTCCTTTGGATAAATAAAAAGTCGATGGCAACTCTTGCTAAATCGAAACATTTGCGAACACAAACGCAAAATCCCAAGTCAGTTCTCCCACCGCATCACAGAACTGGCGACTCTGTTGGGGAATCTAATAAAAGTGGGGTTACCTTAGGGTTTTAGATCACCTTTACATGCTTATATTGATTGACTTGATTGCTTTACATTTGGTTCTATTGTTTGGGTTTGAAATCCTCTACCCGGATTTAGGAAGCATTCATAGGTAAATAGCAATATGTTGTGGAAACTGTGCGGGGTATACCGACATGGTTGAAGCAATAGCTATATTAGTGCGACATATTTGTGGGTACCGGTAGCCTTTGAGTTAATCAAAGAGAATACGGGGCCGCTGAGTGATGTCATGAAGCACTAATGGACTTTTAGAACCTTTACTTGACCAACTTGGCCTTTTTTAGTGGTAGTGAGATGACCGGCTTTGGTGCAGTCCAAAGTTGGTAGATACTCGATACTACACTCATTGAGGGTTGTTTCCTTGGAATATTTCGGTCGCCTGTAAGAGGCTAAATTGAAACAATGAACAAGGAAAACATCTAGTGATATTGAGCTCCTTAGAACCCGGTTACTATTTCTAGGACAGGTTGAGCCAACTAGACTTCAAGAGGGTACTTACCTACAAGCTCCATGCAAGCCTAAACCTAAGGACTTGTCTGCTTTGTGTGAATATGATTATTTGTATATAAACTTGCTTACTTTTCATATCAGTACATAACATCATAACATCATACCATAGCATTTTCAATAACCATTTCAAGGATCTCGAGGGTCTTTGATGCAGGGTCACGTTGAACCAGACGTCTACCAAAGGGCAAGAGGATTCATTTTCCTCTAAACAAACTCCATCAAAGATCAAGTACAACAACTTAAGTCAAAGGCTATGACCCACTCGACATGGTGAGCTTGATTCTCGTGGAAAGACATCCACTGATACAAAGTTCTCCAAACAAAGATGTTCAACTTCTAACATTTTCTTGTGTTTACCCCGCGAGATCCTTGAAAACATGCATCCATATATCATGCATCTTATCATGATAGGTTTCTCCCTTTCAGGTCTCCTTATCTTCCTACTGTTTATTTCAGTAGAGATGGCTCTAAAGAAGACTATCAAAGACATCCAGGCTCAAAACGCTCAACTTCAAGAGATGTTCTTGAACCTGTCCAAGGGATAAGAAGAGGTGAAAGCTCTCCTCACAAAGGGAATGGTCACAGGGAATCCAAGGGGCATCAGGAATGATCAGTTGGAAGGGCTACAGATTGAGATGGCAACAATGAAAATCCAGATGATGGGACAAGTGGTGGGCCAGATGGCTCTTAGTCAAAACCTGGCACAAGGACAAGAGGAGCTGAAGGTCCTCATCAATAAGCTTCATCTAGGTGAACGTAATCAAATGGAGCAAACGACTAAGGTTGAAGATCAAGTCATCATTCAGTCTCCCTTGAGACAAGAAGTCGAGGGAAAGCTTCCCCAGATTGCTTCAGGGTCACAAGCCCAACAACAACCTCACCAACATCAACAGGGTAATCGGCGTAAGAAAAATACATCTGGAAGGCGCTTCACTGAGATTAACATTCCATTATCTCAAGTACTACAATGCTTGTTGGAAGTCAAGCTGACTGTATTAAGGGATCCTCCTCGGAATCCCAATACCTCTGCTCCTAATTATCATCCCAATGCATTATGTACATACCTATCCAATAATCATGGGCATGATACAAATGACTGTTGGGATTTGAAAAACAAGACCCAAGACTTGATTGACAGAGGAGTGTTGGAGTTCACACAAGATGGCCAGATGAAAATCTTCCGTTGAAGGCTCTCCGCTTAAAGTGACAAGTTCAGACAAAGAAGCTTTTGTTTTCATTTGAATTTTCAAGTTGTAATTTCTTTTGTTATTCAAACAATTATCTATTAATGTCAAACTTTGTTTCATTAATGCATTGCATATGTTTGTCTTGAATTCATCCATTCGTTTTCACTATACTTAAACTATGCTTTCTACTTTCTCTATGACATTTAACTCTTGCTAAAAGTTGCAAACTTTTAGAGGGAGGATGACGAAAACAATGCCATAATCTCATACAGTATGCTTTTGGACAGACCTTGCTGACGATGTACAGGCGTTTCTTTCAAATCCTAAACACTGGAGTTATAAGGAATATAATCCCTAGTCAACCCCTTCGAGCCAAAGAAGTAGAAGTTTTCTGTTTTAACACAAATTGAAACCTTTAATCAAAACCTGGGGTAGGATAGTCTTTCAGTTAATTCAAATGCGTGTTGAAGTCGCAAACTCTCGTCTTGTAATACAATGAATGACATCAAAAATATTCCTTTGGAAACAAAGACGGTGATGGTTCCTCATTACCTAGGCAGTTATTATCTTGTAGAAAGAAAAATCCCACTAAGTCAAAACCCACAAAGAAGACTTAAGGAAACCGGGGCATCCCGCTGACTGTAATCTAAAAAACAGGAACAATCAGGAAAAATTAGGGATAATAAAAAAGGAAAGAGGTCACTACAAATCCTCAAAAAAAATAATGTTGCAAAAATGACTGCCTTCCAACAAATTCAACTTGTGTGAACCATCACCAAAATGTCGTTCCAGACTCATTTGGAGTTCAAACGCACGGTTAACTGAGTTTAGGACTGAAGAACATCATGAAGAGCGGGTGGGTACAAATATACTTTGATCCTTTTTGTCCGTTGTTTCTTAAACCATGAACCAAGCCACGTTACAACCTTTCAAAAGTCCTAATTGAAGCATGGGTTAGTTCGAAAGAATATTGTTACAAAAGGTATCCTGACTCCTGTAAGGCTTTTCTCTAAATCCTTAGTTGAATTTTTCTTACAAAAGTTTTCTGCTAAAAAACGCATTTTCAAAATTTTAAGACAAGCATAAAACTTTGCATTATTTGAATATCATTGTTTGCATATGGCTATTTGTTTGACAGCAAAGAAATTCACACAGTAAATATCCGATGAATGAAAGCTCTCTCAGTGAACAAGATGACTTCAAGTGGGATGACACTTCCGTTGCAAAAATCTCTTATCAACACGGGGAACATGACATGGCATTGTCCAATAAACCTGGGGCAGTCCAGTCAAGATTTCAAGAAATCTCTCAAAGTCCAGTTAATCTGAGGCAGTCCAGTCAAGATTTCAAGAAATCACTCAAAGTGCAGAGTAGCCAGGGGCAAGTCTCCGTCACCGTCATTTGGGGCATTGAACGTCAGTCCCAACAAAGGGTTGCATATAGTCGAACATCTCATGGCAAAGCCATAAACACTCGCTACTTGGGGAAATGACAAATCTCTCCGAAATCCTCCTCATACGATGGCTCCCAGCCAGAGTTTCAATCTTTGATAACCTCTTCCCAGCTAAGTTGACCTCAAGAATTCCTGAGAATGTTTCCCATTGAAGTCGCCAGAATTTTCACTATCGGAAACGAAGAATTCAACTCTTTTCTCTAGCACCAATTTGAGATTTATTTTCCCCAACGAGAGATCATCCTAAAAACATTGCATATTCGTACATCAAGACACCATACAATGCAATCTCATTTATTTTGAGAACGTCATTGTTTGATATATGTCCTACAACTAACCTTTACCTTTCAGGAAAGATACAATCAAATTCTCACGAAATTCAAGCTATGAAGCCTGGACCACGACCAGATAGTAGTGCATCCAACTTTCCTCTTCAACAGAGAGGATTACTCAACAGAATAACGAACGATTGAGGTTCCCAAAATTCAACAGAGATGATTCTTCAGAAGAATAACGGACGACCGAAGTTCCCAAAATTCAATAGAGATGGTACCCCAGTAGAATAACGGACAATTGAAGCTCCTAAAATTCTATTTCTCTCAAGACCAAAGATCAACATTTCCCAGCGGAGTTTCTCCTCAGACAACGAAACAGGAATCCCCATTGGAAACATTCTAAGAAAAGCTTAAAGACACACATACTCTTCAACAGCAGTCTAGGATTTATTTTCCCCGGCATCTGTTGAAGATATTCCAAGACTTTCGTCTGGCTCAGTTAAATCGATTCTAAGATTTTTCTGATTCTTATCCAGTCAAACTTAATTCAAGACCTTCTCTGGCTCAGTTAGATCGACACTAAGATCTCCCTGATTCTTATTCCAGATGAAGATACCCCGAGACTTTCGTCTGGCTCAGTTAAATCGATTCTAAGATTTCTCTGATTCTTATCCAGTCAAAGTTAATTCAAGACCTTCTCTGGCTCAGTCAGATCGACACTAAGATCTCCCTGATTCTTATTCCAGTTGAAGATATTCCATATTTTTCTGTTTCAGATAAATCTCTCAGCGGTTTATTCTGATTCACTTCTAATTTTTGTTGTTTCAGATAAATCTCTCAACGGTTTATTCTGATTCACTTCCAAATTTTGTTGTTTCAGATAAATCTCTCAGCGGTTTATTCTGATTCACTTCCAGTTTTTGTTGTTTTAGATAAATCTCTCAACGGTTTATTCTGATTCACTTCCAAATTTTGTTGTCTCAGATAAATCTTAACGGTTTATTCTGATTCACTTCCAATTTTTGCTGTTTCAGATAAATCTCTCAACGGTTTATTCTGATTCACTTCCAAATTTTGCTGTTTCAGATCCAGTTCAAACTTTCCAAATGGAATCTTTAAGCCCATTTCCATGCACAATCTCTACAACACGTCATTAAAATACCCAGCGGAGCTGAAGCTTTCAACCCACAACGGAAATCATCCGGTTTCTCCAATTCCCCAGCAAGTTATCTTAAAGCCTGGAAATCAACCAGATAACAGTTAACTTTTATCCTTAACAGAATGAAGATTCTCATTCTTGAAACCTCATAAGATTGGCATACACCCAAGCTCCTGATATCCTTAACATAATGAAGATTCTCATTCTTGAAACCTCAGAAGATTGGCATACACCCAAGCTCCTGATATCCTTAACAGAATGAAGATTCTCATTCTTGAAACCTCAGAAGATTGGCATACACCCAAGCTCATAATATCCTTAACAGAATAAAGATTCTCATTCTTGAAACCTCAGAAGATTGGCATACACCCAAGCTCCTGATATCCTTAACAGAATGAAGATTCTCATTCTTGAAACCTCAGAAGATTGGCATACACCCAAGCTCCTGATATCCTTAACAGAATGAAGATTCTCATTCTTGAAACCCCGAAAGATTGGCATACACCCAAGCTCCTGATATCCTTAACAGAATGAAGATTCTCATTCTTGAAACCTCAGAAGATTGGCATACACCCAAACTCCTGATACCCTTAATAGAATGAAGATTCTCATTCTTGCTTCCCCAGTAGATTGGCATACACCGAACCTCCTGACCCAAACGCCTGAATGAAGATTCTCATTCTTGCTCTTCCAGTAGATTGGCATACACCCAACCTCCTGACCCAAACGCCTGAATGAAGATTCTCATTCTTGCTTCCCCAGTAGATTGGCATACACCCAACCTCCTGACCCAAACGCCTGAATGAAGATTCTCATTCTTGCTCTCCCAGTAGATTGGCATACACCCAAACTCCCGATATCTCCAACAGAATGAAGATTCTCATTCTTAAAGTGACACCAGCTCAAACTCCTGAACCTTTTTCCAAACAGGAATAAGCCTTTTTCCTGGAGAGTCTTGAACTTACTTCCCAAAAGAGTAGCTACTTTCCAGCAGTATAACTATTCCCCACAGAGTTCTGAATCCCCAACAGAACGAAGATTCTCATTCTTAACTCTCAAATTTGAAGGCCCCATGGATTTATTTTCCCCTAGCAGCTTAAAGATCCTCAGTCTGGATTCCCCAAGTGAAGTTACCTGAGTATTCATAACTCCCCGGCGTGAGCTTGTCAGAATTTTAATCCCCTACAGATCGAAGATTCTCATTCTCACTTCTCCAGTAAAGCCTCCATGGTTTCAATTCCTCAGAAGATTGAAGTTTCTCATTCTTATTCTTCGCAGAAGCCATCAGAGTTTTCCTTATTTTCCAGCAGATCAAGGTTTTCTTTTGTCTGATCCCCAGTAGAGGTCTTCAGAGTTTCCCTATTCCCCAGCCGAGTAAGGATTCCCGTTGGTGTACTCCCCAGCTATAGTCATCAAAGTTCTTTGGATTCCCCAAGCAGGTTTCTCAAGCAGACTTAATGGATTCCCACATCCCCACAGAGTTTGTCAAAGTTCTTGTTAACCCCCACAAGTTTCCAAGGATTTTCTATCCCCAACAGTGGTCCAAGGATTTCTCATCTTCAGCAATCAAAGATTTTGAATCTCCAGCAGCGGTCATGGATTTGTTCTCCCCGACGGCAGTCAAGGATTTTTATTATCTCCCGCTATCAAGGATTTATTTTCTGCAGCAAGACAGCTAATCAGCTTACATGCACATACATTACATTCATATATCATAAACATTGATAAAACACATTTTATTGCATCATACATGTCATGCAACATAACTTTGTATTTCAGATAACATTTTACCCTTTCTAGGATAAGATTAAAAGTTACCTTTAACAAATATTCAAAGATTTCAGATACAGTACGAATACACTCCAGACGCGGAAGTCATTTTGTTACTCATTCAGATCTCTTATTCAGATACAGTATGGATACACCCCAGACACGGAGGTCATTCTATTACTCATTTGGAATCCAAAGTCAAGATACAGTACGGATACGCACCAGACACGGATGTCATTCTGCCACTCATTCAGACTTCAACAATCAGATACAGACTAGATACGCTCCAGACCCGGAATCCATTATATTTCTCATTCAGATTCAACTATAAACTTCAAGCTCAGATACACTCCAAGACATGGAAGACATTTTGCTGCCTTTTCAGATCCCAGTTACAGTACGGATACACTCCAGACACGGATGCCATTATGCTACTCATACAGATCTCAAATACAGTTACAGCTCGGATACGCTCCAGATGCGGACGCCATTCCATTGCTCATACAAATTCAATCTCTAGATACAACTCAGATACGTTCCAGATACGGATACCATTCTGATGTTCATTCTCCTGATTTTCAACAAACATTTTGGATGGAATCTTTTAAGGCTATCTCCAGCAAGATTCTATCATCTCCAAATGGCATCTTTAATCCCATTCCCTCAACTACATTTTGACGAGTGCAAATTTACTGGCACTTTAATGTCCAATCCTCTTTTACCTTCGAGTCACGAAAGGCAAACTCGCCAATCTAACTCTTCAGGTTCAAGAAGATTGAACAGGGGAAGTTGTTGTACCCCAAAATTTTCCCTCTCATTTTATCAAGGTTTTCATCACAAGACTCTTTGGACTCCAGACAGGATTAGGGTTTGCTCTGCTCAAGACATCTCCTTGCACTTTTGACCTGAAATTAGGGTTTGATATTGCACAAGGATTTTTGGACTTCCAAAGCTCAAAGTTACTTTCATACTTCATTTTGGACTTATAATATTGCCCCTACTAAGTTTCAAGCTTTGAATCAAATTTTTGCCCAGTCAATTGGACAGTTGACCTAGAAATCAACTGTATTGGAAAAAAAGTCAATTGTGGCTAATTTACAGTCAAACCTCATGATTTTTGATCCACATCAACATTATAGGATCATATGAACCATTTGATCAAGTTGGGACCACAACTCCTCAAGAAATTTGATCAGATCTTCAAAAGGGCAAAATGGTCATTTTTAGGGTTTTGATTGTATAAGGGCAATTTTTGATTTTTCACCTACCCAATGGCAAATTGGGTTCAAGAATGTATTCAAGGCCTCAATAGAATCATCTTTACATATTCACAAGGTTCAAAAGATCTCAAAAGCATTGGATTGACAGATGAATTTTCCAGTCAACTGATCAAAAATCAACTGTACACTGAAAAGTCAAACTTTGACTTTTTGGTCAAAATCAAGTGCCAAAGGTCATTTTTCATTAAGATGTGTCAAAATATGAAACTTGTTCATCAAGAAACCTAATTTTTCAAATTAGGGTTTTAAAATGAAAATTTTCATAACTTAGAAATTTTCTAAGTTATGAAATTTTCTCATTTTTTCCCAACTTTGCCCAACCTTTTCTTCATGATGCAATTGTATCAAAAAAAACTTCCAAAATGAAAGTTGTAGTCCTCCACAAAATCTACAACTTTGATTCACAAAGTTTTCCAAAAATATGCTTTTATCTCAAGTTATGAATTTTGGAATAAGGGTCCATGAAACTTTTAACTGAGTGAAATTTTGCCCTAGTTTAGGCAGGATTTTGACCTATCTTCATGGCCATTTTTCATCTAGTTCCCATTGGAATTTAAAAATTCATTTCAAATATGGATTGTAAAGAATGTTACAAGCTTTCCAAAATATCCAAGAAATCTTACAAATCATTTGTGGTTATGGAGAATCGAAGGTTTGAATTTGGGAATTATCACTTTGATCCATGGCATTTTCATGTTGACACAAGTTGCAAAATCTTTCCAACTTTGCTTTATACTTGAATACAGGTCTCTAAACCCTTCCACACTCAAAAATTGAATTCAAACTCAATGGATTGAAGCTTTGTTCTGATCAATAGAGGTTTGCACAAGGGATTAATCCATTTTTGGCAAAAAGTGAACATTGTTATTTTCATAAAAGTCAACTTTATGTCACCTTGTTTCCCTTGAGCCTTGAACCCCTCTCTTTGCAGAAAACAAGTTCCATAAACTTAGGTAAAGGAAAACCACTTTGTGCATCTAGGAGGGAGGCCTGTACAGGCTCTTTGCTTGATCACTTCACACTTTTCTTCAAAACCAAGAAATGTGCAAAAGTCTACACAACTCTTGTATCTGATAAAACCAACCCTTGTAAACATTCCAAACAAGTTTTGCATATTGCCTTGAGCCAAAAACACGAGCTATCCAATCCTCAAACACCCTTGAACATCAAAACATTTTCTTCTTGCAAAACAGGGCAGTTTCTGCATTTTTGTTTTCATCTCACAAACTACTCGTGTGTTTTGCCCCAAACCTATTCCAATACATTCCATATAACCCACCTAAGCTATCCCAAACATTGGCCATTGAACTCCATTTGAAAGCTTCACCATTTCTGATTTCAGCTTGTGCAGGTTGACTTCTACAGGCTTATTCAAGCAAGCTCAAAGCAAACAAAGCATTGGGGAAGGTCAGGGGAAGTTCAGGAAAGCTCACAAACATCTCAGGCTTCATTGAAAATCTCCACATTGCCATACTTGAGTTTAACTGAAGCAGATATTTTCCAACTTTCTATCTCCCTATTTAGGAATCATTAGGCTTAGGTTTGTGAATAAAAAATGTAGTACTCATTGCCCTTAAGCTGTACATATGCATAGATTTCATTTAAGTTAACTGTGTTTAGAGAATTTGATTGATGAACATTCTGAAAAAGTTAGGTTAGAAATTAGGGCCAGAGAAATTCTCTCTGGTCTTTGAGAGTTAGATTAAGTTCTTTATATGGTTGGAATCGTGTTGAAAAATGCCATAACTTTTGTGTTGTAAGTTTTTGTTTTTAAGCACTGAAATAGGAGATACGAAGCTAAACACAGGCGTGCGTTTTTGTTTGAACGAAGGTTAAAGATGAAGTAGCTGGGTTGGGCCTGGCTATTTCTTACTTTTGGCACCCCTGACTTGCTTCTCACACCCCCTCAGCCCATTTGTTTTATATTTTTATATTTTTATATTTCTTTTTTCATTTCTGACTTTATTTTATTTTTTCTAAACTTTAAAATAATACTTAAAAATATTATTTTTTTATTTTTTATTATTTACATACCTAAATAATATTTTTTTCTAATAAATTTTTATTTTTTGACATTTGTATATATTTTATTATTTTATTTTATTGTACATAAATAATATAATTAATATATATATTTTCTTAAAACAAATTAGGGTTTACCCCTCTAATAAAAATAATCTTTTATGTTATTATTTTTAATACATTAAATAATTCATTTTTACATACATAAAAATAATACAAAATCATTTTTGCATATTTATATTTAACTATCCATTTAAATATTGTTTATTTATTTATTTTGCACAATTAATTCAATTTGGTTGTAATAGTTGAATTAGGGCTTTTATTTTCTTGCAAATATACCCCTATTCAAAATTGTACCCCCCCTCCCCATATCAAAGTTGTAATAGCTTAGATTTATTTTTACGCACTTTATTGCTTTCAAATATGCCATTATAGAGATTAGGGTTTGTATGCAATATCCAAAATCAAAACAAATAGTTAGACCTAATGCAAGACATAAAAGCATGTAAATTGACAACACAATGCACACATGCACCCCTAGGGTTTCACCCACTTGTTGCCTTTAAAATGGCCATGGTATGCATGTTGAATATCTTGGCAAAACAAAAACAAAATAAAATATCATAGTCCCTCGATGACGCTATCTTGGTTGCCTATACACAAATGATCTAGTCCCTCAAACAAAAAATTTGCTAAGATATTTAGCACAATTGCTATCATGGTCAATACGATGACCCGCGCCCGTCATGTTTAACATCCAAACACAAGGTTGTTTACCAAATACAATGGTAAAACAACACTGTAAAAGGGTTAAAAATGTGTAGGAAAGATCTTTGAGTAGATAGGGTAGACAACTCTTAGTTACTTGATCAAAACTTGCAAACATCCTTGTTAATTTCAAAACACACAATTTCAAAACATTTTCCCAAAACAAACTTTCAAACATTGAAACATTTTTCAAAAGACAAAACATCTTTGTATACACTCAAACAAGAATCATTACAAAGGTTGCAACAACGATGGCCTCTTTTCAAAATACTTTCAAAACCACACACAAAAGCACCATTTCAAACAATTGAAAAGCAAAAGCAAGTGATCTAAAACAGGTAACTAAGAGCCCATGGATAACCATGGATGAAAAGGGTGCTTGCACCTTCCCTTTTCATAATCTACCCCCCGAACCCAAGAAAACATCTCAAAGGTCTTTCCTATGCTTTTTGACCTTTCCTTTGGATAAATAATAATTCGGTGGCAACTCTTGCTAAACCGAAACATTTACGAACACAGACGCAAAATCCCAAGTCAGTTCTCCCACCGCATCACACTTCTCATAGCCCTACTATCCAGGCTTTCATCTCGAAATAACCCTACGACCCAGGTTCCTTCTCATAGCCCTACTATCCAGGCTTTCGTTTCGAAGTAACCCTACGACCCAGGTTCCTTCTCATAACCTTACCATCCAGGTTTCTTCTCTCTTATCTCCAGACAACAGTTTACAACACTGTAAGACCTGGACCCGACCAAATACGGTCAATTTCACATTCCCCTAGTAAGTCGTTGTGCAGCCTGGACCCTGACCAGATATGCAGTTTACTTCCACTTCCTCAATCAGGAGTTAATTCTCCAGTAGAGTAGTGGACAGCTGAAGCTCCTATACTCTATATCCCAGGACATAAACCAACATTCCCCAGCGAAGTCCTCCTCAACGGAAGGTACAGGAATTCTCGCAAAGGAATCTCTTATGCAACTGATATCTTTTTTGGATGGCATCTTTAAGCCCATCTTCGACGATTCTCTGTCGACTTCCAAATGGCATTTGTAAGCCCATTCTCGATATCACCAATCACTATTACTTCATGCGAGTGCAAATTTCTGGGCATTCTAGTGTTCAATCATCTTCTACCTTCAGATCACGAAAGGCAGAACATCCAATCTACATCCTCAGGTTTAAGAAGATTAAACAGGGACAGCTGTTGTATCCCAAAATTTTCCCTCTCATTTTACTCAAAACATACTCCTAGAGGTCCTCAACTTGCCCAAGAATGCCTAAGGATTGAACAGACAAATCTTCCTCCTAAGACAATAAGCCTCAAACTAGGGTTTCACTCCTCATCAAGATGTTTGAGTTTCTAAGGGTCCTAAGTGGTTTCCAATGCCCTAATATGTCCTCAATATCATCCATGCCAAGTTTCATGCCTTGCACAAGAAGTTTGCTCAATCAACTACTCAAATGCCTGAAAATCAACTATACTAGGTCAAAAGTCAATTGTTACCCACATAGAGTCAAACTTCAATATTTTTGGTCAACATCAACATTTTGAAGTGATATCCATCATTTTATCAAGGGTTGATCATGATTCCTCAGGGAATGCTCCTAATTCATCAAAACTCAAAACTTGATAAATTAGGGTTCCTATAGGAAAAGTCAACCAAACTTTGACCAGGCATAACCTTCTCATACTTTATCAGAAATTTCTCATCCAAGGCTCATTTTTAAGAGAATCCAATTACCTACAACTCATCTTCATCCCTCAAGTTCAAGAAATGCACTCATGAAAAGATATAAATTCAGACATTATAGGTCCTTTTCAAAAGTCAACAAAAACACCTTTTGGGTCAAAGCTTCTTACATGAACATGGAAGATCCAATTGAGATGAAACCAAAGAGGTTTCTTAGGGGACAACCTAAGATTTCGAAAAATTCCAAGAACATTGATCCGCTGTCGCGCGCAGATCAAAACGAGTATTTTGTAAAACGGTAATATAGCGACAAATGGCTCAAATTTCGTTCTCAAGGATTCTTGAAATATTATTAACTAACTGAAATTGAATTAAAGGGGGGTTTGGTTCGATTTTAGGCAAATAAGCTGATTATGAAAAGTGATTATAAAATAAGATGTTTTTGATATGAGTGATTATAACAAACGGATTCACTGCCTCGGTTCATACCTATCATCGACAGCTAACATTACGATCTTCTAAGCGAAGTTTCTATCCTATTTGATTGCAGTATCAATTAACAAGCGCGATTGACACTATGAGATACATGTTCCTATGGTCGGATTAAGCATACGATTAAAAGTGACGCAAATTAACAATTAAGCAAAGTCAATCGCGATTAAAATTTGGGAACATTTATCAATCAAATTAAATCAACAATGTTATATGAAAATCGAATTAAGAAAACAACAATCTCATAACATAGTTGAAAGGAATCGGAATTAAATTGCAAATGCTATAACAATCTCAAAGTTGGAACCTGAGTACAGTAAATCCGTCAGAAAGGTTTTAGTTCTCCATTGATTCGTACAAAGCTTTCTCTTTTTCGTGAACAGTGAATGGGATCCAAAAATTACTGTAGCATCTAGGTAAAAACTAAAAAGAAACAACCCAACTGGGTCGGATATAAAACTCAGGCCCAAAACAAATGACCCAAACTTATATATAAAATGTTGCAACTTCAACGACTTTTTCAACCTTGCTACAGCCCGAATCAGCATCTGGCCACAACTAGAAAGTTGTAGGTTTTTTTCTTAGCTTTCCAACCAATATTAGAACGCCTCAATCTGGTTCCCGTAGCTCCAGTTATGAATTTTTCCACGAAAGCTGTAGTTGCTGAAAATAAAATACGAAAATTAATTAAATGCAAAAATAAAATAAATTAGCAAAACATATTAAAACATAAAAATAAACACAATAAACTAAAGAAATACATTAGTACAATCGTGGAAGGATGTGCATCAAAATGCACTGATCAAATTCCCCCACACTTGAACTTTTGCACTCCGAGTAAAATGCAATCAAAAGAAACGCAAAAGCGTCATCAATTACTCATCCTAGGCCACAAATTCATCTTCGGTCAAGATTGCATCAACAGGTACTAGTCTCGTACACTAAGGATATCATAGGAACACTAGTCTTGCCTCCTGAATATACAAACCAATATGAATCATATTATTATGCAAAAGCCTAACTTACTCATCCTCTTTTTTGCTCTTTTTCATTCAGACGCAATCACATTAAGCCCGTTATCTCCACACATTCATATCAAAGCGACCGGTTAGTGACTCTGATCCTTTTTTGCATGGGATTCTGGTACTTACATGGAATAACCCTTTGCTTACTCAGTTGCAGTTGCGGGGGATCGGACCGTAATCTGCCCTACCAAGTTCAGCACCAGAAACCGCTGAACCAACTAACAACGAGTCTTATTCTCGAGAAAAAAATTTTGTAGGAACTACGACCGTTGGGTTAAGTGACCGGGTGAGGGTCACCAAACTTAGAAGGTGCATTCCTTTTTTTCTTTTTCTTTTTAAAACACTTTTTTCGTAACACTCACTTATATTCATCGGCTTCCTTGCGTAGAGTGTGTGAGATGGTGTTGACTGCTGAAATAAACTACTCAAGAGCTATTAGAGAGTGAGAATTCAAGGCTAATACATAATAAGAATTCAAATCAATTTCCATATGCAGGAGACAGTGTTAAGACGATACCGATCTTGTGAGCTTTTCCCAAGTCTCCACAAACATAACCTCAAATTAGTCTGCAACCCAAAACTTTCAAATAGATGCATTTTATTTAATTTTTTCACAAAAACAACTGAAATTAAAATAAAATCAAAGAAACAAAATGATTCCCTCCCCCACATTTAAAACAAGCATTGTCCTCAATGAAAGGACGCAGTTATTAAAGTTGAGAGAAAGGAATAAGAACTCCCTGATCAAGTTGCAGTGTAGTTAGGCGCTTCCAAAGAAAGCTCCTCTATGCTCACATCTTCAGGTACTGCACTTTGATGAAAAAGCTTTAGGCGCTGCCCATTGACCTTGAAAACTTTATCAGTACCTGTACTTTTAATTTCTACTGCACCATGAGGAAAAACATTAGTGACAACAAAAGGATCAATCCATTTGGATCGAAGTTTCCCAGCCATAAGCTTAAGGCGAGAATTATACAATAAAACTTGTTGCCCTACAAAGAATTCCTTTCTAGAAATCATCTTATCATGGAAGTGCTTAGTTTTTTCTTTATAAATCCTAGAGCTCTCATAAGCCTCTAGTCTAAGCTCTTCAAGTTGTTGTAATTGGAGTTTTCTTTCAATACCTGCTTATTGCATCTCCAAATTATAACTTTTCACCACCCAATAAGCACGGTGTTCTATCTCTACAGGAAGATGACATGCCTTACCAAAAACAAGTCGATAAGGAGACATCCCAATGGGTGTCTTGAAAGCTGTTCTTTGAGCCCAAAGTGCGTCTTCTAGACGGTGGCTCCAGTCCTTCCTGTTTGGTTGCACCATTTTCTCAAAAACCTGTTTGATCTCTCTGTTTGAGATTTCAGCTTGCCCATTTGTTTGTGGGTGGTATGTAGTAGAGACCCTGTGCACAACTCCATACTTTCGGAGCAAAGCTTCCATGGTGCGGTTACAGAAATGAGTGCCTTGGTCACTTATGATAGCTCGCTGGATTCCAAACTTGCAAAAGATATTAGACCTGACAAAGTCTGCAACAACTCTAGAATCATTAGTCCTAGTGGGGATAGCTTCCACCCACTTTGAAACATAATCAACAGCAAGTAAAATATATAGAAAACCAAATGATACAGGGAAGGGACCCATGAAGTCGATTCCCCATACATTAAATACTTCATAGAAAAGCATCGGTTGCTGAGGCATTTCACTCTTTCGAGTAATGTTTGTACCTGCTATATGGAACTCTTTACAAGTGCAGAAAGTCTCAAAAGCATCCTTAAAAATAGTGGGCCAAAAGAAACCTGAGTCTAGGACCTTCCTTGCAGTCCTTTGAGGGCCAAAGTGTCCCCCGACTTGAGATGAATGAGCAAAATTCAAAATAGATTCAATCTCATAGTCAGGGACACATCTCCTAATTACCTGATCACTACCAAACTTCCAAAGATATGGATCATCCCAAACATAATATTTGGCATCACTCTTGAGTTTGTGAATCTGTGACCTGGATGCACCTGTAGGAAAAACACCAGCAACAAGATAATTAACAATATCAGCAAACCAAGGAGTAATAACATGCACAAGTAAAAGTTGCTCATTAGGAAAGTCATCCTGGATGGGAAAAGGATCTTCATCTCGCTCTATTCTACTCAAGTGATCAGCTACTAAGTTCTCAGCTCCACTTTTGTCTTTAATCTCTACACTAAACTCTTGGAGAAACAACATCCACCGAATCAATCTCGGTTTTGCATCTGGCTTCTTCAACAAGTACTTCAAAGCTGCATGGTCAGTAAAAACAACAACCTTGGAACCTAGAAAATATGATTTGAATTTATCAAGAGAAAAAACAATAGCTAGAAGTTCTTTTTCAGTGGTAGTGTAATTTGACTGTGCATAATCTAAAGTCCTAGAAGCATAGTAAATAACATGGGCAGCCTTGCCAACTCTTTGTGCAAGGACAACCCCAACAGCATAATTAGAGGCATCACACATGATCTCAAAAGGGAGGGTCCATCCAGGAGGCTGGATGATGGGAGCGGAGGTCAATGCTTTCTTCAAGAAGTCAAACGCTTGTTTGCATTTGTCATCAAAGCTGAAAGTGACGTCATTCTTCAACAAGTTTGAGAGCGGAAGAGCTATCTTGCTGAAATCCTTGATGAAACGCCTGTAAAAACCTGCATGACCAAGAAAATAACGAATCTCGCGAACGCAAGAAGGGTAAGACAGTGTGGAAATAACATCAATCTTAGCAGGGTCAATAGAAATTCCTTTTTCAGAAATTATGTGACCAAGAACAATTCCCTACTCAACCATAAAATGGCATTTTTCATAATTTAAAACAAGGTCAGTCTCGATGCATCTCTGCAAAACTAAGTTCAAACTATTCAAACATGCATCAAAAGAAGAACCATAAACAGTGAAATCATCCATAAACACTTCTATGCCATTTTCGATAAATTCAGAGAAAATACTAATCATGCATCGCTGGAAAGTGCCAGGAGCGTTGCAAATACCAAAGGGCATCCTCCTGTAAGTAAAAGTACCGAAGGGACAATTGAAAGTGGTCTTCTCTTGATCTTCCGGTGTAATATGGATCTGAAAGTAACCTGAAAAACCATCAAGAAAACAGTAATGTGATTTACCAGCTAGCCGTTCAAGCATTTGGTCAATGAACGGAAAAGGAAAGTGATCATTTCTAGTCACTTGGTTCAATCTCCTGTAATCAATACAAACTCTCCAACTGTTCTGAACTCTAGTGGGAACAAGTTCATTCTTCTCATTTTTCACCACTGTGAGTCCAGACTTCTTAGGCACAACCTGCACTGGACTTACCCATTTACTGTCAGAGATAGGATAAATGATACCTGCTTGCAAGAGTTTGGTTACCTCTTTCTTCATAACATCAAGAATCAAAGGATTAAGCCTTCTTTGGGGATGCCTTACTGTTTTTGCTCCATCCTCAAGTAAAATCCTGTGCATGCACATCGGTGGACTAATACCAGGGAGGTCGGCTAATGTCCATACGATTGCCTTCTTGTGTTTCTTTAGAAACTGCAAAAGCTTATTTTCCTGTTCGAAATCAAGGTTAGAAGAAATAATGACAGGTAATTTTTCATCACTCTCCAAATAAGCGTATTTTAGATTATCCGGGAGTTATTTCAACTCTAAGGATGGGGGCTGCTCAATGGATGGAGTGATTGGGGCAGCCTGGATGTCAAGAGCTTCCGCTGCATAATTAACTTCATTGACAACAACATCACCTGTAGAAAACACATCAGCCTGCAAGGCAGCATCAATCTCAGCACATACAACACATATGTTAGTGTCAGTATAATCAGAACACGAATAAACATCATCAAATGCAGATAAAGATGGAAAATCTAATGAAAACAATTCAGAACAAGTTTCATCCACCAAATCAGAGATTAATTCAATATGAAAAACGGAATGCTCCTCCAATGGATGTTTCATGGCATCAAAAATGTTAAATTTTACGACAATGTCACCAAATTCCATGGACATGGTTCCATCGTCAACATCAATCTTTGTTTTTTCCGTTTTCATGAATGGTCTGCCTAAAATGATGGGAGCTTTGCTGGACTTTGTTTCTCCTTCCATGTCCAGAATGTAAAAATCTGCAGGAAAAATCAAATCATTAACTTGAACAAGGACATCTTCGACTACACCGTCGGGGCAGACGTTACTCCTGTTCGCCAACTGAATGATTATACCTGTATGCTGCAAAGGACTAAGACAAAGGTTATTATAAATAGAAGTGGGCATCACATTAATGCCCGCTCCTAAATCAAGCATACAATTATCAAATTGCTTATCCCCAATGGTACAAGGAATAGCAAATGTTCCTGGATCCTTCTGCTTTTGTGGCAACAGCTGAGCAGTGAGGGCTAAAACATTTTGCTCGCCTACAACCTTTTCTAATGAAGGCTTGGGTTGAATAAATATAGAAATATTTCGTCCCAAGTTTACTCGCTCACTTCCTTTCATCCGCCTCTTGTTTGTACATAAGTCTTTCAGAAACTTCGCATACTTTGGTACCTGCTTAATCACATCAAGAAGAGGAATATTCACAGCAACCTTTCTAAATACATCTAAAATATCGTTGTCCCCCTCATAAACTTTTTTATTTTTCAAAACTCTATGTGGGAAGGGGACTGGTGGAACATACTCTCTTTCTTTATTTTTTTCAGTTCATTCATAACAACAGAAGAAGGGACAGAAGATGGAGAAGGAGGAAAAGAAAGAGAAGGTTCAGATGTTACCTCAGGGGATGATCCTGTAACCTTACCAGATCGCAAAGAAATTGCACTTACATTGGCATTTGGACCGTTCGGATTGACAACCGTTTGGGCAGGAAGTTAGTTCGAACCTTGGGCTTGCATGTTATTTATTTGAGTAGCAAGTTGTCCCATTTGCGTGTTCAAGATATGAATGCTAGAATCGGTCCTTTGTTGGAACTGAAGGTTGTTGACAGCCATTTGTTTAACAAGATCCTCTAGGGATGGTCCGGAAGGTGCAGGGGCAGCCAGTTGAGGTGGGTTCTGTTGTTGGCTGGTTTGTGGATTTCCATATTGAAGGTTGGGATGATTCCTCCAATTCGGATGATATTTGTTGGTGGACAGGTCAGGGATGTTATTGTACTGGTTTTGGTTGTAAAGGTTGGCTGCATAAGCTTGGGGCAGCTCAGTGATAGATTCATCTCTCAGAATGGGACATGTATCAGTCGGGTGCTCAGGGGAAGTACAAATACCACACAGAGTTGATGTTTGAGTTTTTGCTACTGCTAGTTGTTTGACTAATGTTGTGAGCTCATCAATTCTGGTCTCTAAAGCTTTGTTGGAAGAAGAAGCTTGAATTTGATTCACTCATTTGCTTTGTGCAGAATTGTCTCTAGTGGTAAATTGCTGAGAATTAAGAGACATATTCTCTATTAGAGCTTTGGCAGCAGCTAGAGTTTTATCAACAAGTGCTCCACCACTAGCGGCATCAAGAATGTTTCGGTCCATCGGTATCAACCCCTCATAAAAGTACTGGATGAGTAATTGCTCGGTGATCTGATGTTGAGGACAGCTGGATACCAAGTGCTTGAACCTCTCCCAATACTCAGTGAGTGACTCATTACCTTGTCTGATACCGCAAATTTCCTTTCTTATTGAGGCAGCTCTAGAGGCAGGAAAATATCGCTCCAAAAACACCTTTTTCAGCGCATTCCAGCTTGCAATTGAATTTGGCTCGAGGTTGTACAACCAATCCTTTACTGCACCCTGCAATGAAAAAGGAAAAGCTTGAAGTTTGATGTGATCTTCAGTGATACCTTCAGGCTTCGATGGTGTAGAGTATACAACCTGAAACTCTTTCAAATGTTTGTGTGGATCCTCACCTGCAAGACCGCTAAACTTGGGCAACAAGTGTATTAAACCCGATTTTAATTCAAAAGGAGCAGCAACATCATCATAATCAATACACATGCCATTATAATTTACATCAGGGGCAGCCAATTGCCTTAAGGTTCTTTGGTCAGCCATATCAATAACAATTTCAGAATCATAATCAAACAGATGGTGCAAGTAATCAAAATCAGACTCAGACTCAAACTCAATTGTGGGTGGTGGACTAGTGTTAACTTGGACTCTCCTACGTTGTGTGTGCAATGTTCTTTCTACCTCAGGATCAAAAGCAACAAGCTCAGGACAGCAGGACCTAGTAGCCAGGACTAATACGCAGCAATGGTAACAAAGCCCAAAATACCAACAATGTCCCTAAAAGCAAAAACAAACACAAAGAAGGAAAACAATTAAATTTTTTTCAAAAAAATAAACTGAACACGAAATTCTTCTAATGGACGAAAAATAGAATTTTGATAATTTTTTTGATTTTTTTCGACTCTATGAAAACAGTAAATAAATCATAAAAAATAGGAAAATGATGAATTTGGGAAATTGAGACAAAAGCACCATAACTACTTTGTAGTATGGGATAAATGATCAGTGATTTTTTTGGCATAAACTGGTCGGAGCAGATTTTAAATCGGACTCAATTTTCAAAAAAATCATTTTTTTACTATTTTGACTCAAAACGCGAATTGGCTTAAACCGAAAGGAAACTAGGACCTAGACACGAGAACACTAAACCTAAGACTCAAAAATTAGTTAATAGTATCAAGAATCCCCGGCAACAGCGCCAATTTGATCTGCTATCACGCGCGGATCAAAACGAGTATTTTGTAAAACGGTAATATAGCGACAAATGGCTCGAATATCGTTCTCAAGGATTCTTGAAATATTATTAACTAACTGAAATCGAATTAAAGGGGGGGTTTGGTTCGATTTTAGGCTAATAAGCTGATTATGAAAAGTGATTATAAAATAAGCTGTTTTTTATATGAGTGATTATAACAAACTGATTCACTGCCTCGGTTCGTACCTATCATCGACTGCTAACATTACGACCTCCTAAGCGAAGTTTCTATCCTATTTGATTATAGTATCAATTAACAAGCGCGATTGACACTATGAGATACATGTTCCTATGGCCGGATTAAGCATACGGTTAAAAGTGACGCAAATTAACAATTAAGCAAAGTCAATCACGATTAAAATTTGGGAACATTTATCAATCAAATTAAATCAACAATGTTATATGAAAATCGAATTAAGCAAACAACAATCTCATAACATAGTTGAAAGGAATCGAAATTAAATTGCAAATGCTATAACAATCTCAAAGTTGGAACCTGAGTACAGTAAATCCGTCAGAAAGGTTTTAGTTCTCCATTGATTCATACAAAGCTTTCTCTTTTTCGTGAACAGTGAACGGGATCTGAAAATTAATGTAGCATCTAGGTAAAAACTAAAAAGAAACAACCCAACTTGGTCAGATACAAAACTCAGGCCCAAAACAAATGACACAAACTTAAATATAAAATGTTGCAACTTCAACGACTTTTTCAACCTTGCTACAGCCCGAATCAGAATCTGGCCACAACGAGAAAGTTGTAGGTCTTTTTCTTATCTTTCCAACCAATATTAGAACGCCTCAATCCGATTCCCGTAACTCCAGTTATGAATTTTTCTGCGAAAGTTACAGTTGCTGAAAATAAAATACGAAAATTAATTAAATGCAAAAATAAAATAAATTAGCAAAACATAAAAATAAACATAATAAACTAAAGAAATGCATTAGTAAAATCATGGAAGGATGTGCATCAAAATGCACTGATCAAATATCCTCATAGGTTTAAAATTAAGAGAGATATGTATTGTCAAAGTTAGCTAATTTTTGAAAAAAATGCATGAAGCAAATATTGACCAAACTTAGATTTTTTCCAAATGGGTCTATCTTTTCAAGTTTTAAACTCATTCCTAACATG
Source organism: Vicia faba (assembly GCA_948472305.1). NCBI lineage: Eukaryota > Viridiplantae > Streptophyta > Magnoliopsida > Fabales > Fabaceae > Vicia > Vicia faba. Next base: position 66,945,890 of record OX451740.1, read on the forward strand.
GTCCACGACCTCTAAGCCCACCCATATATTTTTCTACTATTTATGCTATTTATTTTGATATTTTATTCATTAAAATTCAGAATTAAATAAATAAATAATAGATATAATGTAAATTTTGATGTGAATCCATTTTGGGCAGATTTTATCCTGGTTTATGTCAATTTATTTCATGCAATAACCCTTCAAATATGTTCAAGTTCATCCACATGTGAAAATGGCATAAAATCATCAAATATGTCATTTTTTCAAATTTTGATCATGGTCTTAAACCACAACATTATGAGGGAGATTCTTTCCATTCTTTCTTGTCTCCTCATTATCCTATATAAATATAGAGCTATACAAGCTTGAAAGAAACAAAATTCCTCTCTAAAAAGCTCTCAAAAAGCTCTTCAAAAAGCTCTCCAAAAGCTCTTCAAAAAGCTCTCCATAAATCAAAGAATTGGTGTAAGTCATATCTCGAGGTTCCAGTGTCTCTCGATTGACATCAAGCCTCAAACCATCCTCTTGAAGTCCTCAGGAGTCTTACAAGGCCCAAGAGAAATCCATCACACGCCTAGCACGCCCCCATTTGACAACACCGGTTTGGTAAAATTTTAAACTTCGAATCTCTAATTTTAATCACATTTCATGGCATGCTAACATTTGTTTGAGTTTATATAGAACAATTATGGATGGTTGAATCAGAGGTTCCATGCAAGAATATGAAAACACCATGGTTAGAGCATGAAGCTTTCGAAGATTCGGGCCTAGGGATTTCTGATGATTGCACCCCCTATTTACTTTTGCTTCTAGGCCCATCTTTATTTTCTTGTTTTATTCATTTCATTTATTTCTTTTAATCCATTTTTTATTTTAATCAATAAACAAATATAAAAATCACATAAAAATAGATTTAGGATTTTTCTTAATTAAATTTTAATTTTGGTAAATTAATTAACTAATCACTTTAACTTTTTTTTAAATTAAAATTAATAGAACTTAGGTTTAATTTCATTTTAATTCATTTTCCTTTTCGTAACAAAAATACCAAAAAAACATAGAATTAATTTCTTTTATTTGAATTTCATGTTTGTTTAATAATTAACTTTTTTTATATAGATCTAGATCAATTATTTTTTAACTTAAACCATTTTTATAAATTAAAACAAAAAACAACAAAAAGATTTTTTTATATCTTAGGATTTTTAGACGTCTTTTCAAATTTGTGCGTTATTATTCTTCCGCACTTCATTTTATTATTGTAACTGTATATTGGGATGTAATAGATGATTAGTAGGACCTTTACCGCTTTTATTTAATTTTCCCCCCAGTTTTGGATATGTACATAATCCCCCTCCCCGAAGCCTTGTAATTGTTAGGTTTTATATTTCTGCACTTTTAAATTACTGCAATTATTAACTACTAGATGTATGACTAATAGGATTGTATAGCAAGAATAATCAAACATTAGCAAACTTAACACAAGACTAAAATAACTAAACATAACACACCTTGCACATATGCACCCTTAGGGTATACCTCACTTGGTTGCCTCGGAAAATAATGGTCATGTCCCTCGAATGTAGGGATGTCTTAGCAAAGACCCTTAATTCTAAAGTCATCATAAAGATCATGGTCCCTAACGTCCCTCGAGTTGCCTACGAGAAATGATCTTGTCCCTCGATGTTGCATATATGATGACAGTCCCTTCGAATGCTAAGATATGTTTACATGTTTCCTTCGATGACCATAGCATCCCTTTCGATAGTCCCTCAGTATCCAACGATAGGGCTACTTACTCACTAATAGTAGGATAGCATTGTCTAAAGGAAACGACTCTTGAGGACAGATACAAGGGTTATCACGAAGTTAAATAAAAACTTTTCAAAACACACACAAGCAATTTCAAAATGAGCAAGTACCTAAGTTCCGTGGAAAACCACTGATAGAAAGGGTGCTAATACCTTCCCTTTCTATAATCTACCCCCCGTACTCAGAAACATCTCGAAAATAGTTTTTTCTGTTCTTTTTCCTTTTCCTTTGTTGGATAAAATAAAAGTCGGTGGTGACTCTTGCTTACCGCAACATTTATGAACAAAAAACACAAACCAGTATAAAAGTCGATTCTGCCACCGTATCACAGAACTGGCGACTCTACTGGGGACTAAAATAAAGTGGGGTTTACCTTAGGATCTAGGTCATTTTTAAAATTTCTTTCTTGTTTGTTTTGCTTGTTTTACCTTTAAGTGTTTTTGCTTGGGTGTTATTGAAGATCCTACACCCGGATCTGGGGACACTCTTTAGGTAAACAGTAATAGATCATGGAGACTGTACGGCGTAGACCAATATGGTTTAAGCGATGGCTGTGTTGGTGTGACACTTTGGTTGGTACTGGTATCCTTTGTGTGGAAACGAGGAGAATACGGGGCCTCCGCGTGGTGTTGTGAAGCACTAACAGACCTTAGAACCTTAGTTGAACAAACTTGGCCATTATAAAGTAGTGAGATAGTCGGCCTCGATATAAAGTTGAGGATTGGTTGATACTCGATGCTCACTCATTGAGATTAGACTTTCGGGATATTTCGGCCGCAAGAAAAGATTGCCTGAGCTGAAACAATGCCCGATAAAGGATGACCAGTGATATTGAGAATCCTTAGAACCCAGTTACTTTTCTAAGACAGGTTTGAAACCAACTAAACTTCAAGAGGGTACTTACCTTCGATCAAACAAAATGTTCCTTGCATGCGGTCAGACATGTCTGAAAATATCAAGGCTAAGGTAATGAAACAGTTCAATGTGGGTTTCTTGGCAGTGATATCGTATCCCTAATGGGTTGCAAATGTTGTCCCAGTACTGAAGAAAGCCGGAAAGGTCTGTATGTGTGTAGACTACAGAGATTTAAATAGGGTGAGCCCCAAAGATGATTTCCCACTACCACATATTGATGTCTTGGTTGATAACACTTCTCAACATAAGGTGTTCTACTTCATGGACGACTTCTCCGGGTACAACTAGATTAAAATGGCGCCTGAAGACATGGATAAAACCACTTTTTTCACACAGTGGGGCATCTTCTGTTATAAGGTCATTCCTTTTAGTTTGAAGAATGCAAGCACAGCTTATCAACGGGCTATGGTGTCTCTATTTGATGACATGATTCATCATGAGATAAAATTCTATGTTGATGACATGATTTCAAGATTGCAAACTAAGGCATAACACCTTGATCATTTTCACAAGCTATTTGAGAGGTTGAATAAATATAAGCTAAGGCTAAATCCCAACAATTGCACATTTGGGGTGAGGTGTGGAAAACTCCTAGACTTCATCGTCAGTGGAAAAGGTATTGAAGTCGATCCTACAAAAGACAAATCCATACAAGAAATGCCAGATCCTTGTACTGAGAAGGAGGGCAGGGGTTTCTTAGGTCGACTCAACTATATTTCCCGATTCATCTCTCACTTAACTGTTACTTGTGAGCCAATCTTCAAGTTGCTGAAGAAAGGTCAAGTAGTCAGATGGAATGACGACTGCCAAACAACTTTTGACAAGATCAAGGAGTACTTACAAGAACCCCTAATCCTAATGCCTAAAGTTTAAGGAAGACCTCTGATCATGTACTTGATTGTGTTAGAGAATTCAATAGAGTGTGTGATGGGCCAACATGACGAGTATGGTCGAAAAGAGCATGCAATATACTACCTTAGAAAAAGTGTACTGACTGTGAAACAAGATATTCGCTACTCGAGAAAACTTGTTGCGCTTTGCCATGGCCTTCTCGCCGACTAAGACAGTATATGTTGACTCATACTACTTTATTGATCTCTAAGATGGATCCCATCAAGTATATCTTTGAGAAACCAGCTATCTCCGAACTAATAACCAGATGGCAAATGATCTTGACTGAATATGACATCCAATATACTACACAAAAAGAAATCAAAGGAAGTGTATTGGCAGATCATTTGGCCTATCAAGCTGTTGATGACTACCAATCCATGAACTTTGAATTCTCAGACGAGAATATCACGATGATAACCGACTGTGCAAAGCCTGGACCGTATGAAGGGTCTGAACAAGGATCCCAATGGACTATGGTTTTTGATGGAGCTTCCAATGCATTGGGAAACAAAATTGGTGTTGTGACCATTTCTCCCGAAGGTGACCATACACATTTCACTGCAAGACTTTGCTTCGACTGTACCAACAACATGGTTGAGTATGAAGCATGCATCTTGGGTCTTAAGGCTACCATTGACCTAAGAATCAAATTCTTAAGTGTATATGGAGATTCGGCTCTGGTAATCAGTGAAGTTAAGGGATATTGGGATACCAAACATCTGAATTTGATCCCTTACAAAGAGCTTGTGCTAACCCTGATCCCATACTTTCAATAGGTCACCTTTCAACATATCCCAAGGGAAGAAAATCAATTGGAATATGCTTTACCAACTATGTCATCTATGTTCAAGGTTAATTGGGACAATGAAGCTCCCAGAATTACTATCAAAAGATTCAACGAAACGGCACACTATTGTGAGATTGACACTGATAAGGAGAAGCCTTGGTTCGATAAAGTGAAAAGGTACCTTGAAGCACAAGAATATCCTAAGGGAGCTTCAATCAACACAAGAAATTCCTGTGGAGGTTCTCAGCCAAGTTCTTCTTAAGCAATGGGATTCTATACAAGCACAACCATGATTCAACTTTACTCCACTGTGTGGATAAGAAGGAAGCAGAGAAGATCATGGAGGACATGCATGAAGGCATCTTTGGAACTCATCCCAGTAGACACACTATGGCCAAGAAGATTCTGAGGGCTGGTTACTATTGGTCGACTATAGAAATGGATTGTTACCACCACTCAAGGACTTCCCATAAATGCCTGATTTATGCCGATAAGGTTCATGTGCCTCCAATACCTTTAAATGTCCTGACTGCTCCATGGCCATTTGCAATGTGGGGCATTGACATGATCGGAGAAATCAAGCCCACCGCTTCTAATGGACATCGTTTCATCCTCATCGCCATTGACTACTGTTGTACCCCAAAATTTTCCCTCTCATTTTATCAAGATTCTCCTCACAAGACTTCTTGGATTCAAGACCAGATTAGGGTTTTCTCAGCTCAAGACATCTCCTTGCACTGATAGCCTAAAATTAGGGTTTGAGTTTGCACAGGGACTTTTGGACTTCCAATGCCTCATGTGACTTTCATGCTTCATGTTGGACCTCTAAGATTGCCCATACCAAGTTCCAAGCCTTGAATCAAATTTTTGTCCAGTCAATTTGACAGTTGACCTAAAAATCAACTGTATTGGGGAAAAAGTCAACTATGGCTAATTAACAGTTAAACCTCGTGATTTTTGATCCACATCAACATTATAGACTCATATCAACATTATAGACTCAAATTTTTGTCCAGTTAATTGGACAGTTGACCTAAAAATCAACTGTATTGGGGAAAATAGCATGACTAAACACAAGACAAAAATGCATGAAAAATGACAACACAATGCACACAAGCACCCATAGGGTTTCATCCACTTTGTTGCCTTAACATGGCCATGGTATGCATGCTAGGTATCTTGGCAAAACAAAACAAAACAAAAAGATCATAGTCCCTCGATGACGCTATCTGGGTTGCCTAATAAAAAATGATCTAGTCCCTCAAAAAACTTGCTAAGATACTTGGCAATATTGTTATCATGGTCATACGATGACCCACTCCCGTCCCGTTTAACATCCAAAGATAGGATTGTTTACCAAATACAATGGTAAAACAACAACATCAAAGGAATAAAAATGTGTAGGAAAGATCTTTGAGTAGGGTAGACAACTCCTAGTTACTTGATCAATTTGCAAACCATCCTTGCTATTTTTCAAACAAACTCACACAATTTCAAAACAATTTCCTAACAAACTTTCAAACATTGAAACATTTTTCAAAAGACAAACACCTTTGTATTCATTCAAACAAGAATAATTACAAAGGTTGCCTAAACAAAGGCCTCTTTTCAAAATACTTTCAAAACCACACACAAAAGCACCATTTCAAACAATTGAAAAGCAAAAGCAAGTGATCTAAAACAAGTAACTAAGAGCTCATGGAAATCCATGGATGAAAAGGGTGCTAGCACCTTCCCTTTTCATAATCTGCCCCCCGAACCCAAAAACAATCTCAAAGGTCTTTCCTGTGCTTTTTTACCCTTCCTTTTGGATAAAATAAAAGTCGGTGGCGACTCTTGCTAAACCGAAACATTTGCGAACAAAAAACGCAAAACCTCAAGTCAGTTCTCCCACCGCATCACAGAACTGGCGACTCTGCTGGGGAATTTCTAAAAGTGGGGTTACCTTAGGGTTTTAGATCATCTTTACATGCTTATCTTGTTTGACTTGTATACTTTACACTTTGGTCCTATTGTTTGGGTTTGAATCCTCTACCCGGATTTGGGAAACATTCATAGGTAAATAGCAATACGTTGTGGAAACTGTGCGGGGTATACCGACATGGTTGAAGCAATAGCTATATTAGTGCGACATATTTATGGGTACCGGTAGCCTTTGAGTCAACCAAAGAGAATACGGGGCCGCTGAGTGATGTCATGAAGCACTAATGGACTTTTAGAACCTTTACTTGACCAACTTGGCCTTTTAGGATGTAGTGAAATGACCGGCTTTGGTGCAGTCTGAAGTTGGTAGATACTCGATACTACAGTCATTGAGGGTTGTTTTCTTGGAATATTTCGGTTGCCAGTAAAGTGGCTAAACTGAAACAATGAACACAGAAAATAATCCAGTGATATTGAGCTCCTTAGAACCCGGTTACTATTTCTAGGACAGGTTGAGCCAACTAAACTTCAAAAGGGTACTTACCTATGAAACCCCATGCAAGCCTGAAACTAGGAACTTGTGTGATTTGTTTGTACATATATACTTGTGCATAACATCATGGACATCATGAAGCATCATATGCATCCACTAACCATTTCAAGGATTTGGATTTTCATCTTTGTTCCTATTTTGTAGGTAATGGATTCACTTCGCAGGAAAACAATTCAAGTCAACCTTGTGAGAATTCCTCCTCAACTCAAGGAGCTAGCTTCAAGGATTCCTGAGAATTCTCCATTCACCGAGAGGCATGGTCGTCTTCTCAACTTAGTCAACACCAACACTGAGGAAGACATGGTGAAAGTTCTCTTCCAGTTCTTTGACCCCCTACATCATTGCTTCACTTTTCCTGATGACCAGCTTGTGCCTACTTTGGAGGAATTTTCTCAACTCTTGAGGATTCCTATTCTCCATCAACTACCCTACAACGATACGGAAAGAGATCCAAAGCCTGAAGATGTTGCTCAAGCCCTACACTTGCAACCATCTGATGTCATAGGCCATTGGGAAACTATAAGTGGTGTCAAAGGTTTCTTGGAAAAGTTTCTGTTTGAGAAGGCCCAAAGCTGCTGGAATTCATTAGACTTACAAGCTTTTGAGGAGATTGTAGCTCTTCTCATCTATGGGTTGGTTTTGTTCCCTAACCCTGACCAACTTATAGATGTAAGTGCTGTCAAAATTTTCATGGCTTGCAATGCGGTGCCTACATTGCTTGGGGATATCTTACACTCTTTTCACACTCCAACAATGAGGAAAAGAGGTGTTCTCGTGTGCTATACTCCTCTACTGGCAAGATGGTTTATTTCTCATCTTCCCCAATCAGCTTTGAAGAATGAGCAAGGTTTGAGGTGGTCACAACGGTTGATGACCCTTACACATTCGGATATCCATTGGTGTTCTTGATCAAAAGAGAATGTTATCATCATTGACCGTTGTGGGGAATTCCCTAATTTCCCTCTACTAGGCATTAGGGGAGGCATTACCTACAACCCTTGCTTGGCTCTGAGATAGTTTGGGTATGCCCGAAGGGATGGCCCACATGACATGCTGATTCCAGACTTGGTTTTTGACTTCGACAACCACGATCAAGGACTTCGACAAAGGTTCATCCGAGCTTGGAGAATGTCCAATACGGTGGACAGTAAGACCTTGGGACACAAGAATTCCATCCCCCTTGAGCCATACCTCAAGTGGGTACGAACCCGCGCCCAAAGTCTTATGATGCCTTACCCCTACATTCTACCTGTGATCAAAGAGCATGTTATGGAAGGAGAGGTTCCATACACCCTCCTACATCCTGACATGCCAACATCACTTGAATATTTACAAAGGAGTTGGATACAGCTCAAGGGAGAGCGCGATACTTTCGAAGCCTAATTCTACGCAAGCGAGAAGAAGGTTTTAGAACTCACTCATCAACTTCACGAAGAGCAGACTCTCAACACATACATTGCACCAAAGAGGATGCGCAACGTCTTTTTACCTTAGAATTTTGTATTATTTTTCCCATGGGCCATTGATGTACTAACAAATTCTATCTTATTAATATGACGTGTGTTCCTTTTTTGTTTAAAACAAATTTGAATTTCTGAATCCTTGAATGCATTACATGAATACATATCATTCATCATATGTATAAATAGGTCTTCACACCAGGTTTCCTTATCTCTCTGTTGTTTATTTCAGCGAGATGGATATCGAGCAGACGGTTAAAGACTTACAAGCGCAGAATTCACAGTTTCAACAGTTACTTCTGACCTTGGCCAAGGGGCAGGAGGAGTTCAGGACCTTACTAGAGAAGGAAAAAGAGAAAAAGAAAAAGAAGAGGGTTGGTGTGGCTACCTTGGGCAGAAGATTTGAAGGTCAAGCTAGAAGGGTCCCGGATTTCCCCTCAACATCCGACGAAGGGGTGGGAAAAGGAAAGGGAGCTGCAGTGCGATCTGAGTCTGAGGAAGAAGAAGAAGAAGAGGATGAAGACTATTCTGAACAGTAATACCCTCCTGCAGATGAAAAATACAAGAACCTGGAAGAGCGTCTGGCAGCTATGGAGGTACAGAGAGTGCCTGGGATGGACTTTGAAGATTTAGGGTCGGTTTCTGGGATTGTGATCCCTCCTAAATTCAAGGTGCCTCTTGTGATACGGTGGAAGAACTGACTGTTTAGAAATTCTGGTTTGCGTTTTGCGTTTGTGTTCGCAAAATGTCGCGGTAAGCAAGAGTCGCCACCGACTTTTATTTTATCCAACAAGGAAAGGAAAAAAGCACAGAAAAATTCCTTTTTAGAGATATTTCTGAGTACGGGGGGGGGGGGGGGGGGGGGGGGGGGGGTAGATTATAGAAAGGGAAGGTATTAGCACCCTTTCTATCCATAGTTATCTACGGGCTCTTAGGTACTTGCTCATCATTTTCAAAATTATTTTCTTTGTGTTTGTGGGATTTGAAAAGTTTTTATTTTGACTTCGATTTAACTCTTGCTTCTGTCTTCAAGAGTGTAATGAAGTGTTTTTGAAAACTTTGTTTGTAAAGGAGTGTAAGTGTGAAAAAAAGTTTGTTTTGGATGAGCAAGTACTTAAGAACTAATCTACCTACTCGAAAAAGGAATCGTTATATGTTTGTTTCCTTTAGACAACGCTATCCTACTATTAGTGAGTAGGTAGCACCGTCGTTGGAGTTTGAGGGTCAATTCGAAAGGGACGTACGATCACTAAAGAAATGTTAGGACGTCTTAGTAGCAACCCTAATGTCTTAGATCATTTATCTGAGGCGACAATATCCGAGGCAACCATTCCGAGGCAACTATGATCTTTGGACAAAAGGACGACCACTAAAATATCCTATACTCAATAACCGTGTACGAAGGCAACCAAGTGGGGTGTACCCTAAGAGTGCGCATGTGCGAGTGTGTCGTTTTCAGTTTATTTTTATCTTTGCACATGTTAAGGGTGATCTAATTTGATTTTAAGATTAAGCATCCAATCTTATCATGCAAACCCTATTATCAAACATCTAGCAGTTATAATTAACAGAATTTAAAGTGCGGAAATTAAAACTAATTATTACAAGGCGTCGGGTATTTACATCGCCAAAAGCAACCCTTTGAAAATAAAATAAAGCAGTAAAATAATTAAAAGTCCTAATTAACTATTATAAACCAGAAGCAGATACATTAATTGGATAAAAATAAATAAAGCGCGCGGGAAATTAAATTGAATACGAATTAGGGTTTTGACCCTTTTAAAAGAAAATGCCTTTTTTGTTGTTGTTATTTTTTTAAGAAAAGGAATTACAACCTAAATTTAAATGCTAAATTAGTTATTAAATTAATTAAATGAAAGAAATAATAAATAAAATATTTTGGAGTTTTTGATATTTTAAGAAAGAAATTAAAATAATTAAATTAGAATTAAAACCTAATGATTTCTAATTAATTTTAAATATTTACAAAAATAAATTAAAGTTTCTCAATTAATATCCTAATTAATTAATAATATTTATTAATAAAAAAGAAGAATTCTGAAATTTATTGGATAAAAATATTTTTGTGATTTTGTGATAAAAAAAAGAAAATTAATCCATTGGTTAGAAATTAATTAAATAAATTAAAGCAATTAAATTAAATAAATAAAAGTGTTAGGGAAAGAGAGTTTGGGCTTGTTTTTGAGGGTGTAGGAAGCAATTTTTGTTGGCCCATTTGCTGATCCGTGTGGACTTTTAGGATCCAGTGCCTGAGCGTTGACTGAGTCCATCATGTGCCCTCAAGGCTTGGCCACCAGATCTGGCCATCTGGCACGTTGATTGGTGAGCGTCTATGGTAGATCTTAGGCTTGAATGCGCACTAGATTATCTGAAAACAAATAACATTGAGAAAATGGGGGACCTGGGATTCAAACCCAGGTCCTGAAGGAAAAGCCACGCTATGCTTGCCACCACGCCATGTTGTTCCAATTGTAAGTATAACACAAATGAATAATAATATAATAAAACAAAATTCAATGGTCAGAAAATAAAAAAAAAACGCGCGTTATTTGAATAGTCCAATGGGGACGTGACACGCCTTGTCCCTGACCTCCCAACCGTGGCTAAAAAACAGAATACCAATACCAACGGACAGGGGTCTGTCGCTATAAACTTTCCCACCTTCAAAATCTCGCACAAGCCATAAAAATGGTTTCTAAGGCCAGGGTTGAGTTCATCTCAACCTATTGGATGTAACCATGCCCATCATTGGGGCCAATTTTCCCTAAAACGAAAATCCCTAAAACCAAACGCAAAACCCTAACAATGGTGGTTCGTGTTACAGAGCATATAAATGAAATTGGTTGTTACAGAAAGTTTGCAAATGACATGGTGATCACAAATATGCAATTAGTTTTTGTTATAGATGCAAGAATAATACAAATCGAAATCAAGAATGGGGCCGATCCGTGAGGGACTTACAACGCTCTAGGAAGCTTGAAAACGCGTGGTTTGGATTGGGTTAGCTTGTGGAGGTTGCCAGGAAGCGATTGAGATGCTTGCCAAGCCCTCAAAACGCCTCTAACCCTGATTTCGATCCCACAATTTTTCCTTGTTTTTGCAAGTTTTGTTCTGCCTCTAGAATTGCTCTCCAACCCTGATTCTTGTGTGTTTCGCTTGCTTATGTAATGCACAATACATTAGGGTAGCATTTGTTGTTCAAATCTTGCTCTATCAATGCTCTTGAATTTGATTTGATTCTTCCATTAAAACATTCAAAATTTGATACAAATCACATCTTTTTGTACCCTTATGCCTTGATACAAATTGGGAATGGTTTTCTAGTTGTGATTAAAGCCTGAAACAGTCAAAAAATCCATTGGTATCAATGCTTTGGATTTTATTTGATTTTATTTGATTTCAATCAAATTAATTCAAATCAAAATCAAAATAATTAATAAAAATGTGATATGGACACATGGCTAAATCTAGAGCACTTGGGCAATAATGCAAACTCAAAACAAGTGAAAACAAACGGGCCCATTTGGCAAAATTTGAAGTTTGGGGGATAGTTGACTTTTGGCAATTTTGCAAAAAAGTCCAACTTCAACATGGCATAACTTCTTCAATTTTGACTCTTTGGAGGTGTTCTTGGACTTTTTAGAAATCTTGAGATGTCCTATAACCAACACTTTTGGTCTCATATCATTTTGATATTCCATGATCAAGTTAGAAGCTTTGGCAAAAAAGGTGTTTTTGTTGACTTTTCAAAATGACCTATAAAGTCCAAATTCATAACTTCTTGTGAGTGCATAATTTTATCTTGGGGTATGAATATGGATTTTAGATAATTGCATCCTATTCAAAATGAGCTTTGGATGGGTCATTTCTCATAAAGTATGAGAAAGTTATGCTTGGTCAAAGTTGGGTTGACTTTTCTTGCAAAACCCTAATTTAGCAACTTTTGAGTCTTGATGAATCTTGAGAAATACTTGATGAATCATGATAAACCCTTGATAAAATGATTAAATATACTTAAAAATGATAATGTTTACAAAAAATCTTGAAGTTTGAATGTATTTGGGTCACAGTTGACTTTTGGCCTAGCACAGCCGATTTTTGGACCTTTGAGCAATTGACTGAGCAAACTTCCTCTGCAAGGCTTAAAATTTGACATGGATGATCTTTAGAACATATTAGGACATTGGGGAGAACTTGAGGTTATTTGGACTCAAGGATATTGATGCAACTCAAAACCCTAATTTGGGGTAGACTGCCTTAGGAGAGAGCTTGTCTGGTCAATCCTTGAGCAACCTTGAGCAACTTGGAGATTTTCCTTGCAATGTTTTGAGAAATATGGGAGGGAAAATTTTGGGGTACAACAGCTGCCCCTGTTCAATATTCTTAAACCTGAGGATGTAGATTGGCCTTTGTGCCTTTTGTGATCCGAAGGTGGAAGATGATTGAACACTAGAGTGCCTAGAAATTTGCACTCGCATGAAGTGATATCTGCCTTGTGATGTCGGGAATGGGCTTACAGATGCCATTTGGAGATTGGTGACGAGGAGATGGGTTTAAAGATTCCATCTGAAGGAGTTTCGATCGCATAAGAGATTCCTTAGCGAGAGCTTGCATACCTGCTGTTGAGGAAGATTCCGCTGGGGAAGTCTGATCTTTGTTGAGATTTAGGAACTTGTCCGTAATTCAACTGAGGGGAAACATCTTCATCGAGATTTAAGAACTCGCCCGTAATTCAACTGAGAAAACTTCTCTGCTGATATTTAGGAACTTGTCTGTAATTCAATGGAGGAACTTTGTCGAGATTTAGGACCTTGTCTGTAATTCAACTGAGAAAAACATCTCTGCTGAGATTTAAGAACTTGTTAGTAATTCGCCTTGGGGAAACATCTTCATCGAGATTTAAGAACTCGCCCGTAATTCAACTAAGAAAACTTCTCTGCTGAGATTTAGGAACTTATCTGTAATTCAACGGAGGAACTTTGTCGAGATTTAGGACCTTGTCTGTAATTCAACTGAGAAAAACTCCATTGAGATTTAAGAACTTGTCAGTAATTCGACTTGGGGAAACATCTTCATCAAGATTTAAGAACTCGCCCGTAATTCAACTGAGAAAACTCTGCTGAGATTTAGGAACTCGTCTGTAATTCGACGGAGGAACTTTATCGAGAGTTAGGATCTTGTCTGTTATTAAACTGAGAAAAACTCTGTTGAGATTTAAGAACTTGTCAGTAATTCGACTTGGGGAAACATCTTCGTCGAGATTTAAGAACTCGCCCGTAATTCAACTGAGAATACTTCTCTGCTGAGATTTAGGAACCTGCCTGTAATTAAACGGAGGAACATTGTCGAGATTTAGGACCTTGTCTGTACTTCAACTGAGAAAACATCTCTGCTGAGTTTTAAGAACTCGTCCGTAATTCAACTAGGGAAACATCTTCGTCGAGATTTAAGAACTCGCCCGTAATTCAACTGAGAAAACTTCTCTGCTGAGATTTAGGAACCTGCCCGTAATTCAACGGAGGAACATTTTATCGAGATTTAGGAACTCATCTGTACTTCAACTGAGAAAACATCTCTGCTGAGATTTAAGAACTTGTCAGTAATTCGACTTGGGGAAACATCTTCATAGAGATTTAAAAACTCGCCCGTAATTCAACTGAGAAAACTCTGTTGAGATTTAGGAACTTGTCTGTACTTCAACGGAGGAACTTTGTCGAGATTTAGGACCTTGTCTGTAATTCAACTGAGAAAAACTCTGTTGAGATTTAAGAACTTGTCAGTAATTCGATTGGAGATAAAAGCTTCATAGCTTTGAATTTTATGAGAATTTAACCGCATCCTTCCTGAAAGGTAAAGGTTAGTTGTATGTAATGCATGATATGTATCAAGAAATTATGTTCTCAAAATAAATGAGATTGTGTTGTATGATGCGTATATGCATGTGCCATGATGTATGGAAATGTAATGTTTTTAGCTGGGGAAAATAGATCTTGGATAGCTGCTGGAGAAAAGAGTTGAATTCTTCGTTTCCGCTGGGGATGGTGCACGAAGATGATTGTGAGAATAAACCTGCAGACGAGGATAACTCCGTTGGGGAATAAACTGATGAGGAGATTACTCTATGGGGAAGAGATGCTCTGTTGAGGATTTCATCGATAAGTTCCACTGGGGATGAAATTACTGTTGTTGGTGATACTGAATCCTGTTGGGGATTCGTGTTTCTGCTCGTGAAAGGAATGAACTCCGCTGGGGATGATTTTTTCAATAGCGACCTTACTGGGGATAACCTTTTAGGCTCTACTGGGGACAATCTTCCAAAGTCTACTGGGGATGATCCTCCAAACTTCACTAGGGAAACTTTTTCAGACTACGCTGGAGAAACTTTCCAAACTCCACTGGGGATATTTTATACTCCGTCAGGGATGATAAGACTTTCAGTGCTGATGATAGATAAACTCTGCTTGGGGAGAATATTACCGATTCATTCGCGGTTGTGAGTCTCAGGTGGGGAGAGTTATCATTACTGCCTTTTCTTACTCTGCGGGGAGTGAGTGTACCTTAGCCATATTCTTCAGCTGAATCTACCTTTGTACCTGGTGGACAGAGCAACTGTAAAGCTTGGACAATTCTTATTGCCCCTGTTTATGATATTACGAGTAATCTTTTGTTGTTTCGCATGTAATTATTCATGAGCAGCAATTAATGTCAAATGTATATATCAAAAATGAACATTGGACGTTCTTTGTAAAACAAAACAAAAAAAGGAAAAACAGTTGAAATTTCTTTGAAAATGAATTGTATTGATTTCGAAGTTTGGCCTGTAAATAGGCGTTTTTGCACAAGAGGCTGACGTCCTAGTAAGAGAACACCGCCGAAAAAATAGAATTTACATAATTTGTGAAAAACAAAGAAAAACAGCTATGTGAATAATCCCACTGGGTTCCAACTCTGCTATTGCCCTTATGTCCTCGAGCATCTCATCACTTTGCTACTTGGTTGAAGGTAGATCATATTGATCAGTGTCGTCCGAGCTTGATAGTCGATACCGAAGTCTGGTTGCAAGGTGATCCAATGAGACATAGTGTTACGCTTTAATCCCTAATTTTTGCCTGGACCGCCCTTTCGGGTTTTCAGTCCACCGGGATACCCTTTTTTCCCAAGCCGCCTTTTCAGGTTTTCTACTTGCCGGGTGTACAGATTTTTCATTTTCATCCCTTATTTTTTCCCGAACCCTTTTGGTTCGCCGGGAAACCCTTATTTTTGCCTAGGCCGGTCAACCTAGTGGGTCTTTGATTACGCGTAGTATCTTTTCACTATGTCTGCATTGACGGGGTGAGGAAGTTCGTCACCATCCATGGTGGTTAGAATCATAGCTCCTCCTGAGAAAATGTTCTTAACCACAAATGGCCCTTCGTAAGTAGGGGTCCATTTTCCCCTGGGATCACCTTGTGGCAGGATAATGCGCTTGATTACTAGATCCCCAACTTGATACTCTTGTCGTCTAACTTTCTTGTTAAATGGCTTGATCATCCATTTTTGATACGTTTGACCATGACAAATAGCAGTAAGTCTCTTTTCGTTAATTAAGTTCAGTTGATCAAGCCGGGTCTGAATCCAGTCATCTTCGCTCAAACCTGCATCCTTCATAATCCGAAGAGAGGGTATCTGAATTTCAATGGGCAAGACGGCCTCCATGCCATAAACCAAGGAATAGGGTGTTGCCCCTGTCGATGTTCGTGCTGAGGTACGGTACCCATGAAGAGCAAATGGTAACATCACATGTCAGTCTTTGTATGTCACTGTCATCTTCTGCACAATCTTCTTAATGTTCTTATTAGCCGCTTCTACAGCCTCATTAATCTTCAGTCGGTAAGGAGAAGAGTTGTGATGATGTATCTTGAACTGCTTGCAGAGCTCGGTGATCATCTTATTATTGAGATTTGTACCATTGTCCGTAATGATCCTCTCTGGTACACCATAATGACAAATCAGATTGTGCCGAATAAACCGTGCCACAATGTTCTTGGTTACCGTAGCAAAAGAAACCGCTTCAACCCACTTCGTAAAGTAATCAATAGCTACCAGGATGAAACGATTCCCGTTAGATGCCGTAGGTCTGATCTCGCTGATCATATCGATGCCCCACATTGCAAAAGACCACGGAGTTGTCAAGACGTTCACATCTTTTGGTAACAAAAGAGTAGTATGAGCTAGCATGTATTGTCTCAGCCGGCGAGCAGCCCATGCCAAAGCACAGCAAGTTCTCACGAGCAGTGAGTATTGGGTCTCATAGTCGGTAAACTTTTTGCTAAAGCAGTAAATGGCACACTCTTTTCGGCCAGACTCGTCATGATGTCCCAGCACACACCCAATTGAATTTCCGAGTACTGTCAAGTATCGGGTCAGAGGTCTCCCTTCAACTGGAGGCATCAGAATCGGTGGCTTTTGTAAGTGGTATGGCTCTTTCTTCCTGTAGTACCAGTCTAGTAAGCTCCTCAGGCACTTCACAACCGTCCTCACCTTCGTCCTTGGCTTGGTTAATCGGACTTTCAAAGTCATAATTGGTAGTAGCAGAGTCGTTATCAATGGGATCCAGAGTGGATGTGGATCATGATATGTGAGTGTGTGTAAAATAGCTGTTTTGCAAGATAAAAAGGAAAACAAGGAGCGCAAAATTTGAAATGCAAGAAAACGTCCAATGCTTTTATTAATGATATATGGAAATGACACACATAAAGCCCTCAGAAACAAAGCCACGGTGTCTCGGGTAAGGCACCGGGCCGTAAAGTTTAAAAATTGTCTGTTATAAATTCAAAACAAAAGTCTCATTACTGGGTAATAAAAGAAATTGGGACAAAGTCCTTTGCTGTCCAATCGCTTAGTCCGCCATCAGTAGTCGGATAGATCCAACTATTGAACTCAGATTCTTCAACATCGTCTTCAATGGAATTCACTCCTGAATTGCTGATAAACAGGGGAGGTCCTCCGATCCGTGCACATTGAACAGTCCTTTGAGCTTCTGCAGTGAAACCCAAACCAAACTTGTTAGTCTTATGTGCAAAATCATGGAGTTGGCCCCAATTTGCACACCCACCTTTCTCAACAACAGTCCGGGCATCCTTGAGGGAAGCCATCTTCATTGGAGGATCTTCAGTGACAGTTTCAGTTGATGCCAGCGTCTGGGGAACTTCTTCAAAATGTTGAAACGGGGTCTCAATGAACTCCCCATCCATCTCCACATATCGGAAAGAGTTGAGGTGGCTCACCATGTACTCCTCTTCTCCTCGTACCATAACAATTTTCCCTTTCACTGGGTATTTCAGCATTTGGTGGAGCGTAGAAGTTACTGCCCCAGCTTTGTGGATCTACGGGCGACCCAACAAGCAAGAATAAGATGGCCGAATGTCCATCACATAGAATGTAGATGCGAAGATTTGAGAACCAACCTTAATCAGAATATCCACCTCTCCATGTACCATTCTCTTGGACCCGTCAAAGGCCCTAACCACAATGTTACTCGGCTTCAACTCTAACCCTTCACAGTCAAACCGGTCTAACTCTTTCTTAGGCAAAACATTCAGCGAGGAACCAGTATCCACCAACACATGAGCTAGAGTAGTGCCCATGCACTCAATGGAGACATGCAGGGCGTCATTGTGATTTTTCCCCTTAGCAGTCAAGTCTGCATCGGAGAAACCCAACCCATTGTCTATTGTAAGACTAGCCACGCAATCTTTGAACTGATCAGCTGATGTCTCCTGCGGCACGTGCGCAGTCTTCAGGAAAGCAATCAGAGCCTTAGCATGGGCCTCTGAACACAACAATAAGGACAATATAGAGATCTTTGAAGGGGTTTGCCCCAGCTGTTCGACTACATTGTAGTCGCTTTTCTTGATGATCTTTAAGATTCCCTCTATCTCTTTCCTAGAGGCTTCAACAGTGATTTTCCTCGGTGCCTCCGTCTGGGCAGGCTCACCGGTGGTCCCTTTGCCCCGAGTGTCAGATGACTCGGAAACAGGGGTAAGAATTGGAACTTGAGCAGGGACAGTAGCAGATGTACTGGCCGATGTAATAACAACAGGCTTTCGAACAGTTGGTGGAGAGATCTCAGGGGATAAAAGTCTTCCACTGCGGGTGACTTTACTAGATCCAACAATATTGCTGACGTCAGTATCAGCCTCTTCAGCACTCAAATCTTGCTTAACCCCGTGATAATACACGTTAGCCCCATAGTGCCATGGGACAGTTTTATCTGATGTATAGGGGATAGGTCCAGGAACAGTAATGATCAAGGGAGCGATTCTTGGAACAGATGTAATTCTAACAAGCTTTCTCGAGGAAGCCTTGGAAGAATTGTCGAAAATGGTGATTATAGAAATGTCTTCAATAGGAACCAAAGGAACAACAGTCTTCTCAAACAGAATTTCTTTATTATCCATCAGGCGTTGGATACCTGACTTCAAAAGATGGCAACCAGTAGGTAGAACGGAACACAGACGGCAACCCTCGCCACAGCCCAGAAATAAACCGGCTAACAGAAGGTTCTTCTTCACAGTCATTAATGGAGTAGCAATGTCTTTCACAGAAACCATAAACGAGTCTTCATCTACAGTATTCACTCCATGCTTGGGCATAGGAGAAATCATAATATTAGGCTTTTCGGGCACTTCAAACTCAATCTCTTTAGCATCAATTAAATCCTGTACTTTGTTCTTTAAGACCCAGCAATCATTCGTGTCATGCCCCGAGCTATCGGAGTGAAAAGCACAGCGGGCGTTTGGATTGTACATCGGTGATGTTGTATTGGGATTCTTTGGGGCTTCCTTCGGAATCACTAAGTTGGTTTTTAACAACTGCGGCAGAATCTGAGATAGTGTCATATGGAGCTGAGTGAATTGTCTTCGCGGCCTCTCGGCTCTTGGCTGATTATTGCGTTGTGAGGCAACAGCAGGTCTTGATATAACAACCGCATTGACTACTTGGCGGCGCTCAGGTCTATTATAGCTCTTTGAACTGTAAACAATGTTGGATTCCTTCTTAAAAGGCTTCTTCTCAGTACTTGACGAAGCACCCTTCTGTATCTTGCCACTCTTGATACCGGTCTTAACTCTTTCCCCGGTTATAATCAGCTCAGTAAACTTGGACGATGAACTTCCAATCAGATGGTTGAAATACGGACCAGACAAGGTCCCTAGAAACATATCTACTAACTCCCTGTCAGCCAAAGGGGGTTGTACTCTCCCAGCAAGGTCCCTCCATTTCTGAGCGTAGTCTTTGAAACCTTCGCTCGCACCCACAGACATACCCTGAAGTTGGGTACGCGTGGGAGCAAGGTCAGTATTGTATTGGTACTGCTTGTAAAAAGAAGCAGCAAGGTCTTCCCAATTACGGATACTAGCTCCTTCCAGCTGGTAAAACCATTCAAGTTGAGTCCCTGAGAGACTATCTTGAAAGAAGTGGATCCAGAGGTTCTTATCAGCAGTGTATGGATGGATCTTTCTAACATACAAACGGAGGTGCAGCTTTGGACAAGAAACCCCGTCGTATTTAGAAAAGGTTGGTGCTTTAAACTTGTGGGGAATCACCACCCCAGATGACAAACCCAAATCACCAAAGTCCAATCCAGGTACCTTCTGGATCTCCATCGCACTTAATCGGTCATCAGGTTGTTTATACCTATCCTCAGCCGGAGGATACTGGTCTTCATCAAAGTCAGTCTCGTTGTCAGAAACCACAGGGCTAGGAGCCCTCCTTTCTTCCTTATTCTCTCCCCCTCCAGATGAGTGAGTCAAATCAACCTCTTCTCTCAAATTGTTTCCAAATCTGCGACCCATATTCAGTAGGATCGTCTTCTTCTTCTTCTTCTTATCCTTCAAGATAAGAGTCTTCAGATCTTGCTAATCCTTGGCCAAATTCATGAACATTTCCTGGAACTGAGCGTTTTGAGCTTACAGAGCCTTGATAGCTTGATCAGTTGATGTTTCAGCAGACATGCTGTGCTAAAATAAACATCGAAGAAGATAAGAGACCTGTAATAGGTACCTGTGATGAGGTGCATGGGAATGGTATGTGTATGATATGATTTCAAAAGACTTTAGGGATTCAAATTCGTAAACCAAAATGAAACACACTTTATTAGATAACAAACTTGAAACAATGTTTGATAAATGCCTTTAAGGCGTTACAAAAAGAAATACTGAAAGGTAAATCAAAACAAGAAATAACAAAAGACATCAGCGCTCCCATGGTCGTTTTTCGTTAGTGCTGACATAGTCGTTGAGGACCTTCTCATTCTCCACCTGTCTTGCAAGCTTTAGAATCTTCCGCTCCTGCTCGTGATACTTTTCTCTGTAAGTATCCCACTCTTCTCTTAGTTGCATCCAAGACCTCTTTAATGCCCCAATGTCAGTAGGCATGTATGGATGGAGGATGGTAGGAGGAACCCCTTCTTCATTAGCAATCTCAAGAATTACCGGTAATACAGTTTCGTACGATATTCCCAGCTTTTGGGCACGAATTCGAACCCATCGGAGATACGGTTCCATCGGAAGAGAGGTCTTCATCCCTAACTCGTGTGGATCAGACCGGTGCACCCTGTCCCAAGCTCGTATGAACCTGCGGCGATGCTCGTCACTATCCCCTTGGAAGTCAAAGACAATGCTTGGCATCAGCAACTCATGAGGTCCTTCCCTTCTAGCTCTCCCAAACTGTCGTAAGGCCAGACAAGGATTATAGGTGATCCCTCCTCGAATCCCAAGTAGTGGAACATTGGGGTATTCCCCACAGCGATCAATAATAGCTACGTCTTCCATGTCTTTAGTGCTCCAGATAATGTCAGTGTGAGCGAGAGACATAATTCTGTAGGCCTAACCCATGCCTTCCTTGTTCTTCAAAACTGATTTGGGGAGGTGAGAAATAAACCACCTCGCCAGCAATGGTGCACAACACATAAGGGTTTCCTGTTTCCGAGCAGTACGGGCATAAAGAGCATGTAGAATATCCCCTAAGAGAGTGGGCACAGGATTATGGGACATGAAAATATTCACTGCATTCACGTCAACGAAAGAATCTGAGTTAGGTGTGATACGGTGGGAGAGAACTGACTGTTTTGGAATGCTGGTTCGCGTTTTGCGTTTGTTTTTGCAAAATGTTGCGGTAAGCAAGAGTCGCCACCGTCTTTTATTTTATCCAACAAGGAAAGGAAAAAAGCACAGAAAAATTCCTTTTTTGAGATGTTTCTCGGGTCCGGGGGTAGATTATAGAAAGGGAAGGTGTTAGCACCCTTTCTATCCGTGGTTATCCACGGGCTCTTAGGTACTTGCTCAAAGTGTTTTCAAAATTTGCTTTTCTTTGTGTTTGTGGGTTTGAAAGAAGTTTTTGTTTGAAAAGGTGTAAGTGCGAAAAGTTTTTTTTTTGTTTTGAAAGAACAAGTACTTAAGAACCATCTACCTACTCGAAAAAGGAATTAATCTATACAAATGTCCTTTAGACAATGCTATCCCACTATTGATGAGGAGGTAGCACCGTTGTTGGAGTTTAAGGGTCAATTCGATTAAGGGACGTGTGATCACTAAAGCAATGTTAGGACGCCTTAGCGGTAACCCTAATGTCTTAGTTCATTTTTCCGAGGCAACCGTTTCGAGGCAACTATGATCTTTGGACAAGAGGGCGACCTCTAAAACTTCCTATACACAATGACCAAGTTCGAAGGCAACCAAGTGAGGTGTACCCTAAGAGTGCGTATGTGCGAGTATGTTATTTTCAGTTAATTTTATCTTTGTACATGTCAATGGTGAGCTATGTTGATTTTAAGTTCATACATTCGATCTTGTCATGCATTCCCTATTACCAAACATCTAACAGTTTATAATTTGCGGGAATTAAATTGCGGAAATTAAATCTAAACTATTACAAGGCGTCGGGTATTTACATCGCCAAAAACAAACCCTTGAATTTAAAATGCGGAAAATAAATAAAGCGATAAATAAATTAAAGTCCTATTAAAACTATTACATTCCGGGAAACAATTACATCAATATCATAAATGGATCGCATGTGGGAAGATTAAATCGGGCGCATTTTTTAGGGTTTTGACCCCTTTTGAAGAAAGTGATTTTTTTTGTTATTTTTGGATTAAAAGAAATTAAACTAAGTTAATTAAATAAATTAATTAATTAATTAAAAAAGATATTTTTTTTAGATTTTTTAGATATTAAAAAAAAATTGGTCAAAGTTAGTAAAA
Organism: Vicia faba; assembly: GCA_948472305.1. Classification (NCBI taxonomy): domain Eukaryota; kingdom Viridiplantae; phylum Streptophyta; class Magnoliopsida; order Fabales; family Fabaceae; genus Vicia; species Vicia faba. The sequence goes on from OX451740.1 coordinate 66,968,479, forward strand.
CCTAATATTCTACATTAATTTTAATTATTGCAAAAATATTAAAAGTTAAACCTAATTAAACTAAGTTAATTAAATTAATTTATTTACAAAAATAAAGTCATGAATTTAATTTTAATAAATAAAATATATTTTTTGGTTCTTTGATTTTATGAGAAAAAGGATTTTAATTGGTTAGTTTAAATAATAAAAATAATAATACAAACAATTAAATAAAAGAAATATAAAAAAAGAAATAAAAATAACCCAAAGAGGGGGGTGTTGTGCCTGGAAAGGGAGTGAGATTGGAAATTTCGTTGGCACATTTGCTGCAAGCCTGGGTTGACTCTCTGATTCCATGTGGCACGTTGACCTGGCCTTATGATAGTCATCACCTTTGGGCCATCAGATTTGGCCTGGAGGCCATCTGGCAGATGACCAGGTGATGGTGTATGATGTGCTGCGCCTTGGATGTTGCATAGGATGACCTGAAGAAAAATATTACAAATGCGTTGGGGGACCTGGGATTCGAACCCAGGTCCCATTGGATTTTGTACAACACGTTTGCCACTGGACCACTACACTCCATTTGTCATTATAATGGACAACAATTATTATATAACAAAACAAATATTATGCCAGAATTATAAAAAAAATAAGCGCGAAAGTTTGAATTGCCCAATAGGATGGAGACAAGCCTTCGTCTTCCTCGTGGAGACCTGGTTCTTTTTCCTACGGATTTGAATCCGCAACTAAATCCCTAGGTCGATCCTAAAAACCGTTCTAGGCCATGAAAACTCAAACTAAAACCACAACCATGCTCGTCTCTTCCTCCTGAACACGTCCATGTACATTAATGGCCTTGATTTCACCTGTAGAGAAAACACCCAAAAAACAAACTTCCAAACCCTAGGTTCGGTTACAGGGCTATGGCTCATGAAAATACAATCAAATGATACAGAAATCTTAGAAATCACACAAGGATCATGACCATGCCAATAATTTGTCAAAAAAATGCAAGAATGAGAGGATACAATTTCGAGTACAGGGCAAGGTTTAGAGAGACTTACAGCGCGATTCTGGGAGGGAGAGAGCTTGATTTTGATTGCCTTTCACTCAGTGGACATCCAGCAAGAGAGTAGTGTTGAGATTTTGCTTTGAATCGGCCTCTAGAAAGGATTTCAGTTTCAAGCTTTTTTGACAAATTTCCAAGTTTGGTTTTTCTGATTGTGCAGCCTCTAGGTCCTTTTTCGTGCCTCTTTAGCTTGTATATGTATAAGGCAATGCATTAGGTCAAATTTTGTGGACTGAATCTTGGTGTATCAATGCTTGGAGATATGATATGATCCTCCATTAAAAAGCTTCCAATTTGATTTCAAATCCAATATTTTGTGCTTGATATGGCTTGATACGAGTTTGATCTTGTCCATGATGACAATTAAGGCCTGTATCAATCAAAAAGATACCAAGTTATCAATATTTAGATTTTATTTGGATTTAAATTAATTTAAAATGAATTAATTCAATAAAAATCAAATAAAAATAGAAAAATCAATGAATGGACATAAGCCTGAAGATAGGACACGTGTTTAGTGTGACAAGATCAAATCAAGTGGAAAAAAGTGGTCCCATTTCACAAAATTTGAAGTTTTGGGGATAGTTGACTTTTGGCAATTTTGGAAAAATGCCCAACTTCAACAATGTATAACTTCTTCAATTTTGAACTTTTGGAGGTGTTCTTGGACTTTTTAGAAACCTTGAGATGTCCTTTAACCAACCCTTTTTCTCTCATATCATTTTGATATTCCATGCTCAAGTTATAAGCTTTGGAAAAGAAGGTGTTTTTGTTGACTTTCAAAAATGACCTATAATGTCCAAATTTGTAACTTCTTGTGAGTGCATTTTCTGATCTTGGGGTATGAAGATGGATTGTAGGAAATTGCATCCTATTCAAAATGAGCTTTGGATGGGTCATTTCTCATAAAGTATGAGAAAGTTATGCTTGGTTAAAGTTGAGTTGACTTTTCCTTCAAAACCCTAATTAAGCAACTTTTGAATCTTGATGAATTTTGAGCAATCCTTGATGAATCATGATCAACCCTTGATCAAATGATGAATTATCCTCCAAAATGAGAATGTTGACAAAAAATCTTGGAGTTTCATTGTTTATAGGTCATAGTTGACTTTTGCCCTAGCACAGTCGATCTTTGGACCTATTGAGCAATTGACTGACCAAACTTCCTCTGCAAGGCTTGAAATTTGACAGGGATTAACTTGAGACCATATTATTACATTGGGAAGCACTTGAGATCATTTGGATGTAAGGACCTTGATGCAACACAAAACCCTAATTTGAGGTTGACTGCCTTAGGAGATGACTTGACTGTCCAACTCTTGAGCAATCTTGAGCCATTTGGAGATTATTCTTGCAATGTATTTGAGAAATATGGGAGGGCAAATTTTGGGGTACAACAGCTGCCCCTGTTCAATCTTCTTAAACCTGAGGATATAGATTGGCTTTTGGGCCTTTCGTGATCTGAAGGTGGATGATGATTGAACACTAGAGTGCCCAGAAATTTGCACTTACATGAAGTGGTATCAGCCTGGTGATGTCGGGAATGGGCTTACCGATGCCATTTGGAGATTGTTGATAGGTGGTTTGAACTTCAACTGGAATACGAATCAGGGAGATCTTATCGGCGATCTGACTGAACTAGAGGAGGTCTTGTCTTCTTTGACTGGATTGGCATCAGAAAACTCTTTAGGAATCGATTTAACTGGACCAGAGGAGGTCTTGTCTTCTTTGACTGGATTGGCATCAGAAAAATCTTTAGGAATCTATTTAACTGGACCAGAGGAGGTTTTAGCTTCTTTGACTGGATTGGCATTAGAAAAATCTTTAGGAATCGATTTAAATGGACCAGAGGAGGTTTTGTCTTCTTTGACTGGATGGGCATCAGAAAAATCTTTAGGAATCAATTTAACTGGACCAGAGGAGGTTTTGTCTTCTTTGACTGGATTGGCATCAGAAAAATCTTTAGGAATCGATTTAATTGGTCTTGTCTTCTTTGACTGAATTGGTATCAGAAAAATCTTTAGGAATCAATTTAATTGGTCTTGTCTTCTTTGACTGGATTGGCGTCAGAAAAATCTTTAGGAATCGATTTAACTGGCCTTGTCTTCTTTGACTGGATTGGTATCATAAAAATCTTTAGGAATCGATTTAACTGGTCTTGGGGTATTCTTGAGTTCTGTGATACGGTGGGAGAGAACTGACTGTTTTGGAATGTTGGTTCGCATTTTGCGTTTGTTTTCACAAAATATTGCGGTAAGCAAGAGTCGCCACCGTCTTTTATTTTATCCAACAAGGAAAGGAAAAAAGCACAGAAAAATTCCTTTTTTAAGATGTTTCTCGGGTCCGGGGGGTAGATTATAGAAAGGGAAGGTGTTAGCACCCTTTCTATCTGTGGTTATCCACGGGCTCTTAGGTACTTGCTCAAAGTGTTTTCAAAATTTGCTTTTCTTTTTATTTGTGGGTTTGAAAGAAGTTTTTGTTTGAAAAGGTGTAAGTGTGAAAAGTTTTTTTTTCTTTTGAAAGAGCGAGTACTTAAGAACCATTTAATTACTCGAAAAAGGAATTAATATGTACAAATGTCCTTTAGACAATGTTATCCCACTATTGATGAGTAGGTAGCACCGTCGTTGGAGTTTAAGGGTCAATTCAATTAAGGGACGTGTGATCACTAAAGCAATGTTAGGACGCCTTAGCGGTAACCCTAATGTCTTAGATCATTTTTCTGAGGCAACTATGATCTTTGGACAAGAGGGCAACCTCTAAAACTTCCTATACTCAATGACCACGTTCGAAGGCAACCAAGTGAGGTGTACCCTAAGAGTGCGTATGTGTGAGTGTGTTATTTTCAGTTAATTTTATCTTTGTTCATGTCAATGGTGAGCTATGTTGATTTTAAGTTCATACATTCGATCTTGTCATGCATTCCCTATTACCAAACATCTAATAGTTTATAGTTTGCGGGAATTAAATTGCGGAAATTAAAACTAAAGTATTACAAGGCGTCAGGTATTTACATCGCCAAAAACAAACCCTTGAATTTAAAATGCGGAAAATAAATAAAGCGATAAATAAATTAAAGTCCTATTAAAACTATTACATTCCGGGAAACAATTACATCAATATCATAAATGGATCGCATGCGGGAAGATTAAATCGGGTGCATTTTTTAGGGTTTTGACCCCTTTTGAAGAAAGTGATTTTTTTTGTTATTTTTGGATTAAAAGAAATTAAACTAAGTTAATTAAATTAATTAACTAATTAATTAAAAAATATTTTTATTTTTATTTTTTAGATATTAAAAAAAAAATTGGTCAAAGTTAGTAAAACCTAATATTCTACATTAATTTTAATTATTGCAAAAATATTAAAAGTTAAACCTAATTAAAATAAGTTAATTAAATTAATTTATTTACAAAAATAAAGTCATGAATTTAATTTTAATAAATAAAATATATTTTTTGGTTCTTTGATTTTATGAGAAAAAAGATTTTAATTAATTAGTTTAAATAATAAAAATAATAATACAAAACAATTAAATAAAAGAAATATAAAAAAAGAAATAGAAATAACTCAAAGAGGGGGGTGTTGGGCCTGGAAAGGGAGTGAGATTGGCAATTTCGTTGGCCCATTTGCTGCAAGCCTGGGTTGACTCTCTGATTCCATGTGGCTCGTTGACCTGGCCTTATGATAGTCATCACCTTTGGGCTATCAGATTTGGCCTGGAGGCCATCTGGCAGATGATCAGGTGATGGTGTATGATGTGATGCGCCTTGGATGTTGCATAGGATATCCTGAAGAAAAATATTACAAATGCGTTGGGGGACCTGGGATTCGAAACCAGGTCCCATTGGATTTTGTACAACACGTTTGCCACTGGACCACTGCACTCAATTTGTCATTATAATGGACAACAATTATTATATAACAAAACAAATATTATGCCAGAATTATAAAAAAAATAAGCGCGAAAGTTTGAATTGCCCAATAGGATGGAGACACGCCTTCGTCTTCCTCGTGGAGACCTGGTTATTTTTCCTGCGGATTTGAATCTGCAACTAAATCCCTAGGTCGATCCTAAAAACCGTTCTAGGCCATGAAAACTCAAACTAAAATCACAGCCATGCTCGTCTCTTCCTCCTGAACACGTCCATGCAAATTAATGGCCTTGATTTCACCTGTAGAGAAAACGCCCAAAAAACAAACTTCCAAACCCTAGGTTCGGTTACAGGGCTATGGCTCATGAAAATACAATCAAATGATACAAAAATCTTAGAAATCACACAAGGATCATGACCATGCCAATAATTTGTCAAAAAAATGCAAGAATGAGAGGATACAATTTCGAGTACAGGGCAAGGTTTAGAGAGACTTACATCACGATTCTGGGAGGGAGAGAGCTTGATTTTGATTGCCTTTCACTCAGTGGACATCCAGCAAGAGAGTAGTGATGAGATTTTGCTTTGAATCGGCCTCTAGAAAGGATTTCAGTTTCAAGCTTTTTTGACAAATTTCCAAGTTTGGTTTTTCTGATTGTGCAGCCTCTAGGTCCTTTTTCGTGCCTCTTTAGCTTGTATATGTATAAGGCAATGCATTTGGTCAAATTTTGTGGACTGAATCTTGGTGTATCAATGCTTGGAGATATGATATGATCCTCCATTAAAAAGCTTCCAATTTGATTTCAAATCCAATATTTTGTGCTTGATATGGCTTGATACGAGTTTGATCTTGTTCGTGATGACAATTAAGGCCTGTATCAATCAAAAAGATACCAAGTTATCAATATTTAGATTTTATTTGGATTTAAATTAATTTAAAATGAATTAATTCAATAAAAATCAAATAAAAATAGAAAAATCAATGAATGGACATAGGCCTGAATATAGGACACGTATGTAGTGTGACAAGATCAAATCAAGTGGAAAAAAGTGGTCCCATTTCAAAAAAATATGAAGTTTTGGGGATATTTTGACTTTTGGCAATTTTGGAAAAATGCCCAAATTTAACAATGCATAACTTCTTCAATTTTGAACTTTTGGAGGTGTTCTTGGACTTTTTAGAAACCTTGAGATGTCCTATAACCAACCCTTTTGCTCTCATATCATTTAGATATTCCATGCTCAAGTTATAAGCTTTGGAAAAAAGTTGTTTTTGTTGACTTTCAAAAATGACCTATAATGTCCAAATATGTAACTTCTTGTGAGTGCATTTTCTGATCTTGGGGTATGAAGATGGATTGTAGGAAATTGCATCCTATTCAAAATCAGCTTTGGATGGGTCATTTCTCATAAAGTATGAGAAAGTTATGCTTGGTCAAAGTTGAGTTGACTTTTCCTACAAAACCCTAATTTAGCAACTTTTGAATCTTGATGAATTTTGAGCAATCCTTGATGAATCATGATCAACCCTTGATCAAATGATGAATTATCCTCCAAAATGAGAATGTTGACAAAAAATATTGGAGTTTGACTGATTATAGGTCATAGTTGACTTTTGCCCTACCATAGTCGATCTATGGACCTCTTGAGCAATTGACTGACCAAACTTCCTCTGCAAGGCTTGAAATTTGACATGGATTAACTTGAGACCATATTATTACATTGGGAATCACTTGATATCATTTGGATGTAAGGACCTTGATGCAACACAAAACCCTAATTTGAGGTTAATTGCCTTAGGAGATGACTTGACTGTCCAACTCTTGAGTAATCTTGAGCCATTTGGAGATTATTCTTGCAATGTCTTTGAGAAATATGGGAGGGAAAATTTTGGGGTACAACAGCTGCCCCTGTTCAATCTTCTTAAACCTGAGGATATAGATTGGCTTTCGGGCCTTTCGTGATCCGAAGGTGGAAGATGATTGAACACTAGAGTGCCCAGAAATTTGCACTTGCATGAAGTGGTATCAGCCTGGTGATGTCGGGAATGGGATTACCGATGCCATTTGGAGATTGCTGATAGGTGGTTTGAACTTCAACTAGAATACGAATCAGGGAGATCTTATCGGCGATCTGACTGAACTAGAGGAGGTCTTGTCTTCTTTGACTGGATTGGCATCAGAAAACTCTTTAGGAATCGATTTAACTAGACCAGAGGAGGTCTTGTCTTCTTTGACTGGATTAGCATCAGAAAAATCTTTAGGAATCGGTTTAACTGGACCAGAGGAGGTTTTGTCTTCTTTGAATGGATTGGCATCAGAAAAATCTTTAGGAATCGATTTAACTGGACCAGAGGAGGTTTTGTCTTCTTTGACTGGATGGGAATCAGAAAAATATTTAGGAATCGATTTAACTGGACCTGAGGAGGTTTTGTCTTCTTTGACTGGATTGGCATCAGAAAAATCTTTAGGAATCAATTTAACTGGTCTTGTCTTCTTTGACTGGATTGGTATAAGAAAAATCTTTAGGAATCGATTTAACTGGTCTTGTCTTCTTTGACTGGATTGGCATCAGAAAAATCTTTAGGAATCGATTTAACTGGCCTTGTCTTCTTTGACTGGATTGGTATCAGAAAAATCTTTAGGAATCGATTTAACTGGTCTTGGGGTATTCTTGAGTTCTGTGATACGGTGGGAGAGAACTGACTGTTTCGGAATGTTGGTTCGCATTTTGCGTTTGTTTTCACAAAATGTTGCGGTAAGCAAGAGTCACCACCGTCTTTTATTTTATCCAACAAGGAAAGGAAAAAAGGACAGAAAAATTCCTTTTTTAAGATGTTTCTCGGGTCCGGGGGGTAGATTATAGAAAGGGAAGGTGTTAGCACCCTTTCTATCTGTGGTTATCCACGGGCTCTTAGGTACTTGCTCAAAGTGTTTTCAAAATTTGCTTTTCTTTGTGTTTGTGGGTTTGAAAGAAGTTTTTGTTTGAAAAGGTGTAAGTGCGAAAAGTTTTTTTTTGTTTTGAAAGAGCGAGTACTTAAGAACCATCTAATTACTCGAAAAAGGAATTAATCTGTACAAATGTCCTTTAGACAATGCTATCCCACTATTGATGAGTAGGTAGCACCGTCGTTGGAGTTTAAGGGTCAATTCAATCAAGGGACGTGTGATCACTAAAGCAATGTTAGGACGCCTTAACGGTAACCCTAATGTCTTAGATCATTTTTCTGAGGCAACTATGATCTTTGGACAAGAGGGCAACCTCTAAAACTTCCTATACTCAATGACCATGTTCGAAGGCAACCAAGTGAGGTGTACCCTAAGAGTGCGTATGTGTGAGTGCGTTATTTTCAGTTAATTTTATCTTTGTTCATGTCAATGGTGAGCTATGTTGATTTTAAGTTCATACATTCGATCTTGTCATGCATTCCCTATTACCAAACATCTAACAGTTTTATAATTTATGGGAATTAAACTGCGGATATTAAATCTAAACTATTACAAGGCGTCGGGTATTTACATCGCCAAAAACAAACCCTTGAATTTAAAATGCGGAAAATAAATAAAGCGATAAATAAATTAAAGTCCTATTAAAACTATTACATTCCGGGAAACAATTACATCAATATCATAAATGGATCGCATGCGGGAAGATTAAATCGGGTGCATTTTTTAGGGTTTTGACCCCTTTTGAAGAAAGTGATTTTTTTTGTTATTTTTGGATTAAAAGAAATTAAACTAAGTTAATTAAATTAATTAATTAATTAATTAAAAAATATATTTTTTTTGGATTTTTTAGATATTAAAAAAAACTGGTCAAAGTTAGAAAAACCTAATATTCTACATTAAATTTAATTATTGCAAAAATATTAAAAGTTAAACCTAATTAAACTAAGTTAATTAAATTAATTTATTTACAAAAATAAAGTCATGAATTTAATTTTAATAAATAAAATATATTTTTTGGTTCTTTGATTTATGAGAAAAAAGATTTTAATTGATTAGTTTAAATAATAAAAATAATAATACAAAACAATTAAATAAAAGAAATATAAAAAAAGAAATAGAAATAACCCAAAGAGGGGGGTGTTGGGCCTGGAAAGGGAGTGAGATTGGCAATTTCGTTGGCCCATTTGCTGCAAGCCTGGGTTGACTCTCTGATTCCATGTGGCTCGTTGACCTGGCCTTATGATAGTCATCACCTTTGGGCTATCAGATTTGGCCTGGAGGCCATCTGGCAGATGATCAGGTGATGGTGTATGATGTGATGCGCCTTGGATGTTGCATAGGATATCCTGAAGAAAAATATTACAAATGCGTTGGGGGACCTGGGATTCGAACCCAGGTCCCATTGGATTTTGTACAACACGTTTGCCACTGGACCACTGCACTTAATTTGTCATTATAATGGACAACAATTATTATATAACAAAACAAATATTATGCCAGAATTATAAAAAAAATAAGCGCGAAAGTTTGAATTGCCCAATAGGATGGAGACACGCCTTTGTCTTCCTCGTGGAGACCTGGTTATTTTTCCTGCGGATTTGAATCTGCAACTAAATCCCTAGGTCGATCCTAAAAACCGTTCTAGGCCATGAAAACTCAAACTAAAATCACAGCCATGCTCGTCTCTTCCTCCTGAACACGTCCATGCACATTAATGGCCTTGATTTCACCTGTAGAGAAAACGCCCAAAAAACAAACTTCCAAATCCTAGGTTCGGTTACAGGGCTATGGCTTATGAAAATACAATCAAATGATACAAAAATCTTAGAAATCACACAAGGATCATGACCATGCCAATAATTTGTCAAAAAAATGCAAGAATGAGAGGATACAATTTCGAGTACAGGGCAAGGTTTAGAGAGACTTACATCACGATTCTGGGAGGGAGAGAGCTTGATTTTGATTGCCTTTCACTCAGTGGACATCCAGCAAGAGAGTAGTGTTGAGATTTTGCTTTGAATCGGCCTCTAGAAAGGATTTCAGTTTCAAGATTTTTTGACAAATTTCCAAGTTTGGTTTTTCTGATTGTGCAGCCTTTAGGTCCTTTTTCGTGCCTCTTTAGCTTGTATATGTATAAGGCAATGCATTAGGTCAAATTTTGTGGACTGAATCTTGGTGTATCAATGCTTCGAGATATGATATGATCCTCCATTAAAAAGCTTCCAATTTGATTTCAAATCTAATATTTTGTGCTTGATATGGCTTGATACGAGTTTGATCTTGTCCGTGATGACAATTAAGGCCTGTATCAATCAAAAAGATACCAAGTTATCAATATTTAGATTTTATTTGGATTTAAATTAATTTAAAATGAATTAATTCAATAAAAATCAAATAAAAATCAAATAAAAATAGAAAAATCAATGAATGGACATAGGCCTGAAAGATAGGACACGTGTGTAGTGTGACAAGATCAAATCAAGTGGAAAAAAGTGGTCCCATTACACAAATTTTGAAGTTTTGGGGATATTTTGACTTTTGGCAATTTTGGAAAAATGCCAAAATTTAACAATGCATAACTTCTTCAATTTTGAACTTTTGGAGGTGTTCTTGGACTTTTTAGAAACCTTGAGTTGTCCTATAACCAACCCTTTTTCTCTCATATCATTTTGATATTCCATGCTCAAGTTATAAGCTTTGGCAAAAAAGTTGTTTTTGTTGACTTTCAAAAATGACCTATAATGTCCAAATATGTAACTTCTTGTGAGTGCATTTTCTGATCTTGGGGTATGAAGATGGATTGTAGGAAATTGCATCCTATTCAAAATGAGCTTTGGATGGGTCATTTATCATAAATTATGAGAAAGTTATGCTTGGTCAAAGTTGAGTTGACTTTTCCTGCAAAACCCTAATTTAGCAACTTTTGAATCTTGATGAATTTTGAGCAATCCTTGATGAATCATGATCAACCCTTGATCAAATGATGAATTATCCTCCAAAATGAGAATGTTGACAAAAAATATTGGAGTTTGACTGATTATAGGTCATAGTTGACTTTTGCCCTAGCACAGTCGATCTTTGGACCTCTTGAGCAATTGACTGACCAAACTTCCTCTGCAAGGCTTGAAATTTGACATGGATTAACTTGAGACCATATTATTACATTGGGAATCACTTGAGATCATTTGGATGTAAGGACCTTGATGCAACACAAAACCCTAATTTGAGGTTAATTGCCTTAGGAGATGACTTGACTGTCTAACTCTTGAGTAATCTTGAGCCATTTGGAGATTATTCTTGCAATGTCTTTGAGAAATATGGGAGGGAAAATTTTATGGTACAACAGCTGCCCCTGTTCAATCTTCTTAAACCTGAGGATATAGAATGGCTTTCGGGCCTTTCGTGATCCGAAGGTGGAAGATGATTGAACACTAGAGGTCCCAGAAATTTGCACTTGCATGAAGTGGTATCAGCTTGGTGATGTCGGGAATGGGCTTACCGATGCCATTTGGAGATTGTTGATAGGTGGTTTGAACTTCAACTGGAATACGAATCAGGGAGATCTTATCGGCGATCTGACTGAACTAGAGGAGGTCTTGTCTTCTTTGACTGGATTGGCATCAGAAAACTCTTTAGGAATCAATTTAACTGGACCAGAGGAGGTCTTGTCTTCTTTGACTGGATTAGCATCAGAAAAATCTTTAGGAATCGGTTTAACTGGACCAGACGAGGTTTTGTCTTCTTTGAATGGATTGGCATCAGAAAAATCTTTAGGAATCGATTTAACTGGACCAAAGGAGGTTTTGTCTTCTTTGACTGGATGGGCATCAGAAAAATATTTAGGAATCGATTTAACTGGACCTGAGGAGGTTTTGTCTTCTTTGACTGGATTGGCATCAGAAAAATCTTTAGGAATCAATTTAACTGGTCTTGTCTTCTTTGACTGGATTGGTATCAGAAAAATCTTTAGGAATCGATTTGACTGGTCTTGTCTTCTTTGACTGGATTGGCATCAGAAAAATCTTTAGGAATCGATTTAACTGGCCTTGTCTTCTTTGACTGGATTGGTATCAGAAAAATCTTTAGGAATCGATTTAACTGGTCTTGGGGTATTCTTGAGTTCTGTGATACGGTGGGAGAGAACTGACTGTTTTGGAATGTTGGTTCGCATTTTGCGTTTGTTTTCACAAAATGTTGCGGTAAGCAAGAGTAGCCACCGTCTTTTATTTTATCCAACAAGGAAAGGAAAAAAGCACAGAAAAATTCCTTTTTTAAGATGTTTCTCGGGTCCGGGGGGTGGATTATAGAAAGGGAAGGTGTTAGCACCCTTTCTATCTGTAGTTATCCACGGGCTCTTAGGTACTTGCTCAAAGTGTTTTCAAAATTTGCTTTTCTTTGTGTTTGTGGGTTTGAAAGAAGTTTTTGTTTGAAAAGGTGTAAGTGCGAAAAGTTTTTTTTTGTTTTGAAAGAGCGAGTACTTAAGAACCATCTAATTACTTGAAAAAGGAATTAATCTGTACAAATGTCCTTTAGACAATGCTATCCCACTATTGATGAGTAGGTAGCACCGTCGTTGGAGTTTAAGGGTCAATTCAATCAAGGGACGTGTGATCACTAAAGCAATGTTAGGACGCCTTAGCGGTAACCCTAATGTCTTAGATCATTTTTCTGAGGCAACTATGATCTTTGGACAAGAGGGCAACCTCTAAAACTTCCTATACTCAATGACCACGTTCGAAGGCAACCAAGTGAGGTGTACCCTAAGAGCACGTATGTGCGAGTGTGTTATTTTCAGTTAATTTTATCTTTGTTCATGTCAATGGTGAGCTATGTTGATTTTAAGTTCATACATTCGATCTTGTCATGCATTCCCTATTACCAAACATCTAACAGTTTATAATTTGCGGGAATTAAATTACGGAAATTAAATCTAAACTATTACAAGGCGTCGGGTATTTTCATCGCCAAAAACAAACCCTTGAATTTAAAATGCGGAAAATAAATAAAGCGATAAATAAATTAAAGTCCTATTAAAACTATTACATTCCGGGAAACAATTACATCAATATCATAAATGGATCGCATGCGGGAAGATTAAATCGGGTGCATTTTTTAGGGTTTTGACCCCTTTTGAAGAAAGTGATTTTTTTTGTTATTTTTGGATTAAAAGAAATTAAACTAAGTTAATTAAATTAATTAATTAATTAATTAAAAAAGATATTTTTTTTGGATTTTTTAGATATTAAAAAAAAATTGGTCAAAGTTAGTAAAACCTAATATTCTACATTAATTTTAATTATTGCAAAAATATTAAAAGTTAAACCTAATTAAACTAAGTTAATTAAATTAATTTATTTACAAAAATAAAGTCATGAATTTAATTTTAATAAATAAAATATATTTTTTGGTTCTTTGATTTTATTAGAAAAAAGATTTTAATTGATTAGTTTAAATAATAAAAATAATAATACAAAACAATTAAATAAAAGAAATATAAAAAAAGAAATAGAAATAACCCAAAGAGGGGGTGTTGGGCCTGGAAAGGGAGTGAGATTGGCAATTTCGTTGGCGCATTTGCTGCAAGCCTGGGTTGACTCTCTGATTCCATGTGGCTCGTTGACTTGGCCTTAAGATAGTCATCACCTTTGGGCTATCAGATTTGGCCTGGAGGCCATCTGGCAGATGATCAGGTGATGGTGTATGATGTGATGCGCCTTGGATGTTGCATAGGATGACCTTAAGAAAAATATTACAAATGCGTTGGGGGACCTGGGATTCGAACCCAGGTCCCATTGGACTTTGTACAACACGTTTGCCACTGGACCACTGCACTCAATTTGTCATTATAATGGACAATAATTATTATATAACAAAACAAATATTATGCCAGAATTATAAAAAAAATAAGCGCGAAAGTTTGAATTGCCCAATAGGATGGAGACACGCCTTCGTCTTCCTCGTGGAGACCTGGTTATTTTTCCTGCGGATTTGAATCTGCAACTAAATCCCTAGGTCGATCCTAAAAATCGTTCTAGGCCATGAAAACTCAAACTAAAATCACAGCCATGCTCGTCTCTTCCTCCTGAACACGTCCATGCACATTAATGGCCTTGATTTCACCTGTAGAGAAAACGCCCAAAAAACAAACTTCCAAACCCTAGGTTCGGTTACAGGGCTATGGCTCATGAAAATACAATCAAATGATACAGAAATCTTAGAAATCACACAAGGATCATGACCATGCCAATAATTTGTCAAAAAAATGCAAGAATGAGAGGATACAATTTCGAGTACAGGGCAAGGTTTAGAGAGACTTACATCACGATTCTGGGAGGGAGAGAGTTTGATTTTGATTGCCTTTCACTCAGTGGACATCCAGCAGGAGAGTAGTGTTGAGATTTTGCTTTGAATCGGCCTCTAGAAAGGATTTCAGTTTCAAGCTTTTTTGACAAATTTCCAAGTTTGGTTTTTCTGATTGTGCAGCTTCTAGGTCCTTTTTCGTGCCTCTTTAGCTTGTATATGTATAAGGCAATGCAATAGGTCAAATTTTGTGGACTGAATCTTGGTGTATCAATGCTTGGAGATATGATATGATCCTCCATTAAAAAGCTTCCAATTTGATTTCAAATCCAATATTTTGTGCTTGATATGGCTTGATACGAGTTTGATCTTGTCCGTGATGACAATTAAGGCCTGTATCAATCAAAAAGATACCAAGTTATCAATATTTAGATTTTATTTGGATTTAAATTAATTTAAAATGAATTAATTCAATAAAAATCAAATAAAAATAGAAAAATCAATGAATGGACATAGGCCTGAAGATAGGACACGTGTGTAGTGTGACAAGATCAAATCATGTGGAACAAAGTGGTCCCATTTCACAAAATTTGAAGTTTTGGGGATATTTTGACTTTTGGCAATTTTGGAAAAATGCCCAAATTTAACAATGCATAACTTCTTCAATTTTGAACTTTTGGAGGTGTTCTTGGACTTTTTAGAAACCTTGAGATGTCCTATAACCAACCCTTTTGCTCTCATATCATTTTGATATTCCATGCTCAAGTTATAAGCTTTGGCAAAAAAAGTTGTTTTTGTTGACTTTCAAAAATGACCTATAATGTCCAAATATGTAACTTCTTATGAGTGCATTTTCTGATCTTGGGGTATGAAGATGGATTGTAGGAAATTTCATCCTATTCAATATGAGCTTTGGATGGGTCATTTCTCATAAAGTATAAGAAAGTTATGCTTGGTCAAAGTTGAGTTGACTTTTCCTGCAAAACCCTAATTTAGCAACTTTTGAATCTTGATGAATTTTGAGCAATCCTTGATGAATCATGATCAACCCTTGATCAAATGATGAATTATCCTCCAAAATGAGAATGTTGACAAAAAATATTGGAGTTTGACTGATTATAGGTCATAGTTGACTTTTGCCCTAGCATAGTCGATCTTTGGACCTCTTGAGCAATTGACTGACCAAACTTCCTCTGCAAGGCTTGAAATTTGACATGGATTAACTTGAGACCATATTATTACATTGGGAATCACTTGAGATCATTTGGATGTAAGGACCTTGATGTAACACAAAACCCTAATTTGAGGTTAATTGCCTTAGGAGATGACTTGACTGTCCAACTCTTGAGTAATCTTGAGCCATTTGGAGATTATTCTTGCAATGTCTTTGAGAATTATGGGAGGGAAAATTTTGGGGTACAACAGCTGCCCCTGTTCAATCTTCTTAAACCTGAGGATATAGATTGGCTTTCGGGCCTTTCGTGATCCGAAGGTGGAAGATGATTGAACACTAGAGTGCCCAGAAATTTGCACTTGCATGAAGTGGTATCAGCTTGGTGATGTCGGGAATGGGCTTACCGATGCCATTTGGAGATTGTTGATAGGTGGTCTGAACTTCAACTGGAATACGAATCAGGGAGATCTTATCGGCGATCTGACTGAACTAGAGGAGGTCTTGTCTTCTTTGACTGGATTGGCATCAGAAAACTCTTTAGGAATCGATTTTACTATACCAGAGGAGGTCTTGTCTTCTTTGACTGGATTAGCATCAGAAAAATCTTTAGGAATCGGTTTAACTGAACCAGAGGAGGTTTTGTCTTCTTTGAATGGATTGGCATCAGAAAAATCTTTAGGAATCGATTTAACTAGACCAGAGGAGGTTTTGTCTTCTTTGACTGGATGGGCATCAGAAAAATATTTAGGAATCGATTTAACTGGACCTGAGGAGGTTTTGTCTTCTTTGACTGGATTGGCATCAGAAAAATCTTTAGGAATCAATTTAACTGGTCTTGTCTTCTTTGACTGGATTGGTATCAGAAAAATCTTTAGGAATCGATTTAACTGGTCTTGTCTTCTTTGACTGGATTGGCATCAGAAAAATCTTTAGGAATCGATTTAACTGGCCTTGTCTTCTTTGACTGGATTGGTATCAGAAAAATCTTTAGGAATCGATTTAATTGGTCTTGGGGTATTCTTGAGTTCTGTGATACGGTGGGAGAGAACTGACTGTTTTGGAATGTTGGTTCGCATTTTGCGTTTGTTTTCACAAAATGTTGCGGTAAGCAAGAGTCGCCACCGTCTTTTATTTTATCCAACAAGGAAAGGAAAAAAGCACAGAAAAATTCCTTTTTTAAGATGTTTCTCGGCTCCAGGGGGTAGATTATAGAAAGGGAAGGTGTTAACACCCTTTCTATCTGTGGTTATCCACGGGCTCTTAGGTACTTGCTCAAAGTGTTTTCAAAATTTGCTTTTCTTTGTGTTTGTGGGTTTGAAAGAAGTTTTTGTTTGAAAAGGTGTAAGTGCGAAAAGGTTTTTTTTGTTTTGAAAGAGCGAGTACTTAAGAACCATCTAATTACTCGAAAAAGGAATTAATTTGTACAAATGTCCTTTAGACAATGCTATCCCACTATTGATGAGTAGGTAGCACCGTCGTTGGAGTTTAAGGGTCAATTCAATCAAGGGACGTGTGATCACTAAAGCAATGTTAGGACGCCTTAGCGGTAACCCTAATGTCTTAGATCATTTTTCTGAGGCAACTATGATCTTTGGACAAGAGGGCAACCTCTAAAACTTCCTATACTCAATGACCACGTTCGAAGGCAACCAAGTGAGGTGTACCCTAAGAGCACGTATGTGCGAGTGTGTTATTTTCAGTTAATTTTATCTTTGTTCATGTCAATGGTGAGCTATGTCGATTTTAAGTTCATACATTCGATCTTGTCATGCATTCCCTATTACCAAACATCTAACAGTTTATAATTTGCGGGAATTAAATTGCGGAAATTAAATCTAAACTATTACAAGGCGTCGGGTATTTACATCGCCAAAAACAAACCCTTGAATTTAAAATGCGGAAAATAAATAAAGCGATAAATAAATTAAAGTCCTATTAAAACTATTACATTCCGGGAAACAATTACATCAATATCATAAATGGATCGCATGCGGGAAGATTAAATCGGGTGCATTTTTTAGGGTTTTGACCCCTTTTGAAGAAAGTGATTTTTTTTGTTATTTTTGGATTAAAAGAAATTAAACTAAGTTAATTAAATTAATTAATTAATTAATTAAAAAAGATATTTTTTTTGGATTTTTTAGATATTAAAAAAAAATTGGTCAAAGTTAGTAAAACCTAATATTCTACATTAATTTTAATTATTGCAAAAATATTAAAAGTTAAACCTAATTAAACTAAGTTAATTAAATTAATTTATTTATAAAAATAAAGTCATGAATTTAATTTTAATAAATAAAATATATTTTTTGGTTCTTTGATTTTATTAGAAAAAAGATTTTAATTGATTAGTTTAAATAATAAAAATAATAATACAAAACAATTAAATAAAAGAAATATAAAAAAAGAAATAGAAATAACCCAAAGAGGGGGGTGTTGGGCCTGGAAAGGGAGTGAGATTGGCAATTTCGTTGGCGCATTTGCTGCAAGCCTGGGTTGACTCTCTGATTCCATGTGGCTCGTTGACTTGGCCTTATGATAGTCATCACCTTTGGGCTATCAGATTTGGCCTGGAGGCCATCTGGCAGATGATCAGGTGATGGTGTATGATGTGATGCGCCTTGGATGTTGCATAGGATGACCTGAAGAAAAATATTACAAATGCGTTGGGGGACCTGGGATTCGAACCCAGGTCCCATTGGACTTTGTACAACACGTTTGCCACTGGACCACTGCACTCAATTTGTCATTATAATGGACAATAATTATTATATAACAAAACAAATATTATGCCAGAATTATAAAAAAAATAAGCGCGAAAGTTTGAATTGCCCAATAGGATGGAGACACGCCTTCGTCTTCCTCGTGGAGACCTGGTTATTTTTCCTGCGGATTTGAATCTGCAACTAAATCCCTAGGTCGATCCTAAAAACCGTTCTAGGCCATGAAAACTCAAACTAAAATCACAGCCATGCTCGTCTCTTCCTCCTGAACACGTCCATGCACATTAATGGCCTTGATTTCACCTGTAGAGAAAACGCCCAAAAAACAAACTTCCAAACCCTAGGTTCGGTTACAGGGCTATGGCTCATGAAAATACAATCAAATGATACAGAAATCTTAGAAATCACACAAGGATCATGACCATGCCAATAATTTGTCAAAAAAATGCAAGAATGAGAGGATACAATTTCGAGTACAGGGCAAGGTTTAGAGAGACTTACATCACGATTCTGGGAGGGAGAGAGCTTGATTTTGATTGCCTTTCACTCAGTGGACATCCAGCAGGAGAGTAGTGTTGAGATTTTGCTTTGAATCGGCCTCTAGAAAGGATTTCAGTTTCAAGCTTTTTTGACAAATTTCCAAGTTTGGTTTTTCTGATTGTGCAGCCTCTAGGTCCTTTTTCGTGCCTCTTTAGCTTGTATATGTATAAGGCAATGCAATAGGTCAAATTTTGTGGACTGAATCTTGGTGTATCAATGCTTGGAGATATGATATGATCCTCCATTAAAAAGCTTCCAATTTGATTTCAAATCCAATATTTTGTGCTTGATATGGCTTGATACGAGTTTGATCTTGTCCGTGATGACAATTAAGGCCTGTATCAATCAAAAAGATACCAAGTTATCAATATTTAGATTTTATTTGGATTTAAATTAATTTAAAATGAATTAATTCAATAAAAATCAAATAAAAATAGAAAAATCAATGAATGGACATAGGCCTGAAGATAGGACACGTGTGTAGTGTGACAAGATCAAATCATGTGGAAAAAAGTGGTCCCATTTCACAAAATTTGAAGTTTTGGGGATATTTTGACTTTTGGCAATTTTGGAAAAATGCCCAAATTTAACAATGCATAACTTCTTCAATTTTGAACTTTTGGAGGTGTTCTTGGACTTTTTAGAAACCTTGAGATGTCCTATAACCAACCCTTTTGCTCTCATATCATTTTGATATTCCATGCTCAAGTTATAAGCTTTGGCAAAAAAGTTGTTTTTGTTGACTTTCAAAAATGACCTATAATGTCCAAATATGTAACTTCTTATTAGTGCATTTTCTGATCTTGGGGTATGAAGATGGATTGTAGGAAATTGCATCCTATTCAAGATGAGCTTTGGATGGGTCATTTATCATAAAGTATAAGAAAGTTATGCTTGGTCAAAGTTGAGTTGACTTTTCCTGCAAAACCCTAATTTAGCAACTTTTGAATCTTGATGAATTTTGAGCAATCCTTGATGAATCATGATCAACCCTTGATCAAATGATGAATTATCCTCCAAAATGAGAATGTTGACAAAAAATCTTGGAGTTTGACTGATTATAGGTCATAGTTGACTTTTGCCCTAGCACGGTCGATCTTTGGACCTCTTGAGCAATTGACTGACCAAACTTCCTCTGCAAGGCTTGAAATTTGACATGGATTAACTTGAGACCATATTATTACATTGGGAATCACTTGAGATCATTTGGATGTAAGGACCTTGATGTAACACAAAACCCTAATTTGAGGTTAATTGCCTTAGGAGATGACTTGACTGTCCAACTCTTGAGTAATCTTGAGCCATTTGGAGATTATTCTTGCAATGTCTTTGAGAATTATGGGAGGGAAAATTTTGGGGTACAACAGCTGCCCCTGTTCAATCTTCTTAAACCTGAGGATATAGATTGGCTTTCGGGCCTTTCGTGATCCGAAGGTGGAAGATGATTGAACACTAGAGTGCCCATAAATTTGCACTTGCATGAAGTGGTATCAGCCTGGTGATGTCGGGAATGGGATTACCGATGCCATTTGGATATTGTTGATAGGTGGTTTGAACTTCAACTGGAATACGAATCAGGGAGATCTTATCGGCGATCTGACTGAACTAGAGGAGGTCTTGTCTTCTTTGACTGGATTGGCATCAGAAAACTCTTTAGGAATCGATTTAACTGGACCAGAGGAGGTCTTGTCTTCTTTGACTGGATTAGCATCAGAAAAATCTTTAGGAATCGGTTTAACTGGACCATAGGAGGTTTTGTCTTCTTTGAATGGATTGGCATCAGAAAAATCTTTAGGAATCGATTTAACTGGACCAGAGGAGGTTTTGTCTTCTTTGACTGGATGGGCATCAGAAAAATATTTAGGAATCGATTTAACTGGACCTGAGGAGGTTTTGTCTTCTTTGACTGGATTGGCATCAGAAAAATCATTAGGAATCAATTTAACTGGTCTTGTCTTCATTGACTGGATTGGTATCAGAAAAATCTTTAGGAATCGATTTGACTGGTCTTGTCTTCTTTGACTGGATTGGCATCAGAAAAATCTTTAGGAATCGATTTAACTGGCCTTGTCTTCTTTGACTGGATTGGTATCAGAAAAATCTTTAGGAATCGATTTAACTGGTCTTGGGGTATTCTTGAGTTCTGTGATACGGTGGGAGAGAACTGACTGTTTTGGAATGTTGGTTCGCATTTTGCGTTTGTTTTCACAAAATGTTGCGGTAAGCAAGAGTCGCCACCGTATTTTATTTTATCCAACAAGGAAAGGAAAAAAGCACAGAAAAATTCCTTTTTTAAGATGTTTCTCGGGTCCGGGGGGTAGATTATAGAAAGGGAAGGTGTTAGCACCCTTTCTATCTGTGGTTATCCACGGGCTCTTAGGTACTTGCTCAAAGTGTTTTCAAAATTTGCTTTTCTTTGTGTTTGTGGGTTTGAAAGAAGTTTTTGTTTGAAAAGGTGTAAGTGCGAAAAGTTTTTTTTTGTTTTGAAAGAGCGAGTACTTAAGAACCATCTAATTACTCGAAAAAGGAATTAATCTGTACAAATGTCCTTTAGACAATGCTATCCCACTATTGATGAGTAGGTAGCACCGTCGTTGGAGTTTAAGGGTCAATTCAATCAAGGGACGTGTGATCACTAAAGCAATGTTAGGACGCCTTAGCGGTAACCCTAATGTCTTAGATCATTTTTCTGAGGCAACTATGATCTTTGGACAAGAGGGCAACCTCTAAAACTTCCTATACTCAATGACCACGTTCGAAGGCAACCAAGTGAGGTGTACCCTAAGAGCACGTATGTGCGAGTGTGTTATTTTCAGTTAATTTTATCTTTGTTCATGTCAATGGTGAGCTATGTTGATTTTAAGTTCATACATTCGATCTTGTCATGCATTCCCTATTACCAAACATCTAACAGTTTATAATTTGCGGAAATTAAATCTAAACTATTACAAGGCGTCGGGTATTTACATCGCCAAAAACAAACCCTTGAATTTAAAATGCGGAAAATAAATAAAGCGATAAATAAATTAAAGTCCTATTAAAACTATTACATTCCGAGAAACAATTACATCAATATCATAAATGGATCGCATGCGGGAAGATTAAATCGGGTGCATTTTTTAGGGTTTTGACCCCTTTTGAAGAAAGTGATTTTTTTTGTTATTTTTGGATTAAAAGAAATTAAACTAAGTTAATTAAATTAATTAATTAATTAATTAAAAAAGATATTTTTTTTGGATTTTTTAGATATTAAAAAAAAATTGGTCAAAGTTAGTAAAACCTAATATTCTACATTAATTTTAATTATTGCAAAAATATTAAAAGTTAAACCTAATTAAACTAAGTTAATTAAATTAGTTTATTTACAAAAATAAAGTCATGAATTTAATTTTAATAAATAAAATATATTTTTTGGTTCTTTGATTTTATTAGAAAAAAGATTTTAATTGATTAGTTTAAATAATAAAAATAATAATACAAAACAATTAAATAAAAGAAATATAAAAAAAGAAATAGAAATAACCCAAAGAGGGGGGTGTTGGGCCTGGAAAGGGAGTGAGATTGGCAATTTCGTTGGCGCATTTGCTGCAAGCCTGGGTTGACTCTCTGATTCCATGTGGCTCGTTGACTTGGCCTTATGATAGTCATCACCTTTGGGCTATCAGATTTGGCTTGGAGGCCATCTGGCAGATGATCAGGTGATGGTGTATGATGTGATGCGCCTTGGATGTTGCATAGGATGACCTGAAGAAAAATATTACAAATGCGTTGGGGGACCTGAGATTCGAACCCAGGTCCCATTGGACTTTGTACAACACGTTTGCCACTGGACCACTGCACTCAATTTGTCGTTATAATGGACAATAATTATTATATAACAAAACAAATATTATGCCAGAATTATAAAAAAAATAAGCGCGAAAGTTTGAATTGCCCAATAGGATGGAGACACGCCTTCGTCTTCCTCGTGGAGACCTGGTTCTTTTTCCTGCGGATTTGAATCTGCAACTAAATCCCTAGGTCGATCCTAAAAACCGTTCTAGGCCATGAAAACTCAAACTAAAACCACAACCATGCTCGTCTCTTCCTCCTGAACACGTCCATGTACATTAATGGCCTTGATTTCACCTGTAGAGAAAATGCCCAAAAAACAAACTTCTAAACCCTAGGTTCGGTTACAGGGCTATGGCTCATGAAAATACAATCAAATGATACAGAAATCTTAGAAATCACACAAGGATCATGACCATGCCAATAATTTGTCAAAAAAATGCAAGAATGAGAGGATACAATTTCGAGTACAGGGCAAGGTTTAGAGAGACTTACATCACGATTCTGGGAGGGAGAGAGCTTGATTTTGATTGCCTTTCACTCAGTGGACATCCAGCAGGAGAGTAGTGTTGAGATTTTGCTTTGAATCGGCCTCTAGAAAGGATTTTAGTTTCAAGCTTTTTTGACAAATTTCCAAGTTTGGTTTTTCTGATTGTGCAGCCTCTAGGTCCTTTTTCGTGCCTCTTTAGCTTGTATATGTATAAGGCAATGCAATAGGTCAAATTTTGTGGACTGAATCTTGGTGTATCAATGCTTGGAGATATGATATGATCCTCCATTAAAAAGCTTCCAATTTGATTTCAAATCCAATATTTTGTGCTTGATATGGCTTGATACGAGTTTGATCTTGTCCGTGATGACAATTAAGGCCTGTATCAATCAAAAAGATACCAAGTTATCAATATTTAGATTTTATTTGGATTTAAATTAATTTAAAATGAATTAATTCAATAAAAATCAAATAAAAATAGAAAAATCAATGAATGGACATAGGCCTGAAGATAGGACACGTGTGTAGTGTGACAAGATCAAATCATGTGGAAAAAAGTGGTCCCATTTCACAAAATTTGAAGTTTTGGGGATATTTTGACTTTTGGCAATTTTGGAAAAATGCCCAAATTTAACAATGCATAACTTCTTCAATTTTGAACTTTTGGAGGTGTTCTTGGACTTTTTAGAAACCTTGAGATGTCCTATAACCAACCCTTTTGCTCTCATATCATTTTGATATTCCATGCTCAAGTTATAAGCTTTGGCAAAAAAGTTGTTTTTGTTGACTTTCAAAAATGACCTATAATGTCCAAATATGTAACTTCTTATTAGTGCATTTTCTGATCTTGGGGTATGAAGATGGATTGTAGGAAATTGCATCCTATTCAAGATGAGCTTTGGATGGGTCATTTATCATAAAGTATAAGAAAGTTATGCTTGGTCAAAGTTGAGTTGACTTTTCCTGCAAAACCCTAATTTAGCAACTTTTGAATCTTGATGAATTTTGAGCAATCCTTGATGAATCATGATCAACCCTTGATCAAATGATGAATTATCCTCCAAAATGAGAATGTTGACAAAAAATCTTGGAGTTTGACTGATTATAGGTCATAGTTGACTTTTGCCCTAGCACGGTCGATCTTTGGACCTCTTGAGCAATTGACTGACCAAACTTCCTCTGCAAGGCTTGAAATTTGACATGGATTAACTTGAGACCATATTATTACATTGGGAATCACTTGAGATCATTTGGATGTAAGGACCTTGATGTAACACAAAACCCTAATTTGAGGTTAATTGCCTTAGGAGATGACTTGACTGTCCAACTCTTGAGTAATCTTGAGCCATTTGGAGATTATTCTTGCAATGTCTTTGAGAATTATGGGAGGGAAAATTTTGGGGTACAACAGCTGCCCCTGTTCAATCTTCTTAAACCTGAGGATATAGATTGGCTTTCGGGCCTTTCGTGATCCGAAGGTGGAAGATGATTGAACACTAGAGTGCCCATAAATTTGCACTTGCATGAAGTGGTATCAGCCTGGTGATGTCGGGAATGGGATTACCGATGCCATTTGGATATTGTTGATAGGTGGTTTGAACTTCAACTGGAATACGAATCAGGGAGATCTTATCGGCGATCTGACTGAACTAGAGGAGGTCTTGTCTTCTTTGACTGGATTGGCATCAGAAAACTCTTTAGGAATCGATTTAACTGGACCAGAGGAGGTCTTGTCTTCTTTGACTGGATTAGCATCAGAAAAATCTTTAGGAATCGGTTTAACTGGACCATAGGAGGTTTTGTCTTCTTTGAATGGATTGGCATCAGAAAAATCTTTAGGAATCGATTTAACTGGACCAGAGGAGGTTTTGTCTTCTTTGACTGGATGGGCATCAGAAAAATATTTAGGAATCGATTTAACTGGACCTGAGGAGGTTTTGTCTTCTTTGACTGGATTGGCATCAGAAAAATCATTAGGAATCAATTTAACTGGTCTTGTCTTCATTGACTGGATTGGTATCAGAAAAATCTTTAGGAATCGATTTGACTGGTCTTGTCTTCTTTGACTGGATTGGCATCAGAAAAATCTTTAGGAATCGATTTAACTGGCCTTGTCTTCTTTGACTGGATTGGTATCAGAAAAATCTTTAGGAATCGATTTAACTGGTCTTGGGGTATTCTTGAGTTCTGTGATACGGTGGGAGAGAACTGACTGTTTTGGAATGTTGGTTCGCATTTTGCGTTTGTTTTCACAAAATGTTGCGGTAAGCAAGAGTCGCCACCGTATTTTATTTTATCCAACAAGGAAAGGAAAAAAGCACAGAAAAATTCCTTTTTTAAGATGTTTCTCGGGTCCGGGGGGTAGATTATAGAAAGGGAAGGTGTTAGCACCCTTTCTATCTGTGGTTATCCACGGGCTCTTAGGTACTTGCTCAAAGTGTTTTCAAAATTTGCTTTTCTTTGTGTTTGTGGGTTTGAAAGAAGTTTTTGTTTGAAAAGGTGTAAGTGCGAAAAGTTTTTTTTTGTTTTGAAAGAGCGAGTACTTAAGAACCATCTAATTACTCGAAAAAGGAATTAATCTGTACAAATGTCCTTTAGACAATGCTATCCCACTATTGATGAGTAGGTAGCACCTTCGTTGGAGTTTAAGGGTCAATTCAATCAAGGGACGTGTGATCACTAAAGCAATGTTAGGACGCCTTAGCGGTAACCCTAATGTCTTAGATCATTTTTCTGAGGCAACTATGATCTTTGGACAAGAGGGCAACCTCTAAAACTTCCTATACTCAATGACCACGTTCGAAGGCAACCAAGTGAGGTGTACCCTAAGAGCACGTATGTGCGAGTGTGTTATTTTCAGTTAATTTTATCTTTGTTCATGTCAATGGTGAGCTATGTTGATTTTAAGTTCATACATTCGATCTTGTCATGCATTCCCTATTACCAAACATCTAACAGTTTATAATTTGCGGAAATTAAATCTAAACTATTACAAGGCGTCGGGTATTTACATCGCCAAAAACAAACCCTTGAATTTAAAATGCGGAAAATAAATAAAGCGATAAATAAATTAAAGTCCTATTAAAACTATTACATTCCGAGAAACAATTACATCAATATCATAAATGGATCGCATGCGGGAAGATTAAATCGGGTGCATTTTTTAGGGTTTTGACCCCTTTTGAAGAAAGTGATTTTTTTTGTTATTTTTGGATTAAAAGAAATTAAACTAAGTTAATTAAATTAATTAATTAATTAATTAAAAAAGATATTTTTTTTGGATTTTTTAGATATTAAAAAAAAATTGGTCAAAGTTAGTAAAACCTAATATTCTACATTAATTTTAATTATTGCAAAAATATTAAAAGTTAAACCTAATTAAACTAAGTTAATTAAATTAGTTTATTTACAAAAATAAAGTCATGAATTTAATTTTAATAAATAAAATATATTTTTTGGTTCTTTGATTTTATTAGAAAAAAGATTTTAATTGATTAGTTTAAATAATAAAAATAATAATACAAAACAATTAAATAAAAGAAATATAAAAAAAGAAATAGAAATAACCCAAAGAGGGGGGTGTTGGGCCTGGAAAGGGAGTGAGATTGGCAATTTCGTTGGCGCATTTGCTGCAAGCCTGGGTTGACTCTCTGATTCCATGTGGCTCGTTGACTTGGCCTTATGATAGTCATCACCTTTGGGCTATCAGATTTGGCTTGGAGGCCATCTGGCAGATGATCAGGTGATGGTGTATGATGTGATGCGCCTTGGATGTTGCATAGGATGACCTGAAGAAAAATATTACAAATGCGTTGGGGGACCTGAGATTCGAACCCAGGTCCCATTGGACTTTGTACAACACGTTTGCCACTGGACCACTGCACTCAATTTGTCGTTATAATGGACAATAATTATTATATAACAAAACAAATATTATGCCAGAATTATAAAAAAAATAAGCGCGAAAGTTTGAATTGCCCAATAGGATGGAGACACGCCTTCGTCTTCCTCGTGGAGACCTGGTTCTTTTTCCTGCGGATTTGAATCTGCAACTAAATCCCTAGGTCGATCCTAAAAACCGTTCTAGGCCATGAAAACTCAAACTAAAACCACAACCATGCTCGTCTCTTCCTCCTGAACACGTCCATGTACATTAATGGCCTTGATTTCACCTGTAGAGAAAATGCCCAAAAAACAAACTTCTAAACCCTAGGTTCGGTTACAGGGCTATGGCTCATGAAAATACAATCAAATGATACAGAAATCTTAGAAATCACACAAGGATCATGACCATGCCAATAATTTGTCAAAAAAATGCAAGAATGAGAGGATACAATTTCGAGTACAGGGCAAGGTTTAGAGAGACTTACAGCGCGATTCTGGGAGGGAGAGAGCTTGATTTTGATTGCCTTTCACTCAGTGGACATCCAGCAAGAGAGTAGTGTTGAGATTTTGCTTTGAATCGGCCTCTAGAAAGGATTTCAGTTTCAAGTTTTTTTGACAAATTTCCAAGTTTGGTTTTTCTGATTGTGCAGCCTTTAGGTCCTTTTTCGTGCCTCTTTAGCTTGTATATGTATAAGGCAATGCATTAGGTCAAATTTTGTGGACTGAATCTTGGTGTATCAATGCTTGGAGATATGATATGATCCTCCATTAAAAAGCTTCCAATTTGATTTCAAATCCAATATTTTGTGCTTGATATGGCTTGATACGAGTTTGATCTTGTCCATGATGACAATTAAGGCCTGTATCAATCAAAAAGATACCAAGTTATCAATATTTAGATTTTATTTGGATTTAAATTAATTTAAAATGAATTAATTCAATAAAAATCAAATAAAAATAGAAAAATCAATGAATGGACATAATCCTGAAGATAGGACACGTGTTTAGTGTGACAAGATCAAATCAAGTGGAAAAAAGTGGTCCCATTTCACAAAATTTGAAGTTTTGGGGATAGTTGACTTTTGGCAATTTTGGAAAAATGCCTAATTTCAACAATGCATAACTTCTTCAATTTTGAACTTTTGGAGGTGTTCTTGGACTTTTTAGAAACCTTGAGATGTCCTATAACCAACCCTTTTTTTCTCATATCATTTTGTTATTCCATACTCAAGTTACAAGCTTTGGAAAAAAAGGTGTTTTTGTTGACTTTCAAAAATGACCTATAATGTCCAAATGTGTAACTTCTTGTGAGTGCATTTTCTGATCTTGGGGTATGAAGATGGATTGTAGTAAATTGCATCCTATTCAAAATGAGCTTTGGATGGGTCATTTCGCATAAAGTATGAGAAAGTTATGCTTTGTCAAAGTTGAATTGACTTTTCCTACAAAACCCTAATTTAGCAACTTTTGAATCTTGATGAATTTTGAGCAATCCTTGATGAATCATGATCAACCCTTGATCAAATGATGAATTATCCTCCAAAATGAAAATGTTGACAAAAAACCTTGGAGTTTGACTGTTTATAGGTCATAGTTGACTTTTGCCCTAGCACAGTCGATCTTTGGACCTCTTGAGCAATTGACTGACCAAACTTCCTCTGCAAGGCTTGAAATTTGACATGGATGAACTTGAGACCATATTAGGACATTGGGAAGCACTTGAGATCATTTGGATGTAAGGACCTTGATGCAACACAAAACCCTAATTTGAGGTTGACTGCCTTAGGAGATCACTTGACTGTCCAACTCTTGAGCAATCTCGACCCATTTGGAGATTATTCTTGAAATGTCTTTGAGAAATATGGGAGGGAAAATTTTGGGGTACAACAGCTTCCCCTGTTCAATCTTCTTAAACCTGAGGATATAGATTGGCTTTCGGGCCTTTCGTGATCCGAAGGTGGAACATGATTGAACACTAGAGTGCCCAGAAATTTGCACTTGCATGAAGTGGTATCAGCCTGGTGATGTCGGGAATGGGCTTACCGATGCCATTTGGATATTGTTGATAGGTGGTCTGAACTTCAACTGGAATACGAATCAGGGAGATCTTATCGGCGATCTGACTGAACTAGAGGAGGTCTTGTCTTCTTTGACTGGATTGGCATCAGAAAACTCTTTAGGAATCGATTTAACTGGACCAGAGGAGGTCTTGTCTTCTTTGACTGGATTAGCATCAGAAAAATCTTTAGGAATCGGTTTAACTGAACCAGAGGAGGTTTTGTCTTCTTTGAATGGATTGGCATCAGAAAAATCTTTAGGAATCGATTTAACTAGACCAGAGGAGGTTTTGTCTTCTTTGACTGGATGGGCATCAGAAAAATATTTAGGAATCGATTTAACTGGACCTGAGGAGGTTTTGTCTTCTTTGACTGGATTGGCATCAGAAAAATCTTTAGGAATCGATTTAACTGGTCTTGTCTTCTTTGACTGGATTGGTATCAGAAAAATCTTTAGGAATCGATTTAACTGGTCTTGTCTTCTTTGACTGGATTGGCATCAGAAAAATCTTTAGGAATCGATTTAACTGGCCTTGTCTTCTTTGACTGG
This sequence comes from Vicia faba, assembly GCA_948472305.1. Taxonomy (NCBI): domain Eukaryota; kingdom Viridiplantae; phylum Streptophyta; class Magnoliopsida; order Fabales; family Fabaceae; genus Vicia; species Vicia faba. Next base: position 66,997,903 of record OX451740.1, read on the forward strand.
ATTGGTATCAGAAAAATCTTTAGGAATCGATTTAATTGGTCTTGGGGTATTCTTGAGTTCTGTGATACGGTGGGAGAGAACTGACTGTTTTGGAATGTTGGTTCGCATTTTGCGTTTGTTTTCACAAAATGTTGCGGTAAGCAAGAGTCGCCACCGTCTTTTATTTTATCCAACAAGGAAAGGAAAAAAGCACAGAAAAATTCCTTTTTTAAGATGTTTCTCGGCTCCAGGGGGTAGATTATAGAAAGGGAAGGTGTTAGCACCCTTTCTATCTGTGGTTATCCACGGGCTCTTAGGTACTTGCTCAAAGTGTTTTCAAAATTTGCTTTTCTTTGTGTTTGTGGGTTTGAAAGAAGTTTTTGTTTGAAAAGGTGTAAGTGCGAAAAGTTTTTTTTTGTTTTGAAAGAGCGAGTACTTAAGAACCATCTAATTACTCGAAAAAGGAATTAATCTGTACAAATGTCCTTTAGACAATGCTATCCCACTATTGATGAGTAGGTAGCACCGTCGTTGGAGTTTAAGGGTCAATTCAATCAAGGGACGTGTGATCACTAAAGCAATGTTAGGACGCCTTAGCGGTAACCCTAATGTCTTAGATCATTTTTCTGAGGCAACTATGATCTTTGGACAAGAGGGCAACCTCTAAAACTTCCTATACTCAATGACCACGTTCGAAGGCAACCAAGTGAGGTGTACCCTAAGAGCACGTATGTGCGAGTGTGTTATTTTCAGTTAATTTTATCTTTGTTCATGTCAATGGTGAGCTATGTTGATTTTAAGTTCATACATTCGATCTTGTCATGCATTCCCTATTACCAAACATCTAACAGTTTATAATTTGCGGAAATTAAATCTAAACTATTACAAGGCGTCGGGTATTTACATCGCCAAAAACAAACCCTTGAATTTAAAATGCGGAAAATAAATAAAGCGATAAATAAATTAAAGTCCTATTAAAACTATTACATTCCGAGAAACAATTACATCAATATCATAAATGGATCGCATGCGGGAAGATTAAATCGGGTGCATTTTTTAGGGTTTTGACCCCTTTTGAAGAAAGTGATTTTTTTTGTTATTTTTGGATTAAAAGAAATTAAACTAAGTTAATTAAATTAATTAATTAATTAATTAAAAAAGATATTTTTTTTGGATTTTTTAGATATTAAAAAAAAATTGGTCAAAGTTAGTAAAACCTAATATTCTACATTAATTTTAATTATTGCAAAAATATTAAAAGTTAAACCTAATTAAACTAAGTTAATTAAATTAGTTTATTTACAAAAATAAAGTCATGAATTTAATTTTAATAAATAAAATATATTTTTTGGTTCTTTGATTTTATTAGAAAAAAGATTTTAATTGATTAGTTTAAATAATAAAAATAATAATACAAAACAATTAAATAAAAGAAATATAAAAAAAGAAATAGAAATAACCCAAAGAGGGGGGTGTTGGGCCTGGAAAGGGAGTGAGATTGGCAATTTCGTTGGCGCATTTGCTGCAAGCCTGGGTTGACTCTCTGATTCCATGTGGCTCGTTGACTTGGCCTTATGATAGTCATCACCTTTGGGCTATCAGATTTGGCCTGGAGGCCATCTGGCAGATGATCAGGTGATGGTGTATGATGTGATGCGCCTTGGATGTTGCATAGGATGACCTGAAGAAAAATATTACAAATGCGTTGGGGGACCTGGGATTCGAACCCAGGTCCCATTGGACTTTGTACAACACGTTTGCCACTGGACCACTGCACTCAATTTGTCGTTATAATGGACAATAATTATTATATAACAAAACAAATATTATGCCAGAATTATAAAAAAAATAAGCGCGAAAGTTTGAATTGCCCAATAGGATGGAGACACGCCTTCGTCTTCCTCGTGGAGACCTGGTTCTTTTTCCTGCGGATTTGAATCTGCAACTAAATCCCTAGGTCGATCCTAAAAACCGTTCTAGGCCATGAAAACTCAAACTAAAACCACAACCATGCTCGTCTCTTCCTCCTGAACACGTCCATGTACATTAATGGCCTTGATTTCACCTGTAGAGAAAATGCCCAAAAAACAAACTTCTAAACCCTAGGTTCGGTTACAGGGCTATGGCTCATGAAAATACAATCAAATGATACAGAAATCTTAGAAATCACACAAGGATCATGACCATGCCAATAATTTGTCAAAAAAATGCAAGAATGAGAGGATACAATTTCGAGTACAGGGCAAGGTTTAGAGAGACTTACAGCGCGATTCTGGGAGGGAGAGAGCTTGATTTTGATTGCCTTTCACTCAGTGGACATCCAGCAAGAGAGTAGTGTTGAGATTTTGCTTTGAATCGGCCTCTAGAAAGGATTTCAGTTTCAAGTTTTTTTGACAAATTTCCAAGTTTGGGTTTTCTGATTGTGCAGCCTTTAGGTCCTTTTTCGTGCCTCTTTAGCTTGTATATGTATAAGGCAATGCATTAGGTCAAATTTTGTGGACTGAATCTTGGTGTATCAATGCTTGGAGATATGATATGATCCTCCATTAAAAAGCTTCCAATTTGATTTCAAATCCAATATTTTGTGCTTGATATGGCTTGATACGAGTTTGATCTTGTCCATGATGACAATTAAGGCCTGTATCAATCAAAAAGATACCAAGTTATCAATATTTAGATTTTATTTGGATTTAAATTAATTTAAAATGAATTAATTCAATAAAAATCAAATAAAAATAGAAAAATCAATGAATGGACATAATCCTGAAGATAGGACACGTGTTTAGTGTGACAAGATCAAATCAAGTGGAAAAAAGTGGTCCCATTTCACAAAATTTGAAGTTTTGGGGATAGTTGACTTTTGGCAATTTTGGAAAAATGCCTAATTTCAACAATGCATAACTTCTTCAATTTTGAACTTTTGGAGGTGTTCTTGGACTTTTTAGAAACCTTGAGATGTCCTATAACCAACCCTTTTTTTCTCATATCATTTTGTTATTCCATACTCAAGTTACAAGCTTTGGAAAAAAAGGTGTTTTTGTTGACTTTCAAAAATGACCTATAATGTCCAAATGTGTAACTTCTTGTGAGTGCATTTTCTGATCTTGGGGTATGAAGATGGATTGTAGTAAATTGCATCCTATTCAAAATGAGCTTTGGATGGGTCATTTCGCATAAAGTATGAGAAAGTTATGCTTTGTCAAAGTTGAATTGACTTTTCCTACAAAACCCTAATTTAGCAACTTTTGAATCTTGATGAATTTTGAGCAATCCTTGATGAATCATGATCAACCCTTGATCAAATGATGAATTATCCTCCAAAATGAAAATGTTGACAAAAAACCTTGGAGTTTGACTGTTTATAGATCATAGTTGACTTTTGCCCTAGCACAGTCGATCTTTGGACCTCTTGAGCAATTGACTGACCAAACTTCCTCTGCAAGGCTTGAAATTTGACATGGATGAACTTGAGACCATATTAGGACATTGGGAAGCACTTGAGATCATTTGGATGTAAGGACCTTGATGCAACACAAAACCCTAATTTGAGGTTGACTGCCTTAGGAGATCACTTGACTGTCCAACTCTTGAGCAATCTCGACCCATTTGGAGATTATTCTTGAAATGTCTTTGAGAAATATGGGAGGGAAAATTTTGGGGTACAACAGCTTCCCCTGTTCAATCTTCTTAAACCTGAGGATATAGATTGGCTTTCGGGCCTTTCGTGATCCGAAGGTGGAACATGATTGAACACTAGAGTGCCCAGAAATTTGCACTTGCATGAAGTGGTATCAGCCTGGTGATGTCGGGAATGGGCTTACCGATGCCATTTGGATATTGTTGATAGGTGGTCTGAACTTCAACTGGAATACGAATCAGGGAGATCTTATCGGCGATCTGACTGAACTAGAGGAGGTCTTGTCTTCTTTGACTGGATTGGCATCAGAAAACTCTTTAGGAATCGATTTAACTGGACCAGAGGAGGTCTTGTCTTCTTTGACTGGATTAGCATCAGAAAAATCTTTAGGAATCGGTTTAACTGAACCAGAGGAGGTTTTGTCTTCTTTGAATGGATTGGCATCAGAAAAATCTTTAGGAATCGATTTAACTAGACCAGAGGAGGTTTTGTCTTCTTTGACTGGATGGGCATCAGAAAAATATTTAGGAATCGATTTAACTGGACCTGAGGAGGTTTTGTCTTCTTTGACTGGATTGGCATCAGAAAAATCTTTAGGAATCGATTTAACTGGTCTTGTCTTCTTTGACTGGATTGGTATCAGAAAAATCTTTAGGAATCGATTTAACTGGTCTTGTCTTCTTTGACTGGATTGGCATCAGAAAAATCTTTAGGAATCGATTTAACTGGCCTTGTCTTCTTTGACTGGATTGGTATCAGAAAAATCTTTAGGAATCGATTTAATTGGTCTTGGGGTATTCTTGAGTTCTGTGATACGGTGGGAGAGAATTGACTGTTTTGGAATGTTGGTTCGCATTTTGCGTTTGTTTTCACAAAATGTTGCGGTAAGCAAGAGTCGCCACCGTCTTTTATTTTATCCAACAAGGAAAGGAAAAAAGCACAGAAAAATTCCTTTTTTAAGATGTTTCTCGGCTCCAGGGGGTAGATTATAGAAAGGGAAGGTGTTAGCACCCTTTCTATCTGTGGTTATCCACGGGATCTTAGGTACTTGCTCAAAGTGTTTTCAAAATTTGCTTTTCTTTGTGTTTGTGGGTTTGAAAGAAGTTTTTGTTTGAAAAGGTGTAAGTGCGAAAAGTTTTTTTTTGTTTTGAAAGAGCGAGTACTTAGGAACCATCTAATTACTCGAAAAAGGAATTAATCTGTACAAATGTCCTTTAGACAATGCTATCCCACTATTGATGAGTAGGTAGCACCGTCGTTGGAGTTTAAGGGTCAATTCAATCAAGGGACGTGTGATCACTAAAGCAATGTTAGGACGCCTTAGCGGTAACCCTAATGTCTTAGATCATTTTTCTGAGGCAACTATGATCTTTGGACAAGAGGGCAACCTCTAAAACTTCCTATACTCAATGACCACGTTCGAAGGCAACCAAGTGAGGTGTACCCTAAGAGCACGTATGTGCGAGTGTGTTATTTTCAGTTAATTTTATCTTTGTTCATGTCAATGGTGAGCTATGTCGATTTTAAGTTCATACATTCGATCTTGTCATGCATTCCCTATTACCAAACATCTAACAGTTTATAATTTGCGGGAATTAAATTGCGGAAATTAAATCTAAACTATTACAAGGCGTCGGGTATTTACATCGCCAAAAACAAACCCTTGAATTTAAAATGCGGAAAATAAATAAAGCGATAAATAAATTAAAGTCCTATTAAAACTATTACATTCCGGGAAACAATTACATCAATATCATAAATGGATCGCATGCGGGAAGATTAAATCGGGTGCATTTTTTAGGGTTTTGACCCCTTTTGAAGAAAGTGATTTTTTTTGTTATTTTTGGATTAAAAGAAATTAAACTAAGTTAATTAAATTAATTAATTAATTAATTAAAAAATATATTTTTTTTGGATTTTTTAGATATTAAAAAAAAATTGGTCAAAGTTAGTAAAACCTAATATTCTACATTAATTTTAATTATTGCAAAAATATTAAAAGTTAAACCTAATTAAACTAAGTTAATTAAATTAATTTATTTACAAAAATAAAGTCATGAATTTAATTTTAATAAATAAAATATATTTTTTGGTTCTTTGATTTTATTAGAAAAAAGATTTTAATTGATTAGTTTAAATAATAAAAATAATAATACAAAACAATTAAATAAAAGAAATATAAAAAAAGAAATAGAAATAACCCAAAGAGGGGGGTGTTGGGCCTGGAAAGGGAGTGAGATTGGCAATTTCGTTGGCGCATTTGCTGCAAGCCTGGGTTGACTCTCTGATTCCATGTGGCTCGTTGACTTGGCCTTATGATAGTCATCACCTTTGGGCTATCAGATTTGGCCTGGAGGCCATCTGGCAGATGATCAGGTGATGGTGTATGATGTGATGCGCCTTGGATGTTGCATAGGATGACCTGAAGAAAAATATTACAAATGCGTTGGGGGACCTGGGATTCGAAACCAGGTCCCATTGGACTTTGTACAACATGTTTGCCACTGGACCACTGCACTCAATTTGTCATTATAATGGACAATAATTATTATATAACAAAACAAATATTATGCCAGAATTATAAAAAAAATAAGCGCGAAAGTTTGAATTGCCCAATAGGATGGAGACACGCCTTCGTCTTCCTCGTGGAGACCTGGTTCTTTTTCCTGCGGATTTGAATCTGCAACTAAATCCCTAGGTCGATCCTAAAAACCGTTCTTGAAGGAATGAAAAGCTTCTGGTTGCTCACAATTGTTTTGCACACAATCTTTTATGTTTCTATGTTGCTTCTGAAGAAATGCTTGCTTATATTTATATCAGAAAATGGTTAGTAAAAAAGAAAGTGATATGAGTCTATGCATGTTGGTCATGTGTCGACTCATGTTAGTTTCTTTTTGACTAATCGTTTTCTGATATAAATATAAGCAAGCATTTCTTCAAAAGCAACATAGAAACATAAAAGATTGTGTGCAAAACAATTGTGAGCAACCAGAAGCTTTTCATTCCTTCATCTTCATCATCTTCTCAACCATCTTACATTCAACAACAACAAAGAAAATCAAACATCCTTGTTGAATTGAATCAAGTGGTTTGAGATATCGTTCAGCTGTGTATTGAAGAAGTCTAGATGAGTTGAAGGTTGAAGAGGAAGCTTCAAGAAATAAACCAGAGGGTTTGTCCTTCAAGAACGTGTGTGTTCTTAAGGGTTTTGTCAGCCACGGTCGCACGAGTCGGATTCAGCCGTAGCGAGGGGTTTGGAAATCGGAAGGATTTGAACAAATAGGTCGTGGTGAGTCGATGCATGTTGGTCATGTGTTGACTCATGTTAGTTATATGTAACAGGATGAGTCGATACATTATGTTTTGAGTCGATACAAAATCATTTTATAGCGTTTTACAGAACCAACACTTTTATACCCGTCGACACATAATGCATATGTGTCGATACATACTGATTGTAAATTTAACTTTTGAATTTAAAACATAGTATGAGTCGACACATGATATTATGTATCGATACATATAAGTTTCAAAATGTTTTACAGGATCATCAGAATGTTTTGTGTCGATACATAAGGTTTTGTGTCGATCCATACAAGTATTACAGAGGCATCAAAATATTATGTGTCGATGCATGAAATTTATGTATCGATGCATGCAGTTTTTATATTTACATTCCAGGGTCATCAAAGAGTTATGTATCGACTCATAAGCTTTTGTGTCGATACATAATAGTTTTGAGATACAATTCCAGGGACTTCAGAAAGCTATGTATCGATACAAAACTTGATGTGTCGACTCATAATGATGCATTATGAGAGAAATGTAATTTTGGCTTATTCAAACATGTTATATTATATTTTTATAGTGCACACATGTATTTAGTGTTTCATATATATATTTGCAATCATTCAAAATCAATCTATGAAGGGGTTGCTCACAAACTCCCCCTTTTTGATGATGGCAGGTATCTGATGATGTGTCGTGATATAGTGTGAATGTAAAAAGCTTGCTCCCCCTAAGTTTATGTATCTTCTTCCTAATACAAGCAGAATCTTCAATGACACACTCTTCTTCTCCCCCTTTGACCATATCAAAAAGAGAATAAGCAACATTTTCAAGAAACTCAGCACATAGGAAAATTTATATACAATTTCAGCGGTTAATGGACTTGGCATTCACACAGAATGTCAGGCATAAAGTTATCAATAAGTGAGTAAATAGCAGAGTAAACATAAAGTAATCACGTTAAAAGTAATGCATTGGCAGATAAAAAGTTAGATTACATAAGCACGATAAATTTTTGAAAGATACATTTATACAAGCACTTGAAAGAAACAAAATGAGTGAGTCAAGGGAATATGGATTTTGACAGATTTTGCAGTTTTTTACACAGTTTCTTGCTAACAAGGGAATATGGTATCATACCAAAAAAATACTTATCTGAAGTGTGTTATGCATGCCTAATGATATGATGTAAATTGCATATGTCAAATTCAAACAATTTATGTAAAAGAGATATACGAAGACATTTGCAGTGAACATCTAGATCAACTTATAGGTGATTGAGGGGGAAGATAGGAAGGATATTACCTCGTTTGATTAGATAAGTGAACACACGTACTAAAGCTGAAAAAGCACATCTTAACAGTATGGTGTGACATAGATATATTTCAATTACATATATGTTTAGGACATCACGTATGAGAGATCTAAAATCCCTAGCTCACGACGGATGTTGAAGAAGAGGTCTGTTGCAAGTGGTTTTGTAAAGATGTCAGCAAGTTGATTTTTAGTATCAACATGCTCAAATGTAACATCCTCCTTTTCAACATGATCGCGTAGAAAGTGATGTCTAATTTCTATGTGTTTAGTGCGTGAGTGTAAAACTGGATTCTTAGTGAGATTTATAGCACTTGTATTGTCACATTTGATTGGAATACGTTTTAATTGAATATCGTAGTCTTGTAATTGTTGCTTCAGCCATAAGATCTTAGCACAACAGCTACTGGCTGCAACGTATTTAGCTTCAGCGATTGACAAAGCGACAGAAACTTGCTTTTTGCTATGCCAACTTATTAAAGAGTTTGAAAACAAGTGACATGTTCCACTAGTTCTTTTCCTATCTGATTTTCAGCCAGCAAAATCAGAATCAGAGTAACCTACTAAACTACAATCGCTTCCCTTGGAATACCATAGCCCATACTTAGGTGTATTATTGAGATACCTAAGTATACGCTTGACAGCTTTCAAGTGGGATTCCTTAGGATCCGATTGATATCGTGCACACATGAAAATACTAAACATGATGTCAGGCCTAGATGTTGTAAGATACAAGAGTGATCTGATCATATCTCTAAATTTCTTAACATCGACACTCTTACCGTGTTCATCCTTGTCTAAATTTCCGTTGGTAGGCATGGGAGTATCAATTGGTTTAGAGTTGTTCATCCCAAATCGTTTAAGCAACTCTTGGCAATATTTTGTTTGACATATAATTGTGCCTTCATTGAGCTGCTTTATTTGGAGACCGAGAAAGTAGTTTAGCTCCCCCATGAGGCTCATCTCAAATTCACCATGCATGACTTTGGAAAATTCCTCGACCAAGTGTAGATTAGTTAAACCAAAAATAATGTCATCTACGTATATTTGAACTAAAAACATGTGTTTTCCTTTATGTTTAATGAAAAGAGTAGTGTCCACTTGACCTCTTGAATAGCCATGATCAAGTAGAAATTTACTAAGTCTTTCATACCAGACCCGAAGAGCCTGTTTAAGACATATAAAGCTCGTTTTAATTTAAATACATGATCTGGATATTCGTTATTTTCAAAACCAGGAGGTTGTGAGACATACACTTCTTCATTTATGACTCCGTTAAGAAAGGCACTCTTTACATCCATTTGATAAAGCTTAAAATCTTTTGCACACGCATAAGCGATCAAAAGACATATAGCCTCAAGGCGAGCAACTGGAGCATAAGTCTCCTCATAATCAATGCCCTCCTCTTGGTTATACCCTTGTGCTACCAAGCATGCTTTATTGTGGGTTATCATTCCGTTTTCATCAAGTTTATTTCTAAAAACCCATTTAGTGCCTATGATATGATGGTCTCACGGACGAGGGACAAGTTCCCAAACGTCATTTCTTTTAAACTGATTTAGCTGATCTTGCATGGCCATTAGCCAAAATTCATCAATCAAGGCCTCTTTGGCATTCTTAGGTTCTACTTGTGAAACGAAAGCAAAATGATAACAAAAATTACTTATCTTGGAGCGAGTCATTACTCCTTTTGAGATGTCTCCCAATATGTTGTCAATGGGATGGTCTTTAGAGGACTTCCAAGCTAGTGGAAGATCATTTGCTTCCATTTGCTCTTCTTCCTCATATTTTGAAGGGCTTGTATCTTTTTCTTCCTTATCATCAATTGTTTTGGATTGAACATTTTCTTCAACAGTTTCTTTGAGTATATTTTCAGTAGATACACCTGCACCATCAAGAGAAATACCTTTTCCGACACATTTCGGATAAGATTCATCAGAAGAGACATGAACTGACTCCTCAACTGTAAGTAGACATTTATTGTATACCCTATATGTTTTGCCTGATTGTGAGTATCCGAGAAAGATACCTTCATCTGCTTTTGCATCAAATTTTCCAAGATTTCCTTTTCCATTATTTAGGACAAAACATTTGCAACCGAATACATGAAGATGTGACAGGTTTGGCTTTCTTCCTTTCAAGAATTCATTAGGTGTTTTATCCAAAATTGGACGAATTAGTATTCTGTTTAAAACATAGCAGGCTGTGCTAATTGCATCAGCCCAGAAATATTTTGGCAATCCACCTTCATTGAGCCTTGTTCTTGCTAGCTCCTCTAAGACGCGATTTTTGCGCTCCACAACTCCATTCTGCTGTGGAGTTCGAGGTGCTGAAAAATTATGCTCAATACCATGCTTGTCACAATACTTATCAAAGAGATGGTTTTGAAATTCACCTCCATGATCGCTTCGAGTTGCAATTATTTTCAATTCCATTCTATTTTGAGATAGTTTTGCAAAACTCTTAAAAGCATAAAAAGTTTCATTTTTGCTATGAAGGAATATAGTCCAAGTAAATCTAGAGTAGTCGTCAACAATAACAAAACCATAATAATTTCCTCCTAAACTTTTTGTTCTAGAGGGTCCAAAAAGGTCCATGCGGAGAAGCTCAAGCGGTCATGAACTGGAAATCATGTTTTTGGATTTGAAAGAGACCCTTGTTTGCTTTCCCATTTGGCACGCATCACATAGGTGATCCTTTGTAAATTTTATCTTTGGAAGACCTACTACTAGATCCTTGGATACAACCTTATTAAGCAAATCAAAGTTAACATGCGCTAAGCGTCTATGCCAAAGCCATGAATCATCATTCAAGGTGACTAGACACTTAGTGCTTGTTAAGGATACATCAAAAAGGTCAAGCATATTGTGATACGGTGGGAGAACTGACTTGTGGTTTTGCGTTTGTGTTCGCAAATGTTTCGGTTTAGCAAGAGTCGCCACCGACTTTTTATTTTATCCTAAGGAAAGGTCAAAAAGCACAGGAAAGACCTTTGAGATGTTTTCTTGGGTTCGGGGAGTAGATTATAGAAAGGGAATGTATTAGCACCCTTTCTATCCATGGTTATCCATGGGCTCTTAGTTACTTGCTTAGATCACTTGCTTTGATTTTCAATTGTTTGAAATGGTGCTTTGTGTGTGATTTTTGAAGATGTTTTGAAAAGAGGCTATTGTTGTGGCAACCTTTGTAATGATTATTGTTTGAATGTATACAAAGGTTTTTTTGTCTTTTGAGAGGTTTTCAATGTTTAAAAGTAGGGTTTTGAAATTGTGTTGTGAAGTGTGTTTTGAAAAGTAGCAAGGATGTTTTTGCAAGTTTGATCAAGTAACTAAGAGTTATCTACCCTATTTACTCAAAGATCTTTCTTATGTTTTTAACCCTTTTAACATTGTTGTTTCACCATTGTGTTTGGTGAACAACCTTGTGTTAGGATGTTAAACGGGACAGGCGCGGGTCATCGTATAGACCATGATAGAAATAGTGTCAAGTAGTTTTGGCAATTTTCTTGAGGGACTTGATCATTTTTGTTTTAGGCAACTCAGATAGCGTCATCGAGGGACTATGATCATTTTGATTGTTTTTGTTTTGCCAAAGTACTTGACATGCAACCATGGCCCATTTTTTAAGGCAACAAGTGGATGAAACCCTAGGGGTGCAAGTGTGCATTGTGTTTGTTTTTCATGCTTGTTTATCTTTGGATTAGGTCAAGCTACTTGTTGATTTTATTTGCATACAAACCCTAGGTCTAAACATGGCATAATTGAAAGCTTTTAAATGTGCGAGAATTTAAATGCTATACTATTACAACATGATATAGGGAGGGGGATACAAATTTGAATTGGGGATATTTGACAAGGAAATAAATTCTAAGTTATTACAACCATATCGAATGTATAAGTCAATATTTATCATTTAAATAAACACAATTAAATAAATATCAAATAAAAATGTATTATGCAAAAAAGGTTTTTTATGTATGTGAAAAGGGTTTTTTTTTTAATGTGAAATATAAACAAAATAAAAAAAGTCAAATTTTAATTATTTTGGTTATTTAGGGCAAAACCCTAATTTTCAAATAAATGGCAATATTTATCAATTATATACAATATATATTAATTTATGCAAAAATAAAAGTATATTGTTAAAAAAAGTATTTTTAGTGTCAAATATTAATAAAAATAAAAATAAAAAGTATTATTTCTATATTTTTGTCCTAATTATCTAATAAAATAAAATATACAAGTATATATATATTTATCATATTAAATATACAAAGATAAAAGAATTAATTATTTACAAAAAAATATATATTCAAGAAAATGTTTTCAAAATGTAAATAAAAATAATAACTAAAAAATAAATATATTTTTTATATTATTTTTTAGGGTTTGAATAAGAAGAAACTAGATTATTTACATATATATGTTTAATAAAATGCAATAAATATCAAATAAATATGAAAAAATATGGAAAATCATTTTTGGCATTTTTTATATTTGAACAAAAAAAATATAAAGTCAGAATAAAAAATAAAAACATAAAAATGACAAATATTCAATCAAATGGACCAGGGGGGTGCAAACTGAACAAAGGGGTGTTAGAAGCAAGAATGACTCAGGCCCAGCCCAAACCATCATCTTCAACCTCCAGACTGTTAAACGCGCGCGCTTCTTGGTTCAAATGCTATCTCCTGATTCTTTGATCTTTTGACAAAACTTAAAACATGAAACTTGTAGAGCATCAAATAACGAATTCAACCATATAAAAAACTTGGATTAACTCTCAAAGACCAGAGAGAATTTCTCTGGCCCTAAAACCTGACCTAACTTTTTTCACATGTTCATGGATAAAATTCTCTCAGCACGATTAATGTAAATGAAAACTAAGCATATGTATGGCTTCAAGGCTATGAGTACAACATATTTCATTCACAAACCTAAGCCTAACCATTCCTAAATAGAGAGATAGAAGTCCATGAAATACCTGTTTCAGTTTGAATCGAGTAGGGAAATGCAGCAACCTTCAATGGTGTTTGAGCTTCTGTTGAGCTTGCCTGAGGTCCAAGGAAGCTTCTCTAATACTTGGCTTGCTTCGAAACAAACTGAATCGTGTTGTAGAACTCCACCTGCAAAGCTTTGAAATGAAAATGGCAAAGTGGGTTAGAGGTGTTACAGCTTGCAATGGAGGTCTGGGATAGTTCAGGTGGATGGAATGGAAGGTGTTTGAAGCCCTTTTGGACAAAACGCACGATAGGAATTGATTATGGCTTGAAGTTTGCAGAACTTGCCCTGTTTTGCAGCAAAACAGGAATTCTGAGTATTAGGAGGTATGAGGGATGGAAGGGTCGTGCCTTAGGTTTGTTTTGATGTCTGGAACTTGTTCACAAAGTTTGTTTTGGCTTGTGTTAACAGAAATGTCAAGTTGCTTCTGTTTTGCAAATTTCTTCTACTTGAAGCAAGAAAATGCAAATGATGTTATAGACCTGTACCATCCTTCCTATCATGCTGCAACTTTGGTTCTTGGTAACTGGAATTAGTGGACTCAATCTTGCTTCAAAGATCTGGCCCCATGTCTCAAGGATTCAGTTTTTGACATAAAGTGACATTAGGCAAAAATGGCAATTTGCCTTTTTCTACTTAAGGCTTAAACTTGCATGTAATGCTCAAATGAACAAAACAAAGGCTTGGACTGATGGATTGGCATTAAATTATGGAGTGCAAGTTGGTTTTGAAGCCTGCAAGCTAGCATCAAACAAGCTGATTAGAAAATGCAAGTTTGTATGAACATGCCTTGGCCATGAACAAAAGTGAGTTTTTGCCAACTTTGAGAATTCGATTCTCTCTAACCACAAGGGTGTTTGAGGAGTTCTTGGACAATTTGGAAAGCTTGCAACATATACTAAAATCCATCTTTGTAATGCAACTTGAAACTCCAAGTGGAACTATGTGAAAAATTGCCAAGAAGATGGGTCAAAATCATGCCTAGATTAGGGCAAATTTCTTCTAAGTTAAAAGTTGTTGGTACCCTTGTTCCAAAAATCATAACTTGAGATACAAGCTTATTTTGAGAAAACTTTGTGAATAAAAGTTGTAGAATTTGTGATGGACTACAACTTTCATGTTGCAAGTTTTGTTTGAATCCATTTTCATCTTGGTGAAAAAATGGGACAAGGTTAGGAAAAAATAAGAAAATTTCATAACTTAGAAAAATTCTAAGTTATGAAATTTTTTCACTTTAAACCCTAATTTGCATTTTTGGGTTTCTTGATGAACAAGTTTCATAATTTGACATGTCTTGATGAAAAATGACCCTTGTCACTTGATTTTGACCAAAAAGTCAAAGTTTGACTTTTCAGTGTACAGTCAAATTTTGATCAGTTGATTGAAAAATTCATCTATCAATCCTATGCATTTGAGATCTTTTGAACTTGTTGAATGGGTCAAGACAAATTCATTGAGTCCTTGAGTCCATATGTGAGCTTGGTTTGCCATTGGTTAGGTCAAACAGTCAAAAATTGCCTTTGTGCAGTCAAAACCCTAAAAATGACCATTTTGCCCTTTTGGTGATCTGATCAAATTTCTTGTGGAATTGTGATCCAAACTTGATCAAATGGTTCATATGAGTTCATAATGTTGATGTGGGTCAAATTTCATGAGGTTTGACTGTCAATTGGCTACATTTGACTTTTTCCCCAATACAGTTGATTTCTAGGTCAACTGTCCAATTGACTGGGCAAAGATTTGAATCAAGGCTTGAAACTTGGTATGGGCAAACTTGTGAACCCAAAATGAAGTATGAAAGTCAATTTGGGCATTGTAGGTCAAAACATCCTTGTGCAAACTCCAACCCTAATTTGGGTCAACAGTGCAAGGAGGGGTCTTGAGCAGAGCAAACCCTAGTTTGATCTTGAACTCCAAAAGTCTTGTGATGAGAAAATGTTGATGAAATGAGAGGGAAAATTTTGGGGTACAACAGTTGCCCCTGTTCAATCTTCTTGAACCTGAAGAGTTAGATTGGCAGGCTTGCCTTTCGCAACTCGAAGGTAAAAGAGGATTGGACACTAGAGTGCCCGTAAATTTGCACTCGTCGGGTCATAGGTGCGGGAATGGGCTTAAAGATGCCATTTGGAGATGGCCGAATCTTGCTGGAGATGGGCTTTAAAGATGCCATCCAAGAATTTTTGTTGAACTGCAATGTCGTAGGTTAGAAGAATGAGGATCAAAATGGTATCCGTGTTTGGAATACATTTGAACTGTATCTGGAGACTGAGTTTGTATGAGCAAAAGAATGGCGTCCGTGTCTAGGGCGTATCTGAGCTGTAACTGTATTTGAACGTTGAATGAATATCAAAATGACTGCCATGTCTAGAGTGTATTTGTATTGTATCTGGGTAACAGAGAAATATCTGTGCACGGAGCAACTGTGTGCTGGGGATAAACTCTAAATGAGTGACAGAATGGCAACCGCGTCTGGAGCGTATCTGGACTGTATCTGAAGTTAAGATCTGTATGAGTAGCAGAATGACTTCCATGGCGACTGTGCTGAGGGAATCAAACTGTTGATGTAAGGGTTAGAATGGCATCCGTGTCTGGAGCATATCTGAACTTTGAGGTTGATAATTGAATCTGAATGAGAGATAGAATGGCTGCCATGTATGGAGCGTATCTAGTCTGTATTGGATTGCTGAAGTCTGAACAAATAGTAGAATGACCGTCGTGTCTGGGGTGTATCTGTACTATATTTGACTTGAAATTCTGAATGAGTAATAGAATAACCGCCGTGTTTGGGGTGTATCTGTACTGTATCTGAAAAATTGTTAACAATGGCCTTTTAATCTTATCCTGAAAAGGGTAAAAATGTTAGCTAAAACACAAAATCATGTTGCATGATATGTATTATGGAATGAATTGCGTTTCATTAATGTTTATGATATATGAATGTGATGATTATGCATGTAAGTTGAGTAGCCGTCTTGCTGAGGAAGATAAATCCTAGTAAGGAAATCTTTGACTGCTGTCGGGGAAAATAAATCCATGACCGAAGCTGGGGACTCCAAAAATCTTTGATTACCGAAGATGAGAAATCCTTGCTGACTGCTGACTTCTTGGGGAATAAGGAAAACTTTGAAAATCTCTATTGGGAAGCTAAAACCTGGGAGACTTATGCTGGAGAAGTGAGACTGAGAATCTTCGATCTGCTGGAAAGTATCTCTGTGGGGAGAATGTTCACTATTCTGGTTCCGCTGGGGATAGGGTTTTCAGGGTTTTTTTTTGGCTCCGTTGGGGATCTTGAAACTTGACTCTGAGGGGAATTAAGTTTTGGAATGCACTAGCCATGCTAAAGATCTTGAAGCTTAACTCCGCTGGGGAAATATACTCCAAATTTAGCCTTGTTGAGGGTTTGAATGATGTAACACAGGGGATTTCTTCTGAAATGGCATAAAGATATCTTCCTATACCTTCCACCTATCAGTAACCATCCTTTCTCAAATTTGTTTTACTTGTAAGCAATGATTTTGCTCAAATGCATATGCCTATTTAACAAAACATTGGACGTTTTTCAAATAAAACATAAGTGTAAAAAAGAAAAGGAAGGCAAGCAAATTTCTGCACTTGGAAGTGTATTTGTATTAACTTTTATGAGTATCTTTGTACAAAGGAGACAGACATTCTAGTAAGAGAATGTTGTCGTAAAAATTGAAAAAAAAAATTATACAAAAGAAAGATGGCTATGTGTAACAATTCCATGGGATTCCCATTCTGCTATAGCCTTCACAACTCTGAATATCTTGTCCATTCGTTGCTTCGTCCGTAGATGATTGGATTGGTCAGAAGCTCGGAGCTTGTTGATGAAGAGATTGTTCTTTAAAGTGATCCGACAAGACACAGTCATACGCTTCAGTTCCCTAACTTTTGCCTGAATCGCCCTTTCGGGTTTTCGATCCACCGGGAAACCCTTTTTTGCCCAAGTCTCCCTTTCGGGTTTTCAACTTGCCGGGTGTACATATTTTTTTTTATCCCTAATTTTTTCCTGAACCTCCCTTTCGGGTTTTCGGTTCACCATGATGCCCATTTTTGCCCAAACCGCCCTTTCGGGTTTTCGACTTGTCGGGTTATTTCATGCGTAGTATCTTTTGACTATGTCCGTGTTCGCAGGGTGTGGCAAGTCATCGTCGTCCATGGTGGTCAGAATCATTGCCCCACTAGAAAAGATGCTCTTGATCGCAAACGGTCCTTCGTAAGTAGGAGTCCATTTTCCCCTGGGATCACTTTGCGGCAAGATGATCCGCTTGATTACAAGATCTCTGACTTGAAATACCTGACGCCTGACTTTCTTGTTGAAAGCCTTGATCATCCGTTTTTGGTACGCCTGACCATGGCAAACAACAGTAAGTCGCTTCTCGTCGATCAAATTGAGTTGATCAAACCGGGTCTGAATCCAATCGTCTTCACTCAAACCAGCGTCTTTCATAATCCTTAGAGAAGGAATCTGAACTTCCATAGGTAGGACAGCTTCCATGCCATATACCAAAGAGAATGGGGTTGCCCCTGTTGAAGTACGTGCCGTGGTACGATATCCATGCAGAGCAAACGGTAACATCTCATGCCAGTCTTTGTACGTAACTGTCATTTTCTGAATGATCTTCTTGATATTTTTGTTCGCGGCTTCAACAGCATCGTTCATCTTCGGCGATAGGGAGATGAATTGTGATGATAAATCTTGAACTGTTTGCATAGAGCGGTGATCATAGTATTGTTTAAATTTGTACCGTTGTCTGTGATGATCCTGTCAGGGACACCATACTGACATATGAGGTTCTGCTTGATGAAGCGGGCAACCACATTCTTTGTAACTGAGGCATAGGAATCTGCCTCGACCCATTTGGTGAAGTAATCAATAGCGACCAAGATGAAGCGATGTCCATTGGACGCCGTGGGCTTGATCTCTCCAATCATGTCAATGCCCCACATTGCGAATGGCCAAGGAGCTGTGAGAACATTGAGAGGAACAGGAGGAATATGTACCTTGTCGGTGTAGACTTGGCATTTATGGAAAGTACGGGAATGTTGATGACAATCAGCTTCCATGGTAGACCAGTAATACCTGCCCTCAGAATCTTCTTAGCCATCATATGTCCGCTCAAATGGGTGTCGAATGTGCCACTGTGTATCTCAGTCATGATCAACTCTGCTTCAGCTTTGTCCATGCATCGAAGTAGAACACAATCATGGCTACGCTTATAAAGGATGCCATTGCTTAGGAAGAACATGGCAGCAAATCTCCTTAAGAACTTTTTGTCATTGACGGAAGCTCCTTCAGGATATTCTCTAGTCTGGAGATACATTTTGATTTCAAGAAACCAGGGTTGTTCCACTACTTCTTCGGTATTAATCTCATGACAGTGTGATGGTTCGTCCATTCGCTCGATGGTAATTTGGGGAGCCTCGTTATCCCAGTTGAGTTTAAACATGGAAGACATTGTAGCCAGCGCATCTGCTAGCTGATTCTCTTCTCGCGGGAAATGCTCGAAAGTAATCTGCTCAAAATGAGGCAACAAATTCAGGACATGTTCTTTGTATGGGATAAGATTAGGATGTTTGGTGTCCCACTCTCCTTTGACTTGACTGATAACCAAAGCCGAGTCCCCAAATACGACCAAAGATTTGATTCCCAAGTCTATAGCAGCCTTGAGACCAAAGATGCAAGCTTCATACTCAGCCATGTTGTTGGTACAACTGAGACAAAGTCGGGCGGTGAAAGGTGTATGGCAACCTTATGGAGAAATGAGTATCGCGCCGATACTGTTTCCAAGTGCATTTGAAGCACCATCAAAGTACAGGGTCCATCGGGATCCTTGTTCAGGTCCGTCATACGGTCTGATACCTTCGATGCTGTCCAGAGTCATGATGTCTTCGTCATGGAAGTCGAATCTCATAGATTGATAATCTTCGACGGCTTGATGAGCTAGATGGTCAGCTAGTACACTCCCTTTTTATAGCTTTTTGGGTAGTATATTGGATGTCATACTCAGTCAGAATCATCTGCCATCTAGCTATTCTTCTAGATAAAGCAGGCTTCTTGAAGATATACTTGATTGGATCCATCTTGGAAATCAGCAAAGTGGTATGAGTCAACATATACTGCCTTAGTCGGCGAGCAGCCCATACCAAAGCGCAGCAAGTTTTCTCGAGCAGTGAGTAGCGAGTCTCACAGTCGGTAAACTTTTTGCTAAGGTAATAAATGGCATGCTCTTTTCGACCAGACTCGTCATGTTGGCCCAGTACGCACCCCATTGAGTTGTCTAAAACAGTCAGATACATGATCAACGGCCTTCCTTCGACGGGTGGCATCAGGATAGGAGGTTCTAGTAAATACTCCTTGATCTTATCAAAAGAAACTTGACAATCGTTGTTCCATTCAACTACCTGATCTTTCTTCAACAGTTTGAAAATTGGTTCACAGGTAGACGTCAGGTGAGAGATGAACCTGGCGATATAGTTCAAGCGTCCCAAGAATCCTCTAACCTCCTTTTCAGTACGGGGGGCAGGCATTTCTTGTATAGCCTTTACTTTAGCAAGATCGACCTCAATGCCCTTATTGCTGATAATAAATCCCAGAAGTTTACCAGACCTAACTCCAAAAGTGCACTTGCTTGGATTCAGTCTGAGTTTATATTCCTTCAACCTGGCAAACAGCTTCTGCAAATGTTCAAGGTGTTCTTCTTCTGTTTGTGATCGAGCTATCATGTCGTCTACGTAAACTTCGATCTCATGATGTATCATATCATGACACAAAGCTACCATGGCGTGTTGATAGGTTGCCCCTGCGTTCTTCAGTCCGAACGGCATCACCTTGTAGCAGAAGGTACCCCATTGTGTAACAAAGGTTGTTTTCTCCATGTCCTCGGGGGCCATTTTGATCTGGTTGTAACCCGAGAATCCGTCCATGAAAGAAAATACTTTGTGTTGGGCTGTGTTGTCAACCAAAATGTCGATATGTGGCAGCGGAAAATCATCTTTAGGGCTAGCCCTGTTCAAATCCCGATAGTCCACGCACATTCTGACCTTGCCGTCCTTTTTGGGTACGGGCACAATGTTAGCAACCCATTATGGATAGGTTGTAACATCCAGAAAGCCGGTGTTGAATTGCTTCATTACTTCAGCCTTAATCTTTTCAGACATGGCAAGCCTCATTCGGCGAACCTTTTGCTTGATCGGTGGACAATCTTCTCTTGTAGGGAGACGGTGAACCACGATATCAGTGTCTAGCCCTGGCATGTCTTCATAAGACCAAGCGAAGATTTCAACGTATTCATTTAACAACTGCACTAAGCGCTCCTTGACACTCGGTTCCAAGTTGGCACCCACTTTTACTTCTTTTCTGTCCTCCTCTATCCCTAAGTTGATGGTTTCTAACAACTCTTCATGAGGCAGAATGGCCCTCTCTTCTTGTTGTAGAAGTCTGGCTAACTCTCCCGGCACTTCACAATCTTCGTCAACTTCGTACTCAGCGTGATTGACCAAATCTTCAGAGTTATCGAAGGCTAAAACAGGACAGTCACCCATGGAATCCGGAGTGGATGTGTACCTGCATTTGTGAGTGTGGGTGTGTGTAAGGGATAGCCATCCTTAAACAAACAAAAATGCAAAAGGAAAGAAAATGAGCAGTTTATAGATGAAAAACGTCCAATGATTCATTAAAACATGGCATATGATTATGAAGGAAATCAAACCCTTACAAATGGACCTACATGCGCCGGGCAAGGCATGAGGTGAAAATAGTGTGCGAATTGTTTTAGTTATTACAGACCATAAAAATGGGAAATTGTTCAAAGATAAAATTACTGGTTGATAAAGGTGATAGGAACGAAATCCTTTGCTTCCCAATTGCTCAAACCCCCTTCGATAGTCGGAAAAAATCCAATCCTCAAGGTGGCTCTCCTCATCTTCATCTTCTACAGCATTGATTCCGTGGTAAGAAATCTTGACAGGTGATCTTCCAATCTTAGACCGACGCATATCCTTCTGTCCTGCAGCAGTAAACCCTAAACCAAACATGTCCGTCTTATGGGGAAAGTCAGGCAACTGTCCCCATACTGTGCTCTTCCCCTCCTTAATCACAGCCTCTGCGTCCTTGAGAGATGCCATCTTGGCCACATGCTTGGGAAAGATAGGTACCTCAACTACTGTCTTCGCAACTGCTACCTCGGGGGAAACTTCCTCAAAATGTTGAAAAGGCGTTTCGATGAACTCGCCATCTAACTCCACATATCGAAAGGAATTGAGATGACTAATCATGTACTCTTCCTCGCCATGCACAGTTATGATTTTACCCTTAACAGGATACTTCAACATCTGGTGCAAAGAGGATGTAACTGCCCCGGCATAATGGATCCACGGTCTTCCCAGCAAACATGAGTATGACAGACGGATGTCCATCACGTAGAAGGTGGAGTTGAACACTTCAGTGCCTACTTTGATAGGAATATCAACCTCTCCATGAACCATTCTTTTGGAACCATCGAAAGCTCTAACGATTATGTTACTAGGTTTGAGGATCAAACCTTCGCAATCCAAACGGTCTAAGGCCTTCTTTGGTAGCACATTCAGGGAAGAACCAGTATCAACCAAGACATGGGCGAGGGTGGTCCCTCGGCACTCAACTGAAACTTGTAACTCATCATTGTGTTTCCTTCCTTTGGGAGTTAAGTCAGCATCGGAAAAGCCCGTGCCATTGTCAGCAGTAAGATTGGCCACACAATTTTTAAATTGGTCAGCCGAGGTCTCTTGGGGGACATGTGCCGTCTTCAAGAATTTAATTAGGGCCTTAGCATGGGCCTCTGAACAGAGCAGGAGAGCTAACATTGAAATTTTAGAAGGGGTTTGCCCTAATTGTTCCACAACGTCGTAGTCACTTTTTCTGATTATTTTCAGGATTTCATCCATCTCCTTCTAAGTGGTTTCAGGGATAACCATGGCATGAGCCTTCGTCCTGACAGGCATTTCCAGTATCCCCTTACCTTTGTCGGTGCTATCAGCGAATGGTCTTTCTTCAAGAGTGTTTAACTCTTCAATCACTAGGCCTTGCACAGAGGGTCCAACAGGTGCAGAAGCTTTTAAGGGTTCGAAGACTGCTCGGGGAGGAGCAATCTCCGGAGAAAAGATCCGGCCACTGCGGGTGATCTTGCTTGTACCCGCGATGTTCCCTATATCAGGGTCTTCTTCAGATATTTCTTGGACTGTTTCGATTTGTTTGATGCCGTGGTAGAAGATTTCTCCCCCATAGTTCCACGGTATCATTTTGCTTGATTGGTACGGGACGGGTCCCGACATTGTGATCTTTAGAGGTATACATTCAGAGTTGGGTGTAATCCTGACAGGCCTTTTGCAAGCCTTGGGAGGATTGTCGGAAATGGTTATGATAGCAATATCATTGGTTGAGGTATCATAAGTATCAGGAGTAATTGGATTGAAAGTGTTAACAGGGGTTTTCTGGAAAAGTATTTCTTGAGTATCCATCAGGCGTTGGACACCCGACTTCAACATTGGACAATCACCTTGAATGTTCAAACAAAAATAGCAGTCTTCATCACAACCAGGAAAGATCCCGGCTTTCAACAAATTTTCTTTAATTACAAACAATGGAGTCAACAGATCGGCAATATCAGTAACATGGAGATTTTCCAAAACAGCATGCACATTGTGGTCGTGCTTGGGCATTGGCGCGGATATAACATTGGGATTTTCAGGAGCGTCAAATTCGACCTCTTTGGCGTCAATTAAGTCCTGAATTTTGTTCTTGAGTGCCCAACAATTATTGGTATCGTACCCAATACTGTCGGAATGGTAAGCACACTTGGCTTTTGGGTTGTAAGATGGAGAGGTGGTATTTACATTCTTTGGCGCCTCTTTTAAATTAGCAAGATTCAACTTCAGGAGATGTGGAAGGATTTAAGCAGGGGTCATGTTTACTGGGGTAAACTGTCGTGGTGGCCTTTGCTGATAAGTTCGGGGCTGATCATTCCTCGGTTGACTGTTTCTAGGCTGGTCTGATGCGGACTTCTGTATTAATACGGCCCCCACTGTTGGCCGACGTTCCTCTCTTTCCTGATTTTTCTGGGTGTACACAGCAGATGCTTCTTTCTTGGCTGGGAAAGGTTTCCTAGCAGTTGTGGATGCGGAAGCATCCTTTTGAATTTTTCCACTTTTGATACCGGCTTCCACCCTCTCGCCGGTCAAAATCAACTCAGTAAATCCCGCAGAAGAGCTTCCGATTAGATGGTTGAAGAAAGGGCCAGATAGGGTCCCCAAAAACATGTCAACTAATTCCTTATCTGATAGTTGTGGTTGCACCCTTCCAGCCAGGTCGCGCCACTTCTGGGCGTACTCCTTAAACCCTTCATTTGAAGCCATTCCCATACTTTGTAGCTGAGTACAGGTAGGCGCCAAATCAGCGTTGTACTGATACTGACGATAGAAAGTGGCTGCCAAGTCTTCCCAATTGTGGACCTCTGATCTCTCGAGCTGATAAAACCAATCTAACTGAGTGCCAGACAAACTGTCTTGGAAAAAGTGCACCTAGAGGTCTTTGTCGGATGAATGTGGCTGGATCTTTCTAACATATGACCTCAGGTGCATCTTAGGGCAAGATAGACCGTCGTACTTGGCGAATGTCGGCACCTTGAACTTAGGAGGGATAACAATCCCGACTACCAACCCCAGTTCCTCAAAATCTAAACCGGGCACCCTCTACAACTCCATAGCTGCCAATCTGTCTTCAAGGTTCTTATACTTGTCATCCGCTGGTGGATACTGTTGTTCTGAATAGTCTTCGTATGCTTCCTCTTCCTCCTCTTCTACCTCAGATTCAGAAGGTACAGTAACTCCTTTCCCCTTGCCAATCCCTTCGTCAGATGTTGAAGGAAATTTAAGAGTCCTTCTAGCATCGCCCTCAAATCTTCTTCCGAAAGTAGCTACCCCCGGTCTCTTTTTCTTTTTCTTCTCTTTATTCTTCTCTAGCAAAACTTTGAGATCCTCTTGACCCTTTGCCAAGGTCATGAGGAGTTGTTGAAATTGTGAATTTTGTGCCTGTAGGTCCTTCATTGTTTGCTCCAAATCCATCTTGCTGAAATAAACAGCAGAAAGATAAGGAAACCTGGCTTGAAGACCTGCTTATGCATATGATGAATGATATGTTATTCATGTAATGCATTCAAGGGTTCAAAAAATTCAAATTTGTTGCAAACAAAAAGAACGCACGTCATATTAAGAAGAAATTTGTTAGTACATAAATGCCCCATGGGCGAAATATTACAAAATTCCTAATGTAAAAAGACGTTGCGCATCCTCTTTGGTGGGATGTAGGTGTTGAGAGTTTCCTCCTCGTGAAGTCGGCGGGTGAGCTCTAAAACCTTCTTCTCACTGGCATAGAAGCTGGCTTCAAAAGTATCCCGCTCTTCTTTGAGTTGGATCCAACTCTTTTACATTTCCTCCCATGATGTTGGCATGTCAGGATGTAGGATGGTGTATGGAACCTTTCCTTCCTTAACAGGCTCTTTAATCAAGGGGAGAATGTGAGGATATGGCATCATAAGATTCTGAGAGTGGGTTCGTACCCACTTGAGGTAAGGCTCAAGGGGGATGGAATTCTTGTGCCCCAGTGTCTTACTATCCACTTTGTTAGGCATCCTCCAAGCTCTGATGAACCTTTGTCGAAGTCCTTGCGCATCGTTGTCGAAGTTAAAAACTAGGTCCGAAATCAGCATGTCATGAGGGCCATCCCTCCGAGCATATCCAAATTGTCTCAAAGCTAGACAGGGGTTATAAGTAATGCCTCCCCTAATGCCAAGCAATGGGACATTAGGGAATTCACCACAACGATCAATGATGATGACATTTTCTCTGGACCGAGAACACCAATGTACATCAGAATGCGTGAGGGTCATTAACCATTGTGACCACCTTAAACCCTGCTCATTCTTCAAAACTGATTGTGGAAGGTGAGAAATAAACCACCTTGCCAGGAGAGGAGTACAGCACATGAGAACACCTATTTTCCTCATTGTTCGTGTGTAAAATGAGTGTAGGATGTCCCTAAGCAATGTAGGTATAGGATTCCTGGATATGAAAATCTTGACAGTGTTCACATCTATAAGCTGATCGGGATTTGGGAACAAGACCAACCCATAGATGAGGAGTGCCACAATTTCTTCATAGGCTTGTAGATCAAGAGAATTCCAGCATTCTTGTGCCTTCTCAAACAGAAACTTTGCCAAGAAACCCTTGACACCACTTCTGGTTTCCCAATGCCCCTTGATATCAGATGGTTGCAAGTGTAATGCTTGAGCAACATCTTCAGGCTTTGGCTCTTTTTCCATACCGTTGTAGGGTAGTTGATTAAGAATGGGAATTCTCAGGAGTTGAGAAAATTCCTCCAAAGTAGGCACCAACTGGTAATCAGGGAATGTGAAACAGTGGTGTGGGGGGTCAAAGAACTGGAAGAGAACTTTCACCATGTCTTCTTCAATGCTAGTGTTGACTAAGTTGAGGAGTCTACCATGTCTTTCACTGAAGAGAGAATTCTCTGGAATCCTGGAAGTAAGCTCCTTGAGTTGAGGAGGGATTCTCACAAGGTTGACTTGAATTGTTTTCCTGCGAAGAGATTCCATGACCTACAAAACAAGAACAAAGATGAAGATCCAAACCCTTGAAATGGTTAGTGGATGCATATGATGCTTTATGATGCTCATGATGTATGCACAAACACATGTACAAGCAAGTCACACAAAACCCTAGTTTCAGGCTTACATGAGGTTTCATAGGTAAGTACCCTCTTGAGTTTAGTTGGCTCAAAACCTGTCCTATAAATAGTAATTGGGTTCTAAGGAGCTCAATATCATTGGATTGTTTTCTATGTTCATTGTATTGGTTTAGCCACTTAACTAGCGACCAAAATATTCCAAGAAAACAACCCTCAATGAGTGTAGTATCGAGTATCTACCTACTTCGGACTGCACCAAAGCCGGTCATCTCACTACCCCTAATAAAAGGCCAAGATGGTCAAGTAAGGTTCTAGTTCATTAGTGCTTAATGACATCACTCAGCGGCCCGTATTCTCTTTGATTGACTCAAAGGCTACCGGTACTCACAAATATGTCGCACTAATATAGCTATTGTTTCAACTGTGTCGGTATATCCCGCACAGTTTCCACAATGTATTGCTATCTATGAATGTTTCCCAAATCCGGGTGGAGGATTTCAAGCCCAAACAAGAGAACCAAGATATAAAGCAATCAAAGCAAACAATAATCATGCAAAGGGTGATCTAAGCCCTAAGGTTACTCCACTTTTATAAATTATCCCCAGCAGAGTCGCCAGTTCTGTGATACGGTGGGAGAACTGACTTTTGGTTTTGCGTTTGTGTTCGTAAATGTTTCGGTTTAGCAAGAGTCGCCACCAACTTTTTATTTTATCCTAAGGAAAGGTCAAAAAGCACAGGAAAGACCTTTGAGATGTTTTCTTGGGTTCGGGGAGTAGATTATAGAAAGGGAAGGTTTTAACGCCCTTTCTATCCATGGTTATCCATGGGCTCTTAGTTACTTGCTTAGATCACTTGCTTTGATTTTCAATTGTTTGAAATGGTGCTTTGTGTGTGATTTTTGAAGATGTTTTGAAAAGAGGCTATTGTTGTTGCAACCTTTGTAATGATTTGTTTGAATGTATACAAAAGTGTTTTTGTATTTTGAGAGGTTTTCAATGTTTGAAAGTAGGGTTTTGAAATTGTGTTATGAAGTGTGTTTTGAAAAGTAGCAAGGATGTTTTTGCAAGTTTGATCAAGTAACTAAGAGCTATCTACCCTATTTACTCAAAGATCTTTCTTATGTTTTTAACCCTTTTAACAGTGTTGTTTCACCATTGTGTTTGGTTAACAACCTTGTGTTAGGATGTTAAACGGGACAGGCGCGGGTCATCGTATAGACCATGATAGCAATAGTGTCAAGTAGTTTTGGCAATTTTCTTGAGGGACTTGATCATTTTTGTTTTAGGAAACTCAGATAGCGTCATCGAGGGACTATGATCATTTTGATTGTTTTTGTTTTGCCAAAGTACTTGACATGCAACCATGGCCCATTTTTGAAGGCAACAAGTGGATAAAACCCTAGGGGTGCAAGTGTGCATTGTGTTTGTTTTTCATGCCTGTTTATCTTTGGATTAGGTCAAGCTACTTGTTGATTTTATTTGCATACAAACCCTAGGTCTAAACATGGCATAATTGAAAGCTTTTAAATGTGCGAGAATTTAAATGCTATACTATTACAACATGATATAGGGAGGGGGATACAAATTTGAATTGGGGATATTTGACAAGGAAATAAATTCTAAGTTATTACAACCATATCGAATGTATAAGTCAATATTTATCATTTAAATAAACACAATTAAATAAATATCAAATAAAAATGTATTATGCAAAAAAGGTTTTTTATGTATGTGAAAAGGGTATTTTTTAATGTGAAATATAAACAAAATAAAAAAAGTCAAATTTTAATTATTTTTGTTATTTAGGGCAAAACCCTAATTTTCAAATAAATGGCAATATTTATTAATTATATACAATATATATTAATTTATGCAAAAATAAAAGTATATTGTTAAAAAAAGTATTTTTAGTGTCAAATATTAATAAAAATAAAAATAAAAAGTATTATTTCTATATTTTTGTCCTAATTATCTAATAAAATAAAATATACAAGTATATATATATTTATCATATTAAATATACAAAGATAAAAGAATTAATTATTTATAAAAAAAATGTATATTCAAGAAAATGTTTTCAAAATGTAAATAAAAATAATAACTAAAAAATAAATATATTTTTTATATTATTTTTTAGGGTTTGAATAAGAAGAAACTAGATTATATATATATATATATATATATATATATATATATATATATATATATATATATATATATATATATATATATATATATATATATATATATATATATATATATATATATATATATATATATATATATATATATATATATATATATATATATATATATATATATATATATATATATATATATATATATATATATATATAATAAAATGCAATAAATATCAAATAAATATGAAAAAATATGGAAAATCATTTTTGGCATTTTTTATATTTGAACAAAAAAAATATAAAGTCAGAATAAAAAATAAAAACATAAAAATGACAAATATTCAATCAAATGGGCCAGGGGGTGCAAACTGAACAAAGGGGTGTTAGAAGCAAGAATGACTCAGGCCCGGCCCAAGCCATCATCTTCAACCTCCAGACTATTAAACGCGCGCGCTTCTTGGTTCAAATGCTATCTCCTGATTCTTTGATCTTTTGACAAAACTTAAAACATGAAACTTGTAGAGCATCAAATAACAAATTCAACCATATAAAAAACTTGGATTAACTCTCAAAGACCAGAGAGAATTTCTGTGGCCCTAAAACCTGACCTTACATTTTTCACATGTTCATGGATGAAATTCTCTCAGCACGATTAATGTAAATGAAAACTAAGCATATGTATGGCTTCAGGGCTATGAGTACAACATATTTCATTCACAAACCTAAGCCTAACCATTCCTAAATAGAGATATAGAAGTCCATGAAATACCTGTTTCAGTTTGAATCGAGTAGGGCAATGCAGCAACCTTCAATGGTGTTTGAGCTTCTGTTGAGCTTGCCTGAGGTCCAAGGAAGCTTCTCTAATGCTTGGCTTGCTTCGAAACAAACTGAATCGTGCTGTAGAACTCCACCTGCAAAGCTTTAAAATGAAAATGGCAAAGTGGGTTAGAGGTGTTACAGCTTGCAATGAAGGTTTGGGATAGTTCAGGTGGATGGAATGGAAGGTGTTTGAAGCCCTTTTGGACAAAACGCACGATAGGAATTGATTATGGCTTGAAGTTTGCAGAACTTGCCCTGTTTTGTAGCAAAACAGGGATTCTGAGTATTAGGAGGTATGAGGAATGGAAGGGTCGTGCCTTAGGTTTGTTTTGATGTCTGGAACTTGTTCACAAAGTTTGTTTTGGCTTGTGTTAACAGAAATGTCAAGTTGCTTCTGTTTTGCAAATTTCTTCTACTTGAAGCAAGAAAATGCAAATGATGTTATAGACTTGTACCAACCTTCCTATCATGCTGCAACTTTGTTTCTTGGTAACTGGAATTAGTGGACTCAATCTTGCCTCAAAGATCTGGCCACATGTCTCAAGGATTCATTTTTTGACATAAAGTGACATTAGGCAAAAATGGCAATTTGCCTTTTTCTACTTAAGGCTTAAACTTGCATGTAATGCTCAAATGAACAAAACAAAGGCTTGGACTCATGGATTGGCGTTAAATTATGGAGTGCAAGTTGGTTTTGAGGCCTGCAAGCTAGCATCAAACAAGCTTATTTGAAAATGCAAGTTTGTATGAACATGCCTTGGCCATGAACAAAAGTGAGTTTTTGCCAACTTTGAGAATTTGATTCTCTCTAACCACAAGGGTGTTTGAGGATTTCTTATACAATTTGGAAAGCTTGCAACATATACTACAATCCATATTTGTAATGTAACTTGAAACTCCAAGTGGAACTATGTGAAAAATGGCCAAGAAGATGGGTCAAAATCCTGCCTAGATTAGGGCAAATTTCTTCTAAGTTAAAAGTTTTTGGTACCCTTGTTCCAAAAATCATAACTTGAGATACAAGCTTCTTTTGAGAAAACTTTGTGAATAAACGATGTATACTTTGTGATGGAATACAACTTTCATGTTGCAAGTTTTGTTTGAATCCATTTGCATCTTAGTTAAAAAATGGGACAAGGTTAGGAAAAAATAAGAAAATTTCATAACTTAGAAAAATTCTATGTTATGAAATTTTTTCACTTTAAACCCTAATTTGCATTTTTGGGTTTCTTGATGAACAAGTTTCATAATTTGACATGTCTTGATTAAAAATGACCCTTGGCACTTGATTTTAACCAAAAAGTCAAAGTTTGACTTTTCAGTGTACAGTCAAATTTTGATCAGTTGACTGAAAAATTCATTTGTCAATCCTATGCATTTGAGATCTTTTGAACTTGTTGAATGGGTCAAGACAAATTCATTGAGTCCTTGAGTCCATATGTGAGCTTGGTTTTCCATTGGTTAGGTCAAACAGTCAAAAATTGCCTTTGTGCAGTTAAAACCCTAAAAATGACCATTTTGCCCTTTTGGTGATCTGATCAAATTTCTTGTGGAATTGTGATCCAAACTTGATCAAATGGTTCATATGAGTTCATAATGTTGATGTGGGTCAAATTTCATGAGGTTTGACTGTCAATTGGCTACAGTTGACTTTTTCCCCAATACAGTTGATTTCTAGGTCAATTGTCCAATTGACTGGGCAAAGATTTGAATCAAGGCTTGAAACTTGGTATGGGAAAACTTGTGAACCCAACATGAAGTATGAAAGTCAATTTGGGCATTGTAGGTCAAAACATCCTTGTGCAAACTCCAACCCTAATTTGGGTCAACAGTGCAAGGAGGGGTCTTGAGCAGAGCAAACCCTAGTTTGATCTTGAACTCCAAAAGTCTTGTGATGAGAAAATGTTGATGAAATGAGAGGGAAAATTTTGGGGTACAACACATATAGACATTGTTTACTCTAATGCCCTTAAACACATTATCTTTTTCAGTATTTTCAATTATGCAGCAAGTATTTGTGAAGGTAACTTTATAACCTTTGTCACATAATTGACTAATAATGAGCAAATTGTGTTTAAGCCCCTCTACTAAATGGACATTAGAAATAGTAGTGATAGAGGGATTACCTACACTACCTTTACCGAGTATAGATCCTTTGTTATTGTCTCCATAGGTAACAAATCCTTTCTTCTTTGCCTTGAAGTCAATGAAGAGCGATGTGTCACCAGTCATGTGCCTTGAACACCCGCTGTCTAGAAACCATCTTCTATCCATAGGTGTGAGGCATTTTTCATGAAATATCAAAAGAGAGAGGTAGGTACCCAATTTTTATTGGGTCCATGTGGGCAAGTGGTAACATGGTTGCCTTTAGGCCTCCATTGGTAAATGCCTTTAGGAACAAGGAACCTCCTAAACTTGCATTTTTCAATGGTATGTCCAAAGTGACAACAATAATGGCATAAACCATGATGATGATGTATTGTTTTACTTCTGCTCATTTTATCCTTTGGTAATTTTTTAACAAAAGAGTATTTTTAATACGGTGGATTTAATGTTTTCTTAAAAAATTTAGGATCGATTGCAAAAGTAACTTTGGGCTGTAAAGATTTTTCTAATTTGGCATTAAGAGTCCTAACCTCTTGCTGCCAAATATGACAAACTTCACATTCCCTTCTGGGAATACATCCTGTAACATCCTTATCTTTTGAACTTTCTGCAATACTAGCTTTTAGACTTTTTAAGTCTTTTTCAGCTTTATAGACTTTACTCTTGAGAAATGAAAATATTTGTTTATCGGAGGATAATCTCTTAAAGGCATCTTCAGCTTTGTATTGCATTTTTTCAAAAGCTAACTTTAGTTCAGAAAAGGTCATAGAATAAAAGTTGTTAGGATATGCTTGTCTTACTTGTTTGTTGTGGTTGTGTTTATTATTGTAGAATTGATTTTTTGTATGTGCTATCAGACATAAATTTGCACTTTCATCACTACAACTTGAATTGTCATCGTCTGATGAATCACTATCGCTTTCCCATGCAATATAAGATCTTCTTTGTTTGTTGAACTTCTTTGGTGGAGCTTTTCCCTTATCCTTTTTCATCTTTGGACAGTCTGTTTTGTAGTGTCCAACTTTACCACAATCGTAACAAGGTCCTTTACCTCTTTGCTTTTTATTTTCTTCTTGCCTTGGTTCTTTGGATTGTTTTCGAAACCTTATGAGATTCTTATCGGAGTGCTTGATTCCATTCTTTCAGATAAATCTATTGTATCTCCAAACAAAAAGTCCCATTTCTTCATCATCAGAATTTTCATCACTAGTTGAGCCATTATCATCTTGCTCTTTGGTTGAGGACTTAGAGCTAGAAGTCATTAGAGCTATTGACTTCTTCTCACCCTCCCTGTCTTTGTTCCTTTCTTTCTTACTCTTATTTTCGTATTTTTCAAGACTTTGCAATTCTTGTTGATGTTCTTCCAGCTTTCCAAATAGAGTTGTAATGGTAAGCGTAGTGAGGTCATTTGCTTCCTTGATAGTTGTTACTTTAGGTTGTCATTCCCTGCTAAGACATCTCAGAATTTTATTAGTAGCAATTTCATTGGAAACAGGTTTTCCAAGTGCATTTGAATTACTCACAAGATGTACGAATCTCTTATATATGTCAGAGACAGATTCTCCTTGCTTCATGCGAAAGAGCTCGAACTCTTGATTGAGTGTATTAATGCGGGATTGTTTAACTTCAGTTGTGCCTTCATGGGAAATTTCTAAAGCGTCCCACATTTCTTTAGCGGACGTGCAGTGAGACACCCTATAATACTCATCAACACCAAGTGCTGAGATCATCATATTTCTGCCTCTCCAATCGCATGACCATTTCTTTTCATCCATTTCATTCCATTGATCCTCGGGTTTAGGTACTATTGCACCTGCACCATTCCTCATGGTGATTTGAAAAGGACCATTTTGAATGGCAGTCCATACATTCCTGTCAATGGAATTTATGTGTACTCGTATGCAGTCTTTCCAGTAGCCATAGTTTTCACCATTGAAAACAGGAGCTCTATTATATGCCGCATTTGGTTCAAAGGCCATAGCGTTACGAGTAGATACAAAGCACCAGCTAATCGGTGCTCTGATACCACTTGTTAGACGGTGTGGCAAGTGATCGAGAGGGGGGTGAATAGATCACTTCTTACTTTTTCAAGGATTTAAAATTGTTTTATCAAAGCGAGTTGAAAGCAACGAAAATCAATGTCCTGAATCAATTCCGTCTACTTTGAACCGACTACTAGAAAACTTGACATGTGAAAACTTTGCTGGATTTTTATTAAATGAAATGGATGAATATACAACTCATAAATCTTGACGTTTCAATGCACTTATCATAAAACAGTATTTCCAATGAATTTAGAAATTTGATAGGAATTTTGTTAAACACTTGGCGTATGCTTGTATAATGATTTAATAGTGGTGGTTTGGTGAAAATGTTTGAGCCACTATGTGTATCATTAGACTGTAAAACTTAGAACGCCAATTGAATTGCAAAATTATAGAATATGTAAAATTGTAAAGAGAAAGAAAGAGAGAACGATACGCAGGCAGTTTGGTAAGGAAGTTACCCACTGTCGTCCTCGCGTGTGGGTACGTCTCCCTCTCAATTTCACAATCGAAACTGAGAACTTTTATATCAATATGCTGAATGTTTGATAGTAAGGTTACACTATACAGAAAGAAAGAAATCCCTATGATCTTCTTCTTCTTGTAAGAACCACCACTTGATATGAGCTGTATCAAGATTTCCTGTAAAGTCACCGAATGATCCTCCGCTTCCACGACCTGTTTGTTCAAATCCTTTCGATTTCCAAACCCCTCGCTACGGATGAACCCGACTCGTGCGACCGTGGCTGACAAAACCCTCAAGAACACACACGTTCTTGAAGGACAAACCCTATGGTTTATTTCTTGAAGCTTCCTCTTCAACCTTCAACTCAGCTAGACTTCTTCAATACACAGTTGAACGATTTCTCAAACCGCTTGATTCAATTCAACAAGGATGTTTGATTTTCTTTGTTGTTGTTGAATGTAAGATGGTTGAGAAGATGATGTAGATGAAGGAATGAAAAGCTTCTGGTTGCTCACAATTGTTTTGCACACAATCTTTTATGTTGCTATGTTGCTTTTGAAGAAATGCTTGCTTATATTTATATCAGAAAACGGTTAGTCAAAAAGAAAGTAATATGAGTCGATGCATGTTGGTCATGTGTCGACTCATGTTAGTTATATGTAACAGGATGAGTCGATACATTATGTTTTGAGTCGATACAAAATCATGTTATAGCGTTTTACAGAACCAACACTTTTATACCCGTCGACACATAATGCGTATGTGTCGATACATACTGATTGTAAATTTAACTTTTGAATTTAAAACATAGTATGAGTCGACACATGATATTATGTATCGATACATATATGTTTCAAAACATTTTCCAGGATCATCAGAATGTTTTGTGTCGATACATAAGGTTTTGTGTTGATTCATACAAGTATTACAGGGGCATCAAAATATTATGTGTCGATGCATGAAATTTATGTATCGATGCATGCAGTTTTTAGATTTACATTCCAGGGTCATCAAAGAGTTATGTATGGACTCATAAGCTTTTGTATCGATACATAATAGTTTTGAGATACAATTCCAGGGACTTCAGAAAGCTATGTATCGATACAAAACTTGATGTGTCGACTCATAATGATGCATTATGAGAGAAATGTAATTTTGGCTTATTCAAACATGTTATATTATACTTTTATAGTGCACACATGTATTTAGTGTTTCATATATATATTTGCAATCATTCAAAATCAATCTATGAAGGGGTTGCTCACAACAGGTTATGAGCGGATGCAAACCATTATGCATCAATACATACTGTTATCAAGACACATTACAGAAAGAAAAAATGTGTATGAGTCGATACAATACACGAATGAGTCGATACATAACAGAAATGAGTCGATGCAAACCATTATGTATCGATACATACTTGGTTGATTTTGATTTCCAGGAGCAAGAAATGAAATGTATCGATGCATAAGTACATGTGTCGATGCAAAATAGATATGAGATGATGCAAACCATTATGTATCCATACATACTGACTTGGTTTTGATTTCCAGGGGCAGGAAGTGAGATGTATTGGTGCATAAGTGCATGTGTCAATGCATAAAAGTTTTTGTACCAATGCATAAGTGCATGTGTCAATACATAAAAGTTTTTTTAAAACAATTTTCCATTTTTTTACATTATCTTTATAATTATTTATATTGTTATTGTTATTCATTATTAAATATGGTTGTAATAGTAATTAGGTTTTAATTGCTTTCATTCCCCATTTGTAAATATGTATCCCACATCCCCTAAAATATTGTAATAGCGTAGGACATTTAATTTCCACAATTTATCACTTTCCATATTATTGTTAATAATTAGGGCATGTATGGAAAGATAAAATCAATCTTAAAGAACCCTAATCTCAAGACAAAAATGCACGAAAACAAACACTTTGCACACTTGCACCTCTAGGGTTAACCTCACTTGTTGCCTTGAGAAAAAATAGTCATGTCTCTTGAATGTGGGATACTTTAGCAATGACCCTCGAATACAAGATTGTAGTCCATCGATGACACTTAAATGTTGTCTTTGATAAATGATATTAGACCCTTAAGATAAATTGCTAAGGTATCCTACAATCTTGCCTTCTATGACTGTACGACGACCCACGACTGTCCCTTCACATCCAATGATAGGGCTTCTTATCAATTAATAGTAAGATAGCAATATTTAAAGGAGGAGGAAAATAACTAAGACTTTTTGAGTAGGTAGAACATTCATAGTTTCTTTCTCACAACCATTTTTAAAACATATTTCAAACACACCAACACTCTCTAATGAAATATTTTCAAAAGTCAACAATTTGTATGCATTCTTATAGAGACGAGAATCATTACAAAGTTCGCCTAAACGAAGGCACTTTTCAAAAATAATTTCAAAAACATCACAAACACATTTCAAACAAAGAATTTAAAAGTGAGATAACAACTAAGAGCCCGTAGATAACTACAGATGAAAAGGGTGTTAACACCTTCTTTTTTCATAACCTACCCCCTGAAATCAATAAAATATCTCAAAAGGTCTTTTTGTTCTTTTCACCCTTTCCTTTTTTGGATAAAATAAAAGTTGGTGGCGACTCTTGCTATCCGCAATAATTGCGATAAAACGCAAAACAATCAAGTCAGTTCTCCCACCGTATTACACCTGTGATATTCAGATTATTCAGCAGATTTATACAACAGTTATCCAGAGGATTGTAAAGTTGTTATGCTGAACTTTTGAACCCGTGTTATTACACCTTGCATCATAGAATACTTATTTTACACAAAAAAAAAGGAAATGCGAAAAATTGTATGCATGAAAAAAGTTAACACACATGTTCTTTCTATTTCAAAGGAATCGTGCTTGTGAACATTATGTTGTATTTGTCCATCTTTTATTGGATCAAAATCAAAATTATAAGCATGTTGGTTCCTTGAAAATGATTGAACATGGCATTACATCCACTCATTCACCTCATGAATCTTCATGCATTCATAACAGGTACTCAGGGCGACGAATTCTTATTCATGCCCAATATTTTCTCTTCACAATTGTGAATCTTGACTTCTCACCGCTCCGTTATCCGAAAAAGTCGTGGAATAACTTTGTGGGGAATTGGATGAGATGATGAGATGAAAAAAATCAGATGGGGTTATTTATCATGGACATGCGGGTCTTAGCCCATGGTCAGAAATCCTTAAGGGGAAAAGGATAACCAGTTAGAGACTTTGTTGAGTCACTTATGGAAAGTTCTGAAGATAATGTCAGCAAGGGAAAGTGATCATATATATGGTGTTGCTACAGAAGCTGTCATTCATCCATTATATTGGACCCTTTTCAAATCATGAGATACTTTGTGGGTCTCATCCAGAACTTCATGTTTCTTTATTTTCTTGTTAGCAACTAGTTTCTGGTCTTCGAGTGAACCCATGGGGAAAAGCTTATCAGCAAAGACAGAAGAAACCTGAGAAGTATGTTGATGCAATCTTTATACTTTTCATCCTCCCACAAATTTCTCTCCTGATTTTGATGCAAAAGCTAGATGTGTATCCCATTCTAGGGCACCTGGTTATGATATTGAATACTGCAAGGGATTGAAGTATGAAGTCGGGTACTTGTCTGGCTTCTTTTCCAAGGTTCAGTCCATGTTTGGTAAACTGTTTCAGGATCCTTT
This sequence comes from Vicia faba, assembly GCA_948472305.1. Taxonomy (NCBI): domain Eukaryota; kingdom Viridiplantae; phylum Streptophyta; class Magnoliopsida; order Fabales; family Fabaceae; genus Vicia; species Vicia faba. The sequence continues at coordinate 67,035,163 of OX451740.1, forward strand.
TCCTCAGTTGAATGCTTCTTATGTATAAATATAAGATGGTGTGATGCTTCTTTGATAAAGAAGTATAAGATATCAAGATCTTGGATATCCACTGCTGTGTAGAAAGAAAATACCTTAAAGGTCGAGTTCTACATTCACTGTTTGCTTTCTTATATATAGTAGAAGATCCTTTGGTATGGTTGCTGGATTTCTCTTTTGTGTAGTAGAAGATGGTTGGTATTTCTTATTTATGGTAGAAGATACTTTGTGATGCAGTTTATGCAAGTTCGCTTGATAAAGCATTCATCGCATCTGTTGTGGGAATCTGATATGATTACTATGTCAAGGCACCTGGCCATTCAAATGAAGGTTGTAAACCATTCAGAGATGAAGTGAAAGACTCGCTTGATGAAAAAGCCATCATTCTCACACCAGTTGGTCAGATTTGAAGTCTCCTTTGACTCATTGAATTTCGAGACTATCGGAGCATCGTCTGAAGCAACAAGTCCATACGGAGACTAGTCTCCTCAACATGGAAATTTCAAATCACATTTGCATTCTCATTTTTAATCTTTCTTGTTTAATTCAGTACTTTCTTGTATGCAAAAATTTCTTATTTTTTTATATTAATCATAACTGTTGTACCCCAAAATTTTCCCTCCCATATTCTTCAATATTTATCAAGAATCATCTCCAAATGGTTCAAGACTTCTCAAGGGTTGCACAGTCCAACTGCCTCTTAAGCCAGTCAAAATTAGGGTTTTGGTCCCTTCAGTGAATTTGAGGTTTTCAATGGCTCAATCAAGTCCCATAGGCCTATACACATTGTCAAGCATCTACATGCCAGGCTTCAAGGTTCACAGCATCAAATTGCACAGTCAAAAGCTCCATTTGCTTCACAGTCAACTGCAGGGGTAAAATGGTCATTTTGTAGTCAAAAGTCAGAATTTTTGGTCAACATCTTAATTTGAGCCCACAATCATCATTTGATCAAGTATTGATCATGATTCCACAAGAATGGCTCAAAAATCATCAAGATGCAAAAGTTACTATTTTTGGACAGTTGAAAAGTCAACTGTATCTTGACCAAGGCATAACTTTTTCATGGTTCATCAGAAAAATCCCATCCAATACTCATTTTTAAGGGGATGACATTTCTTACAACTCATCTTCACATTCCAAGTCCAAGAAATGCTTTCACAAAAAGTTATCAATTTCTACATTATAGGTCAATTTCAAAAGTCAACAAAAATGCACTTTAAGTCAAAGACCATAACTTGAGATTGGTAAATCCAAATGACATGGGACCAAAGGCATTGGTTAGAGGACTTCAATACCTTTCCAAAATGTCCAAAATCATGTTCATATGATCAAAATTGAGCAAGATATGCATTGGAGAAGTTGGGAAATTTTTGTGAATTTGCAAAAGTCAACTTTGCTCAAAACACATCATTTTTGCTAATGGGCCTCAAATTCCTTCTTGAAACTTTGTCCAAGGCTTATGCACGACCCATTGAGATTAAATTGAATTATTTTATTATTTTATTATTTTATTAATTAATTGGATTTTTAATTGATTATTAATTCATTTAATTCATTTAATTGTAGGAAAATACCAAGATATGATTTCCAAATCTTTTTGTGAAGCAAAAGTGGTCAACATATGCTGGAGATTTCGTGTATCAATCAAGGGGACCAAAATCTCTCAATTTGGCAAGGTTTCTCAATCAAAAAGATGCTAAAAGATTTGATTGAAAATCAAATATTGAAACCATAATGCAATGGATTTCTTGGCCAGAAGTTAACCTAATTCCCTTCCATTATAAGTACTGAAGCTAACCCTAATGCCTGCAACGTGAAAAGCTGCTGCAAAAAGCCATAACCAATTCCAAAAAAGTCAAGAAAATCTCAAAACTGTTTTCTCACTCCAAGGCCAATTCAATACTTTTAATTGCTTCTAATACATTGCTGGGATCCCCAAGAACATATTGCAATCGAAATCAAGCCTTAAAGCTCAAGAAACGTGCAAGAACAGTCCCACGGTTTGTCAATATTTTTCAGAATCGAAACTCACATTTTATGCATCATTAACATGTTATAATCATTGCTTTGCATTGCTAAAACCTCTCTGAAGCTAATGGTATTGGTTAATTGCGTTATAGTGTACAGAATCAAGAATCACCATTGAAGAAATCTAGGGTTCCTAAGCTTGAAATTTGGGGATTTAGTAACTAGGAAAAATTAAGCTTCATGATGCACATGACTGAATTCGTGAGAATCATACGAATCTAACAGGACCATCGCGCCCTATTTATATAGCTTCTACGCCTAATCGCTATTTTTGGTCATGCTATTTTGTGGGGGTTAAAAACCCCCGCTGTGATCGGTGGAAATAGAACTGACTGTTTTAAAGTTGGTTCGCGAAATGTCGCGGTAAGCAAGAGTCGCCACCGTCTTTTATGTTTTCCAACATGGAAAGGACAAAAGCACAGCAAAATTCCTTTTTGAGATATTTCTCGGTTCGGGAGGTAGATTTATAGAAAGGGAAGGTGTTAGCACCCTTTCTATCTGTGGTTATCCACGGGCTCTTAGGTACTTGCTCACTATGTTTTCAAAAGATTGTTTGCTTTTCAAGTGTTTGTGGGTTTTGAAAAAAGTTTAGTTTGAAAAACTTCTAGGTAACTCTTGTATCAGTCCTCAAGAGTGTATGAAGTATTCGTTTGAAAACTTTTTGAAAGTGTAGGTGCGAAAAGTTGTTTTTTTTTTTTTTGAAAGAGCAAGTACCCAGGAGAAATCTACCCACTCTAAGGAATTAGGCTGTGTAAGAGTCCTTTAGACAGTACTATCCCACTATTGAGAAGTAGGTAGCACCGTCGTTGGAGTTATTTGGGTCAATTCGATTAAAGGGACATGTGTGATCACCAAAGCAATAGTAGGACGCTTTAGCGGTAACCCTAATGTCCTAGATCCTTTTTTATCCGAGGCAACCGTTTCGAGGCAACTGGATCTTTAGACAGGAGGGCGACCTCTAAAACACCCTATACTTGATGACCACGTCGAGGCAACCAGTGAGGCGTACCCTAGGAGTGGCATGTGCATGTGTGTTGTTTCGATTCATATTATCTTTGAACATGCATCTTTGTGAGCTACAGATTGATTTTATTTGTCATACAAGTCTTGCAGGCATAATTAACAGTTAATGTTTGTGCGGGAAATAAAGTGCGGAAAATGAATCTACGCTATTACAAGGCGTCGGGTTTTACATTGCCAAAAACATAACCCTTTGGAAAATAAATACGAGAAAGTAAAAGAAGCGATAAAAGCCTAATTAACTATTACATTTCTGGAGCAGATACATAAATATAATGAATTAAAATAAACATGCGCGCGAAAGATTGAATCGGGACGTCCTTAGGGTTTTGACCCTTTTTGAGAAAAGAATTGAAATTGGTCCTTTTTTGCAATTAAATTAACTATTAAACCTAATTTACTAATTAATTAATTATTTACAAGAAAAAGTATTTTTGTGGTTTTATGTTTTTAATGAAATAAAATAAAAAAAGAAATTAAAAGTGTCAAAAGAAAAACCCTAGGTCTAATTTATTTTTATTTATTGTAAAAGAAAATTAAAATTAAACCTAATTAAACTAAATTAATTTAAGTTAGTGTTTATTTACAAAATAATTAAACTAAAGTGAGATTAATAATAATAAATAAAATATTTACATTTTTTAGTTTTCTGAATTTTTATTGTGAAAAATTAATTATGTTAATTTTAGTGATAATAATAATAAATTAGAAAAATAATTAATAAATAAACTAGAAAATATAAAATAAAAAGGAAAAGGAATGAACCAAGGGGGTCCTGGGTCCAAAAGGGGGTGAAGAAGTAATTCCAGCCCATTAAGTTTTCAGCCACGTTGGACTTTCTGGATCAGGTGTGCAAGTGTTGATTGGGGATCATGGTGGTTATCATTTCTTGGCCTTTGGATGCATGCCTGTAGCCACTTGGCATGTGGAGCGCTGGAGGTATATGGTGGAACCTTATTGGGAACCTGCACAGGATCATGTTAAACAAAATATGAAACAATTATTTGGGGGACCTGGGATTCGAACCCAGGTCCCAATGATCAATACACAAGCGCCTTGGCCATCTGAGCTGCATGTTTCAATTGTTATCATAATAATAAGTGGATAATATATTGGTGAATCAATACATATGCCTAACAAAAAAAAGCGCGATTGTTTAAAAGGGCGAATGGGAGAACGATGTATGGTCGTCTTCTCCAAATCCCTGGTTCAGTTACCTGCGGATTTTTATCCACAGGAAAGTATGTAGGCTCTTTCCTAAAACCATCCCTAGGCTGCAAAAATGCCATCCAAGCCCATGGTCAGGATCGTCCATATCCCCTGAGTCCATCCATGCTTATGGTTTGTTCTAATTTCACCTGGAAACAAAATACCTAAAAACAACAGAGACAAACCCTAGGCACGGGTATTGTCATATAAGGCCTAAAAATGAAATTGAATAATGCCATTAGGTTAGAAATCAAACAAGGAACACAAATATGCCAATGCTTTTGAGAAAAAGTGCAAGAATGGAGAATCATGATTCATGTTCAGAGGCGAGTTTGTGATGACTTACAGTGCTGTATAGGTGGTCTTAGGATGTGTTTGTGATCGCTTTAGCTTCAGGGGGTGGCAAGGAAGGGAACCACGTTCTTCTTTTGGTCTGAAAACTCCTCCTACCTTGTTCTTGATCCCACACTTTTCCAAAAATTTTCCACTTTTGCTCTGGCCGTTTTAGCAATGTCTAGGTCGTGAATCCTGTTGGTACTGCTTGCTTATGTATATGAGAACAAAATTAGGTCAAAAGCTGGGCCTTAATCTTGGTGTATTGAAGTTTGGAGATTTGGTTGACCACCATTAAAGACCTTTCCATATTTGGTTCAAATCTAGGATTTTATGCACAAAAAAGGCTTAGCATGAATTGGTTAGTTGGCATATGACATATAAAAGCTATTCAAATCACAAAGATGTTATTCCATTATTTTTTAGATTTTATTTGAATTATTATGGATTTAAAATGAATTAAATCAATAAAAATTAAATAAAATAGAAAAATAAATGTTTGATCCTGAAATTAATCATGGGACACGTGTGTGGCATGACAAGGCTGAATCAAGTGGAAGAAAGTGGGCCCTTTTGTCAAAAATTGAAGTTTTAAGGATAGTTGACTTTTGCAAATTCATAAAAATTTCCCAACTTCTCCAATGCATATCTTGCTCAATTTTGATCATATGAACATGTTCTTGGACATTTTGGAAAGGTCTTGAAGTCCTCTAACCAATGCCTTTGGTCCCATGTCATTTGGATTTACCAATCTCAAGTTATGGTCTTTGACTTAAAGTGCATTTTTATTGACTTTTGAAATTGACCTATAATGTAGAAATTGATAACTTTTTGTGAGAGAATTTCTTGGACTTGGAATGTGAAGATGAGTTGTAGGAAATGTCATCCCCTTCAAAATGAGCATTAGATGAGATTTTTCTGATGAACCATGAAAAAGTTATGCCTTGGTCAATTTACAGTTGACTTTTCAACTGTCCAAAAATAGCAACTTTTGCATCTTTGATGATTTTTGAGCCATGCTTGTGGAATCATGATCAAGACTTGATCAAATGATGATTGTGTGCTCAAAATAAGATGTTGACCAAAAAATTTGACTTTTGACTGTAAAATGACCATTTTACCCCTGCATTTGATTGTGAACCAAATAGGGCTTTTGGCTGTGCAATTTGATGCTGTGAGACTTGAGACTTGACATGTAGATGATTGGCAATGTATATAGGCCCATGGGACTTGATTGGACCACTGAAAGCCTCAAATTTGTTGAAGGAACCAAAACCCTAATTTTGACTGGCTTAGGAGGCATTTGGATTGTACAATCCTTGAGTAATCTTGAACCATTTGAACATGATTCTTGACAAACTTTGAAGAATATGGGAGGGAAAATTTTGGGGTACAACAGTTGCCCCTGTTCAATCTTCTTAAACCTGAGGATGTAGATTGGCTTGCGTGCCTTTCGTGATCTGAAGGTGGAAGATGATTGAACACTAGAGTGCCCAGAAATTTGCACTCACATAGTGGAGTATCAACAATGTGATGTCAGGAATGGGCTTATAGATGCCATTTGGAGAGATGATGGATAGGAAGATGGGCTTAAAGATGCCATTTGGAGACGTGAAAGAACCTTGTCGGGAATGGGCTTATAGATGCCATTTGGAAATATAATGGATAGTTGTGGAGATGGGCTTAAGGATGCCATCCGGAGGTGTCGATCGCGTAAGAGATTCCTTAGCGAGAACTTGCGTACTTGAGAAAGAAAGATAATTTCCTGGCCTGTTACAGGTATTGATCTTCAAACTCTTCATGCAGATATGCCCTGGCTAGATACAGGTATCGAATCTACAATCAATCGCTCACAGATATGCCCTGGCTAGATACAGGTATCGAATCTGGAACTGGTCGCCTACAGATATGCCCTGGCTGGATACAGGTATCGAATCTCTAAACTCTTCATGCAGATATGCCCTGGCTAGATACAGGTGTCGAATCCATAATCAATCACTCACAGATATGCCCTGGCTAGATACAGGTATCGAATCTGGAACTGGTCGTCTACAGATATGCCCTGGCTGGATACAGGTATCGAATCTCTAAACTCTTCATGCAGATATGCCCTGGCTGGATACAGGTATCGAATCTACAATCAATCACTCACAGATATGCCCTGGCTAGATACAGGTATCGAATCTGGAATTTGGTCATCTACAGATATGCCCTAGCTGGATACAGGTATCGAATCTCTAAACTCTTCGTGTAGATATGCCCTGGCTAGATACAGGTGTCGAATCCACAATCAATCACTCACAGATATGCCCTGGCTAGATACAGGTATCGAATCTGGAATTAGTCGTCTACAGATATGCCCTGGCTGGATACAGGTATCGAATCTCTAAACTCTTCATGCAGATATGCCCTGGCTGGATACAGGTATCGAATCTACAATCAATCACTCACAGATATGCCCTGGCTAGATACAAGTATCGAATCTGGAATTAGTCGTCTACAGATATGCCCTGGCTGGATACAGGCATCGAATCTCTAAACTCTTCATGCAGATATGCCCTGGCTGGATACAGGTATCGAATCTACAATCAATCACTCACAGATATGCCCTGGCTAGATACAGGTATCGAATTTGGAATTGCGAAAGTTTGATGATAATCGTCTTTTGATTGACCTTTTCCTGAAAAGGCAAAACATTAGTTGTATGCAATGTCATGATGTATGAAATGCATGATGTCATTATGTTCTCAAAAATAAATGAGATCGTGTCGTATGCACTTTATCATGTATGTAAGCAGGATGTATGAAATGTGAAATGTCTATGAATGTATTTTCGCCTAGGAAAATAAATCCTTGACGAATGTCGGGAGCTCGTTGAATCCTGGGCTGATGTTGAAGAGTGGAGTTCTTCGTTTCCGCTGGGGATGATGATTGCAAGAATAAACCGATAGGAGAAGATGACTTCGTTGGGGAATAAACTTGCTGGAGAGATTACTCTGCGGGGAGTCACTCTGTGGGAAGAGATACTTCGCTGATGTTTAATGATAACTCCGCTGGGGATACCGTTGATAAGCTTTGTTGGAGGATTTGATGAACTCCGTTGGGGGATAGGAAGAACTTCGCCGAGAACGATCCTTCCGTGGTAATTAGCTGAGGATAACCCAGTTATAAGCTATGGTGGGGGATAACCTTCTGAATGTGGTCGAGGAGAGATATATATACTCTGCAAGGGATAAGCTTCTAGAATCTACTGGGGATAAGCTTCCAGAATCTACTGGAGAGATTGATTCAACTCTCCTGGGGAAACTTTTGGACTGTACTAGGGAGATTAATTCCACTGGGGTGTCTGGTATTCCGCCGGGGAACAATCTTATATTTCCGTCGAGGAATATTAAGACTGTCGGGGATGCTTGCTTATGAACATCTGTATACTCCGCTGGGGAATATTGAGATCTTCTGGGGATACCCAACTTCCTTAAGGGTGACAGTAAACTAACTCTGCTTGGGGAGAGTGTTGCTGACTTGCTAGGGATATTGTGCCTTCTTCAAGGCTGAGGAGATCAACTCTGCTTGAGGAGAGTATTGCTGACTCTGGTCTTAATCTGCGGGGAGTGGAGGTATCTTGGTGGACAGAGCAACTAGATCGCTTAGACAACTCATTATTGCCCCTGTTTCTAATATCACCTGTAATTAATCCTTTGTTTCGTATGCAAATATTTATGAATTAGCAATTTAATGTCAAATGCATATATCAAAAATGAACATTGGACGTTCTTTGCAAAACAAAACAGATAAATAAAAACAATTGGCAATTTGTCTGGAAAAGTGTATTTGTATTAATTTGAATTTTTCCTGTAAATAGGCGCTTTGTGTACAAGAGGCTGACGTCCTAGTAAGAGAACGCCGCCGAACAACATAGAGTTTATACAATTTGTAAAAAGGAAAACAAAACAGCTATGTGAAAAGTCCCACTGGGTTTCAACTCTGCTATCGCCTTTATGTCTTTGAGCGTCTCATCACTTTGCTGCTTAGTTGAAGATAAAGCTGATTGATTGGTGTCGTCTGAACCTGATAGTTGATACTGAATTCTGGATGCAGGGTGATCCAATGAGACATAGTATTACGCTTATCCCTAATTTTTGCCTGGACCGCCCTTTCGGGTTTTCAGTCCATCGGGATACCCATTTTTGCCCAAGCCGCCTTTTCAGGTTTTCGACTTGCCGGGTGTACAGATTTTTTTTCATTTCATCCCTTATTTTTGCCTGAACCCTTTTGGTTCACCGGAAGCCCTTATTTTTGCCTAGGTGTGTCAACCTAGCGGGTCTTTGATTCATGTGTAGTATCTTTTTACTATGTCTGCATTGGCAGGGTGAGGAAGGTCGTCACCATCCATGGTGGTTAGAATCATAGCTCCTCCTGAGAAGATATGTTTAACCACAAATGGCCCTTCGTACGTAGGGGTCCATTTTCCCCTGGGATCACTTTGAGGAAGAATGATGCGCTTGATTACCAGGTCTCCGACTTGATACTCTTGTCGTCTGACTTTCTTATTAAATGCCTTGATCATCCGTTTTTGGTACGTCTGACCATGACACATAGCAGTGAGTCTCTTTTCGTCAATTAGATTTAATTGATCAAGCTGAGTCTGGATCCAGTCGTCTTCGTTCAAACCTGCATCCTTCATTATCCGGAGAGAGGGTATCTGAACTTCAATGGGCAGGACTGCCTCCATGCCATATACCAAGGAAAAGGGTGTTGCCCTTGTTGACGTCCTTGCTGAGGTACGGTACCCATAAAGAGCAAACGGTAACATCTTGTGCCAATCTTTGTAGGTCACTGTCATCTTCTGCACAATTTTCTTGATGTTCTTATTTGCCGCTTCGACAGCCCCATTCATCTTCGGCCGGTAGGGAGAAGAGTTGTGGTGCTGTATCTTGAATTGCTCGCAGAGCTCAGTGATCATCTTGTTGTTAAGATTGGTAACATTATCCGTAATGATCCTCTCAGGTACACCGTATCGACAGATCAGGTTGTGCCGAATGAACCGTGCCACGACGTTCTTGGTTACGGTAGCATAAGAAGCTGCTTCGACCCACTTCGTGAAATAATCAATCGCTACCAGGATGAAACGATGCCCGTTGGATGTTGTAGGTCTAATCTCGCCGATCATATCAATGCCCCACATTGCAAAAGGCCAAGGGGCTGTCAGGATGTTCAGAGGAACTGGAGGAACGTGCACCTTATCAGCATAGATCTGGCATTTGTGACACGTCCGAGAATGTTGGTAACAGTCGGCTTCCATTGTGGACCAGAAATATCCTGCCCGAAGGATTTTCTTTGCCATGGTATGTCCACTGGAATGTGTTCCGAAGGTACCTTCATGCAACTCTGCCATGATCCTTTCTGCTTCAGTCTTATCCACACAACGCAGTAAGGTTGAATCATGGTTTCGATTGTATAGAATGCCATTGCTGAGGAAGAACTTTGCCGCGAACCTTCTCAGGAACTTTTTATCATTAACAGATGCACCCTCGGGGTATTCTTGAGCTTCCAAGTATCTCTTCACTTCATGATACCAAGGTTTTTCAGTTACCTCTTCAGCCTCAAGATCGCAGCAATGTACAGGTTCGTCCAACTTCCAGATAATGATCCGGGGAGCCTCGTTGTCCCATTTGACTTTGAACATAGAAGACATCGTAGCTAGCGCGTCCGCCAACTGATTCTCCTCTCTTGGGAAGTGTTCAAAAGTTATCTCCTCGAAATGGGGGATCAGCGTCAACACATACTCTTTGTAAGGAATGAGATTTGGGTGTTTCGTATCCCACTCGCCTTTGATCTGACTGATCACGAGAGCGGAATCTCCGAAGACACTCAGAAACTTGATCCTTAGGTCAATTGCATCTTGAAGACCCATAATGCATGCTTCCTACTCCGCCATGTTGTTGGTGCAGTTGAAACATAGTCGGGCGGTAAGTGGAGTATGAGTGCCTTTTGGGGATATGATCACAGCGCCAATACCGTTACCCAAAGCGTTTGAGGCTCCGTCAAAGTGAATAGACCATCGGGATCCTTCCTCAGGTCCTTCATCCGGTCCAGGTACTTCACAATCAGTCACTACCATGATATTCTCGTCTGGAAATTCAAATTTCATCGACTGGTAATCGTCCACTGCCTGGTGTGCCAAATGGTCTGCCAATACACTTCCCTTGATTGCTTTTTGAGTTGTGTACTGGATGTCATATTCCGTCAAGATCATCTGCCATCTTGCTATTCTTCCAGACAAGGCGGGCTTTTTGAAGATATACTTGATTGGATCCATTTTTGAAATCAACAGAGTAGTGTGAGTCAACATATACTGTCTCAGCCGGCGAGCAGCCCATACCAAAGCGCAGCAAGTTTTCTCGAGCAGTGAGTATCAGGTCTCACAGTCGGTAAACTTTTTGCTAAGGTAATAAATAGCGTGCTCTTTTCGGCCAGACTCGTCATGCTGCCCCAACACACACCCCATTGAGCTGTCCAGTACTGTTAAGTATAAGATTAGAGGTCTCCCTTCAACCGGCGGCATAAGAATGGGTGGTTCTTGGAGATACTCTTTGATTCTTTCGAAAGCGGCCTGACATTCATCGTTCCAACGTACTACTTGATCTTTCTTCAGTAGCTTGAAGATTGGTTCACAGGTAGCAGTTAGGTGCGAGATGAATCGGGCAATGTAGTTCAGTCGTCCTAGAAAGCCTCTGACTTCTTTCTCTGTCTTGGGAGTTGGCATCTCTTGTATGGCTTTCACTTTGGCAGGGTCCACTTGAATACCTTTGTCGCTCACGACGAAACCTAGTAGTTTTCCAGATCTCACCCCAAAGGTGCACTTGTTTGGGTTCAACCTCAGCTTGTACAACTTCAGACGGTCAAATAGCTTCTGTAGATGGTCGAGGTGTTCCTCCTTAGTTTGGGACCTCGCAATCATATCATCGACATATACTTCAATCTCATGGTGGATCATGTCATGAAACAAAGCAACCATGGCACGTTGGTAGGCTGCCCCAACATTCTTCAACCCAAATGGCATGACCTTGTAGTAAAAGGTGCCCCACTGAGTAACAAAAGTGGTCTTCTCCATGTCTTCAGGAGCCATCTTGATCTGATTATAACCGGAGAAGCCATCCATGAAGGAGAATACTTTATGCTGAGCAGTATTGTCAACCAGAACGTCGATATAAGGCAGAGGGAAATCATCCTTAGGGTTGGCCCTGTTCAAATCCCTGTAATCAACACACATTCTGACCTTACCATCTTTCTTCGGCACCGGAACCACATTAGCAACCCACTGAGGGTAAGAAGTCACTACTAGAAACCCGGCATCAAATTGTTTCATAACCTCAGCCTTGATTTTCTCGGACATCTCTGGACGCATACGGCGGACCTTCTGCTTTACCGGAGGGCATTCTTCCTTGGTAGGCAGGTGATGAATTACAATGTCGGTATCCAACCCAGGCATGTCTTCGTAAGACCAGGAAAAGATTTCCACATAATCATGCAACATCTGAATCAACCGTTGTTTCACACTGAGCTCTAGATTGGCACCAATCTTGACTTCCTTTCTGTCTGTCTCAATACCCAGATTTACCGTTTCCACTGGCTCTTCATGTGGATGAATGGCCCTCTCTTCCTGGAGTAACAGTCTTGCCAGCTCACCAGGCACTTCGCAATCATCTTCACCTTCGTCTTCGGCTAAGTTGATCGGATTTTCGAAGTCATAACTGGCAGTAGCAGAGTCGTTACCAGTGGGATCCAGAGTGGATTGGAACCTGTATAAGTGAGTGTGTGTAAATATAGCTGTTTTGCAATATATATAATAAAGAAAGAAAAGGAGCGCAAGATTTGAAATGCAAAAAACGTCCAATGCTTTTATTAATGATATATGAAAGTGACACACAAAAGCCCTCACAAATGAAGCCACGGTGCCCCGGGTAAGACACCGGGCCATAAAGTTTAGTAAAATTGTTTGTTACAAATTCAAAACAAAGGAGCTCATTACTGAGTGACAAAAGTAATAGGTATGAAATCTTTCACCGTCCAGTTGCTTGGTCCACCATTGGTTGTTGGGTAGATCCAGCTGTCGAACTTAGATTCTTCCGCTTCGTCCTCAATAGCATTTACTCCCGAGTTGGTGATGAATACAGGAGGTCTTCCAATCCTTGCCTTACGAACAGCCCTCTGAGCTTCTGCTGTGAAACCCAAACCAAACTTGTCAGTCTTCGGAGTGAAATCAGGAAGTCGGCCCCAGTTTGCGCAATCACCCTTTTCGATAACAGCTCGGGCATCCTTTAAGGGGGCCATCTTCAACGGAGAATCTTCTTCAGTCACAGTCTCTGCTGACGCCAGTGTCTGAGGCACCTCTTCAAAGTGTTGAAAGGGGGTCTCAACGAACTCCCCATCCATCTCTACGTACCGGAACGAGTTGAGGTGGCTGACCATATATTCTTCTTCCCCTTGAACTGTTACGATCTTCCCTCTGACCGGGTACTTAAGCTTTTGATGTAGTGTGGAGGTCACAGCTCCAGCCTTGTGGATCCATGGACAGCCCAGCAAACAAGAATAGGATGGACGAATGTCCATCACATAGAAAGTAGAATCAAAAACTTGAGAACCAACCCTGATTGGAATGTCAACTTCCCCATGTACCATCCTTTTCGACCCGTCAAAGGCCCGGACAACAATGTTACTAGGCTTCAGCTCCAAGCCTTCACAATCCAACCTGTCTAAAGCTTTCTTGGGCAATACGTTCAACGAGGAACCAATGTCAACCAGCACATGGGCGAGAGTAGTGCCCCTGCATTCAATGGAGACATGCAGGGCATCGTTGTGGTTCTTCCCCTTGGTAGTCAGATCAGCGTCAGAGAAACCCAACCCATTATCAGCAGTCAAGTTGGCCACACAATCGGTAAATTGATCAGCAGACGTTTCTTGTGGCACATGGGCCGTCTTCAGGAAGGAAATCAGGGCCTTGGCATGGGCCTCTTAACACAACAATAGTGATAGCATAGAGATTTTAGAGGGGGTGTGCCCCAGCTGCTCAACTACATTGAAATCACTCTTCTTGATAATTTTAAGAATCTCTTCCATCTCTTGCTTGGAAGCTTCAACATTGACGGTCTTCGGTGCCTCCGTCTGGGCAGGCACATCAGTAGCAATCCCTTTGCCCCGAGCGTCAGATGACTCGGCAGCAGGGGTAGAAATAGGAACTTGGTCAGGCAGGGAAGTGGGCACACTTGCAGGTGTGATGACAAGAGGTCTCTGGATAGCTGGTGGCGCAATATCAGGCGAGAAGAGCCTGCCACTACGAGTGACTTTAGCAGGCCCGGTGATGTTGGTGACGCCGGTACTAGTATCAAACTCTTGTTTTACTCCAAGCACGTAAACGTCTGCCCCATAGTGCCACGGGACAGCTTTGTCAGATGTATAGGTGAGGGGCCCCGGAACAGTGATGATGATAGGAGCAATCTTCTGTGTAGACATGATTTTGACAGGCTTCCTTGAGGGAGCCTTAGGAGGGTTGTTGAAAATAGTGACAATGGACACTTCTTCAGCAGGGATAGCAGGAACAGCAATCTTCTCGAACAAGATCTCTTTATTATCCATCAGGCTTTGGATGCCTGACTTCAACAAAGAACAACCAGCAGGTGAAACAGAACATAGAAGGCAACCTTTACTACATCCCGGAAATAAACCGGCTAGCAACAGGTTCCTTTTGACAGTCAACAACGGAGTAAAAATATCATCCACAGAGGCTACATACAGGTCTTCTTCCACAACATTCACTCCATGTTGGGGCATGGGAGCAGTCACAACATTGGGCCTTTCGGGCGCCTCGAACTGTATTTCTTTGGCATCAATAAGGTCCTGAACCTTATTCCTCAGAGCCCAACAATCATCCGTAGTGTGCCCCGGGCTGTCAGAGTGATAAGCGCAGCGGGCGTTGGGATTGTACTTCGGAGATATTGTGTTTACAACCTTCGGAGCTTCTTTGACAGTTACCAGATTGGTCGAAAATAGTTGTGGCAATATCTGAGACAGGGTCATGCTGAGCCGAGTGTACTACCTTTTGGGTCTCTCACCCCTTGGTTGGTTATATTGCGGAGGAGCAGCAGCAGGCTTTGAAATTACCACCGCGTTGACAGTTTGGCGGCGTTCCGGTTTGTTCTGTCTCCTTGGACCATAAACATCACTAGCTTCCTTCTTGAAGGGCTTCTTTTCAGTACTCAAGGAGGCACCTTTCTGTATCTTCCCCGACTTGATACCAGCTTCTATCCTCTCACCGGTTAAGATCAGATCTGTAAACCCAGCAGAAGAATTCCCAATCAGATGGTTGAAGAATGGACCGGACAAGGTCCCCAAGAACATGTCGACAAGCTTACGGTCCGTCAAAGGTGGTTGCACCCTTCCAGACAGGTCTCTCCACTTTTGCGCATACTCCTTAAAACCTTCTCCCGTCCCTAGCGACATACCCTGGAGTTGGGTACGCGTAGGAGCGAGGTCGGAATTGTACTGATACTGCTTATAAAATGCAGTAGCCAAGTCCTCCCAGTTTCGAATACTGGCTCCATCCAGCTGATAGAACCATTCGAGTTGAGTCACTGAAAGACTATCCTGGAAGAAATGGATCCATAGATTCTTGTCTGCAGTGTAAGGTTGGATCTTCCTTACATATGATCTGAGATGCAGCTTAGGACAGTAAGCCCCGTCGTACTTCACAAAGGAAGGTGCCTTGAACTTGTGTGGGATCACCACCCCAGAAGATAAACCTAGATCTCCAAAATCCAACCCAGGCACGCGTTGGATCTCCATAGCACTTAACCGGTCCTCCAGCTGTTTGTACCTGTCCTCAGCAGGAGGGTATTGTTCATCATTGTAATATGTCTCGTTGTCGGAGACCACGGGACTAGGAACCTCTCTCCCTTGTGGGTTGTCTTTCCCAACAGATGGGGTAGTCAGCTCAGCTTCATTCTGCAGTGTATTCCCATATCTTCGTCCGGTATTGAACAAGACAGTCCTCTTCTTCTTCTTCTTCAAAAGCAGAGTCTTCAATTCCTGTTGTCCCTGGGCTAAGCTCATGACCAACTCTTGGAACTGGGCGTTCTGGGCCTGGAGGGCCTTGATAGCTTGTTCAGTAGTAGGCTCAGAAGACATGATGATTGCTGAAACAAACAGCGAAGAAGATTAAGCAACCTGTAGAAAAAGGGTACCTGTTATGCACATGATACATGATATGCTATTTATGCAATGCATTCAAGGGTTCGAAAATTCAAATTCGTTGTAGACAAAAAGGAACACACTTTATATTAAGAAATAATTTGTTCAGTACATCAGGGCCTCATGGGAAAAACATTACAAAATACTTAATCCCAAAAGACATTGCGCATCCTCTTTGGAGCAATGTAAGTGTTGAGGGTCTTTTCCTCGTGAAGTAGACGGGTGAGCTCCAAGACCTTCTTCTCACTGGCATGTAGACTGGTTTCAAGAGAATTCTGTTCTTCCTTGAGTTGGATCCAACTTTTTTGCATTTCTTCCCAAGATGTCGGCATGTCAGGATGTTGAATGGTGTATGGCACCTCTCCTTCCAAAACTGGCTCTTTGATCACGGGGAGAACATGAGGATATGGCATCACCAGCTTCTGGGAGCGGGCTCGTACCCACTTGAGATAAGGCTCAGGGGGGATGGAGTTATTGTGCCCTAGTTTCTTACTGTCCACCTTGTTAGGCATCCTCCAAGCTCTGATGAATCTCTGCCGAAGTCCTTGCGTATCGTTGTCGAAGTCAAAAACTATGTCAGGAATCAACATGTCATGAGGGCCATCCCTCAGAGCATATCCAAACTGTCTCAAAGCCATACATGGGTTGTAAGTAATGCCCCCCCTAATTCCAAGTAAAGGAACATTAGGAAACTCTCCGCAACGATCAATGATAGTGACATTTTCTCTGGACCGAGAACACCAATGTATATCAGCATGTGTAAGAGTCATTAATCGTTGTGACCATCTCAAACCTCGCTCGTTCTTCAAAACTGATTGTGGAAGGTGCGAAATAAACCACCTTGCTAGGAGAGGAGTGCAGCACATGAGAACACCTCTTTTTCTCATGGTTCGAGTGTAACATGAGTGGAGGATGTCCCCAAGCAACGTAGGTATGGGATTCCTGGACATGAAAATCTTGACAGCATTGATATCTATAAGCTGATCCGGATTCGGGAACAACACCAACCCATAGACAAGGAGTGCCACAACTTCTTCAAAGGCCTGCAGGTCAAGAGAATTCCAACGTTCTTGGGCCTTCTCAAATAGGAACTTTGCCAAGAATCCTTTGATACCACTTCTGATTTCCCAATGCCCCTTGATGTCAGATGGTTGCAGATGTAGTGCTTTAGCAACCTCTTCAAGTTTTGGTTCCCTTTCCGTACCGTTGTAGGGTAGTTGACTGAGAATGGGAACCTTCAGAAGCTGAGAAAACTCTTCCAAAGTAGGCACTAATTGATAATCCGGGAAAGTAAAACAGTGGTGCGAAGGGTCAAAGAACTGGAAGAGAACTTTTATCATATCTTCTTCAATGTTGGTGTTGACCAAGCTGATGAGTCTACCATGCCTTTCACTGAAGGAAGAGTTCTCGGGAATCCTGGATGTAAGCTCCTTAAGCTGAGGAGGGATCCTTACAAGGTTGATCTGAATTGTCTTTCTACGGAGAGATTCCATGTCCTACAAAACAAGAACAAAGATGAAGATTCGAATCCTTGAAGTGGTTAGTAGATGCATATGATGCTTTATGATGTTATGATAAAAGCACACCACAAGTATTCACAAAAGGCAAACATGATAAGGCACACAAGTCACACCAGACAGCCCTTAGAGTTTAGGCCAGCATGAGGTCTAGGTACTACCCTCTTGAAGTTGGTGGGCTCAAAACCTGTCCTATCAAAAGTAACCGGGTTCTAAGGAGCTCAATATCATTGGGTTATTTTCTATGTTCATTGTTTTGATTTAGCCACTGAACTGGCGATCAAAATATTCCAAGAAAACAACCCTCAATGAGTGTAGTATCGAGTATCTACCAACTTCGGACTGCACCAAAGTCGGTCATCTCACTACCCCTAAAGAGGCCAGGATGGTCAAGTAAGGTTCCTAAGGTCAGTTGATGCTTCACGACACCATGCGGCAGCCCCGTACTCTCCTTGACTTGACTCAAGGGTTACCGGTACTCACCAAAGTGCCACATCAACGTAGCAATTGCTTCAACCGTGTCGGTATACCCCACACAGTTCCCTCACAGTTTGTTGCTACTTCTGAAAGGGTATCCCCAGATCCGGGTTAGGATCTATGAAACTCCAAGACAATCCCACAATATTAAAGCAAACAAAGCAAGCAATTGAAAACATAAGAGTGGTCTAATCCTAAGGTACACCTCACTTATTTAAGTATCCCCAGCAGAGTCGCTAGTTCTGTGATCGGTGGAAATAGAACTGACTGTTTTAAAGCTGGTTCGCGAAATGTCGCGGTAAGCAAGATTCGCCACCGTCTTTTATGTTTTCCAACATGGAAAGGACAAAAGCACAGCAAAATTCCTTTTCGAGATATTTCTCGGTTCGGGAGGTAGATTTATAAAAAGGGAAGGTGTTAGCATCCTTTCTATCCGTGGTTATCCACGGACTCTTAGGTACTTGCTCACTATGTTTTCAAAAGATTGTTTGCTTTTCAAGTGTTTGTGGGTTTTGAAAAAAGTTTAGTTTGAAAAACTTCTAGGTAACTCTTGTATCAGTCCTCAAGAGTGTATGAAGTATTCGTTTGAAAACTTTTTGAAAGTGTAGGTGCGAAAAGTTGTTTTTTTTTTTTTTGAAAGAGCAAGTACCCAGGAGAAATCTACCTACTCTAAGGAATTAGGTTGTGTAAGAGTCCTTTAGATAGTACTATCCCACTATTGATAAGTAGGTAGCACCGTCGTTGGAGTTATTCGGGTCAATTCGATTAAAGGGACATGTGTGGTCACCAAAGCAATAGTAGGACGCTTTAGCGGTAACCCTAATGTCCTAGATCCTTTTTTATCCGAGGCAACCGTTTCGAGGCAACTGGATCTTTAGACAGGAGGGCGACCTCTAAAACACCCTATACTTGATGACCACGTCGAGGCAACCAGTGAGGCGTACCCTAGGAGTGGCATGTGCATGTGTGTTGTTTCGATTCATATTATCTTTGAACATGCATCTTTGTGAGCTACGGATTGATTTTATTTGTCATACAAGTCTTGCAGACATAATTAACAGTTAATGTTTATGCGGGAAATAAAGTGCGGAAAATGAATCTACGCTATTACAAGGCGTCGGGTTTTACATCGCCAAAAACATAACCCTTTGGAAAATAAATACGAGAAAGTAAAAGAAGCGATAAAAGCCTAATTAACTATTACATTTCCGGAGCAGATACATAAATATAATGAATTAAAATAAACATGCGCGCGAAAGATTGAATCGGGACGTCCTTAGGGTTTTGACCCTTTTTGAGAAAAGAATTGAAATTGGTCCTTTTTTGCAATTAAATTAACTATTAAACCTAATTTACTAATTAATTAATTATTTACAAGAAAAAGTATTTTTGTGGTTTTATGTTTTTAATGAAATAAAATAAAAAAAGAAATAAAAGTGTCAAAAGAAAAACCCTAGGTCTAATTTATTTTTATTTATTGTAAAAGAAAATTAAAATTAAACCTAATTAAACTAAATTAATTTAAGTTAGTGTTTATTTACAAAATAATTAAACTAAAGTGAGATTAATAATAATAAATAAAATATTTACATTTTTTAGTTTTCTGAATTTTTATTGTGAAAAATTAATTATGTTAATTTTAGTGATAATAATAATAAATTAGAAAAATAATTAATAAATAAACTAGAAAATATAAAATAAAAAGGAAAAGGAATGAACCAAGGGGGTCCTGGGCCCAAAAGGGGGTGAAGAAGTGATTCCAGCCCATTAAGCTTTGAGCCACGTTGGACTTTCTGGATCAGGTGTGCAAGCATTGACTGGGGATCATGGTGGTTATCATTTCTTGGCCTTTGGATGCATGCCTGTAGCCACTTGGCATGTGGAGCGCTGGAGGTATATGGTGGAACCTTATTGGGAATCTGCACAGGATCATGTTAAACAAAATATGAAACAATTATTTGGGGGACCTGGGATTCGAACCCAGGTCCCAATGATCAATACACAAGCGCCTTGGCCATCTGAGCTGCACGTTTCAATTGTTATCATAATAATAAGTGGATAATATATTGGTGAATCAATACATATGCCTAACAAAAATAAAAAAAGCGCGCGATTGTTTAAAAGGGCGAATGGGAGAATGACGTGTGGTCGTCTTCTCCAAATCCCTGGTTCAGTTACCTGCGGATTTTTATCCACAGGAAAGTCCGTAGGCTCTTTCCTAAAACCATCCCTAGGCTGCAAAAATGCCATCCAAGCCCATGGTCAGGATCGTCCATGTCCCCTGAGTCCATCCATGCTTATGGTTTGTTCTAATTTCACCTGGAAACAAAATACCTAAAAACAACAAAGACAAACCCTAGGCACGGGTATTGTCATATAAGGCCTAAAAATGAAATTGAATAATGCCATTAGGTTAGAAATCAAACAAGGAACACAAATATGCCAATGCTTTTGAGAAAAAGTGCAAGAATGGAGAATCACGATTCATGTTCAGAGGCGAGTTTGTGATGACTTACAGTGTTGTATAGGTGGTCTTAGGATGTGTTTGTGATCGCTTTAGCTTCAGAGGGTGGCAAGGAAGGGAACCACGTTCTTCTTTTGGTCTGAAAACTCCTCCTACCTTGTTCTTGATCCCACACTTTTCCAACAATTTTCCACTTTTGCTCTGGCCGTTTTAGCAATGTCTAGGTCGTGAATCCTATTGGTACTGCTTGCTTATGTATATGAGAACAAAATTAGGTCAAAAGCTGGGCCTTAATCTTGGTGTATTGAAGTTTGGAGATTTGGTTGACCACCATTAAAGACCTTTCCATATTTGGTTCAAATCTAGGATTTTATGCACAAAAAAGGCTTAGCACGAATTGGTTAGCTGGCATATGCCATATAAAAGCTATTCAAATCACAAAGATGTTATTCCATTAATTTTTAGATTTTATTTGAATTATTATGGATTTAAAATGAATTAAATCAATAAAAATTAAATAAAATGGAAAAATAAATGTTTGATCCTGAAATTAATCATGGGACACGTGTGTGGAATGACAAGGCTGAATCAAGTGGAAGAAAGTGGGCCCTTTTGTCAAAAATTGAAGTTTTAAGGATAGTTGACTTTTGCAAATTCATAAAAATTTCCCAACTTCTCCAATGCATATCTTGCTCAATTTTGATCATATGAACATGTTCTTGGACATTTTGAAAAGGTCTTGAAGTCCTCTAACCAATGCCTTTGGTCCCATGTCATTTAGATTTACCAATCTCAAGTTATGGTCTTTGACTTAAAGTGCATTTTTGTTGACTTTTGAAATTGACCTATAATGTAGAAATTGATAACTTTTTGTGAGAGCATTTCTTGGACTTGGAATGTGAAGATGAGTTGTAGGAAATGTCATCCCCTTCAAAATGAGAATTGGATGGTATTTTTCTGATGAACCATGAAAACGTTATGCCTTGGTCAAGTTACAGTTGACTTTTCAACTGTCCAAAAATAGCAACTTTTGCATCTTTGATGATTTTTGAGCCATGCTTGTGGAATCATGATCAAGACTTGATCAAATGATGATTGTGTGCTCAAAATAAGATGTTGACCAAAATTTTTGACTTTTGACTGTAAAATGACCATTTTACCCCTGCATTTGATTGTGAACCAAATAGGGCTTTTGGCTGTGCAATTTGATGCTGTGAGACTTGAGACTTGACATGTAGATGCTTGGCAATGTATATAGGCCCATGGGACTTGATTGGACCACTGAAATCCTCAAATTCATTGAAGGAACCAAAACCCTAATTTTGACTGGCTTAGGAGGCATTTGGACTGTGCAATCCTTGAGTAATCTTGAACCATTTGAAGATGATTCTTGACAAACTTTGAAGAATATGGGAGGGCAAATTTTGGGGTACAACACCCGCTATCTGTTTGTTGTTTTTACAGGTGAATGAAGAAGATGATTGCATGTTGATACATGGTTGGCTGGTTTGAAATATGGCGCGCGTTTTATTGTTTCCAGCATATGCGTTGTTTTTCTTATATTATTTTCATTGCTTGTTATAATTACAAATACATGCGCATGGCTCAGTGGAAGATGATGTGTTTGGCAACCATTGGGACCTGGGTTCGATTCCCAGGTCCCCCAAAATAATTGTTTCATATTTTTTATAACCTAATCACATGCAGGCTTCCTAAATGTACCCCACCATGCGTCTCCAGCATCCAGGCGCCAAGTGGCCACAAATGTGAATCCAAAGGCCAGAGATGGAGGATCATGGTGTTCCTCAGTCAACATGCATGTAGACCATTCAGAAAGTCAACGCAGGCTTGGGGTTAATGGGCTTGAAATCTGCTAACAAAACCTCCATTTGGGTCCAACACCCCCCCTGGTTTCTATTTCTTTTTTTTATTTTCTTTCTTTTTGTTTTCTTTTAATAATTATTATTACTATTATCTAATTAATTCATAAATTATTTTTTTCACAATAAAATTCAGAAAACCTAAAAATTATTTTTATTAATCTAAATTACTTTTTGTAAATAAATGTAAATTAATCAATTTAGTCCTTTTTATTAATTAGGTTAACTTTGACTCTTTTTTTTTTACAAATATAAAATAAATTTAGAACTAGGGTTTTCTTGACTTTTAATTTCTTTTATTTTTATTTTCATTAAAACATAAAAAACACAAAAACATTCTTCTTTTAATTAATTAATTAATTAGTTTTAGGGTTAATGTTTAATTAAATGCAAAGGACCAAATTTCTTTCTTTTCTCAAAAAGGGTCAAAACCCTAAGGACGTCCCGATTCAATTCTTTCGCGCGCATATTTTTAATTCATTATTTATTTGATCATATTTATGTATCTGGTTCCGAGAATGTAATAGTTAATTAGGATTTTATCGCTTTCTTTTACTTTCCGCATTTTATTTTCAAGGGTTATGTTTTTGGCGATGTAAATACCCGATGCCTTGTAATAGCGTAGATTCAATTTTCCGCAATTTATTTTCCGCACTATTAACTGTTAATTATGCATGCAAGACCTGCTTGAAAAATAAAATCAATCCGTAGCTCACAATGATGCATGTTCAAAGATAATCTTAATTGAAAAACAACACACGTGTATATGCCACTCCTAGGGTACGCCTCACTTGGTTGCCTCGACGTGGTCGTCAAGTATAGGGTGTTTTAGAGGTCGCCCTCCTGTCTAAAGATCTAGTTGCCTCGAAACGGTTGCCTCGGATAAAAAGTATCTAAGACATTAGGGTTACCGCTAAGGCGTCCTACTATTGCTTTGGTGACCACACATGTCCCTTATAATCGAATTGACCCGAATAAATCCAACGACGGTGCTACCTACTCCTCAATAGTGGGATAGTACTGTCTAAAGGACTCTTACACAACTTAATTTCTTTTGAGTAGGTAGAGGTTCTCAGATACTTGCTCTTTCAAAACAAAAAATACTTTTCGCACCTACACTTTTCTGACAAAAGTTTTCAAACAACACTTCATACACTCTTGATGACAGATACAAGAGTTAAATCGATGTTTTCAAACAAACTTTTTTCAAAACCCACAAACACTTGAAAAGCAAACAATTTTTGAAAACATAAGTGAGCAAGTACCTAAGAGCCCATGGATAACCATGGATAGAAAGGGTGTTAACACCTTCCCTTTCTATAATCTACCTCCCGAACTGAGAAACATCTCGAAAAGGAATTTTGCTGTGCTTTTGTCCTTTCCTTGTTGGAGAAAATAAAAGACGGTGGCGACTCTTGCTTACCGCGACATTTCACGAACCAGCTTAAAAAACAGTCAGTTCTATTTTCACCGATCACAGAACTGGCGACTCTGCTGGGGACTTTAATAAGTGAGGTGTACCTTAGGATTAGATCATTCTATGTTTTCAATTGTATGCCTTGTATACTTTAATTTTGTGGGCTTGTATCGGAGTTTTATAGATCCTAACCCAGATCTGGGGAATACCCTTTTAGGTAGCATAAGTTGTGAGGGACCTGTCCGGCGTAGACCGACACGGGTGAAGCAGTGGCTACATTTGTGTGACACCTTGGTCTGTACCGATATCCCTTGTGTTGCAACGAGGAGAATATGGGTCTTCTGAGGAGTCGTTAAGCACCAACCGACCTTAGAACCCTAAATTGACCCAACTTGGCCATAGAACAGTAGCAGTATGCTACACTCATTGAGGCTAAACTCTCGCGATGGTTCTGGCCGCAAGAAAAGATTGCGAAGCTGGAGTTATGATCGATTGAGGATAGTCAGTGATATTGAGATCCTCTAGAACCCGGTTACTATTTTCTAGGACAGGTCTTAACCAACGAAACTGAAAGAGGGTAGTACTTAAACTTCATGCTGGCCTAAACTCTAAGGGTTGTCTTGTGTGACTTGTGTGCCTTCAAACTTGAACTACTTGCACATTCTTGTTATCTGACAACATGAGTTCCTTGCAGGTTTTGTTTACAGTCCTTAATCTGGGCTTATAACAGGGTTTACTTACATCACTCCACGCTTAGCATAACATCATACCATCATACCATTGCATACATCCTGCATAAGGACTAACCCATTTCAAGGATCTCAAGGGTCTGTGATGCAGGTCATGATGAATCAAAAAGTCTAGCAAGGGGCAAAGGGGATTTATTTTCCTCTAGCCAAGGTTGTTCAGAAATCCAAACATGACAACTTGAGTCAAGGGCTATGACCCACTCGATATGGTGAGCCTTGACTCTTGAAGAAGGACTCTCAACAACAGGAAGTTCCTTCAATCAAGCTACAACATTCAAATTCTAACAATTTTCTTGTTTACCCCGCGAGATCCTTGAAAATATTGCATACATCATACATATCATTGCATAATAGGTACTCTTTTACAGGTCACTTATCCTCTTCGCTCTTTATTTCAACAATCATCATGAATCCTGAACCTTCCGCTGAACAAGCTATCAAGGCCCTCCAGGCCCAGAATGCCCAGTTCTAGGAGTTGGCTATGAGCCTAGCCTAGGGTCAACAGGAGTTGAAGACTCTGCTTATGAAGAAGAAGAAGAGGACTGTTTTGTTCAACACTAGACGCAGATCTGGGAATGGATCACAAAATGAGGTTGAGCTGACTACCCCATCTGTAGGGAAAGACAGCCCACAAGAGAGAGAGGTTCCTAGTCTCGTGGTCTCCGACAACGAGACGGATTTTAATGATGAACAGTACCCTCCTGCGGAGGACAGGTACAAACAGCTGGAGGACCGCTTAAGTGATATGGAGATACAGAAAGTGCCCGGCCTGGACTTCGAAGATCTAGGTCTATCCTCTGGGGTGGTGATTCCCCACAAGTTCAAGGCACCTGCCTTTGCAAAGTACGACGGAGCTTCCTGTCCTAAGCTGCACCTCCGATCGTATGTAAGGAAGATCCAACCGTACACTGCTGACAAGAATTTATGGATCCATTTCTTCCAGGAAAGTCTTTCAGGGACTCAACTCGAATGGTTCTATCAGCTGGATGGAGCCAGTATTCGTAACTGGGAGGACTTGGCTACTGCATTCTACAAGCAGTATCAGTATAATTCCGACCTCGCTCCTACGCGTACCCAACTCCAGGGTATGTCACTAGGGACGGGTGAAGGATTCAAGGAATATGCGCAAAAGTGGAGAGACCTTACTGGAAGGGTGCAACCACCTCTGATCGACCGTGAGCTCGTTGATATGTTCTTGGGGACCCTGTCTGGTCCTTTCTTCAACCATCTGATTGGGAATTCTTCTGCTGGGTTTACAGATTTGATCTTGACCGGGGAGAGGATTGAAGCTGGTATCAAGGCTGGAAAGATTCAAGAAGCTGCACCTTCTGATGCTCATAAAAAGCCTTATCATGGAAAAAAAGAGGCCAATGTTGTGCATGGTAAAAAGAGTCGTCATGATCAACACGTAGGGGCAACCCAGATCTCCAATCCTATGCCTGCTCAGCAAGGACAGGGGCAGCAACGTAAGGAGGTCGCACCCAAAAGACAGTTCACTAAGATCAACATGTCACTGGCTCAAGCGCTATAGCAAATGTTGAAGGCAGGGCTAATTACTTTAAGGGCTCCTCTTCGGAATCCAAACACTTCTGCTCCTAACTATCATCCCAACAAAAGGTGCGCATACCACTCTGATAGCCCGGGGCATACCACGGACAACTGTTGGGCTCTGAAGAACAAGGTCCAAGACATGATTGATGCCAAGGAAATCCAGTTTGAAGCACCAGAGACTCCAAACATAATAACTGCTCCTTTGCCAAATCATTGAAGGCTTTTGTTTTATTTGAAATTCCGAGTTGTGTTTTTCTTTGCTTATACAAACAATTAATGTCATAGCAAACTCTTTTATTCCATTAATGCATTGCATATGTCTGTTCTGAATCAATATATTCGTATTCACTATATTCAAACTGCTTTCATTTTTTGTGATGTTCAACATTCGATTAATAGTTCTAAGCCTCTTGAGGGAGGATGATGAAAACGATACCATGATCTTTACAGTATGCTTTTGAATAAACCCCGCTGATGAGGTACAGGCATTGTTTCAAATCCTAAACATTGGAGTTATAAGGAAGATAATCCCTCGTCAACCCCCTTTGAGCCAAAGAGTCGGAGTTTTTCTTTTCAAAAATTAAAAACCCTTAATCATAACCTGGGGCAGGGTAGTTCTCTCAGTTGATCCAGGTGCACAATGAATGGCATCAAAGGAGTCCTTCCAAAACAAAAGACAGTGATGGTTCCGAATAATCATAAAGACAGGCAGTCATTATCCCTCAGAAATAAAAGCCCATTAAAGTCAAAACCTATGAAGGAGACTTACAAAACTGGGGCATCCCGCTGACTGTAAATACAAAAAAGAAACAGTTCAGGCAAAAGACAGGGATAATAAAATCAAAAAGAAAGAGGTCCTACAAACTCTCAACAAAAAGAAATGACTTCCTATTCAAAATAAACTATCAGTATCCGAACCATCACTGGAATATCAAAGCAAAGACTCAAACAAGATCTAATGCACGATTAGCTGAGTTTAGGATCGAAGAACATCACGAAGAGCGGGTGGGTACAAATAAAATTTGAGCCTTTATCCTTTGTTTCTTAAACCGTGAACCAAGCCACGCTACAACCCTTAAAAGTCCTAGCTGAAGCATGGGTTAGTTCAAAAGCATATTGTTACGAAAGGTATCCTGACTCCTTAAGGCTTGCGGTAAAATAATGAGTTGACATCACATTTTACAAAATTCACTGGTTTTACTGAAAAAATGCATTTCCAAAAACTTCAAGACATACATAAGCTTTGAATTTTTAACATAACTTTGTTTGCATATGACTTTTTGTTCGAACAACAAAGAAATTCGCACGAAGAATATCTAGTGAACAAAAGCACTTCCAACCAAGAGGCCGGCATGATCATTGTCCATCATCTGGGGCAGTTAAGTCAAGATTCATAGAATCTCTCAAATGCCAAATAGCCAGGGGCAGATCTCCATCTGAATCAACTGGGGCATTGGGCCTGAACTCCAGGGACAAATCTGGTATGATCAAACATCTTCTGGTCACATGGCAAACACAACAACGGGGGCACCTCCCTACATCCTGAGAGCCTGGACATAGTCGAAAAATACTTCGCATAATTAAAGACCCGCTAGGTTGACACACCTAGGCCAAAATAAGGGCTTCCCGGCGAACCAAAAGGGTTCGGGCAAAAATAAGGGATGAAAATATAAAAAAATCTGTACACCCAGCAAGTCGAAAACCTGAAAAGGCGGCTTGGGCAAAAATGGGTATCCCGATGGACTGAAAACCCGAAAGGCGGTCCAGGCAAAAATTAGGGATCAAAGCGTACGACTATGTCCCGTCATCTCGTCACTTGCCTATCATAAGAAGATTTGTCAATCAGCAGTTATCAAGCACCTCCACAAGTATCTTCTCCCACGGAAGCTGGGGCAATAAGAATTGGTCGAGCTGTACAAGCTGCTCTGTCCTCCAGGTACCAAGGTATATTCGGCTGAAGAATGTAACCCGGATATCTTCAGTCCCCGCAGAGTAAGACAAGATTCGGCAATGCTCTCCCCCGAGCAGAGTTGGTCTCCCGTCAGCCCTAAAAAGGCACAATATCCCTAGCAAGTCAGCAACGCTCTCCCCAAGTAGAGTTAGTCTACTGTCAACCCCAAGGAAGTTGGGTATCCCTAGAAGATCTCAATATTCCCCAGCGGAGTATACAGATGTTCCTAAGCAAGCATCCCCGACAGTCTTAATATAAGATTGTTCCCCGGCGGAATACAGACACCCAGTGGAGCCACTTCCCCAGTACAATCCAAAAGTTTCCCCAGGAGAGTTGAATCATCCGCCCCAATAGATTCTGGAAGCTTATCCCCAGTAGAGTCTGGAAGCTTATCCCCAGTAGATTCTGGAAGCTTATCCCCTGCAGAAAGCATCTCCCGGGCTTTATTCAGAAGATTATTCCCCACTAGAGCCTATAACTGGGTTATCCTCAGCTAATTACCATGGAAAGATCGTCCTCGGCGAAGTTCTTCCTATCCCCCAGCGGAGTTCATCAAAATCCCTCAACAAAACTTATCAACAGGAATCCCCAGCGGAGTTATCATCAAATTCTCAGTGCAGTATCTCTTCCCACAGAGTAATTCCCCGCAGAGTAATCTCTTCATCAAGTTTATTCCCCAACAGAGTCATCTTCTCCTACCGGTTTATTCTTGCAACCATCATCCCCAGCGGAAATGAAGAACTCTACTCTTCCACATCAGCCCAGGATTCAACAAACTTCCCAGCATTCGTCAAGGATTTATTTTCCTAGACGAAAATACATTCATAGACATTTCACATTTCATACATCCTGCTTACATACATGATAAAGTGCATACGACACTATCTCATTTATTTTTGAACATCATGACATCATTCACTTCATACATCATGACATTGCATACAACTGATGTTTTTCCTTTTTAGGAAAAAGGTCAATCCAAAGATGATTACTATCAACTGTCGCAGTTCCAGATTTGATACCTGTATCTAGCCAGGGCATATCTGTGAGCGACTAATTCCAGATTCGATACCTGTATCTAGCCAGGGCATATCTGTAGATGACTAATTCCAGATTCGATACCTGTATCTAGCCACGGCATATCTGTGAGTGATTGATTGTAGATCTATACCTGAAACCAGACAGGAAAGTTATCTATGTTAAAGAGATTTCAGAGATGGCTTAGA
Source organism: Vicia faba (assembly GCA_948472305.1). Classification (NCBI taxonomy): domain Eukaryota; kingdom Viridiplantae; phylum Streptophyta; class Magnoliopsida; order Fabales; family Fabaceae; genus Vicia; species Vicia faba. The sequence goes on from OX451740.1 coordinate 67,064,253, forward strand.
GATGTTCCAGACCCGGATGCTATTCTATCGCTTATTCAAAGTTTCTTCCCAGAAATGGCTTAGAGATGCTCCAGATATGGATGATGTTCTTTTGCTTATTCAAAGTTTCTTCTCAGAGATAGCTTGGAAATGCTCCAGATATGGATGATATTCTTTTGCTTATTCAGAGTTTCCTTTCGGAGATAGCTTGGAAATGCTCCAGATATGGATGCTATTCTTTTGCTTATTCAGAGTTTCCTTTCGGAGATAGCTTGGAAATGCTCCAGATATGGATGCTATTCTTTTGCTTATTCAGAGTTTCCTTTCGGAGATAGCTTGGAAATGCTCCAGATATGGATGCTATTCTTTTGCTTATTCAGAGTTTCCTTTCGGAGATAGCTTGGAAATGCTCCAGATATGGATGCTATTCTTTTGCTTATTCAGAGTTTCCTTTCAGAGATAGCTTGGAAATGCTCCAGATATGGATGCTATTCTTTTGCTTATTCAGAGTTTCCTTTCAGAGATGGCTTAGAGATACTCCAGATCCGGATGTTATTCTATTGCTTATTCATATTTCTCTCCAGAGATGGCCTAGAGATGCTCCAGATTCGGATGTTATTCTATTGCTTATTCAGAGATTCCTTCTAGAGATAGTTCAGTTGCGACCCAGACATGGCGATATTCTGATACTTATTCAAGATTTCCTTTTAGAAATAGCTTAGAAATGCTCCAGATTCGGATGTTATTCTATCGCTTATTCAGGTTTCCTTTCAGAGATAGCTTAGAGATGCTCCAGACCCAGATGCTATTATATTGTTTAGTCCAGATTCATTCAAAAGACATTCCAGATACGATCCAGATTCGGATGACACTCTGTCACTCACTCAGATACAATATGGATATACCCCAGACGCGGCAGTCATTCTACTATTTATTCAGACGTCAGCAATTAGATATAGACTAGATATGCTCCAGACACGGAAGCTATTCTATTTCTTATTCAGATTCAACTATCCATTACACTTCCAAATGGCATCTATAAGCCCATTCCCGACAAGGTTCTGTCACATCTCCAGATGGCATCTATAAGCCCATCCTCCTATCCATCACCTCTCCAAATGGAATCTATAAGCCCATTCCCGCCATCACATTGCTGATATCACACTATGCGAGTGCAAATTTCTGGGCACTCTAGTGTTCAATCATCTTCCACCTTCGGATCACGAAAGGCACACAAGCCAATCTACATCCTCAGGTCTAAGAAGATTGAACAGGGGCAACTGTTGTACCCCAAAATTTTCCCTCCCATATTCTTCAAGATTTATCAAGAATCATCTCCAAATGGTTCAAGACTTCTCAAGGGTTGCACAGCCCAACTGCCTCCTAAGCCAGTCAAAATTAGGGTTTTGGTCCTTTCAGTGAATTTGAGGTTTTCAATGGCTCAATCAAGTCCCATAGGCCTATACACATTGTCAAGCATCTACATGCCAGGCTTCAAGGTTCACAGCATCAAATTGCACAGTCAAAAGCTCCATTTGCTTCATAGTCAACTGCAGGGGTAAAATGGTCATTTTGCAGTCAAAAGTTAGAATTTTTGGTCAACATATTATTTTGAGCCCACAATCATCATTTTATCAAGTCTTGATCATGATTCCACAAGAATGGCTCAAAAATCACCAAGATGCAAAAGTTACTATTTTTGGACAGCTGAAAAGTCAACTGTATCTTGATCAAGGCATAACTTTTTCATGGTTCATCAGAAAAATCCCATCCAATGCTCATTTTTAAGGGGATGACATTTCTTACAACTCATTTTCACATTCCAAGTCCAAGAAATGCTCTCACAAAAAAGTTATCAATTTCTACATTATAGGTCAATTTCAAAAGTCAACAAAAATGCACTTTAAGTCAAAGACCATAACTTGAGATTGGTAAATCCAAATGACATGGGACCAAAGTAATTGGTTAGAGGACTTCAAGACCTTTCCAAAATGTCCAAAAACATGTTCATATGATCAAAATTGAGCAAGATATGCATTGGAGAAGTTGGGAAATATTTGTGAATTTGCAAAAGTCAACTTTGCTCAAAACACATCATTTTTGCTAACGGGCCTCAAATTCCTTCTTGAAACTTTGTCCAAGGCTTATGCACGACCCATTGAGATTAAATTGAATTATTTTCTTATTTTTATTAATTAATTAGTTTTTTAATTGATTATTAATTCATTTAATTCATTTAATTGTAGGAAAATACCAAGATATGATTTCCAAATCTTTTTGTGAAGCAAAAGTGGTCAACATATGCTGGAGATTTCGTGTATCAATCAAGGGGACCAAAATCTCTCAATTTGGCAAGGTTTCTTAATCAAAAAGATGCTAAAAGATTTGATTGAAAATCAAATGTTGAAACCATAATGCAATGGATTTCTTGGCTAGAAGTTAACCTAATTCCCTTCCATTATAAGTATTGAAGCTAACCCTAATGCCTGCAACGTGAAAAGCTGCTGCAAAAAGCCATAACCAATTCCAAAAAAGTCAAGAAAATCTCAAAACTGTTTTCTCACTCCAAGGCCAATTCAATACTTTTAATTGCTTCTAATACATTGCAGGGATCCCCAGGAACATATTGCAATCGAAATCAAGCCTTAAAGCTCAAGAAACGCGCAAGAACAGTCCCACGGTTTGTCAATATTTTTCAGAATCGAAACTCACATTTTATGCATCATTAACATGTTATAATCATTGCTTTGCATTGCTAAAACCTCTTTGAAGCTAATGCTATTGGTTAATTGCGTTATAGTGTACAGAATCAAGAATCACCATTGAAGAAATCTAGGGTTCCTAAGCTTGAAATTTGGGGATTTAGTAACCAGGAAAAATTAAGCTTCATGATGCACATGACTGAATTCGTGAGAATCATACGAATCTAACAGGACCATCGCGCCCTATTTATATAGCTTCTACGCCTAATCGCTATTTTTGGTCATACTATTTTGTGGGGGTTAAAAACCCCCGCTATCTGTTTGTTGTTTTTACAGGTGAATGAAGAAGATGATTGCATGTTGATACATGGTTGGCTGGTTTGAAATATGGCGCGCGTTTTGTTGTTTCCAACATATGCGTTGTTTTTCATATATTATTTTCATTGCTTGTTATAATTACAAATACAGGCGCATGGCTCAGTGGAAGATGATGTGTTTGGCAACCATTGGGACCTGGGTTCGATTCCCAGGTCCCCCAAAATAATTGTTTCATATTTTTCTAACCTAATCACATGCAGGCTTCCTAAATGTACCCCACCATGCGTCTCCAGCATCCAGGCGCCAAGTGGCCACAAATGTGAATCCAAAGGCCAGAGATGGAGGATCATGGTGTTCCTCAGTCAACATGCACGTAGACCATTCAGAAAGTCAATGCAGGCTTGGGGTTAATGGGCTTGAAATCTTCTAACAAAACCTCCATTTGGGTCCAACACCCCCCCTGGTTTCTATTTCTTTTTTTTATTTTCTTTCTTTTTGTTTTCTTTTAATAATTATTATTACTATTATCTAATTAATTCATAAATTATTTTTTTCACAATAAAATTCAGAAAACCTAAAAAATATTTTTATTAATCTCAATTACTTTTTGTAAATAAATGTAAATTAATCAATTTAGTCCTTTTTATTAATTAGGTTAACTTTGACTCTTTTTTTTTACAAATATAAAATAAATTTAGAACTAGGGTTTTCTTGACTTTTAATTTCTTTTATTTTTATTTTCATTAAAACATAAAAAACACAAAAAAATTCTTCTTTTAATTAATTAATTAATTAGTTTTAGGGTTAATGTTTAATTAAATGCAAAGGACCAAATTTCTTTCTTCTCTCAAAAAGGGTCAAAACCCTAAGGACGTCCTGATTCAATTCTTTCGCGCGCATATTTTTAATTCATTATTTATTTGATCATATTTATGTATCTGGTTCAGAGAATGTAATAGTTAATTAGGATTTTATCGCTTTCTTTTACTTTCCGCATTTTATTTTCAAGGGTTATGTTTTTGGCGATGTAAATATCCGACGCCTTGTAATAGCGTAGATTCAATTTTCCGCAATTTATTTTCCGCACTATTAACTATTAATTATGCATGCAAGACCTGCTTGAAAAATAAAATCAATCCGTAGCTCACAATGATGCATGTTCAAAGATAATCTTAATTGAAAAACAACACACGTGCACATGCCACTCCTAGGGTACGCCTCACTTGGTTGCCTCGACGTGGTCATCAAGTATAGGGTGTTTTAGAGGTCGCCCTCCTGTCTAAAGATCCAGTTGCCTCGAAACGGTTGCCTCGGATGAAAAGGATCTAAGACATTAGGGTTACCGCTAAGGCGTCCTACTATTGCTTTGGTGACCACACATGTCCCTTATAATCGAATTGACCCGAATAACTCCAATGACGGTGCTACCTACTCCTCAATAATGGGATAGTACTGTCTAAATGACTCTTACACAGCTTAATTTCTTTTGAGTAGGTAGAGGTTATCAGGTACTTGCTCTTTCAAAACAAAAAATACTTTTCGCACCTACACTTTTCTGACAAAATTTTTCAAACAACACTTCATACACTCTTGAGGACAGATACAAGAGTTAAATCGAAGTTTTCAAACAAACTTTTTTCAAAACCCACAAACACTTGAAAAGCAAACAATTTTTGAAAACATAAGTGAGCAAGTACCTAAGAGCCCATGGATAACCATGGATAGAAAGGGTGCTAACACCTTCCCTTTCTATAATCTACCTCCCGAACCGAGAAACATCTCGAAAAGGAAATTTGTTGTGCTTTTGTCCTTTCCTTGTTGGAGAAAATAAAAGACGGTGGCGACTCTTGCTTACCGCGACATTTCGCGAACCAGCTTAAAAAACAGTCAGTTCTATTTCCACCGATCACAATAACTCATTGTGTTATACCCCAAAATTTCCCCTCTCATCTATCAAGTAATCTCTCATAAGATCTCCTTAGATTCAAGACTGCACAAGGGTTGATCAGCTCAAGACACCTCATCAAGCACTGATGACTGAAAATTAGGGTTTGAGATTGCACAAGGACAATTGAAATTTTAATGCCTCTTATGACTTTCATGGATAATTTTGGACCCTCGGGATTGCTCATATCAAGTTTCAAGTCTTGGATCACATTTTTGTTCAGTCAATTGATCAGTTGACCTAAAAATCAACTGTATTGGGGAAAAAGTTAATTGTGGTCAATTTGTAGTCAAACTTCATAATTTTTTATCCATATCTACATCATGAACCTATATATTGTTATTTGAGCAAGTTTGGATCACAATTCCTCAAGAAATTTGATCAGATCATCAAAAGGGAAAAATGGTCAAAATTAGGGTTTTGACTAAGAAGATGCAATTTCTGATTTTTGACCTAGCAAATGTTTGATTGATTCAAGGCATGACATCAAGGTTTAAAATGAATCATTTTGACCTAATGGCATGGCTCAAAACACTGCTCAAGATCAATTGATTGACAGATGAATTTTCAGTCAACTGATCAAAAGTCAACTGTAAACTGAAAAGTCAAACTTTGACTTTTTGGTCAAAATCAAGTTTAAAAGATCACAATTCATCAAAACATGTCAAAATATGAAACTTGTTCATCAAGAAATCAAAAAGTCAAGATTTTATTTTGAAAAGTCAAAATTTCTAAACTTAGAAATTTTTCTAAGTGTTGAAATTTTCATATTTTTTCACAACTTTGAGCTAATTTTCCATCATGATGCAAGAGGATTCAAAGGAAACTTCCAACATGAAAGTTGTATATCTAAATGATATATAAAACATTGTAGAATACAACTTCTCCTAGAAATGTATGTATTTCAATTTATGATTTTGTGAATACATGTTCATGAAACTTGGAAACTTAGTGAAATTTTGCCCTAGTTTAGGCAGGATTTTGACCTAACTTCATGGTAATTTTTCACATAGTTCCAAGAGGAATTTTAAAAAATGTCCAACATGGAGGTTGTATAGGATGTTACAATATTTCCAAAATGTCCAAGAACTCATTAAGATCATGTTTGAGCAAAGAGAATCGAAGACAAGAAGTTGAACATTCATTCTTGAATTATAGGTCATTTCCATGATGAACAAGAATTCAAATCTCAAGCCCATGCTGCATGAATCTTACTTTACATGCTTCTAACCTCTAAATCTATCAATAATCAGAAGATTACACAACTATTTAAGCTATGATCCAAGTGTTTGAGTCATTGTCCAAGTGATTATTCCATTAATGGAACAAAGTTCACACTTCCATTTTGGAAAAGGGAATTTAATCACAAAGTAAATGCATAGAGCTCCTAACTTATTTCATCTAAACACAAGCAATGTCAAAGGAAAAAGAAACATGTCGAGAGCCTCCCATAAACTCAGGCCATGCTTGTACTATGCCTTGAAACCATGTTTTCCACTTTTCTTCAAAATCAAGTAACATAGCCATAACTCTATATCTCACAGTTTTGTCAACCTCAAGGGCTCTAACCTTTTTCATATAACCATACAAGTTATTTGCAAGCTAACACACGATTTGAAACACTTCCAAACTCCCTGAAAACTCAAATTGCACAAAAACTCCATTGTTGTGCAGAACCTGGCCAAAAACTTCCATCTCTTAAACCACCCGTCTGTTTCCTCTCTAAATCATCTCAAAAGCTTCCTCACAGCAAATACAAACCATCCATGTCCCTGTTACACGACTGTAACTCCATTTCCATCATCCTCCATAACCAAAAACAGAGCATTGTAGTTGTACTTCTCCTGGCCATTTAAGCCAATCTCAGCTCAAGCTAAGCATTGCATTAGCTGAAGAAGTGAAAAACACAAGAAGGGGGTTGAATTGTAAAACTTGAAATCAAATGCAGACAACACGTTATTTTTATCCTGGTTCATTTGATCTCAAACTACTCCAGTCCACCCGTCAAGGTGATTTCGCCTCTCTCCAACGAGGTCTTAATCCACTATATTCAACTGAATATTACAACTGCTTTAACAACTGCTAAAGCCTTCTTGAGTCTAAACCACAAACTGGTTTCTCAAGGAAATTCTTTCTTATAGATAAATGAATACTATGTGTGTTGAATGTTTTCTCCAAAAACTTTATATCACAACTGTGATAATACACAAATTAAGCTTAGGTGAAACTAAGATGCTATAACTAAAGAGTAAGCAATTTGAGAGATATAGCAAGCTGTATGAGTGAGGATGAAGATGATTTGCTTTTTGCGTGTAAAGAGTTGTAGAGCATTAGCCAATTCATTTCTCACTGACTTGTTTATATAGCCTTTGGAAAAGATACGTTGTAGTCAATTATTCCATTTCAATGCCCATTACGTTATTTCCATATTGAGAAGATCTTTGTCTTGGAATACAGCCGTTGGTAATAAAGTGTCTTGAATGCACAGTACCGTTGTCAATTAAGCATGTTATTGGCTTTGGCTTATTCTGACGCTTCTAGGTGCTGATGATATTTTTTTGGTCTTGATCAGAGTTTAGAGTATGTTAAGCGCAAATCTGTTCATCAAGCTTCAGCGTAAGCACATGCTTTGATCTTCTGATGCTGGCATATGATATTTCATCTTCTGATGTTGGCATATGATATTTCATCTTCTGATGTTGATGTTGACATTCTTATGCTGATATCCATCAGAGTTTCTGTAAATGCACAATATAATTTTTAGGTAGCATATATGTCTCATATGAATTATACAATTTATTTAATCTAGCATTTTGTTATCATCAAAACTTTGACTTAGGGTAGTAAATTCAAACTTTGTTCTAACAATCTCCCCCTTTTTGATGATGACAAAAACCGGATATTTTCAATTGAAATTTAAAGAAAAAATATCAGAGATAACCAAATAATAAATTTGTATCAGCGATAAACAGAAAGGTATCAAAGATAAGAGGATAGGGAATAAAAAGGTATCAGGGTTAAGAAGATAAAAAAATTTTCAGAGTTATGATCAGAAAAACTCCCCCTGAGTTTATTACTTCCCTTTAATTCCATGAGTTCTTTAGCATCAGATCTTTATTGAACTTTCTTTGAGCATCAGATCTTTCCTTTACTAGAGCAGAGCTTTAGTGTATCGGAGATAATTAAATTCTTGTACCTGTAAGCTTATGCAGAACAAAGAAACATTCAAGTATATCAGAGTGTTAGAATGTTTGAGACTTTTGTCTCAGTAATCCGTTATTGAAAAATATCATTCTTTCTCCCCCTTTTTGTCAGCAATCAAAAAGTGCAAATAATTGAAGTTAAAAATGATCAGTGCAGAAAAACGATTGTATTCAGTTCAGAGCTCAGAAAATATTACAGATAATATGTAAAGAAAACAATGAAAACATCAAGAATCAAAATCTAAGAATGGGGAGGAAGGTGTGTGAACAGAGCTTCTAGCATGTTCTTAATCTGATCAGTGGTTTCCTTCTGCTGATGCATCATGCTGACTACTGAGTCAATCTTACTATCTTGAACATCCATCCTTTCCTTCATTCGTTGATCATTCTCATCCATTCTCTCCTGTAGTCGAAGATCATTTTGCTTCAGCTCTTCAAGAGTCTGCCTGTCCAATGCAGCTTGAGAGATGTCAGAATCAGGATGCTTCTGGGAGCTTTCTGCAATAACTTCTTCTTGACTTGAATCTTCAGCTGGAATCGTATGTTCTTCTGCTGGTTGAACTGTTGAAGCTGAACGCTTTTCAGACCAAGGCTCATTGTCCAGAAGAAGCCTGTTAACATTCAGCAGACCTTCAACTTCTTTCAATAGATTGCTGAAGTTTTGTTGAGCCTGTTCATAGCTTTGGTCTTGCAGCTTAAAGGTTTCAGCGCATACCCATCCTCTGAATTGTGTCCAGAGTTGGTCTGAAACTGCAGGATCAATCACTCCCGGACTAGCCTGTTTTAGAGAAGAAATCCACTTCTGCATGTCTGTTTCAAAATTCAAGATGCTAGAACCAACATCTGGTTGTTTAGGTTTGGGAATGGCAGTTTTATTTTTAAGGGCAGCAAGGCGGTCAAGGACTGTTAGATCAATGAAGGTCTTGTTGTGGTCATCTAGATTTTTCTTGGGTGAGGGAGTAGGAGAATCAGGAATGATTATTGGACTGGATGGGGGTATTAGGTGGAGTAATTTCTGGTGAGGATGGTAGTTGAGGGATATTAACAGTGGTACCACCAGGAAATTATATGGCTAAGGGTTGTGGTTCCGAGGATTCAGATGATTGAGGTTCAGGGGTTTGAGCCTCAGAGTGTTGAAACTCAGGTTGTTGAGATGATTCATGTTGAGGTGAGGGTGGATTAAGTTCTGGTTGTGGAGATGGAGGTATGGAATTTCTGGTTGTGGTGAGTGGGGAGTTTCTGGTTGAAGATTTGGATTTTCTGTATGGGGAGCGGAAGAGTGTTGATCTATTTCTGAAAGAACTTTTTCAAGTTCTGGTTCTGTTGTGGTTGTAGGTTTTGGATTGAGAGGTTTGGCGCGGGATCTTCTGAGGGTTAATGACTCAAAAGGGTCAAACTCAGGTTCAGTATCATCAATGATTGGAATGGAAATTAGGATTTCAATTGAAGCTGGGGTTGGAATGAACAGCTGATGAATTTAAAACATTAACAAAAGATAGATTACCTCTCTTCTTTGGGGTCGGCTGAGATGATCCTTCTGATACAGCCTTTCTCTTCTTAGTCTTCTTCAGAGTAACCTCTGGTGCCTTCTGCTGAAGATCTTGAATGTTGAGATTGGGTGCTGTTCCATCAGCTTTGCACGCATCCAAGTATCTCAGAACTATTTGAGGCTTGGAGTCAATCTCTGAGAACATGGGGAAGTCGTCCAGGGGAATTCTTCTGCTGGAGATTTCAGCAAAAGGAGTAACGATGGGCTCCTTCTTAATGTTCTCTATCAGCTTCATCTTCTTGAGATTCTTGGCATTCAGCTGCTTGCCAACAGAAGGTTCTAGAGAGCTTATTTCCTGTGCCTCTGTCAAGTGTTCAATCAGCCTATTCTCCGTTAGAATATCTGATATCAATCTGCCGAAGGGTATCCAATCCCTTTTAGTCCTTTCTTCTTCTCTAGTCTCTTTCACGCTGGTCCTCAGATGGTTGAACAGAAGATGAGCTAGATTAATCTTTACCTTCTGATTAATAAAATAGATCAGAAACTGCTGATCTATGTTTATATAATCAGGAGAGCTTGTAGGCTTCCTGTGATTGAAACAGCCCAGAATAATCTTTGCCCAAATTTTGTGCTGATCTTTCAAATCTCTTATTTTGCTGGAGGGAACCCCATGTGTGAAAATCTGCCTTGCTATAACAGCAGCATCTGAGCACCTTTCTGCCATGTCTATACAGCGAACACCACCACCGTTGTATCCAATCAGCCTTGCAATATGATCTTCAGTAATCACAATTTTCTTTCCCATGATATACGAAATGACCTGATGAGTTGAGGAAGACGCGTGTATCCAGAATTCTTTAACTAAAATGGGGAACGTTGGACCCACCAACCTATCAAAATACCTTTCCCATCCTTGTGCCTTAATTTCTTCAGACAAATCAAAGTCGTTTTCCTTCAAGCTGTTGAAATCAACTATCAATTCTGACAGAACTTCCAAGTTCTTGACCGGAGTGAGGAGCGTTCTGAAAGGAATCTGATACTGTTCAGAAGAAGCATCTTGCTGGGAACCTGCAGAAGGAGTGCTAGAGGATGCCATGTTCACACACAAGGGTTTTTTGAGAAAAAGCTTTGAAAAGGGCTTCTTTTAGGAAAAAATGAACACACAGTAAGAAGTGAAAAACGCAGTAAGAACACAAAATATTTTGAAGATTGTAAGTGACGGTAAAAAGTGAATGAATGGTGTTTAAGGTGTTTAAATAGGTTTCAAAAAAATGTTTTGAAAACATAAACGTTTTAAGAGAGAGAATTAAATCATGATTACTCGCATTTAATGTTGGCTGATTTTGGAGGATTTAGAAAGATATTTGGAACGGTTACCCATGACATGTGTCTCAATGCAGCCAATCAGCGCTTTGCCTTCTCAGAAGCGTGCACGCATGTTCTGCCTCAGGAATTAGCTGATGACTGGATGACACTTGTTTGATTTAGTGAACAGCATATCTATCCTTGAAATGAAACGCTCAGATATTTATAGATAGAATCTGATACAATCTGCGTGTCTAAATTTCTGAAAGAAGATTGATCAGAAGTTCATAGTAAAATAAAACACATTCTGAAGGTTAATATATAAAATTAAAACATTTTCACTCTGGGCAGAGCTTCATGCTGAGATGTTTCAGAATGAAGTTGAACCTATCTTCAGAAAGTGGTTTTGTGAAGATATCAGCCCATTGATGGTCTGTATCAATAAATTTTAAGTTTAAAATGCCTTTCTGAATATAGTCCCTAATGAAATGATGTTTTATTTCTATATGCTTAGCCCTAGAATGCAAAATTGGATTTTTACTTAAGCAAATGGCAGAAGTGTTGTCACAGAGTATAGGAATGTTACTCTCAAATATCTGGAAGTCTTCAAGCTGACTTTTCATCCAGAGCATTTGTGTGTTGCATCCTGTTGCTGCTATGTATTCAGCTTATGTTGTTGATAGCGCAATTGTGGATTGCCTTTTGCTGGACCAAGAGATCAGATTTTCTCCCAGAAACTGGCAGCTTCCAGAAGTACTTTTACGCTCTACTCTGTCTCCAGCAAAGTCAGCATCACAGTAATCTACTAAATTGTAATCACTAGATTTTCTATAAAATAAACCCAGATTAGTAGTACCTTTCAGATACTTGAAAATCCGCTTAACAGCTGTTAAGTGAGATTATCTAGGATCTGATTGGAATCTTGCACAAATGCATACACTGAATAAAATGTCAGGCCTTGAAGCCGTCAGATAGAGAAGAGAACCAATCATACCTCTGTAGACCTTTTGTTCTACCTTTTTGCTTACCTCTTCTCTTTCCATAATGCACGTGGGATGCATTGGAATCTTTGATGACTTACATTCTGAGAGATCAAATTTCTTCAGAAGTTCTCTGACATATTTGCTCTGATGAATGTAAGTTCCCTCTGGAGTTTGATTGATCTGAATTCCCAGAAAGAATTTCAGTTCCCCCATGAGGCTCATCTCAAATTCTGCCTGCATACACTTAGCAAATTTTCTTCCAAGAGAAGGATTAGTAGATCCAAATATAATATTGTCAACATAAATCTGACACACTAAGATGTCATTCTTAACTGTCTTACAGAATAAGGTCGTGTCTACTTTCCCTCTGGTGAATTCTTTTTCTAACAGAAAGTTACTTAGTCTTTCATACCAAGCTCTGGGAGCTTGTTTCAGACCATACAATGACTTCTTTAGTTTGAAAACATACTCTGGATTTTTTGTACTTTCAAAACCAGGGGGTTGGTGCACATAAACCTCTTCTTCTATATAGCCATTTAAGAATGCACTCTTGACATCCATCTGATATAGAGTGATGCCTTTATTAACAGCAAAAGAAATTAAAACTCTGATAGATTCTAACCTGGCGACTGGAGCAAAGGTTTCTGTATAGTCTATCCCCTCTTGTTGACTATAACCTTGTGCTACCAGTCGTGCCTTGTTTCTGATGACTTCACCTTGTTCGTTCAGTTTGTTTCTGAACACCCATTTTGTTCCAATGACGTTGAATCCTTTTGGTCTGGGAACTAGATCCCACACGTCATTTCTGGTGAATTGATTCAGCTCTTCTTGCATTGATAGAATCCAGTCGTTGTCCAGAAGTGCTTCATCAATTGAAGAAGGTTCAATCAGAGAAACAAGTCCCATGAGGGATTCTTCAGAGTTTCTGAAGTTGGCTCTTGTTTTGATTGGATCTTCCTTTCTTCTTAAGATTGTTTCTTCTGGGTGATCCATGTTGCTTCTGGATAGTCTTTTCTGAGGTTGATCAGCAGATGTTGCTGGATTGCTCGCAGTGCCTCTTTCTGATGTTGAAGGAGTGTCTTTGTTGAGAGCTTCTGATGACTTGTCTTTAGAACTTGTGAATTCAACTTCCATACCTGCAAAGACTTCATTCTGCTTTGACTTTTCAGAGTCAAGCTTATCATCAAAACGAACACTGATTGATTCTTCTACAATCTGTGTTTCTGTATTGTATACTATGTACCCTCTTGAGCGTTCAGAGTATCCTAACATAATACACTTCTGTGCTTTAGAGTCAAACTTGTTCAAATAATTTTTTGTGTTTAACATAAAACAAGTACATCCAAATGGATGAAAATATTAAATGTTGGGCTTTCTGTTCTTCCACAATTCATATGGAGTCTTTTCCAGAATAGGTCTTATGGAGATTCTATTCTGAATGTAGCACGCTGTGTTTATTGCCTCTACCCAGAAGATCTTAGCAACGTTTGTCTCATTGATCATGGTTCTGGCCATTTCTTGCAATGTTCTATTCTTTCGTTCTACAACTCCATTTTGCTGGGGAGTTCTAGGACAAGAGAAATCATGCAGAATGCCTCTGTCATTAAAGAATGACTCAAAATCTTTGTTTTCAAATTCTCCACCATGATCACTTCTGACTTTAACGATTCTAAGATCCTTTTCATTCTGAACTTGGTTACAGAAGGTGACAAACACAGAGTGTGACTCGTCCTTGTGTCTTAAGAACTTTACCCATGTCCATCTGCTATAGTCATCTACGATTACTAACCCGTACTTCTTGCCACTGACTGAAGCAATTTTAACTGGTCCAAATAAGTCAATGTGCAGAAGTTCTAATGTCTTAGAGGTGGAAACAACGTTTTTAGATTTGAAAGCAGGTTTTGCAAACTTGCCTTTCTGACATGCTTCACACAGAGCATCTGAATTGAATTTCAGATTAGGAAGTCCTCTGACCAGATTGAGTTTGTTAATCTGAGAAATTATTCTCATACTAACATGCCCCAATCTTCTGTGCCAGATCCATTGCTCGTTGTTAACAGACAGAAGACACTTTACATTCTGACTTTTCAGTTCAGAAAGTTTGATTTTATAAATGTTGTTTTTCCTCTTTCCATTAAATAGGATAGTCCCATCTTTCTGACTAACAGTTTTACATGATTTTTTATTAAAGATTATATCATAACCGTTATCACTTAATTGACTTATGGATAACATATTATGCATTAATCCATCTACTAATAGAACATTATTTATAGAGGGAAGATTTCCATTACCTACTGTTCCAGAGCCAATGATCTTTCCCCTCTGATTGCCTCCAAAGCCTACGTGGCCTCCAGGCTTAAGTTCCAGGCTTTATAACATATGCCTTTTTCCCGTCATGTGTCGTGAGCAGCCAGAGTCCAGGTACCATGACTGGTGTTTCTGATTTGCTGCTAAAGATATCTGCAACATGTATTATTTTGTCCTTAGGTACCCATATTTTCTTGGGTCCTGATTTGTTAGCTTTACCAAAACGCTGGTTGAATTTTGGTTTCACAGAATAATTACTACTAGTATATTTAATGTCATGTGTGTGACCATACACAAAGTGTGAATTCAGAGGAGTGCGTTTAATAATTAGATCCATGGCATTCTTTGGTGTAGGTACCTTACCTTGGTATCCTATTCCCTTTCTGCCGTTTCTGCTAACTCCATAGATCATTGAAGACATTTTGCTTCTATCTATGCTTTTAGCAAGGAACTTCTGAAAGTTGTGATCATACTCCTTGATGATATCATCAGCGCTGATGGGAGTTTCAGAAATTGTTTCCTTCTGAGAGATTTGTAAAAGATTTTCTAATTTTGAAATTTTATTTTTCAACTCAGAATTTTCCAATTTAAGACTCTCAGTTTTATCAGAGTCAGAATCAAGATTCCTTTTCAGGTTTCTGAATTTAACTCTGATCTGCTGATATCTTTCCAGAATTTCGTTAAGGCTTTCAGCAAGTTCAGCCTTAGTAAAATTAATTGCAAAGTCAGGGAATACCTCTTCGGTGTCTGATTCAGATTCAGAAGCTTCACTGTCTTCTGATATGTTAGCCATGAGAGCTATGTTTGCTCTCTCATTATCTGATTCTGAGTCAGCTTCAGACGAGTCAGAGTCATCCCATGTAGCCATGAGGCTCTTCTTCTTTTCCCTTCCAAACCTCTTTTGGGGCTTTTCCCTCTGAATCTTTGGACAGTCACTCTTGTAGTGTCCTTGCTCATTGCACTCATAGCAGATGATGTCCTTGGTGTTTGGCTTTCTGCTTCCTGAGGAGCCTTCAGATCTTCTGAATCCAGAGGAGGAGTCTGATCTTCTGTATCTGGAGGAGGACTCATTCTGATCGGATCTTCTGGTATTCCTGAACTTTCTTTGCCTCTGCTTCCATAGTTGGTTCACTCTTCTGGAGAGGAGGGAAAGTTCGTCTTCTTCTGATGAGGACCCATCAGAGGTTTCTTCAACAGCCTGCAAAACTTTAGAGTCAGATTTTCTGTTAGACTTTAAAGCTAAAGGCTTACCTTGCTTCTGAGGTTCATCAACTTCTAGCTCTATCTCGTGACTTCTGAGGGAGCTGATAAGTTCCTCCAGAGAGATTTTGTTGAGATCTTTAGCTAGCTTCAGCACTGTAACCATTGGCCTCCACTGTTTTGGCAAGCTTCTGATGATCTTCTTGACATGATCAGCAGTAGAATACCCTTTGTCCAGAACTTTGAGACCAGCCACCAGAATTTGAAATCTTGAGAACATAGTTTCAATAGATTCACTTTCTTCCATTTTGAATGCCTCATACTTCTGAATGAGCGCAAGAGCTTTAGTTTCTTTTACCTGAATGTTGCCTTCATGCGTCATTCTGAGAGAGTCAAACATACTCTTTGCAGTGTCTCTGTTAGATATCTTTTCATATTCAGCGTAAGAGATGGCGCTGAGAAGAATAGTTCTGGCCTTGTGGTGATTTTTGAAGTCACGCTTTTGTTGATCAGACATTGCCTTCCTGTCAATCTTCTGACCACTTGCATTCACTGGGTGCGTGTATCCATCTGTCACCATGTCCCACAGATCAGCATCATGTGCCAGAAAGAAGCTTTTTATTCTGTCTTTCCAGTAATCAAAATTCTCTCCATCAAAGACTGGAGGTTTGCCGCTGAATCTGTCTCTATCTTCATTATTGTCATTGCTGGTGTGTTGATATGTTCCTGCCATTGTGTTTTTCTGACGCTGGATCTTGTACTGACACGGTTAAGTGTTTTAGCTCAGAACCAGGCGCTCTGATGCCAATTGAAGAAGTGAAAAACACAAGAAGGGGGGGTTGAATTGTAAAACTTGAAATCAAATGCAGACAACACATTATTTTTATCCTGGTTCGTTTGATCTCAAACTACTCCAGTCCACCCGTCAAGGTGATTTCGCCTCTCTCCAACGAGGTCTTAATCCACTATATTCAACTGAATATTACAACTTCTTTAACAACTGCTAAAGCCTTCTTGAGTCTAAACCACAAACCGGTTTCTCAAGGAAATTCTTTCTTACAGATAAATGAATACTATGTGTGTTGAATGTTTTCTCCAAAAACTTTATATCACAACTGTGATAATACATAAATTAAGCTTAGGTGAAACTAAGATGCTATAACTAAAGAGTAAGCAATTTGAGAGATATAGCCAGCTGTATGAGTAAGGATGAAGATGATTTGCTTTTTGCGTGTAAAGAGTTGTAGAGCATTAGCCAATTCATTTCTCACTGACTTGTTTATATAGCCTTTGGAAAAGATACGTTGTAGTCAATTATTCCATTTCAATGCCCATTACGTTCTTTCCATATTGAGAAGATCTTTGTCTTGGAATACAGCCGTTGGTAATAAAGTGTCTTGAATGCACAGTACCATTGTCAATTAAGCGTGTTATTGGCTTTGGCTTATTCTGACGCTTCTAGGTGCTGATGATATTGTTTTGGTCTTGATCATAGTTTAGAGTATGTTAAGCGCAGATCTGTTCATCAAGCTTCAGCGTAAGCACATGCTTTGATCTTCTGATGCTGGCATATGATATTTCATCTTCTGATGCTGGCATATGATATTTCATCTTCTGATGCTGATGTTAACATTCTTATGCTGATATCCATCAGAGTTTCTGTAAATGCACAATATAATTTTTAGGTAGCATATATGTCTCATATGAATTATACAATTTATTTAATCTAGCATTTTGTTATCATCAAAACTTTGACTTAGGGTAGTAGATTCAAACTTTGTTCTAACATTAGCTTCCTAGAGACTCAAGGAAGCTAACCTGATCATTGCAGCACCTTGAATCAAGCCTAAACTCATTTCATGATTTCTAGTTTTGAGGTATTTTTCTTGAACTTCTATCTCATTATTTAGGCAATGTTAGGCTTGCATTTGTGAAGATAAAATGTAAACATCATTGCCCTGAAAATATACATGTCCATAGATTTCATTTATGTTGCTTGAGTAGGGAGAATTTTGAGTTTGAACTTCTGGAAATATTTAGGTCATAATTTGGTACTGTTAGAAATTCATGCTCATCTTTGAGAATTAGCTTAAGTTATTTACATATTTAGAATCATGAGGAAATTTCCAACAAGTTTGATGTTGGAAGTTTTGTGAATGGATGAGAAATGAATAAGTTACAGGTCCTTCGACTGGAGGTTGAAGATGAAGTTCATTCAGGGCAAAACTTATGTTATATATTTATTGTTTTGTTTAAGTTAACGGATGTATCACCACCCCGGTGGTTAAAGCGCGCACCTGTCACCTATGGGACTTGAGTTCGAGCCCCAGTGGTACCCTTTTGTGCATTTTCACATTTTTTTTTCACTCCTTTTTTTGTCCAGCCAGCGCCTGGACCCTTTTTGTTGGGTTTCCCACTTTTTTGATTCTTCTAACCCCCCCTGACTATGTTTACACCCCTGGCCCTTTATTATTTCACTTTCTTTTTCTTTATTTTATTTTCTTTTTCATATTACTTTTATTATTTTTATTATTATTATCATTATTATTTTTATTAATAAAAATCTAAAAAATATTTTATTTATTTATTTACATATCTAAAAATGCTCATTTATATATATTTTTTTCTTCATAAAACAAAAACCAAAAACATTTTCTTTTAACAAATTAATTTCTTTTCTTAAATAATTAATATTTAGATAATTAGGTTTAATTATTATAATATTCTCTTGTAACCTAAAATTAATTTAGAACTTAGGTTTATTTTAATTATCTAATTTCCATATTATTTTCCTTAATTTAAAACCTTTTTTCATAAAAAAACCCTAAAAATCATTTTTAACTTAATTTTTTTCTTAATTAGTTAAACTTAGTTTTGTTTAATTTTTAACCATATCTCTTAATTAGGTTAAAACCTCTTTCATAAAAAATCCAAACAAAAATCATTTCTTTTTCCATTTTGCATTTTTACATTATTTATTCAATTTTTGTACATTATTCAATATGGTTGTAATATTTAATTAGATTTAATTTTCTTGCAAAATCCTCATTTGTAAATTTGTATACCCCCTCCCCTAATGATGTAATAGCTTAGTATTTTTATTTTCCGCAATTTATCGCTTTATATAAATGCTAGTAAACTAGGGTTTGTATGGAAAGATTAAAATCAATAAGTTAGCAAACTCTAATCCAAGATAAACAAGCATGTAAATCAACACACTGCACACTTGCACCCTTAGGGTAAATTCACTTTGTTGCCTTACAAAAATGGACATGTTATGCATGTGGGATATCTTAGCAAAAAGCAATCAAAAATACAAGACCATACTCCCTTGATGACGCTATCAATGTTGCCTTTTCAAAATGATCTTAGTCCCTCAAAGAGAATTGCTAAGATATTTCACAATATTGCTATCATGGCTATACGATGACTCACGCCCGTCCCTTTACATCCAAAGATAGGGCTTCTTATCAATCAATGGTAAGATAGCAATATCAAAGGAAGGGAAGAAATGAACTAATACTTTTGAGTAGGTAGATTGTTCCTAGTTGCTTGCTCAATTTCAAATCAAACACTCTTGCTTATCTTCAAAACAAACACCAACACTTTCAAAAACACTTTCAAAACATTTTCCAAACTTGAAACATTTTCAAAAGCTCAACACTTTGTATATGTTCTTACGAACGAGAATTATTACAAAGTTTGCCTAAACGATGGAGCCTTTTCAAAATACTTTCAAAAACCACACAAAGCACATTTTCAAACAAAAGCAAGTGATCTAACAAGCAACTAAGAGCCCATAGATAACTATGGATGAAAAGGGTGCTAATATCTTCCCTTTTCATAATCTACCCCCTGAACTCAAGAAATAACCTCAAAGGTATTTCATGTTCTTTTTAGCCTTTCCTTTTTGGATAAAAGAAAAGTCGGTGGCGACTCTTGCTAACCGCAATAATTGCGATCAAACGTAAAACATCCCAAGTCAGTTCTCCCACTGTATCACACATTGAATATGTATGTCTTGAATTAATCCATTTGTATTCACTCATTAATGTTTTTAATTGCTTTTTTATACTTCATGCTTTTTAAATAAAGAAAAATACCTCTGAGGGAGGATGATGAGTAATATGCCAAAAATTTCATACGGTGTGCTTTTAAATAAAAACCCTGCTGATGATGTACAAGCATTGTTTCAAATTCTGAAACACCAGAGATATAATGGAGATAGACCCTCGTCAACCCCTTTGAGCCTTGAAGTATGAGTTTTTTTTGTCAGAAAAAACCCTCACATTTAACCTGGGGCAGAGTAGATTTTGGTTAATCCCATCGAGCGTTAAGAACTCATCAAGAGTGTGCATCTAAGGATACAATGATGGTTATCCATTAAATGGCTGGGGAAAGTCAAAACCGCAATGGTTAACTCTCATCTATCAGCAATGTGCATCAAAGAGAACGATATCCCAATGGATATCTCTCACACGTCAGGAGGTCAAAAAGAGACGATACCACAAGTGTTATTCCTCGTCAAGTAAACAGTAAGGTAGTTACACCTTTCCAACAAAGTCGAAAATGACTCAAAGTCACACGACGTATTCAAAAGGAAAAAAGAATGATTGAAAATTCAAAAGAAAGAGACAAAAAGCCTCTCTAAGTCGAAACTTGAAAAAAAGTGGCTTAGACAAAAGTCTGGGCATCCCGCTAGATTTCAAAGTCAAAATTCAAAAGGAATTTGTTTAGGCAAAATTTAGGGAAAGCGAAAAGCGCAAAAAGAAAAAAGGGATTACCAGATAAAAATCCCCAGCAAAGAATAAAGTCGTGTGATCAGATACTAAGAACAAAAGAGGTGAGTGACTGTCGTGTCCAAAAAACCTCGTTTGAATCCTCAACCATTGTAACTTCCTTTTGAGAGATGAGTGCTCGCATCGAGTTAACTGAATGTAGGAATGGAGAACATCACGGAGAATGGGTGGTAACCAAATATTTTGAGCCTTAAATCCTTTTTTCTAAAACCGTGAACCAGGCCACGTTACAACCCTAAAAAGTCCTAACTGAAGCATGGGTTAATTTGAAAGCAAATTGTAATAAGAGTACAATAGTCTGACTCCTAGGGGGTTTGCTAAAACTTTTGAGTTAGTATTACTCCATTTTTTACTTTCTTTTGTACAAAAATTTAACGTATTAATCTTTTCAATAAAAGTTTTTAAAATTTAAGAGAAACATGAGCTTTGCATTAGAATTATCATTCTTAGAATAAACATTCTTTGCATATGAACAAGGGCTTAAACATCAAGTGAGTTTGCATAATGAGCATCAAATGGTAATTTGATTATCTCGAGGGACAAATTGCTTCAGGATACCGTTGAAAGGTAAATCATTTTTGAAGATGATCTTAATCTAGGGAAAACCTTCTATTGAATCTGTTGAGTAAAATAATACCAGTTTGAGAAATGACCTGAAACAGATTGTGCAAAAGATGATTGCCCAGAGTCTCTTTCAAGCAGTGGTGTATTACTTTCGGTTTGGTCCCGATGGACGTATTTCTTCATGTATCCAATTGGAAAATGAAGCAGATTAAGTCGATAAATATGGTTGTGAAGTATCCTACTTTCAAGACGTAAGCCAACCACCCTAAGGTTGTGTTGTCTTCATAACTCCGCGAGCTTCTCATTTCTCCGTGAGCACGGGATGAAGAAAAGGTTTGTCAAGACTCTATTGAGCAGGAGCAAGCATGTTAAATACTTTTTGGGTAAGTGATAAGCCCATCCAAGGCATTCAAGTAGGGATTTGATCCCTCAAAGTACAATCAAACTACAAAAGTTATGTTGATATTTGACAAATCTCTCTGAGAACTAATTGAGTAGAAGAGAATATTTTCATAATCTGAAGGTGCATGAGAATACACTCAAGCATGTTTGAAACTGCTTCTAACACTAATCAGTCAGAAGGCGTGTTTTGAAGTTCATAACATTAGGGTAAATTATCATTATGCATGGGTGTTTTATTCTCTTCAATGGTTAATCAGATTAAGTCCATGCGCGGGCTAAGCGACTTATGAAATTGAAGAGCGTGACGGGAAGTCAGGATCTTTATCCTTGGCTCATCAGAGGCTTGAGTACATTTATTGATGTTCCTCTATCAGAGGTCAGGATCATTATCTCCAATTGAAGTGTGGATCGTTATCCTTAGTAGGATACGGGCAGCAATGCAAAGAGCATGTGAGGTTGTTAACCATATAAGGTTCATGATGGAAATGTTGTTTCCCAGGAGGATTCCTTTCCTCCATAAAAGATCCATTTCTACTTGACAAAGGCTTGTCTCCTAAGGGGTTTCTCCTCCGAGATCTTTATTCCATAACAAAGCATCTTCATTCCTCTGTAGGAGGAAAATGGTTCTTCTCCCCGGAAATTTAGGAGTTGTTTGAAGTCAAGATGATTTCTTGTCAATGGACTGCAATTTATTTTTGCAGCAACTTCTCCAAAGTCCACTTGCCAGAGGTATTTCTCGTCAGAGTTGACATGATGAGGTTATATTCTTGCATCGCCGTTCTTACCCAGTGGTTGATGGTTCAAATTTTTTATTCTTCAGTGAAGTTTGCCATTCCAAAAAGGGGCATATTGCCACAATTTTTGTTTTTACAAGTATTGTTGGTCTTCCATTACAAGAAGCATACCAACAAATGAATCAAGAAGGGTTTGTATGCGACCAACATGAGGATTTCTGTAGAATGGGGTCCAATTTCCCCAGTAAATGCTTACTTCAGCTCAAGAACGAAATCATGTATCCCTAGTAAAGGCGTACTTTCTCCCAAACATAATTCCTTATCTATAGCAAAAGTATACCCATGCGTAATCCCCATTGAAGTCAACACTCTTGATGAGAGTTTGTTTAAGAATTTGTGCCTTCCAGAAGGATCATCTCCAAAGAAGTGCATTTTAGCACGATTCTGTACAATCTTCTACTTTAGAGTAGTCTACTCTTTTTGAAGAATCTAGGAAGGATCACTCCTTTGGACTGGATACCTTTGTTATATCCTCTTGAAGTCGATACCCTGCGTCTCCGTGATCGGAATTTATCTCCCTAGTGAGGTTGTCGTTCATCTTCCCCATGAAGTTCGTATCTTTTCTCCCTAGGGATGTTCGCCCAAGTCAGGTTTTCTTGAAGAGATGTTTGATCAGTATGCTTATTATGCCCCAGTGGAGGAAGTCTCCTGTTTTTTGGAGCATTGTGCATAGATGAATGACATTTAGGGCTCTTTTATCCCCAATGATGGAGCATTGCTGAAATATTTCCTCGGTGGAGTTTTTGAACCTCAAGCTTATGATTTAAAGATGCCCTCCTCTTCCTCAAGTGAAGATTGTTTCTCTCAACGGTAGTATCACCAGTGTGGCCTGGGTAAATTCTTTTATTTAATAATTTCTACGATTCCCCCAACCGAAGTCACTTTTATTTAGGACTTACATCAGAAAGCCCTAGTTCCCAGGAAGTTAGAAGTTGGATTGGAGTTCAAAATTTTCTCTGAAGTGCAATTCTTTTTTGCAGTATTTTCCCCTGTGAAGGCGTACTCTCGCACGAGTATTTCATCTTTCTCAGTACAGTCTATTTCTTTCTAGGTTTTCTCGGAAGAATCGTTTTATTCATTAACCGGAGATTCTTGATATACTCCCCTTGAAGTCGACATTTTGCGGCTTCCCCGGTGAGGTTCTCGCTTGTTCTCCCCATGAAGTATGCATTTTCCTCCTTAGTGAAGGGTGCACCCTCTCTCTCCAATACGGCCTGCCTATATCAGAGTTTCTTGAAGAGATTCATGTTTACCTATGGGAGATTCTAATTTGGTATTTTGATGAGGACAACCATCATCCCCAATGAAGTGATTTCTGCTCCCCAGTATAAAAATCTTTGTCGTCTTGAATCTTGCAAAGATGGATACACCCAATACATTGGGTATTGTTGATGTTACCATCCAAAGTTTTTTGGCTCCCTAGTGTAAGAGGTAGTCTTTATCCCCAATCGAAGTCGAATTTTAAGGATCTGCCAGAGTAATTTATCTATTATTCCCCAGTAGAGCAAGCTTTATTTCCCTAGTGGAGCAAGTGTTCTATACTCCCCAGTGTGGTATACATAGGAGTGTCAATCATAACTCTTTCATCTCCAGTGATATAAGATTTTGTTGAGATGTTCCTAGTGGAGTTTCTATACCATGATGTTTATTTCCTCCCCAAGTGAAGATTTTTATCCCTCGGTGGTGTTATCCCCAGTGTGGTCTGAGTAGAATTCATTTTATTTAAGAATTTCTATACTCCTCAGATGAAGTTATCTTCGTCCATAAATTCTACGCGAGAAAAATTTCCATCCCAAACGGAGCTCTCCTCTTTCCAACAGAAGATAAAGAATATTGTTCCCCGGGAAGTTAAGAGTTTGATAAGAATTCAAGATTTTCTCTGAACTGTAATTTATTTTTGCAGTGTTCTCCCTAAGAAGTTACTTCCTCGTTGATTTCGATCTTTAAGAGGTTGGTGGTTCCGAGTCTCGGTTCCCCATTGAAGTTCAGATTACCTTTTCTCTACAGAAGATCAGATGTGCAAGAATAATTGTTCGAAAGTTTATTATCTTCTCAACAGCCGATTATTGGTGTGCTTCCCCCAATGCATTTTTAAACACGCATCATTACATTGCATCTACCAAAATGCATAGCATTTCCATTGTACGGAGAATTATGCTATAAAAAACTCAAACATGCATAAGTATAAGCCAATCATGTTCACTTGTAGTAACCAGATTGTTATGCGCTCAGATTTGAATTATCTCCACACCAAGCCTAGGGTGATCATATTATGTTTCTCTAGCGTAATTTGTTTTATATCACCACTAGTCGGGTCTTCATTATTTCCCATTTCCCCAGTAAGTCGTGGTTTTCTCTTGCCCTTATAAGTCCTTCATTATTTTACCCGTGTTTGCTTTTTCTGTTATAGTGCGAGTAAGAGTCGGTATTTAGACTTTCTTATTTCTCAAGTATTTGAGTATCCATACTTGGTGTGTGGTAATTCAGATAATTGTCACTCTTGAAGAATTACACCCCACTTGTGGCCTGAGGGATTTTGTAGTTCTTTCATATTTACAACTCTTAAAGCCCAATGTGTGTTGGCAATCCATGTTTAGAGTCCCTACAGTTGGTCTCTTTTTTCTAATCACAATTCCACCATCGTTCGGGGTTCTGTTTGGGCTCAATACAAACATGACTTCCCAGTAAGTTCTTTTCCCAAGAGTCCCCTTCGGTTGGTCTTTCTTCTTGGTAAGTTCGCCTTCGCTCGACGATCTTTCTCTGAACCGATAAATTCACCTTCACATGGTGTTTTTCCGTCTTAGGTTCACCTTCACCCGGTGTCCCTTTTTGTTGGTTAAGGTTCGTCTTCGCCCGACATTCTCTTTTCCCTGGAATTCACCTTCGCCCGGTGTTTTTCCGTCTTATGTTCACCTTCGCCCGGTGTCCCTTTTGGTTGGTTAAGGTTCGTCTTCACCCGACGTTCTCTTTTCTCCGGAATTCACCTTCACCCGGTGTTTTTCCATCTTAAGTTCACCTTCGCCCAATGTCTCTTTTTGTTGGTTAAGGTCCGTCTTCGCCTGACGTTCTCTTTTCTCTAGAATTCACCTTGGCCCGGTGTCTTTAGGTCTTAGGTTCACCTTTCCTTGGTGCCCTTTTTTTTGTTTGTAAGTTCGCCTTCGCCCGACGTTCTTTCTTTAAACCGGTAAATTCACCTCCTCTCGGTGTCTTTCCGTCTTAGGTTCATCTTCTCTCAGTGTCCTTTTCTTTGTTGGTTAAGGTTTCTTCTTCGCCCGACGTTCTCTCTCCTCCGTAAGTTTGCCTTCATTTAGTGTTCTTTCTCCAGGAGGCTATCCGTGGTTAGTATTCCTTGATATATTCGGTCGAGATCGCTTTGTTAGATCTATTCCATCTCCGATATCTTCGGTCGAGTTCGTTGTGTTAGGTCTCATCCTTCTTTGACATCCCTGGTTGGAATCGATGTGTTAGATTTCTTCCTTCCTTGATATATCTGGTCGATATTGCTTTGTTAGATCTCTTCCATCTTTGATATCTTCAGTCGAGTCCAATGTGTTAGGTCTCTTCCTTCTTTGATATCCCTGGTTGAAATCGATGTGTTAGATTTCTTCCTTCCTTGATATATCTGGTTGAGATTGCTTTGTTAAATCTCTTCCATCTCTGGTATCTTCGATCGAGTCCGCTGTGTTAGGTCTCTTCCTTCTTTAATATCTTTGGTTGAAATCGGTGTGTTAGATTTCTTCCTTTCTTGATATATCTGGTTAAGATCACTTTTTTAGATCTCTTCCATATCTGGTATCTTCGGTCGAGTGTGTTGTGTTAGGTCTGTTCCTTCTTTGATATCTTTGGTTGAAGTCGTTATATTAGATTTCTTTCTTCCTTGATATATCTGGTCGAGATCGCTTTGTTAGATCTCTTCCATCTCCAGTATCTTAGGTAGAGTCTGTTGTGTTAGGTCTCTTCCTTCTTTTATATCTTTGGTTGAAGTTGTGTTAGATTTCTTCCTTGTTTGGCATATTTTGTCGAGATCACATTGTTAGATATCTTCCATCTCTGATATCTTCGGTCGAGTCCGTTGTGTTAGGTCTCTTCCTTCTTTGATATCTCTTGTTGAAATGTCAGTGTTAGATTTCTTCCTTCCTTGATATATCTGGTCGAGATTCCTTTGTTAGATCTCTTCCATCTTCGATATTTTCGGTCGAGTCCATTGTGTTAGGTCTCTTCCTTCTTTGATATCTCTGGTTGAAATTGATGTGTTAGATTTCTTCCTGCCTTGATATATCTGGTCGAGATCACTTTTTTAGATCTCTTCCATCTTTAATATCCTCCTTATGTCCGCTACCAACTCCGGGTATATATTTTTTATATCTTTCTCGTATGTGTTTGCTACCTTGAACGTTCGAAAGGCTAGATCCAATCTCACCTTCAGGTTGAAGATAATTAAATAGAGGTAGCTCTTGTACCCCAAAATTTTTCCTCCTAATTGTCCCGCTATCTGACTTAGACTTTTGCATTCACATCTTTTCATTAGGTCATCTACACTAACATAGCATGCATTTGCATTGAAAAAAGCACCTGAGTTTCAAGAGACCAGTGGTCAAGGAACCTAGGGTTTCCATTTGAATTGGGGTTTGCTTCTATGTGCTGATGGTTGGTAGACATACCTTAAGACTTGGGTTATACATTCCTCATAAACCTCCTCTCGAGGCATTCTAGTGCTTGAACATCATATAAGGCATGGATTCATGGTTGCTTGTAAT
Source organism: Vicia faba (assembly GCA_948472305.1). Taxonomy (NCBI): domain Eukaryota; kingdom Viridiplantae; phylum Streptophyta; class Magnoliopsida; order Fabales; family Fabaceae; genus Vicia; species Vicia faba. The sequence continues at coordinate 67,091,003 of OX451740.1, forward strand.
AATACAAGGTGTTTTATTTGACTTAATTCAAAGGCTTAAACATGGAGGTTCTTATGGGTCACGAGTGAGGATCATCTTCTTATGCTAACAATTTCTACTAGAGTTAGGTTTTATTTCCCTATTCGTGTGGTTTTTCTTCATCAATTAAAGTTTGAATCACTTGGCTCTCACCATCGTTGAAAGATTGGGTCATTTGACTATTTGGATTACAAGTTATTGACTTTGGGTTTTATTTGAGAAAAAGGTTGGAAACATGGTGAAACTTACGAATCATTTCAAGATGGAATACATTTGGTTAAGTTGTGGTTTTTGTCTTATCTTGATTAATGCTCATTAAAGTTTGGAAAAGTTGATAAAATATTAGAGAACTCAAATGAAATACAAAGTTAAGAGGGAAACTTCAATTTTTGAATTTTGACTTAGTTTACAAGACACCACAAGGTAATTACAAAAATGTACAACTTACAAACTATCAAGGAATGACAAATCGTGTAACATTTCCATTCATCATCATGATATGTTCAAACACGTTATTAACTAAACCTTTTCACTCATTCAAGTTCCAATCAAGTTCAGTTACATTGTGTTGAAAATATTACATGACAAAGAGAGATTCAAGACTCAAAATTCCTAATTCTAAAACATGTCCTAATCTTCAATTTCATCAACTCTTCAAGCCTAGCCTGAGTCCTTGCTTCATGACTACAAGCCCGTCAAAACCTATATTCATCCTGCTGCTACACTAGTAGTCACAAACATACTGTCAAGACCAACCTGTCTTGCCCCATATCCGAATCTGCACCAATTCAAAGTCAGAACCAAGCTGATCAAACCTGCACAAAACCAACTGCTGGGCACAAAATCTATTCATCATTGAGCTGATAGTCAAACAGAGAGCAAACTGCAAAGTCGGCCTATGCTTATCAATTCACAGAATCTGTCTAATAAATAAGTGCATTTATTCAGTCAACATAGTGAAGGTGCTAATAATTTCAAGATGGTGCGCAAAGTTCTATTTTAAACAGGGAATATTTCAAAACAGACCCAAGGCAGAACTAGTGAAAACTGCAAGATCATACCAATAAAGTTTCAAGTTCATTCTACATCGAAACATGCATACCGCTTGAGATTGTCTATTGACTTAGTCCATGATTATGCCAAAAACAATGCCATGTTGTTAAACATACAACAGATCGACCATCTGCATCAGGAAACGGTACGCGCAACAGTTTTAAACATGTTAAGTACATCAACAAACTTGTCGCGGTTACCAAACCAAAGTGCACCTGTGACTAATAGAGCCAGAATAAAAAACACTCAACTGCAGTTGACACAAGACGTCAATATTTTATGCACTTGCCAGCCTTGCCACGTCAACGACATCAATATCATGTTCCTTCATAAACGGAAATGCAAATGGCGCAAACGGGTTAGCATGACATTACACCAAAACAGTCCATCAGAAAATTATTAACACAAACCGAATACCCATACAAAGGGTCCCAGGACAACCAATTTATATGCAGTGTAGCAAGGGATAAGCGCAGTTCAGTTTATGTTCAAAAGAAATTATAAAGCGAGTCCAGACCTGCACATATAAATCCAACCGACATTAATAAACAAAAATGGTTCAAAAACTCACATCAAAACCAAAAATAGTTGACAGAACTTTAACAAACTCTCCATCTGATCTCTAACAGAAAAAACAAAACCCCTAACTACTTCTAAACTGTCATAACAGAAATCCAAACCCCATTAATTGATTGTAACCGAATGAATCCTAGCCATCCAAGCCTCTAACTGATTTTTCAGATCTAATAGCTCAAAACGACGGGGAGTGAGGCGATTTGAGTGATGGCGGCGATGTTGGGAAAAAGGAGAAGAGAACTCTCTGATTTCATAAAAGCTTGAACGTCACTTTTCTTTTGAACCCTATCCAATTCCCAAAACGATATCGTTCCTTCTTTCTCTTTAATTTTTTATTTTTATTTCATTTGATGATAATAAAAATAATGCTGAAAATGGAGTTCAATTGTAGGGTGGATAAAATCTCGCTGGGCCATGGGCATTGATACTGTTCATACTCCTCAAGCCCAACAGTTTTTGGTACAACCTTATGTCATGCACCAAAAACAACCTTCTTGAATCTAATGTGTGGGCCTTGTGCCCAGGCTTTTCTTCCATACCAAGCCCAATCCAGACTGCACCCCCCAAAGCCTACCACAACTATTTTTTTGGTGGCCTGATTGCTTGTAATAAAAAAGCTTCATGGACTGGGCTTTGCACCAGAATTTGGATTGCTATGTAGCAGCATTGTGTACATATTGCACCCTTTTTTAATTATTATCATTTTTGTTTAGATATTTTTGATAATTTTTTTATTTGAGTTTTTTTTACATGATAAAAAATAATAAAATTAAATATAAAAATTTGTTAGATTTTTTTATTATTTTGATTTTAGGAATTTAATCTCGATTACCCGATTACTTGAGATTGGTAATTCACCTTTGCTTGTTGAGATTTAAGTCTTATGCAGGTTTATTGTGTGATATGCGGATATGCTTGAGATTTCAATTGTGATTTATTTCCACATCGATGATGCTTCAAAAACTTATTCCGGGCATTTGATCTTTTACTTTTTTCTGTTGTTTGGTGAAGCTTACTCGAAGTTTTCTGGATTTCTCTATTTTTGCTTGCAACACTACGAACTTTTGTTCCTTTGGTATTTTCTCATGTTTACCTCATTTTAGAATTTAACGCTTTCTAGAGATCATGTAAAGTAGGAAGCAAGAAATAAAGAGTGTGCACTCGAAGTCGCTGTTTAAAGTTCTATAGCAGGCACCGCTTTCTGTATGTTATCTATGTTTGTTTAAAATTCTACCTTTGAAGTAGGTACTCTGCACGTGTGTTTACATTTGTCCCTATATTATATTACAGATGATAAGTCCTCAAAAGGAGGCAAGTGAGGAGGGTCTATAATCGACTCCCACACATTCTAGTATGTGCCATCCTTAGCTCACGTAGTACGTCGATGCTTCGGAGTTGTGCAAATCTTGTGTATCGATTCCGTCAAGTGGGGAAGGGTTTTGCAATCAAACCCCCATGCTTTGTCAATAGTTCACATTGGCCGATGCTGATACTCCGTGATCGTTGATATTGTCTTTTGTCGCGTACCTCGGTCTTCTATATCTTGGTTAAGTGTTCAGTCACTTTGGACGTCACATTTTTGTTTTTCATTCGTCTCCTGCTTGTTTACTTTGAGTGATATGCTCCCCTTAGCTAAAGCATTTCTCTTGTTTCCCCCATCCATTTGAGTCAGTATGTTTGTGTGCTTTTGCCAAAGCACTTGTTTGCCTATTTGTTTGCTTAATTATTTGTTATACCATGTTCCCTTAGAATAGGAATTTGTATACTTCCATTAGGATCACTCGATTAGATTAGTTTTCGAGCTAGACATTATGATAGGTATCCGTGTATGCTAACATAGGGTAGAGATTCCCCTTTTAAAACTCAACCATATGACCAATCATTGTATGATAACATTAGGGATTAGATTCTAGGTTAGTCTCTGTTGTACCCCAAAATTTCCCCTCTCTTTTCTAAAGATATTTCTCACCAAAGATCATAGTCCATCGATGACGCTATCGAAGTTGCCTAAACAAAATGATCATAGTCCCTCAAGAAAATTGCCAAAATACTTGACACTATTGCATTCATGGTCTAAACGATGACCCGCACTCGTCCCGTTAAACATCCTAACACAAGGTTGTTCACCAAATACAATGGTGAAACAACACTGTTAAAAGGGTTAAAACATAAGAAAGATCTTTGAGAAATTTAGGGTAGATAGCTCTTGGTTACTTGATCAATCTTGCAAAACAATCCTTGCCATTTTTCAAAACACACATCACAACACAACTTCAAAACAAACTTTCAAAAACATTGAAACATCTTTTCAAAAAGACAAACACCTTTGTAAAACATTCGAGTAAAGAATTGTTACAATGGTTGCCTAGACAAGGCATCTTTTTCAAAATATTTTCAAAAACCACATACACAAAACACCATTTCAAGCAATTGAAAAGCAAAGGCAAGTGATTTAAAACAAGTAACTAAGAGCCCATGGATAACCATGGATGAAAAGGGTGCTAGCACCTTCCCTTTTCATAATCTACCCCCCGAACCCCCGAAAACATCTCAAAGGTCTTTCCTGTGCTTTTTGACATTTCCTTAGGATAAATAAAAAGTCGGTGGCGACTCTTGCTAAACCGAACAAGTGCGAAAACAAACGCAAAACCTCAAGTCAGTTCTCCCACCGTATCACAATAAGTCTTCCTCTACCTTTATCTATTTGACACTTATTCATCTAATCTACTCTTCTTACCACGTAATATATAAGTCTTCTCTATACATGTCCAAACTACCTAATTGTATCATCATCTTTTATATTATAGGTGGTACCCCCAATATTCTCTCTAATATTTTAATTTCTAATCTTATCATATATAGTCTTACCACACATTCAACCCAATATCCTTATATCTACTACACTTACTTTGTTCTTGTATTGATTATAAACCACCAAACATTCTACCTCATACAATAACACATGTTTATCTACAATCTGATAAAATTTTCTCTTCATCGTAAGCGATATCTTTGTGTCACGTAAAATTCATGAAGTTCTCATCCATTTCAACCACCTCACTTGAATTAAATGATTTACATCCCTTTCTATTTCTCCATCGTTCTACATTATTGACCAAAAATATTTAAACTATGTGATTTATGGGATGATATAATCTCAAACTTTTACCTCTACGTTAGAAACACTTTTTATTTGCTAAATTTACATTCTATATATTCCGTCTTACTTTTGTTTCGACAAAAATCATACAAATTTAATATATTGAAAAAATAAAAAATAACCATTTATTTTTCTTAAAAATTTAAATATTAATATTTGAACAGTATATTATAAATTTTCTTTTTAAATATCGTAAAGAAAATAAATTTCCAATTCATGAAATGTTATTAGTGTATGGTATATATTTAAAGACTACCGAACATTTTTTAAAAATTGCATGTGGTCTAGTGGTATATACAATACATTCCAACGTGTTCAATGTTTTGTTATAACCTTAAAGTAAAATATTTATTTTGGTTTCTTAATTATATTTATGGATGGAAATGGGCCAGATCGATAATAGAGGTTTACTATTTATTTTATATAGGTTTAGGTTAAGACCTAATCTACATAGGCTTAAGTCAGGTCTAGATTTTTTTATAAGTTTATTTAGTTAAAAATATCAGGTCTCAGGCTATGAAAAAAATCTTTTAGACCTAACAGATCGACATATATAAATAAATATGAATAATTTTTTTATTATCATTATGTTATATTTTATATTTTGAATCAAAATACATAAATACAACTTGGTTATGTTGGAGAACTTATGAAAATAAGATAATAACATTTTGTGAACAATGTTATAAGTTGTTTTCACAAGTCCTCTTAAACAAATAGTTTTGCAAAACATTTGTTAATTGATAAGTTAAAATAAATCAATGCAAACAAACTTTTAGTCTAATTATTTTTTAGTTTGTTAGTTTATTTAAACATTATTTAAATTGTTTATTTACATGTCTAAAATAATAAACTTTTATGTAGGTTAACAAACTAATTATGCCTTAGTAAAGACCAAACTCAGATTTAGGCTTCATTTTTTTTGGCAGACCAGACTTAAACTTGACAAAGCTTAGTTTGACCAACCCATTTTTATCCCTAACTATTTTGAGTTCATCTCTTAATTTTTTCTGTGTCAACTTGATTATTTAACTTTCAAAATATTTCATTTTAGTTTTTTGTCTAATTAACGATGAATTTAACGATTAATTTCTAAACTTTTTCGTTGTTAATTGGACACAAAAATTTAAAATAAAATATTTTAAAAATTAAACAATTAAATTGACACGAAAAAAAATTAAAAAATTAATTTGAATCTAATAATATAATTAAGTGACCAAAATAAATATTTTATTTAAATTTAATTTTCATTTGCCTTTTCTATTTTTTTAATCAACACATTCATAAACAGCTTACTCGACACACAATCCTTTTCCATTTCAAAAACTCTCTCTCATCCATTCATTTTAAATCCCAACACACCATTTCATCCTTATCCACTCACGCCCATGTAAAACAGCAAAACCATCTTAATTTTTTCTCAAATCCCAAACTACCCTTCCCTTTGCTCAAAACCCCAAATTACCCCTCCCAATCTTCTCACGAAAGCTTCTCCCAATTTTATATACTACTAGTACAAAACATTAAAGTAATAATTAACTAAAAAAAGAAAGGACAATAAAAATCATATAAATTTTTAATTATAATATTTGATGAAAAACGTTAAGAAAATTAAGAAATCTGAATAAAAGAAATAGAGTAAACAATAAATAAGTAAGCGCGAAACTTTCTTTGAATAATTCAAATCCCCCGCGTGGTTTCCCTCTTTTCCGCACATTTAATATCCCAAACAAACCCTCCAAATATTTTAAAATTCCCCCGCTCCAATTTTCACTCAACCTTTATTTAAACCCTTCACCCCTTCACTCCTCTTCACTCAAAACTCAAACCCTAAAAAAAACCCTTTCTCACTTCTCAAATAATCACTTTTTCTCCATTTTCAAATCTCAAACCAAACAATGCCTGCTTATCCAGAAGAACCCCTTCTCGCCCCTAACCCAGACCGTTTCTGCATGTTCCCAATCCAATACCCTAAAATCTGGGAAATGTACAAGAAAGCCGAAGCCTCTTTCTGGACCGCCGAAGAAGTCGATCTCTCCCAAGATAACCAGCACTGGATCTCCCTCACCGATGGTGAGCGCCACTTTGTTTCGCATGTCCTTGCCTTCTTTGCCGCCTCCGACGGAATCGTCTTGGAGAATCTCGCCGGAAGATTCATGAAAGAAATCCAAATCTCAGAGGCGCGTGCCTTCTACGGATTCCAGATCGCAATTGAGAATATCCATTCAGAGATGTATTCTCTTCTCCTCGAGGCGTATATCAAAGATTCAGCAGAGAAGAATCGTTTGTTTCACGCGATTGAGACGATTCCATGTATCGCGAAAAAGGCGGAATGGGCGATGAAATGGATCGATTCGTCTGATACATTCGCTGAGAGGATTGTAGCATTTGCTTGCGTTGAAGGTATATTTTTCTCCGGTAGTTTCTGTGCGATTTTCTGGCTCAAAAAACGCGGTTTAATGCCGGGATTAACTTTTTCAAACGAGCTTATTTCACGCGACGAAGGTCTTCATTGCGATTTCGCTTGTTTGCTTTACTCATTATTAAAAAAGAAACTCAGTGAAGAGCGCGTGCAGATGATTGTGCGTGACGCGGTTGAGATCGAGAGGGAGTTTGTGTGCGACGCGCTTCCTTGCGCGTTGGTTGGGATGAACGGTGATTTGATGAGTACGTATATTGAGTATGTTGCTGATAGGTTGTTGGGGGAGCTTGGGTGTGGAAAGATTTATAATGTGACGAATCCGTTTGATTGGATGGATCTGATTTCGCTTCAGGGGAAGACCAACTTTTTTGAGAAGCGCGTTGGAGAGTATCAAAAGGCTTCGGTGATGAATAGTTTGACTGATAATGGGACTGATCATGTTTTTAAGCTTGATGAGGATTTTTAGATCTGGAATTTAGGGTTATCTACTACTAATATTTATATTTAATTTTTAATAATTGTTTCTGTCATTGTTCTCTCACCATTTTATGGCTGAGTTTTTAAGCAAGTTCGTAGCTTTATGATATTGTTTCACTTTCGTGTAAAAAAGCTGTTTACAATTTTAATGAATGTACTGTTTCTTCGATTATTCTCGATGGGTGTAATTTTTCCTTATTTAACTGAATATTGCCTCTCGCTTGTTGGTTTATTTGGTAAAATTGAAATTGGGTTTCTCTTATTTAAATTAATAATTATTTATTTAAATAATTGTAACTGTTGAAATGTGTTCAAATTTTAATTTGGGAATTAAGAAAGCAAATTTAGGGCTTAAAATATAAGTTTTACACGAGGGTTAAAATTCTTGACATAAATAAGATCATTCGGCTTGCTTTCACAGCATTGTTCTGTGGATCTTTAATGGCTTCTGGAACGCAGAGCAGTGGAATGTTATCCAGAGAACAACTTTTCCATCTTTTTGAGCGATTCGCTATTCTTACTACCCAGCCAGGTACCCTAATTTTGTTTTCAAGGGTTATGTATCTGTTTTGAATTGGTTTTTTTCATCCGCTTTTTGATTTAGTTGCAATATGGTTGTGTTGTGCTGTGTGGTATTTGAAGATGTGAAGAAAAGCATTGTCGATGCTGTTCTGGATAAGCAGGTGGGTTTCTTCTGGGTATTTGTTTTGGGGGTTTGTGTCTGTTCTTTTTCTTCTTTTCTCTGTTGGTTCTCAAATGGGTTTTGATTTAATTGGGCATTTCACAGAGAAAAGATAGAGAAGTATAGATAGAGACCATGCATTTTCAAAGTTTCTTAAAATGTTGAATCTGTTTTCAAAAGTTGCAAATGAAAGTGTTGAAGGGAGTATTGAATGTGTTTTTATGGTTATGAGTTCAAGCAAAAATGAAAACTTGAAGCATAGGCAATATATTTTTGGCTAGCATCTTTGTATGGGGTTGGGCTTTAGTTTATGAATGAACAATATCTGAATGCTTTTCTTGACAAGTCTATATGAATCATGGTTTTAAATTGTGGTGGCGGATGCGGTTACGGTTGTTGTGATTGCGATTATTGCAGTTGCTGCGATGCGCATTGCAGCTGTTGCAAGGTGAACCTTTTTGGAATATACCATTAGAAAACCTTTGATGTTAAGATATTTCGCAAATTGAGATTTTATGGTTCTGAAATTTTGAATTTTGATAAAAATACTTGAAGAAACATGGGAAAAATTGTCTGTAATTTCTAATGGCGGTCGGATGCATGATTCTAATTCACATCGCAATTGCGGTCCGATGTGGTTGCGGAGGTAATCACATCAGAAATATTGCAGCCGCAATTGCAGTTCTGGACTGCAATTTAAAACCATGATTTGAATGCTTTAGTATCAAATAAACAGTTAAACACCCCAAGTCAGTTTCACATTATACTTTAGTTTCTATATGTTATAAAAGTTGATTTGTAAAATGTTTTGCTGCAATTTTTATGGAATTTATAACCGATGAGCAGGAGGCTGTTGCTGTGACAACTGCTATACAGGAGGAAATATTTCTGGAGATGGATATTGGTATGTTTAATTTGTATTGAATATACTTGTTATTTAGGTTGTATTTTGGATTTTGATTCTTGATGCCTAATTTTCATGTCATTAATCTGCATAGTCATTGCATTATGTGTTTAAATTCAACTTAGCTGCCTGCTGTGCTTGTCTCACAATTCACTCCTTCCTATATACGCGTGCTTTATAGATTCTTTACGGGATATTTGCCTTTAAGCCATTGAAGAGACATAATCATAAAATTTTGAACTCTTGGTAGTCGATGTAGTATTAGGTTTTTGAGCATACAAACTGAGTTAATAGCAGCCAGCCTCTTCAAGGTTCACAAACCTCCCTTTTTTGTCTTAGTCTGCTTATGCATCTATTGAAAGTCCAAACCCTGAATGTGGTTCTCTCAACAGAACCTTTTGTTTTCCCTGTATTTCTTTGCTTAAAAAGTTTTTTCTAAACATAGCCTAAGTTTGAGCTTATTGTATTAGGGTACCCTGAATTTGTGTACAAGTTCAAATTTGTTTATGTGAAGCTTTATTGTAACTCCAGCATTGGTTTGTGTTCTTACATGAAATTTAGCATCTGAGATTTTTGGTTCTGTGCAAATCACCTGTTACAACATCTCAAAGGGTGATTTCACTTTCGGTTATTCACAGTTCAGCTTTGATCTGAACTCGTGATTTTGATTGGCTTTAGTGGAAGTGAATGAGGCATTAATCAAAAGCTATTGTAGAGAGACGAGTTGAGCTGGCTTGAGTTGTGCAATTTAAATAATTTGATTTTGAATAAGTAAAGCATTTAAAGATTATTATGAGGAAAAACAAAAAAAGTGCAGAGTCACTACTTATGCTGTTTATGGTTCTCTGATTTTTCTTTGTCAATTATAAATTCGTATTATGACCAAACACCTTAAGGTTCGATGTTCGGTAACAGATGAGTTAGAATTCCTTTATCCTGTTAAATAGATGCCTGTAAAGGTGATATAGGGACATCAAATTTTGGTTTAGGAGCTTAGCTCTGGTTTAGGAGTTCATAGAACTCTTGTTTTTGCATTCTATTTTCTGTTTCCCACCACTGTAAGAGCTTGAAGCTCACCATTTTCACCTTTTCAGCCAATAAAGTTTAGTTTTGTCACCTTAGTTCTGAGTTCTATCATGGATCCGAGCTGCCGGATTGTCAAGGGAGAGCCAGCATTTGTGACATTCAAGATGAATGAAAGAATTTGACGCGATGGAAGCAAGGCGGAGTTTCATCAATTGTTACAGCCAGAGGTAGCAATTAGCAAAGCCTTTGAGGAGTGTCCATCAAGGAGGATTCTGGTGACGATGGTCCCTCATTTTCCAGCAATATGTCATTGGGAGGAGGGAAGATCAGCGCTCATGTTCTACCGGAGGAGACCTTTTCTCAGCAAGTGAAGCAGACTAAGAAGGAACCACCACACTATCAATGGCGGAAATCCTTCACACGAGTATCCCACGAAGAAAAGCAGTGAAAGAATTTGAGGCATGCGTCAAACTGGAAAAGTCAGAAAATGAAGGAACCAATTAGATAGTTGAAAGGCAACATGTGCACAGATTGAACTTCCAACCCGTGTTGGAACCATCGGACGCCAGTAAACTTCCAACGGCACTAATGTGGCGCGTTCCTCTGTATCAGAGAGGTTCTGTGAAAGGGGAGGAACAAGAGAAAACCAACAGGGAGGAGAGGAAAGTTGCAAGCAGGACACGTCGAGCCACTGCCAATCTTGGAGTTTCTGGGTGCCTTCGTGACCATCAGAGAGTGGTCGAGTCTGTGGGCGTCATCACTGGTGCAAGCAGAGTCTCAGGCGGTACGCAAGGAAGAAGACAAAATGAGGGAGAAAGGAGTGTGTTCTGAGTTACTGGAATTGGGTCTGAATAAGGCAAGGGAAGAATTGAAAACTGGTGAGTTGAAATTTTTTTTTGACCTAATAGGCATAGGCCCACCTTTGTTATTAGTTTTGATATTGGTTTTAAAAAGTGGGTAAGGTCACATTTGAAGCAAACTGTCTGGACTGTGTTTGAAAGTGAATATTGATCCCAAATTACTAATGAAGGGAAGGCAGGTCAGAAAGAAAGGACAATAACAAAGTGGGAATCGATGAGTTCGGAAGAATAATAGGGGTGGCGCTATGAATGGGACTTGGTTTTTATAGCTAGCTTTTAAGGGAGTTCCCTAAGTGCTTGAATAATTAGAGTTCAGCAGTGCAATAATCCACCAGAAACCTCTCCTCTACTTCATCCAGTGTTTTGACTGGAAATGTTGCCTTATACATTATAGGATATCTTATAATTGCTATTTATTTCCCATCTTGATTAAATTTCAATGCAAGCTCGTTGGAGTTTTCCTTAGTTCTCATTCCATGTCACACTCCATTGCTGCTATGTAAAAACCAGGAAACTGGAGTTCATATAACAAGGGAGCAAAGCAAAGAAGAATGAAATTGTATTTTTGCAGTGAAAGTAGGAAAATGAATTATTTTCCAATTTTTCCACGTAAAAAGATGCTAGGTGGTGTCCAAAAACTAGATGGAAGCCATGCCACCACATATACTAAGCATATCAGCCATGTCAACACATTAAAGAGAACTCAACATTTCACGTATGGCAAGTTATCGATTGGACCACATTTGCATAATTTGAAAATTGATAGGATCAAAATCGAGCAAATAAAAATATAGGGATCATAATTCATAAATGCACAGGTCCTAAACTAAGGGGCGTAAAAAAAGGGAGATCGAGCTAGAAACTTATGGCATTTTGATATCTGCGGGGGGAAGGTTGACATTGATATATGCACGCGTTTTAAATTTCTTCTCTTTATTTTAGTTTAGGGTAGCTGTGGGGTAACTTCTGACATTTTGATACTCAAATTAATATATGCAGAATCTTGATAGTTATTTATTCTGGTGATCAATGTAACAAGTTGTCGGTTTTTTTAATACTGATCATTTTTGAGGATGTCTTCTGTTTGATACGTCAACTATATGTACATTTTGCCATTATTTATTTATTTATTTATTTATACAACAGACCCAAGATTTGGTATTTCATGCCTGGGAAAAATCAGTACTGAATATGAGAATGACCGAGATTTGATGATTGAGTTTTATAAATTCCTTGCCAAGTAAGTCATCTCTATCGTGATGTGTAGCAATAACTCATTTCGATCCTTTTAACATTTTTTCTTTAATCCTTTGCGCTATTCATAAAAGTACATGCCATGTCAATCTATGAATTGTGAAATGGCAGAGAAGAGATGGCCTGCGATGAAGCAGAGCTTGGAGAAGAAGAATTTGCAGAAAAAAAGAGCTATCAACAAAACTTACAGCAACAGGTAATATTTTCAACTTTATGTTGAACTTTTTCGGTACTTATACGTGTACACTTCTAATATTGAGAGAGTAAATCTTCACAGCAACTTGAGATGCTGCGGCACATGCGCAAGTTTAACTTGGATGATCAATCTGCAATCCTTGAGAAGGTGAACACTAGCTTATCTAGTATCATAAGAGCTTATCTAGGGGAATTTACCAAAACAACTTATGGCATGTTCATACGCGGTATTCAGCTTATGACATAAGTTTTCAACTCATAGTTTATATAAAAACAAATTAATTAGATTGATTTTCCAGTTACACCAGCAGATGCAAAATGGCAATTATGAAAGTGAGACATCCATATTGTCAGCTGAGCAGATGGAAGAGATGGTTCAAAGGAAGGTGACCCCTTTGTTTATGCCAAGTTAGACCCAGAATCTGCCCTTATCATGGACCCAAAACCTGTCAACTATTTTGTATTGGCCTATTCCATAATTTGTGATATGTATTGTTTAATTGGCTTATTTGCCAAAATGCATATTATTCCATGATGTGCGGTGTTTTTGCTTCGCTTCATTTAACACTCTTTTTACATCCCTGATTTTATTTATTTATTTATTTTTTGCATTTTCTTCATGAACGGGAGCTAAATTTTTTAAACTAGATTCTAGTAAAATACGGGTATGGGTGCCGATATATCTAGATTATTGATGAAACATATATGATTCATTACCTATTGAAACAAAACTAATTTATTTTTAACGCATGATTTATTAAAAGTGCATTACAATTTGGAAGTTTTAATAGAGCTTTGGAAAAACTGAATTGATGTACAACGCACTAGCAACTCAATTTGGATTCTTCCAATTTTTTTAGCTTGATTTTTTAAGTTTGATTTTATCTCAAATAAAATTAAAACACTAATTTAGTATAGGATTAATAGCTATTTATCCCCTGTTATATAGGTCATTTTTGAAAAATCTCCCTAGTAAACAAAAATCACATGATTTTCCCTAATATTTGAAAATATTCTCTCAAAATTTTAGGTAGGCTAACTCATCAAAAATGATGATGTGACAATATTTTTCATTTTTTCTCTCCATTTTTTTATATTTTCACTTGTGTTTAGTGACTTTTACTTGGACAGTTTTACCCTTAGTTGAGAAACAAAACTTCTTGATAAAGGTTGTCCACCCGGGTTGTTCGAAACCCTAATCCCTTTCTCCTTCCATCTTCACCTTTTCACTTCTCACATGTTCTATCGTTCTCACCTGTTCTTTCGTCTTCCTTCTTTGGCAGTTTCAATCAAGATCAATGAAAACGTCAGATTGTTCACAGTCAAACATATCTTCAAACGGCAGAATAATTCTGAAATGTGGTCATAATCTCTCCATGAAGTTGTTTGTTTCAAAACCAGTTGCAAATCCTGATAGTAAGTATTGAAAGTGAAAGTTTTGGGGTAAAGAAGATGATTGTCAGTTATTCCATTGGCATAATGAGTTTTTTGGTGAAAGAGAAACAAACACAGATGGGGAAATGTTAGATCTAATGAAGAAATTGGACAAAGATTTTGCGATCATCGTGTCTTCATCATTCAATCCCGAGGTCGGTCGACGAAGACACGGGCATCATCTTTCGGTCCAGCCTATGCAAAAGACGAATGTGATCGTCCAAATTAACAATCTTCCTCACTGAAAAATGGGATGAGATATAAGTACCATGGTTAGGAGTAGCGGCGTGCCCGCAGGGGGTGTTGTCGCGACTTTCGTGGTTGTACTGTAGAGGTATGCTCACGAAGGACAAAGTTTCGCTCGCTCTCCACTCGGGGAGTCAAAAAGTTTGGTCGGCGTTTGCTTGCTAGGCCACATGTCGCAACATTTAATGCACAATGATGGCCTAGGGGTAGGGGTCATTATGACCTAAGCACGTAAGTGGGTGCGCGTCGAGGCACTGACACGCCACCCGATGCGACATTTCGTCTTCCGTGCAAGATTTATAAATCGCGAGGTCAAAGTTTCATTTGCAACATTTGCTCTCCCGCTCACCTTTCTTCTTCCGATTGTTTCTCGATTGCCGCTGCCGCTGTACTCCGCCGTTTCTAACCCTGCACAACCCTCTAATCAAGTAAGTCTTTTTCTCTTTCTCTGCGATTAGTCGTGTTTTTATTCTTCTCCATACGTATGTTTCGCGTATGAGTTTCGTGCTCCAGGGTGGTTCTTCCCCGTCAAATTCGTAGATTCGTGATGAACTTCATATTCTGGGAATGTTCCATCCCGCAAAACTCATAGATTCACGGTGTTCCCCGCGACCTGTATGTGTTTTCCCGCGAGATTCATGTCCTTGCTCTCGAGATTCATGTCCTTGCCTGCGAGATTCATGTGGACCTTTATCAGTTGTGTCCTCAGCTTTGGAGGATTAGTCCTAATTTACTTTGAACCATCTAGCTAGGGTTTCGCGTCAAGGACTTAGCACTCGTCTTGCGATACGCCCTTTCACTTGACTTGCGGCGGAATAATGGATTTGATTTGAACGTCAAATTCATATTTTTCCTCTGCTTTTTCAGGTGAGATGGTCGAACCTGTCGAGAATGTTTAGATAGTCGACTCAATTACTGACCCCAGCTGAATTGGGTTGCTCATGAGCCTCGAAGCATAACTTCTCGTTATGCTACATCTTTGGATGACACATTCATACATGTCAATAAGGGGTCGGAGGATCTAAATATCGTTAAGCATTGGAAAGTTGTTAAGCCCACCGCGAGCAAAAGGATATGCTCGTTCTACTCGAGGAACTGCATCTCCATGTATGAATTCGTCTTTAAAGAGGCGGGGCTTCGATTGCCCTTCAGTGATTGAAAGTGTGAAGAAAACGCAAGAAAGGGGGGGGGGGGTTTGAATTGAGTTTTCCTTTCTTGAATAACTTTAGCTTCTAAGCATTTATTCGTTGACCAATGCTTCTGAGTGTTACTTCTAAGTAATGCTTCTAATTAAGTTAAGAAAACATAAATTCTAAAGCATAAGTAAAAGTAAAGAACACACGATATATCCTGGTTCACTTGAGAAAGCCCCAATCTAGTCTAGTCTACCCTTCTGAGGTGATTTCGCCTTGAACTCAAGGACTTAATCCACTATAACCAATCTGATTACAATTGCACGAGCAACCGCCAGTGACTAATATGCAATGACGCGTTCAGGGATCCAAACCGGATATAACATTCATTGACCCATCAAAATTCTATTCTTCAAATCTCCTATTAGGATTTCCTTCCAATGATATCCATCAGTGATCCCAGAAGGCTGACCTTTACTCAGTCTCCTTTGAGATATGACTACCATTGATCTAATAGAATCTACTACCAGGATTTCATCTACGATGACCGTAACCAAAGTCTTCTCAAATCTTTTGATCTTCATCCGATCACTTGAGGAACCAACCAATTCTAAATAGAATTATTTTTCTGGAGATTACATCAGTGCTTCTTATCAAGCAGATTAATCTTAATTTAAGTACATATTGTTTGACATAATTGTGAGTGTGATACAGTGGAAGAACCGACTGTTATACTGGTTTTGCATTTTGTATTCGCAAATGTCGCGGTAAGAAAGAGTCGCCACCGACTTTTCTTTTATCCAACAAAGGAAAGGGTGAAAAGAACAGAAAAGACCTTTTTCGAGATTTTATGAGTAAGAGGGGTAGATTATGGAAAGGGAAGGTGTTAACACCCTTTCATCCGTGGTTTTCCACGGGCTCTTAGGTACTTGCTCAATTTTTAAAATTGCTTTCGTGTTTGTGTGTTTTGAAAAGTTTTGTTTGCTTTATGATAACTCTTGTATCAGTCCTCAAGAGTGTTGATAAAGAGTTTTTGAAAAGAATTTTGAAAGTGTGGTGTGAAAAAGTTGTTTTTTGAGCAAGTACTTAACATCCATCTACCTACTCGAAAAAGGCGTTCTTTTCCTCCTTTCTTTTAGATAGTGCTATCCTACTATTAGTGAGTAGGTAGCCTTATTGTTGGGTGTTGAGGGACTATCGAAGGGACGTTTACGGTCACTGAGGCAACTGGGCAAGAACTCTTAGTAACTGTCCTAAAGTTCTAAGATCACTTTTTTAACCGAGGAAACAATCGAGAGGGTCATCGAGGGACTTGTGATCTCTTTAACTAAAGGACAATCACTAAAAATACTCACGTTTCGAGAATTGTGACTGTTTCGAAGGCAACCAAAGTGGGAGATACCCTAGGGGTGAGCATGTGCAAGTGTGCTTTTTTTCCAGGTATTTTCATCTTGATGTTAGCGATCTAAGATTGATTGGTTAGTTCTTGCCATACACGCCTAATTACTAACAGTTTATATACAGGCATACAATATAGTGCGGAAAGTGAAACCTACAGCAATTACAAGGCTTCAGGGCAGTTACAGTTATATCTGACTGAAATGTAAAGTGCGGAAAGTAAAAATCCTAATTAGGGCTATTACAATCCATAAGCAGGTACATAATCAGGAAATAAAGTGCGTGCGTGATAAAATTACAAACCATAGGCAGATATATAACAATATAAGCGCGCGAAGAATAGAAAGAGCGTCTAAACCCTAAAAACATTCCTAAATTAAAAGAAAACTTCTTTTTTGTGTTTTTTATTTATTAATGAAAATATTAAATTATAACGTCTTAGTTAACTAAATTGAACAAGAAAAGAAAAAAAATTAATTACAATTAATTATTATGAAACTAGTATTTTTTTGGTATTTTAAAAGAAAAAGATTTAAAATTTAATCCTAACTTCTAGTTAATTTTAATTTTCAAGAAAGAGGATTAAAGTAGTTAAACTAGATTAATTTATAAAATTAATTTTAATTATATAAAAAAACCTAATTCTATTTTTTTTTTGATTTTATGATTAAAATAAAAAATGATTTTAAAATAAACAAAAATAAAAAAACAAAGAAATTGACAAATGAAAAGAAATGGGCCTGAAGTGCATTAGCAATCTGGGGGGGGGGGGGGGGTGTTGGCTGAATTTGGCTAGGCCCAGATCTGTTGGCACAACGCTTGCATGAGATCCAATGTTGTTGCGTCTGGAAGATCCATCATGGGGAAGCACTGCAGGAGCGTTGGATCTGGAACAATGAAGATCTGTTGGCTGGATCTGAGGGTGCAAGGTATATGCATGGGATGGCAACACGTTGGATCTGAAACAAATTTGTTAGAAAATACAAAATATAGGATTCTGGGATCGAGCCCAGATCCTTCCTCTCACACACCCAATGCCTTTACCACCTGTGCTGCCAATTCATTCATAATTATAATGACCTAACAATATTATGTAAAACAATGATCAAATCCCAGTCATCAAAAAAATGCACGTCAGCAATTCCAGTGGACCAATCAAATTAGGTCATATTACCACGCAGGGTCTTAGTCTGGGTCAGAGAGGTCAACAACGCCAGAGCTGCACTCTGGTCGTCTTCTCCGACCAGACAAACATCCAAACCTGCAAAAACGTGAGGATTCAAATGCAAAAAGGACCCTACTCCCCTTGAAATTTTCCTAGGAATCCAAATATGGCGTTGGTTTGGTCTGAAAGTCCTTGTACAGGGAGATACGAAGCATGCAGTTCATTATGCCCTAGCCATGGCAGATGGCTATTTAGACATCAAAGCTTATCAACGATTGCCCAGATCTGTTCCTTATCATCATGTGATCATGTTAATAGGGTTAGAACGAATTGAAACGTGCTATAATTTAAAATACGATAGACAAAAATTATGAAAAATATGAGTTATGTACAATGAGTTTCAGCGTGTTATGGCTATGGATGATGATCCATACTTACCCAAGCTTACCTCAGGAACACCAAGGAATGGTTAGAATGCTTTGAAGCTGGCTGCAAATGTGAATACGAGGATGCAAGTTTATGGAGAATTTTTTTATATTTGAAACCCTAGTGTAAAGGCTCTGTCTGCGTGTATCTGTGTGCTTCTGAATGGCTGTGTATATGTAGTACATCATACCAGGTCAAAAAAATTGGAAGAAAAATCAAAACTTTCATGAGAAAATATCTTCTTTTAATTATGTGATTTTTTGCTTTTTTGGAACATATCCAATCTTCTCCTTTCTCCACGAGATGTCCTTGATATGCCAACACATTTTGCCCATTATTTGATGAGAAAAAGATTCCAAATCAAATCCTACATTATTTCTATTATTTATTTATTTAATTTTGCATTTTAATGAATAAAATATCAAATAAATAGCATAAATAACATAATAATGCATAGGTAGGCATAGAGGTCATGGACCATGCTAGGAACAAGTTTCAAACATGAAAAGATGGACCCATTCAGAAAAAATTCAAGTCTGGTCAATATTGGCTTCATGCACTTTTCCAAAAATTGGTCAACTTTAGCAATGCATATCTCTCTCATTTTTAACCCTAAAAGGGTATTCTTGGAATTTTTAGAGAGCTTAGGATGTCCTCTAAACAACCCTTTTTGTTTCATTTCAATTGGATCTTCCATGTTCATTTAAGGAGCATTGACCCAAAAGGTGTTTTTGTTGACTTTTTGAAAGGACCTATAATGTCTGAGCTTATATCTTTTAACTGGGGCATTTCTTGATCTTGAGGTATGAAGAGAAGTTGTAGGGAATTGGATTATATTCAAAATGAGCTTTGTTGGAAAAATTTCTGATAAAGTATGAGAAAGTTATGTGCGGTCAAAGTTTGGTTGACTTTTCCTATAGAAACCCTAATTTGCCATTTTTGACTTTTGATGAGTTAGAAGCATTTCTTGAGGAATCATGATCAACCCTTGATCAAATGATGGATATCACTTCAAAATATTTACATTGACAAAAAATCTTGAAGTTTGACTGTATATAGGCCATAATTGACTTTTGACCTAGTATAGTTGATTTTCAAGCATTTGAGAAGTTGACTGAGCAAACTTGTTGTGTATGGCATGAAATTTGTCATGGATAATCTTGAGGACATATTAGGGCCATGGAAAACATTTTAGACCCTTAAAGCTCACACATCTTGATGAAAACTGAAACCCTAGTTAGAGGTTTATTGCCTTAGGAGGAGAATTTGTCTGGTCAATTCTTAGTCATCCCAGGGCAAGTTGGGGATCTTAATGGACATGTCTTGAGTAAAATGAGAGGACATATTTTGGGGTACAACAGCTTCCCCTTTTCAATCTTCTTAAACCTGAGGATGTAGATTGGCTAGTATGTCTTTCGTGATCTGAAGGTGGAAGATGATTGAACACTAGAGTGCTCAGAAATTTGCACTCGTCTGAAGTGATACTGTTGGTGGATAATATCGGGAATGGGATTATATACGCCATTTGGAAAATATGACAGAAGATCGTCCGAGATGGGCTTAAAGATGCCATCCAAAAAATATGACGGAGAGTCGTCGGAGATGGGCTTAAAGATGCCATATAGAGAACAATGTTGATTTCATGAGATATTCTTTTGTGGGGATTCCTATTCCTGTTGTTGAGGAGGACTCTACTAAGGAATGTTGGTCTCTATTTTGGGAAATAGATTTTAGGAGCTTCAGTTGTCCATTACTCTACTAGGGAGTCATCTCTTGGCTGGAGAGACGGGAGCGAACTGCTATCTGGTCAGGATCTAGGCTTCACAGCGTCTTGTTGAGGATAATAAGGCTAACCTCTATCTGGTTGTATTCCAAGATTCACAACGGCTTACTGAGGAATATGAAATCAATTGCTATCTGGTCAGACTCCAGGCTTTACAGTTTCCTTAACTGGGTAAAAATCAGAAAAATCTTAGTGTCGATTTAACTAAAACAGAGAAGGTCTTGAATTAACTTTAACTGGAATAGAAATCAGAAAAATCTTAGTGTCGATTTAACTGAACCAGAAAAAGGTCTTGGATTATCTTTAACTTCAACTGGAATAGAAATCAGAAAAATCTTAGTGTCGATTTAACTGAACCAGAGAAGGTCTTGAATTAACTTTAACTGGAATAGAGATAAAAAAAATCTTAGTGTTGATTTAACTGAACCAGAAAAAGGTCTTGGATTATCTTCAACTTCAAATGGAATAGAAATCAGAAAAATCTTAGCGTCAATTTAACTGAACCAGAGAAGGTCTTGAATTAACTTTAACTGGAATAGAAATCAGAAAATTCTTAGTGTCGATTTAACTGAACCAGAAAAAGGTCTTGGATTATCTTCAACTTCAACTGGAATAGAAATAAAAAAAATCTTAGTGTCGATTTAACTGAACCAGAGAAGGTCTTGAATTAACTTTAACTAGAATAGGAATCAGAAAAATATCAGTGCCGATTTAACTGAACCAGAAAAAGGTCTTGAATTAACTTTAACTAGAATAGAAATCAGAAAAATATTAGTCTTAATTTAACTAAACCAGAAAAGGCCTTTTGAGAATATCTTTCTGAGGAAAATGCTGAAATAGCCCTTCGTCAGACGTAGCTTTTGAGAAGACTACCGGGTCATGTAAACAGTCAACGGTGTTTGTTGATTTGATCTTTCCTGAAAAGGTAATGAGTTAGTTGTATGCAATGTCATGATGTATGAAATGCATTGTGTAATGATGTTCTCAAAATAAATGAGATTATACAGTATGCAATATATACGCGCATGCCATGATGTATGAATATGGGATGCTATTGCGATATTTCCTAGTATGGGAAAATAAATCCCTGACTGCTGCTGGAGAGTGCTGGGAAGATGAATCATGGACTGCTGTTTGGTAGATGAGGAAAGTGATTCTTTCATCTTCGCTGGGGATGATGAATGGAGATTATTTACCGGGGATTTTTGACTCCTGCTTGAGAAGGACTCTGTGGAGAGAAATATGCTCAGTTGGAAGATTTTGCCGATGTAGAGAAATAAAATCTGTTGGGGGATAAACTTCCACAGCTAAAGAAATAAACTCTACCAGGGATACTGATTTATAAACTGTTCGAGATTATAAAAACTTAGCTGGAGACTTGGATTTCAGTTCTCTGAGGGAACTCTGCTGGAGGAGGTAATTCCTGTTTGGGGAAGAAGAGTTCAAAACTTTGGTTGTTTATACTCCATGGGGAACATAGACATCACTAGGTCGTATGCTAAGGATGTAGCGGTGACTTCGTCTCAAAATGTCTTTGCCCTTGTACCTGCTGGAAAGAGTAACTGTCGGGATTACAAATGGCTTTTTTAGGCTTTTCCCCGTTTCTTAAAGTCATTAGCAACTGTCTTCCTGTTTCTTATGCAAATATTTGTAAACAATAATCATATTCAAATGCATATGTCAAAAAATAATCACTAGACATTTTTTCAAAACAAAACAGAAAAATAGAAAACAAATAGTTTTATACTTTTGAAGAAATGATTTGTATTGATTTTTGAAGTTTGACTATAACAGGCATTTTTGTACAAAGAGACTGACGTTTTAGTAGGAGAACGCTGCCGTGAAAATGAAAACTATACAAAATAGTGCACAAAGAGAAAACAACTATGTGTAATAATCTCATTTAGTTTCAATTCTGCTATTGCCCCTATGTCCTTGAGCGTCTAATCTCTTTGCTACTTGTCCTAAGATGATTGGATTGATTGGTATCGTTTGAGCTTGATAGTTGATACTGAAGTATGGTCACAAGGTGATCCAATGGGACATAGTTGTACGCTTTAAATCTCTAACTTTTTCCTGGACCGTCCTTTCGGGTTTTCAGTCCACCGGGATACCCTTTTTTACCCAAGCCGCCTTCTCAGGTTTTCGACTTGCCGGGTGTACAAATTTTTTATATTTATCCCTAATTTTTTCTCGAACCCTTTTGGTTCGCAAGTGTGATACGGTGGGAGAACTGACTTGTGTTTTGCGTTTGTTTTCGCAAATGTTTCGATTTAGCAAGAGTCGCCACCGACTTTTTATTTTATCCTAAGGAAAGGTCAAAAAGCACAGGAAAGACCTTTGAGATGTTTTCGTGGGTTCGGGGGGTAGATTATGAAAAGGGAAGGTGCTAGCACCATTTTCATCCATGGTTATCCATGGGCTCTTAGTTACTTGTTTTAGATCACTTGCCTTTGCTTTTCAATTGCTTGAAATGGTGCTTTGTGTGTAGTTTTGAAAATGTTTTGAAAAAGATGCCTTGTCTAGGAAACCTTTGTAATGATTCTTGTTTGAATATATACAAAGGTGTGCGTCTTTTTGAAAAGATAATTCAATGTTTTTGAAATTTGTTTGGAAGTTGTGTTGTGGTGTGTGTTTGAAAAATGGCAAGGATGTTTTGCAAGATTTTTGATCAAGTAACTAAGAGTTTGTCTACCCTATTTTACTCAAAGATCTTTCTCATGTTTTTAACCCTTTTAACAGTGTTGTTTCACCATTGTATTTGGTGAACAACTTGTGTTAGGATGTTAACAGGACAGGCGCGGGTCATCGTATAGACCATGATAGCAATAGCGTCAAGTATCTTTGGCAATTTTCTTGAGGGACTTAATCATTTTGTTTAGGCAACTCAGATAACGTCATCGAGGGACTATGATCATTTTAATTGTTTTTGTTTTGCCAAAATACTTGACATGCATAACATGGCCCATTTGTTTAGGCAACCAAGTGGAGATACCCTAAGGGTGCATGTGTGAATAGTGTGTTTTGATTTGCATGCATTTTGTCTTGATTAGGGGTTTCCTACTTGTTGGTTTTATCTTTCCATACACACCTATTTACTAGCATTTGTATAAAGCAATAAAAATGTAGCAAATAAATATCCTACACTATTACATATTGAAGTGCAGAAGAATATAAAGGAAAAAATAAGATAAAAAGAAGAAAAAATGAGCTCCTTCGATCTGGGCAGGAGCAGCCTTCGATTTGCATTCTGCTGGCCTCCTTCGATTGAGAGTTCGCGCCAGTGAGGTCATGGCCTTCGATTGGGCTTTGGCACCAGTCAGGTCATGTACTTCGATTGGAGGCTGGCACCAGCATGGGAGTGCCTTTCGTCTGAGCCTGGACTTAGTGCAAGTGTGCCTCTGGCTGGGCCTTTCTGCCTTGTTGCCTTCTTCGATTGGGCCAGTGAAATCAGTGTATGGTTTTCCTCCTGGTTGTCTCTTTCGTTCGACCTGGAGAAAGAGGATAGAAGCCAGAAGCTTCGTTTCCCATTTCCTGTTTCCTGTTTCTTTCATTTAAAGCATTAAATGGCAACATGGCCTGAGGCCATGCTAGTATTTGTCTTGTAACAGTTTAATAGTTAAAGCAAGTTCAGGTAAACAGAAAGCAAAATGAAAGGGTTAGCTCTGAAAAATATGTTAAAAATGTGGAAACGAAAGGAACAATGGTATGTACAATGTTTCAAATGAAAATGAATTGTATTTACATGTTATGAAACGAAAAGTTCAAAGGTAAGAATAACTTACCTTACTTCAGGCCTTGAATGGATGTGGGACCTTGAGTGGAGGCCCAGGATTCTGGATTTGAAAGAGGGGTCAACAGTTGTGCTTGGAATGCTGGATTCGAAGGAAGGAAAGAAACAAGTCTTATGTTTCTTTCCAAACTGGATTTGAAGGATACTGAAGAGTACTTGTTCTTCAAAATCTAAGGAAGTAAGTATGTGATTCTGGGTTTGTTCTCACAAGTGTTGAAGGGACTTGAGAGATTTGTTGTGTTTGAGAAAATTTGGGAGATTCGTTCCTTTGGTCCAAAGATCCTCCCTTAGCTTTGCAAAAATTCCTCTATTTATAGAGAAAGAATGGACATGTTGTCCAAAGCCAGCCTTGCAAATAAATGATAAAATAATGTAACGTGAAAGTACATGTGGGGCCCCCTTGGTAGTTGGGGTGCAGAAAATAATAAAATAAGGCCCAGCTGGAAAATAAATGTCCACTTGTGCCACAAAAGCAAGATGAATGGTTCAGATGGGGTTGCTTCCTTCTGAAGGAAAATAGGCGCAAGGCTCAAGACAAACTTTTCTAAAAGGTAGTACTGTGCTATTAAATGCAAGTGGTCTTAGACAACAAATGGGTACAGGCCTAAAAAGGGAAGACACGTGGCCTAGCCTATGGGTCTAAATGTTCAAATTGATCTTTTGAGTCGAATCCTCCATCTTTCTACACCTTTCAACCAGACTAGAACAACACAACATTCGTTTTCACCAGCTGTGTGTCCTTCGAATGGATTTCTTATGTACCCTTCGAATGGGCCTTCTTTGCCAGCTTCAAAGTCCAATTCGAATCTATTTAGAACATTCCCTATTAGACAACTTCGACCAGCCCTTGGCCTTGTGATGAGTCTAAGTTCTGATTCGAAGTGTTCAGAACTTCCTTCATCAGAGCATCTTAGATTAAGAGAAACTCTGCACTGAAATTCCATTCGAAGGTCATTTCGTTCTGATGTTCTTATTAAGGGAAACTCTGAAGTTCCAGTTGAAGGACACTCTGAAGTTCCAGTCCAAGGACCTTTTGAAATGCCAATTGAAGGGTATTTGTTAAAATTCTAATCGAAAGGCTTTGTTAACAGGCCAATCGAAAGGTGCTGTTCATGCTAATCGAAGGAAATGGTTAACATGTCTGTCGAAGCTGCCTTGACAGAATGCTAAATCGAAGGATCCCATGGCATGCCAATTGAAAGGCTTGGCCCAGGGTGCCAAATGAAAAGGTCTTTCAGAATTCCAATCGAAGGCCTTGACACAATGCCAATCGAAGTGCTTGTCCATAATGCCAATCGAAGGGAATTATCCATGCCAATCGAAAGGCTCCTTCAGAATACCAATCGAAGGGTCTTTCAGAATGCCAATCGAAAGGTACTTAAAGCACCACTCAAAAATTTTCTTTTTCCTTAGGAAAGGGTTTCTGGTCAACCATACAGGGGGAAGACTTTGGAAAACATGAGAGGGCAAATTTTGGGGTACAACAGCTGCCCCTGTTCAATCTTCTTGAACCTGAAGAGTTAGATTGGCAGTTTTGCCATTCGCGACTCGAAGGTAAAAGATGATTGGACACTAGAGTGCCCA
The DNA here is from genome assembly GCA_948472305.1 of Vicia faba. Taxonomy (NCBI): domain Eukaryota; kingdom Viridiplantae; phylum Streptophyta; class Magnoliopsida; order Fabales; family Fabaceae; genus Vicia; species Vicia faba. Next base: position 67,116,592 of record OX451740.1, read on the forward strand.
AAAAATTTGCACTCGTCAAAGCGTAGTTTGAGGGAATGGGCTTAAAGATGCCATTTGGAGAGGTGATAGAATCTTGTTGGAGATGGGCTTGTAGACGCCATCCAAGAATGCTTGTTAAATTGCAATGTTGTAGGTCAGAAGAATGAGCATCAAAATGGTATCCATGTCTGGAATGCATTTGAACTGTATCTGGAGACTGAGTCTACATGAGCCAAAGAATGGCGTCCGTGTCTGGAGCGTATATGGACTGTATTTGAATGAGTGACAGAATGACATCCGAATCTGGATCGTATTTGGACTGTATTTTGAATGAGTGACAGAATGACATCCGAATCTGGATCGTATCTGGACTGTATTTTGAATGAGTGACAGAATGACATCCGAATCTGGATCATATCTGGACTGTATTTTGAATGAGTGACAGAATGACATCCGAATCTGGATCGTATCTGGACTGTATTTTGAATGAGTGACAGAATGACATCCGAATCTGGATCGTATCTGGACTGTATTTTTGAATGAGTGACATAATGACATCCGAATCTGGATCGTATCTGGACTGTATTTTGAATGTGTGACAGAATGACATCTGAATCTGGATCGTATCTGGATTGTATCTGGAGTTTGAGATCTGTATGAGTATGACTTCCATGTCTGGAATGTATCTGAAACTATAACTGGGATCTGAATGAGTGACAGAATGGCAACTGTATCTGGAGCGTATCTGGACTGTATCTGGAGTTTGAGATCTGTATGAGTAGCAGAATGACTTCCGTGTCTGGAGTGTATCTGAAACTGTAACTGGGATCTGAATGAGTGACAAAATGGCAACCGTATCTGGAGCGTATCTGGACTGTATCTGGAGTTTGAGATCTGTATGAGTAGCAGAATGACTTCCGTGTCTGGAGTGTATCTGAAACTGTAACTGGGATCTGAATGAGTGACAAAATGACAACCGTAACTGGAGCGTATCTGGACTGTATCTGGAGTTTGAGATCTGTATGAGTAGCAGAATAACTTCTGTGTCTGGAGTGTATCTGAAACTGTAACTGGGATCTGAATGATTGACAAAATGGTAACCGTATCTGGAGCGTATCTGGACTGTATCTGGAGTTTGAGATCTGTATGAGTAGATAGTTGTCCTGTCTGGTTTTAGGTATTAATCTCTGACTTGAGAAAGAAAGATAGTTTCCTGGCTTGTTACAGGTGTTAATCTTCAATCTCTTCATGTAGATAGTTTTCCTGGCTTGTTACAGGTATTAATCTACAATCAGTCGTCCACAGATAGTTTTCCTGGCTTGCTACATGTATTAATCTGGAACTTGAAAAGGTTGGCCGATGAGATAGTTGTCCTGTCTGGTTTCAGGTATTAATCTCTGCCCTGAGAAAGAAAGATAGTTTCCTGGCTTGTTACAGGTGTTAATCTTCAATCTCTTCATGTAGATAGTTTTCCTGGCTTGTTACAGGTATTAATCTACAATCAGTCGTCCACATATAGTTTTCCTGGCTTGCTACAGGTATTAATCCGGAACTTGAAAAGGTTGGCCTATGAGATAGTTGTCCTGTCTGGTTTCAGGTATTAATCTCTGACCTGAGAAAGAAAGATAGTTTCCTGGCTTGTTACAGGTGTTAATCTTCAATCTCTTCATGTAGATAGTTTTCCTGGCTTGTTACAGGTATTAATCTACAATCAGTCGTCCACATATAGTTTTCCTGGCTTGCTACAGGTATTAATCCGGAACTTGAAAAGGTTGGCCAATGAGATAGTTGTCCTGTCTGGTTTCAGGTATTAATCTCTGCCCTGAGAAAGAAAGATAGTTTCCTGGCTTGTTACAGGTGTTAATCTTCAATCTCTTCATGTAGATAGTTTTCCTGGCTTGTTACAGGTATTAATCTATAATCAGTCGTCCACAGATAGTTTTCCTGGCTTGCTACAGGTATTAATCTGGAACTTGAAAAGGTTGGCCGATGAGATAGTTGTCCTGTCTGGTTTCAGGTATTAATCTCTGACCTGAGAAAGAAAGATAGTTTCCTGGCTTGTTACATGTGTTAATCTTCAATCTCTTCATGTAGATAGTTTTCCTGGCTTGTTACAGGTATTAATCTACAATCAGTCGTCCACAAATAGTTTTCCTAGCTTGCTACAAGTATTAATCCAGAACTTGAAAAGGTTGATGGTATCCATCTGTTGATTGACCTTTTCCTGAAAAGGTAAAACGTTAGCTGTATGCAATGTCATGATGTATCAAATGCATAATGTCATGATGTTCTCAAAAGTAAATGAGATTGTGATGTATGCACTTATCATGTATGTAAATAGGATGTATGAAATGTGAAATGTTAATGAATGCATTTTTGTCTGGGAAAATAAATCCTTGACAAGTGTTGGGGAGTTATTAAATCCCGGATTGCTATTGAAGAGTAGGTGTGTCTTCAAACTTTACTTAGAATATTTCCATCGGGGGTTCCTGTTTTGTTGAGGAAAACTCCATTGGGGAAAGCTGAAAACTCTGTGGAGAGTGTTGATCCATGCTTGGAGAAAAAGGTTCAGGAGTCTTGGTTGTCCGTTACTCTACTGGGGATTCGAAGTTGAACTGATATCTGGTCGGGTCCAGGTTTCACAGTAACTTGTTGGGGATTGTAGAGTAGTCTACTGGGGAAGAGGAGTTATGGTCCTTTGATTTGTAGTATTCGGAAAGGCAAACTCAAGCTGGGGAATCCTGGTGTTGTTGGGGAAATAAACCCTGTCGTCAGTCTGCTAGAGAGGTGACATCTTTGTTGGGGAAATCCTCGAGGATTCTTGAGGTTGATTCAGGGGGTCAGAGATTATACTCTTGCTGGGGAATCATCCTATGAGAAGGATTTTGGGGAGATTTGTCACTGCCCCTAGCAGCGAGTGTTTGTGGCACTGCCTGGAAACGTTTGACTGTATGTAACCCTTTGTTGGGGTTGACGTTCAATGCCCCAAGTGACGGAGATGGAGACTTGCCCCTGGTTACTCTGCACTTCTTCAGAGATTTCTGGAAATCTTGACTGGACTGCCCCAGGTGTGCTGGATAGTGACGTGTTAAGTCCCCCTGTTGATAGGAGATTCGTCAATGGAAGTGTCATCCTTCTTGAATTGATTTTGTTCACTGAGAGAGCTTTTGTTCACTGGATATTCATTGTGTGAATTTCTCCGCTGTTAAACAAATAGCCATATGCAAACAATGATATTTAAGTAGTGCAAAGTTTATGCTTGTCTCAAAGTTTTGAAAAATGCGTTTTTTAGCAGAAAACTTTTTATAAGACAAATTCAACACAAGATTTAGGGCTAAGCCTTACAGGAGTCAGGATACCTTTTGTAACAGTATGCTTTCGAACTAACCCATGCTTCAATTAGGACTTTTGAAGGATTGTAACGTGGCTTGGTTCACGGTTTAGGAAACAAAGGATAAAGGCTCAAAGTATATTTGTACCCACCCGCTCTTCGTGATGTTCTTCAATCCTAAACTCAGTTAATTGTGCGTCGAACTCTATTCAAATTTGGAACGACATTTTGGTGATGGTTCACACAAGTTAGATTTTGGAAGGCAGTCATTTTTGCAACATTTTTCATGTTGTTGAGGATTTGTAGCGACCTCGTTCTTCTGATTTGTTATCCCTAACTTTTGCCTGACTGTTCCTGTTTTCGAGATTGCAGTCAGCGGGATGCCCCAGCTTTCTTAAGCCTCCTTTATAGGTTTTGGTTCAGTGGGCTTTTCTCTTTTGAGAGATTGACTGCCTATGAGCTAAGGAACCACCACTGTCATTTGATTCCAGAGGAATGCTTTTGATGTCGTTCGTTGTATTATGAACTGAGAGTTTTGCGACTTCAATGCGCATCTTTTGAATTAACTGAGAGACTACCCTGCCCCAGGTTTTGATTAAAGGTTTTAATTTGTGTTTAAAACAGAAAACTCCTACTTCTTTGGCTCGAAGGGGTTGACTAGGGATTATCTTCCTTATAACTCTAGTGTTTAGGATTTGAAAGAAACGCCTATACATCGTCAACAAGGTCTGTTCAAAAGCATACTGTATGAGATTATGGCATTGTTTTCGTCATCCTCCCTCTAAAGGCTTGTAACTTTTAGCAAGAGTTGAAAGTCATAGTTTAAATGTAATGGAAATGAGTGGATCAAATCAAGACAAACATATGCAATGCATTAATGAAAACAAAGTTTGACATTAATAGATAATTGTTTGAATAACAAAAGAGATTACAACTTGAAAATTCAAAATGAACAGAAGCCTATTTGTCTGAACTTGTCACTTTAGGTGGTGAGCCTTTGGCAGAAGAATTCAGTCTGGCCATCTTGTGTGAACTCCAGCATTCCTTCGTCGATCAGGTTTTGAATCTTGTACTTCAACGCCCAACAATCGTTTGTATTATGTCCAGGACTATCAGAATGATAAGCACACCTGGCATCTGGATTGTAGCTGGGAGAAAAAGTTTTGGGATTTGGATGAGGTCTTATTGGTGTAATCAGATTCATCCTCAGCATGTGTTGCAAAGCTTGGGACAATGGTATGTTGATGTTGGTAAACTGTCTTTTAGGCTCGCTTTGCCTTTGCTGATTTTCTGGTTGATGTTGACGAAGTCGTTGTTGGGCTCGTGATGTGGAAGCAAAGTGAGAAGGTCTTCTCTCCCTTAAACCGACTTCTTGTATCATGGGAGGCTGAATGATGAATTGATCCCCAATTCTAGATGTTTGCCCCATTTGGTTACATCCATCTTGACGAAGCTTGTTGATGAGAACCCTCAGCTCCTCTTGTCCTTGTGCCAGATTTTGGATAAGAGCCATCTGGCTCACCAGTTGCCCCATCATTTGGACCTTCATTTGTATCCACTCCAACTGGTCATCTCTGTCGTCCCCAGGATTTCCCACGATCATGCCCCTGGTGAGGAGCGCCTTGACCTCTTCTTGAAACCCTAGTGTAAAGGCTCTGGCTGCGTGTATCTGTGTGCTTCTGAATGATTGTGTATATGTAGTACATCATACCAGGTCAACAAAAGTGGAAGGAAAATCCAAACTTTCATGAGAAAATATCTTCTTTTAATTTTGTGATTTTTTGCTTTTTTGGAACAAATCCAATCTTCTCCTTTATCCACGAGATGTCCTTGATATGCCAACACATTTTTCCCATTATTTGATGAGAAAAAGATTCCAAATCAAATCCTACATTATTTCTATTATTTATTTATTTATTTAATTTTGCATTTTAATGAATAAAATATCAAAATAAATAGAATAAATAATATAATAATGCATAGGTATGCCTAGAGGTCGTGGACCAGGCTAGGAACAAGTTTCAAACATGAAAAGATGGGCCCATTTGGAAAAAAAATCAAGTTTGGTCAATATTGGCTTCATGCACTTTTCCAAAAATTGGTCAACTTTAGCAATACATATCTCTCTCTCATTTTTAACCCTAAGAGGGTATTCTTTGACTTTTCAGAGAGCTTAGGATATCCTTCAAACAACCCTTTTGGTTTCATTTCAATTGGATCTTCCATGTTCATGTAAGGAGCATTGACCCAAAAGGTGTTTTTGTTGACTTTTTGAAAGGACCTATAATGTTTGAGCTTGTATCTTTTAACTGGGGCATTAATTGATCTTGAGGGCTGAATATAAGTTATAGGGAATTAGATTCTATTCAAAATGAGCTTTGGTGGAAAAATTTCTGATAAAGTATAAGAAAGTTATGCCTGGTCAAAATTTGGTTGACTTTTCCTATATAAACCCTAATTTGCAATTTTTGACTTTTGATGAGTTAGGAGCATTTATGGAGGAATCATGATCAACCCTTGATCAAATGATGGATATCACTTCAAAATGTTGATATTAACAAAAAATCTTGAAGTTTGACTGTATATAGGCCACAATTGACTTTTGACCTAGTACAATTGATTTTCAAGCATTCGAGCAGTTGACTGAGCAAACTTGTTGTGTAGGAAATGGAATTTGACATGGATAACTTTGAGGACATATTAGGGCCATGGAAAAAATTTGATACCCTTGGAGCTCACACATCTTGATGAAAACTGAAACCATAGTTAGAGGTTTATTGCCTTAGGAGGAGAATTTGTCTGGTTAATTCTTAGTCATCCTAGGGCAAGTTGGGGATCTCAATGGACATGTATTGAGTAAAATGAGAGGACAAACTTTGGGGTACAACAGTGAGCAACAACTCTTATGTATAAACAATTTACATGAAGATCTTAAGAAATAACATAATCTAAGCAACATCTCTTGTGTTTTACATATTTCTACCAAGATGAATATAATCTAAGTTAAGTGTAGCGTCTTGTAGTCTTCTTGTCTTTATCTCCATCTTTGAGCAAGCTATGAGCAATAACTCCTTGCTTTTTTTATAATTCTATCAAGATGTATATGATTGATAGTTTGAATAACATCTCGTAAAATTCTTCATCTTTATATCCTTTCTTATTAAGCAAGATATGATCAACAACTCCTTGTTTTTCATAATTCTGCCAAGATGTATATGATTGGTAATTTGAATAACATATTTTAGAGTTCTTCATCTTCATCTTATTTTATTAGCTTCAACATATTCAACACAACTGTAGTTTTTGTGTATGTTATAGTGGTTGATAACTTTTTGGTTGTGTTCCAATAATGACAACTTTTGTTTTAACATTGAACACCAACATTCAACTCATTTAGCATCATGTGTCAAGCAACTAGCTAACCAACATGTTTAAACATACAATTCTTTTCTTATATAGCCAAGCAAAATAGAGCCGTTGGCTATTTGAAAAAGAGTAGTTACAAATAGTACTGCTACGTCCTTATCTCTTCCACACTTCAAGTTAGTGGAATAAAGTTTTTTCATACTGTGTACTATTGTACCATGTTACCATTATATTATTTCCTTCTTCACTTCGAAGGCTTTTGTGAGCATGAGGTAAGAAGCGGGAACATAACATAAGGTCTTCAAAACTTCAAGTCTTCGGAGTCTTTAGAACTGCGTCTTTAGAGTCTTCAACACTTGGTCGTGAGAACCTGTTGTAGCGAACCTTGGATCAGAAGAGCTTCAAGTCTTCAAAGTCTTAAGAGCTGTATCTTTAGAGTCTTCAGCACTCGGTCTTGAGAACCTGTTTTAGATAACCTTGGACCTTTAGAACTTCAAGTCTTTGGAATCTCCAGACCTTCTGTCTTTAGAATCTTTAGCACTTTGTTCTTTAAGAATCCTTGTCTTTAGAACCTTGTTATTAGAAATACAAATTCTTTAGCATATGGACTTCAGTTAGGAACATTGTCATCAGATCTTTTAATTTTGTCTTCTTTGAAACAAGTTATCTTTTAGAAACTAAGTTTTTAGCATCTGGACTTCAGTAGAAACTTTGTCTTTAGATCTTCTAACTTTGTTTCTTGGAACACATTGTCTTTTAGAAACACGAGTCTTCAGCATCTGGACTTAGGTGACAACTTCTGTCTTTAGATCTTCTGACTGTTTCTATAATACGGTGGGAGAACTGGCTTTTTTGGTTTTATCGCAAATGTTGCAGATAGTAAGAGTCGCCACCGACTTTTCTTTTATCCAATAAGGAAAGGGTGAAAAGAACAGGATAGACCTTGAAGATTTTGACTTCGGGGGGTAGGTTATGAAAAGGGAACGTGTTAGCACCCTTTTCATCCGTAGTTATCTATGGGCTCTTAATCACTTAGCTCACTTTGAAAACTTTCTTTTTTGTGTAAGTGTTTGAAAATATTTTGAAAAGTAAAAGTACGGCTGACTTTGTAATGATTCTTGTATCAGTCCTCAAGAATGCGTACAAAGTGTTTGAAAATATTTATTGTTTTGAAAGTGTGATGTGAGAAATGTTTTGTTTAGAAAAGTTTGTGAGCAAGCGATTAAAATTATCCTACCCACTCAAGATCGTTCTTATTCTTTTCCTCCTCCTTTATAGATAGTGTTATCTGTACCATCAGTTAGTGGTAGCCCTATCTATGGGATGTGAAGGTATGAGCGAAGGGTCATCATACGGTCATCGAAGGAAAATTGTAAGGATGTTTTAGCAGTTTTGTAAGGGACAAGATTATGTTATTCATAGGCAACGTCAAAGGGTCATCGAGGGACTATGATATTTTGTATCGAGGGTCTTTTATTAAAGTATCCCTATGTTAGAGGGACATGACCGTTATTCCTAAAGGCAACAAGAGAGGTTACCCTAAAGGTGTAAGTGTGCAAGTGTGTTTGATTCAGTTATTTATCTTTGAAATTAAGTTTTCTAGCGTTTGATTTTATCTTGCCATACAAACCCTAATTAGTAACAATTGCGTAGAAATATAATAGAAGAATGTAAAGGCAGAAATGTAAACCAAGACTATTACAGAGCTTTGGGGCAGTTACATAATAGTGAAGAGTGAGGAAAAGAAAACTCTTAAACTATTACATCCTGGAAGCAATTACATAATAAAAATGCAGAAGAAAATAAAGCCACATTTTACACTTTATCTAGGAAAATAAAAATAAGATAAAAGTAGAAAAGAAAATGTTTTTTTGGTGATTTTTTTATGAAAAATGATTTATGATAATTAATTAAATAAACCTAAAAATATAATTAATTTTAATTAATAAAAAAAAGTTAATTTTGAAAAATTAATTAAAAAACCTAAAACCTAATTAATTTTAATTAATAAAAAAAGTTAATTTTGAAAAAAAGTTAATTAAAAAACCTAAAACCTAATTAATTAGGGGTTTTAAAAAAGGATTCATGTTCAATGATTAATAATAAAAAAAAGAATTAAGTTTGTCAAAAAATAGATAGGGGAAGAAAAATCAATGGAAAATAGGGTTAGAAAACAAAAATAGTGCAAATGCCAGGGGTGGGTGTTGAACCCACGCCCTCTAGGGTATCAGCGTGCTTGCTATAACACTGAGCCATTGCTGCTTTGGTGTTAGTATAACCAACGCGCTTCATGAAATATGAAACCTGCAAAAAATATGAAAAAACCAAGAAATTTTGCAAAAAGCAGGGATCAAACCCATGACCTAGTGCAATAATGCTTTAACGCGCGCGCTTCTACCAATAGGGTGGCTATACATCCGTTTATTTTATCAAATCAAAACATATATAATATAAATTGAAAAAGTATGAGCGGAGAAGTGCTGGAGCCCTAACTCAGGTCGTCTTCTCCGGATGAGTATTTTTTCAAAACCTGCGAAATAGAAAGTGTTAGTGATCCAAAGGGACCCTACCCCCCTAAATCAACCCTCATGAATCCAATGGTGGCCTTGGTTTGGGATAATTGTTCCTGTAAAGAGAGATACAACATAAATATGGAAAATCGGTGTAAACATGGCAACACCTCATCCAGGCACCATGGGGCTCATGCAATGGTTCTATCCTGCACTAATACATCTCAGAAGCATGTTAGTAACGTTAGTTTTAATCAAAGCATGATAAAATGAAAAATATGAATTCATGAAAATATAGAAAACCGATGATGCATGGTCATGAGTTTCAGGCTTCTTGGATCATCACAATCGATCCCCACTTACTCTATAGCCCTCATGGAATTGAATGAGATGGTTGGCTTTCTCTGAGAGAGGATGAAAATAGGGTTTGAAGTTTGCCCTAGTTTTGGATAATTTTGGAGTTTTTGGAATAATGATCTCTTGCCAAGTTTTTCATGGTCTTGTCTTGTGTGAATGGTGAGAATATATAGAGGAAAAATTAGGTCAAAAGATTGGGCTTGGACCTTTGTATGAAAGCCTTGATTTTATTTAATCTAATTTTGAATTTAAATAAATAAAATAAAAAATAAATGGAATAAAGACCAAAGGGGTGTATGAATAGGTTCATAGGTTCACTATGATGCCTAATACACGTTTGAACCTTGAAACACAAGCCCATTAGCCCAAAAATTCATGTTTGATCAATTTTGGATTTATGCATTTTCTCAAAATTGCCCAACTTACACCAATTATAACTCTCTCAATTTTTATCATATTAAGGTGATCTTTGATTTTTTTTGGAAATCTCAAGGTGTGCTCTACAATATCTATGCTGATTATTTTTTCATTTGAAGGCTTTTTCTTGATGTAAGTTGCCTTGACAAAAAGTGTTTTTTTGTTGACTTTTGAAATGACCTATAATATTTTGGTCTATATCTCTCAAATGAAGCATTTTTTTGGACTTGAGCTTAGATCGGAAAAGTTGTAGAGAATTAAATTTCCTTAAAAATGAGATTTGGTTGAGAAAAACATGATGAAACATGTGGAAGTTTTGATTGTTCAAAGTTCAGTTGACTTCTCCTTAAGAAAACCCTAATTTAGCAACTTTTGACTTTTGATGAATTGAGAGTTTTCTTGATGAGTCATGATCAACCCTTGGTAAAATTATTAATATGACTTTAAAATATCGATGTCGACCAAAAATCTTAAAGTTTGACTGTATGTTGACCACAATTGACTTTTTACCCAATACAATTGATTTTTAGTCATCTGAGCAATTGACTAAGAAAATTTATGATGCAAGGCTTAAAATTTGGCATGAGCATTTCTTGAGGCATATGAGGAACCATGAAATCTACTTGAGGCATTATAAGCTCAAATTTACTTGAGAAAAGTGAAACCCTAGTTGTAGGCCAATTGCCTAGGAGAAGAATTTGTCTGGTCAGACCTTGAGTAGCCTTGAGCAATTGAAAACCCTAGGAGCATAAGGAGATATCTTGAAGAAAATGAGAAGAGAAATTTTGGGATACAACAACTTCCCCTGTACAATCTTTTTAAACCTGAAGAGTTAGATTGACACGTCCGACATTCGTGATCTGAAGGTGGAAGAGGATTGAACACTTAAGTGCTCAAAAATTTGCACTTGCCGGTGTATGAAGTAACACTATTGGTGGATATTATTGCTTGAATGGGATTAAAGATGCCATTCAGAGAGATGATAGAATGTCGTCGGGAATGGGCTTGTAGATGCCATATGAAGTAACTGTTGATAGGAATATCTAAATGAGTCTACGCCTGACTGTGAAAAATGTTTTTTAAAAGGAAAATGCTCGCCAGAATTCAGTCTCTGGGGGGAATGCTCAGAGTAAACTTCTGAAGGGGAATGCTTGTCAGAATTTAGTCTCTGAAAGAAATCAATTGGTCATGTAGATAGTCTCCCCGTCTTGTTTCGGGAATTGATCTACAATATGTTTTTTATTTGTAAACCCGTCCTGTTTTGGGAATTCATACCGCTTGGTCATATATACAGTTCCCTCGTCTTGTTTCAGGAATTAATCTCCGACCTATTTTGTTGGTAAACCTATCCTGCTTTGGGAATTCATACCGCCTAGTCATATAGATAGTTGCCTCATCTTGTTTAGGGAATTAATCTCAGACTTGCTCGGTAAACCCGTCCTGTTTCGAGAATTCATACTGCTTGGTCATATAGATAGTTGCCCCATCCTGTTTCGGGAATTAATCTCAGAACTATTTTCTTGTTGGTAAATGCATCCTGTTTCAGGAATTCATACTGCCTGGCCATATAGATAGTTTCCCTGTCCTGTTTCGGGAATTAATCTCTGACCTATTTGAAAGTTGCTGACGATATTCGCTTGTTTGTGAACTTTACCTAAAAATACAAAGTTAGCTTTATGTAATGTCGTGATGCATGTAATGCATTAATGATGCTCTCAAGATAAGTGAGAATTTTATATGCATTTTGGTATGTATATTCTATGATGTATGGATGCAATATGTCATTGAAGCATATCGATAGCTCCTTGTAACAATGTCTAGCTGGGGAAAATAAATTCTGGACTGACGCTGAAGAAAGTGATTCTTCAAATTCTACTTGGAATAATTTTGATGGGGATTCCCATTTCTGCTTAAGGATACTCTATTGGGGATCTTTGACTTCTGCTTGAGGATAGAGGCATTCAAGGAGAGTCAATCGTTCTCCATTCTTTTGAAGGATTTGATTCTTACATACCCCGACTGGGAATAAAAGTGATGGATATTCCTCTTTCAGATACCGTAGCAACTCTTCCGGGGATAGGAACTTTGATTAAACCCCGCTGGAGCAGAGAATTTTGTTAGGAATTTACGGCGTTGTAGTAATAAACTCTACTGGAGATTGAATTCCTATAGACCGTGTTGAGGAAATAAACTCTAATGGGGATTGAAATTTCATAGGTTGCACTAAGGAAGTGTCCACTGTATGCTAGAGAAATAATAAAACTTCCTTATCCTCTACGGGACCTATTAAGGGTGATGGTTAGATCAAGCTATCCATTATGGATATAAAGGTGAATACTAGAAGATGCCCGAACTTCTGCCTGTGGGCATATTAGACTTACTGGGGAATCTATCTCCTTTGGGGATGATCTTGTGAAGATAACTATGTAGAGATAGTTTCACGGATATTTCTCTGTGGGGATTGATGAATTACTTAAACATTATCCCAACTCCTAAAGTATTTAGTAAATGCTAATCCTGTTTTCATACATATATTTGTAAATAGTAATCATATCTAAATGCATATGTTCATTCAATATAATCATTGGACGTTTTTGAAAACAAGACAGAGAAAGTAAAACAATTTTGAATTTTGAATTTGATATTTGTATTGATTTAGAAAGTTTGCTTATAAGCAGGAAGTTTTATACAAAGAGACAAAAGTCCTAGTAAGAGAAAATCGTCGTGAAAAGGAAAAGGTGTACAAAGAGAAACAAAGAAAACAACTATATGGAAATGATCCCATCGAGTTTCAACTCGGCTATTTCCCCTGTCTTCAAGCATCTCATCCCTTGCTGTCGAAAGAAGTTGACTAGATTGATCTGTATCATTTGAAGTTGACGTTGGTAGTCATGCTGGCTATTTGTAGAGGATCCAACGGGACATAGTCATACACTTTAATCCCTAACTTTTGCCTGGACCTTCCTTTCGGGTTTTCAGTCCAACGGGATACCCTTTTTTCCCCAAGCCGCCTTTCCAGGTTTTCAACTTGCCGGGTGTACAATTTTTTATATATATCCCTAATTTTTTCCCGAACGGTTCGCTGGGATACCCTTATTTTTTCCTAGGCCCGTCAACCTAGCGGGTCTATTTTTCATACATAATATTTTTTAACTATGTCCGCTTCACAGGGTGCATAAGTTCTTCACCATCTGTGATGGTAAGTATCATAGCGCCGCCCGAAAATATCTTCTTAATCACAAATGGCCCTTTGTACATGGGAGTCCATTTGCCCATAGGATCACCTTGTGGTAAGATGATACACTTTATTACCAAACCACCAACCTGATACACTTGAGGTTTGACCTTCTTATTAAAGGTCTTGATCATGCGCTTCTGATACATCTGACCATGACAAACAGCCGCGAGCCTCTTCTCATCAATCAAATTTATCTGGTCCAGCCTGGTCTGAATCCACTCGTCTTTGTCTAAGCCTATATCTTTCATAATCCTCAGGGAAGGAATCTAGACTTCGATAGGCATGACTGCCTCCATACGGTATACTAGAGAGAATGGAGTTGCCCCAGTTGATATACACGCTGAAGTGCGATAACCGTGAAGAGAAAATGGTAACATCTCATGCCAATCTTTGTAGGTCACTATCATCTTCTACAATATCTTCTTAATGTTCTTGTTGGCGGCTTCCTCTACGCCATTCATCTTCGATCGATGTAGAGAAGAATTGTGGTGTTTAATCTTGAACTACGTGCAAAGTTCCGTGGTCATAGTGTTGTTAAGATTGGTACCATTATCCATGATGATCTGCTCGGGTATGCCATATCGACAGATGAGATAATGATTAATGAACCGGGCCATGGCATTCTTAGTAACAGAGGTGAACGAGGCTTCTTCGACCCACTTTGTAAAATAATCAATATCGACCAGGATAAAACGAGGTCCATTAGACACAGTATGCTTAATATATCCATGGTCGACCAATAGTAACCCACTCTCAGAATCTTCTTAGCCATCGTATGGCCACTAGAATGAGTACCAAAGACCCCTTCATGCATATCTTCCATAATCTTCCCAGCTTATTTCTTGTCTACACAACAAAGTACAGTTGAATCATGATTATGCTTGTACAAAACTCTGTTACTTAGAAAGAATATGGTAGAGAACCTCCGTAGGAATTTATTATTGTTGATAGATGCCCCTTCAGGATATTCTTGAGCCTCTAGGTATCTTTTCACTTCATGGTACCAAGGCCTTTCCTCTACTCCATCGGTATCAACTTCGTAGCAATATACAGGTTTGTCTAATTTCTCAATAGTAATTCAAGGAGCTTCATTGTCCCATCTGACTTTGAACATGGAAGACATGGTAGCTAATGCGTCCGCCAATTGTTCTCTTCTCGCGGGATGTGTTCAAAAGGGATTTCTTCAAAGTATGGAATTAATGTTAATACATGCTCCTGATAAGGAATGAGATTGAGGTGCTTCATATCCCATTCTCACTTAATTTGACTGATTACTAGGGCTGAATCCTCATATACATTCAAGAACTTGATTCTCATATCAATAGCAGCCCTGATACCCATGATACATGCTTCGTACTCTGACATGTTGTTGGTAAAGTCAAAGCATAGTCTAGCGGTAAATGGCGTATGGAAACCTTTGGGAGAGAATATCACAACACCAATTCCATTACCAAGTGCATTGGAAGCTCCATCAAAGACCAAAGTCCATTTGGATCCCAACTCAGGTCCTTCATACGGCCTAGGTTCTTCATAATATGTAACTAGCAAAATATTCTCATCCGGAAACTCGAAATTCATAGATTGATAGTCATACGGCTTGATGATCAAATATTTGCCAATACACTTCCTTTGATTGCCTTCTAAATAGTATACTAAATGTTGTATTCTGTCAAGACCATTTTCTATCTTGCTATTCTCCCGGAGAGAGCGGGCTTCTCGAATATGTATTTGACCGGATACATCTTAGAGATCAACAAAGTGGCATGAGTTAACATATACTGTCTTAGTCAATGAGAAGCCCATTCCAAAGCGCAACGAGTTTTCTCGAGAAGTGAGTATCTTGTTTCACAGTCGTTAAATTTTTTGCTAAGGTAGTATATTGCATGCTCTTTTCGACCAGACTCGTCATGCTGCCCCATTACACACCCCATTGAGTTCTCTAACACTGTTAAGTACATGATAAGAGGTCTTCCTTCAATCGGAGACATCAGAATCAAAGGTTCTTGGAGGTACTCATTGATTTTATCAAATGCTGTCTGACAATCATTGTTCCACTTCACTACTTGATCTTTCTTTAATAACTTGAAAATTGGCTCACAAGTAGCCGTCAGATGGGAGATAAATTGGGAAATGTAGTTCAATCGTCCAGGGAAACCTCTGACTTCCTTCTCAGTACGAAGAGCTGACATTTCTTGAATGGCTTTAACCTTGGCAGGATCACTTTCAATACCTTTACCACTAACGATAAAGCCTATGGTTTTACCGAACCTTACTCCAAAGGTGCACTTGTTTGGATTCAACCTCAGCTTGTACTTCTCCAATCTCTCAATCAACTTGTGTAGGTGGTCAAGATGTTCTTCTTCAGTCTGAGACCTGGCTATCATGTCATCAACCTAAACCTCTATCTCATGATGGATCATGTCATGGAACAAAGCTATCATATCATGCTGATATGTTGCGCCAACGTTCTTTAAACCAAAAGGCATAACCATGTAACAGAAAGTGCCCCACTGTGTGACAAAGGTAGTCTTCTCCATTTCTCCAGGTGCCGTCTTAAGTTGATTATAACCAGAGAAACCATCCATGAAGGAAAATACTTTATGCTGAGCGGTGTTGTCAACCACAACATCAATATACGGAAGCGGAAAGTCATCTTTAGGGCTTTCCCTATTCAGATCCATGTAGTCTACACACATACACACTTTGCCATCCTTCTTAGGTACTAGAACCAAATTTGCAACCCACTCAGGATAGGACGTAAGAACTAAGAAACCTGCATTGAATTGTTTCATAACCTCGACTTTGATCTTTTCAAACATCTCGGGACGCATACGACGAACCTTCTGTTTTATAGTAGGACAACCTTCTTTCATTGGTAGACGGTGAACCACAATATCAATATCAAGACCCGACATGTCTTCGTACGACAAGGCAAAGATCTTAACATAATCATGCAACATCTAGATTAATCTCTTCTTGGCAATGTCTTATTGGTTGGCACCTATCTTGACTTCTTTCTTGTCATCTTCAGTACCCAAATTCACAACCTCGACTAGCTCTTCATATGGGTGTATGGCTCTTTCTTCTTGCATTAACAGCCTAGCAAGCTCTCCAGGTACTTCACAATCTTCCTCACCTTCGTCTTTGACTTGGTAGATCATATTTTTAAAGTCATAATTGGCAATATCAGTTGTTATCAATGGGATCCAAGGTGGATATGTATCTGCAATTTATTGTGTGGGTGTGTGTAAGAACACATAGCTATTTTGAAAGCAATAAAGTAAAAGAAAGACAAAGAGCGCAAAATTTGAATGCAAACGTCCAATGATTTATTGAATGAAAATATGTGAAGGAAAAATGACAACCCTAACAAATGGACCATTGTGCCCCGGGTAAGGCACAAGGCTTAAAGTTGTTGCTTAAAATTACATAACCAAACTTGAAAGCAAGAAAACAGAAAATAGTATTTACTCTTGACTAAAAGAGATTGATATAATGTCTTAAGTCTTCCAATTACTGAGTCCATTTCCAGTGGTAGGAAAGATCCAACTATCTAGGTCATAGTCACTATCAACATCTTCTACCGCGTTGACTCCATTGTTACTGATGTGGAAGGGCGGTCTTCCAGCTTGAGCACGACAAATAATCCTCTGAGCCTCTGCAGTGAAATCCAAACCAAATTTATCAGATTTGTAAGGAATGTTGGGAAGCTGACCCCAAGTAGTGCAACCACCTTATTCTACCACATATCTAGCATCTTTCAGAGAAGCCATTATTGGAGGAACCCTGGTAACCTTAGGAATAGCAGAAATGTCTTTAGTAATGGTAGTTGTCAGAGGAATAACTTCAAAGGTCTAGCGGGGAGTTTCGATGAATTCGTCGTCCATCTCAACATACTTAAAAGAGTTCAAGTGACTCACCATGTATTCTTCTTCACCACAAGCTGTAACAATCTTTCCTTTCATGTGATATTTCAATTTTTGGGGTAAAGTTGAAGTAACAATGCCTGCCCCATGAACCCAAGGGCGTCCAAGTAAACAGGAATAAGCCGGGCAAATGTCCATCACATAGAAGGTAGAGTCGAAGACATGCTAACCTACTTTGATAGGAAGATCCACCTCTATGTGCACCATCCTCTTTGAACCATCAAAGGCTCTAACAACAATGTCACTAGGTTTCATTACAACCCCTTCACAGTCAAGCCTATCTAAAGCACCCTTCGGTAAAACATTCAGTGAGGAACCCGTGTCCATCAACACATGAGCTAAGGTAGTGCCCCTGCATTCTATAGAGACATGCAGTGCCTTGTTATGGTTCTTCCTTCGGGAGTCAAATCAACATCATAAAATCCTAACCCATTATCTGTTGTCAGGCTAGCAACATAATTTTCAAATTGATCAGCATAGATTTCTTGCGGTAAATGCGCAGATTTCAAGAACTTCACCAAAGCCCGAGCATGGGCTTCAGAACATAACAACATGGATAACATGGATATCTTGAAGGGAGTCCGCCCTAGCTGTTCAACAATCTTGTAGTCACTTTTACGGATAAATTTTAGTACTTCCTCCATCTCTTTCCTGGACGTATCTGTAGCGGTTGGTTTTTTAATCAGAGTCGCCACTATTAGTTTTTATCCTAGGGAAGAGAATCTAATAGAAAACCCTAATTCGCAGACAGAGATTCTAGGTTTCAGACTTCTTTAGACGAAAGGAAGATGTTAGGCACCTTTCATCTACCTTATTCGTAAGGATATTAGGTTTTAGGTTTAAGTTCGGGTAAAATAGAGTTTTAAATATTATTAAGGGAAAAGAGTTTTAATTTTTAATAAGGGAACGAGTTTGTTTTTTTATAGGAGAACTCGCTACAATTTTTGATCGTATGCCTACGTATCCTCTTAAGAGGAATCAGAGTCCCAATTTGTAGTTCGTATGGGTTGGTGTTTTTTAGGGGTAGCAAACGTATTTTGAATCACCTCGCACTTGGCCGGGAATAGTGATTGCGGAGATTTTGACTAAATGCGCGGCGGTAAGTCAAAATTTGTTTGAAACCCTTTTGCAAAAAACAATTGATTAGATTAGTTGATTGCAAAAAAATAGTTTGTTGTTTGTTGCATGTTTTTTAATCGTATTAACTGCAAAAAAAGTCTTAATTAAGGCATGATCAAATAATATTTGATGCAAATAATATAAGATAATGCATGAGTTTTTTGAATAAAAGTAATTTATATGTTAATATATAAATAATAATAATATTTACATATAATAATTAATAATATATAAAAATTAATAATAATAATAATAATAATAATAATAATAATAATAATAATAATTATAATCATTATAAAAATATAATATAATAATAATAAGAAAATATAATTAAAATAATTATAAAAATTGTAAAATATAAATAATTACCAGGGGGTGTATTATTAGCTATAGAGTAAAAATAGGGGGTGCTATTAGGAATCTGGGCTAGGCTCAAAATATGTTTTTTTGATGGGGTGTGTGTTACTGACTTGAATTCCGCAATTGTATTAAAGGGAGGTACTGAAAGTAATTGGGCTTGGCCCACTACACGATTTGGAAGGGCCTGGCTAATTAGGTACATGAGGGTGTATGGCCCTTATGGTAGACTTGGCCTCACGGCTATCTGATGAAGATCTGGTGGATAGAATTGAGGGAACACGTTATCTATTACACGGACACGCGCACTGGATTATTAAGGATTATAAGTGTTGTTTTTAATTATTTCATCCTTATTTTGTTTTTGTTTTACATCAAGCGTCTTCTCCTTTCTCTGACCCTACCTCTCTTCACTCTAAACCCTAATCTTCATTTCCTCTCACGGCGGCGTGACCGGATCTAACCCCTTCGTACTATAAATCAAAACCCACACAATCCAAATACAAGTACAATAAAAAAGAAAGTTGAGTTTATACCCCTTCGTGATTCCGTACTGACTTCAAGCTTTTGGTCCGATTTGGCGCTAATCTCTTTGTCTCTTCTTGTTCGCAGGTAATGGTGGTCTTAGAAGGCGAGGACGCAAGGCTGGAACGACGACGGAGCTTGGAGATGGTTAGCGCCAGTTAGGGTTTCAGATGTTGAAACCCTAACTGCTTTCTTATTTGGTCTTTAACAACTGCTTGGTAATCTTCTTTTGGTTTTCCTTGTCTAGAAATTCTCCTTCTTCAAAGTTATTTTTCCTTTGTATCTTCGTCTTTTTCAATTTTTTTCCGAATCTCTTCCCCCCGACCCTGCATTTTCGTCTTCTATTTATAGGGCTAGGGTTTTGATTTAAGAATTGTTGTTACAATTCTGTTAGGGCTTAGATTTAGGGATTGAGTAAGTTATAATTGATTTTGATTTGGTTTTGTACATTTTCAGAGATTTGATTCGTAGATTGAATGTAATAAATGATGATTCTGTGTTTCTGAGATTCAAATTTGTAATAATAATTTTGGGCTTTGAATTGGATACCATTGATTTTATATATTTTTTATATTTATTCTATAATCTTTCTGGGATTTGATTTAATTGATTTTATTTAGATTCAATCTTAACAGTATATGTTAATTTGATAAAACATGCACACTTTTTCCTTCAATTGATACAATATTTGTTTAATGGGCCCTGCATTACTTCTCAAACAGATGTGTAAAAAAACTATTGGGCCTCGAACTGCCCAACCCACACATTACTGTTTTTTCCTATTGCAACAACAATATTTTTGTCTGCTACCGCATGGGCCTGAAATGGCTTTAAAAGATTTGATCCAACAATATTTTTTTTCTAAACACTAACTTCACGCTTACAAAAAAACCTTCAATAAAATGATTATACAAGATATTTTAATAATAAATGATAAAATAATTATAATAAATCTTTTTGATAATTGGTAAAAGAAAAATAATTATAATAATAGGAACCGTTCAATAATAATAGTAACAAAAAGAATTGATTTTCGCTTGAATCGCCAAATGGGCCAGTTTAGTAGTTTTCAATGGGACTTATATTAATAAATAGTTTATATATATATATATATATATATATATATATATATATATATATATATATATATATATATATATATATATATATATATATATATATATATATATATATATATATATATATATATATATATATATATATATATATATATATATATATATATATATATATATATATATATATATATATATATATATATATATATATATATATATATATAATCAGTAAAATAATGTTTTAATAATAATGCCCTTTTTTCCTAAAACAAAACAACATCAAAACACCAAATAAGTTTCTAGGACTCAATGGGTTTGTAGTTTGCAACTATACCCTCCTTTTGCTATTTGCCAATAAGAGATAGAAATGAGCCAACTGAAATGGACTAGTATATTGCAATCTCACCCTTACTAACAACAATAATTCTTAAATGTACTTAATAATTATTTTTTGAAATAATTTTCCATTTTTGAACCTCATGGGCCATTGGCCAACATACTTCGCGAATGGGTTTACGGATACACGGGTCTTTCTGATTTAGAAGGCCCCACTCTCCTGAATTAAAATACACCCCCTGGTTGACTTGGATTTAAGAATGAGCCATCAGATATTGTTGGACCGTCCTTAATTAAATAATTTCTCTTGTATTTTTAATCTTGAAAATATCATTGTATAGGTAGGGAAAATTTGGGGTACGACAACTGCCCCTATTCAATTAGCTTCCAATCGGATAGCGTGAGAATACACAACTCTTGCAAACTCTAATTGGGAGTTTATTGAATACTTGGAATACCTCGAAATTTGTCCGACAAACATAAGGTTGTGCTGACATAGCATACCCTTACGAGTCTTGAGGAAGTAGGAAAAGCTGATGATATATCTCTTACCAGGATTTGACGATGAGGCAGATGGTTTTGAGCTTGAGAGAACGATATTGTATGTCTTGACTTGGCTTTGCTTATTAATCCATTTGGGGGAAGGAATAAAATAATAATTGGCGATGCATGGCTGCTTGGAGACTGAGGCCATGGGTTATGTTCGCGAATTGCGGCATGACGTCTGAGGCGATAGGCTAGATTTTTTGCTTTCGAGCATCGCTGCATGAAGTATGAGGCGATGGTCTGTGTTGCAGAATAAAGAAGCACATTGCTGCCCGAGGTCTTAGGCAATGGTCTATATTACGTCGCGAGGAACCACACTACTGCATGATGTCTTATGCAGTAGGCTGGATGGGGAGAGTACATTGAGGCTTAGAGGCAATGTACCGAGTTTGGAGAATACATTGAGGCTTAGAGGCAATGTATCAAGTTTAGAGAGTACATTGAGGCTTGGAGTCAATGTATCGAGTTTGGAGAATACATTGAGGCTTAGAGGCAATGTATCGAGTTTGGAGAGTACATTGAGGCTTAGAGGCAATGTACTGAGTTTTGTGAATACACCGAGGCTTAAAGGCAGTGTACTGAGATGGGAGAATACATTGAGGCTTAGGGTAAATATATCGAGTTTTATGAATACATTGAGGCTTAGAGGCAATGTATCGAGTTTGGAGAGTACATTGAGGCTTAGGGGAAATGTATCGAGCTTCGTTCATTACTGCATGGAGACTTAGGTGACGGACTGAATCGCAGGAGAAGTGTTTTGTCGGTTGACCCTTAGATAGTTAAATTGAGGGTGAGACTGTTTATTTGCTGTGTGATATAGGCGTATGATGCGTATTGAATGTTTATATGTATGCAAAATGTATGATGTTTAATATTGATATGGAGTCCTAAATATATGCGTATTGTATGCAAAAATGTACAGTGTATGTATGCTTTGGATATGTAAAACGTATGTGTGAAATGTGTATAAAATGCGTGTATGCCTTGAAATGTCATGGATACTATTTCTGGAATTCTCTCCTTTAAACCATTGGTTTTGAATTACTAATTCCCTGGTGCTGTACGTTGCATTGTCGTAATATTGTTGAATTTGGATGCAATTAACAACATCAGCAAAATTTTGAACATTGGTTTTCTGTATTGTAAGCGCCGGGGTAGACATATGTATTAGGCACATACTTTTTGAGTTGTGAGCATAGACATAGGCGTGGACAGATGCATAGACTTTGTGTTGCAGGTGCAAGCATAGGCGCAGACGTAGACATAGAAGTAGACATATGCATGGGTGTGGTCATGGATTTTCTTTTGATGTTTTTCTAACAAAAATGCTTTTTAGATGTTTTGTCAAATGCTTTTATTTATTAATCCCCGAAATGATTTTAAGACAATATTCACAAGTAATAATCGTAGTATTTTGTAAACAAGTCAGAGAAAAGAAAAACGCAATTTGAAAGATGCCGAGAAAGCAGATGTTTTATTGACATGCCTCTGAATAGGTGAGGATACAAGATGTAATTCCTAGAAAGAGGTAATTACAGAAAGTTTTAAAACTGTAAATGGCAGTAAAAAATGATAATTGCTACTGCTGTTTCGCAATATCCTTTTAATATCCCTTATCTCCTTCATTTCTGAGTTGTATGATTCAGATTCGTCTCTCCCTTCGTGGTTCGTAATCGCAGTTCTTAGATTGCAGTCTTTTTATTCATTATTTCCTTTTGAATGATCCCTAATTTTTTGCCTGGATTTCCCTTTCGGGTTTTCAATCCACCGGGATAGTTTTTTTGTCATGTGCCTCTAATTTTTTCCTAGATCGCCCCTTAGGGTTTTCGATCCACCGGGACACTCCTTTTTGCCTAAGTCGCCCTTTTAGGGTTCGAGCTCAGTGATATTTTTATACATAGTATTTTTTGATTGCGTCCGAGTTTGACGAATGCGGTAGTTCTTCCCCATCCATTGTTGTGAGGATAGGACCACCTTCGTAGAATGCTATTTTGACTACGTATGGACCTTCGTAGTTGGGTGTCCATTCACCACGTGAATCAAGGTGAGGTAGCATAATCTTCTTGAGCACTAGATCCCATTCTTTGAATATTCGAGGACAAACTTTCTTGTTGAAGGCTCTCTTCATCCGCTTCTGATGTAACTGACTATGGCACAAAGCTGTCAATCATTTTTTCTTCAATAAGGTTGAGCTAATCGAGCCGTGTCTGCACCCATTCTGCTTCTTCCAGCTTTGTTTCCATTAGAACCCGAAGTGATGGTATCTCAATTTCAACTAGAAGTACTGCCTCCATGCCATATACCAGCGAGAAAGGAGTCGCGCCTGTTGATGTGCGTATCAAAGTGCGATAGCCGTGTAGAGCAAAGAGAAGCATTTCGTGCCAATCTTTGTATGTCTTCACCATGTTCTGGATGATTTTCTTGATATTTTTGTTGGCTGCTTCGACGGTCCCGTTCATCTTTGGTCTGTATGGTGAGGAATTATGATGCTCGATTTTGAAGTCGTCGCACTGTTCCTTCATCATTTTGTTATTTAAATTAGACCCGTTATCTGTAATTATCTAGCTTGGGACACCGTATATGCATATGATATTCTGCTTGATGAAGCGCATAACCACTTGATTTGTCACGTTGGTGTAGTACGCCGCTTTTATCTATTTGGTGAAGTAGTCGATGGCCACCAGTATAAAACGATGTTCGTTGGATGCTTTTGGCTCGATCATGCCAATCATATCAATTCCCCACATTGAGAATGGCCAAGAGGAGCTCATGACGTTCAGAGGAGTTCGTGGCACATTTATCTTATCGACGTAGATCTGAAATTTATGACACGTCTTCATGTTGTGATAACAATCAGCTTCCATTATTAACCAATAATACCCTGTTCGCAGAATCTTTCTAGCCATAGAGTGTGTTGTACCCCAAAATTTGCCCTCTCATTTTTCAAGTATTTGCTCACAAGATATTCTAAGACGTCAAGTTTGCAGCACTGATACATCAATTTAGGCTTAAAATTGGCACAAGGGCAAAATGGTCAATTGCATACTGGAAAGTCAAACTTTGACTTTTCGGTCAACATTAAGTTTTAAATATCACAATTCATCAAGACATTAAAAAATATCAAGCTTAATCATCAAGAAGTTAAGAAGGTCAAAAGTCAACTTGAAAAGTCAAGATTTCCAAGACTTAGAAATTTTCTAAGTGTTTTTATACATGATAATTCCATGCCATTCTTTCACTAAGATGCAAGACGATTCAAGGGAAACTTTCAACAAGAAAGTTATAGATCTCTATGATATATACAACATTGCTTTACACAACTTCTCCTAAATATGCTTGGATCTCAAGTTGTAAATTCATGAAGTCATGACATTTTCATTTAACACTTAGAGAAATTTTCAACAGATTTTGTGTAGGATTTTATCCCAACTTCTTGGTGTTTTTTCACATAGTTCCAAGATGATTTTGTCAAAATGGCCAACATGAAAGTTATAGAGGGTGTTTCAAGCTTTCCAAAACATCCAAGAGCATGAATTTATCTTATTTGAGTTAGGAGATACAAGGATCTGAAGTGGGACATTCATTCTTGATTTACAAGGCAGATTATTGATGAACAAGGAACAAGAATCTTAACCCATGCTGCATAATCTCCAATTTTCAGGCCTTGTGACTTGCAACTCTTACCATAATTAAATGCTTACACAAACTTTTGAGCTATGGCCCATTGGGTTTAAGCATTATTCAAGTTATCTTTCTATTTTTGGCACAAAGGCACCATTGCCATTCTTGCAAAGTTCACTTTAATCATAAAGTCAATTTCTTGAGCCTCTAACTTATTTTTCTAATCACACTCAACTTATGCAGGTCAGAACAAACATGTTTAAAGTGATCAAATACTTTAGATAGCTTGGTACAAGCATTGGAAACATGTTCTTCATGCTTACTTCAAAAACAAGCAAGATAGCCATAACATGTGATTAAAAATCTGAGTTTTCAAATCTCAAACCTTCTCTATAAATAGAGAGGCCAGTTGCAAGAGAAAAGGGTTGGAAAAAGGTTAGAACATGTTAGAAAAAATAGAGAGAGAGAACAAGGAGAACAACCAGTAGTTTTATTGATAAACCTTAAAAAAAAAGCCATAACAGTCCCTAAGACTTCCACTCTTGAGTTTTGAAGTCTAAACCTTAAAACCTCTCACACTTTGCATATTCCATCTAAAAAACCATCCAAACATTTCATACCACACAGAAGTTGTTTAGTAACCTTCAACAAAAAAGAAGTCTAGCAGCCTGTTGGAACTTCCTTAAGGTTCATACAACATCTTGAAGGGTATTTGGATTCAAAAACCTAAAGTGCAGTTTTAAGATAAGTCATATTTACCTTGCCTTTTCCATACATCAATTTTTCTGTTAATCATATTTCCTATAGGATGTAGTAATCACTATTTTTGAAGTTAATCATTTTTTCATGTTATTCATTTATATGTTAAAAACTAACTGATGTATGCAAAGAATGGTGTTTAAGGCAGAAAAAGGCAATATGTATCGACACATATCCACACGTGTCAACCCATCTTAGTGAAAATACAGGGTATGAGTCGACACATGACCCTCATGCATCGACCCATACTGAGTTCAGGTCACAAAACAGAAACTGGAAAGGACTATGAGTCGACACATATGCATTTCGCGTCGATGCAAAAAGGTGTATGAGTCGATACATCCCATTATGTGTCGACTCATACTGAACAGATTTCACAAAACAGAAGCTGGAAAAGCCTATGAGTCGATACATACGCGTTTCGTATCGATATAAGAAGATGAATGAGTCGACACATCCCATTACGTGTCGACCCATACTGAACTAATTTTGTTTTACATGAGCAGGAGAAGCTATGTGTTGATGCATAGCAGCATGGGTCGACACATAGCAGTTCAAAAGCGCATTTCCCTTTATTTTACACTGTTTTCACATTCTTTTCATTATCATTCGATATGGTTGTTGTTGTACCCCAAAATTTGCCCTCGCATTTTTCCCACAAGCAATCTCAGCTTCAGACATTTCCTGACTTTTCAAACTGGCTCAAGAATCGGACAAACGGACTTTTCTTGACAGTCAAGCAAAATTAGGGTTTTTACTGATTTTCGGAGCTCTGGATTGTTTCGTACAGTTGGCTTAGGGTTTTGGTTGATTTTGGCTCAGTTTTGATCAGGCGAACGTTATTTGGCATTTAATCAGGAATTAAGGGTTTTATGGGCATATTCTCAGAAAGATTAAAATTCTACAGCACGTTGCAGTTTATTCCAAGATTCGGGTTGAATTTGCATTGTTCATAATTTAATCAGTAAGAGGAGGCAATTGGTTTGAATTCACCAGTCAAAAGATATGTGCAGTATTGGATTTACAGTGTTTATGGCAAATCAGTAAAGAAGGAATGCGTTTGATCAGTCTATTTGGGTTAACTACTGCTTTGGATATTGGAAGAGACAGGTGTAATTGATCAATATTGTTTTTATTTTAGTTATTTATTATTCTAAAAATTGAATGATTGAAATTTATTTTTCAATTGTTTTAATTCAAAGAGTTTTAAATAAATAAATAAACAATAAAGAAAATTAGAATTAATTGGATAATTTAGATTTTATTGATATTTGAATTATTTGTACAAATTGTTGTTTATAATTTAAATTACAAACAATAATATACATTAATTTAAATATTAAATAAAATAAAAAACTATCCTATTTCTAATATTCTTCATTCTTCACTCCGCTCCGGTACTCCATTTTTTTATCTGCAAAAAGAAAGGAGAAAGTCAGAAAGCAGTTGAATTAATTAGAGACAGATAAAATTTGCTCATCATTAGGGGCCACTGACTGGGATCAGTTGACCCTCTCTGCAAATCACGGGATTTCTCCCGGTTCACAGAGAGGGAAGATTTTTTATTCATGAATGCAAATGTCAAATGCATAAAATCCAAAGTTCAAACTGCATAGTTCAAATCCAATTCCACTTTCTATCCAAAGCAAAAAGGCAATTTACTGTCAAAATGCCAAAATCTACTAAAAAAGATATCAAAGAAAAAGCAAGAAGTACAATTGCTGTCAAAAGTGCCAAGACTGTCAAAAGAAGGATTTGAAAAAGATATCAATGCAAAGTCAGCACACAAACTGTCAAAAAAAGAGATAAAGAGGATGCAGTCAAGAAATGTGTTATGCAAGCTAAATCCTTAATCATCACTTCCCATCAAAGGCCCCTTCAGAAAGTACAGAAATAAGCATTATTAAATTCTTTAAACTGTACTGAAAAGTGAGAAGAAGAGAGATAAAGCAGCATAGGCAGGTTTTAGGCTAGAGGCAAGCAAGACAGAAAAAAGATATAATCCAAAACACAGTTCAACAGGCAGTTCAGAGAGGAAGAGAAAAAGATACAAACTGAAGCCTCTAAGCTTCAAGACTAAAAAAAATTGCATCCTCCTTACAAACACCTAACATAAACATACTGAACCTGTCACAAAGTGAAGCAAACCACCTGCAAGCTGATAAACCAAGTTCAAAAGCATAACAACCTGCCTACTGTCAAGAAAAGAGACAGAACTTCAAACCCATCCAAAAACCAGACTAAAACCCAACACAGTTCAGCAGGCAGTTCAGAGAGGAAGAGAAAGATACAAAGCAAGCTTTACCAAAAACCTGCATCAGTAAGAAACAAAGCTACACAACATAACTTGCCAAAAACCTGCTACCAAGTTAAAAACCCCAGGCCAAACCTCACAAAATCAAAAGCTCAACCTCATCAACCTGCATTAACCTCAAAAACTGTACAAACCTAACCATCAAACACATCTCAAACCTCATACCAGCACCAAAGCCATACCACTACTGTCAAGGCCTAACCACATAAACCTGATAAAACCTTTGCAAGTTCAAGCCTCACCATTTTGTAAAACCAGCATATGTCCTGCAAGACCAGTTCACCCAACACCAAAACCTTTCAATCCAAGCAACTCAGTGCCCAACCCCTAAGCCCTCAGCATGAATATCATTGGGCAATAGACCTCAAAACAAAAAAACAAGTTCAAACCTGAGCCAACCAACTCCTAAGCCTCAGAGTTTCTTTCCTCATCATAGGCAACAACATAGGCAACAACATAGGCAACAACATAGGCAAAATCATAAGCAACCATTCAACGAAAATTCAAGGCAACATATAGTAGAAAAAGAGAGATAAAGAAGTGAATTAGAAAGAAGGTTTTCAGGCAAATACAAATCATCATGAAACCCTCACACAGCAAGAGGTGAGAACGAAGATACCAGGGTCACCAAGGGCAAGCATCACCTTTCACGCCGTCCCGGCCTCCTAAAGCGTCACTCCTCCGCCTCTCCTCCATCTCCAAAGTCAGGTAGCCAATCTTCTCCCCCTTTCCTCTTCACCACATCATAATAGTACGAATTTAGGAGTCAGAACTCAAATTAAAACACGCAAGTTCGTAAAAGAGAAAGGAAACGTAAAACACTAAAATCAAACCTTAAATCAAGAGGACGCGAAGCTTACGCCTTGGAGGGAAGAAAGGTCTGGAGGGTGACGCTGGTGGCCGGAGTGAGTTGCTCAGGAAGCTTGCAAGGATGAAGAAGAACATGAACGGCGCGCCGCTGCTAACCTAATTTCCTTCCCTCAACTGGACAAACATTCCCCAACCCTAAATTCGTTCTGGCCCCCAAACGGGCCTTGCCCATTCCGTTTTGCCTTAAGCCCATTGGATTCAAAAGGAGCCTTAATCTCATTCTTATTATCACTAACATTTTTTTATATAACAAACATTAATCTCAATCTTTTTTACTAAACCACATATTTTTTCTAACTTAACATTTTTTCATATATTAAAATTGAAAATACTTGCTTCTCTTTATTTATTTACTCTTTTATTTAAAATACATTTTGTACATACATTTTAAAACATTAATTTTATAATATTATACATTTTTTTTATCATATAGTTAAAATATCCTTTTTAAGTATATATTTGTATATAAAATAACAAAATACTTTTTATACATAATTAACTTGAAAACATTTTTAATACACGTTAAAATACATTTGTACATATCATTTTTATCATATAATTAAAAATTGAAAATACTTTTTTATTCTTTTAATTAATTTACTTTTGTACATAACAATTAAGAATATACTTCTTTTTTATCCATAATTCAATTTTTTGACATTTAATACATTTTTATACATAATACAATTTAATTAAAACTTGAACATTTAAGTTGAAACAATTTTCTTTTTTGTACATGATTAAATATACAAATCAAAGATTCATTAAAATACATATCTAGGTCAAAAACCCTAATACGCTTCAATTTCACACTATCACACTTGTAGATAATTACACATATTCATATACATGTACACTTACACAAATACATTCACATTGCCCTATACACATTTTTATCTTATATTTGTATATTCGATATTTACATTTGATCGTACATTCGATTTGGTTGTAACTTATTGGATACTATAAGTCTCATCCCCTCTTGTACATTTATACCCCCACTCCCGGACACTATTTTGTAATAGCGTAGATTTTACATTCCGCAATTTACAGTTTTCCAATTATACCATGGTTAGACCTAGGGTTTGTATGTACATAAAATCAAACGCTAGATAACCTAATACAAGACAAATACATGTAATCAACACACAATCACACTTGCACCCCCTAGGGTAATCCCACATGTTGCCTTCCAAAATGGGCCATGCTTGCACGTCGAGTATCTTTGGCAAAACAAAATCAAATGATCATAAGTCTCAAAGTGTTGCCTAAACGGAATGATCATAGTCCCTTCAAAGCAAATTGCCAAAGACACTTGGCATCATTGCATTCATGGTCCATACGATGACCCACGCCCGTCCCGAATAAACTTCCTAAACGCAAGATTGTCTACCAATTTCAATGGTAGAACAAAACTGTTAAAAGGGGTTAAAACATGACAAAAAACCTTTGAGTACAATAGGGTAGACAAAACTCTTAGTTACTTAAGATCAATTTGCAAAAACACTTGCCTTCTTTTCAAAAACCACAATCCACAACACTTTCAAAACAAACTCTCAAAAACATTTGAAAACATCTTTTCGAAAAGATCCACACTTTTGTAAAACACTCAAACACGAGTCAAATACATTGGTCGCCTAAAACAAGGCATCTTTTTTCCAAAACATTTTCAAAAAGCACCCACACACACACCATTTTCAAAGCAATCGAAAAACAAGGCAAGTGATCTAAAAAACCAAGTAACTAAGAGCCCATGGATAACCATGGATGAAAAGGGTGCTAATACCTTCCCTTTTCATAATCTACCCCCCGAACCCACGAAATATCTCAAAAGGTTTTTGCTGTGCTTTTTTAACCTTTCCTTTAGGATAAAATAAAAAGTCGGTGGCGACTCTTGCTCAACCGCACAAGTGCGAATACGAACGCAAAACACTAGTCAGTTCTCCCACCGTATCACAGTTGTAATATTTTAGTTCCTACTTCACCCCATTGCTAAATTGTACCCCCATCCCCCTAAAGTGATGTAATAGCTTAGATTTTACTTTCCGCCTTTTACTTGCTTTTCATATATTGCTAGTAAATAAGTGTGTATGGCAAGATAAAAACAACAAAATAGGCCATCCTAATCAAAGACAAATGCATGCAAACTAACACACTATTCACACATGCACCCTTAGGGTAATCCCATCTCGTTGCCCCTTTCGGAAAATAGTCATGTCCCTCGAGCATGGGCGTTTTGGAAAAGACCCTCGATAAAAGATCGTAGTCCCTCGATGACCCTCGATGTTGCCTTCGGTAAACGATCTAGTCCCGAAAACGACATTTCTAAAACGTCCCATATGTTGCCTTCTATGACTATACAAACGTCCCAATGCCCATCCCTTTACATCCAACGATGGGGCTTCTTATCAAATCAATGGTAAGATAGCAACATCTAAAGGAGGAGGAAAAGCACATTTAAGACCTTTCGAGTAGGTAGGTTCGCTCTCAGTTACTCGCTTGCTCACGAAAAAAACATTTTATACACCCACACTCTCACCTTTGAACTATTTTCGAAACAAACACTTTGTAGGCGTTCTTATAGAAACAAGAACCATTACGAAGTTCCATTTTCAAAATACTTTCAAAAACACATCTCACAAACACACTTTTGAACTATTTTCGAAACAAACACTTTGTAGGCGTTCTCATAGAAACGAGAACCATTACGAAGTTCCATTTTCAAAATACTTTCAAAAATCACCACCACAAGCACACATTCAAACAAAAGCAAGTGATCTAGCAAGTAACTAAGAGCCCATGGAAAACCATGGATGAAAAGGGTGTTAATACCTTCCCTTTTCATAATCTACCCCCCGAACTAAAAAAAGCATCTCTAAAGGTCTTTCCTGTGCTTTTTCACCTTTCCTTTTTGGATAAAAGAAAAGTCGGTGGCGACTCTTGCTAACCGTAACATTTGCAAACACAAAC
Organism: Vicia faba; assembly: GCA_948472305.1. NCBI lineage: Eukaryota > Viridiplantae > Streptophyta > Magnoliopsida > Fabales > Fabaceae > Vicia > Vicia faba. The sequence continues at coordinate 67,148,212 of OX451740.1, forward strand.
ACAAAACCTCAAGTCAGTTCTCCCACCGTATCACAGAACTGGCGACTCTGCTGGGGATATTGAAAACTCAAGGTGGGGTTACCTTAGGGTTAGATCACCTTTACTCACTTTCATTGTTTGATTTGTATGCTTTACATTTTGGTTCCTTGTTTGGGTTTGTTTTAAATCCTACACCCGGATTTGGGGGCACCTTTTAGGTAAGTAGCAATAAACTGTGAGGGAACTGTGTGGCGTATACCGATATGGTTGAAGAAGTAGCTACGTTGATGTGGCACTTTGGTTGGTACCGGTAACCCTTGAGTCAAATCAAGGAGAGTACGGGGCCACCACATGGTGTCGTGAAGCATCAACTGACTTTAGAACCCTAATTGAACCAACTTGGCCATTAGGACATAGTGAGATAACCGGTTTTGGTGTAGAGCTGAAAATTGGTTGATACTCGATGCTACACTCAATGAGACCGGACTTTTGGGATATCTCAGCCGCAAGAAAAGATTGATTGAGCTGAGACAATGCCTAAAAGAAAGGTCAGTGATATTGAGACCCCTTAGAACCCGGTTACTATTAACTAGGACAGGTTGAGCCAACTAAACTTCAAGAGGGTACTTACCTACAAGCCTCATGCAAGCCTAAACCTAAGGATTTGTTTGCTTTGTGTGGATATGATTATTTGTATATAAACTTGCTTACCTCACATATTTGTACATAACATCATAACATCATACCATAGCATTTTCAATAACCATTTCAAGGATCTCGAGGGTCTTTGATGCAGGTTGTGATGAACCAAACGTCTATCAAGAGGCAAGAGGATTTATTTTTGTCTGACCAAACACCGTCAAAGATCAAGTACAACAAACTTGAGTCAAAGGCTATGACCCACTTGACACGGTGAGCTTAATTCTCGTGGAAAGACATCCACCGATACAAAGTTCTCCAATCAAAGATGTTGATCAAAGTTCAACTTCTAACTTTTTCTTGTGTTTACCCCGCAAGATCCTTGAAAACATGCATCCACATATCATGCATCATATCATGACAGGTTTCTCCCGTACAGGTTTCCTTATCTTCCTACTGTTTATTTCAGTAGAGATGGATCTAGAGCAGACTAGAAAGGACATCCAGGCTCAAAACGCTCAACTTCAAGAGATGTTCTTGAACCTGTCTAAGGGGCAAGAAGAGGTGAAGGCTCTCCTCACAAGGGGGATGGTCATCAAGAATCCGGAGGACACCAAGGATGATCAGTTGGAAAGGCTACAAATTGAAATGGCAACAATGAAAGTCTGGATGATGGGACAACTGGTGGGACAAATGGCTCTTATCCAAAATCTGGCACAAGGACAAGAAGAGCTTAGGGTCCTCATCAACAAGATTCTTTGGGATGGATGTAACCAAATAGGGAAAACACCTAGGATTGGGGATCAAATCATCATTCAGTCTACCATGAGACAGGAAGCCGGGAGACCATCCCAATTTGCTGCCATATCACGAGCCCAACAACGACTTCATCAACATCAACCAGAAAGTCAGCAAAGGCAAAGCAAGCCCAAAAGGCAGTTTACTAAACTCAACATGTCGTTGTCTCAAGCGCTACAACACATGTTGAAGGCAGAGCTAATCATATTAAGGGATCCTCCTCAGAATCCCAATACCTCTGCTCCTAGCTATCATCCCAATGCATTATGCGCATACCACTCCAATAATCCTGGGCATGATACGAATGACTGTTGGGCTTTGAAAAATAAGATCCAAGACTTGATTGACGGAGGAATGATGGAGTTCACACAAGATGGCCAAACTGAATTCTTCTGCCGTCCCTCAAGGGCTCACCACCTAAAGTAACAAGTCAGACAAAGAGGCTTCTGTTCATTTGAGTTTTCAGTTGTAATTTCTTTTGCTTGTTCAAACAATTATCTATTGATGTCAAACTTTGTTTCATTAATGCATTGCATATGTCTGTATTGATTTGATTCACTCATTTTCATTGCATTTAAACTATGCTTTTTACTCACTTTATGACATTTAACTCTTGCTAAAAGTTACAAGCCTTTAGAGGGAGGATGACGAAAACAATGCCATAATCTCATACAGTATGCTTTTGGACATACCTTGCTGACGATGTACATGCATTCTTTTAAATCCTAAACACTGGAGTTATAAGGAAGATAATCCCTAGTCAACCCATTCGAGCCAAAGAAGTAGAAGTTTTCTGTATACAAATTGAAACCTTTAATCAAAACCTGGGGCACAGTAGTCTCTCAGTTAATTCAAACGCGCGTTTAGCCGCATACTCTCATTTTGTAATACAACGGATGACATTAAAAACATTCCTCTGGAATCAAAAGATGGTGATGGTTCCCTATCACATAGGCAGTCATTATCTCTCAAAAAGAAAATCCCACTAAGTCAAAACCTACAAAGGAGACTTAAGAAAACTGGGGCATCCCGCTGACTGTAATCTCAAAACCGGAACAATCAGGCAAAAATTAGGGGATAACAAATCAAAAGAAAGAGGTCACTAAAAATCCTCAACAACATGAAAAAATATTACAAAAATGACTTCCTTCCAACAACATTAACTTGTTTGAACCATCACCAAAATGTCATTCCAAACTCAATTAGAATTCAAACGCACAATTAACTGAGTTTATGACTGAAGAACATCACGAAGAGAGAGTGGGTACAAATACACTTTCAGCCTTTATCCTTTGTTTCTTAAACCGTGAACAGAGCCACGTTACAACCTTTCAAAAGTCCTAATTGAAGCATGGGTTAGTTCGAAAGCATACTGTTATAAAAGGTATCCTGACTCCTGTAAGGCTTTACTCAAAATCCTGAGTTGAATTTTTCTTACAAAAATTTCTTGCTAAAAAAAAAAACGCATTTTCAAAATTTCAAGACAAGCATAAACTTTACATTATTTGAATATCGTTGTTTGCATATGGCTATTTGTTTGACAGCGGAGAAATTCACATAATGAATATCCAGTGAACGAAAGCTCTCTCAGTGAACAAAATCAGCTCAAGAAGGATGATACTTCCATTGACAAATCTCCTACCAACAAGGGGACATGACATGTCACTATCCAGCACACCTGGGGCAGTCCAGTCAAGATTCCAAGAAATCTCTCAAGAATTGCAGAGTAACCAGGGGAAGGTCTCCATCTCCATCACTTGGGGCATTGAACGTCAATCCCGACAAAGAGTTATGTATAGTCAAACATTTCCTGGTAAAGCCACAAACACTCGCTACTAGGGGCAGTGACAAATCTCTCCAAAATCCTTCTCATAGGATGACTCCCAGCCATAGTTTAATCTCTGAAAACCTTTCCCCAGCTGAGACAACTTCAATAATCGTCGAGGACTTCCCCAACGAGTTCATCACCTCTCTAGCAGACCGATAACAAGGTTTATTTCCCCAACAAACTACATATTCCCCAACTTGAGTTTGCCTCTCCGACTACTACAAATCAAAGGACCACAACTCTTCTTCCCTAGTAGACTACTCTACAATCCCCAGCAAGTTACTGTGAAACCTGGACCCGACCAGATATCAGTTCAACTTCGACTCCCTAGTAGAGCAACGGACAGTCGAGACTCCTGAACTCTTTCCCCAAGCAAGAATAAACATACTCCTCACAGAGTTTTCAATATTCCCCAGCGGAGTTCTCCTCAAACAATAAAACAGGAATCCTCAGTGGAAACATTCTAAAGCAAAGTTTGAAGACACACCTACTCTTCAACAACAATCAGGGATTTATTAACTTCTCAACACTTGTCAAGGATTTATTCTCCAAAACAAAATTACATTTCAACAACATTCGTAGCATATGCATACAAAATACATATAACATAAATCTCATTTATTTTGAGAACATCATTATGCAATGTGTTGTACCCCAAAATTTGCCCTCGCATCTTTCCCCAAGAAATCTCAGCTTCAAGTCTTTCCTGATTTTTTTAAACTGACTCAAGAATCAGACAAATGGACTTTTCTTGTCAGTCAAGCAAAATTAAGGTTTTACTGGTTTTCATGGCTCTAGAACAGTTCAAGCAATTGGCTTAGGGTTTTGATTGATTCCGGCGCATTTTGATCAGACGAACGTTATTTGGCATTTAATCAAGAATTAAGGTCTTATGGGCATATTCTCAGCAAAATTAAAATTCCACAGCACTTTGCAAGATTTTCCAAGATTCGGGTTGGATTCGCATTGTTTTGACTTAATCAGTAAGAGGAGGCAGTTGGGTTGAATTCATGTTGTTTTGTTTGAGCCAGTCAAAGAAGATGTGCAGTTTGGAATTACAGTGCTTGGCAAAGAATCAGTGAAAAAAAAGGGAATGCGCTTGATCAGTTTATTTTGGTTAACTGCTACTTTGTTTTGGATATTGGAAAAGACAGGTTTAATTGATCAATATTACTAAGACATTGTTTTATTTAAGTTATTTATTATTCTAAATTGAATGATTGAAATTTATTTTTCAATTGTTTTAATTCAAAGAGTTTTAAATAAATAAATAAACAATAAAGAAAGAGAATTAGAATTAATTGGGTAGTAAAGATTTTATTGATATTTGAATTATTTGTACAAATGTTGTTTATAATTTAAATTACAAACAATAGTTTACATTAATTTAAATATTAAATAAAAAAGAAAATTATCCTATTTATTTCTAATTCTTCATTCTTCACTTCGTTCCGGTGCTCCATTATTCATCTGCAAAAAGAAAAGGAAAAGTCAAAAGCAGTTGAATTAATTAAAGACAGATAAAATTTGCTCATCATTAGAGGCCACTGATTGGGATCAGTTAACCCTCTCTGCAAATCACGGGATTTCTCCCGGTTCACAAAGAGGGAAGAATTTTATTCATAAATGCAAAATGTCAAATGCATAAATTCAAGATTTCAAACTGCATAGTTCAAGTTCAACCAAACTGGAAAAATCAAAGAAAAGTACAGTTTGCTGTCACAAATGCCAAAGTCTACTCAAAGATATCAAAGAAGATAAAAAAGTGCAATTTACTGTCAAAATACAAAGTCCACTCAAAAGCTGTCAAGAGAAGATTCTGAAAGATATCAAAAGAGCACAAAAGCTGGATAAAGAATATGCAGAAGTAATGTGTTATGCAAGCAAAATCTTAATCATCATTTCCCAACAAGAAGGGGCCCCTTCAGAACAAAAAAAGTACAGCATAAATCATATTAAATATATTAACTGTACTATGCAGAGAGAGAAAAAGAGAGAATAGAAGCAGGTTTTTCAGGCTTTAGACTTAGGCAGGTCAAGCAAACCAAAAAAAAAAGAAGATATACAAAACTGCTAGTAAAGACAGAACCAAAGGGATCCAAGGCCTAAATATCCCAAGCCTGCCTCAACATACAAACTCATAACCTGAAAGACCACAACCTGCCTACTGTCAAGTATTAAACCAGAACCTCAAGCCATGTACCAGTCACAAACATAAACCAGCATATGCCAAACCTGCAGAAGAAATAACCACAAACCTGTCCAGTTCAAACCAAAAACATCAACCATCATAAACAACCTGTGAAGCTCATAAACCAAAAAGGGTCCTAAGCATATCACCTACTGTCAACACACCAACCAGTTCAAAAAAAACAGAAATCCCCAAACCAGTTAAATCTGCATCAGTAAAACCATCAAACCTCATAAACCTGCTGAAACCCTTACTTGTCCAGTTCAAACCTTAAACAACTTCACAAGCCATCAACAAAACCTACATTGACTCAATGCCAGAACTGAACCAACACCAAGCCAACCAGAACCATTTTTCTAACCCTCTAAGCCTCAAAATCTCTTCATCATAGGCCACAAATATTCAAAGGCAAAGTGGGCGATAGAGAAGAGGAAAGAAGTGAACTCAGAACCCTTTCACTATAAACAAACATCTAGAAACACGTTTTCAACAAGCATTCCCAAATCAAAACCCTAGGCCCTCAGAACTTTGAGTTCCTCACAGGGCAACACAGGTAAAAGGCTAACGGTCTCAGAACAACAATTCAAAGCATCAAGGGCATAGAAGAAGACAATATATTCAAAGGCAACCTCGACCCTCAGAATATTCATCATAGGGTGCAACATACGCAAGTATACGACCAACACTCGAGGTAACAAATCAGAAGAATGTCAGAAGAAGAGAACAAAGTTCAGGGCAACCGAAAAGAGCATATGAGCAAAGCAAAATAGGTGTTCATCATAAGCAGCAGAACTAAAGCAACTCAGTGTCCAAACCCTAGGCCCTCAGTATAAACATCACTGGGCAAGTTCATCTCAAGGCTATCATCATAGGGTGAAAAAGAGGCGACAAATATACAGTGTTAAAGAAGAAGAAGAAAAGGGAAAATTCAGGACAAGGTTTTCAGTCAACATCATCGAACCCTAAGGAAGAAGAAAGGACAAAGTACCAAATTTTCCCAAGCTAGCTTCCAGCTTCATCACCGGGCCTCTGCACCACTGAGCCTCCTCAGCGCTTCCTCGTCCTCTCCTCCCCATCGTCCTCCTCTCAAGGTAGTATATTTCCTTCCTCATCTTTCTTTCCATCACCTCGTTAAAACAAACACAACGAACACGAAGATCAGAACATATAAATCACGACATGCAAGAATCTAAAACAAAAACGCCTAAACCAATTCGAAACGGTACACTAACCATTATTTGAGGACTGTCTAATCCATCTGAGAGGAGAAGAGGCGGTAGCGGGGTAGCTCAGGCAGAGAGGCATGGCCCAGAAGCTTGCATAGAAGACGATTGAACGAAACTCCGTGAACGGCGCGCTCAAACCCTAAAACCTTGCTTCCCAAATGAAAACGCCAAACAACCCTAAATTTGTTCTGACCCCCAAGCATGGGCCTGACCCGTTTCTAATTTCCTCTAAAGCCCATTAAAATGTTTCTTTTCTAATTCTTTTTAACAAAACATTAACACTAACCTTTTTTAAACAATATTTTCTTTTATTTATTCTTTGCCAAAATCATATTCATAATAAAATACATTACCTTTTTTACATTTTTAACATAAATAATAAATACATTTTTTATCATATAACTAAAATTAAAAATACTTTTCTATCCTTTTAATTGAAATATATTTTGTACATAACAATTAAGAATACACTTCTTTTTATACATAATTCAATTTTTTGACATTTAATACATTTTTATACATAATGTGATTAAATTAAAAACATTTCTTTTCACTCACTTTTTGTACATAACAATTTAAAAATACTTTTTTAACATACATAATTTAATTTTGGACATTTAATACTCTTTGTATATAATAATAAAAATACATTTTTTACACCATGTAATTAAGATTGAAAACTTTTTCCATTCTTTTAATCTTAAAACATTTTGTACATAACACATAAAAAATACATTTTTTATATCATATACTTAAAATTGAAAATGACTTTCTATTCTTTTAATTAAAATATACTTTGTACATAATTGATAAAATACATTTTTTTAACATTAAACTCTTAAACACTTAGTTAAAACATTTTTGTATATAATAAACAATGATGCATCTTATACATTTTTCAATTAGAACTTGAACATACGATTTAATTAAAAACATTTTCTTTTGTACATATTAAAAATATACAAATCAAAGATTCCTTAAAACACCTATTTAGGTCAAATACCCTAATCTCGCCTTAATTTCATATTGTCGCACCTGTAAATAATTACGCACAATACATATACATCTCACACTTACACGATACAAATACAATCACATTGCCTCATACACATTTGTTTATCTTACATTTGTATATTCGATATTTACATTTGATTGCAAATTCGATTTGGTTGTAACTTGTTGGATACTATGAGTCTCATCCCCATTCATACACATGTATCCCCGCTCCCAGATACTAATCTTATAATAACGTAGATTTTACATTTCCGCAATTTATAGTTTTCCAATTATACCATGGTTAGACCTAGGGTTTGCATGTACATAAAATCAAACGCTAGATAACCTAATACAAGCGAAATACATGTAATCAATACACAATCACACTTGCACCCTCTAGGGTAATCCCACATGTTGCCTTCCAAAATGGGCCATGCTTGCACGTCGAGTATCTTTGGCAAAACAAAATCAAATGATCATAAGTCTCAAAGTGTTGCCTAAACGGAATGATCATAGTCCCTTCAAAGCAAATTGCCAAAGACACTTGGCACCATTGCATTCATGGTCCATACGATGACCCGCGCCCGTCCCGAATAAACTTCCTAAACGCAAGATTGTCCATCAATTTCAATGGTGGAACAAAATTGTTAAAAGGGGTTAAAACATAACAAAAACCTTTGAGTACAATAGGGTAGACAAAACTCTTAGTTACTTGAGATCAAACTTGCAAAAACACTTGCCTTCTTTTCAAAAACCACAATCCACATGCACTTTCAAAACAAACTCTCAAAACATTTTGAAATATCTTTTCGAAAAGATACACGCCTTTGTAAAATATTCGAGTAAAGAATTGTTACAAGGTTAGCCTAAGACAAGGCATCTTCTTCAAAAACATTTTCAAACATACACACACACACCATTTTCAAAGCAATCGAAAATCAAAGCAAGTGATCCAAAAAAACCAAGTAACTAAGAGCCCATGGATAACCATGGATGAAAAGGGTGCTAATACCTTCCCTTTTCATAATCTACCCCCCGAACCCACGAAATATCTCAAAAGGTTTTTGCTGTGCTTTTTTAACCTTTCCTTTAGGATAAAATAAAAAGTCGGTGGCGACTCTTGCTCAACCGCACAAGTGCGAATACGAACGCAAAAACACTAGTCAGTTCTCCCACCGTATCACACAATGCATACATCATGACATTGCATACAACTAACTCTTTACCTTTTCAGGAAAGATCGATCGACAGATAAAGGTTATCATTACCTTTTTGGAGTAGCAGTCGTCCAAGATTCCTTCATCATCCTGTTGAGGTAGTAATCGTCCAAGATTCCTTTATCATCCTGCTGAGGTAGTAATCATCCAAGATTCCTTCATTGCCTGCTGAGGTAGTAATCGTCTAAGATTCCTTCATCATCCTGTTGAGGTAGTAATCATCCAAGATTCCTTTATTGCCTACTGAGGTAGTAATCGTCCAAGATTCCTTCATTGCCTGCTGAAGTAGTAATCGTCCAAGATTCCTTCATCATCCTGCTGAGGTAGTAATCATCCAAGATTCCTTCATTTCCTGCTGGGGTAGTAATCGTCCAAGATTCCTTCATTGCCTGCTGAGGTAGTAATCGTCCAAGATTCCTTCATCATCCTGCTGAGGTAGTAATCATCCAAGATTCCTTCATTGCCTGCTGAGGTATTAATCGTCTAAGATTTCTTCATCATCCTGCTGAGGTAGTAATCATCCAAGATTCCTTCATTGCCTGCTGAGGTAGTAATCGTCCAAGATTCCTTCATCATCCTGCTGAGGTAGTAATCATCCAAGATTCCTTCATTGCCTGTTGAGGTAGTAATCATCCAAGATTCCTTCATCATCCTACTGAGGTAGTAATCATTCAAGATTCCTTCATTGCCTGCTGAGGTAGTAATCGTCCAAGATTCCTTCATCATCCTGTTGAGGTAGTAATCATCCAAGATTCCTTCATCATCCTGCTGAGGTAGTGATCATCCAAGATTCCTTCATCATCCTGCCGAGACCTTCTCTGGTTCAGTCAGATCGACACTAAGATCTCTCTGATTCTTATTCTAGTTGAAGATATTCCAATACTTTTTTCTGGTTCAGTTAAATCGATCCTAAGATTTTTCTGATTCTTATCCAGTCAAAGTTAATTCAAGACCTTCTTTGGTTCAATCAGATCGACACTAACATCTCTTTGATTCTTATTCCAGTTGAAGATATTCCAAGACTTTTTTTTGGTTCAGTTAAATCGATCCTAAGATTTTTCTGATTCTTATCCAGTCAAAGTTAATTCAAGACCTTCTCTGGTTCAGTTAGATCGACACTAAGATCTCTCTTATTCTTATTCCAGTTGAAGATATTCCAAGACTGTTGTTTGGTTCAGTTAAATCGATCCTAAGATTTTTCTGATTCTTATCTAGTCAAAGTTAATTCAAGACCTTCTCTGGTTCAGTCAAATGGACACTAAGATCTCTCTGATTCTTATTCCAGTTGAAGATGTTCCAAGACTTTTGTCTGGTTCAGTTAAATCGATCCTAAGATTTTTATGATTCTTATCCAGTCAAAGTTAATTCAAGACCTTCTCTGGTTCAGTCAAATTGACACTAAGATCTCTCTGATTCTTATTCCAGTTGAAGATGTTCCAAGACTTTTGTCTGGTTCAGTTAAATCGATCCTAAGATTTTTCTGATTCTTATCCAGTCAAAGTTAATTCAAGACCTTCTCTGGTTCAGTCAGACCGACACTAAGATCTCTCCGATTATTATTCCAGTTGAAGATATTCCAAGGCCTCTACCGGTTCAATTAAGTCTCTCAATGGTTTATCCTGATTCTTTCTGGTAGACATTTCTCCTGGTTCAGATAAATCACTCCGAGATTTATTCTGATTCTTTTCTAGCTAAAAAAATCAAGTTCATACTTAGTCAATTGCCTGTCAATAGTCACCTTTGGATGGCATCTACAAGCCCATCTCCAACAGCTATCCATTACCTCTCCAAATGGCATCTTTAAGACCATTCCTCCTATCATCGCATCGCCGAGTGCAAATATCTAGGCACTCTAGTGTCCAATCATCTTCCACCTTCGAGTCACGAATGACAAAACTCGCCAATCTAACTCTTCAGGTTTAAGAAGATTGAACAGGGGAAGCTGTAGTACCCCAAAATTTTCCCTCTCATTTTTTAATTATTTGCTCACAAGATATTCTAAGACGACAAGTTTGCAGCACTGATACATCAATTTAGGCTTGAAATTGGCACAAGGGCAAAATGGTCAATTACATACTAGAAAGTCAAACTTTGACTTTTTGGTCAACATTAAGTTTCAAATATCATAATTCATCAAGACATTCAAAATATCAAGCTTAATTATCAAGAAGTTAAGAAGGTCAAAAGTCAACTTGAAAAGTCAAGATTTCCAAGACTTTGAAATTTTCTAAGTGTTTTTATACATGATAATTCCATGCCATTCTTTCACCAAGATGCAAGACGATTCAAGGGAAACTTTCAACAAGAAATTTGTAGATCTCTATGATATCTACAACATTGCTTTACACAACTTCTCCTAAATATGCTTGGATCTCAAGTTATAAATTCATGAAGTCATAACATTTTCATTTAACACTTAGATAAATTTTCAACAGATTTTGTGCAGGATTTTATCCCAACTTCTTGGCGTTTTTTCACATAGTTCCAAGATGATTTTGTCAAAATGGCCAACATGAAAGTTATAGAGGGTGTTTCAAGCTTTCAAAAACATCCAAGAGCATGAATTTATCTTATTTTAGTTATGATATACAAGGATTTGAAGTGGGACATTCATTCTTGATTTACAAGGCAGATTTGTGATGAACAAGGAACAAGAATCTTAACCCATGCTGCATAATCTCCAATTTGCAGGCCTTGTGACTTGCAACTCTTACCATAATTAAATGCTTACACAAACTTTTGAGTTATGGTCCATTGGGTTTAAGCATTATTCAAGTGATCTTTCTATTTTTGGCACAAAGGCACCATTGCCATTCTTGCAAAGTTCACTTTAATCATAAAGTCAATTTCTTGAGCCTCTAACTTTTTGTTCTAATCACACTCAACTTCTACAAGTCAGAACAAACATGTTTAAAGTGATCAACCACTTTAGATAGCTTGGTACAAGCATTGGAAACATGTTCTTCATGCTTACTTCAAAAACAAGCAAGATAGCCATAACATGTGATTAAAAATCTGAGTTTTCAAATCCCAAACCTTCTCTATAAATAGAGAGGCCAGTTGCAAGAGAAAGGGGTTGGAAAAAGGTTAGAACAGGTTAGAAAAAATAGAGAGAGAGAACAAGGAGAACAACCAGTAGTTTTATTGATAAACCTTAAAAAAAAGCCATAACAGTCCCTAAGACTTCCACTCTTGAGTTTTGAAGTCTAAACCTTAAAACCTCTCACACTTTGCATATTCCATCTAAAAAACCATCCAAACATTTCATACCATACATAAGTTGTTTAGTAACCTTCAACAAAAAAGAAGTCTAGCAGCCTGTTGGAGCTTCCTTAAGGTTCATACAACATCTTGAAGGGTATTTGGATTCAAAAACCTAAAGTGCAGTTTTAAGGCAAGTCATCTTTACCTTGCCTTTTCCATACATCAAATTTTCTGTTTATAGGATGTAGTAATCACTATTTTTGAAGTTAATCATTTTTTCATGTTATTCATTTATATGTTAAAAACTAACTGATGTATGCAAAGAATGGTGTTTAAGGCAGAAAAAGGCAATATGTATCGACACATATCCACATGTGTCGACCCATCTTAGTGAAAATACAGGGTATGAGTCGACACATGACCCTCATGCATCGACCCATACTGAGTTCAGGTCACAAAACAGAAACTAGAAAGGAATATGAGTTGATACATACGCATTTCACGTCGATGCAAAAAGGTGTATGAGTCGATACATCCCATTATGTGTCGACTCATACTGAACAGATTTCACAAAACATAAGCTGGAAAAGCCTATGAGTCGATACATACGCGTTTCGCGTCGATACAAGAAGATGCATGAGTCAACACATCCCATTACTTGTCGACCCATACTGAACTGATTTTGTTTTACAGGAGCAAGAGAAGCTATGTGTCGATGCATAGCAACATGGGTCGACACATAGCAGTTCAAAAGTGCATTTTCCCTTTATTTTACACTGTTTTCACATTCTTTTCATTACCATTCGATATGGTTGTAATATTTTAGTTCCTACTTCACCCCATTGCTAAATTGTACCCCCATCCGCCTAAAGTGATGTAATAGTTTAGATTTTACTTTCCGCCTTTTACTTGCTTTTCATATATTGCTAGTAAATAAGTGTGTATGGAAAGATAAAAACAACAAAATAGGCCATCCTAATCAAAGACAAATGCATGCAAACTAACACACTATTCACACATGCACCCTTAGGGTAATCCCATCTCGTTTCCCCTTTTGGAAAATAGTCATGTCCCTCGAGCATGGGCGTTTTAGCAAAGACCCTCGATAAAAGATCGTAGTCCCTCGATGACCCTCGATGTTGCCTTCGGTAAACGATCTAGTCCATAAAACAACATTGCTAAAACGTCCCATATGTTACCTTCTATGACTATACAAACGTCCCAACGCCCGTCCCTTTACATCCAATGATGGGGTTTCTTATCAAATCAATGGTAAGATAGCAACATCTATAGGAGGAGGAAAAGCACATTTAAGACCTTTCTAGTAGGTAGGTTCGCTCTCAGTTACTCGCTTGCTCACGACAAAAACATTTTATACACCCACACTCTCACCTTTGAACTATTTTTGAAACAAACACTTTGTAGGCGTTCTTATAGAAACAAGAACCATTACGAAGTTCCATTTTCAAAATACTTTCAAAAACACATCTCACAAACACACTTTTGAACTATTTTCGAAACAAACACTTTGTAGGCGTTCTCATAGAAACGAGAACCATTACGAAGTTCCGTTTTCAAAATACTTTCAAAAATCACCACCACAAGCACACATTCAAACAAAAGTAAGTGATCTAGCAAGTAACTAAGAGCCCATGGAAAACCATGGATGAAAAGGGTGCTAATACCTTCCTTTTTCATAATCTACCCCCCGAACTCAAAAAAACATCTCTAAAGGTCTTTCCTGTGCTTTTTCACCTTTCCTTTTTAGATAAAAGAAAAGTCGGTGGCGACTCTTGCTAACCGCAACATTTGCAAACACAAACGCAAAACCTCAAGTCAGTTCTCCCACCGTATCACAGCGTGCCCATTTGTATGAGTCTCGAAAGTACCCTCGTGGATTTCTCTCATAAGCGTATCTGCTTTTTGCTTCTCCACACACCTGAGTAGTACCATGTCGTAGTTTCTTTTATATAGCACCCCATTACTTAGAAAGAATTTTGAATCTAACATTTGCAGAGTTCGCTTGTCAATGGTAGAGGCATTTTCTGGATATTCCTGCTTTTCGAGGTACTTCTTGATGTCGTAGAACCAAGGCTTATTTTCCGGTCCTTCTTCAATAGCAAGACAGTGTACGGGCTCTTCAAAGTGTCTAATTGTGATGCATGGTTCATGATTCGGCCAAGTTACCTTGAACATAGCTGATAGAGTTGCCAGAGCATCTTTCATTTGATTTTCTTCTCGTGGGATATGGCTGAAAGTGATCTCAGTGAACTCCGTGGCCAACTTCTAAACATGATCCCGATATGGAATCAGTTTTGGGTGTTTTATATCCCATTTACCATTAACCTGATATATGACTAATATAGAGTCCCCAAATACTTCGAGGTGCTTTATTCTCAGATCAATGGCAGCTTCCAGTCCTAGTATGCAAGCTTCATACTCGACAATGTTGTTGGTGCAGTCGAAACACAATCTTGCGGTATATGGCTTGTGATAGTTCTTTGGAGAAGTCAAAATTTCCCCTATGCCGTGCCCCAGTGCATTTGAATCCACGTCGAACGTGAGTGTCCAACGTTCCCCTGGCTCGGGTCCTTCGTCGGGTCCTGGTATTTCATAGTCGGCTATAACCATGACGTCTTCGTCTGGGAAGTAGAACTTCATAGGTTGATATTCTGGCAGCGGTTGGTGAGCTAGATGATCAACTAGTATACTACCCTTGATGTCCTTCTGAGTGACATATTGGATGTTGTATTCTGATAGTAGCATCAGCCATCGGGAGATTCTCCTGGTAAGAGCTATTTTTTCAAACACGTACTTTAAAGGATCCATTCTTGCTATTAACCATGTAGTGTGGGTTAACATGTATTGCCTCGACCTCTTGGTAGCCCAAGCTAATTCACAACAAGTTTTCTCGAGGAGTGAGTACCTGGTTTCACAGTCAGTGAATTTATTGCTGAGGTAATAAATTGCATGCTCTTTTCTGCATGTTTCATCCCGCTATCCCAAAACACAACCCACTGAACCTTCGATTACTGTCAGATACATGATGAGTGGTCTTCCAGGAATTGGAGGCATTAAGATTGGTGGCTCTTGTAGATACTGTTTTATCGTCTCGAAGTCTGTTTAGCAATCATAATTCCATACTACCGTCTGATCTTTTCATAATAACTTAAATATTGGCTCATATGTAGCTGTTAGATGTGATATAAACCTTGAGATGTAATTCAATCGCCCCAAGAAACCACACACTTCTTTTTCTGTTCTCGGTGCTGGCATCCCTTGTATAGCTTTTACTTTGTTGGGGTCTACTTCGATACCCCACTGGCTTACAATGAAACCCAATAATTTGCCTGATCTGACGCCAAATGTACACTTGTTCGGATTTAACCTCAATCTTAACTTGCGCAGCCGTTCGAATAGCTTTTGTAAATGTATGATGTGTTCCTTCTCCGTATGGGATTTGGCGATCATATCATCTACGTACACTTCAACCTCTTTGTGGATCATATCATGGAATAATGTGACCATTATCCTCTGATAGGTTTCCCCTGCATTCTTGAGACCGAATGGCATTACTTTGTAGCAGAAGGTTCCCCAAGGTGTCATGAAGGTAGTCTTTTCCATGTCTTCAGGTGCCATTTTGATTTGATTATAGCTTGAGAAGCCGCCCATGAATGAGAATACTGAGGCTTGAGCTATGTTATCCACCAGAACATCTATGTGAGGTAACGGGAAGTCGTCCTTGGGGATTGCTTTGTTCATATCTCGATAATCCACACACATGTGTACCTTGCCATCTTTCTTGGGTACTAGCACAATGTTAGCTATCCAGGGTGGATGATCTACCACTGCTAGGAACCCTGTGTCAAATTGTTTAAGAATCGTTTCTCTGATTTTGCTAGACATATCTGGACGAGTTCTCCTAAGTTTTTGCCTAACTGGAGAACACCCTTCTTTAAGAGGTAGTCTGTGTACCATGATGTTAGTATCTAACCCTGACATGTCTCTGTAGGACCAAGCGAATATGTCCACGTACTCGTGCAGTAATTTGATCAGCCTTTCTTTGACGCTCTGCTCTAACATTTCCACTAGCTTGATTTCTTTCGGACCTTCCTCTGTGCCCAGATTAATGATCTCAATAGCCTCTTGGTATGGTTGTATGCTGCCAGCCTTTCATTCCATTTCCCTCGCCATTTCCTCAGAGAGTTCAAGATCTTCATCATCTTCCTCTTCGGCTTGGTTGATAGGAGTATCAAAATTGTACCGGGTCACACAAGTAACATTATCGATGGTTTTGGGCATGGATCTGCACATTTATCATGTCGTGGTGCATATATGAGATTCTGAAAATGCATATGCAGAGAAAGTATTGCCACTTTTTTTTGGGTTAAAATTCAAAGAATAAATGCAAGAGAAAGAAAAGGATCTTAATTGGAAACAAAATATAACTTTTATTGATTATAAATATTGTTTGAAATAAAACGAGAAACCCTTACAAGCAACCCCTATGCCTCGGGCTTGACATAAGTTCCTTTTTTTAAAACAAGAAAAATTACTTAGGAAAGAAAAAGATCTCGGGAATCTCCATGGCAGTCCAGCTTTTGAGTTCCTCTCCTGGGGCGCATTCCCGGATGAAGTCAGTTGCCTTTATAATATTGACCTTGTTGGATATCATCGCCACATGTCCGCCATGTTTTGTTCCTTTGTTGACAAAAGTCTCTTGGATCAGAGGGAAACGTGCTTTGCCTTTTAGAGTAGCTTTCGATGATTCATAGCCCAACCCAAAGCGATTCTTCTTCTCAGGAATTTCTGGGAGCTTTCCCCATCCTTTTGAGGCATCAAATCCCATAGTTGCTTGCATATCTCTCCACGATGTCACCTTAGGCTTATTACCCTTCTCAACTAGTAAAGTCACCATTGAAGCAATTTCCAAGGC
Source organism: Vicia faba (assembly GCA_948472305.1). Taxonomy (NCBI): domain Eukaryota; kingdom Viridiplantae; phylum Streptophyta; class Magnoliopsida; order Fabales; family Fabaceae; genus Vicia; species Vicia faba. Next base: position 67,165,226 of record OX451740.1, read on the forward strand.
TTGGAACAGGGTAGCTATACAATCTTCGTTGGCACTGATATATCTATATAATTCAATGTGGCTTACGAAGATGTCTTCCTCGCCGTCGATTATGATCAATTTCCCTTCCACTAGGAACTTCAATTTTTGATGCAGGGTCGGGGTGACTGCTCCTGCTGCATGGATCCAAGGTCTCCCCAGTAAGCAAGTGTATGCTGGTTCTATATCCATGACCTGGAAAGTGATATTGAATATATGCGTCCCAATTTTAATTGGAAGATCCACCTCTCCTAACACCGATCTTTGATAACCGTCAAATGCTTTCACTATTGTAGACCTTGGCCTCATCACAATGTCATCTATTGTTAACTTTATCAGACTTGACTTTAGCAACACATTAAGGGCAAAGCCGGTATTAGTGAGAACCCTGGATAAATGGGTAGTACCTATTTGCATAGTAATATGGAGTGCCTTGTTATGAGCTCGGCCCTGTGGTGGAAATTCATTGTTGCTGAAACCTAGGTATGATTCAGATGTTAGATTCACTATGACATTTTCAAATTGATTTACCGAAATCTCCTCCGTGACGTGAGCTGAACTTAGTACCTTTATCAAAGAGTCTCGGTGCGCTTCAGAGTTTATGAGTAGTGAGAGTATGGAGATTTTAGTTGGAGTTTGGTGAAGCTGATCCACCACTCTGTAATCACTTCTTTTGATTATTTTTAGAAACTCTTCTGCCTCCTGCTCAGTAAATTTTTTGCTTGGAGGTTCTGTTTCTTGACTTGTATAAACCGCTGCTTTTCCCTTGTCCTTTGTTGGAGTCTCATCTTTCTTCTTTAATGGTTAAACTCCAAAAATTCGACCACTTCGGGTCATACCCCCTGTCCTTGCTATATTTGAAATTACAGGTCCTGACTTGGTGAGGGCTCATTTTCTTGCTTCACTCCATTAATGTACACGACCGAGTCATAACTCCAAGGTACTGCCTTGTCGTTTTCATAAGGGATAGGTGCCAGTCCCTTAATTACCATTGTGGCCTTTGGAATTGCTGATATTTGGAGAGCCTTTTTGGGCGCCATTCCTGTGGTCTCTGTTGATCCTTCCCACGGGATCACTAGAGTTTTCTTATTAAGATTTGGGCCTTGGCAGGGGATTACCAGTGGCTTCTTCCCTTTAATAGTGGCTACATATTTTTCTTCAGGGTATGGTCCTAATTAGACTACCCCCTGGTCCACTAGCTTTTGCAGAGTTCTTTCAAAGGCTTCATTATGCTCTAACAAGAATCCACATTCAAACAGATATTCCTTCAACAAGTTGATTGGGGTTTTTGCCTGTCTGAAACCCCAAAGTCAGTGACTGCTTCAATTGCATTTATTGTTGGCCCACCATGCAGAGGCATATGGTTCGATTTAATGTTATGTTTCTCAAAAGTGATGTCCTGAGATTCCAACAAATCCTGAACCTCGTGCTTGAATGCCCAACATTGCTCTATGGCGTGCCCCGGAGAATTAGAATTATTTTCACATCTGGCGTCGGCATTGTATCTTCGCGGGAGCGGCCCGAATGGAGGAGCTAGAGTTTTGATTCCCACCAATGATGCCTTAAACAAGTGTTGTAATAACTGGTTGGGTGGCATAAGGAGTGGATCAAAGTTTCTTGGTGGCCTTTTAAATTTATATTGTTGCTGCCCTTGTAGGATCATTAGTGGTTGTGGTGCCCTTGGTTGTGAGGCTACAACATTGATTTCTCCCTCTTTTCTCTTTGAGAAGTTTGAATCATGATTTTTTGAATTATAGGGAGTATTTGATGGTCCCCCTGATATCGTCCCATTTTTTATTCCAGTCTCGATTCTTTCTCCAATAGTCACTAGATCTGAGAATCCTGACGAGATACTTCCTACCATTTTCTCATAATACAGCCCCTACAAAGTTCCCATGAACATGTCTACTAATTCCTTTTCTAACAGTGGGGGTTGCATGCGGGATTCCATTTCCCTCCATCTCTGAGCATACTATTTGAAGGATTCTTCTTTCTTCTAGGATAGATTCTGGAGTTGCATGCGGGTAGGCGCCATGTCCAAGTTATATTTATAATGCTTTAATAAAGCATTAGCAAGATCTTCCCAGGTTCGAATATGTATTCGCTCCAATTGCATGTACCAGTCTAAAGATGCCCTACTCAAGTTATCTTGAAAACAACGAATCATCAACTTCTGATTGTGGGCATGGGCATGCATCTTCCTGCAATACATGCACAAATGATTTATTGGACAAGTGAGCCCCTTGCATTTTCCAAAGTCAGGTACTTTGAACTTTGGTGGAATCACCACATTGGGAACTAGACCCATTTCGAGCGCGTCTACTTCGAAAGCATCAAAGCCCTCCACAACTTTAAATCTTTCCTCCAGAGCTTTGTATTGATTCATTACCAGTGGGTTATCAACAACATGAGTACCAGTCATCTTTAATGGTGCTTGGTTGACATCCTCTGGGTCGTGGTCTCCGTATTGTAGGTCTAAGTAGTTGTCTGCATTATTGGTTGGAATTTGTAAGGTATGTGATGCCCCTGATTTTGGTGGAGGTGGGACAAATCCTTCAGTTTCAACTTCTTGTTGGGCCATGACAGACTTTTAGAGTCCTGATTCTGGCTATTTCCTTAGTTGGTGACCGCTTAATGCACCAATTGTTTGGGCTACTTCTTCGAAAGCTACCCTGGGAATCTGGTCTTGCCTATCAATGATGTTCTTCAAAGCTAGGAGAACTTGACTCATATCTCCTTTCATTGAAGTTACATCCCCTTTTACTTGGTCGAGATCCTCTTTGAATGTAGCCTGAGTTTCCTCGATTTGCTCCATTGCTTTTGTTGGTAGGCCCTGGTTTGATATGAAGGCCAAGGAGGTGGAGATCTTCTTCTACCAATGGTTTACTGGAGAGGTTTTTTTATAAAATAAAAAAAGATTAGTTTCGATATGATATATGCTTGTATGTGGATGGATGTGTATGAACATGAAATGGTTTCTTATTTTAAATGTCTTATTCATTTGGGTATGCATTTATTTTTTGCTTATTTTTTATTCAGTGACCAGCTTTTTAAAAAAAGAGAATAGATACGCCAATGAGATAGGGAAACAAAATGCCTTTACTAAAGGTAACATAATTTAGATATTGAAAAATATTACAACTTTAAAACAAAACTTGTTTTCATAAACATAAATAAAGGGAAATAAATCTTCTAGGCGCGCTTGTGGACGTGTGCTTTGAAACCATCAACCATCGCTCGGAAAAGCTGGAGAAAGTATTCAACATCCTTTGGAAGAGGGACCATTACACTTTATGCGTCTCTCAAACTTCGAGGGGTATCCTAAATGAGATTGTTGGCTAAGAAGGAAAGCTTTTCATGTCTGTCCTTATAATACCGGTACTCTTGATAAAGATGTGGGATTATCTTATGGTTATCTCTCCCTGCTTGGGCAATTTTGGTATACCGCTCTTCCCAATACACATTTTCACCTCACATTTCCGTATAAAGTCTTTGCTGAATAAGTAAATCTTTTTGGAGGCCTTGTAGCTCTAGACACACATGCTCATATTCTTGAGTTCTCTTAGTCATGAGTCTTTCTGCCTATACCCTTTCAAGGCGTGCTTTGACCTCTGATTCTTGGCTGTCTTGAAGTTCAGTGGTGAGGTACTTTACTTGTTCTTCTTGATCTAAGGAAGCTTGTGTCAGACTTTGGATCTGGGCTCTTAGATTTCCCCTGGCACCTTTTTGTCATGTGTTGCCTTTTCATACCATCTGGTTAACCTTCCAATTTCAGTAGCAGCCTCCTCTAACTTTTGGTTGTGGGAGTCTAGGTTGAATGTCGCACTCAACAACCCTTCAGTTGTACGCTTCCATTTGAGACTCTCTTTCTCCAATGCCTTTTGATCTCTCTTAATTTTTTGGTCCTTCGACTCTAGTATGAGCTACATCTGCTTCTTCTCTTTGTTCAAATTGAGAAGGTTGAGTTCTAGCTCTTCTTTTTCCCTTTGAGCTTGCTTTATGGTGATCTTCAGATTGTCGACTTCTTCCAAGGATATAGGCATAATCTCTGGGACCTCTGACTTATATTCTATATCTATATCGAATGGCAGCTTAATAATTTGTTCCCTATCCCGGACCCATCTGGTGTAGGGTTCTCTCGCTATGGAATTCTTTCTTTCGGCTTTCCTTTTGTTAACCTTGTTCCAAGCCCGAATAACCTTGTTAAGCAACCCTTGGTCTTCTATAACCATGTCATGTATGATCAATGGTTGGAGTTGTTCGTCCAATGGCCTGTCTTCCAAAGGATACCCTAACTGTCGTAGGGCCAAAGTAGGGTTGTAATTAATACAACCTCGAGATCCGATCAATGGGACACTAGGAAAGTCCCCACAGCTAATAATGATGTCCCCAATATCCAGCTTCCTAGCATACCATAATACCGAGTTTGCAGTGAGAAACCTTAATTTCTGTGGCCACTCGTGTCTGGTCAAGTTCAGAATCATATAGTCTTATTTGTAAAGATGAGTCATGAACAAAGTATATAGAAGTGGGATGCAACAATTTAGCATGCCTTTTCTCTTTTCGTACATCGTATGCAAGGTGTAATAAATGCCAGCAAGCAAAGCTGGAGTTGGATCCGTATTAAAGACTTTCGCACCCCAAAATATGCTAATGGTCGCAGGGTCAATATAGTCCACAGTCTGAGGAAATAAAATTACACCAAATACCAGTATCCCTAAACAATCGACACAAGATTCCCATTCTTCATAATTAGCAAATTCGAGTGCCTTAGCTTCCAAGTATATCATTTTGATTCCTTGTATCAGACCTTCTCTTCGGTAATTTTGCATTAACTCAGGGTAAGAGATTCCTAAGCCTTTTGCCAAAATTTTGACTTCAACAGTTTGTCCGATACCTACATAGGCCTTCTCTTTGGAAAAATTTAGAATTATGTCAAATTCTTCCAGAGCCGGTGCTAGCTGGAAGTCTTGGAAGGTAAAATATCTCAGTGGAGGGTCGTAAAACTGAATGAGGGCGGAAACAACATCCATTTAAACCTCTACTCTGGTTAAGTCAAGGGTATCCCCATAGCAGCAAGCGTACACCTTTAGAGCTCTCTCAGATAATTTCCCCTTTATAGTTTTAATTTCAGAAATGTCAGGTCGGAAGGCATTGATGCGGACAAGTTGTTTCCCTCTGGTATCCATTTTTTTAAAGACAGTCACCGAGATCTTGATTTTATTATTACTTGTTTTACACCCTGTGAATAAGGTAGATAAAAATAAAAAAATGATGAATATGTGACGTATATGAATGCATGAATGTATGGCTTAGCGGCAGGGTTTTTGTGATAGGTACCCTTAGATGGTAAATTCCTTAATTTTGACCTACAGTTGATCTACCCTCCCAGAAAGTGGCTTCCTTAAGGGTGTAATGAATAACACCATAGGGAGAGGGCATATGGGCCTCCCTTAGGTGGAGCCTCTTTATGGACCGAAACTTTCGTCTCAAAGTCATGAAAGGTCTCGTCATGAGATTTTAGGCTAAGGTCGTTACAAAGAGTCATGGGTGTCCTTCCAAAGTCCTACTCGTCAAGAGGATATCTCTCGATAAGTATTCCTTTTTTGGAAGTCCACCGACTCTAGGCAAAGTCGTCACATAAACTCGCAGGGATGATGTACCCCCTAAGCTAATAGACGAACCTTCTTTCTAAGGGTTATTGAAAATATTTTGAGAAAATAAAAAATTCCCGCCATGCAGTAAATATATAATGATAAAGAAATATTGACAATAAATAAATAAATGCAATAAATAAATAAATAAATAAATAAATAAAAACCCTCAAAGTAAAAACCATAAAACCTAAAGTTGAATTCCCCAGCAGATTCGCCAGCTGTAGCGACAGGTTTTTTAATCAGAGTCGCCACTATTAGTTTTTATCCTAGGGAAGGGAATCTAATAGAAAACCCTAATTCGCAGACATAGATTCTAGGTTTTGGACTTCTTTAGACGAAAGGAAGGTGTTAGGCACCTCTGATCTACCTTATTCGTAAGGATGTTAGGTTTTAGGTTTAAGTTCGGGTAAAATAGGGTTTTAAATATTATTAAGGGAAAAGAGTTTTAATTTTTAATAGGGGAACGAGTTTGTTTTTTTTATAGGAGAACTCACTACTATTTTTGATCGTATGCCTACGTATCCTCTTAAGAGGAATCAGAGTCCCAATTCGTAGTTCGTATGGGTTGGTGTTTTTTTGGGGTAACAAACATATTTTGAATCACCTCGCACTTAGCTGGGAATAGTGATTGTGGAGATTTTGACTAAATGTGCGGTAAGTCAAAATCTGTTTGAAACCCTTTTGCAAAAAACAATTGATTAGATTAGTTGATTGTGAAAAAATAGTTTGTTGTTTGTTGCGTGTTTTTTAATCGCATTAACTGCAAAAAAAGTCTTGATTAATGCATGATCAAGTAATATTTGATGTAAATAATATAAGATAATGCATGAGTTTTTTGAGTAAAATTAATTTATATGTTAATATATAAATAATAATAATATTTACATATAATAATTAATAATATATAAAAATTAATAATAATAATAATTATAATCACTATAAAAATATAATATAATAATAATAAGAAAATATAATTAAAATAGTTATAAAAAATGTAAAATATAAATAATTACCAGGGGGTGTATTATTAGTTATAGAGTAAAAATAGGGGGTGCTATTAGAAATCTGGGCTAAGCCCAAAATATGTTTTTTTGATTGGGGATGTGTTACTGACTTGAGTTCCGCAATTGTATCAAAGGGAGGTACTGAAAGTAATTGGGCTTGGCCCACTACACGATTTGGAAGGGCCTGGCTAATTGGGTACGTGAGGGTGTATGGCCCTTATGGTAGACTTGGCCTCACGGCCATCTGATGAAGATCTGGTAGATAGAATTGAGGGAACACGTTATCTATTACACGGACGCGCGCACTGGATTATTAAGGATTACAAGTGTTGTTTTTAATTTTTTCATCCTTATTTTGTTTTTGTTTTACATCAAGCTTATTCTCCTTTATATGACCCTACCTCTCTCCCCTCTAAACCCTAATCTTAATTTTCTCTTACGGTGTCGCGACCGGATCTAACCCCTTCCTACTGTAAATCAAAACCCACACAACCCAAATACAAGTACAATAAAAAAGAAAGCTGAGTTTATACCCCTTCGTGATTCCATTTCTGACTTCAAGCTTTTGGTCCGGTTTGGCGCTAATCTCTTTGTCTCTTCTTGTTCGCAGGTAATGGTGGTCTTAGAAGGCGAGGACGCAAGGCTGGAACGATGACGGAGCTTGGAGATGGTCAGCGGAAGTTAGGGTTTTAGATGTTGAAATCCTAACTGCTTTCATCTTTGGTTTTTAACAACTGCTTGGTAATCTTCTTCTACTTTTCGTTGTCCAAAAATTCTCCTTCTTCAAAGTTATTTTTCCTCTATATCTTCGTCTTTTTCAATTTTTTCCTGAATCTCTTCCCCTCGACTTTGTATTTTCGTCTTCTATTTATAGGGCTAGGGTTTTGATTTAAGAATTGCTGTTACAATTCTGTTAGAGCTTAGATTTAGGGATTGAGTAATTTATAATTGATTTTGATTTGGTTTTGTACATTTTCAGAGATTTGATTCGTAGATTGAATGTAATAAACGATGATTCTGTGTTTCTGAGATTCGAACTTGTAATAAAATTTTTTGGGCTTTGAATTGGATACCATTGATTCTATATATTTTTAGATTTATTCTGTAATATTTCTAGGATTTGATTTAATTGATTTTATTTAGATTCAATCTCAACAGTATCTGTTAATTTGATAAAATGTGCGTACTTTTTCCTTCAATTGATACAATATTTGTTTAATGTGCCCTGCATTACTTCTCAAACAGATTTGCAAAAAAACTATTGGGCCTCGAACTGTCCAGCCCACACGTTACTATTTTTTCCTATTGCAATAACAATATTTTTATCTGCCACCGCATGGGCCTGAAATGGCTTTAAAAGATTTGATCCAACAATATTTTTTCTCTAAACACTAACTTCATGCTTACAAAAAAACCTTCAATAAAATGATTATACAATATATTTTAATAATAAATAATAAAATAACTATAATAAATCTTCTTGATAATTGGTAAAATAAAAATAATTATAATACTAGGAACAACTCAATAATAATAGTAACAAAAAGAAGTGATTTTCGCTTGAATCGCCAAATGGGCCAGTTTAGTAGTTTTCAATGGGACTTATATTAATAAATAGTTTATATATATAAAAAAAATCAGTAAAAAATGTTTTAATAATAATACCCTTTTTTTCCTAAAATAAACAGCAACACAACACCAAATAAGTTGCTAAGACTCAATGGGTTTGTAGTTTGCAACTATACCTTCCTTTTTCTATTTGCCAATAAGAGATAGAAATGGGCCAACTGAAATGGACTAGTATATTGCAATCTCACCCTTACTAACAACAATAATTCTTAAATGGACTTAACAATTAAGAACTTAATAATTATTTTTTGAAATAATTTTCCATTTTAGAACCTCATGGGCCATTGGCCAACATGCTTTGCGAATGGGTTTACAGATACATGGGTCTTTCTGATTTAGAAGGTCCCACTCTCCTGAATAAAAATACACCCCCTAGTTGACTTGGATTTAAGAATGAGCCATCAGATATTGCTGGACCGTCTTTAATTAAATCATTTCTCTTGTATTTTTAATCTTGAAAATATCATTGTAGAGGTAGGGCAAATTTGGGGTACGACAGTATCTTCAGTGGTAACTTCTTCAGGTGCCCCAACCTAGGTAGACTCAGTGATTTGTTCTTTGCCCCGAGTCTCAGTAGTTGACTCAGTAGCAGTAACACGAACTGGTGTAACAACATTCTTCGGAGAGATCTTCAGAGAGAAAATCCTTCAACTTATAGTAAATTTACTAGTCCCAACAATATTGTCAACAGTGGGATCAATAACTTCAGCATCTTCACTTTTGATAACCAATGGTTCATGCTTGACACCATGATAGTAAAAATCAGCTTCATGAATCCAGGGGATAGCCTTGTCATAGGAATATGGAATTGGCCCGGGCGCGGTAATAATCAGAGGAGCAACTCTAGGTTCAGCCGTAATCTTCACAGGCCCCTTGGAAGTGATCCTTACATGAGTACCAGAAATTACAGACACGTCTTCAAGCTCCAAGCCTTGAAGAAAATTCTCCATAGAAGGAATCTTCTCAACTAGAATTATATGGTTATCCATTAGACGCTGAATACCTTCTCTCAATAGTTTGCAACCATTGGATTGGGATGTATAGCAGTAGCACCTTTCAGTACAACCCATAAATAAACTGACTTGCAACAAATTCTTCTTAATAATAATCAGGGGAGTAAACAAGTCACTTATATCAGAAACATAAGAAACATCATCGACAACATTAATGCCCTTGTCGTGCTTAGGCATTGGTGCAGTAATCAAATTGGGAGTCTCGGGAGGATCAAACTCAATCTCCTTAGTGTCGATCATGTCTTGAACCTTATTCTTCAAAGCCCAACAGTTATTTGTGTCATGTCTAGGACTATTGGAATGATAGGCACATCTTACATTAGGATTGTACCGAGGAGAGGAAGTGTTGGGATTCTGAGGAGGATATCTTAACGTTATCAGCTATGCTTTTAATAGGTGTTGCAACGCTTGAGACAATGACATGCTGATCTTGGTAAATTGTCTCCTGGGTACGTTTGACCTATGCTGATTGCCTTGTTGATGTTGTTGTACTGACACAGGATTAGAAATTAGCGCTGCCCCCCCAGATTGGTTGCGGACACTCCTACCACGACCCTTATGGCCATACACAACATTAGCTTCTTTTTTTCCTGTTGAATGTCTTCTTCATAGTAATTGAAGACGCATCCACCTAAATTTTTCCACTTGTGATTCCACCTTCAACATGTTCCCCTGTTAATATAAGCTCAGTGAACCTGACTGAAGAGATTCCAATCAGATGATTGAATAAAGGACCTGTTAAAGTTGCCATAAACATGTCAACCAACTCCCTATCAGACAAAGGAAGTTAAACTCTTCCTTCTAGATCTCTCCATTTCTGGGCATACTCTTTAAAGCCTTTGTTTAAGCCCATGGTCATACTCTATAATTGCACACAGGTTGGTGCAAGATCAACATTGTATTGGTATTGTTTGTAAAAAGCAGAAGCCAAATCTTCCCAAGTATGAATATTGGTTCCTTTCAGTTGATAGAAACATTCCAATTGTGTCCCAGATAGGCTTTCTTGAAAGAAATGCACCCATAATTTCCTGTCGGCAATGTGGGGTTGAATCTTCCGGACATAAGACCTCAAATGAAGCTTTAGACAGGAAACACCATCATGCTTTGCAAAAGTAAGGACCTTGAATTTGTGAGGGATGACAACTCCTAATACTATAACAACTCTTCAAAATCCAATCCAGTAACTCTCTAGATCTCCATAGCATTCAAACGATCTTCCACCTGTTTGTACTTTTCATCCACATGAGGATACTGTTCATCAGAATACTGGCCAGAACCAAGGCTGCTTCCCCTTTCAGCCTTCACACTCTTACCATTTTCTCTCTGGTTGTCATCTTCGTTTGGTGGGATATCACAGTCTTGAGCTAGCTTGGGAGGACCTATGAACCTTCTTCCATGTTGAGGATATCGACTGGCTTCCTTGTCTTTTTCTTCCTCTCTTTGGTGATGAGGGTCTTCAGCTCTTCCTGCCCCTTGGCTAAGTTCAGGAACATTTGTTGGAATTGAGTGTTCTGGGCCTGAAGATCTTTGACTGTTTATTCGAGAGCCATCTTCTACTGAAATAAACAGCAAGAAGATGAGAAAAATTGTCTAGAATGTACCTGTTATGTAATGAGATGCATGATACGTAGATGCAAATGCAATGTTTTCAAGGATCTTGTAGGGTAAAAGAAAGAATGAATCCTGGTTACAGCTTTGTTTGAAGAACTTTGTGTCTTTGTTTTTTAACGTCCTTTTATAAGAATCAAGCTCACCATATCAAGTGGGTCTTATCCTTTTGAATCAAGAGAACGTACTTTGGTCTTTGACGACACTTGGTTAGAGGAAAATAAATACTCTTTCCCCTTGCTAGTCTGGTTCATGATAAACCTGCACCAAAGATCCCTAAGATCTTTGAAATGGTTAGTAGAATGCCATTTCATATGTTATGATGTCATGGTGTTATGTTTATATTTATATAGATAGTAAACACAAACAAATCACACAAGAGCCTTAGGTTTAAAGGCTTGCATGGGGTCCATAGGTAAGTATACTTTTGAAGTTAAGTTAGCTCAACCTGTCCTAAAATAGTAACTGGGTTCTAGGGATCTCATATCACAGATCTTTCTCGAAGGTTTTATTTTAGTACAACAACTGATTTACCAACAAAACATCCCACGATTCGAATCTCAATGAGTGTAGCATCGAGTATTAACCAACCTTAGACTGCACCAAAGCCGGCCATCTCACTACCTTCTAATGACCAAGATGGGTCAATTAAGGTTCTAAAAGTCAGTTAATGCTTATGACATCACACGGCAGCCTAATGTTATCGTCGAATGACTCAAGGAACATTAGTATAAACCAAAGTGTCACACTAACGTAGCCATCACTTCAACCATATCGATCTATGCCGTACAATTTTCATGATCTATTGCTACTTGCCTAAGGCATCCCTAGATCCGGGTGTAGGATCTTTGCAATAAAATAAACCCAAGTAACCCTTAAAATAAAGCAATTAATGCAAACAAATAAAGAAAATAAAGTGATCTAAGACTCTAAGGTAACCTCTTATTCAAGTATTATCCCCAGCAGAGTCACCAGTTCTGTAATACGATGGGAGAACTGAATTTTTTGGTTTTATCGCAAATGTTGCGGATAGCAAGAGTCACCACCGACTTTTATTTTATCCAATAAGGAAAGGGTGAAAACAACAGGAAAGACCTTGAATATTTTGAGTTCGGGGGGTAGGTTATGAAAAGGGAAGGTGTTAGCACCCTTTTAATCCGTAGTTATCTACGGGCTCTTAATCGCTTAACTCACTTTGAAAACTTTCTTTTTTTGTGTAAGTGTTTGAAAATATTTTGAAAATCCAAAGTTTGACTCACTTTGTAATGATTCTTGTATCAATCCTCGAGAATGCGTACAAAGTGTTCAAAAAAATTTATTGTTTTGAAAGTGTGATATGAGAAATATTTTGTTTAGAAAAGTTTGTGAGCAAGCGATTAAAAGTATCCTACCCACTCAAGACCATTCTTATTCTTTTCCTCCTCCTTTAGAGATAGTGCTATCCGTACCATCAGTTGGTAGGTAGCTCTATCTATGGGGTATTAAGGGACGAGCGAAGGGTCATCGTACAGTCATAGAACGAAACTTGTAAGGATGCTTTAATAGTTCCTTAAGGGACTAGATCATGTTATTCGTAGGCAACATTGAAGGGTCATCGAGGGACTATGATCTTTTATATCGAGGGTCTTTTGCTAAAGTATCCCTATGTTAGAGGGACATGACCGATATTCCGAAAGGAAACAAGAGAGGTTACCCTAAAGGTGTGAGTGTGCAAGTGTGTTTAATTCAGTTATTTAACTTTGAAATTAAGTTTTCTAGCGTTTGGTTTTATCTTGCCATACAAACCCTAATTACTAACAGTTGCATAGAAATATAATAGCAGAATGTAAAGGCAGAAACGTAAACCTAGGCTATTACATAGCTTTGGGGCAGTTACATAGTAGTGAAGAGTGAGGAAGAGAAAAATCCTAAACTATCACATCCCGGAAGCAATTACATAATAAAAATGTGGAAGAAAATAAAGGCACACTATTACAGTTGAACGCGCCCTATACACTTTATCTAGGAAAATAAAAATAAGATAAAAGTAGAAAAGAAAATGTTTTTTTTGTGATTTTTTATGAAAATTGATTTATGATAATTAATTAAATAAACCTAAAAACCGAATTAATTTTAATTAATAAAAAAGGTTAATTTTGAAAAATATTAATTAAAAAACCTAAAACCTAATTAATTTTAATTAATAAAAAAAAGGTTAATTTTGAAAAAAAGTTAATTAAAAAACCTAAAACCTAATTAATTAGGATTTTAAAAAAAGGATTTATGTTTAATGATTAATAATAAAAAAAAGAATTAAGTTTATCAAAAAATAGATAGAGAAAGAAAAATCAATGGAAAATAGGGTTAGAAAACAAAAATAGTGCAAATGCTAGGGGTGGGTGTTGAACCCATGCTCTCTAGGGTATCAACACGTCTGCTTTAACATTGAGCCATTGTTGCTTTGGTGTTAGTATAACCAATGCGCTTCATAATATATGAAACCTGCAAAAAATATGAAAAAACCAAGAAATTTTGCAAAAGGCAGGGATCAAACCTACGACCTAGTGCAATAATACTTTAATGCACGCGCTTCTACCACTGGGGTGGCTATACATCCATTCATTTTATCAAATAAAAACATATATAATATAAATTGAAAAAGTATGACTAGAGAAGTGCCGGGCCCTAACTCCGATCGTCTTCTCCGGCTGGGTATTTTTTCAAAACCTGCAAAATAGGAAGTGTTAGTGATCCAAAGGGACCCTACCCCCCTAAATCAACCCTCCTGAATCCAATGGTGGCCTTGGTTTGGGATACAGAGATACAGAGTAAATATGGAAAATTGGTGTAAACATGGCAACACCTCATCCAGGCACCATGGGGCTCGTGCAATGGTTCTTTCCTGTACTAATACATCTTAGAAGCATGTTAGTAACATTAGGTTCAATCAAAGCACGATAAAATGAAAAATATGATTTCATTAAAATATAGAAAATTGATGGTGCATGCTCATGAGTTTCAGGCCTCTTGGATCATCACAATCGCCCCCACTTACTCTATATCCATCCTTGAATTGAATGGGATGGTTTGCTTGCTTTGAGAGATGCTGAAAATAAGGTTTGAAGTTTGCCCTATTTTTGGATAATTTTAGAGTTTTTGGAATAGTGATCTCTTTCCAAGTTTTTCGTGGTCTTGTCTTGTCTGAATGGTGAGAATATATAGAGGAAAAATTAGGTCAAAAGATTGGGCTTGGACCTTTGTATGAGAGCCTTGATTTTATTTAATCTAATTTTGAATTTAAATAAATAAAATAAAAAATAAATGGAATAAAGATCAAAAGGGTGTATGAATAGGTTCATAGGTTCACTATGAGGCCTAATACACGTTTGAACCTTGAAACACAAGCCCATTAGCCCAAAAATTCAAGTTTGATCAATTTTGGTTTTATGCATTTTCTCAAAATTTCCAAACTTGCACCAATCATAACTCTCTCAATTTTTATCATATGAAGGTGATCTTAAACTTTTTGGAAAGCTCAAGGTGTGCTCTACAATATCTATGTTGATAATTTTATAATTTGAAGGCTTTATCTTGATGTAAGTTACCTTGACAAAAAGTATATTTTTGTTGACTTTTGAAATGACCTATAATGTTTTGGTCTATATCTCTCAAATGAAACATTTTTTGGACTTGAGCTTAGACAGACAAAATTGTAGAGAATTGAATTTCCTTAAAAATGAGCTTTGGTTGAGAAAAATATGATGAAGCGTGTGGAAGTTATGCTTGGTCAAAGTTCAGTTGACTTCTCCTTAAGAAAACCCTAATTTAGCAACTTTTGACTTTTGATGAATTGAGAGTTTTCTTGATGAGTCATGATTAACCCTTGATCAAATGATGAATATGACTTTAAAATATTGATGTTGACCAAAATATTTGAAGTTTGACTGTATGTTAACCACAATTGACTTTTTATCCAATACAGTTGTGTGATACGGTGGCAGAACCGATTGTTATACTGGTTTTGCATTTGTATTCGCAAATGTTGCGGTAAGCAAGAGTCGCTACCGAATTTTCTTTTATCCAACAAAGGAAATGGTGAAAAGAACAGAAAAAGACCTTTTGAGAGTTTTCTGAGTAAGGGGGGTAGATTATGGAAACGGAAAGTGTTAGCACCCTTTTCATCCGTAGTTATCTACAGGCTCTTAGATGCTAGCTCATTTGAAAAAAATACCTCGTGCTTTGTGTGTTTGAAAAGTATTTTTGAAAGAAAGCACCTTAGTACTGCATACTTTGTAATGCTTCTTGTATTAGTAGAGAACGTATAAATAGTGTTTTGAATATGTTTTTGGAAAGAGTTTGTGTAAGTGTAAAAGTCTGTTTTGTTTTGAGCAAGCATCTATGAACTATCTACTTTACTCAAAAGGTTGTTCTTTTCCTCCTTTTCTTTAAACAATGCTATCCTACTATTAGTGAGTAGGTAGCCCTAGTCGTTGGATGTTTGAGGGACATTCGAAGGGACATCGTATAGTCACAAAGGCAATTGGGCAAGAAACCTTAGTAGCTACCCTAGGGTTTTAAGATCATATCGAGGCAACATCGAGAGGGTCATTTTTGATCTTTAAATCGGAGGGTAGCCACTAAAGTTTCTCACGTTTTGAGAGTTGTGACTGTTTTTTCCGAAGGCAACCAAAGTGGGAATACCCTAGAGGTGTATATGTGCAATTGTGTTGGTATTCAATTATTTTTGTCTTTGCATTAGGGTTGCTAGCGTTTCTTGCCATACAATCCAATTAGTCATGCATCTAGACAGTTAATAGTTTGCAGCAATTAAAAGTGCGGAAAGATAAATCCTAAACTATTACACGACTTCGAGGAGTGAGATTAATTACATGTCCAAAACATGGGGGAAATAAAGCAGTAAGTTATAGTCTATTACATCCCATAAGCAGATACATTAATATAAAAGGTGCGAAAGGAAATAACGCGCGTGAATTGAAAATACGTCTAAAAGACCCTAGAAATAAGAAAAATCTTTTTGTTTGTTTTTGGTTTTTATATTATTAAGAAAATTTTTAAGTTAACAAGTTAATTAATTAACCTAGAAAAAGATATTAATTATTGAATAAAATGTGAAATTTAAAATAAAGAAAATAAACCTAAGATTTTTTTTGGTATTTTTGTTATGAAAAGAAATTAAAATCTAAGTTTATTTAATTTTGATTTTAATAAAATGTTAAGGTGATTAATTAATTAATTTTCAAAAAAATAATTTAATTAAAAAAAACTAACCTAACTTTTGTGATTTTTATCTGATTTTATATTGTAATAATAAAAAACAATTAAATAAATAAATAGAAAGAAAGAAAAAAAAGTAAATTAGCCAGGATATCAGTAGAAATATAGGGGGTGAGATCTGGAATTTTATAAAGCCCAAATCAGGGGAAGCCCAGACTGGCGTTGGCTTCAGTGTGGGAGACCCCTTGAGGGTCTAGGTTGAGACCGCACGTTGGGAGTGCTAGATCCAAGTCAACTCAGATCTGATGGCATGGACTTGATGGTGCATGGTGAGCGTCTGGATGTGAAACACAAGATCTGCAGAATAATAGTTAGAAAAACAAAATTGTGAGGCCTGGGTATCAAACCCAGGTCCTTTTCCTATTTGCACGCTTCCTTTACCAATTGAGCTACTTATCATTCGTTGATCCAAGCACAAAACAATGATTATATGATAAACTGCAATATAATATTGAATTAAAAAAATATTAGTCATCATGGGACCCAGGGGTGCGCAATAGCCAATCAAAAAAACCCATAATTTCAGGTGGGGGTCAACATTGTTCAAAACCTTGACTCACCAGAGAAGTGCCGGAGCCCTAGCTCCGGTCGTCTTCTCCGACCAACTCCACCACCTGATCTCGTCCAAACCTACAAAATCAAACGCCAATGGGACCCTACCCCCCTAATTTTGGGGTTGCGAATCCATTGGGATCATTATTTTGGACTAAAGCGCACAGATTTGTGAGATATGGTTCAGGAAAGCACACATCTGCATGAACATGGTGATTCGTGGTTCAGGCAACATGGGGTTCATCTAATGGCTCAAACCTGCATATATAGATCTCAGCAACACATTAGTATGGGTGGTATGCACTAAAACAAAGCAAAAATGCAAATACGAATTCACATGATTATTGGAACCGGTGATGCATATGCATGTGTTTTTACCAGCTTTTTGCCTTCAATAATGACCCATTCTTACCCTATGAACCTTCAGGAGATGATTACAACGCTTGGTTTGGATAGAAATGGCTTGAATCGGGCTGTAGGCGCCTGCACTGATTTTTGAAAATTTGAAACAACATGGTTTTGTGGAGGATGCCATCCCTGTTCTTTGCTTGCACTTGGGCCTGGTATTTATAGAGGGATATAAGACTGAACCAATATGGCAAGAATCAATGCATTTGATCATGTTTTGAATACAAAATCATAATTTGAAGAAAATGCCATTTTTGCATTATTTCCTTTCCATTTTGGTCTTTGCATGAACCTAGTCTTCTCTAATGTATCTTGCACGAAAATTGGGCATTAAAACAAATCCAAACATCAGCCCATATTGAATAGTTGGACAATAATGAAGAAAATCTGTGAAAAATGTAAAGACAGTGTAAAAAGAAAGAAAAATTGCATTTCGAACTATTATGTGTCGACACAATGCTGCTATGTATCGACACATAACTCTTCTTGCTTCTGTAAAACAAAATCAACTCAGTACGAGTCGATTCATAACAGGATATGTCGACTAATGCACCTGTTTGTGTCAACACATACGCGTTTTGTGTCGACTCACGCACCTTTCATCCTTCTATTTTGGGGCTTGGATAACAGTACGTATCGACACATATTGCTTTTTGTCGACTCATACCCTGTTCATTCACCAAAATGAGTTGACTCATATGGGTGTGTGTCGACTCTTGCTGCAGTTTTTTTGCCTTAAACATTGTTCTTGAGACTGCAATTTGTTTTTAATTTGAACCTCTTTCAAGATGTTGTGGTAGCCCCAGTGAACCTCCAAGATACTTCTCCAGTCCTCCTTCTATATTGGAAGCTTCTGGATCACTCTCCAACTCAGTCAAGTTATACAATATGGTCTTTTGTTTGTATTTGTAAGGTGATGATAATGGCACTTCAAAAACGGTTCTCGTGTTTGAACAATCTCTATATGGTATGAATTGTTTTTTGTTGACCTTTTGAAAATGACCTGTAATGTATGAGCTTTTATCTTCCAAATGATGCATTTCTTGAACTTAACGATATAAGAGAAGTTGTAGGGAACTAGATTCTCTTTAAAATGAGCTTTGGTTGGGGCAAAATGGATGAAGTATGTGAAAGTTATGCCTGGTCAAAGTTCAGTTGACTTTTCTTATAGAAACCCTAATTTAGTAATTCTTGACTCTTGATAAATTAAGAGCATTCCTTGAGGAATCATGATCAACCCTTGATTAAATGATGATTATCACTTAAAAATGTTTATGTTGACAAAAAAACTTGAAGTTTGACTGTATAATGGCCACAATTAACTTTTGACATAATGTAGTTGATTTTCAAACACTTGAGCAGTTGACTGAGCAAACTTGTAGTGTAAGGCATGAAATTTGGCATGGAAATTCTTGAAGACATATTAGGGACCATGGAAATCATTTGGAGCCTTTGCAACCCAAACATCTTGGTGAAAAGTGAAACCCTAGTTGGAGGTTCATTGCTTAGGAGGAGAATTTGTCTGATCAATTCTTTGGTCAACCTTGAGGAATTGAGGACCTTAATGAGCATGTCTTGAGTAAAAATGGGAGGTCAAATTTTGGGGTACAACATCTGCCCCTGTTCAATCTTCTTAAACCTGAGGATTTAGATTGGCTTGTCTGCCTTTCTTAATCTGAAGGTGGAAGATGATTGAACACTAGAGTGCCCAGAAATTTCTACTCGTATATACATGAAGTAGCACTACTATTTGATGATATTGGGAATGGGATTACAGATTCCATTTGGATAAAATGATGAAGAGTTTCCGGAGATGAGCTTAAAGATGCCATCCAAAGTAGATGCTGACTTCATAAGAGGTCCCCTTTGTATGGATTCCTGTTCCTGTTATTTGAGGAGGACTCCGCTGGGGAATTGTGATACGGTGGAAGAACCGACTGTTATACTGGTTTTGCGTTTCTATTCGCAAATGTTACGGTAAGTAAGAGTCGCCACCGACTTTTCTTTTATCCAAATTAAGGAAAGGGTGAAAAGAACAGAAACATACCTTTTCGAGAATTTTCTGAGTAAGAGGAATAGATTATGGAAAGGGAAGGTGTTAGCACCCTTTCCATCCGTATTTTTCTACGGGCTCTTAGACGCTAGCTCGTTTGAAAATACCTTGTGTTTTATGTTTTGAAAAAGTATTTAAAAATGCCTTAGTGCGGCGATTTGCTTCATGATAACTCTTGTATCAGTCCTTAAGAGTGTTGATAAAGCAAATGTCTTTGAAAGTTGTTTTGAAAGTATTTTTGTGTAAGTGTGAAAGATTGTTTTGAGCATAACATCTAAGAACTATCTACTTATACTCGAAAAAGTTTGTTCTTTTCCTCCTATCCTTTAGACAGCGCGGTCCTACTATTAGTGAGTAGGTAGCCTTATCGTTGGATGTATGAGGGACATTCGAAGGGACGTTTTTTATAGTCACAAAAACAATTGGACAAGAAGCTTTAGTAACTACCCAGGGTTCTAAGATCATATTTTTACCAAGGCAACATTGAAAGGGTCATCGAGGGACTTATGATATTTTTGAACCAGAGAGCAGCCACTAAAACCTCCCATATTTCGAGAGTTATAAGTATTTTTCGAAGGAAACCGATGTGGGGTACCCTAGAGGTGTGTATGTACAAATGTATTGTATTTAGTTTATTTATCTTTGTTGTTAGGTTTGCTAGCGTTTTGATTTTAATCTTTGCCATACAATCCTATTAGTCATACATCTAGCAGTTAATATGAAAAGCAATAAAAATGCAGGAAGTAAGGGTCCTACGCTATTACAACCAAATCAAAAGGCAAGAAAAATGTAAAAAAACAAAGAACAAAATAAAGAAGGGAAATGAATCCTCCGATCCAGGCAGTAAACTTCTTCGATTCACCCTTCTTTTGCTTTCTTTTGATTGAGCTTGATAGTTGGCGTGATCAACCTTCAATTACACCCTTTCTTGCTTATTTCGATTGAGGTTGAGAGCTGGCATGATCAAACTTCGATTGCACACTCCTCTGCTTCTTTCGATTGAGGTTGAGAGCTAGCGTGATCAACCTTCAATTCCACCCTTTTTGCTTCTTTCGATTGAGGTTGAGAGCTGGCGTGATCAACGTTCGATTGCACCCTTTCTTTCTTCTTTCGATTAAGGTGTAAGCAACCTTCGATTGCAACCTTCTCTGCTTCTTTCGATTAAAATATGAAGAAATATGGATCTGTAGGGCAGCCTGAGTGAACATCCTTCATTCACCCTTTTTGTCTCTCATTTGAGTCTGTGCAGGTTAGTTCTAACATATATTTGGACAAAAAAGCAAACAAACGAAAATCACAGCAAAGAGGAATATAACTAAAAGGCTGTTTATATATTATGCTGAAACCAAAAAAATAAGTGAAAGGCTATTTACATGTCATGCTGAAACAAAAGATGCAAGGTCAAGGGGACTTACCTTGCTTGAAACTGGAACTTGTGTGGGGACTAGAGTTGCTGGATGCTCTTGGATTCGAAAGGAGAGAGGCAAGTGTGGTGTGATCTTGTTGAGTTTTGAGAGTTTTTGATATGCTTTTCTTAGGCTGTGTATGCGTGTGAGGCAATATATGTATAGTTTCTGGGTCTTTGTGTCTAGTCTCCTGGAGAATGTCTCCAATGTGTGTGTGTATGTACGTGGTATCCCCCTTTGCAATGTGCTTTAGGCCTGTATTTGTAGGGATGTAAGGGTGCATGAAAATGGCAAGGGACAACCATTTAACTAGGCTTTGAAAGCCATGAGACAAGAATCCAACACATTGAAAGTTGGCCATTTTTGGATAATTCTTGCCATTTTGAAATCTTGTGTGAACCTGGACACATTTGACTTTCGAATGCCTTCAGGCCATGCCCCTCGATTGGCCTTAAGTTGCCTCTTTTGAATGGCTCTGATTTCATCCTTATAGCTCATTTGATTGAGTCTGTCTACCTCAATTCAAATTGCTCAGATCTTGATTCGAATTGCACAAGGCCTCAACATCCTGTCTTCTTTGACCAGCCCCTTAAGATAGCTCTCTTCGATTGCGCTGACACTACTCAACTAGACCAATTGAAAGACTTTATTCTGGCCAGTCGAAGGTTCCTTTGGAAGGAACGTACTTGTACACGGGGCTTGGGCTTGGCAACATGCAGGATTTTGGCCAGCAAGCGTCTTGGACCAAGACTCACCACAAAGCCAACTTGTTTTCAATAATCACGTGTCCTTCGAATGAACCAATGAATTCTTCTTCAAATGGACCACATGAATGCGCCTTCGAAGGGACTATCATGCATGTCGAAGTGTGAAAAACTGTGCATCCTTTGATTCACTGAATTAAAAATGTTTCAAAGGGGACCATTGCCCAGTCGAAGCTGGCACAAAGGCAACTAATGCCTTGTGGATGCTAGCATGACATTGACTGCTATCTGGTCGGGTCCAGGCTTTACATTATTGTAGAAGTTTGAATTTTATCCAGTCGAATTCCGAGCTTCAGGAATGATGTTGACTACTATCTGGTCGGGTCCAGGCTTCACAGTGTTGTAGAAGTTTAACTGTTATCCGATCGAATTCTAGGCTTTAGCTATGATTTGACTGCTATCTGGTTGGGTCTAGGCTTCACAGTGTTCTAGAAGTTTTGCTGTTATCCGTTCGAATTCCGGGCTTCAACAATGATGTTGACTATTATCTGGTCAAGTCTAGGCTTCACAGTGTTGTAAACTGCTATCTAGTCGGAGTTTAGGCTTCACAGTGAATTGTATTTGATATTAACTGCTATCTGGTCGGGTCCAGGCTTCACAATGTTCGATGAACTGTTACTTTAGATGATTTCCCTGTCTTGTTTCAGGTATTAATTTGACACTTGTTGAAAATTGATGATGATATTTGTCTGTTGATCTTTCCTGAAAAGGTAAAGAATTAGCTGTATGCAATATCATGATGCATGACACACATTGTGTAATGATGTTCTAAAAATAAATGAGATTGTTCTATATGTATTTTGTATGCATATGCTATGACGTTTGTAAAATAATCTATGAATGCAATATATGAACTGATCAGTTATTCTTCGTAACGTCATTGAATTGAGGGAAAATAAATCCATGACTTCTTCTGGGGATGAGAAACGTGATTCTTTGTTAGGAGATGGATTTCCATTGCTAGAGAAGTAAACTCTATCGGGGAGAGAAAACTTCGTAAACCGCTTGGGGATTTTTATGAAGCCCTGTTGGGGAACCCAAGAAGTTTATGAACCATGTTGAGGAATTCTTCAAGATGCCGGGGAGATGATTGGAGACTCTTGCTCTGTAGGGGATATCAGAACCTCTGACATCATTATGTTGTATGCTGAAGATATGGTAGTGACCTCGCATGAGGACGTCTCTGTTTATGTATCTATTGTGGGATGTATCTGCGGGGATTTGCAGATGGCTTTTTAGACATAGTCCCAATTCTTAAATCCATTAGTAACTGTCTTTCTATTTTTATGCGTGTAATCACATTTGAATGCACATGTTCAAAAGTAATCACTGGACGTTTTTGCAAACAAAACAGAAAAATAAAAACAAGTAGTTTATGCACTTTCAAGAAGATAGCTTTTATATTAATCTGAAGAAGTTTGCCTCTAACAAGCGTTTTTTGTACAAGGAGACATATATCCTAATAAGAGCATGCCGTTGTAAGAGTGAAAACTATACAAAGTAGTATACAAAGAAAAACAACTATGTGAAATGATCCCATTGGGTTCCCATTCTGCTATTACCTTTATATTTTTGAGCGCCTCATCACTTTACTGCTTGGCCGAAGCTAACTGGACTGATTAGTACCATTTGAACTTGACACTTGTTACTGAAGTCTGTCTGTAAGGTGATCCAACAGGACATAATTGTACGCTTTTAATCCCTAACTTTTTCCTGGACCTCTCTTTCGGGTTTTCAGTCCACCAGGATACCCTTTTTTGCCCAAGGCGCCTTTTCAGGTTTTTGACTTGCCGGGTGTATAGATTTTTTCATATATATATATATATATATATATATATATATATATATATATATATATATATATATATATATATATATATATATATATATATATATATATATATATATATATATATATATATATATATATATATATATATATATATATATATATATATATATATATATATATATATATATATATATATATATATATATATATATATATATATATATATATATATATATATATATATATATCCCTAAGTTTTTCCCGAACTCTTTTGGTTCTCCCGGATGCCCTTATTTTTGGCTAGGCCAGTCAACCTAGCGGGTCTCTGTTCATGCGTAGTATCTTTTAACTATGTCTGCATTTACAGGGTGCAGAAGATCGTCACTGTCCATAGTGGTTAAGATCATGGCTCCACCGGAAGATATGTTCTTGATAAAAAATGGTCCTTCGTACGTGGGAGTCCATTTCCCACTGGGATCACCTTGTGGCAGGATAATGCGTTTGATTACTAGGTCTCCAACCTGATATACCTAACGTCTGACCTTCTTGTTAAAAGCTTTGATCATACGTTTCTGGTACATCTGACCATGACAAACAACATACAGTTTTTCTCGTAAATCAGGTTCAATTGGTCAAGTCGAGTCTGAAACCATTCGTCTTCATTCAAACCTGCATCTTTCATGATTCTCAAGGAAGGGATCTGGGCTTCGATGGGTAGGACAACTTCCATACCGTATACCAGAGAGAAGGGAGTTGCCCCTGTTGACGTGCGTACTGAGGTACGGTAACCATGAAGAGCAAATGGTAACATCTCGTGCCAGTCTTTGTATGTCACTGTCATCATCTGTATGATCTTCTTGATGTTCTTATTAGCAGCCTCTACAACGCCATTCATCTTCGGTCAATAAGGAGAAGAGTTATGATGCTGAATCTTGAATTGCATACAGAGCTCGGTGATTATAGTATTATTGATATTGGTACCATTATCCGTAATTATTCTTTCTGGAATACCATACCGACAAATAAGGTTATGTCTGATGAACTGTGCCACAACGTTCTTGGTAACAGAAGCAAATGAGGCTGCCTCGACCCACTTTGTGAAGTAATTAATGGCAACAAGGATGAAGCGGTTCCTGTTGGAAGCTGTAGGTCTACTCTCTTCGATCATATCAATGCCCCACATTGCGAAATGCCAGGGAGTAGTCAAGACATTCAAAGGAACCGGAGGCACATGTACTTTATCAGCATAGATCTGACACTTGTGACAAGTTCGGGAATGCTGATAACAGTCTATTTACATAGTGGACCAATAGTACCCTGCCCTTAGAAATTTTTTAGCCATTGTGTGCCCACTAGAATGGGTGCCAAAGGTACCTTCGTGCATATCTGCCATAATTTTCTCTGCTTCACTCTTGTCTACACACCGAAGCAAAGTAGAATCGTGGTTGTGCTTGTAGAGGATTTCGTTACTGAGGAAAAACTTGGCAGAGAACCTTCTTAGTAACTTCTTATCATTGATGGAAGCTCCCTCAGGATACTCTTGGGATTTGAGGTATCTTTTCAGTTCGTGGAACCAAGGTTTATCCATTACTTCTTCAGTATCAACCTCATAATACTATGCTGGTTCGTCCAATCTCTCAATAGTGATTTGAGGAGCTTCATTATCCCATCTACCTTTAAACATGGATTACATAGTAGCTAGCACATCCGCTAATTGATTTTCCTCTCGTGGAAAATGCTCAAAGGTAACTTCTTCAAAGATTGGAATCAGTGTTAACACATGTTCTCAGTAAGGGATGAGATTAGGATGCTTCGTGTCCCATTCTCCTTTGATTTGACTGATTACCAGGTCCGAGTCTCCAAATACACTCAAGAATTTGATTCTCAAGTCGATAGCAGCTTTGAGACCCATAATGCATGCTTCATATTCAGCCATATTATTGGTGCAGTTGAAACATAGCCTGAAAGCGAAAGGAGTATGACAACCTTAGAGAGATATGATCACAACACCGATGCCATTTCCAAGTGCGTTAGAAGCTCCATAAAAAACCATAGTCCACCAGGATCCTTTTTCAGGTCCTTCATCTGGTCCAGGTTCTTCACAATCAGTCACTAACATGATGTTCTCGTCCGGGAACTCAAAATTCATGGATTGGTAGTCGTCCACAGCCCGATAAGCTAAATGATCAAATAGTACTCTTCATTTGATTGCTTTCTAGGTTGTGTACTGAATATCATATTTGTTCATGACCATTTGCCATCTTGCTATTCTTCCAGAGAGAGCGGGCTTCTCAAATATGTATTTGATAGAATCCATTTTAGATACCAATAGAGTGGTGTGGGTCAACATATACTGCCTCAGTTGGCAAGCAGCCCATGCCGAAGCGCAACAAGTTTTCTCGAGCAGTAGTATCTTGTTTCACAGTCGGTAATTTTTTTGCTAAGGTAGTATATTGCATGCTCTTTTCGACCAGACTCGTCATGCTGCCCCAACACATACCCCATTAAATTTTCTAATACTGTTAAGTACATGATCAGAGGTCTTCCTTCAACTGGAGGCATCATGATTGGAGGTTCTTGAAGATACTCCTTGATTCTGTCATAGGCAGTCTGGCATTCATCATTTCACCACTTGATCTTTCTTCAGTAGTTTAAAGATTGGATCATAAGTAGCGGTTATATGGGAAATGAATCCGACAATATAGTTTAGACGTCCCAAGAATCCCCTAACCTCCTTCTCAGTGTAAGGAGTTGGCATTTCTTGTATAGCTTTAACCTTTGCAGGGTCTACCTCTATACCTTTGCCGCTGACAATAAAACCTAGGAGCTTACCAGATCTTACTCCAAAGGTGCACTTGTTCGGGTTCAGTCTCAACTTGTATTTCTCCGGTCTCTCAAACAACTTTTGTAGGTGATCAAGGTGCTCTTCTTCAGTCTGAGACCTGACTATCATATCACTGATGAAGATCTCTATCTCGTGATGAATCATATCATGAAACAAGGCTACCATAACACGCTGATAGGTTACCCCGATGTTCTTCAACCCAAATGGTATAACTTTGTAACAGAAAATGCCCTACTGTGTGGCAAAAATTATTTTCTCCATGTCTTCAGGTACCATCTTGATCTGATTATAACTAGAGAAACCGTCCATGAAGGATAATATCTTATGTTGTGCGGTGTTATCAACCTGAACATTAATACGGGGAAGCAGAAAGTCATCCTTGGGGCTCGCCCTATTCAAGTCTCTGTAATCCACACACATATGTATTTTACCGTCCTTCTTAGGTACCAGAACAACATTAGCAACCCATTATGGATAAGAAGTAACAATTAAGAATCTGACATTGAATTTTTTTCATGAATTCATCCTTGATATTTTTTGACATCTCAGGACGGATACGACAAACCTTTTGCTTTACTGGAGGGCAGTCTTCATTCATTGGCAGACGATGAACCATAATATCAGTATCCAGCCCCGACATGTCTTTGTACAACCAAACAAAGATCTCAACATAGTCACGTAGCATCTGGATTAACCATTCTTTGACACTATGCTCTAAGTTGGCACCTATCTTGACTTCTTTTTTATCTTCTTCAGTACCCAAGTTTACTGTCTCGACCGACTCTTCATGAGGCTGTATTGCTTTTTCCTCCTGTTGTAACAGTCTAGCAAGTTCTCCTGGTACTTCATAATCTTCCTCACCTTCGTCCTCGGCTTGGCAGATCATATTTTCAAAGTCATAATTGGCAATAGCATAACCGTTATCAATGGGATCCAGGGTGGATGTGGATCTGCAATTTGGTATGTGGGTGTGTGTAAGAGAGCATAGCTATTTTGACAAAAGTAAAAAGAAAGACAGAGAGCGTAAAATTTGTATGCAAAACGTCCAATGATTTATTAATGACATATGAATATGAAGTGATACCCTCACAAATAGACCATTGTGCCTTGTTATTTAGTCCACAAAGTTTCTAGCCGTCCAAAAAACAAAAAGACAATTACTCATGGATGAAATTAATAGGCACAAAGTTTCTAGCCGTCCAATTATTTAGTCCACCACTGGTAGTTGAGAAGATCTAATTGTTCATGTCGCAGTCACTATAACTGTCCTCCAAAGCATTAATTCCATGGTTGCTGATGCGTAGTAGTGGTCCTCCCGCCCGAGCGTGACGAACAAATTTTTGAGCTCCTGAAGTAAAACCCAAACCAAACTTGTCATATTTGTATGGGATGTCAGGGAGCTTGCCTCAGATAGTAATCCCACCTTCTTCAACTACAACTTTGGCATCCTTCAGAGAAGCCATCTTCAACGGAGGCCTGGTAATCTTTGGAACATTGGTAGAAACAATTGTCTGAGGAACCTCTTCAAAATTCCAACAGGGGGTCTCAATGAACTCGCCGTCCATCTCGACATATCAGAAAGAGTTCAGATGGTTCACCATATACTCTTCTTCACCATGGACTGTAACAATCTTCCCATTAACCAGATACTTTAACATTTGATGCAAAGTGGAAGTTACAACACTGGCTCCATGAATCCAAGGACGTCCTAATAAGTAAGAATAGGACGGGAGAATGTCCATCACATAGAAAGTAGAGCCAAAAGTTTGGGAACTAACTTTAATAGGAATGTCCACCTCCCCATGTACCATTCTCTTGGAACCATCAAAAGCCCTCACCACAATATTACTAGGCTTCAATGTAAGTCCTTCATAGTCCAATCTGTATAAAGCACCCTTGGGTAGAACATTTAGCGACGAACCTGTATCAACTAGAACATGAGCCAGGGTAGTGCCCTTGCACTCAATAGAGACATGCAAGGAATCATTATGCTTTCTTCCTTTGGACGTCAAATAAACATTAAAGAAATCGAGTCCATTGTCAGCAGTCAGACTAGCAACAGAGTCCTTAAATTGGTCAACATAAGTCTCTTGCAGCACATGAGTAGACTTCAGGAACTTTACCAAAGCCTTAGCATGGGATTTGGAGCATAACAATAGGGCCATCATTGAAATCTTTGGGGGGGTCTACCCCAATTGTTCTACAACATTGTAATCACTCTTCCGTATGATTTTCAAAATTTCCTCCATTTCTCATTTGGAGGCTTCAAGAATGGCTTATTTGGGTGCCTCCGGCCGGGCAGGCTCAACCAATACTTCTTTTCCCCGAGTCTCAGCCGACCCAGTACTAGGAATTACAATAGGAGTAACAGTAGGAGTAGCAACATGATTATTAATAGGAGTAGCACCAGGAGTATGAGCAGGAATAACCAAAGGAGTGGAAAAAATATTCAGAGAGAAAATCCTTCTGCTTCTGGTGATTTTACTGGTCCAAACAATGTTGTCGATTTTAGGATCAGCATCTTCAACAACTTCATTCTTAATGGCCAGTAAGTCTAGCTTGACGCCATGGTAGTAGACTTCAGATCCATAATTCCAAGGAAAAGCTTTATCGGAGGAATATGGTACGGGCCCTGAAAAGGTGATAATTAAAGGAGCAACCTTAGGGGTGGATGTAATCCTGACAGGTATTTTGGAGGAGACCCTGGGAGGATTGTCAAAAATGGTAATAATTGACACATCTTTGCACAAACTTCTTGTAGAGGGAATCTTCTCAAATAGAATTTCCTTGTTGTTCATCAGGCTTTGGACACCTATCTTAAGTAACAAACAACCATTGGGTAGAGACGCACTCCGGTGGAAACCTTCACTACAACCCGGAAATAAACCGGCTCGCAAGAGATTCTTCTTAACAACTAGAAGAGGAGTAGCTAGTTCATCAACAGAAGAAACAAACAGATCGTCATTAATAGCATTAATACCATGG
Organism: Vicia faba; assembly: GCA_948472305.1. Lineage (NCBI taxonomy): Eukaryota > Viridiplantae > Streptophyta > Magnoliopsida > Fabales > Fabaceae > Vicia > Vicia faba. Next base: position 67,194,234 of record OX451740.1, read on the forward strand.
TCATTCTTGGGCATGGGTGCATTTATCACATTAGGGGTCTTAGGAGGGTCAAATTCAATCTCCTTTGCATCAATAAGATCTTGAACTTTATTCTTCAGAGCCCAACAATCATTCGTATCATGCCCTGGACTATTGGAGTGGTAGGCACACCGAGCATTTGGATTATAACAGGGAGACGTAGTGTTTGGATTTTGAGGAGGCTCCCTCAGAGGACTAAGTTAGCCTTCAATAGATGCTGCAATACCCGAGATAAAGGCATGTTGAGTCTGGTTAATTGTCTTCTAGGCGCATCCTGTCTGCGCTGATTGTTTTGTCGTTGAGTCGAAGCAGGGTTGGAAATCATCACAGCTCCTACTGTTGGATGATGTTTAATTTTACCCTGGTTTCTCTGGTCATAGGCAGCACTGACCTCTTTCTTACCAATGAAAGGCTTCTTCACTGTACTTGAAGATGCATCCCTTTGAATCTTACCGCTCTTGATACCACTTATACTCTTTCACCTGTCAATATCAGCTCGGTGAACCCAGCTGAAGAGCTTCCAATCAAGTGTTTGAAAAATGGACCAGACAAAGTACATAAGAACATATCTACCAGCTCTCTATCAGACAGAGGAGGCTGGACTCTTCCTGTAAGATCTCTCCACTTCTAGGCATAATCTTTGAAGCCCTCACTAGAACCCATATACATGCTTTGAAGTTGTGTACAGGTTGGAGCGAGGTCAGCATTTTATTGGTACTTCCTGTATAAAGCAGCAGCCAGATCCTCCCAGTTGCGGATGTTGGTTCCCTCTAGCTGATAGAACCATTCCAATTGAGTCCCTGATAAAATTTCCTGGAAGAAATGCACCCACAAATTCCTATCAGCGGTGTGAGGTTGGATCTTCCTGACATAAGACCTCAGATGCATCTTAGGACATGAAACCCCGTCATATTTAGCAAACACAGGAACCTTGAACTTTTATGGAATAACCACTCCAGAAACCAGCCCTAATTCTTCAAAATCCAGACCAGGTACCCTCTGAATTTCCATGGCATTGAGACGATCCTGCAGCTACTTGTATTTGTAATCAGTAGGAGGATACTGCTCTTCAGCATAATCAGCCTCTTCTTCATTAGACCCTGGTCTGTGATCTTCTTCTTTTGTCTTCTTCTTTTGTCAGCCTCTTCTAGTGCTCGCTTTGCCGGTCCTCTGAATCTCCTCCCCATATTCAGGACACCCACTGGTTTCTTTGTCTTTTTCTTCTAATCTTTGAGAATGAGAGCCTTCAAGTATTCTTGTCCCTTAGCCAGAGCCAGGAACATTTGCTGGAATTGAGCATTCTGGGCTTGAAGGTCCTTAATATTCTGTTCGAGAGCCATTTCTTTTTGCTAAAATAAATAGCGAAAAGATAAGAAACCCGCCTTGAAACTTGTTTATGTGATGATGTGCATGATATGCTTATGCAATGTTTTTAAGGACCTTATTGGATTTAAGATCTTTTAAACCAAAACAGAAAACAAAACTCTTTATTAGTAAGTTTCAAGGAAACAGAGGTTACAAGGAAACAAAAGTTTACACAAAAATAAACATTAAAATAAATATATAAAATTCTTAAGTCTCCCATGGACGCTTCCTTTTGGTGCTAATGTAGGCATTAAGAGCCCACTCTTCGTGAAGCTGCTTCGTCAGTTCTAACACTTTCTTCTTACTGGCATAAAATTGGGTCTCAAAGGTGTCTCGTTATTCCTTGAGTTGGATCCAAGACCTTTGCAATTCTTCGAAGTTTGTTGGCATATCAGGATGAAGAATGATCCGAGACCCGTCCCCTTGAACAATAGGCTCTGAGATCACTAGTAAGATAGTAGCATATGGCATCATAGGACTTTGAGCACGAGCTTGCACCCATTTGAGATAAGGCTCCAAAGGTATGGAGTTCTTGTTCCCTAAAGTCTTACTATCAGTCTTCTTAACCATGCCCCAAGTGCGGATGAACCTCTGACGATAACCTCGCAGATCATTTGAATAGTCGAACACAATACCCTGGATGAGCATATCATGAGGACCATTCCTCCGGGCGTAACCAAACTGACGTAGGGCTAAAGAAGGGTTGTAGGTGATTCCTCCTCTAATACCAAGGAGTGGCACATTGGAAAATTCTCCGCAGTGATCAATAAAAGAGACGTCTTCTTGAGAGCGAGGGCACCAACAGATATCAAAGTGAGAAAGAAACATCAACCTTTACTTCCACCTTGAGCCTAAATCATTCTTCACTACTGACCAAGGAAGGTGCGAAATAAACCACCTATAGAGAAGAGGCATACAACACATAAGAGATCCTCGCTTCTTCATAGTACGAGTATAGAGTGAATGCAAAATATCATCGAGCAATGTAGGCACTGGATTGTGAGTAAGGAAAATGTTGATGGCATTGACGTCTATAAGTTGGTCTGAATTAGGGAACAAAATCAACCCATAGATCAAGAGAGCCAAGGTATCTTCAAAAGCATGGCAACTCATGGCGTCAAGGAATACCTGAGCTTTCTCTATCAGAAACTTTGCAAGAAGACCTTTAACCCCACTTCTTCTTTCCCAATTAGATTCAATGTCAGATGGCTTCAAGTGCAAGGCTATGGCAACATTTTTAGAAGTTGTATCTTGTTCTAAGTCGGTGAATGGTACCTGCTCCAATATAGGCAAACCAAGTAGCTTGGAGAATTCCTCCAACATGGGCACCAACTGATAATCTGGAAGTGTGAAGCAATGGTGCTTAGGATCGAAGAACCAGAATAAGACGCTCATTAAACCTACATCAAAACCGTTAGTAACCAAACTAAGCAAGTGACCATATCTCTTGTTGAATGATGAGCTTTCAGGAACCCTTAAGACCAACTCTTTAAGCTTGGTAGGAATTTCTACAAAGTTGATCTAGATGGTTTTTCTACGAGCTGAATCCATAACCTACAAAACAGAGAAGAGATAAATTCACAGGTCCTTGAAACAGTTAGTGCAAATGACATGTTATGATGTTCATGATGTTATGATTATGCTTAAAACAAAGATAACAAACACAAACAAGTCACACCAAGACCTTAGGTTGAAAAGCTTGCATGAGGTTTTTAAAGGTAAGTACCCTCTTGAAATTTCAGTTGGCTCAACCTATCCTAGTAATAGTAACCGGGTTCTAAGGAGTCTCATATTACTGACCTTTCTTTCAGGCATTGTTTTAGCTTAAGCACCGAAGTACTGCGGCCAAAATATACCAAAAGTCCGATCTCAATGAGTGTAGCATCGAGTATCAACCAATCTTCAGTCGGAACCAAAGCCGACCATCTCACTAATTTCTAATGGCTTAGGATGAGTCAATTAAAGGTTCTAAAGGTCAGTTAGTCCTTAATGACACTATAAGGAAGCCTAATGTTATCCTTGACTGACTCAAGTAACATTAGTACAAGCCAGAGTATCACGCTAACATAGCTATCACTTATTCCATATCGGTCTACACCGTACAACCTCCATGATTTATTGTTACTTACCTAAAAAGGTGCGCTAGATCCAGGTATAAGATCTTTAACAATAACCCAAGCAACCCATTTAAAAATAAAGCATACAAAACACACAAGGAAAGCAATTAAAATGATCTTTAACTCTAAGGTAACCCCATTTTAAGTAAATCATCCCCAACAGAGTCGCCAGTTCTGTGATACGGTGGCAGAACAGACTGTTATACTGGTTTTGCATTTGTATTCGCAAATGTTGAGGTAAGCAAGAGTTTCCACCGAATGTTCTTTTATCCAACAAAGGAAAGGGTGAAAAGAATAGAAGAAGACCTTTCGAGAGTTTTCTGAGTAAGGGGGATAGATTATGGAAAGGGAAGGTGTTAGCACCCTTTCCATCTATAGTTATCTACGGGCTCTTAGATGCTAGCTAATTTGAAAAAAAATACCTTGTGCTTTGTGTGTTTGCAAAGTATTTTTGAAAGAAAGCGCCTTAGTATGGAGAAATTTGTAATGTTTCTCGGATTAGTAGAGAACGTATACAAAGTTTTTCGAAAATGTTTTTGGAAAGAGTTTGTGTAAGTGTAATAGTCTGTTTTGTTTTGAGCAAGCATCTATGAACTATCTACTTTACTCGAAAGGTTGTTCTTTTCCTCCTTTCCTTTAGACAGTGCTATCATACTATTAGTGAGTAGGTGGCCCTAATCGTTGGATGTTTGAGGGACAGTCAAAGGGACATCGTATAGTCACAAAGGAAACTGGGCAAGAAACCTTAGTAACTACCCTAGGGTTTTAAGATCATACCGAGGCAACATCGAGAGGGTCATTTTTTTATCTTTAAACCGGAGGGTAGCCACTAAAGTCTCTCACGTTTCGAGAGTTGCGACTGTTTATCCGAAGGCAACCAAAGTGGGAATACCCTAGAGGTGTATTTATGCAATTGTGTTGGTATTCAGTTATTTTTGTCTTTGCATTAGGTTTGATAGTGTTTCTTGCCATATAATCCTATTAGTCATGCATCTAGATAGTTAATAGTTTGCAGTAATTAAAAGTGAGGAAAGATAAATCCTAAACTATTACAAGGCTTCGGGGAGGGGGATTAATTACATCTCCAAAACTCGGGGGAAATAAAGTATTAAAAGTCCTAGTTATAGTCTATTACATCCCATAAGAAGATACATTAATATAAAAGGTGCGAAAGGAAATAACGCGCGTGAATTGAAAATACGTCTAAAAGACCCTAGAAATAAGAAAAATATTTTTGTTTGTTTTTGGTTTTTATATTATTAAGAAAATATTTAAGTTAACAAGTTAATTAATTAACCTGGAAAAAGATATTAATTATTGAATAAAATGTGAAATTTAAAATAAAGAAAACAAACCTAAGCTTTTTTTGGTATTTTTGTTATGAAAAGAAATTAAAATCTAAGTCTATTTAATTTTAATAAAATGTTAAGGTGATTAATTAATTAATTTTCAAAAAAATAATTTAATTAAAAAAAACTAATCTAACTTTTGTGATTTTTATCTGATTTTATATTGTAATAATAAAAAAATAATTAAATAAATAAATAGAAAGAAAGAAAAAAAAGTAAATGGGCCAGGATATCAGTAGAAATATGGGGGGGGGGGGGTGAGATCTGAAATTTTATAAAGCCCAAATCAGGGGAAGCCCAGGCTGGCGTTGTTTTTAGTGTGGGAGACCCCTTGAGGGTATAGGATGAGACCACACGTTGGGAGTGCTGGATCCAAGTCAGTTGGGATCTGATGGCATGGACTTGGTGGTGCATGGTGAGCGTCTAGATGTGAAACACATAAGATCTATAGAATAATAGTTAGAAAAACAAAATTGTGAGGTCTGGGTATCGAATCCAAGTCCTTTCCCTATTTGCACGCTTCCTTTACCAACTGAGCTACTTGTCATTCGTTGATCCAAACACAAAACATTGATTATATGATAAACTGCAATAAAATATTGAATTCAAAAAATATTAGTCATCGTGGGACTCAGGGGTGCGAAATAGCCAATCATAAAATCCTATAATGCCAGGTGGGGGTCAACGTTGTTCAAAACCTTGACTCACCGGAGAAGCACTGAAGCCCTAGCTCCGGTCGTCTTCTCCGGCCAACTCCACCACCAGATCTCGCCCAAACCTACGAAATCAAAAGCCAATGGGACCCTACCCCCCTAATTTAGGGGTTGTGAATCCATTGGGATCATTATTTTGGACTAAAACGCACAAATTTGTGAGACATGGTTCAGGAAAGCACGAATCTGCATGAACATGGTGATTCGTGGTTCATGCAACATGGGGTTCATCTAATGGCTCAAACCTGCATATTTGGATCTCAGCAACACATTCGTATGGGTGGTATGCACTGAAACAAAGAAAAAAATACAAATACGAATTCACATGATTATTGGAACCGGCGATGCATATGCATGTGTCTTTACCAGCTTTTTGCCTTCAATAATGACCCATTCTTACCATATGAACCTTCAGGAGATGATTGCAACACTTGGTTTGGATGGAAATGACTTGAGTTGGACTGTAGGCGACTGCACTGATTTTTGAAAATTTGAAACAACTTCAGGGTTTTGTGGAGGCTGCAATCCATGTCCTTTGCTTGCACTTGGGTCTGGTATTTATAGAGGGGTATGAGACTCAACCAATATGACAAGAATCAATGCATTTGATCATGTTTTGAATACAAAATCATAATTTGAAGAAAATGCCATTTTTTCATTATTTCCTTTCCATTTTGGTCTTTGCATGAACCTGGTCTTCTTAATGTATCTTGCACAAAATTGGGCCTTAAAACAAATCCAAACATCAGCCCATATTGAATAGTTGCACAGTAATGAAGAAAATCTGTGAAAAATGTAAAGACAATGTAAAAAGAAAGAAAAATTGCATTTTGAACTATTATGTGTCGACACAATGCTGCTATACATCGACACATAACTCTTCTTGCTCCTGTAAAAAAAAATCAACTCAGTATGAGTCGATGCATAACGGGATGTGTCGACTCATGCACCTGTTTGTGTCGACACATACGCATTTTGTGTTGACTTATGCACCTTTCATCCTTCTGTTTTGGGGCCTAGATAACAATATGCACTACGCCAAAAAGGGCTTTTAACAACGCACATTAGACAACGCTTTTATACAAAAGCGCTTCTATAAGTGAATTTAAAAAAACACGGAAACTGTATACAATAATAAATAAAAACGCTGCTAAAAATTTGACCTTAGGCAACGCTTTTAAAAAGCGCTGCTAAAATTGTTGCTTTAGAAAGCACTTTATCAAAAGCGCTGGTAAAGGACCACTTTAGACAGCGCTTTTAAAAAGTGTTGTCTAAAGTCATATAAAATTAAAAAAAAAAATCTCAAAAGCGCTGCTAAAGGGCCACATTAGCCAGCCCTGCTAAAGGACCACATTAGCCAGCGCTTTTCAAAAGCACTGCTAAAGGACCACATTAGCCAACGCTTTCTAAAAAGCGCTGTCTAAAGGCATATAAATTAAAATTAAAAAATAGAATCAATACTGTTTCGCTTTTCATAGACTCGTTTCCCTCTCAGACTCACGAACAAAAATCCTTTCCCTCTCACAAATCGTCGCTGTCCAAGCTTATTCCGCCGCCGTCCAAGCTCCTTCCGCTATTGTCAAGCTCTGTACGCCGTCCTTTCCCTCCGTCCTCCACCGTCTCTCTCGGTTGTCCTCCACTCTGACCGGCCCTTTCTCAAGGTAGGTTTTTACTTGAATCCAAGTTTTACTAAAATCATGATAAACTAAAATGCTCAATGTTGTTCTGTGTAAAATCAATTTAGGAAGTGTTTTTATTTTTTAGAGTGCATTAACATGGCTAAGAGTAAGCTAATAGAGAAGTTGTTTGTAGCATGATTCTTGTTGGCATAAGTTTATGTCTAGTTTGTCGGATTCTATTTCTTTTATGGTGTAGATCATTATTTGACTGGTTTGTGTGGTTCTGGGAAAAATACTATTGCTAAGAAGCTTTGTTGATATCCACAATTCAAAGGTAGTAACTTATTTCCTCTTCTTATTTGTTTCATATAAATGACTTATAATATAAGCAATTATATGATAAATGTGGAAATAAGTTGTTTAATCATATAGGGTATTATTCCTCTAAATTATTTCATCTCATTAGACATTCAATCATAGTAAATATCCAAATTTTCATGATTTTAATAGCATAACTACAACATAAGGACTAGTTACTTCACTTCATATATAGTAGAATAATATATATATATATATATATATATATATATATATATATATATATATATATATATATATATATATATATATATATATATATATATATATATATATATATATATATATATATATATATATATATATATATATATATATATATATATATATATATATATATATATATATATATATATATATATATATATATATATATATATATATATATATATATATATATATATATATATATATATATATATATATATATATATATATATATATAGTTAATTAGTAGAGTTTGGTTGTGAGATATATAAGTACTAAATTCCTAGAAATAATCCATTTAAATCATACAAAATTTCTAAAAGTTTGTATTAATCTTCTTATAGTGTATATACTATTTTCCCTATTTTGTTCATGTGCATTGACACCTAAATTCATTAGCCTCCTAAATGGGCTGTTTTTGATGATGCCTTTGTATTGGTATAGTTAGTCGAAGACCATCACCGATTCGAAGAACATCAAAGCCGCATCGTCTGCTGTCGAAACCAATAACCCCTTTTCCTTCTTTGGTAAGTCAAGTTCAAATTCAACATTACTGATTCTTTTATTTATTTACTATCTCCTTCCTATATTTATTTTTAGTCCATATTAATAACTCTAGAAATAAATTTCTAGAAATAATTCGTTTAATTCATACAAAAAGGGAATAATTCGTTTATAGTGTTTTTGTTTACTTTACTTAGTAGAAAAAATGGATAAAAAATGGATGTCTACCGATCGATTGTCAAAAGAGTACGAGAATGGGGTATTGGAATTCGTTAAGTTTTCTGTTGAACACGCCAAAGACTCCAGTTGAATGAAGTGTCCTTGCTTGGGTTGTTATTATGTGGGTCGGGTTGACACAGATGGATTGAAATCGCATTTACTAATGTGTTGAATTGATAGAAGTTATACGTGTTGGATATTTCACGGTGAAAAAAGTAACGACAATGTTGAACCAGGGAAGAAAAGTAGTACGACCTATGCTTCAGATGACAAGGACACAAATACATACGATTTTGATCGAGTCGAAGAGATTGCAGATGCACTTGAAGAAGATCTTCAGGATTGTCCCAAAATGTTTGAGAGATTGGCAAGCGATGCAGAGAAACCGTTGTATAAAGGTTGCACTAAATTCACAAGACTATCCACGGTATTAAAGTTGTACAACTTAAAGGAGGGCAAAGGATGGTCAGATAAAAGTTTCACAGAGTTATTAGCCCTTATGATAGATATGCTTCCGGAGGATAATGTTTTTCCTAATCGAACCTATGAGGCCAAAAAAATGTTGTGCTCTATTGGCATGAGCTATGATAAGATACATGCTTGTCCAATCGATTGTGTTTTGTTTCGAAACGAATATGCATCATTAAATGAGTGCCCTAAATGCGGTTTATCTCGATATAAGAAACAATTGTCTCCAGTAAAAGTCTTATGGTATTTTCCTATAATTCTAAGATTTAGGCGCATGTTTCATAGTGAAACCGATGCAAGACACTTGACTTGGAATTCAAATGAAAGAATTATTGATGGAAAGTATCGACATCCGGCATATTCAACACAGTGATCGAAAATTGATGATGATTATCCTGATTTTGGAGAAGAAGTAAGAAACCTTCGCTTGGTATTATCTACTGATGGAATGAACCCACATGGTCTTCAAAGTGTCTCACATACCACATGGTCTGTGATTCTTATGATTTATAACCTACCTCCATGGCTATGTATGAAGCGTAAGTACATGATGTTATCTATTAATTTCTGGGCCTAAACAATGAGGGAATGCCATAGACGTATACTTGACACCTTTGATAGAAGATTTAAAGATTTTGTAGGAGAACAGTGTGGAGGTTTATGATGGATATATGAAAGAAAGTTTCAATTTGAGGGCGATGTTGTTTGGCACAATTAATCATTTTCCAGCATACAGGAATCTATCTGGGTATAACATTAAAGGTCAATGTGCGTGTCCTATTTGTGAAGATGGAACCAATACGACGCGATTGGAACTTTGTCAGAAGAATGTGTTTCTCGGTCATCGTAGATTCTTACATTCAAAACATCACTACCGAGGGTGGAGAAAAGCATTCAATGGAGACATCGAACAACGTAAAGCTCCACCTGCATTGTTAGGTGACCAAATTTTTGAAAAGGTGAAAGATGTGTGTACTCAGTTTGGAAAGCCTTTTTTCACATAAGGTTGTCAAAGGTTGGTGGAAGAAGAGGTCGAATTTTTTTGAATTTCCATATTGGAAGTCTTTGTATGTGAGACATTTTCTCGATGTTATGCATATTGAAAAAAATGTATTCAAAAGTGTTATTGGTACGTTACTCAACATAAAAGGAAAGTCTAAGGATGGCCTTAAAGCAAGGGAGGACATGTTAAAGATGGGAATAAGAACTGAATTAGGACCCGTGAAGAAAGGAAGACGAACATATCTACCACCAGCTGCTTTTACTCTATCTAGAACGGAGAAAAAATATTGTGTAAGTTTCTAAGTGAAGTTAAAGTTCCAGAAGGATACTCTTCAGATATTAGAAGGCTTGTGTCTATGAAAGACCTCAAGTTGAAGAGTTTAAAGACACATGATTGTCATGTTATAATGGAGCATTTCCTACCAATAGGTATACGTTCTATTTTGCCAGAAAAAGTAAGAAGCGCCATAACTAAATTGCGTTTTTTCTTTAGGTCAATTTGTAGTAAGGTGATCGATCCTAAGGTCTTACCAACACTGCAAAAAGAAATAGTTATTACCTTGTGTGAGCTTGATATGTATTTTCCTCCCTCTTTTTTTGAGATAATGGTACATCTAGTTATTCATCTTGTGAAAGAGACACAATTGTGTGGACCAACTTATATGAGATGGATGTACCCCGCTGAACGTTATATGAAAATATTAAAAGGGTACGTGAAAAACCAAAGTTGCCCAGAGGGTTGTATTGTTGAACGATACATTGTTGAAGAAGCGGTTGAGTTTTGTACTGAATATTTGTCCAACGTTCAATCCGTTGGGCTCCCCAAAACTTATATTTTTGAAAAAAAGGAAGGTAAAAAATTAATTGGAAATAAAATTGAGACAATATCAAGGGATGAACGGGAGCAAGTGCATTTGTATGTTTTACACAATGACATTGAGGTTGAGCCATATGTTGAAATACACAAGGCTATACTCTGAGGGTTAAATCAGAACAAAAATGAAAATTGGATAGTACGAGAGCATAATCAAAGTTTTATACAATGGTTTAAGGATCATATTTATTCAAAACACTCTTCATATCCCACTTCAATAACAGAAAGGTTGAGATGTTTGGCATATGGTCTAAGTTTGCATGTGTTTTCTCATAGCACATACGCAATAAATGGATACATATTTTATACCAAAGAACAAGATGATAAAAGTACTATGCAAAATAGTCGTGCCACCGTGCTAGCTGAAGCAATGCACATATCAAGTACAAAGGACTTAAACACCAAATATGAAAATTTGTCATATTTTGGGGTTATTGAGCATATTTGGGTGTTTGATTACGAGAAATTCCAGATTCCTATCTTTGGTTTCAAGTGGGTAAACAGTAGTGGCATACGAATGGATAAGTCAAGATTTCCGCAAGTTGATCTTAATAGGGTGGGGTACAAAGAAGATACTTTTATTCTAGCATATCAAGCTAAACAAGTGTTCTATGTCACTGACCCGACGAGTACGAAATGGTCTATAGTACTTTTATCTAACAAAGTGGTTGATGATACCGGTGTAGATCAAGGCGATATTGATATTGAGAATCAATCATGTATTAGATGAAATGATCAATATGAGAATATTATAGCGGATGAATCCTATATTAGAAACGATCATAACGAGGGAATTTGGATCAATCTTGACGTCTATATTGCTAAGAAATAAATAATTCATATTCCAACCAAGAAAAGAAAGATATGTTAGTGAAAGAGGTAATATAGTAAAATGTTATATATTATGTCATTTTCAATAAATTTATATGCTATTCTTTATTTGTCATTTGTTATATATATTCAATTGATTATGGATTTTTATATTGGGTTTATGTTTTTCTTTATTACAGGTTAAATGGATAGTAACGAGGATCGCCCACATGATGATGTGACCGTTACTGATCAGGAAGCATAAACTAGATGGGGAATAACAGTTATGAATAAAGTCATTCGTGATAGAGACCAAGGCATAAAATTAGATGCGCATTAGAGCCAAAGTGGCCAACTAATTGAGCCTAACGGTTCAACGGTGACAAGTTTTATTGGTGAACTTGTAAGGAATGAAGTTCCAATTACTTGTGATAACTAGAGAAAAATAGAGTTGAAAGAAGCTAAAGAAATTTTTTGGAGTGAGATACAGGTACCATATTTAATGAAGTTCCAATTAGTTTTTAAAGACGATTATGTCTTTAAATTACTTGTACTAACGCACTTTGTGTATGTTTTTCGTAGAGGTCTTTCAACAACATTAATGATTGTTGTACCCCAAAATTTTCCCTCCCATTTTCACTCAAGACATGCCTCTAGAGGTCCTCAATGCTCAAGGATGACTAAGAATTGACTAGGCAAATTCTCCACCTAAGGCAATGAACCTCAACTAGGGTTTCAAATTTAAGTAAGATGGGTGAGTCCCAAGGATCCCAAATTTTCTCCATTGTCCTAATATGTCCTCAAGATCATCCATACCAAATTTCATGCCTTGAACAACAAGTTTGCTCACTCAATTGCTCAAATGCCTGGAAATCAACTATACTAGGTCAAAAGTCAACTGTGACCCAAATACAGTTAAACTTCAAGATTTTTGGTCAACATCAACATTTTGAAGTGATATCCATCATTTGATCAAGGGTTGATCATGATTCCTCAAGAAATGCTCCCAACTCATCAAAAGTCAAAAATGGCAAATTAGGGTTTCTATAGGAAAAGTCAACCAAACTTTGACCAGGCATAACTTTCTCATACTTTATCATGAATTTTTCCTCCAAGGCTCATTTTTAAGAGAATCTAATTCCCTACAAATTCTCTTCATTCCTCAAGTTCAAGAAATGCCTCAATCAAAAGATACAAGCTCAGACATTATAGGTCCTTTCAAAAAGTCAACAACAACACCTTTTGGGTCAAAGCTCCTTACATGAACATGAAAAATCCAATTGCATTGAAATAAAAGGGTTATTTAGAGGACATCCTAAGCTCTCTAAAAAGTCCAAGAACACCCTCTTAGGGTTAAAATTGAGAAAGATATGCATTGCTAAAGTTGACCAATTTTATGAAAATGCACAAAAGTCAATGTGAGCAACTTGGATTATTTTAACTAATGGGCATGGGTTTTGGATCTAAAATACATCCATCGACTTATGCAAGACATTTAAATGCATTATTTTATTTTTATGGGATTTTTTTATTTGATTTTTTATTCATTTAAATCTTAATAAATCAAATAAAATAGTAAAATGATGAATTAAATCAAAAGATTTGTTTTGTGATCAGATCACGAGCCTAAGATCAGAAGATTGAATCAAAAATTCGTGTAAAGGCTGATTGGAGAGAGATGCGCAAGTTTGGCCAAAATTAGAAACATAAAATTCCAAATGCAAATCAAATCTTTTCTACACAAATCTTCAAGATTCAATCCACTTTTGTTAACCTAATACATCCAAATATATACACATAACATTAACAGACCAAAAAAACAAGGATTGGCTGCATGAAACTGACATTAAAACTCCAAAATTTCAAGAAAAAGTGTGAATCAGATTTTGAATTAGAGAAGGAGTCAAGGCATTCTGAAGCTTGCAATCAACTCCTGGAGGCCTTCTGAAGCTAGCTGCATCACTTCCAAGCACCAAAGCTCCAAGAACCATGACCAACACAGTCACAATTTGCCTTTATTTTTTTGAAAACGATTATGGTCTTAAGCGCATTATCAATGGATTTAGATCATGCATTCTTGTTTGTATGAATGATTAGAAAATGTTTGAATTGTTAATTGCTTGTTTTGATGATCGTATGACAATATGCCATTGTTAAGGTTTTAACCTATGATTTAGGGTTTTCAGGTACAGGTAAAATTAGGCCAAAAGAGGAGCACCATCATGCTCACGAGATCATACCCAATTGATCCATGGTTTTAAATTGAATTTATATTGCTTGTTGAAGATTTTGGAAAATTGCAGGTGATTTAGTGACGGACACTATCCGTAGATAAAAGTCCCTAAGCTAACACGACGGAGGGCTGGGGAAGATGAAGGCGTGGCACAACTTGGTTGGACAGTTTGAAATAGCGCGCGTTTTTTAAGAAGAAATTCTAACCATTATTTTCACATATTATATTATTATTATTTCATTTTTGTAACGAATGAACAGAGTGGCGTGGTGGTAAAGAAGGATGCGCGTGAAGTAGAAGACCTGTGTTTGATTCCTAGGTCTTGAATGTTATATTTTTCTAACCAATTTCTTTCAGATCCAATATGTCATGACCCCAGGTTCGCATCATAGACCCTCAGATCCAACCATTGGATCATTCATACTCTAGATCCAGCGCCCAATGATGCATCCTCATGGGGGACCTCCCAAGCATTACTTCCCACCAGATCCCATACAATTTCACTGGGCCACCATTTTCTGGGCTTTGACAAATTTTAGCAGGCACACCCCCAGTTTGGGTTCTCACCCCCCTCAGGCCCATTTCTTATTTTCTTTATTATTTTTTTTAGTTTTATATTTTCTTGTTTATTCACTTTTCTTTTAAATCATAAAACAAAAATCAGAAAATCATCAAAAGATAGGATTTAGAGTTTTTTTGAAGAAAATTAATTTTTTGCAAATTAATTTAATTAAATTTTAACCTTTTTCTTTAATTTAAAATTAGTTAGAAATTAGGTTAAACTTCTAGTTTTTTTCATAAAATACAAAAAATATTTTTAATAAACAATTAGATTTTCTAGGGTTTAGAATTTATTTCCCGTCTTAATTTTTATGCGTCATTACTTTTTTTCATACGTTTATTTTTTATCATTTATGTAACTGCGCCCGGTTTGTAATAGTTAAATTAGGGTTTTTATTTCCGCACTTTACTTTTCGTCCATTACTTATGTATCTACACCAAAGCCCTGTAATAGCGTAGGAACTTTTATTTCTCGCTTTATATCTTCTTATATGCCTGTATATAAATTGTTAGTAACTTAGGCGTGCATGACAAGATTAAATCAAATAATTGTTAGGCCACTAATTGCAAGATAAATATAACTAAAAAAACACACTGTTGCACACTTGCACCCTTAGGGTATACCTCACTTGGTTGCCTCGAAAAAATAATGGTCATGTCCCTCGAACGTAGGGATATCTTAGCAAAGACTCTCAATCTAAAAGTCATCATAAAGATCATGGTCCCTTAACTTCCCTCGAGTTGCCTATGAGAAATGATCTTGTCCCTCGATGCTGCCTTCAATGACCATAGCGTCCCTTTCGATAGTCCCTCAACATCCAACGATACGGCTACCTACTCACTAATAGTAGGATAACACTATCTAAAGGAAAGGAGGAAAAGAACGTCCTTTTTCGAGTAGGTAGATAACTCTTAAGTACTTGCTCAAATCTTTTCTACACTTACACATTTTCAAAAACTACTTTCAAAAATGCTTTATCACACTCTTGAGGACTGATACAAGAGTTACCATAAAGCAAACAAAAATATTTCAAAACACACAAACACAAACTGTTTTAAAAAATGAGCAAGTACCTAAGAGCCCTTGGAAAACCACGAATGGAAAGGGTGCTAACACATTCCCTTTCCATAATCTACCCCACTTATTCAAAAAATCTCTAAAAAGGTCTTTTTCTGTTCTTTTCACCCTTTCCTTTGTTGGATAAAAGAAAAGTAGGTGGCGACTCTTGCTTACCGTGACATTTGCAAACAAAAAACACAAACCAGTATTAACAGTCGGTTCTGCCACCGTATCACAGAACTGGGGACTCTGCTGGGGACTAATTATAAAGTGGGGTTTACCTTAGGGTCTAGATCATTTTGCTTCTTTGTCTGTTTGTTTGTTTTACTTTTAAGGGTATTATTTGGGTTATTATAGATCCTACACCTGGATCTGGGGAAAACTTTTAGGTAAGTAAAAATGGATCATGGAAATTGTGCGGGGTATACCGACACAGTTGAAGCGATGGCTACGTTGATGCGACACTTTGGTTGGTACCGGTAGCCCTTGAGTTAATCAAGGAGAATACGGGGCGGCTGCATGGTGTCATGAAGCGTAAAATGACCTTAGAACCTTAATTAAACAACTTGGCTATTAGGACGTAGTGAGATTGCTGTCTTTGGTGTATTCCCAAAGTTGGAAGATAGTCGATGCTACACTCATTGAGGTTTGACTCCCGAGTTTTGTTTGGTTGCGAGTCAGTTGCCTATCAGAACGAAACTTGTGGGAAATATCAGTGATATTGAGATCCCTTAGAACCCGGTTACTATTTATAGGACAGGTTGAACCAATCCCAACTTCAAGAAGGTATTACCTTAAAACCCATGCATGCCTTAAACTTAAGGTCTTTGTGTGATTTGCTTGTGCTTGCTATCTATGTGATTTCTTAGCATAATCATGACATCATAACATGGCATATCATACTAACCATTTCAAGGATTTTCTAGGGCTTATCTTTATCTTGTTTTGTAGTACATGACAACCGCTCGTAGGAACACTATCCAAATCAACCTTATGAAAGTACATCCTCAACTCAAGGACTTAGCATCAAGGATTCCTGAAAGCTCTCCCTTCACTGATACATATGGTCGAATTATCAACTTGGTCACTTCAAACCCTAATGAAGAAATGTTAAAGGTGCTCTTTCAGTTCTTTGACTCGTTACATCACTGCTTCACTTTCCCTGATTACCAGTTAGTGCCTACTATGGAGGAGTTTTCTCAGTTATTGGGGATACCTATCCTTAATCAGTTACCATTCAACAATATGGAAAGAGACCCAAAGCCTGAAGAGATTGCTCAAGCTCTGTCTTTACAACGGTCTGATGTAGTGGCAAATTAGGAAACCAGAAGAGGTGTCCAAGGATTTCCAACTAAATTCCTATTTGAGAAAGCTCACCATTTTTGGGATAGCCTGGATTTACAAGATTTTGAAGAAGTGTTGGACCTTCTCATCTATGGGATGATACTATTCCCTATCACAGACCAACTCATAGATGTGAATGCAGTTAAGGTTTTTCTGCCGCATAATACGGTGCCTACTTTACTCAAGGATATTCTACGCTCTCTGCATACTCACACTCTAAAGAGAAGAGGGACCCTCCTATGTTGCACACCTCTATTGGCTAGGTGGTTTATTTCACACCTACCCCGATCTGTTTTGAGAAATGAGAAGGGTATGAGATGGTCTCATAGGTTGACGTCCCTTACACATTCGGATATTCATTGGTGTTCTCGATCCTTGGAGAGTATCACTATCATTGATCACTGTGGGAATTCCCTAATGTCCCTCTCTTAGGCATTAGGGGAGGAATCACTTATAATCCTTGTTTGGAATTGCAACAGTTTCTTCATGCTAGAAGGGATGGTCCTCATGACACACTCGTCCAAGGAATCACATTTGACTATGAGAATGATGTCCAGGGTTATCGCAAGAGGTTCATTCAAGCTTGGGCATGATAAATAGAGTTGATAACAAGACAATGGGGCACAAGAATTCCATCCCTCTTGAGCCTTAACTCAAATGGGTGCGAGCTCGTGCTCAATGTCTTATGATGCCTTACCCCGCCATCTTACCTATGACTATGGAGCCAATTGCTGAGGGAGACACTCCTTACATTGTGCTTCATCCTGACATGCCAACTGATTTTGAGGAGCTACGGAAATCCTGGGTCCAACTCAAAGAAGAACGAGATACCTTCGAAACCCAATTCTACGCCAGCAAGAAGAAGGTTTTAGAGCTCACCAGGTTACTTCACGAGGAGAAGAGTATAAATGCTTACATTGCACCAAAGAGGATGCGTCAGTGGGAAGCTTGAGTCTATTTTCTTAGAGAGTTATTTTTGCTTTGTTATCTCCTTTGTAATCCCAAGAAGCATCATTGTGATCGATAAAACTTCTTAATGCAATTAACGTTTGTTCTCTTTCTGTTTAAGCAATTTTAAGTCTTAGAAATCCTTGAAAACATTGCATACATATATCATACATATCATTGCATAAGCAGGTTTCATAACAGGTCTCTCATGTTCTCACTGTTTATTTCAGCAATGGCTTTCAAACAAGACAACAAAGATCTCCAAACTCAAGAGGCTCGGTTCATGCAAATGTTCCTAAACCTATCCAAGGGGCAGGAAGAATTGAAAACACTCCTCAATGGGAACTTGACCAAGAAACATCTTGACAACCACAAGGATGACCAGTTGGAACAACTGCAAGCTGAAATGGAAAGGATGAGAATCCAGATGAGTAGTAAGATGGCCCTTATCCAAAGTTTAGCTCGGGAACAAGAAGAATTGAGGATTCTCATCAGCAAGCTTCTTCAGGATAGATATGATAGTCTGGGGTAAACTTCTAGAGCTTAGAGCCTAATCAAGGATCAATCTCTCTTGGCAAATAGGGAATTGGGTGACTTGTTCATACAGGGGCATGCTGAAAATAAACTCAGGAGCAATGGCATTCAAGGGACTACATCTTCAAGTACTCCGAAGAGACCATAGAACGGGAAGAAAGAGTCCAATTCCGCGTACGACCAAAAGGACTGCAATAAGAGTAATCTCAACCAATCTGTGGGGGTAATGCGGACTTCTATTCCCGCACCGATACCATCACAACGAGGTAATCAACAAAGGCAAGGCAAGCCCAAAAGCAAATTCAACAAAATCAACATGTCCTTGGCTTAGGTATTGCAACACATGTTGAAGATGGAGTTGATTGCATTAAGGGATCCTCATCCAAACCCCAAAACTTCTTCCCCTAACTACAATCCTGATGCAATATGCGCCTACCATTCTGATGGTCCTGGACATGATACGAACGACTGTTGGGCATTAAAAAATAAGATTCAGGACTTGATTAACGAAGGAGTGCTGGAGTTTACACCAGACGGCCAGACTGAATTCTTCTGCCATCCCTCAAAGACACACCATCTGAAGCGACAAGTTCAGACAAAGAGGTTTTCTGTTCATTAGAATTTTCAATTTACAATTTTCTTTTGATTGTTCAAACATTTATTAATGTCAAACTTTGTTACTTTATCAATTCACTTCATATGTCTGTTTTGAATCAATCCATTCGTATTCACTATATTTAAACTTCTTTCCTTTTTGTGATATTCAACTCTCAATCAAAAGCTCTGAGCCTTTAGAGGGAGGATGACGAAAATGATACCACAATCTCTACAGTATGCTTTTGAACAGACCCCGCTAATGATGTACATACATTGTTTCAAATCCTAAACATTGGAGTTATAAGGAAGATAATCCCTAGTCAACCCCTTTGAGCCTAAGGAGTAGGAGTTTTTCTTTTCGCACAAATTAAAACCCTTAATCATAACCTAGGGCAGGGTAGTTCTCTCAGTTAATTCAAAGGCGCATTCAGTCGCAATCTCATCCTTCATACACGACAATTAGTGTAGAAGATACCTTCCAAAAGATGGTGATGGTTCCGCATAATCATCAAAGCAGGCAGTCATTATTTTTCAAAAGAAAAGCCCGCTAAGTCAAAACCTAAGAAGGTGACTTAAGAAAAAACTGGGGCATCCCGCTGACTGTAATCACAAAAGAAATAGTTCAGGAAAAAGCAAGGATAACGAAAACCAAAAAGGAGGTTACTACAAATCCTCAACAAAAAAGAAAAGGTTACAAAAACGTCTGCCTTCTCAAACAAATGTTCAACTTATGAACCATCACCAAGTATCAGAGCAAAGATACCTGACTCAATTGGGATCTGAATGCACAATTAGTTGGGCATATGATTA
Source organism: Vicia faba (assembly GCA_948472305.1). NCBI lineage: Eukaryota > Viridiplantae > Streptophyta > Magnoliopsida > Fabales > Fabaceae > Vicia > Vicia faba. The sequence goes on from OX451740.1 coordinate 67,213,964, forward strand.
AAGAACATCACGAAGAATGGGTTGGGTACAAATAAAATTTTATCCTTTATCCTTTGTTTCTTGAACCGTGAACTAGGCCATGTTATAACCCTTAAAAGTCCTATCTGAAGCATGGGTTAGTTCGAGAGCATACTGTTACAAAGGTATCCTGACTCCTATAAGGTTTGCATAAATCCTGAGTTGACATCACACTTTTACAAAATTTGTTGGTTTTACTAAAAAATGAATTTTCAAACTTCAAGACAGGCATAAGCTTTGCATTCTTAAAATACCATTATTTGCATATGACTATTTGTTCAACAGCAGAGAAATTCGCACGACGGATATTCGATAAACTAAAATCTTCTCATTGGAGAGAATCACCTTAGACGGAAAGACATTCCAGTGATAGGCCTTTCATAATCAAGGGGAATAGCATGGTGTCCAGTTGATCTGGGGCAGTCAAGTCAAGGTTCAAGGAATCTCTCAAAAATGCCAAATATCCAGGGGCAGAACTCCATCTGAATCACTTGGGGCATCAGACATGAATTCCAGCAACGAATCATGTACGATCAAACAAACACCTTCTGGAAGTGTGGAAACACTTACTACTAAGGATAGTGACAATTCTCCGCATCCGATGAACATGGACATAGTCGGAAAATACTACGCATGAACAAATACCCGCTAGGTTGACTGGCCCAGGAAAAAATAAGGGCATCCTGGCGAACCAAAAAGGTTCGGGAAAAATTAGGGATAAATACAAAAAATTTGTACACCTGGAAATTCGAGAACTTGAAAAGGCGGCTTGGGAAAAAAGGGTATCCCGGTGGACCGAAAACCCGAAAGGGCGGTCCAGGCAAAAGTTAGGGATTAAAGCGTACGACTATGTCCCGTCATCTTGTCACCTGCCTTTCAGTAGAAGACTTATCATCCTGATCAACATTTACCAAGTGCCCCATGAGTTAGGATGACACTCAAACCATCCACAAAGCCTCTGCATGTACTTTCTCCAGCAGGTATAGGGGCAGAAACGTCCCGATGCAAAGTCACGGCTACATCCTCAGCATACGACCCCGTGACATCTATGTTCCCCACAGAGTAGAAAGAACCAAAGTTTTGATCTCTTCTTCCCCAAGAAGGAACTACTACCTCCATCAAAGTTCCTTCAGAGAGCTGAAATTTGTATTCCCCAGTCGAGTTTCATAACTTCAAACAGTTCATAAAACCTCCTCTCGGGTAGAGTTTATTTCTCTAAATGCGGAAGAATCCCCAAAAGAGTTTATTCCTCTGCATCGGAAAAACCTTCCAACAAAGCATTATCTCTCTCCACAGAGTCATTCTCAGGAGTTAAGCATCCCCGACAGAATATCCTCAAGCAGTTCATAAAACCTCCTCTCGGGTAGAGTTTATTTCTCTTAATGCGGAAGAATCCCCAAAAGAGTTTATTCCTCCGCATCGGCAAAACCTTCCAACAAAGCATTATCTCTCTCCACAGAGTCATTCTCAGGAGTTAAGCATCCCCGACAGAATATTCTCAAACAGAAAGAGAAAATCCCCAGCGAATCATATCCACCCCCAATGGAAATGAAGGATTCGGCTTCCCAATACTCTTCAGCAGCAGTCAGGGATTTACTTTCCCACCCTAAGGAACGTCGCAATAGCATTCCATATTCATACATCATGGCATGCGTATAACATCGCATACAACACAATCTAATTTATTTTGAGAACATCTTCACAATGCATTCCATACATCATGACATTGCATATGACTAACTCTTTACCTTTTTCATGGAAAGATCAAATCAACAAACACCGCTGACTACTTATGTGACCTGGTAGTCTTCTCAAAAGCTACATCTGATGAAGGGCTATTTCAACAATTTCCGCAGAAAGACGTTCTTAAAAGACCTTCTCTGGTTCAGTTAGATCGACACTAAGATCTCTCTGATTTCTATTCCAGTTGAAGATATTCCAAGACTTTTGTCTGGGTCAGTCGAATCGATACTAAGATTCTTCTAATTTCTATTCCAGTCAAAGTTAATCCAAGACCTTCTCTAGTTCAGTCAGATCGACACTAAGACCTCTCTGATTTCTATTCCAGTTAAAGATATTCCAAGACTTTTGTCTGGTTCAGTCGAATCGATACTAAGATTCTTTGGATTTCCATTCCATTCAAAGCTAATCCAAGACCTTCTATGGTTCAATCAGATCGACACTAAGATCTCTCTGATTTCTATTCCAGTTGAAGATATTCCCAGACTTTTATCTGGTTCAGTTGAATCTATACTAAGATTCTTCTGATTTCCATTCCAGACAAAGTTAATTAAAGACCTTCCCTGGTTCAGTTAGATCGACACTAAGATCTCTCTGATTTCTATTCCAGTTAAAGATATTCCAAGACTTTTATCTGGTTTAGTCAAATCGATACTAAGATTCTTCTGATTTCCATTCCAGTCAAAGTTACTCCAAGACCTTCTCTGGTTCAGTCAGATAGACACTAAGATCTCTCTGATTTCTATTCCAGTTGAAGATATTCCAAGACTTTGTCTGGTTCAATTTAATCGATAATAAGATTCTTCTGATTTCCATTCCAGTCAAAGTTAATTAAATACCTTCTCTGGTTCAGTCAGATTGACACTAAGATCTCTCTGATTTCTATTCCGGTTGAAGATATTTCAAGACTCTTGTCAGGTTCAGTTGAATCGATACTAAGATTCTTCTTATTTTCATTCCAGTCAAAGTTAATTCAAGACCTTCTTTGGTTCAGTTAGATCGACACTAAGATCTCTCTGATTTCTATTCCAGTTGAAGATATTCCAAGACTTTTGTTTGGTTCAGTTGAATCTATACTAAGATTATTCTGATTTCCATTCAATTCAAAGTTAATTCAAGACCTTCTCTGGTTCAGTTAGATCGACACTAAGATCTCTCTGATTTCTATTCCAGTTGAAGATGTTCCGAGAATTTTGTCTGGTTCAGTCGAATCAATACTAAGATTCTTCTGATTTCCATTCCAGTCAAAGTTAATTAAAGACCTCCCCTGGTTCCCAGATAATAGTTTAATCTCATTTCCCCAGTAAAGCACAGTGAATCCTGGAATAAGACCAGATAACAGTCATCCTTATTATCCTCAGCAAGTCATTGTGAAGCCTGGATCTTGAATAGATAGCAATTCCACTCCTGTCTCTTCAATCAAGAGATGAATCCCCAGTAGAGTGATGGACAACTGAAGCTCCTAAACTCTATTTCACAAACAGAGACCAACATTCCTCAGTGGAGTCCTCCTCAACAATAGGAATAGGAATTCCAACAAAGGAATATTTCATGAAGTCAACATTGTTCTAGATGGCATCTTTAAGCCCATCTCTGACGATCTTCCGTCACCTTCTCCAAATGGCATCTATAATCCCATTCCCGATATTATCTACACAGTCAAGTATCATTTCAGACGAGTGCAAATTTCTGGGTACTATAGTGTTCAATCATCTTCCACCTTCAGATCACGAAAGGCAGACCAACCAATCTACATCTTCAAGTTTAACAAGATTGAACAAGGGAAGCTGTTGTACCCCAAAATTTACCCTCCCATTTTCACTCAAGACATGCCTCTAGAGGTCCTCAATTGCTCAAGGATGACTAAGAATTGACTAGGCAAATTCTCCTCCTAAGGCAATGAACCTCAACTAGGGTTTCAATTTTAAGCAAGATGGGTGAGTCCCAAGGATCCCAAATGTTCTCCATTGTCCTAATATGTCCTCAAGATCATCCATGCCAAATTTCATGCCTTGAACAACAAGTTTGCTCAGTCAACTGCTCAAATGCCTGAAAATCAACTATACTAGGTCAAAAGTAAAATGTGGCCCAAATACAGTCAAACTTCAATGTTTTTGGTCAACATCAACATTTTTAAGTGATATCCATCATTTGATCAAGGTTTGATCATGATTCCTCAATAAATGCTCCCAACTCATCAAAAGTCAAAAATGGCAAATTAGGGTTTCTATAGGAAAAGTTAACCAAACTTTGACCAGGCATAACTTTCTCATACTTTATTAGAAATTTTCCCTCCAAGGCTCATTTTGAAGAGAATACAATTCCCTATAACTTATATTCAGCCCTCAAGTTCAAGAAATGCCTCAATCAAAAGATACAAGCTCAGACATTATAGGTCCTTTCAAAAAGTCACAAAAACACCTTTTGGGTCAAAGCTCCTTACATGGACATGGAAGATCTGATTGAGATGAAACCAAAAGGTTGTTTAAAGGACATCCTAAGATCTCTAAAAAGTCCAATAACACCCTCTTAGGGTTAAAATTGAGAAATATATGCATTGCTAAAGTTGACCAAATTTATGAAAATGCACAAAAGTTAATGTGAGCAACTTGGATTATTTTGAACTAATGGGCGTGGGTTTTAGATCTCAAATACATCCATGGACTTATGAAAGACATTTAAATCCATTATTTTATTTTTATGGGATTTTTTATTTGAATTTTTATTCATTTAAATCTTAATAAATCAAATAAAATAGTAAAATGTTGAATTATATCAAAAAGTTTGTTTTGTGATCAGATCATGAGCCTAAGATCAGAAGATTGAATAAAAAATTTATGTAAAGGCTGATTGGAGAGAGATGAGCAAGTTTGGCCAAAATTAGAAACATAAAATTCCAAATGCAAATCAAATGTTTTCTACACAAATCTTCAAGATTAAATCCACTTTTGTTAACCTAATACATCCAAATATATACACATGACATTGCCAGACCAAAAAAATAAGGATTGGCCGCACGAAACTGACATTCAAAACTCCAAAATATCAAGAAAAAGTGTGAATCAAATTTTGAATTAGAGAAGGAGTCAAGGCATTCTGAAGCTTGCAATCAACTCCTGGAGGCCTTCTGAAGCTAGCTGCATCACTCCCAAGCCCCAAAGCTCCAAGAACCGTGCCCAACACAGTCACGATTTACCTTTATTTTTTTGAAAATGATTATGGTCTTAAGCGCATTATCAATGGAGTTAGATCATGCATTCTTGTTTGTATGAATGATTAGAACATGTCTGAATTGTTAATTGTTTGTTTTGATGACTGTATGACAATATGCCAATTAGGGTTTTAACCTATGATTTAAGGTTTTTAGGTACAGGTAAAATTAGGCAAAAAGAGGAGCACCGTCATGCTCACGAGATCAAACCCAATTGATCCATGGTTTTAAATTGAATTTATATTGCTTGTTGAAGATTTTGGAAAATTGCAGGTGATTTAGTGACGGACACTGTCCGTAGGTAAAACTCCCTAGGCTAACACGACAGAGGGCTGGGGAAGATGAAGGCGTGGCACAACTTGGTTGGACAGTTTGAAATAACACACATTTTTTTAGAAGAAATTATGACAATTATTTTCACATATTATATTATTATTTCATTTTTGTAACGAATGAACAGAGTGGCGTGGTGGTAAAGAAGGACACGCGTGAAGTAGAAGACCTGGGTTTGATTCCTAGGTCTTGAATGTTATATTTTTCTAACCAATTTCTTTCAGATCCAATATGTCATGACCCCAGGCGCGCATCATGGTTCCTCAGATCTAGCCATTGGATCATTCATACTCCAGATCCAGCGCCCAATGATGCGTCCTCATGGGGGACCTCCCAAGCATTGCTTCCCACCAGATCCAATACAGTTGCACTGGGCCACCAGTTTCTGGGCTTTGACAAATTTCAGCAGGCACACCTCCAGTTTGGGTTCTCACCCCCCTCAGGCCCATTTCTTATTTTCTTTGTTATTATTTTTAGTTTTATATTTTCTTGTTTATTCACTTTTTTAAATCATAAAAAAAATCATAAAAATCATCAAAAAATAGGATTTAGAGTTTTTTGAAGAAAATTAATTTTTTTCAAATTAATTTAATTAAATTTAAACCGTTTTATTTAATTTAAAATTAGTTAGAAATTAGGTTAAACTTCTAGTTTTTTTTCATAAAATACAAAAAAATATTTTTAATAAACAAATAGATTTTCTAGGGTTTAGAATTTATTTCCCGTCTTAATTTTTACGCGTCATTACTTTTTTTCATACGATTATTTTTTATCATTTATGTAACTGCGCCCGGTTTGTAATAGTAAAATTAGGGTTTTTATTTCCGCACTTTACTTTTCTTCCATTACTTATGTATCTACACCAAAGCCCTGTAATAGCGTATGAACTTTTATTTCTCACTTTATATCTTCTTATATGCCTGTATATAAATTGTTAGTGACTTAGCCGTGCATGACAAGATTAAATCAAATTATTGTTAGGTCACTAATTGTAAGATAAATATAACTGAAAAAACACACTGTTGCACACTTGCACCCTTAGGGTATACCTCACTTGGTTGCCTCGGAAAAACAATGGCCATGTCCCTCGAACATAGGGATATCTTAGCAAAGACCCTTAATCTAAAAGTCATCATAAAGATCATGGTCCCTTAACGTCCCTCGAGTTGCCTACGAGAAATGATCTTGTCCCTCGATGTTTCCTTCAATGACCATAGCGTCCCTTTCGATAGTCCCTCAACATCCAACGATAGGGATACCTACTCACTAATAGTAGGATAACACTATCTAAAGGAAAGGAGGAAAAGAACGTCATTTTTTGAGTAGGTAGATAACTCTTAAGTACTTGCTCAAATCTTTTCTACACTTACACATTTCAAAAACTACTTTCAAAAACGCTTTATCACACTCTTGAGGACTGATACAAGAGTTGTCATAAAGCAAACAAAAATCTTTCAAGACACACAAGCAAAAACAGTTTTAAAAAATGAGCAAGTGCCTAAGAGCCCTTGGAAAACCATGGATGGAAAGGGTGTTAACACCTTCCCTTTCCATAATCTACCCCCTTACTCAGAAAATCTCGAAAAAGGTCTTTTTCTGTTCTTTTCACCCTTTCCTTTGTTCAAAAAATCCTCTCCCTCCTTTTGAAAATTCTTCTTGTTTTTAAACTTGAACCACTTTCATAATAAACTTGGACTTAGGTCCATTCATTTTCAAAACATTTTCATAAATAAACTCTAATAAACTTAATAATACCTTGACATTTTTTTTTGTGAGAAGACTGAAAGTCAATTAATCTCATTACATACCATTTTTCCACTTTGGCTTTTTACTTTAAAACTTTTCTCAAAAGATTGGACTCTTGTGAATCCTTGTAGTGATGCAAACAACTATACTTCTATAATATGTAGTGAAGTGAGATATTTTCCACTTGATTGTTGAGTGAGGCATTATTGATTTTAAGATCCAAGCCATATCCTCCGTTTTGAGATGATGTAAATTCTCCTTTCTCATGATTGTGGGTAGTAAGTATGTTTTTCATACAGACAATGACAATGATGTCTTATCTCATAAAATTAACCAACACACTTGTGTTTAAAAATCTTTAAAAGAGGAACTACATGTACCCTGATCCCCCATTGCATGTAAGGTGGTACGTAGGCACTAAAAGTTCGCAACCGTGACGGGTGCAAAAATCATAAAAAATATACTTCTTTTCTCACCACCATAATCTGTTTTCATACAACATTTTTATCCAAAACATACATATTTTACAAAGAGGTTTATGCGGAGTACCGTAGATGTTTAGGGTGCTAATACCTTCCCTTTGCATAACCAACCCCGTTACCTTTAATCTTTCCCCCTCTTTTTGGGTTACTCACTCTTTTCCCATTCCTTTGGAAATAATAAAGCGCGGTGGTGATTTTTATTTTGATATGTATAAGTTTAGTCAATCTAATGGCTTAGTCTTAAACATCTCTACCTCTACAAAGAACATCAAGTCCCGCGTATCCATACAGATAAGGGCGTATTGGATATGGACGCTTAGAACAGTCTATCGTAAGTATCTATAAATTACAATGAAATACTTTATGTGTAGTTAACAAAGGAGAATAATTCTGAAACATCTCTTCTAGCATATGTTTTATGGAAAGAAGCTCGTGTGGGTAAGGATGGAGTTGTCAAAGAAGATGTTCAAAAAGTTTTTGAGAAATGTGTAAGTATAGCATTATTTCTTTAATTAAATCAAAAGTTTAGTAACATATAATTAAGACAATTTTTCAGTATTCATATGAATTTTAGGAGACTTTATCTCAGTCTATATGTCCAGATGAAGACAATGATTGCAGGAGCATACTTAGTCGAGCATTAGATGTTCATGAGTATTCTGGTCGGGTGAGGGGTAAGGGATTTGGAATCACTCCAAAATCCTTGAAGATGAAAACACAAAATACTCCTAGCAATAAAGAAATGCAGAAAACCTTGGAAGCACTACAAGTTGAAGTCCGTGAATTGAGAAGGGAAAAAGAATTAAGAGAGTAAGCTTTAGGTTTTAAAGCTACTAGTGACAAAGGTAGTATCAGTTATAATTTTCAACCGAATCTTCCAGAGGTAATTATATATATCATTATGAAATTAAAGTAGCTTAATTTATTTAATTGAAATATATACACAATAACAATTTGAAATTTATTATTGGTTTTAGGACATTTAACCTTGTCATCTCTACTTATCTTCACCGACTTATTGGATGGTTGGCAAGGGAAAAGTGCATAACACTTTGGGAGAATTAATTCACACTAAACCGCTCCCTACTGGCTGTTTGAAAGTATCGGTTGACATTCCTTTGGAGAAGGATGCGTTATTACCACATCTTGACGATGTTTCGGATGCCACACTTGTGGGAGATGTAATCGGTTCGTTTATTGCATGGCCATTAAGCCTCATTAGTATAGATAATGAGGTATGCTTAAAACCATATATATGAACCTATGAGTAATCAAAGTTTTTACGCGCATTTTACGTACATTTGTTTTTACATGGTTATGTTAATTAGATTCCAACAAAATCCAAAGAAAAAGACAAGGGGATTCCGCGGCAAACCGAGTCAGTGGCATCAATAAAAGAGGTACATCATAATTATATGATATTTATGTATGTAACTAATTAAATGTTAATTCGTGATCTTATACTTCACATAAATAATTATATGATCTTTAGATTCATGCTAAAGAGAATGAAGATGTCGGTAGGGGTAAGAATCCTGAAATTAGCAACATTTCCACAAAAAAAAGGTTGTTGCTAAGAAGACCGCGGCTAAAAAAACCTACTTCCAAGTTTAGGTCGTGTCTTGGGACATTTTTAGAAATGTCTGATATTTCGAAAGGAAATACCCGTCTTCTACCTATGGAGTTTGGTATTTTTGGTTTTGAATATTCTGAAACAATTGGTATGGAGGATTTTGATCAAGTTTTACAACTTACACAATTAGGCCTCGGTGTTGTTAATATATACATAAGGCATATCCTATCTACTTTGTCTAATTAATTGATCAATTCATTTACTCATTTCAAATGTTAATGAGGTATTTTATTTAAGGTTTTTGTATGAAAAATTGATGCGCCAGAGTGGAATGGAGAAAAGATTCGCTTTCTTATCTCCTTTCAGTACAAACTTAGGGTTAATCATTCATAAACCAGATTAAGTCATAGCGTATGTACTCGAGCGCTTTATGGTCGACAAAGATACCGAATTTTTTTTCTTCTTACCACTTAATACCGACAATGGGTTAGATTTTCATTCTAAATTCATCTATTATAATTTTTCATATTTTGACGTTGTGTAGATAGTTTTCATCTCACATTTGTTTAATCTTACAGTGGACATTGGTTGTTGGTCGGGATTAATCCTATTAGAGAAGTTGTATATTATATGGATTCTTTATGCAATGATCCAAGTACATACCAAGATATGAAGAATATGGTTGATACATAAGTGAGATTGTTCTAAATATTCGTGTGTATATTTATTTATTTATTTATGTGAATTGTTCTAAATATGCGTTTATATTTTATTAGCATTATACAAGTTTTTCGAGCACAAAGAGGTGTTCAAGTATTAAAGTGTAAATCTAACAACATTACATGGATTATAGTGGAGGTATATTAATTAATTATCACAATTTTGATTATATTAATAATGATGATACTTGATAAAACTTAGGCCTTATCCATATTTTTTTTCATGTGTAGTGTCCTCGACAATGTAATGAAGTAGATTGCGGTTTTTACATGTTGAGGTTTATGAGAGAAATCCTTCTTTTGGATCGAATAAAGATTCCATCTAAGGTATGAATTTCTAACTTAGGAGTTATTTTAATATTTAACACATATTTTGCATATAATTAAATAGTTTTAACTTAAACATACTATGTTATATTATTATGTAGTACTTTGATGAATTCAAGTGTGCTTATTACTCAAGTTCTCAGTTGGATGAACTTAAGAAGGATTGGTGTCAATACATTATTGATAAGGAAGTTATATAAGGTATATTGTAATCTTACTTTAATTGATGAGAATTTTGAGTATATATATTCAAGTGTTGCAATTTTGTTGTTGTTTGTCATGTGGTAAATTATATATATTTTGTTTGTATCATGGTATGAATTACAATATTTTGGTGTTGTTTCAGGTTATATGTGCATATGTAGAAGATAGAGATGAATAGATTTTGTAATGGTATATAATGGTGTTGTTTTGGTGTTGTTTTTTGTAAAAGTATATACAGGTGCAAAATGTGTAATTTGTAATGGCATATACAGGTATCATAGTATCTTTGGTATGTATTTGTATCATAGTATCATAATAATTTGTAATGGTTTAGGGTAATATGTAATTTGTAAAAGTATCATAGTATCTTTTGGTATTATTTTTTATTGGATTAAAGCTCCAATATTAGTGAAAATCTGGTGAAATTTATAATGGTATATACAGGTGCAAAATATGGTGAAAACCTGGTGCAAATATGGTTAAAATCTGTGCATATAAAATTGTATATGTCAAACAACGCTTTTTTTTTCAAAAAGGTTATATAAAAAATTTCGTTGACATTAGACAGCGCTTTAAAAAACACCGTCTAAAGCCCCCATTAGACAATGCTTTTACTGTAAAAGCGCTGCCTAAAGGGGATCTTTTTTTAAATTTTTTTTGTTTCAGAAAAAGCGCTGGCTAAAGGGGGCCTTTAGCAGCGCTTTAAAAAAAAGCGCTGCCTAAAGGGGGCTTTAAACAGCACTTTAACATTAAAAGCGCTGCCTAAAAGGAGTTTTTAATTTTTTTTGTTTCAGAAAAAGCGCTGGCTAAAGGGGGCCTTTAGCACCACTTTAAAAGTAAAAGCGCTGCTAAAGGCCCACTTTAGCCAGCGCTTTAAAGGTAAAAGTGCTGTTAAAGGCCCTCTTTAGCTAGCGCTTTTACTTTTAACAAAGCGTTGTCTTTTCCTACAGCAGTGCTGGAATAGACAGCGCTTTAAAGCGCTGTCTAAAGCAAAAAAAAAAGCACTGTCTAAAGTCTTGTTTGGCGTAGTGATCTATCGACACATAAGGCTTTGTGTCTACTCATACCCTATTCTGTCACCAAAATGAGTCGACTCATGTGGGTATATGTTGACTCATGCTGCCGCTTTTTGCCTTAAACATTGTTCTTGAAGTTTGACTGTATATTGGCCACAATTGACTTTTGACCTAGTACAATTGATTTTCAAACACTTGAGCAGTTGACTAAGCAAACTTGTAGTGTAAGGCATGAAATTTGTCATGGACATTCTTGAAGACATATTAGGGACCATGGAAATAATTTGGAGCCTTTACAACCCAAACATCTTGGTGAAAAGTGAAACCCTAGTTGGAGGTTCATTGCTTAGGAGGAGAATTTGTCTGATCAATTCTTTGGTCAACCTTGAGCAATTGAGGACCTCAATGAGCACGTCTTGAGTAAAAATGGGAGGGAGAATTTTTGGGTACAACAAGTTGATTTTTAGTCATATGAGCAATTGACTGAGCAAACTTATGATGCAAGGCTTGAAATTTGGCACGAGCATTCCTTGAGACATATGAGGAACCATGAAATCCACTTGAGGCATTATAAGCTCAAATTTCCTTGTGAAAAGTGAAACCCTAGTTGTAGGCCAATTTCTTAGGATGAGAATTTGTTTGATCAGACCTTGAGTAGCCTTGAGCAATTGCACACCCTAGGAGCATAAGGAGATATCTTGAAGAAAATGGGAGGGAAAATTTTGGGGTACAACAGCTTCCTCAAAACACGTTGTCTTTAGAAGCTTGAGTCTTCAGCATATGGACGTAAGTAGCAACTTCTGTTTTCAAATATTTTGTATGGTTTCTTTAGAAAAATATATGGGCTTACACTTTAGAGCCTTCTGGAGTGTCTTGCTACTGTTCAACCGAACTTGTGTAGCGCAAAAGAAAAACTAATTATCTTTTAATGTCTTGGCCACACCATCCATCATAAGTAGAACCTGTTTGTTACGTACAACAAAATTGTTCACACAAACATACTAATTTTTTATAATAAAAAATCAGAGATAATATTGCAGAACCAAATCTTGTTCTTACAATCCCCCTTTTTGACGATGACAAAACTATGTATTTTGATGACACAATTTTGTACATATAATCATAATCAGTGAAATTAGAAAGGTAAGAAATACTTATCCTTTTTATGATACTCCCTCTGAGTCAATGACTTGATGAAGATCTATAACACGTTGGGAGAACTGACTTTGGATGTTTTGCGTTTGATCGCAAGTGTTGCGGATAGCAAGAGTCGCCATCGACTTTTCTTTTATCCAATAAAGGAAAGGTTGAAAAGAACAAGAAATACCTTTGCGATTATTTTCTTGAGTTCGGGGGGTAGATTATGAAAAGGGAAGATGTTATCACCCTTTTCATCCATAGTTATCTATGGGCTCTTAGTTGCTTGCTAGATCACTTGCTTTTGTTTGAAAGTGTGCTTATGGTGTGGTTTTGAAATTATTTTAAAAACGTGCCTTTGTAATGATTCTCGTCTCTAAAAAACGCATACAAAGTGTTGTTTGGAAAATAGCTCAAAGAAGTGTTTGTATAATGTGTTTTTGAAAGTGATTTTGAAAAGGGTTTCTTTGTAATGGTTCTCGTCTCTATTAGAATTCATACAAAGCGTTTGTCTTTTGAAAATGTTTCAAAATGAAAGTGTTTGGTGTATGAAATGTTTTTGTTGTGAGCAAGCGAGCAATAGGAGCAACATACCTACTCAAAAGGTCTTAAATGTTATTTTCCTCTTCCTTTAGATGTTTCTATCTTACCATTGATTTGGTAAGAAGCCCCATCATTGGATGTAAAGGGACGGGCGTGGATCATCGGATAGACATGATAACAATGTTGTGAGATATCTTAGCATTTCTCTTGAGGTGCTAAGATCATTTGCAAGGCAATGTTCGAAGCGTCATAGAGGGACTATGATCTTGTATTTTTTGATTGTTTTTGCTAAGACGTCTCACATGCATAACATGACCATTTTCTCAAGGCAACAAGTGGAGTTAAATCTAGAGATGCAAGTGTGCAAGTGTTTGTATTTCATGCATTTAGTCTTTGATTAAGGGTTGTCTACTTGTTGTTTTTATCTTCCCATACAAACCCTAATTACTAATATTTATATGAAAGCGATAAATTGCGGAAAGTAAATATTCTACACTATTACAAACACTTGGGGACGGGAGTGTACAAATTTACAAATGGGGATTGCAAGAAATTAAAGTCCTAATTATATATTACAACCATATTGAAATAATGTACAAGAAATGTAAAATAGACTTGTTTTGTTTTTGTGGAGAGAAGAAATAAATTTTCTTAAGAAAATATTTTTAGTTTTAAAAGAAATAAAGAAAAATGTATGAATATAAAGTATTTTTTTGGTGTTTTTGATTAGTAAAGAAAATAAAAGTTCGAGTCAGCGCATGGCTGAAAGAATATAAATATGAGAAAGAGAAGAAGTTTTGACTCCAGTGCGCTGCAGATCAGAAAGAAAATGTTAGCAGAAAATGGGGAAAGCCAGAAGTTTTAGGAATGCTGGGAACAAAGGAAATCCTAGAAGTTCTGATAGAACTGTAAATCTAGAAGTTCTAGTGTTACTGGAAGGTTGGAAGTTCTGGTTGCTAAGAGAGCCTGGAAGTTCTAGTGTTATTAGAAGGTCAGAAGTTTTGGTTGTTAAGAGAGGTTAGAAGTTCTAATGCAGCTTGAAACCTAGAAGTTCTACTATTACTGTTAAGCTAGAAATTCTTATAATGGGTCAGTGAGGTGTCAATGCTGTTAGATGGGAATATCTAGAAGTTCTGGTTCAGGGGTACTATTTTGGCACACAAATGGAGGGGGTTTATCTAGAAGTTCTGGTCCAGGATCAATGTTTGACAAATAATGGGGTAAAAATGTCAGGAAATAAACATAAAAGATGTTTCTAGGGTTAGAACTCGGGACCCTTAACACTAATGCCTTATGCGCACGCTCTCTACCACTAGGGTGGCTATACATACGATATTAGAAGCAAAAACATAAACACATATTACAAAGTAAATTCTGATGATGAACTATCTTCTTCTTCGTTCCAACTAGAGTATTTGCAACTTAGTCATTTCTCAGCAAAATGGAAAATGCAAACATAGCAGTTATGGCAGATTTCATCATGGTTTCAGAAATATAAAGCATCAAAACTGTAAACCAGAATCAAGCATGAATTTTTCTAATCCTAATTCTAAACCCTAATTTCCTCAAGAAGTTCTGATCTGAAATTCCCTTTACTTATGCCATCTAAATGAAATCTATAAATACGTACAGAATCAGAGCCATGATATCTACATTGTGGTTTTGAAAATGCAAGCCTAACAAAGCCTAAGTAATGAGATAAAAGTTAGAAGAAACTTACCTTGCAGTTGGAAATTGTTCTGTGAAATAGAGCCTGGTTCAGATTGCTGTGATGTTCTGGTCAGCTTCCTCAAGTTCTCAGAAAGCTGAAGCAACTCTTAGCTTGAGCTATGAATGGTTGGAAAGTTCTGGAGCAGTCAAGGTGCAAAGTTCTGGTCTTTGAAACAGAAAGTGGTGAATACTATTTTACAGTTTGAAAATAGAAGTTGGGAAAGCTTCTATGTGTATTCTGGAAACTGTATGGATGATTTGGTCAAGAAACACGAGAGAAAAATTAGAGTTTGGATGCAGAAATCAGAAACTAACAGGTTTTGTGCTTATGTTGTAGTTTCAGGTTCTTGGGAATTTTCAGCAAAGTTTCAAGTATTTTTCCAATCTTTTTCACCCCTTTAACAGTTGCAAATGAATTTTAATTTATAGGCAAAGACTTTAGAAGCTCGGAGAAGTCAAGAGTACAACCATCACGTGTTATGGCTTGTTGACTTGTTTTTGAAGCAAGTTTAACCAAGCAAGTTTCAAGGAAAAGTAGAGTGGTTAGCAGCTTTAACCACGCCTAATATAATTTTGTAGGCATGATTTGTGGAGAAGTACACTCAGAAGCAAAAATAAAGTATGGGCCAAAAAATAAACTTTGTACAAAAGTCTACTTTTCAATGACAACAATAGTAATTTTGTATAACATGTGGGAAGATCTTTTGGATAAAGGCTTAAACATTGGGATAAAGACTCAAAATTTGGTGTGAGCATTAAATGACGATGAGATTTAACAAACAAGAAGACCTGGAACCTGAGATTATGCATCCTAGCTTGAAATTAGATTAGAAGTTCAGCATCAACGTAACTTAGAACTAATGTCCAACTTCTGATCTTTGAATCTCCCTGCTCCAGCATGATCTGAAGGAGTTATCAGACTTTTCAGAAAGCTTGTAACATGCTTTATAACCCCTCTTTGAATCATCTTTGCAAACTCTAATCGTACCCACGTGAAAATTAGCCCAGAAGTTCCAACCAAATTCTGACTTGAAAATGCTCAGAATTTACTAAGTGCTTTAGTTTTATGGACGTGTCTTCAAGGATTTATTACTTGAAATACCAGCATTTCTAGGAGAAGTTCTGATCTTCAACGTTTTAGATCTCATTGAGGTCTACAACTCTTGTGTCAGAAGTTCTTCCTGAATCATCTGGCATCATGATGAAAATTTGGCTAGAAGTTCTGAACTTATCATACTTTCTCAACACTTAGAAAAATTTCTAAGTGTTTAGAATTTTGACTTTTCCAAAGTAATTTTGAATTTTTATTTTCTTGATGAAACAAATTCCTATTCTAACATGTCTTGATGAAATGGGATTCTTGAAACTTGATTTTGACCCAAAAGTCAAAGTTTGACTTTTCAATGTGCATTTTGACCATTTTTCCCTTGTGCCAATTCCAAACCTAAATTTATGTATTAGTGCTGTAAACTTGGTTCATGGAAGATTTTGCGAGAAATTTCTTGAGAAATGAGAGGGAAAATTTTGGGGTACAACAGCTGCCCCTGTTTAATCTTCTTAAACCTGAAGAGTTAGATTAGCTAGTCTTCCATTCGTGACTTGAAGGTGGAAGATGATTGAACACTAAAGTGCCTAGAAATTTACACTCGATGATGTGTTAGTTGACTGTGTAGGGAATGGTCTTAATGATGCCATCCAGAGCGACTGGGGAAGGTATCAAGATAAATCTTTTGGTTGAGTTATACTGAAATAGTAGATGTCTTTTTCCTGTTGATTTTTCCTGCAAGGAAGAGGATTAGTTGCATGCAAATGTATGTATGGCGTAATGATGTTCTCAAAATAAATGAGATTATGCTGTATGCATTTGTCATATATGTGTTATGATTTATGAATGTGATGCATTTATTGCAGCGTGTCTTTGTCTAGGAAAATGAATCCTTGGCAACATGCTGGGGAATATTGACTTTGGCTCTTTGCATGAGGAATCTCTATGGGGAGTGTTGATTCCTGCTTGGAGGAATAAAGTTCAGGAATTTTGATTGTTCGTTGCTCTATCGGGGAATTATTCCTGACTGGAAAGCATCGATTGTTAGTTGTTATCTGGTCGAAATCCAGGCTTGGCAGCAATTTGTTGGGGATAATGAAGTTGACTGTTATCTGGTCGTATTCGATTCTTCGCAGCGAATTACTGAGGAAGATTGAATTAACTATTATCTGGTAGGATTCCAGGCTTCTCAGAAAATTACTTGGGAGAGTGAAGTTAAACTGTTATCTGGTCGGATTCTAGGCTTCGCAGCAACTTACCAACTTTAAAATGCTATCTGGTCGAATTCCAGGCTTCAAAGCATATTTCTGAGGTGGATAAAGTTAATTATTATCTGGTCAAAATCCAGGCTTCGAAATAACTTACTTGAAAAGACGAAGTTGAACTGATATCTGGTCAGATCTAGGCTTCACAGTAACTCGCTAATTTTAAACTGCTATCTGGTCAGATTCCAGGCTTCAAAGCAGATTTCTAAGGTGGATGAAGTTAATTGTTATCTGGTCGAATTCCAGGTTTCGTAATAACTCATATGAAAGGATGAAGTTAAACTGATATCTGGTCGGATCCAGGCTTCACAGTAACTTGCTGGGAGGAAAGAAGTTGAACTGATATCTGGTCGGGTCCAGGCTTTACAATAACTTGCTGGGAAGGGTGAAGTTAAATTGTTATCTGGTCGGATTCCAGGCTTCGCAGTAACTTGCTAGGGATAGAGGTAAACTCTACTGGGGAAAAGAAGTTAAACCCTTGTCTGGTAGGGTCCAGGTTTTACAATATCTTGAGAAGTTAAACTATTATCTAGTCGGGTCCAGGCTTCATAGTATCTTGAGAAATTAAACTATTATTTGGTCGGGTCCAGGCTTCATAGTATCTGAAAGTTGTTTGAATAGTAAATGACTCCATTGAGGAGTGTATCATTTTATTGGGGAATAAACCCTATTGAAGAGAAATATTTGATGACCTACTAGCGAGGTGAATTCTTTAGGAAGAAATCCACAAGGCTTCTTCTTTCAAGACCAACTCAGCTGGGGAGAGGACTGTCGAGAGATTGAGACTCTGACCAAGGGTTGCATAAATCCAACTTCGTGGGCAACTCTATTGGGGGAAAGGTTTATTGTAACAGGCCTTGGTGGGGGCAATGCTAATGAGATAACTCTGTGGGGATATCTCAACTTCATTAAAGAGATGCTCGTTGCTGTTTGGTGGAACATATTTGCTAAATAGTTTAATAATGTTCATATGCATATGTTCATTTAATTTTAGTCATTAGACATCATTGCACTCAAAACGAAAACAAAAAGTTTGCACTTTAAAGTATATTTGTATTGATGTTTTTCCCATGAATAGGCGTTTTTGTACAAAGAGACGGAGATCCTAGTAAGAGGAAATCGTCGAAAGGAAAACAAAATTGAAAACAAAGTAAAAGCCATGTGGAAATGATCTCATTGTGTTCTAACTCTACTATTGCCCCAATGTCTTCGAATGTCCCTTGCTGTTGACAGAAGTTGATTGGATTGATCTTGGACCGTTTGAACTCGGACCTTGGTAATAAAGTCGATTGTGGGGATTCCTCGGGACACAATCATACGCTTTCAATCCTTAACTTTTCCTGGACCGCCCTTTAAGGTTTTTTGGCCCACCAGGATACCCATTTTGGCCCAAGTCGCCCTTTCGGGTTTTCAACTTGCCGGGTGTACAATCTTTTGCATATATCCCTAATTTTTGCCCAAACCTTTGGTTTGTCGGGATGCCCTTGTCTTGCCTAGGTGTGTCAACCTAACGGGTCTTTTATGCATAAGTATTTTTTAACTATGTCCGCGTTCACAGGATATGGGAAATCTTCACTATCCATAGTAGTCAACATCATGGCACCACCAGAGAAAACTTTCTTGACGAAAAATGGCCCTTCGTAAGTGGAGTCCATTTGCCCCTGGGGTCACCTTGTGGAAGAATGATGTGCTTTATTACCAAGTTACCAACTTGATATACTCGAGGCCTGATCTTTTTGTTGAAAGCCTTGATCATACGTTTTTGGTACATTTGGCCATGACAAACAGCAGCCAGTCGCTTTTCATCGATCAAGTTCAACTGATCCAATCTTGTCTGAATCCATTCGTCTTCACCTAGGCCTGCTTCCTTCATAATTCTTAGGGAGGGAATCTGCACTTCCACTGGCAAGACAACTTCCATGCCATATACCAAAGAAAAGGGAGTTGCCCCAGTTGATGTCTGAGCTGAAGTACGATATCCATGAAGAGCAAATGGTAATATCTCATACCAGTCTTTGTAGGTTACTACCATCTTCTGCACAATCTTCTTAATGTTTTTGTTGGATGCTTCCACTGCTCCGTTCATTTTAGTTCTAAATGGAGAAGAATTGTGATGCTTGATTTTAAACTGAGTGCAAAGTACCATAATCATAGCATTATTGAGATTGGTCCCATTGTCAGTGATAATCCTTTTGGGGATACCATAGCGGCAGATGAGGTTATGTTTGATGAATCTGGCTACAACGCTCTTTGTGACTGAGGTAAATGAGGAAGCTTCGACCCATTTGGTGAAATAATCGATAACGCAAGAATGAAGTGATGTCCATTGGAAGCGGTAGGTTTAATCTCTCAAATCATGTCAATGCCCCACATTGTAAATGACCACGGAGCAGTCATGACGTTTAGAGGAACAAGAGGCACATGGACCTTGTCAGCATAGATTTCGCACTTATGGCAAGTCCTTGAATGGTGATGGCAATTAGTCTCCATTGTTGACCAATAGTAACCAGCTCTCAGGATTTTCTTGGCCATAGTGTTTCCGCTAGAGTGAGTCCCAAAGAGACCATCATGCATGTCTTCCATAATTTCCTCTACCTCCTTCTTGTCCACACATCAGAGTAGAGTAGAATCATGGTTGCGTTTGTACAAGATTCTATTGCTTAGGAAGAATTTGGCCGAGAATCTTCATAAGAACTTTTTATCATTGATGGATGCTCCTTCGGGATACTCTTGTGCTTCAAGGTATCTCTTCACCTCATGGTGCCATGGCTTCTCGGTATCAGTGTCAAGCTCATAGAAGTGCGCAGGTTCGTCGAATCTCTCAATTGTAATCATAGGAGCTTCGTTGTCCCATTTGACCTTAAACATAGAAGACATTATGGCCAAAGCATCGGCTAACTGATTTTCTTCTCTAGGGAAGTGTTCAAAGGTGATCTCTTCGAAGTAAGGAATCAGAGATAGCACAAGCTCTTTGTAAGGGATAAGATTAGGGTGTTTAGTGTCCCAATCTCCCTTTACTTGGATAATCACCAAAGTGGAGTCTCCGAATACATTCAAATGTTTGATCCTTAAATCAATGGCAGGCTTCAGACCCAAAATGCATGCCTCATATTCAGCCATGTTATTTATACAATCGAAGCACAGTCTAGTAGTGAAAGGGGTGTGGCAACCCTTAGGAGAAACTATCACAACACC
Organism: Vicia faba; assembly: GCA_948472305.1. Classification (NCBI taxonomy): domain Eukaryota; kingdom Viridiplantae; phylum Streptophyta; class Magnoliopsida; order Fabales; family Fabaceae; genus Vicia; species Vicia faba. The sequence continues at coordinate 67,234,228 of OX451740.1, forward strand.
AATTCCATTTCCCAAAGCGTTGGAAGCCCCATCGAAGACCATAGTCCATTGGGATCCTTGTTTAGGTCTGTCATACGGTCCAGGTTTCACGCAGTCGGTTACTAACATTATATTCTCATCCGGGAAGTCAAGTCCATAGACTGATAATCATCAATAGCTTGATGGGCTAAATGATCTTCCAATACACTTCCTTTGATGGCCTTTTATGTTGTATATTAGATATCGTACTCAGTCAAGATCATTTGCCATCTAGCTATCCGTCTGGAAAGAGTGGGTTTCTCGAAGATGTACTTGATAGGGTCCATCTTAGAAATCAATAGAGTGGTATAAGTCAACATATACTGTCTTAGCCGACGAGCAGCCCATGCCAGAGCACAACAAGTTTTCTCGAGAAATGAATATCTAGTTTCATAGTCGGTAAACTTTTTGCTCAGGTAGTATATTGCATGCTCTTTTAGGCCAGACTCTTCATGTTGGCCCAACACACAACCCATAGAATTTTCTAGCACAGTCAAGTACATGATCAAGGGTCTTCCTTCAACTGGAGGTATGGGGATAGGAGGTTCTTGCAGATATTCCTTGATTTTGTCGAAGGCAACTTGGCATTCATCATTCCATCTAACTACTTGATCTTTCTTCAAGAGTTTCAAGATTGGATCACAAGTAGCAGTTAAGTGAGATATGAAGCGGGCGATGTAGTTAAGACGACCCAAGAATCCTCTAACTTCCTTTTCAGAATGGGGAACTGGCATTTCTTGGATGACTTTTACCTTTGCAGGATCGACTTCAATGCCTTTAATGCTGACAACAAAACCTAGGAGCTTTCCAGATCATACTCTAAATGTGCACTTATTAGGGTTTAACCTTAACTTGTACTTTTTCAGCCTCTCGAATAGCTTGTATAGGTAATTGAGATGCTCCTCTTCATTTTGTGACCTTGCAATCATATCATCCACATATACCTCTATTTCATGATGGATCATATCATGAAACAAAGCTACCATAGCCCTTTGATATGTTGCCCCTGCATTCTTCAACCCGAATTGTATGACCTTGTAACAAAAGGTGTCCCATTACGTAACAAAGGCGGTATTTTCCATGTCTTCGGGAGCCATCTTAATTTGATTATATCCGGAGAAACCATCCATGAAAGAGAAGACTTTATGTTGAGCGGTGTTATCAATCAAGACATCAATATATGGTAGATGGAAGTCATCCTTGGGGCTTGCCCTATTCAGATCCCTGTAATCTACGCACACACGAACTTTTCCGTCTTTCTTTGGCACCAGAATCACGTTTGCAACCTATTGGGGATAAGATGTCACTGCTAGGAATCCTACGTCGAATTGTTTCATCACTTCAGCTTTTATCTTTTCAAACATGTCAGGCCGCATGCGACAAACTTTTTGCTTGACAGGAGGATAATCTTCCTTTGTTGGCAGACGATGAACTACAATGTTGGTATCCAACTCTGACATATCTTTATACGACCAAGCCAACACTTCCACATAGTCATGTAACATCTGAACCAATCTACTTTTGACATTTCTTCCTAGGTTGGCGCAAATCTTGACATCTTTCTTTTCTGTCTCGGTACCCAGGTTGATGACTTCAATTGATTCTTCATGCGGCTGAATAGATTTTCCCTCTTGCATTAGGAGTCTGGATAGTTCTCCTGGTATTTCACAATCTTCCTCGCCTTCGTGTTCGGCTTAGTTAATTGGATGTTCGAAATCATAGTTGGCAATAGTAGAGTCATTGACAATGAGATCCGAAGTGGACGAGGACCTTTAAGAGTGTGTGTGTGTGTGTGTGTGTGTGTGTGTGTGTGTGTGTGTGTGTGTGTGTGTGTGTGTGTGTGTGTGTGTGTGTGTGTGTGTGCATGTAAGATACATGGTTATTTTGAAAAACGCATTGAAGAAAAAGAAAGACAATGAGCACAAAAATTCGAATGCAAAAGTCCAATGGTTTGTATTGAATGATCATATGATAAAATGAACATAAATAAAACCCTTAACAAATGGACCAAAGTGCCCCAGGCAAGGAAATATGGATTAAAAGTCATTATTTAATATTACAGATAAAGGCTCTTGAATTGATAGAAAGCAATAAACAAGTAATTACTCCTCAATGAAGGAGATGGGAACAAAGTCCTTTGCGTGCCAATTGTTGAGCTTTGTTGTAGTAGGGTATACCCATTCTTCAAATGCACACTCATCATCAGAATCCTCCACAACCTTTACTTCATGATTTCCAATACGGAGAGGGGGCTTTCCCGTACGAGCGTGCCTCACTTCTTTCTGAGCCTTGATATTAAAACCCAACCCACATTTATCTGCTTTGAATGGGATCTCGGAGAGTTGTCCCTAGGTATCACAACTTCCATCTTCGACTACGGCACGAGCATCCTTAAATGAAACCATCCTTGGAACAACCTTATCAGCTTTGGGCATGTCGGAGGAAATTTTGGCAGTAGCAACCATAGGTGGAACAACTTCGAAAGCCTGACATGAGGTTTCTATAAATTCGCCATCCATATCCACATATTTGAAAGAATTAAGGTGGCTTACCATGAACTCCTCCTCACTGCAAGCAGTGACGATCCTTCCCTTGACTGGGTACTTTAGCTTTTGGTGAAGCGTTCATGTTACTTCCCCTGCTCCATGGATCCAAGGGAGACCCAGCAAACAGGAGTAAGCAGGACGGATGTCTATGATATAGAAAGTATAGTTGAAAATCTGTGATCCCACTTTGATCGGGAGATCCAACCTCTCCATGAACCGTCCTTTTGGACCCATAGAAAGCCCTCACAATAATATACTCGGCTTCAACACTAGTCCTTCACAAACTAAACGGTCTAAAGCCCCTTGGGTAGTATGTTTAAAGAAGATTCGGTTTCAACCAAAACATGTGCTAGGGTAGTCCCATTACATTCAACAGAAACATGCAGAGCTTTGTTATGGTTTCTTCCAAGTGGTGTCAGATCAGCATCCGGGAACCCCAAACTGTTGTCGGCTGTCAAGCTTGCCACATAATTTTCAAACTGGTCAGTTGTGGTCTCATGAAGGACATGAGCCTTCTTCAAGAATTTGATTAATTCTCGGGCATGGCATTGGAACAAAGTAGCAAAGATAACATGGAGACCTTGGAAGGGGTTTTCCCCAGGTGCTCCACTATCTTGAAATCATTCCTCTTTATAATTTTCAAGATCTCATCCATTTCTCGAGTAGAAGGTTCCTCAGCAGCACCATCTTTCGCATGTGTCTCTATCTCAAAAGGCTCAACTACTTTCTCTTTACCCTTAATGCTAACACCGGGCTTAGCAGCGGTGACGCAGACATGTGCCGTTGTAGCAGTTGGGGGTGAAATGTTGGGCGAAAAGACTCTCCCAGTTCTAGTCACCTTACTAGAGCTAGTAATATTACCGATGTCATCAGCCATGCTTTCTTAAATCCAAGCATCTTGCTTTATTCCATGGTAAAACACTTCAGCACCGTAGTTCCATGACATTGCTTTGTTGGAAGAGTACAGAATTGGCCCATGGGCAGTAATTATCAGAGGAGAAACAGTCGGTTCATTCGAAATCCTGATAAGACCCTTTGAGGAGATCCTAAGAGGCTTGTTTGAAATTGTTATGATTGAGAGGTATTCAATCTTATTGGTCAAACTTTTGGCGAACTAAGTTTTCTCAAATAGGATCTCATGACTATTCATCAGGCGTTGAACGCCTTCCTTCAACCATTTTCATCCACTAATTTGTATGGTGCAGCAATCACAGTCCTTTAAACATCCAGGGAAAACCCCGACTTTCAGTAGATTCTTTTTGACAATGGTTAACAAAGTGGTGAAGTCTTCGATGGAGGAAACAAAATAGTGTCTTCAATTGCATTGACACCTTTGCTGTGGTTTGGCATTGGTGCGGTTATCACATTGGGAATTGTAGGCGGATCAAATTTGATGGTCTTGTTGTCTATTAAGTCTTGAATTTTTCTCTTCACTGCCCAGCATTGATCGGTCTCATGCCCGGGGCTATCTGAGTGATATGCTCACTTGGTATTTGGATTGTATTTAGGTGAGAAGGTGTTCGGACTGGCCGGAGGATCATGCAGTGTTACAACATTAGCCTTTAATAGGTGTTGTAAGGCTTGGGATAACGACATGCCTATCCTTGTGAATTATCTTTGTGGAGCCTCAAATAGCTGATGATTGGAAGATTGTCTTTGAACAGGAGTTCGGTTGGAAATCCGAACAACATTAACGGATGAACGACTATCCTTCTTGGTATGGGCCCTTTCCTCATACATAACATTAGTTTCTTTCTTCTCGGTGAAGGGTTTCTTTACGGGGTTGGAGGTGGAAGCACACGCCATTGGGATTTTCCCGCTCTTGATACCGCTTTCGACCCTTTCACCGGTCAGGATCAGCTAGGTGAAACCGGATGAAGAACAACCAACCAATAAGTTGAAAAATGGACCAGATAACGTACCCATAAACATATCAATATGTTCCCTACCAGTTAACGGCGATTGGACCCTACTGGCAAGATCCCTCCACTTTTGGGCGTACTCTTTGAACCTGTAATACGGTGGGAGAACTGACTTGGGTTGTTTTACATTTGATCGCAGATGTGGCGGTTAGCAAGAGTCACCACCAACTTTTCTTTTATCCAATTAAGAAAGGCTGAAAAGAACAGGAAATACCTTTGAGATTATTTTCTTGAGTTCGGGGGGTAGATTATGAAAAGGGAAGGTGTTAGCACCCTTTTCATCCATAGTTATCTATGGGCTCTTAGTTGCTTGCTAGATAACTTGCTTTGTTTGAAAATGTGCTTTGTGGTGGTTTTTGAAAGTATTTTTGAAAACGTCTTTGTAATGGTTCTCGTTTCTATAAGAACGCGTACAAAGTGTTGTTTGGAAAATAGTTCAAAGAAATGTTTGTGGAATGTGTTTTTTGAAAGTGATTTTGAAAAGGCGTCTTTGTAATGGTTCTTGTTTCTATAAGAACACGTACAAAGTGTTTGTCTTTTGAAAATGTTTCAAAAATGAAAGCGTTGGTGTATAAAATGTTTTTGTTGTGAGCAAGCGAGCAACTAGGAGCAAACTACCTACTCAAAAGGTCTTAAATGTTATTTTCCTCCTCCTTTAGATGTTGCTATCTTACCATTGTTTTGGTAAGAAGTCCCATCGTTGGATGTGAAGGGACGGGCACGGGACATTTTGTATAGTCATAGAAAGCAACCTATGGGACGTTTTAGCAGTATCGTTTAGGGTGTTTACCGAAGGAAACATTGAGGGTCATCGAGGGACCACGGTCCTTTATCGAGGGTCTTTGCTAAAACACCCATATTCGAGGGACATGACTATTTTCTGATAGGAAACAAAATGGGATTACCCTAAGGGTGCAAGTGTGTTTGATTTACATGCATATAGTTTTGATTAGGGTTATCTATTTGTTAATTTCATGTCTTGCCATACACACCCTAATTACTAATAATATATGAAAGCAATAAAATTGCGGAAAAGTAAAGTCCTACGCTATTACATCATTAAGGGGATGGGGTGAACAAATTTACAATGGGGATTGCAAGAAATTAAAGTCCTGGTTATCTATTACAACTATATTGAAATAATGTACAAGAAATGTAAAATGGACTAATTTTGTTTTTGTTAAGAAAAGAAATAAGTTTGCTTAAGAAAACATTTTTGATCTTTGAGTTTTAGAAGGGATAAAAGAAAGTATGTGAATATAAGATATTTTTGGTGTTTTTGGTTATTAAAGCTAAAATAAGATAATAAGAGAAAAGGGAGTCAGAATTAGCACGTTGCTGAAATGAGAAGGAACAAAAGTTCTGACTCTGGTACGCTGCAAGAAAGAAAATGTTTGCAGGAAAGTAGAAGGTCAGAAGTTCTGGGTCTGGGTACACCAAGTTTTGAGGTTGCTGGGAACAAAGGAAAGCCTAGAAGTTCTGATTACTGAGGGAGTATAGGAACTCTGGTACAACTGGGAATCTAGAAGTTCTAATGTCACTGGAAAATCAGAAGTTCTGGTTGTTTAAGAGAGTAAGGTGATAATGTTGTCGGGTCAGGCTATCTAGAAGTTCTGATCTAGGAATATTGTCTGACAGGTAAATGGGTAAAATGTCAACAAATGAACCTAAAAGAAAGATGCTTCTGGGGCTAGAACCCATGACCCTTAGCAATAATGTCTTATGCGCACGCTTTCTACCACTAGGGTGGCTGTACATCCGGTATTAGAAGCAAAAGCATAAACATGTATCACAAAGTAAGCTCTGATGATGGACTCCATCTCTTTCTCCATTCTAATCAGAACATCTGCAGCTTAGTCATTTCTCAACAAAAATAGAAAATACGCACATAGCAGTTATGGCAGGTTTCATCATGTTTCAGAAATATAAGACGTCAGAACTATAAATCAGAAGCAAGCATGAATTTTGCTAATCCTAATTCTGAATCCTAATTTCCTCAAGAAGTTCTGAACTGAAGTTCCCTCTACTTAGCCAAAAATACATGAAATCTATGAATATGTATAGAATCAGAATCAGGATGTCTACATTGTATTTTTGAACATGCATGTCTAACAATGCTTAAGTGATATGATGAGAGTCAGCAGAAGCTTACCTTGCAGTTGGAAAAGGTTTTATGAACTATAGCCTGGTTTTGACTGCTTGTAATGTTCTGATCAGCTTCCTCACGTGTTCAGTAGGTTGGAACAACCTTTAATTTGGGCTATGAATGGCTGGAAAATTTTGGAACAACCAAGAAGAAAAGTTCTGACTTTTGGAGGCGGAGGCTGATGGAGAATGTGTTACAGTCTGAAAATCGAAGTTAGGATAACTTCTAAACGTATATCATAAATTGTATGGATGATTTGGTCAAGAAACACTTGAAGGAAATTGGCGTTTGAATGCAAGAATAAAAAACTAGCAGGTTTTGTATTTGTGTTTGCAGTTTCGGATTCCTGAAATTTTTAGAAAGGTTTCAAAGCTTTTTCTTTTCAATATCCAGACCCTCTTTCAGTTGTAAATGGATTTCAATTTATAGGCAAAGGTTTAGTAGCTTGGAGAGGTCAAGGGTACAACCATCGTGCTAGGACACTGACTTGTTCTTGAAGATGGTTAAACAAGTATAGTGGTTAGCACCTTTTAGCCATGCCTAAACTGAATTTGTAAGCATGAATTAAGGAAAAGTAACCTCAGGTAAAATCAAGACGTGGGCCAGCATAAACTTTGTACAAAAGTTTGCTTTCCAAGGACAGCCATGGTACTTCTATCTCACATGTGGGGAAATCCTTTGGATAAAAACACAAAAGTGGTTGTGAGTATTAAATGATGATGAGATTTGTTAAAACAGAATCCTGCAATATGAGATTATGTGTCATAGCTCAATCTGGATCAGAAGTTCAACATCAACGTAACTTAGAATAAACATCCAACTTCTGAGCTTTGAATCTCTTTGCTCCAGCATGTTCTGAGTGATTTCTCATACTTTCTAGAAATCTTATAGCACGCTTTATAAATCCTCTTTGAATTGCTCTTTTAAATTCTGACTGGACCTACATGAAGATTGATCCAGAAGTTCTAACCAAATCCTGTTTTTGAAAGGTCCATAATTTACTGAATGTTTCAGTTTTAATGACGTGCCTTTGAAGATGTATAACTTGAAATTCCAGCATTTCTAGAAGAAGTTCTGCTCTGCAATATTTTAGATCTCATTGAGGTCTACAACTCTTGTGTTAGAAGTTCTTCTAGAATCAACTTGCATCATGGTGGAAATCTGGCCAGAAGTTCTGAATTTATCATATTTCTTAAACACTTAGAAAAATTTCTAAGCATTTAGAATTTTGACCTTTCCAAAGTAATTTTGACTTTTGATTTTCTTGATGAAACAAATTTCATATTCCAACATGTCTTGATGAAATATGATTCTTGAAACTTGATTTTGATCCAAAAGTCAAAGTTTGACTTTTCAGCATGCAATTGACCATTTTGCCCTTGTGCCAATTCCAAATTTAAATTGATGTATCAGTGCTACAAACTTGAGCCATGGAAAACCTAGTGAGAAAATCCTTGAGAAATGAGCGGGAAAATTTTGGGGTACAACAACTTCTCCGGTTCAATCTTCTTAAACCTGAAGAGTTAGATTAGCGAGTCCGCTATTCGTGACTTGAAGGTGGAAGATGATTGAACACTAGAGTGCCTATAAATTTACACTCGATGATGTGGTAGTTGACTGTGTAGGGAATAGGCTTAAAGATGCCATTTGGAGAAATGATGGAAAGTTGTTGGAGATGGGATTATAGATGCCATTTGGAGAAATGATGGAAAATTGCTGGAGATGGGCTTATAGATGCCATTCAGTGTGATTGTGGAAGGTATCAGGATAAGTCTTTTGGTTGATTTATACTGAGACAACAGGAAAATTTCTGCGGAAAGGGATCAAGATAAACCATTGAGAGATTTAAATGGAAACAACAGATGTAGTGGGATGAATATCAGAACATTATCCATAAATGGATTGTATCTGACTCGTATTTGAAAGGTATGTTAAATGAGTGGCAGAATGACATCCGTGTCTCGATCGTATCTAGACTGTATTTAGGAGAAGATATGAGAAGGAGCCCGTGTAGGATTGCTTCATGATGAGTCTGTGTGAAACTTCATCTGGAAATGTATGAGAAGGAACCTGGGCAGGGTAACTTCATGATGGACGTGCAGATAATTGTCCTATTTGGTTTCAGGTATTAATCTCTAACTTGAGAAAGAAAGATAGTTTTCTTGGCTTGTTACATGTGTTAATCTTCAATCTCTTCATATAGATAGTTTTCCTAGCTTGTTACAGGTATTAATCTGGAACTTGAAAAGGTTGGTCGTTGAGATAGTTGTCCTGTCTAGTTTTAGGTATTAATCTATGACCTGAGAAAGAAAGATAGTTTTCCTGGCTAATCTTCAATATCTTTATATAGATAGTTTTCCTGGCGTGGTACATGTATTAATCTACAATCAGTCGTCCACAGATAGTTTTCCTGGCTTGTTACATGTATTAATCTGGAACTTGAAAAGGTTGGTCGTTGAGATAGTTGTCCTGTCTGGTTTCAGGTATTAATCTATGACATGAGAAAGAAAGATAGTTTTCCTAGCTTGTTACATGTGTTAATATTAAATCTCTTCATATAAAAAGTTTTCTTGGCTTGCTACATGTATTAATCTACAATCAGTCATCCACAGATAGTTTTCCTGGCTTGTTACAGGTATTAATCTGAAACTTGAAAAGGTGGGTCGTTGAGATAGTTGTCCTGTCTGGTTTCAGGTATTAATCTCTGACCTGAGAAAGAAAGATAGTTTTCCTGGCCTGTTATAGGTGTTAATCTTCAATCTCTTTATATAGATAGTTTTCCTGGCTTGTTACAGGTATTAATCTATAATAAGTCGTCCACATATAGTTTTCCTGGCTTGTTACAGGTATTAATATGGAACTTGAAAAGGTTTTCTTCAATGAAGAATAGGAATCCATGTAAGATTGTTTCATGATGAGCCTGTATAAAGCTGCATCTGGTCACATAGGTAGTTGCTCTATTTTGCTTCAGAAACTAAACTTGGACCTGTTGAAAATTGTTGATGATAGCCATCTGTTGATCGACCTTTTCCTGAAAAGGCAAAACATTAGCTGCATGCAATGTCATGATGTATGAAATGCATGGTGTAATGCTGTTCTCAAAGTAAATGAGATTGTGCCGTATGCATTTTTTATGTATGTGTTATGATGCATGAAATGAGAAATGTTGCTGGAATGTATTTCTGATTTGGAAAATAAATCCTTGACAAATGTTGGGGAGCCTTGGGAAATGAAATGTTGGACTGCTGCTGTAGATGAAGATTAAGCTCCTCTTTGATCCTTGCTTTAGGATGTTTCCACTGGGGAATCATGTTTTATTGTTTGTGGAGAACTCCGCTGGGGAACACTGGCTTTGCTTGAGAAGGCTTTATGGAGAGTGTTGATCTCTGCTTGGGGGAAAAAGAGTTTAGGAGTCTCGATTGTCTGTTTCTCTACAGAAGAGTTGTCTCTTGAATGGAAAGGAAGAAATTTTAGCTGTTATCTGGACGGATTCCTAGCTTCACAATAATTTGCTAGGGATAAAGAAGTTAACTGTTATCTGGTCGCATTCTAGGCTTCACAACGACTTACTGGGGAAAATTAACTGTTATCTAGTCGGATTCCAGGCTTCATAGAAAATTTCTTGGGAGATTGAAGTTAAATTGTTATCTGGTTAAACTCCAGGCTTTACAGTAACTTGCTAGAAAGGATGAAGTTGAACTGATATCCGATTGGGTCCAGGCTTCTTAACAACTTACTGAAGTTAACTGTTATCTGGTCGGTTTCCAGATTTCGCAGTAACTTGTTGGGGATTGTAGAGAAGTCTACTGGGGAAGAGGAGTTGTGGTCCCTTGATTTGTAGCAATCAGAGAGGCAAACTCAAGCTGGAGAATCTGTAGTTTGTTGGGGAAATAAACCTTGTCGCTAGTCTGGAGGAGAGGTGTCTTCTTTTGGAAGAAAATCCTCGAGGATCCTTGAAGCCGACTCAGTTGGGGAGCCTTTCAGATATTGAAACCTTGGCTAGGGGTTCTCCTATGAACATGATCTATGGGGAGATTTGTCACTGCCCCTAGTTACTCAGCACTTCTTGAGAGATTTCTGGGAATATTGCCTGGACTGTCCCTAGGTGTGTTGGATAGTGATCATGCTGATGCCCCTTGTTTATAGGAGGTATGTCCTTGGGAGTGTCTTCCCACTTGAAATCATTTTTTTATGTGAATTTCTCCGCTGTCAAACAATTAGCCATATGCAAACAACGATATTCAAATAATGCAAAGTTTACGCTTGTCTTGAAGTTTTAAAAATGCATTTTTAACAGATAAAAGAATTTTTGTAAGAAAATTCAACTCAGGATTTAGAGTAAAGCCTTACAGGAGTCATGATACCTTTTGTAACAGTATGCTTTCTAATTAACCCATGCTTCAACTAGGACTTTTAAGGGTTATAACGTGTCCTGGTTCACGGTTTAAGAAACAAAGGATAAAGGCTCAAATTTTATTTGTACCCAACCCGTTCTTCATGATGTTCTTCAGTCCTATGCTCAGTTAATTGTGCATTTAAATCCCGATCGAGTATGGAATCTTTGCTCTGCTACTTGGTGATGGTTCAAGAATTGAACGTTTGTTTGAGAAGGCAGTCATTTTGGTAACCTTTTCTTTTTTTTTGTTGAGGATTTGTAGGACCTCTTTTTTTTATTTTGTTATCCCTACTTTTTCCTGAACTGTTTCCTTTGTGTTTATAGTCAGCGGGATGCCCCAATTTTTTCTTAAGTCTCCTTCATAGGTTTTGACTTAGCGGGCTTTTATTTTGAGAGATAATGACTGCATGTCTTGATGATTATGTGGAACCATCACCATCCTTTGAAGAGCATCTTCTACACTATTTGTTGTGTATGAAGGTAGAGCTTGCGACTGAATGCACATCTGAATTAACTGAGAAAATTACCCTGCCCTAGATTATGATTAAGGGTTTTAATTTGTGTGAAAAGAAAAACTCCTACTTCTTTGGCTCAAAGGGGTTGACTAGGGATTATCTTCCTTATAACTCCAGTGTTTAGGATTTTAATAAAAGCCTGTATATCATCAATAAGGTTTGTCTAAAAGCATACCGTATGAGAATAAGGCATTGTTTTCGTCATCCTCCCTCTAAAGGCTTGTAACTTTTAGCAAGAGTTGAGAGTAAAAAGCATAGTTTAAATATAGTGAAAACGAATGGATGAATTCAAGACAAACATATGTAATGCATTAATGAAACTTAGTTTAACATTAATAGATAATTGTTTGAATAAAGAAAGAAATTACAATTGAAAATTAAAATGAACAAAAGCCTCCTTGTCTGAATTTGTCATTTCAGGTGGTGAGCTTTCGAGGGACAGCAGAAGAATTCTGTTTGACCACCTTGTATGAATTCCAGCACTCCTTCATCGATCAAGTCTTGGATCTTGCTTTTCAAAGCCCAACATTCATCCATATCATGCCCCAGATTATTGGAATGGTATGCACATATTGTATTAGGATGATAGCTAGGAGCGGAGGTATTGGGATTCCGAGGAGGATCCCTTAACGTGACCAAATTCAACTTCAGCAAGTGTTGCAAGACTTACGATATTGGCATGTCGAGTTTTGTAAATTGTCTACCAGATGGGACCCGTTTACTCTGACTACCCTGTTCTTGTTGGCGGGGCGGTTGTTGGGTCCGTGACGCGGCACCAATTCAGAAAGGTTTGTTCTCCCCTAAACCAGCCTCTTGTCTCATGGGCGGCTGAGTAGTGACTTGGTCCCTAATCTTGACTGTTTGTTTTATACGGTTGCAACCGTCTTGATGAAGTTCGTTGACAAGATCTCTCAACTCTTCTTGTCCTTGAGCCAAATTTTGAATAAGAGTCATCTGGCCCACCAATTGTCCCATCATTTAGACCTTCATTATGGCTATCTCGGTTTGTAGCCGTTCCAGCTGGTTATCCTTGTCGTCCTCAGGATTCCCTCGGATCATGCCCCTAGTAAGGAGCGCCTTCGCCTCTTATTGTCCTTTAGATAGGTTCAAGAACATCTCTTGAAGTTGAGCATTTTGAATTTGAATGTCCTTGATAGTCTGTTCTAAGGCCATCTTACTGAAATAAACAGTAAGCAGATGAGAGACTTGTGCAGGAGAAACCTATCATGATATGATGCATGTCATGTGGATGCAATATTTTTAAGGATTTATGATATTTAAATTTGTCTAGACAAAGAATGAACAAACGTTAAATTGTATTAATTAGTTCAACATGGTTACAACGTGCCCCTTGGGTTTACAAAGTAGATCTCTAAGATAAAAAGGTCGAACGCATCCTCTTTGGTGCAAGGTAGGCGTTCAAGCTTTGCTCTTCATGTAGTTTCTTTGTAAGCTCCATGACCCTTTTATCACTAGTGTAGAATTGAGCTTCGAAGGTATCTCGTTCTTCTTTCAGCTGAATCCAACCCTTTTGGAAGTCTTCAAGAGAAGTAGGCATGTCGGGGTGGAGGACAGTGTACGGGACGTCTCCTTCAACCACATGTTCCATGATAACTGATAGGATGGAGGGGTAAGGCATCACGAGCTTCTGAGCACGAGCTCGTACCCACTTAAGGTAAGGCTCAAGGCGAATGGAATTCTTGTGTACCAGCGTTTTACTGTCCACTTTGCTAACCATCCTCCAAGCACGTATAAACCTCTGACGGTAACCTTGAGTGTCTCTCTCGTAGTCAAAAACCACTCCTTGGATGAGCATCTCATGGGGACCATCTCTTCGGGCATATCCAAACTGTCGTAAGGCTAAGCAAGGGTTGTAAATGATACCTCCCCTAATGCCAAACAAAGGGACATTAGGGAATTCCACACAATGGTCGATGATAGTAACATTCTTCAAGGATCAAGAACACCGATGAATATCTGAATGTCTGAGCATCATCAACCTATGGGACCACCTCAAACCTTGCTCGTTCTTCAACACAGACCTGGGAAGATGCAAAATAAATCATCTATCCAAGAGAGGAGTGCAACACATGAGGGCCCCTCTCTTCCTCATAGTGCGAGTGTGGAGAGAATGTAGGATACCTCCCAACAAAGTAGGCACCAGATTGCGAGACATGAAGATTTTGACAGCATTTACATCGATAAGTTGGTCAGGGTTTGGAATCAAAACCATCCCATAGATGAGAAGGGACAAGATTTCTTCAAAAGCTTGTAAGTACAAAGAGTTCCAACAGCCTTGGGCTTTCTCAAACAAGAACTTGGCTAAGAATCCTTTGACACCACTCCTTGTTTCCCAATTAGTCGTGACATCAGATTGTTGCAAGTGTAGTGCTCGGGAAATCTCTTCAGTTCTTGGATCTCTTTTCGTACCGTTGAAAGGTATTTGATTTAGAATAGGAATCCTCAAGAGTTGAGAGAATTCTTCCAGAGAAGGTACAAGCTGATAATCGAGAAAGGTGAAGCAATGGTGTAGAGGATCAAAGAACTGGAAAAACACCTTCATCATATCTTCATCAGTGCTAGAGGTAACCAAGTTTAGGAGGCGACCATGTCTTTCGGTGAATGAAGAGTTCTTAAGGACCCTTGATGCTAACTCTTTGAGTTGAGAAGGAATTCTTACGAGATTGACTTGAATGGTTTTCCTACGGATGGAAATCATGTTCTACAAAATAGAACAAAGATAAATCCCAAAAATCCTTGAAATGGTTAGTGAGAATGCTTATGATGTTATGATGTTTATGATGCTATGTACAAGTAAGCATATACAAGGCAAACAAGTCCTTAGGTTTAAGCTCGCATGGAGTCTCATAGGTAAGTACCCTCTTGAAGTTTAGTTGGCTCAAACCTGTCCTAGAAATAGTAATCGGGTTCTAAGGGATCTCAATATCACTGATATTTCTTGTCGGGCATTGTTTCAGCGTAAGCCTCTTTCACGGTGACCGAAATATCAAGAGAAGTATGATCTCAATGAACGTAGTATCGAGTATCAACCAAATTTGGACTGCACCAAAGCCGACTATCTAGCTACTTCCTAATGGCCAAGTTAGTCGAGTAAAGGTTCTAAAGTCAGTTAGTGCTTCATGACACCACACAACGGCCCCGTATTCTCCTTGACTACTCAAGGGCTACCGGTACCAACAAATGTGTCACACTAACATAGCTATTGCTTAGACCATGTCGGTATACCCTGCATAGTTTCCACAACGTATTGCTACTTGCCTATAAGGTATCCCAGATCCGGGTAGAGGATCAAAACAAGCCCAAACAAGGAACCAAAATGTAAAGCAAACAAATCAAACAATGGAAGCAAGTAAAGGTGATCTAGCCCTAATGTAACCCCACTTTTAAGTTATTTATCCAGCAGAGTCGCCAATTCTGTAATACGGTGGGAGAACTGACTTGGGATGTTTTACGTTTAATCGCAAATGTTGCTGTTAGCAAGAGTCGCCACCGACTTTTCTTTTATCCAATAAGGAAAGGCTGAAAAGAACAGGAAAGACCTTTGAGATTATTTTCTTAAGTTCGGGGGGTAGATTATGAAAAGGGAAGGTGTTAGCACCCTTTTCATCCATAGTTATGTATGGTCTCTTAGTGGCTTTCTAGATCACTTGCTTTGTTTGAAAATGTGCTTTGTGGTGGTTTTTGAAAGTATTTTTGAAAACGTCTTTGTAATGGTTCTCGTTTCTATAAGAACGCGTACAAAGTGTTGTTTGGAAAATAGTTCAAAGAAATGTTTGTGGAATGTGTTTTTTGAAAGTGATTTTGAAAAGGTGTCTTTGTAATGGTTCTTGTTTCTATAAGAATGCGTACAAAGTGTTTGTCTTTTGAAAATGTTTCAAAAATGAAAGTGTTGGTGTATAAAATGTTTTTGTTGTGAGCAAGCGAGCAACTAGGAGCAACCTACCTACTCAAAAGGTCTTAAATGTTATTTTCCTCCTCCTTTAGGTGTTGCTATCTTACCATTGTTTTGGTAAGAAGTCCCATCGTTTGATGTGAAGGGACGGGCACGAGACGTTTTTTATAGTCATAGAAAGCAACCTATGGAATGTTTTAGCAGTATCGTTTAGGGTCTAGATCATTTGCCGAAGGCAACACTGAGGGTCATCGAAGAACTATGATATTTTATCAAGGGTCTTTGCTAAAATGCCTATATTCGAGGGACATGACTATTTTCCGACAGGAAACAAAATGGGATTACCCTAAGGGTGCAAGTGTGAAGGTGTGTTTGAATTACATGCATTAAGTCTTGATTAGGATTATCTATTTGTTAATTTCATGTCTTGCCATACACACCCTAATTACTAACAATATATGAAAGCAATAAAAGTGCATAGAAGTAAAGTCCTACGCTATTACATCATTAAGGGGATGGGGTGTACAAATTTACAATGGGGATTTCAAGAAATTAAATTCCTAGTTATCTATTACAACCATATTGAAATATTGTACAAGAAATGTAAAATGGACTAGTTTTGTTTTTGTTAAGAAAAGAAATAAGTTTTCTTAAGAAAACATTTTTTATCTTTGAGTTTTAAAAGGGATAAAATAAAGTATGTGAATATAAAATGTTTTTGGTGTTTTTGGTTATTAAAGCTAAAATAAGATAATAAGAGAAAAGGGAGTCAGAATCAGCACGTTTCTGAAATGAGAAGGAACAGAAGTTTTGACTCTGATACGCTGCAAGAAAGAAAATGTTAGTAGGAAAGTAGAAGGTCAGAAGTTCTGGGTATGGGTACACCAAATTATGAGGTTGCTAGGAACAAAGGAAAGCCTAGAAGTCCTGATTGCTGAGGGAGTCTAGGAACTCTTGTACAACTGGGAATCTATAAGTTCTAATGTCACTGGCAAATCAGAAGTTCTGGTTGTTTGAGATAGTGAGGTGATAATGTTGTTGGGTGAAGCTATCTAGAAGTTCTGATCTAGGAATATTGTCTGACAGATAAATGGGTAAAAATGTCAACAAATGAACCTAAAAAAAAGATGCTTCTGGGGTTAGAACCCATGAACCTTAGCACTAATGTCTTGTGCGCACGCTTTCTACCACTGGGGTAGTTGTACATCCGATATTAGAAGCAAAAGCATAAACATGTATCACAAAGTAAACTCTGATGATGGACTCCATCTCTTTCTCCATGCTAATCAGAACACCTGCAGCTTACTCATTTCTTAATAAAAACAGAAAATACGCACATAGCATTTATGGAAGGTTTCATCATGTTTCAGAAATATAACATGTCAGAACTATAAATCCGAAGCAAACATGAATTTTTCTAATCCTAATTCTGAATCCTAATTTCCTCAAGAAGTTTTGAACTGAAGTTCCCTCTACTTAGGAAAAAATACATTAAATCTATAAATATGTATAAAATCAGAATCAGGATGTCTACATTGTATTTTTGAACATGCAAGTCTAACAATGCCTAAGTGATATGATGAGAGTCAGCAAAAGCTTACCTTGCAGCTGGAAAAGGTTATATGAACTAGAGCCTGGTTCTGACTGCTTGTAATGTTCTGATCAGCTTCCTCACATCTTCAGCAGGCTGGAATAACCTTTAATTTGGGCTATGAATGGATGGAAAATTCTGGAACAACCAAGAAGAAAAGTTCTGACTTTTAGATGTGGAGGCTGATGGAGAATGTGTTACAGTCTGAAAACAGAAGTTAGGACAACTTCTAAATGTATATCAGAAACTGTATGGATAATTTAGTCAAGAAACACTTGAAGGAAATTGGCGTTTGAATGCAAGAATAAAAAATTAGCAGGTTTTGTATTTGTGTTTGCAGTTTCAGATTCCTGGAATTTTTAGCATGGTTTCAAATCTTTTTCTTTTCAATATCCCGACCCTCTTGCAGTTGCAAATGGATTTCAATTTATAGGCAAAGGTTTAGTAGCTTGGAGAGGTCAATGGTACAACCATCATGCTAGGGCGCTGACTTGTTCTTGAAGCAAGTTAAACAAGTATGGTGGTTAGCAGCTTTTAGCCGTGCCTAAGCTAAATTTGTAAGCATGAATTAAGGAAAAGTAACCTCAGAGGCAAAATCAAGGCATGGGCCAGCATAAACTTTGTAGAAAAGTTTGCTTTCCAAGGACAACCATGGTACTTCTATCTCACACGTGGGGAAATCCTTTGGATAAAAACTGAAAAGTGGTTGTGAGTATTAAATGATGATGAGATTTGTCAAAACAGAATCCTGCAATATGAGATTATGTGTCATAGCTCAATATGGATCAAAAGTTCAACATCAGCGTAACTTAGAATAAACATCCATCTTCTGAGCTTTGAATCTCTTTGCTCCAGCATGTTCTGAGTGATTTCTCAGACTTTCCAGAAAGCTTATAGCACGCTTTGTAAATCCTCTTTGAATTGCTCTTGTAAATTTTGAATGGACCTACATGAAGATTGATCCAGAAGTTCTAACCAAAACCCATTTAGGAAAGGTCCAGAATTTACTGAATGTTTCAGTTTTAATGACGTGCCTTTGAAGATGTATAACTTGAAATTCCAGCATTTCTAGAAGAAGTTCTGTTATGCAATGTTTTATATCTCATAGAGGTCTATAACTCTTGTGTTATAATTTCTTCTAGAATCAACTTGCATCATGGTGGAAATCTGGCCAGAAGTTCTGAATTTATCATATTTCTTAAACACTTAGAAAAATTTCTAAGCATTTAGAATTTTGACCTTTCCAAAGTAATTTTGACTTTTGATTTTCTTGATGAAACAAATTTCATATTCCAACATGTCTTGATGAAATATGATTCTTGAAACTTGATTTTGATCCAGAAGTCAAAGTTTGAATTTTTAGCGCGCAATTGACAATTTTACCCTTGTGCCAATTCCAAATTTAAATTGATGTATCAGTGCTACAAACTTGAGCCATGGAAAACCTTGTGAGAAAATCCTTGAGAAATGAGAGGGAAAATTTTAGGGTATATCATAACCCTTCGTTTTTACCCATTGTCATGTCTTGCAGTTGAACTCTAGTCGGTGCCAGGTCAACATTATACTAGTATTGGTGATAGAAAGCAGTGGCCAAGTCTTCCCATGTATGGATACGAGAACACTCCAGTTGGCAAAACCACTCTAGTTGAGTCCCAACCAAGATTTCTTGAAAGAAGTGGACCCAGAGTTTCTTGTCGGTGGTGTGCGGTTGTATTTTGCGCACATAAGACTTCAGGTGAAGCTTTGGGCAGGAAACCCCGTCAAATTTAACGAAGACTGGTATCTTGAATTTATGGGGAATGACAACCCCAGATATTAAACCCAAATCATCAAAATCCAAACCAGGAATGGCATAAATCTCAAAGGCTTTCAGTCTATCCTCTAGTTGCTTATACTTTTCATCGGCAAGAAGATATTGCTCGTCAAAATAGTCTTCATCATTGGATACTCAATCATTGACACACCCAGCCTGGGTACTCCTTGCTTCTCTAATTTGATTTTCGTTTTCCTCAGACGAATCTTCAACTATCGGTATCCGGCGGATCGGCTCTCTGAATATTTTACCCATGTTGACTATGGCTTTCCTCTTTGATTTCTTTTTGGATGACAACAACATAATCAACTCTTGTTTCCCCTTGGCCAGGGTCAGTAGAGTCTCTTGAAACTGGGAGTTTTGTGCTTGTAGGTCCTTCATTGTTTTCTCGATATCCATCTTACTGAAATAAACAGCAGAAAGATAAGGAAACCTATCGTGGAAAACCTGTTATGTTATGATGCATGAAAAATGTGTATGCAAATGATTTCAAGGATTTATAAGATTTAAATTCGCCTAGACAAAGAATGAACAAACGTCAAATTGCATTAATTAGTTCAAAATGGTTACAACGTTCCTCTTGGGCTTACAAGATAAATTCCTAAGATAAAAAGGTCAAACACATCTTCTTTGGTGCAAGGTAAGCATTCACACTCTGTTCCTCATGAAGTTTCCTTGTAAGTTCCAAAACCCTTTTCTCGCTCGCGTACAATTGAGCTTCGAAGGTATCTCGCTCTTCTTTTAGATGAATCTAACCCTTTTACAAGTCTTCAAGAGAAGTAGGCATGTTGGGATAGAGGACAGTGTACAGGACATCTTCTTCAGCCACAGGCTCCACGATAACAGGTAGGATGGAGGGGTAAGGCATTATGAGCTTTAGAGCATGAGCTTGTACCCGTGTAAGGTAAGGCTCAAGGGGAATAGAATTCTTGCGTCCCAGTGTCCTACTATCCACTTTGTTTACCATCCTCCAAGCTCGCATAAACCTCTGACGGTAGCCTTGATCGTCGCTCTCATAGTCGAACACCACTCCTTGGATGAGCATATCACGAGGACCATCTCTCCGGGCATACCCAAACTATCGCAAAGCTAAGCAAGGGTTGTAAGTGATACCTCCCCTAATGCCAAGCAAAGGGACATTAGGGAATTCCCCACAATAGTCAATGATAGTAATGTTCTCCAAGGATCGAGAACACCAGTAAATATCCGAATGTCTGAGTGACATCAACCTATTGGACCATCTCAAACCTTGCTCTCTCTTCACAACGAATCAGGGGAGGTGTGAAACAAACCATCTAGCCAATAGAGGAGTGCAACACATGAGGGTTCCTCTTTTCCTCATGGTGCGAGAATGGAGAGAATGTAGGATATCTCCCAACAAAGTAGGCACCGGATTGCGAGACATAAAGATTTTGACAACATTTACATCTATAAGTTGGTCAGGGTTTGGAAATAGTACCACCCTATAGACGAGAAGGGCCAAGATTTCTTTAAAAGCTTTTAAATCCAGAGTGTTCCAACAATCTTGAGCTTTCTCAAACAAGAACTTGGCTAGGAACCCTTTGACACCACTTCTTGTTTCCCAATTAGGCGTGACATCAAATTGTTGCAAGTGTAGCGCCTGGGCAATCTCTTCAGAGCCTGGTTCTCTTTCAATACCGTTAAAAGATAGTTGATTGAGAGTAGGAATCCTCAAGAGTTGAGAGAATTCTTCCATAGTAGGTACAAGCTGGTAATCGGGAAAGGTAAAGAAATGGTGCAAAGGGTCGAAGAACTGGAAAAGCACTTTCATCATGTATTCATTAATGCTCGAGGTAACCAAGTTTAGGAGTCGACCATGTCTTTCGGTGAATGAAGAACTCTCAAAAACCCTCGATGCTAACTCTTTGAGTTGAGAAGGAGTTCTTACGAGATTGCCTTGGATAGTATTCCTGCGGGTGGAAGCCATGTTCTACAAAACAGAACAAATATAAATCCCAATAATCCTTGAAATGGTTAGTGCGGAATGCAATGTGTTGTACCCCAAAATTTTCCCTCTCATTATCAAGATTTTCCTCACAAGACTCTTTGGACTCAAGACAAATTTAGGATTTGCTCAACTCAAGACACCATTTTGCACTGATGACCTGAAATTAGGATTTAAGTTTGCACAAGGGTTTTTGGACCTTCAATGCTTCATGTGACTTTCATACACCATCTTGGACCCCTAAGATTTCTCATGGTAAGTTTCAAGCCTTGAATCACATTTTTGCCCAGTCAATTGGACAGTTGACCTAAAAATCAGCTGTATTGGGGAAAAAGTCAACTATGGCCAATTTATAGTCAAACTTCATAATTTTTGATCCACAATAACATTTTAGACTCATATGAACCATTTGATCAAGTTTGGATCACAACTCCTCGAGAAATTTGATCAAATCATCAAAAGGGCAAAATGGTCAAAATTAGGGTTTTGAATGAGAAAGGGCAATTTCTGATTTTTAACCTAGCCAATGACCAATTGGGTTCAAGCATGATCTCAAGGACTCAATAGCATCATCTTGACCTAATCACATAGTTCAAAAGATCTCAAATGCATAGGATTGACAGATGAATTTTGCAGTCAACTGATCAAAAGTCAATTGTACACTAAAAAGTCAAACTTTGACTTTTTGGTCAAAATCAAGTGCCAAAGGTCATAATTCATCAAGATATATCAAAATGTGAAACTTGTTGACCAAGAAACCTAAAATTGCAAATTAGGGTTTTAATTTGAAAATTTTTCATAACTTCGAATTTTTCTAAGTATGGAAATTTTCTTATTTTTTCCCAACTTTTCACCACTTTTTCACCATGATGCAATTGGATTCAAAGAAAACTTACAACATGAAAGTTGTAGTCCTCCATGAAATATACAACTTTGATTCACAAAGTTTTCCCAAAAATGTATGGATCTCAAGTTATGAATTTGTGAATAGGGGTCCATAAACTTTTTAACTTAGTGAAAATTTGCCCTAATTTAGGCAGGTTTTTGACCCAACTTAATGGACATTTTTCACCTAGTTCCAAGAGGTATCTCAAAATGCATTTCAAATATGGATTGTAGAGAATGTTATAAGCTTTCCAAAATGTCAAAGAACTCTCCAAGATCATTTGTAGTTAGGGAGAATCGAAGAGGAGAAAATGGCATTTTGTCACTTTTGTGCAAGCCATTTTCACAATGCACCAAGTTGCAAATCTGATCAAGCATGCTTGTACCTTGCATTACAGGTCCTAAATCCCTTCTAAACTCCATAATTAAATGCAAACTCATGGGATAATGGCTTTATTTTGGCTGTTGGAGCATTGTACAAAGAATAAATCCATTAATGGCATAAAGGGCACATTGCCATTTTCTTAAAGCAAGCTTTTTGCAACTTTACAATTCTTGAGCCATGGACCTGTTCTTTTGTTACAAGGAATGTCCACAGATATCAGGAAATGTTTACCAACCCTTTGCAGCCCTAGAACTAGCAAGTACAGGCCTTTGACATGGTCACTTCAACCTTTCTTCAAAAACAAGAAAAGTGGCCAAAAGTCAAAAACTTGTACAAGCTGATAAAGGGAGGGCTTGGCATCATTCAACATAACTTCACAAACTTATCTCAAGCTAGAACACGAAGGCTTATGCTCTGAAACATTCCAAAACTCAAAAACACAAATTTCTGCCCAAACAGGGCAGCTTCTGCAAAACTCTTGCCAACTCAATATTTGCTCGTGCGTTTTGCCTTGTAACACTTCAAACACCTTCCATACATCACATTCAAACTATCCAAGCCTTTGCACTGCAAATGTGTGCCCTGTTTCAGATATCACCATTTTCAATTTTGAAGGTTGCAACTTGACTTCTACAGGGAGTTTCAAGCATCCTCAAAGCAAGCTAAGCATTGGAATAGCTTGAGGGAACTTCAAGGAAGCTCACACGATCCTCAGGCCTCACTCAAAGTCCCCACATTGCCATATCCAAATCCAGCTGAATGAGGTATTTTTCAAATCTCTATCTATTTATTTAAGCATCCTTAAGCCACGATTTATGAAGCAAAAATGTAGTCTCTAGCATGGTGAAGCTGTACATATGCATAGTTGTCATTTATATTAACTGAGCTAAGAGAATTTGATTGTTGAACATGCTGAAAAAATTAGGTCAGAAATTAGGGCTACTGAAATTCTCCCTGATCTTTTAGAGTTAGTTTACAAATCTTATATCATTGGAATCGTGATAAAAAATTCTACATGTTTTATGTTGCAAGTTTTTTGTTTTTGTGCAAAGAATAGCAAGATACAGGTTTGAAGCAAAAACGCGCGCAGGAGGGAGCTGGAGGACAGGGACGACCTGTCTTGGGCCTTGGCGCGCTTGGGCTTACTATTTTGACTTTTCACACCCCCTGATCCACTATCCACACCCCTTTGCATATTTGTTTTATTTTTCATTTTCTTTTTATATTTTTATATTTATTGTTTTTATTTATTTTCCTGAACATAAAAAAATCTTGAAAAATATTTTCTTTATTTTTTGCATTTTTATTTTATTTTTTATTTTTTATTTTACATAGAAAATGATTTATTAGAATAAATAGAACTTTATTTTCTTAAACAATTGTAAATAATAAATAAATACTATACATTTTATTTTTATTATTTCACACATAAAATAATTATTTTCATACATATTTTGATTTTTAAATATTGACATATAATATTATATATTATTTTCTTATACAAAAAATAGACAAAATAATAATATAGAACATATTTTTCTTTTAATAAAAAAACTAGGGTTTCACCCTTTCAAAAATAACATATTATTTTTCTTATTTTTAGGACTTAAATAATTTTATTTTCTCATACATAAAACAAATACAAGACATTTTTTCATAAATACATTTTATTTGCATATTTAAATATTTGTATATTTAAATATTTGTATATTTATTTATCTTGTACAATAATTCAATTGGGTTGTAATAGTATTTTAGGGTTTTATTTTGTGCAAATATCCCCATTCAAAAACTTGTATCCCCCCTCCCATAATAATTGTTGTAATAGCTTAGTTTACTTTTACGCAATTTATCGCATTATACCATATTTAGTAAAACTAGGGTTTTGCATGATAAGACAAAAATCAAACAAATAGACATGACCTAATCCAAGATAAACAAAAGCATGTAATATGACACACATTGCATACAAGCACTCCTTAGGGTTTCACCCACTTGGTTGCATAAATAAAAATGGCCATGGTATGCATGCAAAGTATCTTGGCAAAACAAAACAAAACAAAAGATCATAGTCCCTCGATGACGCTATCAAAAGGTTGCCTAAAACAAATGATCTTAGTCCCTCAAAATGCTAAAGATACTTGGAAACATTGCTATCATGGTCATACGATGACCCATGCCCGTCCTGTTTAACATCCAAAGATATGGTTGTTTACCCAATCAATGGTAAATCAACAATGTCAAAGGAATAAAAATGTATAGGAAAGACATTTGAGTAGGGTAGATAACTCCTAGTTACTTGCTCTCTTTGCAAACAATCCTTGATATTTTCAAACAAACACACACATTTCAAAACATTTCCAAATAACTTTCAAAATATTGAAACATTTTTCAAAAGACAGACATCTTTGTATACATTCTTACGAACGAGAATCATTACAAAGATTTCTTAAACGATGGCCTCTTTTCTAAATACTTTCAAAACCATACAAAGCACCATTTCAAAAAAATTCAAAAGCAAAGCAAGTGATCTAAACAAGTAACTAAGAGCCCATGGAAAACCATGGATGAAAAGGGTGCTAGCACCTTCCCTTTTCATAATCTACCCCCCGAACTCAAGAAAACATCTCAAAGGTCTTTCCTGTGATTTTTTACCTTTCCTTTTGGATAAAAGAAAAGTCGGTGGCGACTCTTGCTAACCGCGACATTTGCAAACACAAACGCAAAACCTCAAGTCAGTTCTCCCACCGCATCACAGAACTGGCGACTCTGCTGGGGAATATTATAAAAGTGGGGTCACCTTAGGGTTTAGATCACCTTTATTTGCTTACATTTGTTTGACTTGTTTGCTTTACAATTTGGTTCTATTGTTTGGGTTTGAATCCTCCAGCCGGATTTGGGAAACATTCATAGGTAAATAGCAATACGTTGTGGAAACTGTGTGGGGTATACCGACATGACCTAAGCAATAACTATATTAGTGCGACATATTTGTGGGTACCGGTAGCCTTTGAGTCAATCAAAGAGAATACGGGGCCGCTGAGTGATGTCATGAAGCACTAATGAACTTTTAGAACCTTTACTTGACCAACTTGGCCTTTTAGGATGTAGTGAGATGACCGGCTTTGGTGCAGTCCGAAGTTGGTAGATACTCGATACTACACTAATTGAGGTTTGGTTCCTTGGAATATTTCGGTCGCCAGTAAAGAGGCTGAATTGAAACAATGAACAAGGAAACAATCCAGTGATATTGAGCTCCTTAGAACCCGGTTACTATTTCTAGGACAGGTTGAGCCAACTAAACTTCAAGAGGGTACTTACCTATGAAACCCCATGTAAGCCTAAACTAGGAACTTATGTGGTTTTCTTGTACATATATACTTGTGCATAACATCATGGACATCATGAAGCATCATATGCATCCACTAACCATTTCAAGGATTTTTGAGATTCATCTTTGTTCCTGTTTTGTAGGTTATGGATTCACTTCGCAGGAAAACTATCCAAGTCAACATTGTAAGAATTCCTCCACAACTCAAGGAGCTAGCTTTGAGGATTCCTGAGAATTCTCCATTCACCGAGAGACATGGTCGTCTACTCAACTTGGTCACCACCAATACTGAGGAGGATATGATGAAAATTCTCTTCCAGTTCTTTGACCCTTTGCATCATTGCTTTACATTTCCTGAATACCAACTTGTTCCCACTTTGGAGGAAGTTTCTCAACTCTTGAGGATTCCTATTCTCAATCAACTACCCTTCAACGGTACGGAAAGAGATCCAAAGCCAGAAGAGATTGCTCAAGACCTGCACTTACACTCATCTGATGTCATAACACATTGGGAAACTAGAAGTGGTGTCAAAGGCTTCTTGTCAAAGTTTCTGTTTGAGAATGCCCAAATCTGCTGGAATTCCTTGGACTTACAAGCTTTTGAGGAGATTGTAGCTCTTCTCATCTATGGGATGGTCTTGTTCCCTAATCCTGACCAACTCATAGATGTGAGTGCTGTCAAAATCTTCATGGCTCGCAACCCGGTGCCTACATTGCTTGGGGATATCCTCCACTCTTTTCACACTTGTACAATGAGGAAAAGAGGTGTTCTCATGTGTTGCACTCCTCTCCTGGCAAGATGGTTTATTTCTCATCTTCCCCAATCAGTTTTGAAAAATGAGCAAGGCTTGAGGTGGTCACAACGGTTAATGACACTTAACCACTCAGATATCCATTGGTGTTCTCAATCGAAAGAGAATGTTATCATCATTGACCGTTGTGGGGAATTTCCTAATGTCCCTCTACTTGGAATTAGGGGAGGCATTACCTACAACCCCTGCTTGGATCTAAGACAGTTTGGTTATGTCCGAAGGGATGGCACACATGATATGCTGATTCAAGGCTTGGTTTTCGACTTCGACAACGACAATCAAGGACTCCGACAAAGGTTCATCCGAGCTTGGAGGATGCCAAACAAGGTAGACAGTAAGACCTTGGGACACAAGAATTCCATCCCTCTTGAGCCTTACCTTAAATGGGTATGAACCCACGCCCAAAGTCTTATGATGCCTTACCCCTCCATTCTCCCTGTGATTATAGAGCCTGTTATGGAAGGAGAGGTTCCATACACCCTCCTACATCCTGACATGCCAACATCACTCGAAGATTTACAAAGGAGTTGGATACAGCTCAAGGGAGAGCGTGATACTTTCGAAACCCAATTCTACGCAAGCGAGAAGAAGTTTTTGGAACTCACTCGACTACTTCACGAAGAGCAGACTTTCAACATCTACATTGCACCAAAGAGGATGCGCAACGTCTTTTTACCTTAGAATTTTGTATTATTTTTCCCAAGGGGCATTGATGTACTAACAATTCTATCTTATTAATATGACGTGTGTTTCTTTTTTGTTTAAAACAAATTTGAATTTCTGAATCCTTGAAAGCATTACATGAATACATATCATTCATCATATGCATAAACAGGTCTTCACACCAAGTTTCCTCATCTCTCTGCTGTTTATTTCAGCAAGATGGATATTGAACAAACGGTCAAAGATTTGCAAGCTCAGAATTCACAATTTCAACAGCTACTCTTGACCTTGGCCAAGGGGCGGGAGGAGCTCAAGACTCTGCTAGAGATGGATAATGAGAAAAAGAAGAAGAAGCGAGTCGGTGTGGTTATCATGGGCAGAAGGTTTGAAGGATAAGCCAGACGGACCTTGGAATTCCCATCAACATCTGAAGAGGGGGAAGGAAAAGGTAAAGGAACGACAGTGCCATCAGATTCTGAAGCAGAAGAAGAGGAAGATGAGGATTACTCCGAACAACAATACCCTCCGGCCGATGACAAATACAAAAACTTAGAAGAACGTCTAGCTACTATGGAGATACAGAGAGTACCGGGGCTGGATTTTGAGGAGTTAGGGTTGGTTTCTGGAATTGTAATCCCTCCTAAATTTAAGGTGCCGCTGTTTGCCAAGTATGATGGGGTGTCTTGTCCCAAAATGCACCTCAGATCCTATGTTAGGAAGATTCAACCATATTCTTCTGACAAAGACCTGTGCGTCCACTTTTTCCAGGACAGTCTATCAGGAACGCAGCTTGATTGGTTCTACCAGTTAGAGAGGTCTGATGTCCATAATTGGCAAGACTTGGCAGCCGCCTTCTATAAACAGTATCAATATAACTCCGACTTGGCGCCAACCCATACTCAGCTACAGATTATGGATATGGCTACCAATGAGGGCTTCAAGGACTACGCCCAAAAGTCGAGGGATTTAGCCGGAAGGGTGCAACCACCTTTATCTGAAAGAGAGCTAGTGGACATGTTCTTGGGAACCCTATCAGGTCCTTTCTTTAATCACCTGATTGGGAGCTCCTCTGCAGGGTTTACCGAATTGATTTTAACTGGAGAAAGAGTGGAAGTCGGTATAAGAAATGGGAAAATTCAGAAGGACGCGTCTGCCTCAACTGCTGCAAAAAAGCCCTTCACGGGAAGAAAGGAAGTGTCTGTTGTCTATGCACAGAGAAATCAGGGAAGAACCGAACGACGACCAACAGTGGGGGTCGTTATGAATCAGAAGTCTGCATCAGACCAGCTAAGAAACAGCCAGCCGAGAAATAACCAGCAAAGGGTGGAAAGGCCTGTACGGCAATTCACCAAGATAAACATGACTCCTGCTCAAGTTCTACAACATCTCTTGAAGTTGAATCTGGCCATGCTAAAAGAGGCCCCTAAAAATCCCAATACTGCATCTCCACATTACCATCCGAATGCCAGGTGCGCTTACCATTCAGAAAGTCCAGGGCATGACACCAACAACTGTTGGGCCCTGAAGAACAAGATTCAAGATCTGATCGATGCAAAGGAAGTTGAATTTGAAGCTCCTGAAAAACCAAATGTTATCTCCGCTCCAATGCCTAGGCATGGACATAATGCCAACGCTATTGAAGAAGATCTATTTGTTTCTACGGTGGATGAACTGTTAACTCCTCTCCTAACCATCAAGTTGAATTTGTTAAAAGCTGGCGTCTCCCCAGGTTGTGACAAAGATTGCCATGTTTGTCTGTCCTCATATTTTGACTGTCCTCTGTTGAAGAAAGGAATCCAACAATTGATTGATAACAAGGAAATTTTGTTTGAGAAAGCTCCCATTTCACCCATTCCAGTTCCAGAAGTTTCAATAATAACCATATACACTAATCCTTCCAGGGTTCCTAAAAAACCCGTTAGGATTACATCTGTTCCTATGACTACTCCGTTGAAGATAACAATGCCCGGGCCAGCCCCATACAAATTCGATAAAATGGTACCATGGAATTATGGTGGAGAAATCTACTACCATGGTGTCAAACAGATTGAACAGACTGTTGAAGAAGAAAGCTCCGAAGAGGATAATCCCGACATCAATAACATTGCCGGAACAAGCAAGGTTACCTGTAGTGGAATAATCTTTTCTCCAGAGATTGCTCCTCCAACAACAGTCTTTGGACCCGTGGCCATTCCGAAGATAACATCCGCACTAGTAATTGTACCTACAAGTGTACCCGTTGACAAAAACAATACAATTCCTATCCTTGTTTCTGCTGCTGAGAATAAAGGAAAGAATGTTCAAGAGAAGCCTGTCTTGACAAAGGCTCAATCACTAGTCATTCCTGAAATATCCAAGAGGGAGATGGAAGAAATCCTGAGGATCATTAAGAAAAGTGATTATGATGTGGTCGAACAACTGGGGCAGACCCCCTCCAAAATCTCTATGTTAGCCCTGCTATTGTGCTCTGAGGAACATTCTAAGGATTTGGTCAAGTTTCTGAAGACAACACACGTGCCGCAAGAGACTTCGGCTGATCAATTCCAAGAGTGTGTGGCCAGTTTAATAGCTGACAATGGCCTGGGTTTCTCCGATGCTGAGTTGACACCCCGAGGGAGAAAACATAATGATGCACTACATGTCTCAGTGGAGTGCATAGGAACAACCCTAGCTCATGTTTTGGTCGATATCGGATCCTCTCTGAACGTCTTGCCGAAGAAAGCCTTGGATAGACTGGATTGTGAGGGGCTGACTCTGAAACCCAGCTGTTGTACCCCAAAATTTGCCCTCCCATATTTCTCAAAACATTTCAAGAAAATTCACAAGTCCAACCTGGCGCGTCATATTCAGGTATTCTTTTGCCAAGATATCTCTGATAACATATTCTCAAATTCAGGTTCGGCTCAAGAGTCAATTCTTTAAAGAAGGTATCCGAATGTGTGAGTTTTCTTGAAGAAATATAGTGAAAAAGTGTGCTGAAAGTGCAGTTTTTACGCGCTAAAAAATTCATAACTTGAAGATCGTGACTCGTTTTGAACCCGTTCCGGTGGCCAAAATTCCGTCTTGACATTATCTATGTTTTCATCTCTCACGGATGGAAGCCAATTTCGATCAGAAGGTCTTCAAAAATGTGGATTTATCAAGTATTTTCGCACAGAAAATTTGTGACAGAAGTTTATTTGCGTCATGTTCAAAAAATCATAACTTGGTCGATTTTCATCGTATCGAGCTGGTTCCGGTGCCAAAATTTCACAAATTGAGTTGGCTACATTTTCACAGAAGGTATTGAGTTCAAACGGTATTCAAAAGGCCTTCGTTTTTTGCTCAGAGTGCGTGACACGCTGAAAATCCTGAATGCTGAATATTATTTCATCTGGGCCGAAACTTCGAAAATTCATAACTCGGTCAATTTTTATCGGATTGGGCTCATATTTTTACACAAGGTCCCTGACTCGTAGATCTACAACTTTGCTTCAAAAGTCGAGACCGGATTATGCTCCGATCAATACCAGTTTTTTATTGAAGAACGTGTCAGAGTCGACACTGAAGCCCAAAATAAGTTTGTCTGAGCTGAAACTTCAAAAATTCATAACTAATTCACCGTTTATCCGATTGAGTCGATTTTTGGACAGGAGTTAGTTCTCGATGCCGGCTACATTTTGTTTTCACATTTCAACTTCAAAAAATGCACTTAAGTCCCTGCGATTTAGCCTGGAAAGTGACGAATTCAAGTGAATATTGGAGGCCCAATTGCACATTCAAAGCCCATTTGCTTTACCCTAATTTCCATTATATAATCACCTTCTTTTCACACAAACCAAGAGAAGAGAAAAAGAGAGAAAAAACCTTGCCACAACACTGTTGGAATATCAAACTCTTTCAAGAACCCTAAAACCTTGAAATCCTTATTACAAATCCCTCTCTCACTACAAACAAAGTCATCTCAGTTACAAACCAACATCTTATTACTTCTTCAGTAAGGGTAAGGCTGGCTTGATCTCCATGATCCAAAGGACATAAAAGCATTCATGTCACTACTTTTCCAGTAAGAGTAAGGTTGATTTGATCTCCATGATCAAAAGGGTATAATCATTCATACATGACATATTGTGCCTAAACATTAAATTTCTTCATATATTGGCTTTATTTGCATTTTATGATTTTATTTAATGTGTTCGTGAGATTCAACACTGCAGATTTAGACAGGATCCCATGCAGGTTCATTAAGGAACGTTGAAGCCAAAAGCCAAATGGCCAAAAGCCAAAAGCCAAATGGCCAAAAGCCAAAAGCTAAATGGCCACAGTAGAAAAACATATGCATGACACCAATACATGGCGAGACAGACATCCTGAGAAGATTAAGGAACGTTGAGGCCAAAACGCAAATGGCCAAAAGCCAAAAGCCAAATGGCCAAAGTAGAACAACTTATGCATGATGAGGCCAGAACACAAATGGCCAAACCACTCCAATTCACCTCCAAAAAGGGGACAGAAACCCCCCAAGGTATTGTATTTTCTTTCTTTTCCTTATTTTATTTATTTCAATTATTTCTTTTTTTAATTAATTCCTTTAATTTAACTTATTTTCATAAAATATAAAAAATAGTAAAAAACAGAAAAGACATAAAAATCAAAATATATTTATTTAATTAATATTTTTTGTAAATAAATTTCACTAATAATTAATTATTTATTTTTATAAATCAAAATTGCATGTAAATAATTAGATTAATTTTAGGTTTAATTTTAACATGTTTTTCTTAATAAATAAAAAAAATTAGAATTAGGGTTAATATTTTAATTTCATTTAATCTTTCTCATAAAAATACATAAAAAACATAAATACCAAAAACTCAAAAAAAAATAATAATTTCTTTTTTCTCTTTAATTTCATTAGTTTAATCATTTAATTTAATTTCATTAAAAAGGGTCCAACGCCCTCGCTTCCAATTTTAATTCCAATTCGCGCATTTTATTTTATTTCTTGTAAATATTAATGTAATTCTCCCAAAGCCTTGTAAACTCGGACATTTTATTTCTCGCACTTTATTTACTTTCTGTCAAATCGGGTCCTGGATTTTAATTTGGCGATGTGGACCCGCGCCTTTGTAATAGTTTAGAACTTTCAATTTCCGCATCTTTTTTAACTGTTAAATAAATGCATGCAAGAATGAATGACAAAAAAATAAAAACAAACACATAGATCACCCATAACCTGACAAGACAAAAATAAATGAATCTGACACACAAATCACACACCACCCCTAGGGTACGCCTCACTGTTGCCTTGCCTCGAAAGGTGATCGTCGAGTAGAGGATGTCTTAGTAAGTCCTCATGATCCGGGAACCTGGCATGAGGGTAGCTTCTAAGGTGTCTTCCCATTGCTCTGGTGATCACCATGTCCCGAACCTCGAATTGACCCGAACACCTCCAACGGTGGTGCTACCTACCTCTCAATGGTGGGATGGCACTACTTTAAAGGACATTTACACAGACGAATTCCTTAGGGTAGGTAGGTTCTCGTAGATACTTGCTCTAATTTCAAAACAAATTCAAAAATACTTTTCACACCGACACATTTTCAAAAAGCTTTCGAAAGCAACTTTTCAAACACTCTTGAGGACTGATACAAGAGTCGAACTGAAATTTTCAAAGAAACTTTTTAAAACCCACAGTTGAAAAGCAAACAAACCATTTTTGAAAACACAAGTGAGCAAGTATCTAAGAGCCCATGGATAACCATGGATAGAAAGGGTGCTAACACCTTCCCTTTCTATAATCTACCTCCCGAACCGAGAGCAATCTCTTTAAGGAATTTTTCTGTGCTTTTGTCATTTCCATTTGGAGAAAATAAAAGACGGTGGCGACTCTTGCTTCCGCGACATTTCGCGAACCAGCGTTAAACAGTCAGTTCCAGATCCACCGATCACAGAACTGTCGACTCTGCTGGGGATAAACTTTTAAAGTGAGGTGTACCTTAGGATTAAGATCACTGTGTTTTCAATTGTCTTCTTTGCTTGCTTTATTATTGTGGGTTGCTTGGGAGTTCTATAGATCCTAAACCCGGATCTGGGGATACCTTCTTAGAAAGTAGCAACAAGGCTGTGAGGGAACTGTGCGGGGTATACCGACATGGTTGAAACAGTCTGCTACGTTGATGTGGCACTTTGGTGTGTACCGGTAACCCTTGAGTTCAGTCAAGGAGAGTACGGGGCCTCCGCGTGGTGTCATGAAGCATCAACAGACCTTAGGAACCTTAATTGAACTATCTTGGCCTCTTTAGGGTAGTGAGATAACTGACTTTGGTGCAGTCCGAGGTTGGTTGATACTCGATACTACACTCAATTGAGGGTTGCTTTCCTGGAATATTTCGGTCGCCAGTTCAGTGGCTAAATCGAAACGATGAACAATGAAAGCAATCCCGTGATATTGGGACCCTTAGAACCCGGTTACTTCTAATAGGACAGGTTGAGCCCACCAACTTCAAGAGGGTAACACCCAGACCTCATGCAGGCCTAAACTCTAAGGGCTTCTCTTGTGTGACTTGTGTGCCTTCCAACTTGACTACTTGCATGCTTGTTATCTGACACTTGAGTTTCTTGCAGGTTTTGTTTATAGTCCTTAATAGGGACTCATAACAGGGTATACTAAGTTTCTTACAGGTTTTGGTTTGTAGTCCTTAATTAGGACTCATAACAGGGTTTACCGAGTTTCTTGCAGGTTTTGTTTATAGTCCTTAATTAGGGCTTATAACAGAATGTACTGAGTTTCTTGCAGACTAGTTTTTTGCAGGTTTTGTTCATGTCCTTAATTGGGACTCATAACAGGGTTTACTCACATTACCCCATGCATACCATAACATCATACCATTGCATACATCCTAACTCATTTCAAGGATCTCAAGGGCTTGTGATGCAGGTCATGGTGAATCAAACATCTAGCAAGGGGCAAAGAGGATTTATTTTCCTTTAGCCAAAGTTGTCAGAGGCTATGACCCACTTGATATGGTGAGCTTTGACTCCTGAAGAAGGTTCCCCTAGCCAAGGCTGTTTGGAAAGCAAAATAAGGTTGACGACTTGAGTCAGGGGCTATGACCCACTGGATATGGTGAGCCTTTGACCCTTTGAAGAAGGACTCTCAACAACATGCAGTTCCTTCAATCAAACTACCGGACCCGAGTTCTAACAAATTTTCTTGTTTACCCCGCGGGATCCTTGAAAACATTGCATGCATGTCATACACATCATTACATAACAAGTATCTTTGTTGCAGGTCACTTACCTTTCTCGCTGTTTATTTCAGCAATGGCCTTCCAACCAGATAACCAGGACTGTCTTGCTCAAGAGACTCGGTTCGGGGAAATCCTCCTGAATCTATCCAAGGGGCAGGAGGAGCTAAGGACACTTCTCATGGAGACCTTTGTTAGAAACAGTGCTGAGGGTGAAAGGCTGAAACACCTACAAGCTGAGGTGGATGCATTGAAAGCCCAGATGCTGGGGCAGGTGACTGCTATTCAAGGGTTAGCTCAAAGACAAGACGAGCTCTGGTTTCTCGTCAACCAACTGCTTCAGGGTAACCAGCTGGGGCAAAAGTCTAAGGGTAAAAAGCCAGTCATCGTTCGACCACCTTTGAGACAAAGAGGCAAGGAGAGAGCTCCCCAAACGGCTCCAGTGTCACAAATTCAACATCGCAACCAACAAAAGAGCGAGAGGAAGCAGTTCACTCGGCTCAGCATGACCTTATCCCAGATATTGCCACAGTTGCTGGAGACCAAGCTGGTAACTCTAAAAGAGGCTCCGAAGTTTCAAAATACAACGTCACCAAAGTATAACCCCAACGTACGCTGCGCTTATCATTCTGATAGCCCGGGGCA
Organism: Vicia faba; assembly: GCA_948472305.1. Classification (NCBI taxonomy): domain Eukaryota; kingdom Viridiplantae; phylum Streptophyta; class Magnoliopsida; order Fabales; family Fabaceae; genus Vicia; species Vicia faba. The sequence continues at coordinate 67,269,004 of OX451740.1, forward strand.
CGATACAAATGAATGTTGGGCCCTGAAGAACAAGATCCAGGACCTGATTGATGAAGGGGCATTAGAGTTCACACAAGATGGTCAGGCTGAATTTTTCTACCATCCCTCCAAGGCTCACCTTTTGAAGTGACAAGCTCTGAGACTAGGAAACTTTTGTTCATTCGAATGTTCAATTTGTGTTGTGCTTTGATTGTTCAAACATTTATTCATGTTAAACATTGTTATTCCATTAATGCATCGCATATGTCTGTTTTGAAGCAATATATTCATATTCACTATACGCAAATTATCTTCATATTTTTTCTGATGTCAACTCTTAATTAATAATTCTAAGCCTCTTGAGGGAGGATGACAAAAACGATACCATAATCTACAGTATGCTTTCGAACAGACCCCGCTGATGAGGTACAGGCATTGTTTCAATCCCTAAACACTGGAGTTATAAGGATGATAATCCCTCGTCAACCCCTCTGAGCCAAAGAAGTAGGAGTTTTATTTTCGAAAATCAGAACCCTTAATCATAACCTGGGGCAGGGTAGTTCTCTCAGTTGATCCAAGTGCATGACGAATGGAACCAAAGAGATCTTTACAAAACGAAAGACAGTGATGGTTCAGAATAATCAATAAAGAAAGGCAGTCATTATCTCAAAAAATAAAACACCCAATAAGTCAAAACCCATGAAGGAGACTTATAAAACTGGGGCATCCCGCTGACTGTAAATTCCAAAAAAGGAAACAGTTCAGGCAAAAAAAAAGAAAGGGATAACAAAATCAAAAAGAAAGAGGTCTTATAAACCCTCAACAAAAAGGAATGACTGCCTATTCAAAATAAGTCATCAACATCCGAACCATCACTGGAACATCAAAGCAAAAACTCAAATAAGGTCTAACGCACGATCAGCTGAGTTTAGGATTGAAGAACATCATGAAGAGCGGGTGGGTACAGATGATTTGAGCCTTTATCCTTTGTTTCTTAAACCGTGAACCAGGCCACGTTATAACCCTCAAAAGTCCTAGCTGAAGCATGGGTTAGTTCGAAAGCATACTGTTACGAAAGGTATCCTGACTCCTTAAGGCCTACGGTAAATACGGAGTTGACATCACGTTTTACAAACATTCACTTGTTTTATGAAAAAGAATGCATTTTCAAAATCTTCAAGACAGACATAAGCTTTGCATTTTTAACATAACTTTGTTTGCATATGAACATTTGTTTGAGCAGCAGAGAAATTCGCACGATGAATACCTAGTGAACAAAAGCATTTCCAATCAAGGGGCATGGCATGACTATTGTCTATTATCTGGGGCAATTCAGTCAAGATTCGGAGAATCTTTCAAAATGCCAAGATAGCCTGGGGCAAATCTCCGCCTGAGTCACTTGGGGCATTCCAACAACGAATCTCCGCCTGAGTGTGGACATAGTCGAAAAGATACTACGCACAAAAAAAAAAAAAAAAAAAAGACCCGCTATGCTGACATGCCTAGGCAAAAATTAGGGCTTCCCGGCGAACCAAAAGGGTTCGGGCAAAATGAAGGGATGAAATGAAAAAAATCTGAACACCCGGCAAGTCGAAAACCTGAAAAGGCGGCTTGGGCAAAAATGGGTATCCCGGTGAGCTGAAAACCCGAAAGGGCGGTCCAGGCAAAAGTTAGGGATCAAAAGCGTACGACTATGTTCCGGCATCTTGTCACTGGCCTATCAGAAGAAGAGTTTGGCCATCAACAACTATCAAGCACCTCCACAGGTCATCCTCCCCCACCTCAGAAACAGGGGCAATAAAGAGCCGTCTAAGCAATCTAATTGTTTTATCCACTAAGGTACCAAGGTAGGTTCAGCTGAAGAACATAACCAGTATACCTCAATTCCCCAGAGAGTGAGCCATCCAGTCAGTACACTCTCTCCAAGCAGAGTTATCAAATCTCAAAGAAGTTGAGTATCCTCCAATAGATCTCAACATTCCCCAGCGGCATATATACATATTCTTGCCAAGCATCCCCGGAAGTCTTGGTCTAAAGATTGTTCCCCGGCGGTATATCAACATCCAAAGGAATCACTTCCCCTACAGTTCAAAACTTCCCCAGAAGAGTCCAATCCAGTTTCCCCAGGAAAGTTGGAATTTATCTCCCCAGGCAGTAAGCTTATCCCCAGTAAATTCTGGAAGCTTATCCTCGCAGAGCACGAACGCGTCACCCGGCTTTATTCAAAGAGTTATTTCCTTAACAGGATATAACTGGGTTATCCTCAGCCAAAAGCCACGGAAAGATCGTCGTCAACGCAGTTCGTTCTTATCCCCAGCGAAGTCTGTCAACACTTCCAACGCAACAAAGATATCCCCAGCAAGTTATTATCAACTCAGCAAAGTATCTCTCTCCCCACGGAGTATTGCTCCCCAGCATGGTCGCTAGAGTATTTTTTCTCCCCGCAGAATCTTCCATTCGCCAAGTTTATTCCCCAACGGAGTCATCTTCTCCTACCGGTATTCTTGCAGTTATTATCCCCAGCAGAAGCAAGCTTATTCTCCAACATCATCCCAGGATATGGCTTCCCGGCACCCGTCAAGGATTTACTTTCTTAGACGAAAAACACATTCATGAAACATCGCATACATCATTATAGCATGCATAGACGCATCATATCATACAAATCTCATTTATGTTGAGAACATCATTACTTGGTCCATGTCATGCATTGCATATAACTGACCTTTACCTTTCAGGAATGATTCAGCTAAATTCTCAATCATATTTCAAGACCTAGACCGGTTCAGTTAATCGACTCCAAAGATTTCTTATCCAGTCCAAGGCCTTCTCTAGTCCAGCTAAATCGACTCCCAACTGATTTTTCTGATGAAGACTCAGTAGAAGTTATCAGGTTTTTCTTTGAGATTATAATTTCCTATGGTTCCCTCCCCGACGGTGCGTGAGGTGATAATTCCATTTCAGATTATAATTGCCTATGGTTCCCTCCCCGACGGTGCGTGAGGTGATAATTCCTTTTTAGGTTATAATTTCCTATTGGTTCTCTCCCCGACGGTGCGTGAGATGTAATTCCTTTTTAGGTTATAATTTCCTATGGTTCTCTCCCCGACGGTGCGTGAGATGTAATTCCTTTTGAGATTATAATTTCCTATGGTTCCCTCCCCGACGGTGCGTGAGGTGATAATTCCTTTTTAGGTTATAATTTCCTATGGTTCTCTCCCCGACGGTGCGTGAGATGTAATTCCTTTTTAGGTTATAATTTCCTATGGTTCTCTCCCCGACGGTGCGTGAGATGTAATTCCCTTTCAGGTTATAATTTCCTATGGTTCTCTCCCCGACGGTGCGTGAGATGTAATTCCCTTTCAGGTTATAATTTCCTATGGTTCTCTCCCCGACGGTGCGTGAGATGTAATTCCCTTTCAGGTTATAATTTCCTATGGTTCTCTCCCCGACGGTGCGTGAGATGTAATTCCCTTTCAGGTTATAATTTCCTATGGTTCTCTCCCCGACGGTGCGTGATATGTAATTCCCTTTCAGGTTATAATTTCCTATGGTTCTCTCCCCGACGGTGCGTGAGATGTAATTCCCTTTCAGGTTATAATTTCCTATGGTTCTCTCCCCGACGGTGCGTGAGATGTAATTCCCTTTCAGGTTATAATTTCCTATGGTTCTATCCCCGACGGTGCGTGAGATGTAATCCCCTTTCAGATTATAATGGTTCTATCCCCGACGGTGCGTGAGATGTAATCCCCTTTCAGATTATAATTGCCTATTGGTTCTCTTCCCGATCCTGCGGAGGTGGTAATCCCAAGATTTTCTCAACGAGCGTTGTTGAAGTTAAAGTCACCCAAGGTTCTCTCAGCGTTCCTGTTGAGGTAGTAACCATCCCTGGTTCATTCATCACCTTTTGAAGATCCAGACTAGGCTCCTGTAACCAGTCAGGACATATCTATACAAAGCATCTGAAGACCAGTTCCTGCAACATGTCAGGTATCGTTTTTTCTTTTGCAGGTACGCAGGTCCTCGCTAAGGAATCTCTTACGCGATCAACATCCAGATGGCATCTATAAGCCCATCCATGCATCCATTCATCCATCATCTCTTAGCATGGCATCTATAAGCCCATCATCCTATCCATCAATCTCTAAATGGCATCTATAAGCCCATTCCACCATCACACTACTATGTGAGCGCAAATTTCTGGGCACTCTAATGTTCAATCATCTTCCACCTTCGAATTACGAAAGGCACGTCAGCCAATCTGCATCCTCAGGTCTAAGAAGATTGAACAGGGGCAACTGTTGTACCCCAAAATTTGCCCTCCCATATTTCTCAAAACATTTCAAGAAAATTCACAAGTCCAACCTGGCGCGTCATATTCAGGTATTCTTTTGCCAAGATATCTCTGATAACATATTCTCAAATTCAGGTTCGGCTCAAGAGTCAATTCTTTAAAGAAGGTATCCGAATGTGTGAGTTTTCTTGAAGAAATATAGTGAAAAAGTGTGCTGAAAGTGCAGTTTTTACGCGCTAAAAAATTCATAACTTGAAGATCGTGACTCGTTTTGAACCTGTTCCGGTGGCCAAAATTCCGTCTTGACATTATCTACGTTTTCATCTCTCACGGCTGGAAGCCAATTTCGATCAGAAGGTCTTCAAAAATGTGGATTTATCAAGTATTTTCGCACAGAAAATTTGTGACAGAAGTTTATTTGCGTCATGTTCAAAAAATCATAACTTGGTCGATTTTCATCGTATCGAGCTGGTTCCGGTGCCAAAATTTCACAAATTGAGTTGGCTACATTTTCACATAAGGTATTGAGTTCAAACGGTATTCAAAAGGCCTTCGTTTTTTGCTCAGAGTGCGTGACACGCTGAAAATCCTGAATGCTGAATATTATTTCATCTGGGCCGAAACTTCGAAAATTCATAACTCGGTCAATTTTTATCGGATTGGGCTCATATTTTTACACAAGGTCCCTGACTCGTAGATCTACAACTTTGCTTCAAAAGTCGAGACCGGATTATGCTCCGATCAATACCAGTTTTTTATTGAAGAACGTGTCAGAGTCGACACTGAAGCCCAAAATAAGTTTGTCTGAGCTGAAACTTCAAAAATTCATAACTAATTCACCGTTTATCCGATTGAGTCGATTTTTGGACAGGAGTTAGTTCTCGATGCCGGCTACATTTTGTTTTCACATTTCAACTTCAAAAAATGCACTTAAGTCCCTGCGATTTAGCCTGGAAAGTGACGAATTCAAGTGAATATTGGAGGCCCAATTGCACATTCAAAGCCCATTTGCTTTACCCTAATTTCCATTATATAATCACCTTCTTTTCACACAAACCAAGAGAAGAGAAAAAGAGAGAAAAAACCTTGCCACAACACTGTTGGAATATCAAACTCTTTCAAGAACCCTAAAACCTTGAAATCCTTATTACAAATCCCTCTCTCACTACAAACAAAGTCATCTCAGTTACAAACCAACATCTTATTACTTCTTCAGTAAGGGTAAGGCTGGCTTGATCTCCATGATCCAAAGGGCATAAAAGCATTCATGTCACTACTTTTCCAGTAAGAGTAAGGTTGATTTGATCTCCATGATCAAAAGGGTATAATCATTCATACATGACATATTGTGCCTAAACATTAAATTTCTTCATATATTGGCTTTATTTGCATTTTATGATTTTATTTAATGTGTTCGTGAGATTCAACACTGCAGATTTAGACAGGATCCCATGCAGGTTCATTAAGGAACGTTGAAGCCAAAAGCCAAATGGCCAAAAGCCAAAAGCCAAATGGCCAAAAGCCAAAAGCTAAATGGCCACAGTAGAAAAACATATACATGACACCAATACATGGCGAGACAGACATCCTGAGAAGATTAAGGAACGTTGAGGCCAAAACGCAAATGGCCAAAAGCCAAAAGCCAAATGGCCAAAGTAGAACAACTTATGCATGATGAGGCCAGAACACAAATGGCCAAACCACTCCAATTCACCTCCAAAAAGGGGACAGAAACCCCCCAAGGTATTGTATTTTCTTTCTTTTCCTTATTTTATTTATTTCAATTATTTCTTTTTTTAATTAATTCCTTTAATTTAACTTATTTTCATAAAATATAAAAAATAGTAAAAAACAGAAAAGTCATAAAAATCAAAATATATTTATTTAATTAATATTTTTTGTAAATAAATTTCACTAATAATTAATTATTTATTTTTATAAATCAAAATTGCATGTAAATAATTAGATTAATTTTAGGTTTAATTTTAACATGTTTTTCTTAATAAATAAAAAAAATTAGAATTAGGGTTAATATTTTAATTTCATTTAATCTTTCTCATAAAAATACATAAAAAACATAAATACCAAAAACTCAAAAAAAAATAATAATTTCTTTTTTCTCTTTAATTTCATTAGTTTAATCATTTAATTTAATTTCATTAAAAAGGGTCCAACGCCCTCGCTTCCAATTTTAATTCCAATTCGCGCATTTTATTTTATTTCTTGTAAATATTAATGTAATTCTCCCAAAGCCTTGTAAACTCGGACATTTTATTTCTCGCACTTTATTTACTTTCTGTCAAATCGGGTCCTGGATTTTAATTTGGCGATGTGGACCCGCGCCTTTGTAATAGTTTAGAACTTTCAATTTCCGCATCTTTTTTAACTGTTAAATAAATGCATGCAAGAATGAATGACAAAAAAATAAAAACAAACACATAGATCACCCATAACCTGACAAGACAAAAATAAATGAATCTGACACACAAATCACACACCACCCCTAGGGTACGCCTCACTGTTGCCTTGCCTCGAAAGGTGATCGTCGAGTAGAGGATGTCTTAGTAAGTCCTCATGATCCGGGAACCTGGCATGAGGGTAGCTTCTAAGGTGTCTTCCCATTGCTCTGGTGATCACCATGTCCCGAACCTCGAATTGACCCGAACACCTCCAACGGTGGTGCTACCTACCTCTCAATGGTGGGATGGCACTACTTTAAAGGACATTTACACAGACGAATTCCTTAGGGTAGGTAGGTTCTCGTAGATACTTGCTCTAATTTCAAAACAAATTCAAAAATACTTTTCACACCGACACATTTTCAAAAAGCTTTCGAAAGCAACTTTTCAAACACTCTTGAGGACTGATACAAGAGTCGAACTGAAATTTTCAAAGAAACTTTTTAAAACCCACAGTTGAAAAGCAAACAAACCATTTTTGAAAACACAAGTGAGCAAGTATCTAAGAGCCCATGGATAACCATGGATAGAAAGGGTGCTAACACCTTCCCTTTCTATAATCTACCTCCCGAACCGAGAGCAATCTCTTTAAGGAATTTTTCTGTGCTTTTGTCCTTTCCATTTGGAGAAAATAAAAGACGGTGGCGACTCTTGCTTCCGTGACATTTCGCGAACCAGCGTTAAACAGTCAGTTCCAGATCCACCGATCACACCAGCAATATAGTGGTGCGAGCTTTTGATGGATCTAAGAGGATGGTCCATGGGGAGGTGGACATCCTGATCAAGGTGGGTACCCAGACGTTCAATTCAACATTCTATGTGATGGACATCCGTCCTTATTACTCTTGCCTGTTGGGACGCCCCTGGATCCACAATGCCGGTGTCGTCACCTCCACCTTGCATCATATGCTCAAGTACCCCGTCCAAGGGAAGATTATAACTGTCCATGGTGAAGAGGAATATATGATTAGTCATCTGAATTCCTTTCGTTATGTGGAGTTAGATGGAGAATTCATAGAGACCCCTTTCCAACATTTTGAAGAAGTCTCTCAGGAAATAGCAGCGACCAAGGCGGTATCCTCAACTCCTGTGATCACAAGACCTGTACCTCGAATGTCTTCTCTAAAGGATGCAAGGGCAGTGGTGGAAGAAGACGGATCCACCATCTGGGGGCAGCTTCCAAACTTTTCTTTCAAATCAGACAAGTTTGGCCTAGGGTTTACTTCGACTGCTCAGAAGGCTGTGTGTCGCTCCCGTGCCGGAGGGTCACCTGTGAAGATCAGCCACCGAGGGGTTAATGCACTAGAGGACAGTGAAGAAGAGGGCAGCCTGGAAGACTGGATATTTCCTACTGTCGGCGGAGGACTGTGCAACTGGGAAGCAAAAGACTTTGTTCCGATTACTTTCATACCGCAGTAATTTATCTTTTCCATTTCTGTTGGATCTGTAATAATTTACAAACAATTCATACTTTTTCAACCTTGTGTCTTACCCGAGGCACAACGGTCCATTTGTAAGGGTTTTTATCTTCGTTTCATATGTCATTTCAATGAATCATGGACGCTTTTCATATTTAAACCTTTTGTGCTCATTGTCTTTCTTTTACATTTTGTTTTCTTAAGATGGCTATCCCTTACACACACCCACACTCACAAATGCAGGTACCATTCCATTCCGGAACCCATGGGTAACGATACTGCTATAGCCTTCAGTGACTCTGAAGATCTGATCTACCAAGCCGAATACGAAGGTGAGGAAGATTGTGAGGTGCCAGGGGAATTGTCCAGACTACTACAACAAGAGGAAAGAGCTATTCTGCCTCATGAGGAGCAGTTGGATACAATCAACTTGGGTACTGAGGATGATAAAAAGGAAATCAAGATAGGTGCCAATCTAGAGCCGAGTGTCAAGGAGCACCTAATTCAGTTATTGCATGATTATGTTGAGATCTTTGCCTGGTCATACGAAGACATGTCGGGACTCGATACAGACATTGTGGTACACCGTCTACCCACCAGAGAAGACTGTCCACCAGTGAAACAAAAGGTCCGCCGCATGAGACCTGACATGTCAGAAAAGATCAAAGCATAAGTTATGAAGGAGTTCAATGCTGGATTTCTGGTTGTTACTTCCTATCCATAATGGGTTACTAACATTGTGCCCGTGCCTAAGAAGGACGGAAAAGTGAGAATATGCATGGATTATAGAGATTTAAACAGGGCCAGCCCTAAAGATGACTTTCCACTTCCGCACATCGACATCCTGGTTGACAACACAACTCAACACAAAGTATTTTCTTTCATGGACGGATTCTCAGGCTATAACCAGATCAAAATGGCACCTGAGGACATGGAGAAAACTACATTTGTCACACAGTGGGGTATGTTCTGCTACAAAGTGATGCCATTCGGATTGAAGAATGTCGGGGCAACCTATCAACGCGCCATGGTAGCTTTGTTTCGTGATATGATACATCATGAGATAGAGGTCTACGTAGATGACATGATAGCCCGATCACAAACTGAAGAAGAACACCTTGATCACTTGCAAAAGCTGTTTGTCAGGTTGAAGGAGTACAAGCTAAGACTGAATCCAAACAAGTGTACATTCGGAGTCAGGTCTGGTAAACTCTTGGGCTTCATTGTCAGCAACAAAGGCATCGAGGTTGATCCTGCCAAAGTCAAAGCTATACAAGAAATGCCTGCTCCTCGCACTGAGAAGGAGGTTAGAGGTTTCTTGGGATGCCTAAACTATATTGCTAGGTTCATTTCTCACCTAACATCTACTTGTGAACCAATCTTCAAGCTGTTGAAGAAAGATCAGGTAGTTCGATGGAATGATGACTGTCAGATTTCTTTCGATAAAATCAAGGAGTATTTGCTAGAACCTCCTATCTTGATGCCACCCTTCGAGGGAAGACCGCTAATCATGTATTTGACCGTCTTAGAGAATTCAATGGGGTGCGTACTGGGGCAGCATGACGAGTCTGGCCGAAAAGAGTATGCCATTTATTACCTTAGAAAAAAGTTTACCGACTGTGAAACCAGATATTCACTGCTCGAGAAAACTTGTTGCGCTTTGGTATGGGCTGCACGCCGGGTAAGGCAGTATATGTTGACTCATATCACTTTGCTGATATCTAAGATGGATCCGATAAAGTACATCTTTGAGAAGCCTGCTCTATCTGGAAGAATAGCTAGATGGCAGATGATCCTTACCGAATATGATATACAGTACACGACCCAAAAAGCTATAAAGGGGAGTGTGCTAGCTGATCATCTAGCCCATCAAGCTGTCGAAGATTACCAATCCATGAAGTTTGACTTCCCTGACGAAGACATTATGACATTGAACAACATTGAAGATATCAGACCATATGACGGACCTGAACAAGGATCCCGATGGACCCTGTACTTTGATGGGGCCTCCAATGCACTTGGTAACAGTATCGGCGCGGTACTCATATCTCCAGAAGGTTGCCATACTCCTTTCACCGCCAGACTTTGCTTCAACTGTACGAACAACATGGCAGAGTACGAAGCATGCATATTTAGACTCAAGGCTTCCATAGACTTGGGAATCAAATCTTTGATTATGTTTGGAGACTCAGCTTTGGTCATCAGTCAGATCAAAGGAGAGTGGGACACTAAGCATCCAAACCTCATCCCTTATAAAGAACATGTCTTGACGTTGTTACCACATTTCGAGCAGATTACCTTCGAGCACTTCCTGCGAGAAGAAAATCAGCTAGCAGATGCTCTAGCTACAATGTTATCCATGTTTAAACTTAACTGGGATAATGAGGCTCCCTAAATCACCATTGAACGGATGGACGAACCCGCACACTGTCACGAGATTAATACTTAAGAAGTAGTGGACCAGACGTGGTTTCATGAAGTCAAAAGGTATCTCGAGGCTCAAGAATACCCTGAAGGGGCTTCAGTCAATGACAAAAAGTTCTTAAGGAGATTCTCGGCTAAGTTCTTCCTAAGTAATGGCATCTTGTACAAGCGCAATCATGATTCTATTCTGCTCCGTTGTATGGACAAAGTTGAAGCTAAAAATATCATGGCTGAATTGCATGAAGGTACCTTCGGCACTCACTCTAGCGGGCATATGATGGAAAAAAAGATTCTACGGGAAGGCTATTACTGGTCTACCATGGAAGCTGACTGCTATCAACACTCTTGGACCTGCCACAAATGTCAAATCTATGCAGACAAAGTCCACGTGCCTCCAGTTCCTCTAAATGTCTTAACAGCTCCTTGGCCTTTCGCTATGTGGGGAATCGAAATGATTGGAGAGATCAAGCCTACGGCATCCAATGGACACCGCTTCATTCTGGTGGCCATTGACTATTTCACCAAGTGGGTCGAAGCAGCTTCCTTCGCATCTGTCACTAAGAATGTTGTTGCCTGCTTCATCAAGCAGAACCTTATTTGCCGATATGGTATCCCCGAAAGGATTATCACTGATAACGGTACAAACCTTAACAATACTATGATCACCGCTTTGTGCGAGCAGTTCAAGATTCAACATCACAATGCATCTCCCTACCGGCCAAAGATGAATGGTGCAGTCGAAGCTGCTAACAAAAATATCAAAAAGATCATACAAAAGATGGCAGTCACCTACAAGGACTGGCATGAAATGTTACCGTTTGCTCTCCACGGGTACCGTACCACGACTCGCACGTCAACTGGGGCAACACCCTATTCCTTGGTATATGGCATGGAGGTTGTTTTACCTATATGGGTTCAAATTCCCTCCTTGAGAATCATGAAGGATGCTGGTTTGAGTGAAGACGATTGGATCTAGGCCCGACTTGATCAGTTTAACTTAATTGACGAGAAGAGACTTACTTCTGTTTGCCACGGTCAGACGTATCAAAAACGGATGATCAAGGCTTTCAACAAGAAAGTCAGACGCCAGGTATATCAAGTTGGAGACCTAGTGATCAAGCGCATTATTCTTCCACAAAGTGATCCCAGGGGAAAATGGACTCCTACCTATGAAGGACCATTTGTGATCAAGAACATCTTTTCTGGTGGGGCAATGATTTTAACCACCATGGACGGTGACAATTTGCCGCACCCTGCGAACGCAGACATAGTCAAAAGATACTACGCATAAATGACCCGCTAGGTTGAAACACCTAGGCAAAACAAGGGCATCCCGGCGAACCAAAAGGTTCGGGAAAAAATTAGGGATAAAATATAAAAAAAATTATACACCCGGCAAGTTGAAAACCCGAAATGGCAGCTTGGGAAAAAAAGGGTTTCCCGGTGGACTGAAAACACGAGAGGGCGGTCCAGGAAAAAGTTAGGGAATTAAAGTGTATGATTATGTCTCGTCGGATCACTTTAAGGACAATCTCTTCACTAACAAACTCTGAGCTTCTGATCAACTCAATCATCTTCGGACGAAGCAACGAATGGACAAGATATCCGGAGATACGAAGGCTATAGCGGAATGGGAACCCCATGGGATTTTTTACACATAGCTATCTTTCTTTGTATAAATTTTTCTTACTTTTATGACACCATCCTCTTACTAGGATGTCTGTCTCCTTTGTACAAAACACTTATTCAAAGTAAATACAAAGATATCTCTTTCAAAGTACAGAAAACTATTTGCCTTTTTCTTTTACACTTGTGTTTTTATTTGCAAAAACATCCAATGATTCATTGATAAACATATGCATTTGAACATAATTACTGTTTATAAATAAACAGAGTGGAAAAGAACAATTACTGACAGACTGAAAGGATAGGAAAACATCTTTAGGCTATTCCATGAGCAATCCCTACAGTACGTCATCTAGATCCCCAGCGGAGCTAAATTTCAAACCTTTATTTCCCATCAGAGTTAAAACTTAAAACTCCCAATCCCCAGCGGAGTCAAAACTTCTGACTATCAATCCCCAGCGGGAACCTTTCAGTCAACCCAATTTCCCCAGCAAGTTATCTTGAAGCCTGGAAATCAATCAGATAACAGTTAACTTTTGTCTCTCCCCAACCTAGGATAACTTCCCAGTAGAGTGGCAGGCAACCGAAAACTCCTGAACTTACTCCCCAGCAGTAAGCCTTCTTTCCCAAGAGTTTTTATTTTTCAACATAATGAAGATTCTCATTCTCAATTCCCCAGTGAAGTCGTCAAAGTTTTCATTGCTCCTCAACAGAATGAATATTCTCATTCTTAATTCCCCGCAGAAGTCATCAGAGTTTCCCCTATTCCCCAGCAGAATAAGGATTCCCATTGTGTAACCCCCAGTAGAAGTCATCAAAGTTCTCTGGATTTCCCAAGCAGATTATTCAAGCAGTATACGACATTGCTCACAACAGAATTTTTGTCAATACTCTGACTTCAACACATTAAGGATCCTTATATCCCTAAGAACTTGTCGAGGATTTTTAATCCCCAACAATCGCCCAGGATTTCTTATCCTCAGTAGTCAAGGGTTTATTTTCCCCGGCAGCAGTCAAGGGTTTTCTTATCCCCGACTGTCAAGGATCTATTTTCCTCAGCAATACGGAAAATCAGCTTACATGCGCATACATTACATCCATATATCATAAACATTGATAAAACACATATATTGCATCATACATTTCATGCAACATAACTTTGTGTTTCAGCTAACGTTTTACCCTTTTCAGGATAATATTAACAAGCTACCATTAATAGTATACAATCATGATACAATACAGATACACTCCAGACACGGAAGTCATTATGTTGCTCATTCAGATTCAGATTTCAGATACAATTCAGATACGCTCCAGATACGGATGCCATCCTGATACTTATTTAGATTTCAACTATCAGATACAATTCAGATACACTCCAGACACGAAAGTCATTCTGTCACTTATTCTGATTCCAGTTCAGATACGCTCCAGACACGGATGCCATTCTGGCCCTTATCCAGTTTTCCGATTCAGATACAGTACGGATACACTCCAGACACGAAAGTCATTCTGTTGCTCATTCAGACTCAGATCTCAGATACAGTTTAGATACGCTCCAGACGCGGATGCTATTCTCATTCAGATTCAAACTTCAGATACAGTCCATATACGCTCCAGACACGGTTGCCATTCTGTCATTTATCCTGATCTTCCCCAGCTTAGATACGCTCCAGATACGGATTCCATTCTATCACTTATTCTAATTTTCCCCAGCTTAGATACGCTTCAGATACAGACACTATTCCATTGCTCACTCAGATTCAAGTTCAGATACAGCTCAGATACGTTCCAGATATGGACACCATTCTGATACTCATTCTTTTGACTTACAACTTACAACTCAACAAACATTCTTGGATGGCATCTACAACCCCATCTCCAACAAGATTCTATCACCTCTCCAAATGGCATATGTAAGCTCATTCCCTCAACTACTTCATCAAGTGCAAATTTATGGGCACTCTAGTGTCCAATCATCTTTTACCTTCGAGTCACGAACGACAAAGCTCGCCAATCTAACTCTTCAGGTTCAAGAAGATTGAACAGGGGAAGCTGTTGTACCCCAAAATTTTCCCTATCATTTATCAAGATTTTTCTCACAAGACTCTTTGGACTCAAGACAAATTTAGGGTTTGCTCAACTCAAGACATCATCTTGCACTGATGACCTGAAATTAGGGTTTGGGTTTGCACAAGGATTTTTGGACTTTCAATGCTTCATGTTACTTTCATACACCATCTTGGACCCCTAAGATTTCTCATGGTAAGTTTCAAGCCTTGAATCACATTTTTGTCCAGTCAATTGGACAGTTGACCTAAAAATCAATTGTATTGGGGAAAAAGTCAACTATGGCCAATTTATAGTCAAACTTCATAATTTTTGATCCACAACAACATTTTAGACTCATATGAACCATTTAATCAAGTTTGGATCACAAATCCTCAAGAAATTTGATCAAATCATCAAAAGGGCAAAATGGTCAAAATTAGGGTTTTGACTGAGAAAGGGCAATTTCTGATTTTTAACCTAGACAATGACCAATTGGGTTCAAGAATGATCTAAAGGACTCAATATCATCATCTTGACCTAATCACATAGTTCAAAAGATCTCAAATGCATAGGATTGACAGATGAATTTTGCAGTCAACTCATCAAAAGTCAACTGCATACTGAAAAGTCAAACTTTGACTTTTTGGTCAAAACCAAGTGCCAAAGGTCATAATTCATCAAGATATGTCAAAATGTGAAACTTGTTGACCAAGAAACCTAAAATTGCAAATTAGGGTTTTAATTTGAAAAATTTTCATAACTTCGAATTTTTTTAAGTATGGAAATTTTCTTATTTTTCCCAACTTTTTCACCATGATGCAATTGGATTCAAAGAAAACTTCCAACATGAAAGTTGTAGTCCTCCATGAAATTTACAACTTCGATTCACAAAGTTTTCCCAAAAAATGTTTGAATCTCAAGTTATGAATTTGTGAATAGGGGTCCATAAACGTTTTAACTTAGTGAAAATTTGCCCTAATTTAGGCAGGTTTTTGACCCAACTTCATGGACATTTTTCACCTAGTTCCAAGAGGTATCTCAAAATGCATCTCAAATATGGATTGTATAGAATGTTACAAGCTTTCCAAAATGTCCAAGAACTCTCCAAGATCATTTGTGGTTAGGGAGAATCGAAGAGGAGAAAATGGCATTTTGTCACTTTTATGCAAGCCATTTTCACAATGCACCAAGTTGCAAATCTGATCAAGCATGCTTGTACCTTGCATTACAGGTCCTAAATCCCTTCTACACTCCATAATTAAATGCAAACTCATGGGATAATGGCTTTATTTTGGCTGTTGGAGCATTGTACAAAGAATAAATTCATTAATAACATAAAGGGCACATTGCCATTTTCATAAAGCAAGCTTTTTGCAACTTTACAATTCTTGAGCCATGGACCTGTTCTTTTGTTACAAGCAATGTCCACAGATATTAGGCAATGTTTACCAACCCTTGGCAGCCCTAGAACTAGCAAGTACAAGCCTTTGGCATGGTCACTTCAACCTTTCTTTAAAAACAAGAAAAGTGGCCAAAAGTCAAAAACTTGTACAAGCTGATAAAGGGAGGGCTTGGCATAATTCAAAACAACTTCACAAACTTATCTCAAGCTAGAACACAAAGGCTTATGCTCTGAAACATTCCAAAACTCAAAAACACAAATTTTTTCCCAAACAGGGCAGCTTCTACAAAACTCTTGCCAACTCAATATTTGCTCGTGCGTTTTGCATTGTAACACTTCAAACACCTTCCATACATCACATCCAAACTATCCAAGCCATTGCACTGCAACTGTGTGCCCTATTTCAGACATCACCATTTTCATTTTTGAAGGTTGCAGCTTGACTTCTACAGGGAGTTTCAAGCATCCTCAAGGCAAGCTAAGCATTGGAATAGCTTGAGGGAACTTCAAGGAAGCTCACACGATCCTCAGGCCTCACTCAAAGTCCCCACATTGCCATATCCAAATCCAACTGAAGGAGGTATTTTTCAAATCTCTATCTCTTTATTTAAGCATCCTCAAGCCATGATTTGTGAAGCAAACATGTAGTCTCTAGCATGTTGAAGTTGTACATATGCATAGTTGTCATTTATATTAACTGAGCTAAGAGAATTTGATTGTTGAACATGCTGAAAAAATTAGGTCAGAAATTAGGGCTACTGAAATTCTCCCTGATCTTTTAGAGTTAGTTTACAAATCTTATATCATTGGAATCTTGATCAAAAATGCTACATGTTTTATGTTGCAAGTTTTTTGTTTTTGTGCAAAGAATAGCAAGATATAGGTTTGAAGCAAAAACGCGCGCAGGAGGGAGCTGGAGGACAGGGACGACCTGTCTTGGGCCTTGGCGCGCTTGGGCTTGCTGTTTTGACTTTTCACACCCCCTGATCCACTATCCACACCCCCTTTGCATATTTGTTTTATTTTTCATTTTCTTTTTATATTTTTATATTTATTGTTTTTATTTATTTTCCTGAACATAAAAAAATCTTGAAAAAAATATTCTTTATTTTTTGCATTTTTTTTTACATAGAAAATGATTTATTAGAATAAATAGAACTTTATTTTCTTAAACAATTGTAAATAATAAATAAATACTATACATTTTATTTTTATTATTTCACACATAAAATAATTATTTTCATACATATTTTAATTTTTAAATATTGACATATAATATTATATATTAATTTCTTATACAAAAAATAGACAAAATAATAATATAGAACATATTTTTCTTTTAATCAAAAAACTAAGGTTTCACCCTTTCAAAAATAACATATTATTTTTCTTATTTTTAGGACTTAAATAATTTTATTTTCTCATACATAAAACAAATACAAGACATTTTTGCATAAATACATTTTATTTGCATATTTAAATATTTGTATATTTATTTATCTTGTACAATAATTCAATTGGGTTGTAATAGTATTTTAGGGTTTTATTTTGTGCAAATATCCCCATTCAAAAACTTGTATCCCCCTCCCATAATAATTGTTGTAATAGCTTAGTTTACTTTTACGCAATTTATCGCATTATACCATGTTTAGTAAAACTAGGGTTTTGCATGATAAGACAAAAATCAAACAAATAGACATGACCTAATCCAAGACAAACAAAAGCATGTAATATGACACACATTGCACACAAGCACTCCTTAGGGTTTCACCCACTTGGTTGCATAAACAAAAATGGCCATGGTATGCATGCAAAGTATCTTGGCAAAACAAAACAAAACAAAAGATCATAGTCCCTCGATGACGCTATCAAAAGGTTGCCTAAAATAAATGATCTTGGTCCCTCAAAATGCTAAAGATACTTGGCAACATTGCTATCATGGTCATATGATGACCCACGCCCGTCCCGTTTAACATCCAAAGATAGGGTTGTTTACCCAATCAATGGTAAATCAACAATGTCAAAGGAATAAAAATGTATAGGAAAGACATTTGAGTAGGGTAGATAACTCCTAGTTACTTGCTCTCTTTGCAAACAATCCTTTCTATTTTCAAACAAACACACACATTTCAAAACATTTCCAAACAACTTTCAAAATATTGAAACATTTTTCAAAAGACAAACATCTTTGTATACATTCTTACGAACGAGAATCATTACAAAGATTGCCTAAACGATGGCCTCTTTTCAAAATACTTTCAAAACCACACAAAGCACCATTTCAAACAATTTCAAAAGCAAAACAAGTGATCTAAACAAGTAACTAAGAGCCCATGGAAAACCATGGATGAAAAGGGTGCTAGCACCTTCCCTTTTCATAATCTACCTCCCGGACTCAAGAAAACATCTCAAAGGTCTTTCTTGTGCTTTTTTACCTTTCCTTTTGGATAAAAGAAAAGTCGGTGGAGACTCTTGCTAACCGCGACATTTGCAAACACAAATGCAAAATCTCAAGTCAGTTCTCCCACCGCATCACACAATAGTGTGATGTTATGATGTTATGTACAAGTAAGCATATTCACACAAAGTAAACAAGTCCTTAGATTTAGGCTTGCATGGAGTTTATAGGTAAGTACCCTCTTGAAGTTTAGTTGGCTCAACCTGTCCTAGAAAGTAATCGGGTTCTACTTAATATCACTGATCTTTCTTCATCGGGAATTGTTTTAGTGCAAGCCTCTTTAATGTCGACCGAAATATCCCGAAGGTCTGATCTCAATAAGTGTAGTATCGAGTATCAACCAACTTCAAACTGCACCAAAGCCGGCTATCTCACTACTTCCTAGTGGCCAAGTTGGTCAAATAAGGGTTCTAAAGTCAGTTTGTGCTTTATGACACCACACAGCGGCCCCGTATTCTCCTTGACTACTCAAGGGCTACCGGTACCAACTAATGTGTCACACTAACGTAGCTATTTCTTAGAGCATGTTGGTATACCCTGCACAGTTTCCATAACTTATTGCTACTTACCTACAAGGTGTCCCGAATCTGGGTAGAGGATCAAAACAAGCCCAAACAAGGAACCAAAATGTAAAGCAAACAAGTTAAACAAAGAAAATCAAGTAAAGGTGATCTAGCTCTAAGGTAACCCCACTTTTAAGTATATTCCCCAGCAGAGTCGACAGTTCTGTAACACGGTGGGAGAACTGACTTGGGATGTTTTGCATTTGATTGCAATTATTGCGGATAGCAAGTGTCGACATTGAATTTTATTTTATCCAATGAAGAAAGGGTGAAAATAACATGAAAGACCTTTGAGATTATTTTCTTAGTTCAGGGGGTAGATTATGAAAAGGGAAGGTGTTAGCACCCTTTTCATCCATATTTATCTATGGGCTCTTAGTTTCTTTCTAGATCACTTTCTTTTGTGGTGTTGTTTTGAAAGTATTTTGAAAACGTGCCTTTGTAATGATTCTCGTCTCTATAAAGACGCATACAAAGTTTTATTTGGAAAATAGTTCAAAGAAGTGTTTATATAATGTGTTTTTGGAAGTGATTTTGAAAAGGGTGTCTTTGTAATGGTTCTCGTCTCTATAAGAATGCATACAAAGCGTTTGTATTTTGAAAATGTTTCAAAATGAAAGTGTTTGGTGTATGAAATGTTTTTGTTGTGAGCAAGCGAGCAACTAGGAGCAACATACCTACTTAAAAGGTCTTAAATGTTCTTTTCCTCTTCTTTTAGATGTTGTTATCTTACCATTGATTTTGTAAGAAGCCCAATCGTTGGATGTAAAGGGAAGGGCGTGGATCATCGTATAGACATGATAGCAATGTTGTGAGATATCTTAGCATTTCTCGTGAGGGACTAAGATCATTTGTAAGGCAACGTTCGAAGCGTCATCAAGGGACTGTGATCTTGTATTTTTTGATTGTTTTTGCTAAGACGTCTCACATGCATAACATGACCATTTTCTCAAGGCAACAAGTGGAGTTAACCCTAGAGATGCAAGTGTGCAAGTGTTTGTATTTCACGCATTTAGTCTTTGATTAAGGGTTGTCTACTTGTTGTTTTTATCTTCCCATACAAACCCTAATTACTAATATTTATATCAAAGCGATAAATTGTGGAAAGTAGATATTATACACTATTACAAACACTTGGGGATGGGGGTGTACAAATTTACAAATGGGGATTGCAAGAAATTAAAGTCCTAATTATCTATTACAACCATATTGAAATAATGTACAAGAAATGTAAAATAGACTTGTTTTGTTTTTGTTGAGAGAAGAAATTAATTTGCTTAAGAAAATATTTTTAGTTTTTTTTTTGTTTTAAAAGAAATAAAGCAAAATGTATGAATATAAAGTATTTTTTTGGTGTTTTTAATTAATAAAGAAAATAAAAGTTTGAGTCAGTGCATGGCTGAAAGAATAGAAATATGAGAAAGAGCAGAAGTTCTGACTCCGGTGTGCTGCAGATCAGAAAGAAAATGTTTGCAGAAAATGGGGAAAGCCAGAAGTTCTAGGGTTGCTGGGAACAAAGGAAATCCTAGAAGTTCTGATACAACTGGAAATCTATAAGTTCTAATATTACTGGAAGGTTGTAAGTTCTGGTTGTTGAGAGAGCCTGGAAGTTCTAGTGTTATTAGAAGGTCAGAAGTTCTGGTTGTTGAGAGAGGTTAGAAGTTCTAATGCAGCTGGAAATCTAGAAGTTCTATTGTTACTGGTAAGCTAGAAATTCTGATAATGGGTCAGTGAGGTGTCAATGTTGTTGGATGGGAATATCTAGAAGTTCTGGTCCAGGGGTACTATTTTGGCACACAAATGGAGGGGGTTTATCTAGAAATTCTGGTCCAGGATCAATGTTTGAAAATTAATGGGGTAAAAATGTTAGTAAATAAACATAAAAAGATGTTTCTGGGGTTAGAACTCAGGACCCTTAACACTAATGCCTTATGCACACGCTCTCTACCACTGGGGTGGCTATACATTCAGTATTAGAAGCAAAAACATAAACATATATTACAAAGTAAATTCTGATGATGAACTTCATCTTCTTCTTTGTGCCAACCAGAGTATCTGCAACTTAGTCATTTCTCAACAAAATGGAAAATGCAAACATAACAGTTATGGCAGATTTCATCATGGTTTCAAAAATACAAAGCATCAAAACTGTAAACCATAATCAAGCATGAATTTTGCTAATCCTAATTATGAACCCTAATTTCGTCAAGAAGTTCTGATCTGAAATTACCTCTACTTAGGCCATCTAAATGAAATCTATAAATATGTACAGAATCAGAGACATGATATCTACATTGTGTTTTTTTGAAAATACAAGCCTAACAAAGCCTAAGTGTGATCGGTGGGAATGAGAACTGACTGTTTTGGAATACTGGTTCGTGTTTGCGTTTGTTTTCGCAAAATGTTGTGGTAAGCAAGAGTCGCCACCGTCTTTTATTTTATCCAACAAGGAAAGGACAAAAGCACAGAAAAATTCCTTTTCGAGATGTTTCTCGGGTTCGGGAGGTAGATTATAGAAAGGGAAGGTGTTAGCACCCTTTCTATCCGTGGTTATCCACGGGCTCTTAGGTACTTGCTCATTGTGTTTTCAAAAGTTTGCTTTTCTTTGTGTTTGTGGGTTTGAAAAGAGTTTTTGTTTTAAAAGGGGTGTAAGTGCGAAAAGTTTTGTTTTGTTTTTAAAGGAGCAAGTACTTAAGAACCTCTACCTACTCAAAAAGGAATTAAACTGTGCAAATGTCCTTTAGACAGTGCTATCCCACTATTGAGGAGTAGGTAGCACCGTTGTTGGAGCTTTTCGGGTCAATTCGATTAAGGGACGTGTGGTCACTAAAGCAATGTTAGGACGCCTTAGTGGTAACCCTAATGTCTTAGATCATTTTATCCGAGGCAACTTATGATCTTTAGACAAGAGGGCGACCTCTAAAACATCATATACTCAATGACCACGTTCGAGGCAACCAAGTGAGGTGTACCCTAAGAGTGGCATGTGTGAGTGTATTGTTTTTCAGTTATATTATCTTTGTATATTTAGGTGTTCTAACGTTTTTTTTCCAGATCTTGTCATACAATCCTAGTTAGCATACATCTAAACAGTTAATATATGTATAGGAATTTAAAGTGCGGGAATTGTAAATCCTACACTATTACAAGGCTTTGGGGAGGGGGATTATTTACATGTCCAAAATTGGGGGAATAAAGCAGTAAAGTGTAAAAGTCTTAGTTAAACTATCACAAACCAGTAGGCAATTACAATAAAATAAACGCGCGCGAATCTGAAAATAACCTCTAAAAATCCTAAGAATAAAATATTTTTGTTGTTTTATTTTATTTTGGGAAAATGATCTAAATCTTCTTAATTTTAGTTTTGAGAAAATGTTAAGATAATTAAATGATTAATTAACAAAGTTAATTTAATAGAAAAACTAGCCTCATGTTTTTGTGGTTTTTCTTTTTAATTGATATTATGTTGATTAAAAAAAGAAATAAAATAGTCAAAACAAAGATGAAATCGAAGGAACAGGCAGTGAATCAAGAAAGGTATAATTCTAGAGGCCTGGATCGAAAGAGGTGTGGGCTGTCTTTCGATCCAGTGAAGAGGCTTGATCGAAGGTGCACGAGGGGCTGCACTTTGAGGGTGTTCGATCTGGATATGTCATCCTTCGATCTGGGAACCCTGGATCAAGTTCGAAGCTAAGCTGCTAAGCTTCGAAGCTCTGAACAAGATTCTGAGAAGATATTTCCTGCAAAATGAGACAAATGTTAAAGATCCAGGGGGGACTTTACCCCCCCTGATTCGAATCTCCTCCCAATTCGAGTCCTTCCTCAATTTGAACCTGCTGAATCTGGGCCTGGGTTTGTTTTATCCTGAGATTCGAAGGAGAAACTTAGATCGTGCCCCAGCAATGGCACGATCTCATCTTTGCGCTTCAGCTTACATGCAACATAATCAGTAATAACAAGAATACATATGCAATGTGTATTTAAATGTCATGAAGGTGCAATTTTGGTTTTGCAAACCCTTACCAATTAAAGATGTATGATCTGTGGCTCTGGGTGTGGAGATGTTCGCTGAATGGCTGCTTTGGCTTGGATTACTTATGAAAATGCTGATAACCTTTGGTGGGTTTGTGGGCAGCGTATCTCCAAATCCTCCCTGTTTCTCCCCTCTGTAATGTGTCACTGGCCTCGTATTTATAGGAGTGTGATGGTCTAGTAACAGCAAGAGACAACCAATTAAACAGGCCTTTAATGCCATGAGACAAGAATCAGACATATTAAAAGATTTCCTTTTTTGAAATATTCATGTCTCTTTGGAATCTTGAATGAACCTGGACACTTTTGATTTTCGAATGCCTTCAGGCCCTGCTCTTCGATTGGTCTTGATTTGCCTCCTTCGAATGGATTTCTTATGTACCCTTCGAATGGGCCTTTTGAATATTCTTCTAATTGACCCTTTGAATGCTTCTTCAAATGGACCTTTACATGTTCTTCGAATGAGTCATTTACATGTTCTTCGAATGAGCCTCTTGCCTGGTGTGTTGGCAAGTTGAGGGGCCTTTTCCTTTGTGAATCGAAACAAACTTGTAGGAGATTCTTGCCTCGTAAGTTGAAGGTAAGCCTGAAGTAGTTAACGCGTAGTCGAAGCATTGTGAAATTGACTTAATCGAAGGGGGGTCCAGCGCTCAATTGAAGACTTGCAGACCAAAGCTTGATCGAAGGGTTCCAAACACCTAATCGAAGCTTACTAATCAAAGCCTGATCGAAGAGTGCCAAATTCCCAATCGAAGACTGGTGAGTCAAGCCTGTATCGAAGGATTTTGGATGCCCAATCGAAGACTTTTTCCCAGATGCCAATCGAAAGACACTTTGTTCATCTTCAAAAAACTTTATTTTCGTTAGGCAAGTGTTTGTGACCAACCATGTAAGGGAAGACCTTTGAAAACATGAGAGGGCAAATTTTGGGGTACAACAGTTGCCCCTGTTCAATTTTCTTAAACCTGAGGATATAGATTGGCTTTCGAGCCTTTCGTGATCTGAAGGTGGAAGATAATTGAACACTAGAGTGCCCAGAAATTTGCACTCGCGTGGTGTAGTATCAGCATTGTGACGTCGGGAATGGGCTTACAGATGCCATTTGGAGATTGTTGGTAGGAGGATGGGCTTATAGATGCCATCTGCAGGAGTGTCGATCGCATAAGAGATTCCTTAGCGAGAACTTTCATACCTGTTGTTGTAGAAGATTCCGCTGGGGAAGTCTAACTTTGTTGAGATTTAGGAACCTGCCTATACTTCAACTGAGAGAATGCTTCAGCTGAGTTTTAAGAACCTGTTCATAATTAAATTGGGGGGAAACATCTTCATCAAGATCTAGGAACTGTCTCATGCCCACCGGGAGTATACCGCTGAGGTTATAGAACTTGTCCACACTATGACGGAGGAGAACATCAAGATCTAGGAACTGACTCGTGCTCAATGGAGTATATCGTTGAGGTTATAGTACTTGTCTATACTATGACGTAGGGAAACATCTTCATCAAGATCTAGGAATTGTCTCGTGCTCACTGGGCGTATACCGTTGAGGTTATAGAACTCGTCCACACTATGACGTAGGGAGACATCTTCATCAAGATCTAGGAACTGTCTCGTGCCCACCGGGAGTATACCGCTGAGGTTATAGAACTTGTCCACACTATGACGTAGGGAAACATCTTCATCAAGATCTAGGAACTGTCTCGTGCTCACCGGGAGTATACCGTTGAGGTTATAGTACTTGTCTACACTATGACGTAGGGAAACATCTTCATCAAGATCTAGGAACTGTCTCGTGCCCACCGGGAGTATACCGCTGAGGTTATAGAACTTGTCCACACTATGACGGAGGAGAACATCAAGATCTAGGAACTGACTCGTGCTCAATGGAGTATATCGTTGAGGTTATAGTACTTGTCCACACTATGACGTAGGGAAACATCTTCATCAAGATCTAGGAACTGTCTCGTGCTCACCGGGAGTATATCGTTGAGGTTATAGAACTCGTCCACACTATGACGGAGGAAAACATCAAGATCTAGGAACTGACTTGTGCTCACCGGGAGTATATCGTTGAGGTTATAGTACTCGTCCACACTATGACGTAGGGAAACATATTCATCAAGATCTAGGAATTGTCTCGTGCTCACCGGGAGTATACCGTTGAGGTTATAGAACTCGTCCACACTATGACGAAGGAAAACATCAAGATCTAGGAACTGACTCGTGCTCACCGGGAGTATACCGTTGAGGTTATAGTACTCGTCCACACTATGACATAGGGAAACATCTTCATCAAGATCTAGGAACTGTCTCGTGCTCACTGGGAGTATACCGTTGAGGTTATAGAACTCGTCCACACTATGACGGAGGAAAACATCAAGATCTAGGAATTGTCTCGTGCTCACCGGGAGTATATCGTTGAGGTTATAGTACTCGTCCACACTATGACATAGGGAAACATCTTCATCAAGATCTAGGAACTGTCTCGTGCTCACCGGGAGTATACCGTTGAGGTTATAGAACTCGTCCACACTATGACAGAGGAAACTGTCGAGATTGAGAACCTTATCTGAAATTCAACGATGATAATTCAATTGAGATTTAAGAACTGGTCAGATCTTCGACTAAGCTGAGAACTTAACTGCATTTTTCCTGAAAGGTAAAGGTCAGTCATATGCAATGCATGATATGGGTCAAGCAATGATGTTCTCAAAATAAATGAGATTGTATCCATATGATGTGTACACGCATGTATTATGATGTATGGAAGTGTGATGTTTTAGCTGGGAAAATAAATCCCAGAGCTACTGGAGAATAGAGTTGAGTTCTTCGTTTCTGCTGGGGATGATGACCGAAGATGGTTGTGAGAATAAACCTGCAAGAGAGAGGAACTCTGTTGGGGAATAAACACGGTGAAAAGATTACTCTGTGGGGGAGAGATGTTCTGTTGATGATTTTAATGATAATTCCGCTGGGGAATCTGTTGATAAGCTCTGCTGGGGATTTTGATGATGAACTTTGTTGGGGATAGAAAGAACTTCGTTGTGGATGATCTTTCAGTTGCAACTTGCTGAGGATAACCCAGCTAGACTCTTGTGAGGATAATCTCTGAATTTGGCTGAGGAGACTTATTTGTGCTTCGCAAGGGACAAGCTTCCAGAGTCTACTAGGGAAGATGATTCAACTCCATCGGGGAAGCTTTTTTAGACTGCGCTGGGGAAATGACTCCATTGTGGTATCTTGTATTCCACCGGGGAACATTCTTATATTTTGTTGAGGAATATTAAGACTGCCGGGGATGCTCTTACGCTTGCTGGAGAACATCTTTATACTCCGCTGGGGAATATTAAGATCTTCTGGGGATATCAAGCCTTTTCGGGGCTGACGGTAGACTAACACTGCTTGGGGGAGAAAAATGATGATTCGCTCATGGTTGCAAGTCTCAGTGGGGAGAGCTGCCATTACTGTTTTGCTTTACGGGGAATGACAGTATCTTAGTCACGTTCTTCAGCTGAACCTACCTTGGTACCTTGGTGGACAGAGCAACTAGACAGCTCGGACGATTCTTGTTGCCCTTGTTTATGATATTACTAGTAATTCATCTTTCGTTTCGCATGTAAGTATTTATGATCAGCAGTTAATGTCAAATGCATATATCAAAAATGAACATTGGACGTTCTTTGCAAAACAAAACAGATAAAGGAAAAACAATTTGAAATTTGTCTGAAAATGAATTTGTATTGATTTTGAAGTTTGCCTGTAAATAGGCGTTTTTTGTACAAGAGGCTGACGTCCTAGTAAGAGGGCGCCGCCGAACAAATAAAATTTATACAATTTGTGAAAAGAAAACGAAACAGCTATGTGAATAATCCCGCTGGGCTCCAACCCTGCTATTGCCTTTATATCTTCAAGCATCTCATCACTTTGCTGCTTAACTGAAGATGAATCTGATTGATTGGTGTCGTCCGAGCCTGATAGTTGATACCGGAATCAGGATGCAAGGTGATCCAATGAGACATAGTGTTACGCTTTAATCCCTAACTTTTGCCTGGACCACCCTTTCGGGTTTTCAGTCCACCGGGATACCCATTTTTCCCAAGCCGCCTTTTCAGGTTTTTGACTTGCCGGGTGTACATATTTTTATTTTCATCCCCCTTTTTTTTGCCCGAACCCTTTTGTTTCTCCGGGAAGCCCTTATTTTTGCCTAGCCAGTCAACCTAGCGGGTCTTTGATTATGCGTAGTATCTTTTTACTATGTCTGCATTGACGAGGTGAGGAAAGTCGTCACCATCCATGGTGGTTAGAGTCCTCGCTCCTCCTGAGAAAATGTTCTTAACCACAAATGGCCCCTCGTAAGTAGGGGTCCATTTGCCTCTGGGATCACCTTGAGGTAGAATAATGCGCTTGATTACCAGGTCCCCAACTTGATACTCTTGTCTTCTGACTTTCTTGTTAAATGCCTTGATCATCCATTTTTGGTATGTCTGACCATGACAAATAGCAGTAAGTCTTTTTTCGTCGATTAGATTCAGTTGATCAAGTCGGGTCTGAATCCAGTCACCTTCACTCAAACCTGCATCCTTCATGATCCGGAGAGAGGGTATCTAAACTTCAATGGGCAGGACTGCCTTCATGCCATATACCAAGGAATAGGGTGTTGCCCTGTTGACGTCCGCGCTGAGGTACGGTACCCATGAAGAGCAAATGGTAACATCTCATGCCAGTCTTTGTATGTCACTGTCATCTTCTGCACAATCTTCTTAATGTTCTTATTAGCTGCTTCTACAGCCCCATTCATCTTCGGCTGGTAGGGAGAAGAGTTATGATGTTGTATCTTGAATTGCTCTCAGAGCTCAGTGATCATCTTGTTGTTAAGATTGGTACCATTGTCCGTAATGATCCTCTCTGGTACACCGTATCGACAGATCAGGTTGTGCTGAATGAACCGTGCCACGACGTTCTTGGTTACGGTAGCAAAGGAAGCTGCTTCAACCCACTTCGTAAAGTAATCAATCGCTACCAGGATGAAACGATGCCCGTTGGATGCCGTAGGTCTGATCTCGCCAATCATATCAATGCCCCACATTGCAAAAGGCCAAGGCGCTGTCAAAACATTCAGAGGAACTGGAGGTATGTGCACCTTATCAGCATAGACCTGGCACTTGTGACATGTCCGAGAATGCTGATAACAGTCGGCCTCCATTGTGGACCAGTAATATCCTGCCCGGAGGATTTTCTTTGCCATGGTATGTCCACTGGAATAAGTTCTGAAGGTACCTTCATGCAGCTCTATCATGATTCTTTCTGCTTCAATCTTATCCACACAACGCAGTAAGGTTGAATCATGGTTACGTTTGTAAAGAATGCCATTGCTGATGAAGAACTTTGCCGCGAACCTTCTCAGAAATTTCTTGTCATTAACAGATGCACCCTCGGGGTATTCTTGAGCTTCAAGGTATCTTTTTATTTCGTGATACCAGGGCTTTTCTGTTACCTCTTCAATCTCAAGATCACAGGAATGTGCAGGTTCATCCAATTTCCAAATAATGATCCGGGGGGCCTCGTTGTCCCATTTGACTTTGAACATAGAAGACATCGTAGCTAACGCGTCCGCCAACTGATTCTCCTCTCTTGGGAAGTGTTCAAAAGTTATCTCCTCGAAGTGGGGAAGCAACGTCAACACATACTCCTTGTAAGGAATAAGATTTGGGTGTTTCGTATCCCACTCGCCTTTGATCTGACTGATCACGAGAGCGAAATCTCCAAAGACACTCAGAAACTTAATCCTTAGGTCAATTGCAGCTCGAAGACCCATAATGCATGCTTCATACTTCTCCATGTTATTGGTGCAGTTGAAACATAGTCGGGAGGTAAATGGAGTATGAGAGCCTTTAGGAGATATGATCACAGCGCCAATGCCATTACCCAAAGCGTTCGAAGCTCCATCAAAGTACATAGACCATCGGGATCTTTCCTCAGGTCCTTCATCCGGTCCAGGTGTCTCACAATCAGTCACTACCATAATATTCTCGTCCGGAAATTCAAAGTTCATGGACTGGTAATCATCCACTGCCTGATGTGCCAAATGGTCTGCCAATACACTTCCCTTGATTGATTTTTGAGTCGTGTACTAGATGTCATACTCAGTCAAGATCATCTGCCATCTTGCTATTCTTCTGGACAAGGCGGGCTTTTCGAAGATATACTTGATTGGATCCATCTTTGAAATCAACTGGGTAGTGTGAGTCAACATATACTGTCTCAGCCGGTGAGCAGCCCATGCCAAAGCGCAGCAAGTTTTCTCAAGCAGTGAGTATCGGGTCTCACAGTCGGTAAACTTTTTCTAAGGTAATAAATAGCATGCTCTTTTCGGCCAGACTCGTCATGCTGCCCCAGCACACACCCCATTGAGTTATCGAGCACTGTCAAGTATAAAATCAAAGGTCTTCCTTCAATTGGTGGCATAAGAATAGGTGGCTCCTGGAGGTACTCTTTGATTCTTTCGAAAGCAGCCTGACATTCATCGTTCCAACATACCACTTGATCTTTCTTCAGTAACTTGAAGATTGGCTCACAAGTAGTAGTTATGTGCGAGATGAATCGGGCAATATAGTTCAGTCGTCCTAGAAAGCCTCTGACCTCCTTCTCTGTCTTGGGAGCTGGCATCTCCTGTATAGCTTTCACTTTGGCAGGTCCACTTGAATACCTTTTTCGCTCACGACGAAACCTAATAACTTACCAGATCTCACCCCGAAGGTGCACTTGTTCGGGTTCAATCTCAGCTTGTACAACTTTAGCCTGTCAAACAGCTTTTGTAGATGGTCAAGGTGTTCCTCCTCAGTTTGGGACCTTGCAATCATATCGTCGACGTATACTTGAATCTCATGATGGATCATGTCATGAAACAAAGCAACCATGGCACGCTGATACGTTGCCCCAGCATTTTTCAACCCAAAAGGCATGACCTTGTAGCAAAAGGTACCCCACTGAGTAACAAAAGTGGTCTTCTCCGTGTCTTCGGGAGCCATCTTTATCTGATTATAACCGTAGAAACCGTCCATAAAGGAGAAGACCTTGTGCTGAGCAGTATTGTCAACCAACACGTCGATGTGAGGTAGAGGGAAGTCATCCTTAGGGCTTGCCCTGTTCAAATCCCTGTAGTCAACACACATTCGGACCTTACCATCCTTCTTCAGTACCGGAACCACATTGGCAACCCACTGAGGGTAAGAAGTTACTGCTAGAAAACCGGCATCAAACTGTTTTATAACTTCGGCCTTGATTTTCTCAGACATCTCTGGACGCATACGGCGAACCTTCTGTTTTACCGGAGGACAGTCTTCCTTGGTAGGCAGGCGATGAACCACAATGTCGGTATCCAACCCAGGCATATCTTTGTAAGACCAGGCAAAGATCTCCACGTAGTCATGCAGCATCTGAATCAACCGCTGTTTCACACTAAGCTTCAGAGTTGCACCGATCCTGACTTCCTTTTTGTTTGTCTCAGTACCCAGATTCACTGTTTCCACTAGCTCTTCATGTGGCTTAATGGCCCTCTCTTCCTGGAGTAGCAGTCTTGCAAGTTCACCAGGCACTTTGCAATCATCTTCACCTTCGTCTTCGGCTAAGTTGATCGGATTTTCGAAGTCATAACTGGTAGTAGCAGAGTCGTTACCAGTGAGATCCAGAATGGATTGAGACCTGTATATGTGAGTGTGTGTAAAATAGCTGTTTTGCAATATATAATAAAGAAAAACAAAGAGTGCAAGATTTGAAATGAAAAAACGTCCAATGCTTTTATTAATGATATATGAAAATGGCACACAAAAGCCCTCACAAATGAAGCCACGGTGCTCCGGGTAAGACACCGGGCCATAAAGTTTCATAATATTGTCTGTTACAAATTCAAAACAAAAAGCTTTATTACTGAGTAACAAAAGTAACAGGGATGAAATCCTTTGTTGTCCAGTTGCTTGGTCCACCGTTGGCCGTAGGATAGATCCAGCTGTCGAATTCAGACTCCTCCACGTCATCTTCGATGGCATTTACTCCCGAGTTGCTGATGAACACAGGAGGTCTTCCAATCCTTGCACTTCGAACAGCCCTTTGAGCTTCTACAGTGAAACCCAAACCAAACTTGTTAGTCTTCTGAGTGAAATCAGGAAGTCGTCCCCAGTTTGCATACTCACCTTTATCGATAACAGCCCGGGCATCCTTTAAGGAAGCCATCTTCATAGGAGAATCTTCAATCACAGTCTCAGCTGATGCCAGTGTCTGAGGAACCTCTTCAAAGTGTTGAAATGGGGTCTCAATGAACTCCCCATCCATCTCTACGTACAGGAACGAGTTGAGGTGGCTGACCATGTACTCCTCCTCCACTTGAACTGTCACAATCTTGCCTCTAACCGGGTACTTCAACTTCTGGTGGAGCATTGAGGTTACGGCCCCAGCTTTGTGGATCCATGGACGACCCAGCAAACAAGAATAGGATGGCCGAATGTCCATAACGTAGAATGTAGAATTGAAGACCTGAGAACCAACTTTAATTGGAATATCAACCTCACCATGCACCATCCTTTTAGACCCATCAAAGGCCCGGACAACAATGTTACTTGGCTTCAGCTCCAACCCTTCTCAATCCAACCTATCTAGTGCTTTCTTGGGCAAGACGTTCAATGAGGAACCAGTGTCAACCAACACATGTGCAAGAGTAGTGCCCCTGCATTCAATGGAGACATGCAGGGCATCGTTATGGTTCTTCCCTTTAGCAGTCAGATCAACGTCGGAGAAACCCAAACCATTATCAGCAGTTAAATTGGCCACACAATCGGTAAACTGATCAGCTGATGTCTCTTGTGGCATGTGGGCCGTCTTCAGGAAGGTAATCAGAGCCTTGGCATGGGCCTCTGAACACAACAATAGTGATAACATAGAAATCTTGGATGGGGTTTGCCCCAGTTGCTCAACTACATTATAATCACTCTTCTTAATAATCTTCAGAATCTCTTCCATCTCCTGTTTGGAAGCTTCAACAGTGATGGTCTTCGGTGCCTCTGTCTGGGCAGGCACATCAGTGGCAATCTCTTTGCCCCGAGCGTCAGATGACTCGGCGCCAGGGGTAAGGATAGGAACTTGATCAGGAACGGCAGTAGGTACACTTGCAGGCGTAATGACAACAGGTCTTCAGACAGTTGGTGGAGCAATATCAGGTGAGAAAAGTCTACCACTGCGGGTGACTTTAGCAGGCCCAGTAATGTTGCTAACGCTGGTATCAGCATCCAACTCTTGCTTAACTCCAAGAACATAAACATCTACCCCATAGTGCCAAGGGACAACTTTGTCAGATGTATAGGGGATGGGCTCTGGAACAGTGATGATTATAGGTGTGATCTTCAGAACAGATGTAATTCTAACAGGCGTCCTCGAGGGAGCCTTGGAAGAATTGTCGAAAATGGTAATGATGGCAACTTCTTCAGAATGAACGGATGGAACAGCAGTCTTCTCAAACAGAATCTCTTTACTATCCATCAGGTTTTGGATACCTGACTTCAGGAATGGGCAACCAGTAGGTAAAACAGAACACATATGGCAACCTTCGCCATAACCCGGAAATAAACCGGCTAGCAACAGGTTCTTCTTGACAGTCATCAGAGGGGTAACAATATCATCCACAGACACTAAAAACAAGTCTTCCTCTACAGCATTTACTCCATGTTTGGGCATGAGAGCAGTCACAACATTAGGCCTCTCGTGCGCCTCGAACTCAATCTCCTTTGCATCAATTAAGTCTTGCATCTTGTTCTTCAAAACCCAAAAATCCTCCGTATTATGCCCCGGGCTATCAGAGTCAAAAGCACAACGGGCATTAGGGTTATACCTCAGTGATGTGGTACTTGGACTTTTCGGAGCTTCCTTTAGAATTACCAGATTGGTCTTCAGCAACTGGGGCAGAATCTGAGACAAAGTCATGCTGAGACAAGTAAATTTCCTTCGAGGTCTCTCGTCCTTCTGTTGATTGTTTTGCTGAGGGGCACCAGCAGGTTTTGAAATAACAATCGCATTGACAACTTGGCGGTGTTCAGGTCTATTCTGTCTTCTCGAACTATAGATAGCACTGGACTCTTTCTTAAACGGCTTCTTCTCAATGCTAGATGAGGCACCCTTCTGTATCTTTCCAGCCTTAATACCAGCTTCAATCCTTTCACCAGTCAAAATAAGATCTGTAAACCCAGCAGAAGAGCTTCCAATCAGATGGTTAAAGAACGGACCTGACAGGGTCCCCAGAAACATGTCAAAAAGCTCACGATCAGCCAAAGGTGGTTGCACCCTTCCGACAAG
The DNA here is from genome assembly GCA_948472305.1 of Vicia faba. Lineage (NCBI taxonomy): Eukaryota > Viridiplantae > Streptophyta > Magnoliopsida > Fabales > Fabaceae > Vicia > Vicia faba. The sequence goes on from OX451740.1 coordinate 67,302,049, forward strand.
GTCTCTCCACTTTTGAGCATACTCTTTAAATCCTTCACCCGCTCCTATTGACATACCCTGGAGTTGGGTACGCGTAGGAGCGAGGTCAGAGTTATACTGATACTGCCTATAGAATGTAGTAGCCAAATCTTCCCAGCTATGGATACTGGCTCTGTCCAACTGATAAAACCACTCAAGCTGAGTCCCTGAGAGACTGTCTTGAAAGAAATGGATCCATAAGTTCTTATCAGCGGTGTAAGGCTGGATCTTCCTCACATGACCGGAGGTGCAGCTTTGGACAGGAAGCTCCGTCATACTTGGCAAAGGCAGGTGCCTTGAATTTATGGGGAATCACCACCCCAAATGATAGACCCAGATCTCCGAAGTCCAGACCGGGCACCTTCTGTATTTCCATAGCACTCAAACGGTCTTCCAGCTGTTTATACTTATCCTCAGCAGGAGGATACTATTCTTCATCATAGTCTGTCTCGTTGTCGGAGACCATAGAGCTACGAGCCCTTCTTTCTTGTGGACTATCTTTCCCTCCAGATGGGGTGGTCAGATCAACTTCATTCTGCAGCCCGTTTCCAAACCTGCATCCAGTGTTGAACAGGATGGTCCTCTTTTTCTTCTTCTTCTTCTTATTCTTTTCCAATGAAACTTTGAGGTCCTCCTGACCCTTTGCCAGGGTCATGAGGAATTGCTGAAACTGTGAATTTTGTGCCTGCAGATCCTTTACCGTTTGCTCCAAATCCATCTTGCTGAAAGAAACAACAGAAAGATAAGGAAACCTGGCGTGAAGACCTGTTTATGCATATGATGAATGGTGTGATATTCATGTAATTCATTCAAGGGTTCAAAAATTCAAATTTGTTGCAGACAAAAAGAACACACGTCATATTAAGAAGAAATTTGTTAGTACATAAGTGCCCCATGGGTGAAATATTACAAAATTCTTAATGTAAAAAGACATTGCGCATCTTTTTTGGAGCGATGTAAGTGTTGAGGGTCTCCTCCTCGTGAAGTCGGCGGGTAAGCTCCAAAACCTTCTTCTCACTGGCATAGAAGCTGGCTTCAAAAGTATCTCGTTCTTCCTTGAGTTGGATCCAACTCTTTTGCATTTCTTCCCATGATGTTGGCATGTCAGGATGTAGGATGGCGTATGGAACCTCTCCTTCCATAACAAGTTCTTTGATCAAGGGGAGAATGTGAGGATATGGCATCATAAGATTCTGGGAGCGGGTTCATACCCACTTGAGGTAAGGCTCAAGGGGGATGGAATTCTTGTGCCCCAGTGTCTTACTATCCACCTTATTAGGCATCCTCCAAGCTCTGATGAACCTTTGTCGAAGTCCTTGCGCATCATTGTCGAAGTCAAAAACTAGGTCAGGAATCAGCATGTCATGAGGGCCATCCCTCCGAGCATATCCAAATTGTCTCAAAGCTAGACAGGGGTTGTAGGTAATGCCTCCCCTAATTCTAAGTAATGGAACATTAGGAAATTCTCCACAACGATCAATGATGGTGACATTTTCTCTGGACCAAGAACACCAATGTACATCAGAATGTGTGAGGATCATCAATCATTGTGACCACCTTAAACCCTGCTCATTCTTCAAAACTGATTGTGGAAGGTGAGAAATAAACCACCTTGCTAGGAGAGGAGTACATCACATAAGAACACCTCTTTTCCTCATTATTCGTGTGTAAAATGAGTGGAGGATGTCCCCAAGCAATGTAGGTATGGGATTCCTGGATATGAAAATCTTGACAACATTCACATCTATAAGTTGATCAGGATTTGGGAACAAAACCAACCCATAGATAAGGAGTGCCACAATCTCTTCAAAGGCTTATAGATCAAGAGAATTCCAGCATTCTTGTGCCTTCTCAAACAGAAACTTTTCCAAGAATCCCTTGACACCACTTCTGGTTTCCCAATGCCCCTTGATGTCGGATGGTTGCAAGCGTAATGCTTGAGCAACATCTTCAGGTTCTGGTTCCTTTTCCGTACCATTGTAGGGTAGTTGACTAAGAATAGGAATTCTCAGGAGTTGAGAAAATTCCTCCAAAGTAGGCACCAATTGATAATAAGGGAATGTGAAACAATGGTGTAGGGGGTCAAAGAACTGAAAGAGAACTTTCATCATGTCTTCTTCAATGTTGGTGTTGACCAAGCTGAGGATTCTACCATGTCTTTCACTGAAGAGAGAATTATCGGGAATCCTGGATGTAAGCTCCTTGAGTTGAGGAGGGATCCTTACAAGGTTGACTTGAATTGTTTTCCTGCGGAGAGACTCCATGTCCTGCAAAACAAGAACAAAGATGAAGATCTAAACCCTTGAAATGGTTAGCGGATGCATATGATGCTTTATGATGTTCATGATGTATGCACAAACACATGTACAAGCAAGTCACACAAAAACCCTAGTTTCAGGCTTGCATGAGGTTTCATAGGTAAGTACCCTCTTGAGTTTAGTTGGCTCAGAACCTGTCCTATAAATAGTAACCGGGTTCTAAGGAGCTAAATATCATTAGATTGTTTTCTATGTTCATCGTTTTGGTTTAGCCACTTAACTAGCGACCAAAATATTCCAAGAAAACAATCCTCAATGAGTGTAGTATCGAGTATCTACCAACTTCGGACTGCACCAAAGTCGGTAATCTCACTACCCTTAAAAAAGGCCAAGATGGTCAAGTAAGGTTCTAGTTCATTAGTGCTTAGTGACATCACTCAGCGGCCCCGTATTCTCTTTGATTGACTCAAAGGATACTGGTACTCACAAATATGTCGCACTAATATAGCTATTGCTTCAACCGTGTCGGTATACCCCGCACAGTTTCCATAACGTATTGCTATCTATGAATGTTTCCCAAATCTGGGTGGAGGATTTCAAACCCAAACAATAGAACCAAGTGTAAAGCAAACAAGGCAATCAAGGTAAGCAAGTAAAGGTGATCTAAACCCTAAGGTAACCCCACTTTTAAAGAAGTCCCCAGCAGAGTCGCCAGTTCTGTGATCGATGGGAATGAGAACTGACTGTTTTGGAATGCTGGTTCGCGTTTGTGTTTGTTTTTGCAAAATGTTGCAGTAAGCAAGAGTCGCCACCGTCTTTTATTTTATCTAACAAGGAAAGGACAAAAGCACAGAAAAATTCCTTTTCGAGATGTTTCTCGGGTTCGGGAGGTAGATTATAGAAAGGGAAGGTGTTAGCACCCTTTCTATCCGTGGTTATCCACTGGCTCTTAGGTACTTGCTCACTGTGTTTTCAAAAGTTTGCTTTTCTTTGTGTTTGTGGGTTTGAAAAGAGTTTTTGTTTTAAAAGGGGTGTAAGTGCGAAATGTTTTGTTTTGTTTTTAAAGGAGAAAGTACTTAAGAACCTCTACCTACTCAAAAAGGAATTAAACTGTGCAAATGTCCTTTAGACAGTGCTATCCCACTATTGAGGAGTAGGTAGCACCGTCGTTGGAGCTTTTCGGGTCAATTCGATTAAGGGACGTGTGGTCACTAAAGCAATGTTAGGACGCCTTAATGGTAACCCTAATGTCTTAGATCATTTTATCTGAGGCAACCGTTTCGAGGCAACTTATGATCTTTAGACAAGAGGGCGACCTCTAAAACATCCTATACTCAATGACCACGTTCGAGGCAACCAAGTGAGGTGTACCCTAAGAGTGGCATGTGCGAGTGTATTGTTTTTCAGTTATATTATCTTTGTATATTTAGGTGTTCTACCGTTTGTTTTCAGATCTTGTCATACAATCCTAGTTAGCATACATCTAAACAGTTAATATATGTATAGGAATTTAAAGTGCGGGAATTGTAAATCCTACGCTATTACAAGGCTTCGGGGAGGGGGATTATTTACATGTCCAAAATTGGGGGAATAAAGCAGTAAAGTGTAAAAGTCTTAGTTAAACTATCACAAACCAGTAGGCAATTACAATAAAATAAACGCGCGCGAATCTGAAAATAACCTCTAAAAATCCTAAGAATAAAATCTTTTTGTTGTTTTATTTTATTTTGGGAAAATGATCTAAATCTTCTTAATTTTAGTTTTGAGAAAATGTTAAGATGATTAAATGATTAATTAACAAAGTTAATTTAATAGAAAAACTAGCCTAATGTTTTTGTGGTTTTTCTTTTTAATTGATTTTATGTTGATTAAAAAAAAGAAATAAAATAGTCAAAACAAAGATGAAATTGAAGGAACAGGCAGTAAATCAAGAAAGGTATAATTCTGGAGGCCTGGATCGAAAGAGGTGTGAGTTGTCTTTCGATCCAGTGAAGAGGCTTGATCGAAGGTGCACGAGGGGCTGCACTTTGAGGGTGTTCGATCTGGATATGTCATCCTTCGATCTGGGAACCCTGGATCCAGTTTGAAGCTAAGTTGCTAAGCTTCGAAGCTATGAACAAGATTCTGAGAAGATATTTCCTGCAAAATGAGACAAATGTTAAAGATCCAGGGGGGACTTTACCCCCCCTGATTCGAATCTCCTCCCAATTCGAGTCCTTCCTCAATTTGAATCTGCTGAATCTGAGCCTGGGTTTGTTTTATCCTGAGATTCGAAGGAGAAACTTAGATCGTGCCCCAGCAATGGCACGATCTCATCTTTGCACTTCAGCTTACATGTAACATAATCATTAATAACAAGAATACATATGCAATGTGTATTTAAATGTCATGAAGGTGCAATTTTGGTTTTGCAAACCCTTACCAATTAAAGATGTATGATTTGTGGCTCTGGGTGTGGAGATGTTCGTTGAATGGCTGCTTTGGCTTGGATTACTTATGAAAATGCTGATAACCTTTGGTGGGTTTATGGGCAGCGTATCTCTAAATCCTCCCTGTTTCTCCCCTCTGTAATGTGTCACTGGCCTCGTATTTATAGGAGTGTGATGGTCTAGTAACGGCAAGAGACAACCAATTAAACAGGCCTTTAAAGCCATGAGACAAGAATCAGACATATTAAAAGATTTCCTTTTTTGAAATATTCATGTCTCTTTGGAATCTTGAAAACCTGGACACTTTTGATTTTCGAATGTCTTCAGGCCCTGCTCTTCGATTGGTCTTGATTTTCCTCCTACGAATGGATTTCTTATGTACCCTTCGAATGGGCCTTTTGAATATTCTTCGAATTGACCCTTTGAATGCTTCTTCAAATGGACCTTTACATGTTCTTCGAATGAGTCATTTACATGTTCTTCGAATGAGCCTCTTGCCTGGTGTGTTGGCAAGTTGAGGGGCCTTTTCCTTTGTGAATCGAAACAAACTTGTAGGAGATTCTTGCCTCATGAGTCAAAGGTAAGCCTGAAGTAGTTAACGCATAGTCGAAGCATTGTGAAATTGACTTGATCGAAGGGGGGTCCAGCGCTCAATCAAAGACTTGCAGACCAAAGCATGATCGAAGGGTTCCAAACACCTAATCGAAGCTTACTAATCAAAGCCTGATCGAAGAGTGCCAAATGCCTAATCGAAGACTGGTGAGTCAAGCCTGTATCGAAGGATTTTGGAAGCCCAATCGAAGACTTTTTCCCATATGCCAATCGAAAGACACTTTGTTCATCTTCAAAAAACTTTATTCTCGTTAGGCAAGTGTTTGTGACCAACCATGTAAGGGAAGACCTTTGAAAACATGAGAGGGAAAATTTTGGGGTACAACACTAAGTAATGAGATAAAAGTCATAAGAAACTTACCTTGAAGCTGGAAATTATTCTGTGAAATAGAGCCTAATTCAGATTGTTGTGATGTTCTGGTCAGCTTCCTCAAGTTCTCAGAAAGCTGAAGCAACTCTTAGCTTGAGCTATGAATGGTTAGAAAGTTCTGGAGCAGTCAAGGTGAAAAGTTCTGGTCTTTGAAACAGAGATTGGTGAATACTGTTTTAGAGTTTGAAAACAGAAGTTGGGAAAGCTTTTATGTGTATTCTGGAAACTGTATGGATGATTTGGTCAAGAAACACGCAAGAAAAATTAGAGTTTGGATGCAGAACTCAGAAACTAACAGGTTTTGTGTTTATGTTTGTAGTTTCAAGTTCTTGGGAATTTTCAGCAAAGTTTCAAGGCTTTTTCCAATCTTTTTCACCCCTTTAACAGTTGCAAATGAAGTTTAATTTATTGGCAAAGGATTTAGAAGCTCGGAGAAGTCAAGAGTACAACAATCATGTGTTATGGGTTGTTGACTTGTTTTTGAAGCAAGTTTAACCAAGCAAGTTTCAAGGCAAAGTAGAGTGGCTAACAGCTTTAACCACGCCTAATCTGATTTTGTAGGCATGATTTATGGATAAGTACACTCAAAAGCAAAAAAAAAAGTATGGGCCCAAAAATAAACTTTGTACAAAAGCCTACTTTTCAAGGACAACAATAGTACTTTTGTATCACACGTGGGAATATCTTTTGGATAAAGGCTTAAACATTGGGATAAAGACTCAAAAGTTGGTGTGAGCATTAAATGGTGATGAGATTTAACAAACAAGAAGACCTGCAACCTAAGATTATGTAGCCTAGCTTGAAACTGGATCAGAAGTTCAGCATCAATGTAACTTAGAACAAATGTCCAACTTCTGATCTTTGAATCTCCCTGCTCCAGCATGATCTAAAGGAGTTCTCAGACTTTTCAGAAAGCTTGTAACATTTTTTGTAACCCCTCTTTGAATTATCTTTGCAAACTCTGATCGTACCCACGTGAAAATTAGCCCAGAAGTTCCAACCAAATTCTGACTTGGAAATGCTAAGAATTTACTAAGTGCTTTAGTTTTGTGGATGTGTCTTCAAGGATTTATAACTTGAAATCCCAACATTTCTAGGAGAAGTTCTGCTATTCAACGTTTTAGATCTCATTGAGATTTACAACTCTTGTGTCAGAAGTTCTTCCTGAATCATCTTGCATCATGATGAAAATCTGGCCAGAAGTTCTGAACTTATCATACCTTCTTAACACTTAGAAAAATTTCTAAGTGTTTAAAATTTTGACTTTTCCAAAGTAATTTTGACTTTTGATTTCCTTGATGAAACAACTTCCTATTCTAACATGTCTTGATGAAATGGGATTCTTGAAACTTGATTTTGACCCAAAAGTCAAAGTTTGACTTTTCAATGTGCATTTTGACCATTTTTCCCTTGTTCCAATTCCAAACCTAAATTGATGTATCAGTGCTACAAACTTGGTTCATGGAAGATTTTGTGAGAAATTTCTTGAGAAATGAGAGGGAAAATTTTAGGATACAACAAGATCAAATATCCTGACTCTGAACCATTTGAGTAAAACTCCCCATGGTTCCAATAGATTAGATATCGAGATTTTGAGAGTCTCGACTCTGGAATTTCAGACAGTCTTCAACCTCTGATTTGCTCTGTTCTTCTGGAAGACATCTACTTCTGCCTTTGATTCTTATTTTCTGAATATCATATTCTCATACATTTTACATCTTATGAACATTATGACACCAAAATCAAGATAACTTTAACTTTCATAAAGTTCTCAACTTCTGAACAGTATTGGGTCTATCTGTTTCTTGAACATATGTCCATAGAGTATACATCTTCGAATATATGAACAATCAGTATTTAAGAGATCAAACATATTTCTTTCATTTTGACTTGTCTTAGAATGCCTAGTGAACTTGTTCAAAGTTTCTCGGTTATTGGGTCTATCTGTTTCTTGAACATATGTTCATAGAGTATACATCTTTGAATATATGAACAATCATTATTTTAGAGATCATACATATTTATTTCATTTTGACTTGTCTTAGAATGCCTAGTGAACTTGTTCAGAGTTCCTCGGTTAATTATCAAAAAGACAAACATGTTTCAATGGTAAATGCATATCATTTTATATCATTTATTTCTTATAATGCATTTCTTTTAAGTTCATCAAAATCATTATACTTCTCCCCCTTTTTGACATCATCAAAAAGATGATTATCCATGAAAAACATAAAAGATTAAGATAATATGTCAATTAATCATCAAGATAATTTGTTCAAAAATAGCATATGTAAACAAAGAAACTAAACGAGAATCCTGGAGCCTAGGTTCCAAAAGTTGGAGAGAAGATGATGAAGGTTCATAAATTTTTTCAAAATCATCTTGAGCATAGTTTGAACAGATTCATTGACCTTGTCCTGAGCTTTGAAATTTTCATCAATGGCTATTTTCAGATTGCAGGCAGACTCAAAGTTGGATACCATCAAAGCCTGCTGCTTACCTTTTTCTTTAGTAGCCTTTGCAGCTTCTGTAGCCAATCTGGCATCCTCTTCAATGTTAGCTTCTTCTTCTTCTGCTTTTAGTCTTGATGCTTCAGCTTCAGCAAGGCGGGCTTTTTCTTAAGTTTCTCTTTGCTTGGCAGTAAGTAGTTCCAGAAATATGACTCTTTCTCTTGTTTCTTTTCTTTAAATTACCATTTGAACATCCCCAATTCTTGATGCTTCAACAAAAGAATTCATTCATACAACCTCAGAAGTCATCCACTTCTGAAACTTCTTCCAAGAACCATCCATGTCTTGAGGCCTAGTGCTTGTACTTGCCTCTGTCCTTAGCTTCACAACTCTTTTCATAGCCTTAGTTCTAAAAATGTTAATGCATTCATCCAAGGTTTTAGGAGAAGGTTTTTCATAAACAACCAAGGCTAAGTTAGATTTAGGATGGCTTGGTCCAGAAGTTTGTTCATGAGGATTTCGTGGTAAAGGTTGTTCAGTCATATTGAAAAGTTTAGAACAAGTGGAAGGTTCAGTTGAGGAAATTTTAGTAGCTCCTTGATTATCAGAGATTGTTCTTTCTGATATTTTGAGAATAGAGGGAGAAGTTGGATCTGGATGATTGATGGGTGAGTTATGAAGAGTGGTTTTTTTGTTGAAGAAGGCAAAATGAATATTGGTATTGAAGGTTGAAAAGTGAGAGTCTTGTGGAAGTAATTGAGATGAGGTTAATGGAGATGTATAAGTATGTATTGGTTCTGATGGAATGAAGGTAGTGAAAGATGGAATAGAGATTTTAAGCAAGAACTTGTGTGGTGGTGGATTTAGAAATGATTGTTTTTTATGGTGGAAAAGACTCATTTGAAGTTACATGAATTTCAGTTGTAGTGGTATTGGAGACAGTTGGAATATTTGCAACTGGAACAAAAATAGAAGTGGTAATGGTGGATGATGGAATAAGAAATGATTTTTATGTGATGGTGGTTGGAATGAATGAGACTGTATCAATATTTTTAGAAGCAGATAATGAAAGAGGTACAAAAGTATCAACATCAGACTTACTAGTTGTTACAGAAGTTTCACTTCCCAGAATGGCATCTTTCAGAAAGCCAAACTTATTTTTCTTTTTCTTTTTCTTCTCTGGTTCAGAAGCATATGAGCTTCTTTTCCTTTTACCAACAGAACAATCAACACCCTCAGCAGGAAAATTTGAGTAGTTAAAGTTTGACATCATGTCCTTCTTGTTGCATCATTAGAACGTATGCAGCCACGCGGAATACTAGATCTTGTTTGGAAAACAAATGATATTCATTCACATGAATTATTTTGTGATGATAACTCTCAGATGGTTCAATCAAAGGCTTGACCTTGAGTTCTTAAATCAACCTCATGTTCCTCAAGGTTTGCCCGTTAAAGGAATCTCTAATGCTTGGAGTCAAATCCTCTTTATAGTTGGCTTCTTCAATCAAAACTTTACCAATCCATTTTCAACAAAAATATTAGTTAGAATTCGTCCACAAGGAATATTGGGAGATACCTTTTTGTTGGGAAGTGCGGTGGTTTTGGACTTTCTAATAGAATCCCTCAGATAATTAAACAAAATGAAAGGAATATTAATCCTTTGTTTGGCCAAAGAAAATACATCGTGAACTTTTGATTGATGTTGAAATAATCAGAGGAACTTGAAGGAGGTCTAGGGTTTATGCAGCCCAGAATAATCTTATGCCATACTTTGAGATCATCATGAAGATCCTTGCTTTTATACTTGGATTTCTCAACAGAGAAATTTGTAAACAGTAGTTGATCTAGAGATTTATTTGCCGCCTTTGATTTATTGTCCAATCCATACACACATTTTCCTTTCAAGAATGTCAATCCCAACAGTTTCACAATGGACTCTTGAGTGATGATGATTCTTTGTCCAATAACTTCTTAAACAATATGAAAGTTGTCACAATCAGCATTTTTCCAAAAATCTATCACTAGAGCCTCATAGACAGGACCATGAAGCCTTTAGAATTAGTTTTCCCAGCCTTGAGCCTTTAGTTCTTCCTTTAAGTCACACCCATTTGCAGCAAGGTTGTCAAAATCAACCATTAATTCCTTAAGAAGAATCAACTCCGTTGGTTTCAAGTTGGAATGAACTTGAGAACTTTTCTGCATGATGTGATTGTCATCAGTAGGGTTTGCATAAGATGAAGGAACCTCAGTTGATGAAGATGAAACGATGGTTGATGAAGATGGAATTGTTGAAGATGACAGAACAATTTTTGAAGACGAAGACACAATAGTTGAAGACGTTGCGACATATAGATTTAGGGCTTGTTCCAGTTCACTAGAAAACTTAACAACTTCTCCTTGAGCAGGAGTCATCATTGTTGAAAGTGGATGCAGATGTAGAAGACGGTTGTAGACGAACTTTTAAAGAGGATGAAGAACTTCGAGAGAAAGACGAGGAACATTTGAGAGGAAAAAGGATTTTAGGGTTTCTAACAAGTGTGGGGAGTGACATGTGGGTGTTTGTGTTTGAAAAGGAATATAAGAAATAATTGGGAGTAATTAATAAAAGTAATCATGACAGATTAATTCAAGAAATTGCACATTGTTCATGATCTAGCTTAGATAACGTGTGATGATTAAGAATAATCGAGGATTATACGCTTTAACCACTTCGTCTAACTAAGTGACACGATTAATATACTCAGGGTCTGAATAACCAAAGGGCTCCATCTGATCAGAGATATTTCTGACCGAAACCACTTCTGATAACTGAGTCCATAAAATAAAATTAGCAAAAGTATAATAAGTAAAAGAAGGAGAAAAATGATATTGTCATATCCTTGAAGATCTTCCATCTGTCTTTAACTTTAGCTTTCTCTTAGATACAAATTCTGATCAACTTCTTTCTTCTTATGCTTTCTTCAGAGCGGTCTCTCAGAGGTTTTGAATTATCTTCATATTGATTCCTCTTATTTCTTTGAGTATTATCAGTTTTATGATTTGAGAAGAATAACCTTCTTCTGAACTCTAATCTTCTAATATGAGAAATAGAATTAGTTTTCCCTTCACATGATTTCTTTATTCTTCTGTTTAAAATCACCCGTCTGACTTCTTAAGAGAATCCTTGCAGCCCAGATATTCTGATATTTAATTATCAGAATCATCCATCTGCTTGTCAAGCTTTCTTTGAAAAAAAACTTATTTTTCAGAAGGTAAATATTTCATGAACTTCTGAGAAGCTATGCGCTCGACAGAAGGTTAACTGTCATTGCCTATTGTCTTCTAAATTTTTAATTTCTTGAACAAATTGCAAAATTTGTTCTAATACAAATATCATCGAACTTTGATGATTTTGACTGACAATCTTGTTCTTGCAATGTTGAGCTAACTTGTTTAGAGTTAGTCTTTGATTATACTTCAGATGAATCAATGAGAATTCTTTTGTATCATAAGACAACAATCTTTCTTCTTTTGAAAAGATTCCTAATGAGATCTTATGAGAAAGTCAAGGGTGGACTAATCCGTTTCTTGAAAACATCTCATACTTCTCAAGGAACTTATTCAAAAGCATTCAACAGATATAAATTCTTATCTGACGAGTCTTTCTTGTCAGCTTGTTCTTAAATTTTCTAATTTTAGACAATATTTGAAAATTGAATAACTATCACCTTAGAGTATTTCTTCACATAGCATCTGGATCTTTATCTGACACTGTTAGGTGTTTGATATCCATCAATAATAGAACCTGTCTCTGATACCAATTGAAGGTGTGAAGAAAATGCAAGAAATGGGGATGAGGTTTGAATTGAGTTTTCATTTCTTGAATAACTTTCGCTTCTAAGCATTTATTCATTGAGAAATGCTTCTGAGTGTTACTTCTAAGTAATGCTTCTAATTAAGTTAAGAAAACATAAATTGTAAGGCATAAGAAAAAGTAAAGAACATACGATATATCCTGGTTCACTTGAGAAACCCCCAAGCTAGTCTAGTCCACCCTTCTGAGGTGATTTTGCCTTGAACTCAAGGACTTAATCCATTATAACCAATCTGATTACAATTGCATGGGCAACCGCCAGTGACTAACATCCAATGATGCGTTCAAGGATCTAAACCGGATATCACGTTCAATGACCCAATAAAATCCGATTCTTCAGAATCTCCTATAAGGATTTCCTTCCAATGATATCCATAAGTGATCCCAGAAGGTTGACCTTCACTCAGTCCCTTTAGAGATATGACTACCATTGACCCAATGGAATCTACTACCAGGATTTCATCTATGATGACCACAACCAAAGTCTTCTCAAGTTATCTGATCTTCACTCGATCACTTGAGGAACCAACAAATTCTAAATAGAATTGTTTTTTTGGAGATTAGATGAGTGCTTATTATAAGGCAAATTACTCCTAATTTAAGTACACATTGTTTGACACAATTCCGAGCAACAACTCTTGTGTACAAACAATTTACATGAAGATCTTAAACAATAACATAATCAGAGAAACAACTCTTGTGTTTTACATATTTCTACCAAGATGAATATAATCTAAGTTAAGTGCAGCATCTTGTAGTCTTCTTGTCTCCATCTTCATCATTGAGCAAGCTATGAGTAATAACTCCTTGATTTTTCATAATTCTGTCAAGATGTATTTGATTGATAGTTTGAATAACATCTTGTAGAATTCTTCACCTTCATCTCCTTTCTTCATTAAGCAAGATATGAGCAAAAACTCCTTGCTTTTTCATAATTCTGCCAAGATGTACATGATTCGTAGTTTGAATGACATCTTGTAGAGTTCTTCATCTTCATTTCATTTGATTAGCTTCAACATATTAAACATAACATGTAGTTTTTGTATTCGTTATAGTGGTTGATAACTTTTTGGTTGTGTTTCAATAATAACAGCTTTTATTTTAACATTGAACACCAACATTCAACTCGTTTAGCATCATGTTTCAAGCAACCAGCTAACCATCATGTTTAAACATACGATTGTTTTCTTATATATCCAAGCAAAATACAGTTGTTGGCTATTTGAAAAAGAGTCGTTACAAATAGTACTGCTACATCTTTATCTCTTCCACACTTCAAGTTAGTGGAAAGGTAGTGGAATAAAGCTTTTTTATACTGTGTACTATTGTACCATGTTACTGTTATATTCTTTCCTTCTGCACTTCAGAGGCTTCTGCGAGCATGAGGTTAGAAGCTGTCATACCCCAAATTTGCCCTATCAATTTGATAGTCGTATTATTACCGTGTTTCTAATTTTTAGTCACAATATTTAAATTTGTTTGTTTGAGTATTATTTTATGGGGGGTTTAAATGTTAAAGAAGGGCATGCTGCTTTAGTGGACCATCAAAATATGATGGCTCACTAAGACATTTTTTGGGTCTAAGTATAGATAATAAGAAGGGGGTACACATTTTTGAAACAAGTGGGCCATGTCATGTTTTTTTGGGAAAAGTTCACATAATTCATTTAGGTCAATTAAGATTGGTTGTGGTTCACGAAGAAGGGGTGTGTTTAAGCCAATTAAGGGTTAACTCATTCGTTTTACAAAAGGAGGGGGGTTAGCATCCAATTTTCTAAGCCCACTTTGGGTTAAGGTTTCTTTTGGTATTTACTTTCGGTCAAGTTCAGAATCTTGAAGGGTTTATGTTATAAAAAATTCTTGGACCTTTCTAAATCAGAAAGGCTCGTGTTGGGTTGAGGGTCCATTCTCTCTCTTGCAAAGGGGGGGTCTGGTAATTAAATTATGTTAGCCCATTCAGAATTTTGTAGAAGGGAGATGTGCTGTTTATATAAGGAGGTTGTTGTTAAGTGGATCGACCCACTAAAAATTATTAAGGCTTGTTCTTAAATAAGAAGGGGGTATGTTTTTGGCCCAAACATTTGGCCCATTTCAATTTTTATTTTAATTGTATTTGTTTTTTACTAACATTATTATTATAATTAAAAACATTATATTTTAAACTAATTAAAAAAATTGGTGTTTATTTTATCTAAAAAAACATTAACTGAAGTTAAGGCTATTAATCACATGTCCATTTTCCAAGCCCAAGCCCAAGTCCAAAAAAAAACGCATGCTTTAAACAAAACAAACATGCACTGTTCAAAATTAAAGAGAAGTAACACACATTTTAAAGCAGAAAACAAGTACTGTACAAATTAAAATAAAAACAAATCTTTTACTGTGAAACATCCAGATTTACAAAATTATACATTATAGTCCATAATCAAAAACTAAATCAAATCTTAATTAATTTACAGACGAAATCAAATCGAATCAAAGCCTTATATAAACTTTATACAGATTACAGCGAGAATTACAAACTAATCTCTAATTTCCTTAATCCTCTTAAAAATAACATCAATCTCAAAAAACTTTCCTGGAACATCTAACTCTAAATCCTATAAAAAACCTAATTTCTAAAAAAAAAGGAGGAAGAAATTTCAGAGAAAATTTTACAGAAAATAAAATTGGATAGAGAAAAGAAGATTGATAAGAACAGATAAGAGGGCTTGAGAGAAGAAGGTGAGTACCTCCGCAGTAAATCTCCACTCCGTGTAAAACCTAGGGTTTCAACATCTAAAACCCTAGATTATTCCATCACACAACACCGTCGCTCTTGCTACCATTCACCGCCATCACCTGCAAACAGAAGGAAGAAGGGATTAGAAAAGAGAGATTGGACCGAAGGATCAAAAACAAACGCAAATCACCGCGATAGAGGTATCTCTCATTTCACTTAGCTTTTGCGATTTTGATTTCTATCTTATTGAATTGTTGAGGGATTTAGAGATGAAGGTTGTATTTTGAGTTGAAATTGGAGAAGATCGTCGCCCATTAGGGCTTGCGGGTAGCGGCGGCGATTATGGTTTTGATATTTGTTTGGGTAAGAGAAGAAAGAATGAAGGATAAGAGCAGAAGAAGAGAGATGATGAAAATGAGGAAATGTGTAAAAACACAAAATATATTGTTTGTGCTAATTCAGTGTGCGCAAGTCCACCACCTATATCGTGCACCCTAATTTCCAACCTCGTGATCTGGATCAAACAACCTCCATCTCGCTAGTCCATGATAACCCACGTGCTCGCCTGTATTGAATCAAACGGACTCCCCAACACTTGTTGTTTTGGGCCTAGCCCATCTCTAAACACACCCGTTGCCTTTTTTTGTTTTGCTATCACGTTGGAAAGCCTACCCATAACCTAATAAGCCCAAGTCCAAAATCTGGACTTAGGCCTCCTACTAATCTCACCCCCAGCTTTACTGCGCACCACAAATTCAAAACCCCTTTGTCTTTTAGGCCTAAATTCAATATCTGAATTCAGGGCCATAATACCTGCATCCCTCATTTTTGCAAGCCCAAGATTATTTGCACCCCTCATGCATTTTATTTAATTTTCTTTATTATTTTTATTTTATAATTTTTATATTTTATAGCATGTGGAAGTTATGCTTGGTCAAAGTTTGGTTGACTTTTCTATAGGAACCCTAATTAAGCAACTTTTGAGTTTTGATGAATTAGGAGAATTCCTTTAGGAATCATGATCAACCCTTGATCAAATTATGTATATCACTTCAAAATGTTAATGTTGACCAAAAATCTTGAAGTTTGACTGCATGAGGACCACAATTGACTTTTGACCTAGTACAGTTGATTTTTAGGCATTTGAGCAATTGACTGAGCAAACTTCTTGTGCAAGGCATGAAACTTGACATGGATGATCTTGAGAGCATATTAGGACCATGGAAAGCATTGGAGGCCTTTGGAGTACACCCATCCTGATGAAAATGGAAACCCTAATTTGAGACACATTGCCTTAGGAGAGAGTTTGTCTGGTCAACTCTTGGGCAACCTTGAGCAAATTGAGGATCTCAATGGGCATGTGCTGAGTAAAATGGGAGGGAAAATTTTGCGGTACAACAGTTGCCCCTGTTCAATCTTCTTAAACATGAGGATGTAGATTGGTTGGTCTGCCTTTCGTGATCTGAAGGTGGAAGATGATTGAACACTAGAGTGCCCAGAAATTTGCACTCGCATGGAGTAATACTGATTGGTGATATCGGGAATGGGCTTACAGATGCCATTTGGAAGTTGATAGAGAATCGTTGGAGATGGGCTTAAAGATGCCATCCAAAAAAGATATCGATTGCATAATAGATTCTTTTGCGAGAAACTCAGTACCTGCTATTGAGGAGAACTTTGTTGGGGAATGTTGATTTATGTCATGGGAAATATAGTATAGGAGCTTCGATTGTCCATTACTCTACTGGGGAATTAACTCCTGATTGAGGAGGTGGAAGTAAACTTCCTATCTGGTCAGGGTCCAGGCTGCACAACGACTTACTGTGGAAATGTGAAACCTTATGTGTCTGGTCGGGTCCAGGTCTTACAGTGTTGTAAATTGTTTTCTAGAGATAAGAGAGAAGAAACCTGGATAGTAGGGTTTCTTAGAAATGAAAGCCTGGTTAGTAGGGCTATGAGAAGGAACCTGGATCGTAGGGTTACTTCGAAATGAAAGTCTGGATAGTATGGCTATGAGAAGGGACCTGGGTCGTAGGGTTACTTCGAAATGAAAACATGGATAGTAGGGCTATAAGAAGGAACCTGGATAGTAGGGTTACTTTGAAATGAAAGCCTGGATAGTAGGGCTATTAGAAGGAACCCGGGTAGTAGGGTTACTTCGAAATGAAAGCCTGGATAGTAGGGCTATGAGAAGGAACCTGGATAGTAGGGTTACTTTGAAATGAAAGCCTGGATAGTAGGGCTATGAGAAGGAACTTGGATAGTAGGGTTACTTCGAAATGTAAGCCTGGATAGTAGGGCTATGAGAAGGAACCTGGATAGTAGGGTTACTTCGAAATGAAAGCCCGGATAGTAGGGCTATGAGAAGGAACCTGGATAGTAGGGTTACTTCGAAATAAAATCCTGGATAGTAGGGCTATGAGAAGGAACCTGGATAGTAGGGTTACTTCGAAATGAAATCCGAGATAGTAAGGCTATGAGAATGAACCTGGATAGTAGGGTTACTTCGATATGAAAGCCTGGATAGTAAGGCTGTGAGAAGGAACCTGGATAGTAGGGTTACTTCAAAGTGATAGTATAGATTAGCTAACCTGTTTGATTTTGAGAACTGAGTTTCCATTGGTCGTCTGTAGATGTGATCTATATAACTGCTGAATTTGTTGAAGCTAATCCTCTTTTCCTAAAAAGATATCAGGGTTAGTTATATGTGATGCATGAAATGCAGGGTGAGATGATGTTCTCAAAATAAATGAGATTATGCTATATATGATATGCATGTGTATGTCATGATGTATGTTCATAAAATGCTATCGAGGTATTCTCGTGTCTGGGAAAATAAATCCATGATAGTTGCTGGAGATTTGTAAATATTCTGTCGGGAAGAGATGTTGGAGAATAACTCTGCAGGGACCAAACTTAGGGGGAGGAGATACTTTGTTGGTAGACCCGATGATCTGGAGGAATAAACTTAGTTGGAGATGAAATTTTGTTGCTGGAGATGATGAGCTCTGTTGGAGATTGAGCTTCTGTATCTGTAGAAATAAACTTCGCTTGAGAGATGAAATTTACTGACTCGCCCGCGATTGTGAACCTCGACTGGGGATAGTTAAGTCCTATTTCGGGAAAGCTGACATCAATGTCTTTGGATACTTTTACTCTGTGGGGAGTGTATGTACCAGTAATTATGTTCTCAAGCTGGCTCTATCCCGATACCTGTTGGGAAGAGTAACCGTCGGGTTTGGCACTTCTTATTTTTTCCCTGTTTCTGGAATTACAAGTAATTGCCTTTGTTTCTTATGTAAATATTTATGAGCGGCAATCATTTTCAAATGCATATATCAAAAATAAATTATTGGACGTTCTTGCAAAACAAAACATAAAAAGAAAAAACAAATTGAAGTTTCTTGTGAAAATGACTTGTATTGATTTTTGAAGTTGGTCTGTAATAGGCGTTTTGTACAAAGAGGATGATGCTCTAGTAAGAGAATGTCGCCGAAAGATAGAAATTATACAATTTGTGTAAAAGAAAGAAAAACAGCTATGTGAAACAACTCCATTAGGTTCTAACTCTGCTATTACCTTTATATCTTCAAGCGTCTCATCACTTTGCTACTTGGCCGAAGGTTGACCAGATATGTTGGCGCCGTCTGAGCTTGATAGTCGATACTGAAGTCTGGTCGCAAGATGATCCAATGAGACATAGTGATACGCTTCAATCCCTAACTTTTTCCTGGACCGCCCTTTCAGGTTTTCAATCCACCGGGATACCCTTTTTTTTCGAAGCCGCCCTTTCGGGTTTTCGACTTGCCGAGTGTACAGATTTTTTCATTTTCATCCCTTACTTTTGCCCGAACCCTGTTGGTTCACCGGGAAGCCCTTATTTTTTTCCTAGGCCAGTCAACCTAACGGGTCTTTGATTAGGCGTAGTATCTTTTCACTATGTCTGCATTGACAGGGTGAGGAAGGTCGTCACAATCCATGGTGGTTAGAATCATAGCTCCTCCCGAGAAAATGTTCTTAACCATAAATGGCCCTTCGTACGTGGGGGTCCATTTGCCCCTGGGATCACCTTGCGGCAGTATGATGCATTTGATTACTAGATCCCCAACTTGATATTCTTGACTCCTGACTTTCTTGTTAAAAGCCTGATCATTCGCTTTTGATACGTCTGACCATGGCAGATAGCAGTAAGTCTCTTTTCATCGATTATATTTAGCTGATCAAGCCGGGTTTGGATCTAGTCGTCTTTGTTCAAACCTGCATCCTTCATAATCCTAAGAGAAGGTATCTGGACTCTGATGGGTAGGACTGCCTCCATGCTATATACCAGAGAGTAGGGTGTTGCCCCTGTCGACGTCCGTGCTGAGGTACGGTACCCATGAAGAGAAAATGGCAACATCTCATTCCAGTCTTTGTATGTCACCATCATCTTCTGTACAATCTTTTTGATGTTCTTGTTAGCTGCTTCAACAGCGCCATTCATCTTCGATCGGTAGGGAGAAGAATTATGGTGTTGTATCTTGAACTGTTTACAGAGCTCGGTGATCATCATGTTGTTGAGATTCGTACCATTGTCAATAATAATTCTCTCTGGCACACCGTATCGACAGATCAGATTATGTCGGATAAACTGTGCCACGACGTTCTTGGTCACTGTAGCAAAA
Organism: Vicia faba; assembly: GCA_948472305.1. Taxonomy (NCBI): domain Eukaryota; kingdom Viridiplantae; phylum Streptophyta; class Magnoliopsida; order Fabales; family Fabaceae; genus Vicia; species Vicia faba. The sequence goes on from OX451740.1 coordinate 67,321,425, forward strand.
GAGGTTTCCTCAACCCACTTTGTGAAGTAATCAATGGCTACTAGGATGAAGCGATGTCCATTGGAAGCAGTGGGCCTGATTATCTAATCATGTCGATGCCCCACATTGCAAAGGGCCACGGAGCTGTCAAGATGTTCAAGGGGACCAGAGGTACATGCACCTTATCAGCATAAATTTGGAATTTGTGACAAGTTCGAGAGTGCTGATAACAATCGGCTTCCATGGTGGACCAATAATATCCTACCCGTAGGATCTTCTTAGCCATGGTATGTCCACTAGAATGGTTTTCGAAGGTGCCTTCATGTAGATCTGTCATGATCCTCTCTGCTTCGCTCTTGTCTACACACTGTAGTAGTGTGGAGTCATGGTTGCGTTTATAGAGGATTCCATTAATGAGGAATAACTTTGCATCGAACCTTCTCATAAACTTCTTATCATTGACAGATGCCCCTTCAGGATACTCCTGAACATCGATATACCTTTTGACTTCGTGAAACCAGGGTTTTCCTGCCACTTCTTTGGTATCAATCTCACAGCAGTGTGCTGGTTCATCCAACCTCTCAATGGTAATCTGGGGAGCTTAATTATCCCACCTAACTTTGAACATAGAAGACATGGTATCTAGCGCGTCCGCTAACTGGTTCTCCTCTCGTGGGAGATGTTCGAAGGTTACCTCCTTAAAGTGTGGGAGCAATGTCAGTACATACTCTTTGTAAGGAATGAGATTCGAATGCTTCATATCCCACTCGTCTTTGATCTGACTTATCACCAGAGCAGAATCCCTGAATACACTTAATAACTTAATCCTCAGGTCAATAGCAGCTCGAAGACCCATGATACATGCTTCATACTCCGCCATGTTGTTGGTGCAGTTAAAACATAATCGGGTGGTGAACGGAGTATGACAACCCTCGGGAGATATGATTACAGCGCCAATGTTGTTACCCAGTGCGTTTCAGGCTCCATCAAAATACATAGACCATCAGGATCCTTCATCCAGTCCAGGTTCTTCGTAGTCAGTCACCAACATAATATTCTCATTCGGGAACTCAAAATTCATGGACTGGTAGTCGTCCATGGCCTGATGAGCCAAATGATCAGCCAATACACTCCCTTTTATTGCTTTTTGGGTTGTATATTGTATGTCGTGCTCAGTTAAGATCATTTGCCACCTTGCTATCCTTCTGGAGAGAGTGGGCTTCTCGAAAATATACTTGATCGGATCCATCTTTGATATTAACAAAGTAGTGTGAGTCAGCATATACTGTCTCAGTCGGCGAGCAGCCCATGCCAAAGCACATCAAGTTTTCTCGAGCAATGAGTATCGTGTCTCACAGTCGGTAAACTTTTTGCCAAGGTAATATATGGCGTTCTCTTTTTGACCAGACTCATCATGCTGCCCCAACACACACCCCATTGAATTGTCTAGCACTGTCAAGTATAATATCAACGGTCTTTCTTCAACCGAAGGCATCAGAATTGGTGGTTCTTGAAGGTATTCCTTGATTCTTTCGAAAGCGGTCTGGAATTCACCATTCCACTTTACCACTTGATCTTTCTTCAGAAGCTTGAAGATTGGCTCACAAGTAGCAGTCATATGTGAAATGAACCTGGCAATATAATTCGGACGTCCCAAGAAACCTCTAACCTCTTTCTCTGTGCGGGGAGCTGGCATCTCTTGAATGGCCTTTACCTTCGCAGGGTCTACCTGAATACCCTTGTCACTGACGATGAAACCCAGAAGCTTACCAGACCTTACCCCAAAGGTACACTTGTTCGGATTCAACCTCAGCTTGTATGTCTTCAACCAGTCAAATAATTTCTGGAGATGATCAAGGTGCTCTTCCTCAGTCTGAGACCTGGATATCATGTCATCAACATAAACTTCGATCTCGTGGTGAATCATATCATGGAACAAAGCGACCATAGCGCGCTGATAGGTTGCCCCACTGTGTAACGAAGGTTGTCTTTTCCATGTCTTCAGGAGCCATCTTGATCTGGTTGTAGCCAGAGAAACCATCCATGAATGAGAATATTTTGTGTTGCGCGGTGTTGTCGACCAAAACATCAATGTGAGGAAGTGGGAAGTCATCCTTGGAGCTTTCCCTATTCAGATCTATGTAATCTACACACATCCATACCTTACCGTCCTTCTTAGGTACCGGAACGACATTAGCAACCCACTGTGGATAAGAAGTGACAACTAAGAATCATGCGTCGAACTATTTCATAACCTTTGCCTTGATCTTCTATGACATTTCAGGGTGCATACGACAGACCTTCTGTTTAATTGGAGGACAGTCTTCTTTAGTCGGCAGGCGGTGTACCACAATATCAGTATCCAAACCAGACATGTCTTCATAGGACCAGGCGAAGATCTCAACATAGTCATGCAACATCTGTATCAGCCTCTGTTTGACACTAAGCTCCAGATTTGCACCTATTTTAACCTCTTTTCTATATTCCTCGGTACCCAAGTTTACCGTCTCAACCGGCTCTTCATGAGGTTGTATAGCCTTTTCTTCCTGCTGTAGTAGTCTAGAAAGTTCTCCAGGCACCTCACAATCATCCTCACCTTCGTCCTTGGCTTGGTTGATCGTATTTTTGAAGTCATAACTGGAAATAGCAGAGCTGTTATCAATGGGATCTAGAGTGGATATGGATCTGCATTATGATACGTGAGTGTGTGTGTAAGAGAATAGTTGTTTTGATAAAGTGAAAAACAGAAAAGAAAAACAAAGAGCACAAAATTTGTATGCAAGAAACGTCCAATGCTTTATTAATGATATATGAAATGACAAATAATAGCCCTCACAAGCAAAGCCGATGTGCCTCAGGAAAGGCACAGGGCCGTAAAGTTTTAAATTGTTTATTACAAATCTCAAAACAAGTAAGTCAATTACTGCGGAATAAAAGAAACAGGTATAAAGTCCCTAGCCGTCCAGTTACTTGGTCCACCATTGGTAGTTGGGTAGATCCAGTTGTCGATGTCTGAGTCATCTTCATTGTCTTCAATGGCGTTAATTCCCCGATTGCTGATGTGTAGGGGAGGTCTTCTAGCTCGAGCGCGTCTAACAGCCCTTTGAGCCCCTATAGTAAAGCCCAAACCAAATTTGTCAATTTTCTGAGTGAAATCAGGGAGGTGACCTCAATTGGCACACCCACCTTCTTCAACCACGGCCCTGGCGTCCTTGAGAGAAGCCATCTTCAAAGGAGGTTTGTTGGTAGTAGTTTCAGTTGATGCTAAGATCTGAGGGACCTCTTCGAAGTTCTGATAAGGAGTTTCTATGAATTCCCCGTCCATCTCTACATAGCGGAAGGAATTGAGGTGACTCACCATATACTCCTCTTCACCCCGCACAGTGACAATCTTCCCTTTTATCGGATACTTCCGCATTTGGTGGAGTGTGGAAGTGACTGCCCCAGTCTTGTGGATCCAAGGACGACCCAGCAAATAAGAATACGACGGCCTGATATCCATCACATAGAAAGTGGTCCCAAAAGTCTGAGAACCCACTTTGACAGGGATGTCATGTTGGATTAAAATATCCAGCGTCAACCTTAGGGATTCGAAGGGCTTAACATCCCCCCATGGGCGCCTACAAAGGTGTGTTAGGTGGGCCAGGTAGGCCCCTTGTTAGATTCTCTATAAGGAAATAGAGTAGTACCTTGGCTACAAGCAATTTCTTTTAGCTTAGTGGTAAGTGCTTGATCCTGCAAGTGGTATCAGAGCAAGGTCATTGGTTCGAATCCCCCCGGCTGACACTGGGAACTCTAAAGAAACTAAGAGTCTGAGATTAGAAAACCCTGAGTTAAAAGAAAAGATTACAAAACTAGAAAATGATTTACAAAACTCTCAGAAGGAAATAATCTCAGAGGATCCCAGTAATGCTGATAAGATCATAAAGGTATATGATCAAAGCTTTCAGAAGTTTCTGGCTAAAAACATAGATAGAAGCAAAATGGCTTCAATGATCTATAGAGTTAGCAGGAATGGCAGGATAGGCATAGGATACAAAGGCAAAGTTTCCCAACCTAAGAAAGTTAAGGATCTGGTTATCAAACGCACTCCTCTCTATTCTCACTTCACCACTGGGCAAACACATGATATAAAACATGTTGGTAAGGCGTTTTATACTAAACCAAAATTCAAACAGAATTTTGGAAACTCTAACAGTCATGGACCCAGAAAGATATGAGTACCAAAAGACAAAATCATCTATGTTGCAGATATTTTTAACAGCAAGGTTGAAACTCCAGTATCAACACCTAGACTTTGGATGCTCTCTACACATGGAGGAAAGAAAGCATATGTTCCAAAACCTGGAATTTAAAGGATTCGCAGATTTCATAGGCAATCAGAAACAGAAGATTACTGGCTCTGAAACTATTTGAAACATGAATGGAAATACAACATCAGAAGCTCTCTAAAGAATCTCATATGTATCTAGAAGAGGATGTCACACTGTTTCAAGCACTTCTGTCAGAGCAAGCCAATCAGAGTCTTTACCACTTTTTGATTCTTGACAAAAAGGGGGAGAATGGAGAATATTTTGACTCATTATCAGAAGATCGTCAGGGAAGTATTTTATTTAGTATTTTATTTTCTCGTTAGCTGAGTATTCTACTCAGGGGGAGCCTTTTAATTATTATTCTTTATATTCCATCAAAATATACTAGTTTTTGTCATCATCAAAAAGGGGGAGATTGTTAGAACATAATTTGGTTCTACATCCCAGCAAGAGTTTTGATGATGATAAACACATGATAATAAAGAACAAATATGCTCGCTAATAAAAGTATCGTTTCATGCAGGAAGTTATGATGTGAAAAAGATGTTTTAATGCAACTGGAAGTTCTGCCAGAATATCACCAGAAGTTCCCAGAAGTTCTGATGCAATTGGAAGTTTTGCCAGAACATCACCAGAAGTTCTGATTATGCGAGCACAGAAGTTGAGAGGACAATGAAAGATTCAGAAGCATCAAATATGCATGACACGCTTATATGAAGAAGTTCTGATTGAACTTCTGAATGCACCAGCACTGTGAAACAGAATCTCTGATACTTTGATGTGCAAAATTCTGATCAAGCTGTAAAGAACTCTCAACGGTAATATTCATCCTCTGATGTGAGAAGCTCTGAAGCGTTACAATTCCATTATTGCAAGATCATAAGTAACAGCTACAAACAGACAAGGATCTCCTATTTTGGAAAGCTCAATAACTCCTGTTATGGACTTACCAAAAGTATCTTCTTATGTCTCTATTGCAAGGCCTATATAAAGCAGACTAGAAGAAGATTTCAAGGCGATGAAAAACTGCGCCCATAAAGAAAAAATCACGTAAAAAAAAGTAAAACAACCCAGATTTCATTCTTCATCTTCAACGATTCAATATTGTGTAATACATCCCAAGTTTGTGATACTGTTTATTTAGAAACATCATTGTACACTTTTATTCAATTAACTATTTAGTGAAATTCCTTGAGAAAACCGGGTTGTGGTTTTGGACTCAAGAAGACTTTAACAGTTGTTAAAGTAGAATTGTAATCAAGTTTTGATTAGTGAATTAAGTCCTCGTTGGAGAGAGGCGAAATCACCTTGGCGAGTGGAATGGAGTAGTTTGAGATCAAATGAACCATGATAAAAATATTGTGTCTACTGCTTTTGTTTTTAAGTTTCAATTCAACCCCCCCTTCTTGTGTTTTTCACTTCTTCAATTGGTATCAGAGCAAGGTCATGGGTTCGAATCCCCCCGGCTGACACTGGGGGGGAGATTGTTGGATTAAAATATCCAGCATCAACCTTAGGGATTCGAAGGGCTTGACATCCCCCCATGGGCACCTACACAGGTGTGTTATATGGGCCAGGTAGGCCCCTTGTTAGATTCTCTATAAGGAAATAGAGTAGAACCTTGGCTACAAGCAATTGCTTTTAGCTCAGTGGTAAGCGCTTGATCCTACATGTCCACCTACCCGTGCACCATTCTCTTCGATCCGTCAAAAGCCCTTACCACAATGTTACTAGGCTTTAGAGTCAAACCCTTGCAATCCAACCGGTCCAACGCCTTCTTCGGCAGAACATTCAGTGAAGACCCGGTATCTACCAGCACATGAGCCATAGTGGTGCCCCTGCATTCAATCGAGACATGCAGAGCATCATTATGATTCCTTCCCTTTGGTGTCAAATCCGTATCTGAAAAACCCAGCCCATTTTCAGCAGTCAGGATGGCCACATAATCTTTGAACTGATCAGCTGAAGTTTCCTGCGGCACATGCGCGGTCATGAGGAATGAAATCAAAGCCTTCGCATGGGCCTCGGAGCACAACAACAGGGATAACATGGATATCTTTGATGGGGTCTGCCCCAGCTACTCGACCACATTGTAGTCGCTCTTCTTAATGATTTTCAGTATTTCCTCCATTTCTTGCTTAGAGGCTTCCACAACAATTTTCTTAGGCGCCTTCGTCTGGGAAGGCTCACCTATAATTTCATTGCCGCGGATATCAGACGATTTACTGACATGGGTAATAACTGGAGTAAGAACAGGAACTGTAGTTGATGTACTAGTCTTAGGGGAAATCTCGGGAGAGAAAACCCTTCCACTTAGGGTAACTTTGCTGGTTCCGACAATGTTACCAATATCAGGATCAGCTTCTTCATCTTTCAAATCTTGTTTGATGCCATGATAGTACACATCGGCACCATAATGCAAGGGGACAGCTTTGTCCGAGGCATACGGGACAGGACCAGGAACAGTGATTATCAGCGGAGAAATTATTGGAGCAGATGGAATCCTAACAGGTCTACTCGAGGAAACCTTGGAAGGATTGGCGGAAATGGTTATAATGGCAATGTCTTCAGATGGAACAACGGGAACCAAAGTTTTCTCAAATAAAATTTCTTCTCTATCTATCAGGCGTTGAACACCTAATTTCAGCAAACGGCAACCACAAGGTAGAAACAAACATATGTGGCAACCTTCACCATAACCTGGAAATAAACCGGCCAACAGCATATTTTTCTTGACAGTCATGAGAGGAGTAGAAACTTCATCAACAAAGGTAACAAAAAAATCAGTATCAACAGCATTAACTCCACGGTCGTGCTTAGGCATGGGAGAAGTTATGACATTTGGCTTCTCCGAAGCATCAAAATCTATTTCCTTGGCTTCAATCAAGTATTGTACTTTGTTTCTCAGAGCCCAGCAGTCATTTGTATCGTGGCCAGGAGTCTCAGAATGATAGGCACACCGGGCATTTGGATTATATCGGGGAGACGTAATATTTGGATTCTTGGGAGCCTCTTTCAAGGTTGCCAAGTTGGATCACAGCAGATGAGGTAGAACTTCAGCCAATTTCATGTTAATGCGGGTAAACCGCCGTTATGGTCTTTCCACCTTTTGTTGATTGTTGCGTTGTGGAGCAACTACAGGCCTAGGTATCATTACGGCACTTACTGTCTGACGGTGTTCAACCCTGTTTTGGCCCCTCGGGCTATAGATGGCACTGGCTTCCTTCTTACCAGCGAAAGGCTTTTTTACCGAACTCGAAGAGGCATCCTTCTGTATTTTGCCGCTTCGAATCCCAACTTCTACTCTTTCTCCAGTTAGGATCAGCTCAGTGAAACCAGTTGACGAGCTTCCGATCAAATGATTGAAAAATGGACCAGATACCGTCCCCAGAAACATATCAACCAACTCCCTATCAGACAATGGGGGTTGAACTCTCCCAGCCAAGTCTCTCTATTTATGTGCATAGTCCTTAAAGCCTTCACTTGCACCCATGGACATACTCTAGAGTTGAGTACGAGTAGGAGAAAGGTTGGCATTGTACTGATACTGCTTGTAGAAAGCAGCAGCCAGGTCTTCCCAATTTCGGACATTGGCTCCCTCCAGCTGGTAGAACCATTCAAGCTGAGTCCCTGATAAACTATCTTGAAAGAAATAAACCCACAGATTTCTATCAGCGGTGTGGGGCTGAATCTTTCTAACATAAGAACGAAGATGGATTTTTGGGCAGGACACCCCATCATACTTAGCAAAAACTGGAGCTTTGAACTTCTGCGGGATGACCACTCCCGACACTAATCCCAATTCTTTGAAATCCAGTCCAGGTATCCTCTGAACTTCCATGGCACTCAGACGATCTTCCAACTGTTTGTATTTATCCTCAGCAGGAGGATATTACTCATCATTGTAATCGGTATCATTGTCAGAAACTGCAGGACTGGGGGTCCTTCTCTTCTTCCTGATTCTCCCCTTCCTTGGATGAAGAGGTCAGATTGGCTTGTCGCTTCAACCGCTCTCCAAACCTTCTTCCCATATTTAGAATACCGACAACCTTCTTCTTTTTCTTCTTCTCTTTCAGGATGAGGGCTTTCAGATCTTCCTTCCCTTTTGCCAAACTTATGAACATTTGTTGGAATTGGGCGTTCTGTGCCTGAAGGTCCTTGATGGGTTGCTCGGAAGACATTTCGTGATGAAATAAACAGCGAAGAAGATGAGAAACCTGTAATGGTACCTGTAATGATGTGTATGATAATAGGATGTGCATGCAATGGTTTCAAAGACTTCGGGAAACTTAAATTTGCAAACCAAAATAAACAAAAACTTTATTAGCTGAATTTGAAGTTTAAGTGCCTTTTAGGCGTTACAATTAAAAACAAATCTAAAATTATAAAAGACATCAAAATTCCCATGGATGTTTCCTCTTTGTGTCGAGATAATCATTCAGTCCTTTTTCCTCATGGAGTTGCTTTGTGAGCTCTAAAACCTTCCGCTCCTAAGCATGGAACTGATCCATGTAAGTATCCCGCTCCTTCATCAACTGAATCCAAGACCTCTGTAATTCCCCAAGATCCATGGGCATATAAGGATAGAGAACCGTGTAAGGAATTCCTTCTTCAGTAGTGGGTTCCATAATCACTAGTAAAACGGCCACATAGGGCATCATAAGCTTCTGGGCGCGAGCTCGTACCCATTGGAGGTAAGGTTCCATAGGAATGGAAGCCTTTGGCCCCAAATCCTTGGCTCCAGATCTGTTTACCATTCCCCAAGCTCGTACGAACCTCCGGCGATACTCTTTAACATCATCCTCATATTGGAATACAATGCCCTCAATAAGTAACTCGTGGGGACCCTCCCTTCGAGCGTAACCAAATTGTCGTAGAGCTAAACAAGGATTGTAGGTTATACCCCCTCTAATACCAAGTAATGGGACATTAGGGTACTCCCCGCAGCGGTCAATAATAGTAGTGTTTTCCATAGCTCGAGAACACCAAAGAATATTCGTATGAGCGAGTGACATTATCCTTTGCGACCAACCCAAACCTTCTTCATTCTTCAGTATGGACTTAGGGAGGTGAGAAATAAACCACCTCGACAGCAATGGCATGCAGCATATAAGAATCCCTCTTCTCTTCATGGTACGAGTATGGAGAGTGTGCAAAATATCTCCGAGCAAGGTAGGCACCGGGTTGCGGGAGAGAAAAACCTTGATAGCATTTACATCTATGAATGAGTCCGGATTAGGGAATAGGACTAACCCATAGATTAGAAGAGCCAATACCTCCTCAAAAGCCTGAAAGTCCATATCATCCTAAAACAGTTGGGCCTTGTCTATCAGAAACTTAGCTAGAAAACCCTTGACTCTGCTTCTTGTTTCCCAATTGGATACCACGTCGGCCCATTTTAGATGCAAAGCTGAGGCAATGACTTCTGGCTTAGGAACTTCTTCTAGACCTGTGAAGGGCAACTGTTCAAGAATGGGTATATCCAACAGCTGAGAGAATTCTTCCAAGGTAGGTACCAACTGATAGTCTGGAAAGGTGAAGCAGTGGTGTTTGGGATCAAAGAACTGGAAGAGTACACTCATCATCTTTTCATCAAAGTTTGAAGTAACCAGGTTGAGAAGTCGATCATGTCTCTTAGTGAACGCAGAAGTTTCAGAAACCCTTGATGCTAGCTCTTTGACTTGGGAAGGTATCTTCACAAAGCTGATTCGGATAGCGTTTCTACGAATGAATCCATGATCTGCAAAACAGAACAAAGATAAATTCCCTTGGTCATTGAAATTGTTAGTGCAATAAGAATGTATGTTATGTTATGATGCATGATGTCATGAGAAACCACAAGTATAGCAAACACAGTCAAATTACACCAAGTCCTTAGCTTTAAGGCATGCATGAGGTTAAAGGTAGTACCCTCTTGAAGTTTGGTTGGTTTCAAACCTGTCTTAAAAAGTAATCGGGCTCTAGAGGATCTCAATATCACTAACCATCCTTTATCAGGCATTGTTTCAGCTCAAGCAATCTTTTCTTGCAGCCGAAATATCCCGAAAGTCTGATCTCAATGAGTGTAGCATCGAGTATCAACCAATCCTCAACTCTATACCGAGGCCAGCTATCTCACTACTTTCTAATGGCCAAGTTTGTTCAACTAAGGTTCTAAGGTCCGTTAGTGCTTCACGACACCACGCGGCGGCCCCGTATTCTCCTCGTTTCCCCACGAAGGATACCGGTACCAACCAAAGTGTCACACCAACACAGCCATCGCTTAAACCATATCGGTCTATGTCGTACAGTCTCCACGATCTATTGCCGTTTACCTAAAAAGTGCCCCAGATCCGGGTGTAGGATCTATAGTAACCCCAAACAAACCCTCAAAAGTAAAGCAATCAAGACAATCAAGAGAAGCAATTTAATGACCTAGATCCAAAGGTATACCCCACTTATAAGTCCCCAGCAGAGTCGACAGTTCTGTGAGACGGTGGCAGAACCGACTGTTTTTACTGGTTTGCGTTTTGCGCTTTTTGTTTGCAAAATGTCGTGGTAAGCAAGAGTCGCCACCGACTTTTATTTTATCCAATCATGGAAAAGGAAAAAGAACAGAAAAACACCTTTTTTCGAGATATTTTGAGTACGGGGGGTAGATTATAGAAAGGGAAGGTGTTTGCACCCTTACTATCCATGGTTTTCCATGGGCTCTTAGGTACTTGCTCATTTTTCAAATTTCTTGTGTGTGCTTATTTTGAAAATGTTTTGGAGGGTGTTTGTGTGAAAACTTTTTATTGAGCAAGTACTTAAGATTCTACCTACTAGAAAAAAGATTGTTTGTTCTCGTTTCCTTTAGAGAGTGTTATTCTACTATTAGGAGTAGGTAGCCTCGTCGTTGGAGTTTGTAAGGGACATTCGAAAGGGACGAGTGCAATCACTAAAGAAATAGTTAGAAAACTTTAGTAGTAACCCTAGAGTCTTAAGATCTTTCTGAGGTAACATCTCTGAGGCAACATTTGAATGGGACAATTTGATCTTTTTGGACTGGAGGGCAACCACTAAAATCTCCTATGCTTAATGATTGTTTACCGAAGGCAACCGAAGTGAGGTAAACCCTAGGAGTGAATATGTGCATATGAATTGTTTCAGTTATTTAATCTTTGCGCATTAGGTGATCTACCATTTAAATTTTCAGATATTCTTTCCATACAATCCTATTAGCATGCATCTAGACAGTTAAATATTTGCAGGAATTTAAAATGTGAAAAATAAACCTAGTTATTACAAGGCTTTGACAATTACATAATTGTCTTGACGGGAAATAAAAGTGCAGAATATAAAACCCTAATTAAAACTATTACAAACTCGAAACAGTTACAATAATAATAAAACAAATTAAAATGCGCGCAGCAAATTTAATGTGAGGAGAAATTGAAAACCCTAAAAAACTGACTAGAAAATATTTAAGTTATTTTTTTTAGAAAAGAATCAATTAAGTTATGTACGGCTGCAACCCTAATTCTAATTATTTTTAATTATAAAAAGAAATTGAAATTAACCTAATCTAAACCAAATTAAATAATTTCAAGAAAAATAAAATATTTTGTAAAAAGATCTTGTGCATTTTTGTGGTTTTTTATTTGAGAAAAGAAACAATTTAATTACCAAAATTTAAAACCTAAGTTCTATTTAATTTTAATTGAAACAAAATAATCAAATAAACTAATTAACCTAATTTATTTTCAAAAAAATTAGTTTGAATAAATAATATTTAATTCTGTATTTTTTTTGGTGATTTTTTAGTTTTATAAAAAATAATAATTTTGTGTTAATTAATTAAAACAAATAAAGAAATTTAAAAAAAAAAGAAATAGAAATAAAATGCAAACCGGGCCTGTATGCTAGCAAATGGGGGGTGCAAATCTGAATTTCCCAAGCCCAATAATCCTTCAAGCCCGATCAACATTGGATCCCTTGTAGCATTAACCTGAGGGTGCATCATAGTCCCTCATGGATTTGAGCGCTGGATTTGGCTAGCAATGGATCCAATGGCTGGATCAGTGAGGTGCATGGAAGACACTTGGCAAGGTGGTGTATAGAATCTGCAAGCACAAAGTTGGAAAATAAAATTTTCTGGGACCTGGGATCGAACCCAGGTCCTCCCACCCAATATCAAGCGTGCTTTACCACTGAGCCATTTGCTTTGTTTTGTTAGTATAACAAGAGCAATTAATATTATATAAAAAAACAAATGGATTAATGAAATAAAACAAAACGCGCGCCAGTTATTTGAATGGCCCAATGATGATTGAACACATCATCATCTTCTTCCTCATCCATTGTGTTAGGTATAAAACTTATACCTACAGACAAATTGCCATAGCTATAAACCTGTGAGTTTCAAAAATTGTCAGAACGCATGATAAATTGAATGTAGCTACATGGATCGATTCGTCTTGATGCCACAAGCATCATGGTACCCTTTTTGTTGGCCAATTTAACCTGTGTAAGAAAACCCTAAAACGGCAAGCTGAACCCTAGCAATGGCACTCAAGCATACAGGCATCAAAACACGAAATTATGTAAACCAAAACATCCCAAATGATAATACAAACACAATGTTATATTTAATAATGATTAATTATGCGTAAATCATGAAATCAAATTCAAACTTAGAGGTGTAAACCGTGGATCTGTAACTCGATCTTCTGGGCATTAGAATGCCTGCAAATGGTTGGGACACATTCTGGAGATGTCCAGGAGTCTATTCGTAGTGTTAGAATAGCTTGAATCGGCCTCTAAGTCCAAGAATGATCTACCACTTTCTTGCAAATTTTGAAGTTTTATTCTCTCACTTTCACGACTGCAAAACCTTGTCCCGTGCTTTGTTTTTGTCCATTATATATCTGGGAATGAATTAGGGTTGCACAATTGGATTGAATCTTTGCAATTATGAGAGATTTGATTTGATTTCCATGCTACATGTAAAATTGCTATTTTGAGTCAAATCATCCCTTTTTGTACCAATTATGCTTGATTCGTTTTTTCCTTGATAACTCAGCATATTTTGATTGCCAACCTGTCCAAAAACCAAATCAAATCATATATTTGCTATTATTCATCAATTATTTGATTTAATTCAATTTTTAATTAATAAAAAATCAAAATAAATTTAAAAATGAAGAAAATAATGGGTGGATGAATATTTGAGTCGTGGACCACATTATAAGTGAGGTGCAAGCATAAACAGTTAGGCCCATTTAGCAAAAAATGAATTTTGAGCATATTTGACTTTTGGCAATTTTGCAAAAAGGGTCAACTTTGACAAGGCATATCTCCTCCAATTTTAATCCTAGAGAGGTGTTCTTGGACTTTTTAGAAAGCTTAGGATGTCCCCTAAGCAAACATTTTGGTATCATATCAATTGAGCCTTCCAAATTCATGTAATAAGCTTTGACCCAAAACGTGTTTTTGTTGACTTTTTAAAAGGACCCATAATGTAGAAATCCATATCTCTTTATGAGTGCATATTTTGAACTTGTGGGATGAAGATTAATTGTAGGGAATTTCATCCTATTCAAAATGAGCTTTGGATGGAAAATTTATGATAAAGCATGTGGAAGTTATGCTTGGTCAAAGTTTGGTTGACTTTTCCTATAGGAACCCTAATTAAGCAACTTTTGAGTTTTGATGAATTAGCAGAATTCCTTTAGGAATCATGATCAACCCTTGATCAAATTATGTATATCACTTCAAAATGTTGATGTTGACCAAAAATCTTGAAGTTTGACTGCATGAGGACCACAATTGACTTTTGACCTATTACAGTTGATTTTTAGGCATTTGAGCAATTGACAGAGCAAACTTCTTGTGCAAGGCATGAAACTTGACATGGATGATCTTGAGAGCATATTAGGACCATGGAAAGAATTTGAGGCCTTTGGAGTACACCCATCCTGATGAAAATGGAAACCATAATTTGAGACACATTACCTTAGGAGAGAGTTTGTCTGGTCAACTCTTGGGAAACCTTGAGCAAATTGAGGATCTCAATGGGCATGTGTTGAGTAAAATGAGAGGGAAAATTTTGGGGTACAACACTTCTGAATGAGCTCAATGGCTTTGGTTTCTTTTACTTGCATGTTGCCTTCATGCGTCATTCTGAATATGAGATGGCACTCAAGAGAATCGTTTTAGCCTTGTGATGATTTCTGAAGTATTGCTTTTGATGATCTGTCATCCTTTTCTGTCAATCTTCTGACCTCTTTCATCAACATGATGTATGTATTCATCAATTACCACATCCCAGAGGTCAGCGTCATAGGATAGGAAGAAACTTCTGATCATATCCTTCCAGTAGTCAAAACTATCACCGTCAAATATTGGAGGGCTGCTGCTGATGTTCTAACTTGTTCCCATCACGGTGTTTTCCCCCTTGGATCTTTATTTGACACGGTTAAGTGTTTGCACCCAGATCCAGGTGCTCTGATACCAATTGAAGAAGTGAAAAACACAAGAAGGGGGGATGAATTGAAACTTAAAAATCAAAAGCAATAGACACAATGATTTTTATCCTGGTTCGCTTGATCTCAAACTACTCCAGTCCACCCGCCAAGGTGATTTCACCTCTCTCTAACAAGGACTTAATTCACTAATCAACTTGATTACAATTCTACTTTAACAACTGTTAAAGTCTTCTTGAGTCCAAAACCACAACCCGGTTTTCTCAAGGAAATTCACTAAACAGTTAATTAAATAAAAGTGTACAATGATGTTTCTAATAAACAGTATCACAAACTTGTGATGTTTTACATAGTTTAATATTGAATCGTTGAAGATGAAGAATGATAGCTGCGTTGCTGAATTTTCACGTGAGTTTTTCTTTTTGAGCGCAGTTGTTCATCATCTTGACATCTTCTTCTAGTCTTCTTTATATAGGCATTGCAATAGAGACATAAGAAGATACTTTTGGTAAGTCCATAACACGAGTTAATGAGCTTTCCAAATCAGTAGATCCTTGTCTGTTTGTAGTCGTTACTTGTGATCTTGCAGTGATAGAATTGTAACGCTTTAGAGCTTCTTACATCAGAGGATGAATGTTACCATTGAGAGTCCTTTATAGCTTGATCATAACTTTGCACATCAGAGTATCAGATATTCTGTTTCGCAGCGCTGGTGCATTCAGAAATTCAAACAGAACTTCTTCATATAAGCTTGTCAGCATATTTGGTGCGTCTGAATATTTCATTGTTCTCTCAACTTCTGTGCTTGCATAATCAGAACTTCTGGTGATGTTTTGGAAGAACTTCCAGTTGCATCATAACATCTTTTTCACATCAGAACTTCCTGCATGTAAAGATACTTTTATTAGCGAGCATATTTGTTCTTTATATCATGTGTTTGTTATCATCAAAACTCTTACTGGGATGTAGGACCAAATTATGTTCTAACAATGGGGACCATCCCTCTGAGCATAACCAAATTGTCGTAGAACCAGAGAAGGATTATAAGTGATACCTATCCTAATTCTTAGGAGTGAGACATTAGGGAATTCCCCATAGCGGTCAATGATAGGAATATCTTCCATAGATCGGGAGTACCAAAGAATATCCGAGTGAGAAAGTGACATTATCCTTTGCGACCAACCCAAACCTTGTTCATTCTTCAATACTGATTGAGGAAGGTATGAAATGAACCACCTAGACAGAAATGGCATGCAACACATAAGAACCCCTCTTCTCTTCATGGTACGAGGGTGAAGTGAATACAAGATATCTCCGAGCAAAGTAGGCACAGGGTTACGGGAGAGAAAAACTTTGACAGCATTCACATCTAAGTCCGCATTAGGGAACAGTACTAACCCATAGATTAGAAGAGCTAGGACTTCTTCGAAAGCTTGGAAATCCAAATCATACCAAAAGAATTGAGCCTTTTCTAGTAGGAACTTGACTATGAAACCCTTAACTCTGCTTCTTGTTTCCCAGTTGGATATAATGTCAGACCGTTTCAGATGCAAGGCTGCTGCAATGACTTCTGGATTTGGAGCCTCCTCTAAACTGATGAAAGGCATCTGATCCAGAATGGGTACACCCAATATTTGAGAAAACTCTTCCATAATGGGTACCAACTGATAATCGGGAAATGTGAAGCAATGGTGTTTAGGGTCAAAGAAATGAAAGAGTACCCCCATCATCTTCTCATCAAAGCTTGAGGTAACCAGGTTGAGAAGTCGACCATATTTCTTGGTGAATGAGGAAGTCTCAGGAACCCTTGATACTAGCTCTTTGAATTGGAGATGTATTCTCACAAAGCTAATTCGAATGATTTTTCTACGAACAGAAGCCATGATCTGCAAAACAGAACAAAGATAAATTCCCCTAATCCTTGAAATGGTTAATGAAATGAATATGGATGTTATGATGCATGATGTTATGTTTGGACAATTTAATTACGCACAAGCATACACACAATACCTTAGGTTTAGGCTTGCATGGGGTATATAGGCAAATACCCTCTTGAAGTATAGTTGGTTCAACCTTTCTTAGAAAAGTAACCGGGTTCTAAGGAGTCTCAATATCACTGATATTTCTTTATCAGGAATTGTTTCAGCTCAAGCGATCTTTCTCGCGATCGAAATATCCCAAAAGTCTGATCTTAATGAGTGTAGCATTGAGTATCAACCAATCCTCAACTTTATACCGAAGCCAGCTATCTCACTACTTTCTAATGTCCAAGTTTGTTCAACTAGGGTTCTAAGGTCCATTAGTGCTTTATGACACCACACAGCGGCCACGTATTCTCCTCGATTTAACACAAGGGATACCAGTACCAACAAATGTGTCACACTAACGCAGCTATCGTTTCAACCATATCGGTTTACACCGTACAGTCTCCACGATCTATTGCTGCATACCTAAAAATGTGCCCCGGATCTAGGTGTAGGATCTTTACAAGTAAACCCAAGCAAGCCCTTTAAGGATAAAGCAATCAAGGCATATAAGGAAAGAAAATTAAATATGACCTAAGCTCTAAGGTCACCCCACTTTTTATTTGGATCCCCAGTAAAGTCACCAGTTTTGTGATACAGTGGTAGAATCGACTGTTATACTAGTTTTGTGTTTGTGTTTGCAAAATGTTGCGGTAAGCAAGAGTCGCCACCGACTTTTCTTTTATCCAACAAAGGAAAGGGTGAAAAAAACAGAAAAAGACCTTTCAAGATTATTTGAGTAAGGGGGTAGATTATGGAAAGGGGAGGTGTTAGTACCCTTTCCATCCATATTTATGTACGGGCTCTTAGATGTTTAGCTCATTTGAAAAATACCGTGTGTCTTTGTGTGTTTTGAAAAGTATTTTGAAATGCCTTAGTGTGGATATTTGCTTTATGATAACTCTTGTATCAGTCTTCAAGAGTGTTGATAAAGCGCTTTTGAAAAGGTTTTGAAAGGATTTTGTGTATGTGTAAAAGTTTGTTTTGAGCATAGCATCTAGGAACTATCTACTCTACTCGAAAGGTTGTTCTTTTCCTCTTTTCCTTTAGACAGTGTTATCCTACTATTAGTGAGTAGGTAGCCCTATCGTTGAATGTTTGAGGGACATTCGTAGGGACGTTTTATAGTCATGAAGGCAACTTGGCAAGAAGTTTTAGTAACTATCCTAGGGTTTTAAGATCATTATTTACCGAGGCAACGTCGAGAGGGTCATCGAGGGACTTATGATCTTTTTAAACCAGAGGGTTGCAACTAAAATCTCTCACGTTTCGAGAATTGTGACTATTTTCCAAAAGGCAACCAAAGTGGGAGTACCCTAGAGGTGCGCATGTGCAAGTGTGTTTGTTTTCAGTTATTTTTGTCTTGTGTTAAGTTTGCTAGCTTTGGTTTTAATTCTTGGCATACAATCCTATTAGTCAAACATCTAGACAGTTAATAATTTGTAGGAAATTAAAATGCGGAATTTAAATCTACGCTATTACAAAGCTTCGGGGAGGGAGATTAATTACATTGTCAAAAATTAGAGGGAGAAATAAAAAGTAGAAAATAAAGTCCTAATTAATTCTATTACATCCAGTAGACAGATACAATAATATGAATGTAAACGCGCGTGAAATGGAAAAGAACGTCTAAAAAAAATCCTAAGGTATAAAAATATTTTTGTTTTGTTTTTATTTTGGGAAAATGATTTAATTAAGATGCTAAGTCTATTTAGTTTTAAATTAAAGAAAAGTTTAAAATAATTAGTTAATTAGTTAATTAGTTAATTTACAAAATTAATTTAATTTATAAAATTAATTTAATTAACAAAAAACACTAACCTAATATTTTTTGTGATTTTTATTTATTTTTACTGATTAAACAAATTTAAAAAAATGAAAAAAGTAAATAGTAAAGATAAAATAAAAATACAAATGGGCGTAATGGCAAAAGAAATATAGGGGGTATGGAGTGGACTTCGCTGGACCCAAGTGAGAAAATCCCATATCTGCCCTTGGATTCAGTTGGGAGATCCCTAGGAGATTCTATGGTGAGACTGTGTGTTTAGGGCGCTGGATCCGGATCAGATGTGCATCTGATGGCATGGACTTGATGGTGTATGATGAGCATGCGTAGGACCTGCCAGTACTGGATCTCCATATGACATGTTAGAAAAGCATAATACATGACCTGTGGATCAAACTCAGGCCCTTTTGATTGCATGCATTCCCCCCTTTACCATCTGAGTTGTTTGTCAATCGTTAGTATAAACAAAATCATAACATTCCATTAGCAAACGAATCAGATATATATATATATATATATATATAATTCGAAATCCCTACATGCATGCTGCACAAGCCAAAAGGACAGGGATGCTTGGACTGAGATTCGAAGGAATCTATCTCACATGCCTTAATAAAGGTATCTTGTTACTTAACAAGCACACATATCATGCAACAATCAAAATTAAATTACACATAAGATGAATTTAAGATCGAAAGTTTGTTTCCAATGGGATACTTTGTTTTGCATGGAGATGGCTTATAAAGTGTGCTTCAATTTTGGCAGCTTTGGTGTATTTCCTGTAGCCTTCGTGTGGCTCGTATGGGGCAATGTGTGTGTACCTGGAGGCAAGATGTGTGTATATGCCAAAATGTTTATGTGGGCGGTCATCCTGCAGCTTCGATTGGCAATAAGTATTATGCGTGATGCAGCGTGTCTCCTAATATTTTCTCCTCTTTTTTTTTCTCTTTGTCAATGTATCCTTAGGCTTGTATTTGTAGGGGTGTAGAGGGGAATGGAAATGGCAAGGGACAGCCTTTAACCAGGCTTTAAAGGAAAAATCAGACAAAAGAAAGGATTTCCTTTTTTGATAGATTCCTATCCTTTTGGGTTTTAGGATGAACCTGGACATCCCTGACTCCTTCGAATGCCTTCACACCTAGTTCTTCGATTGGCCCTGAGTTGCTTCCTTCGAATGGCTCTAGGCCTCATCATCGTGGCCTCTTCGATTGAACCACTATCTTCCTTAGTAGCTTGATCTGAAACTTTTCAATTAGCCCAATTGAAAACTTCTTTCTGGCCAGTCGAAGCTTCTTTTGTCACCTCCTTCGAATGTAATTATGCAAGAGGCTTGGGCTTAGCAGCATGTTGGACTTTGGCCAGCAAACATCTTGGACCAAGACTCATCATAAAACAAACTGGTTTCCCACAATAATGTGTCCTTCGAATGAGCCAATTATAGGTCCTTCGAAGGCACCATTTGTGTGTCCTCCGAATGGACCTTTAGAATGTTTCTTCGAATGGACCTTTGGAAAGTTTCTTCGAAGGGACCATATTGTGTGTCAAAGTGTGGAAAACTGTGTGTTGAAGAGTTTAGAGGTGGAGTAAAAGCTAGCATGAGGGAATCCAACTTCTTAATGAATCGAAGCACGTATGAAAGGGGTCTTTTCCATGTGGATCAAAGGCAAACATGAAGAGGCCTTTGCCTTGTGCGTTGAAGGCACACACAGAGGAAGTCATTTCCTTGTGGGTCGAAGCACACATGAAAGAAGCTCTTGCTTTTTGAATCGAAGGCAGGCATGTAGGAAGTATTTGTCTATTGAATCGAAGAAAAGTTGAAGGGGGCTTTTCCTTATGGATCGAAGGCAAGCATGAAGAGGCACTTTCCTAAATGAAGCTTGCATGCAGGAGGCCACTGCTTTGTGAATCGAAATAAACATGCAGGAGGCCACTGCTGGTGAATCGAAACAAACTTGTAGGGGGTTTTTACCTTGTGAATTGAAGGCAAGCCTGAAGCAGCCAATGCTAAGTCGAAGCTTTGTGAATTGAACTTGATCGAAGGGAGCCCAGTGCCCAATCGAAGCTTGTGAATCAGGCCTACATCGAAGGAGGCCAAATGTTCAATCTAAGCTTGTGAAATAAAGCTTGCTCGAAGGATTTTAGATGTCCAATCGAAGCTTATGAATCAAGAAAAATTTGCTCTTCTTTGATTTGATGTTTGAGAGTCAAAAATCCAATTGTACTTGTGTAAACTTGCCCTTTTGAAAATTCTTGTGAGAAAATGCATTGAGAAATGAGAGGGAAAATTTTGGGGTACAACATGATCAATATCAGATTTCAACACTTTTCTATTCATGTCCTTAACACCATGTTCAACCTATAAATGCCCATCAACATTACCACTCATGCAGTGATTAGCAACTTCTTCAGCTTGTCATCATCAATGACTTGAGTAAACTTTTCTTCCCTTCCTGAAATATTTCTCCAAAGCCTAAACCCTTCATACCCATATTCTTTCACCAAGCTAACTGCCTCAAATAAATTCCACATATTAGAGTATTTCCCTTCCACAGTGGTTTCACTCCCTCTCCTTCAAAACACGTGCTTATCATGCACAAAATTTCCCTCATGGTGGAATTTAACACAAAATAACCCCATTTCTGCAAAGACACAATTACCCAAGAATAAATAACTGAATAAAACACATGCAAGTGGGACTTGGTAAACTTTATAGAATTCAAGTATTTGGACCACTAAAGATCGAAAAGTTACTAAGAACTGTACCTTTTTGAGAACACCAAAAGACTTGACCTTCTCGCTGCAATAAGACGCAACTGGTAACCTTCACAACAACGCGAATCTTGGATGAATCAATGAACATGATCTTTGTGTAAAAGAACTACCTAATACATAAATGTTTCATACCATATATGATCAATGAACATGCATTATCAAATTTCTGGGTTATGAATATTTAAGGATTATGTTTAACAACGAATGGTTAGGGGAAAGGAGATTGAGTGAAGAGTTTTTAGGATTAAGTTTTATTTCTCAACTAAGGGTAAAATTGTCTAAGCAAAAGTCATTAAACACACATGAAAATAAAAAATAATGGAAAAAAATAAAAAACGATGCCACATCATCATTTTTGATGAGTTGACTTGCCTAAAGTTTTAAGAGAATTTTTTTTCAAATGTTAAAAGAAACCATGTGATTTTTTACACGGGATTTTTTTTAAAATGACTTATATGATAAGAGGTAAATAACAATTAATACTTTATTATGTTAAATTAGAAACATGGAACATGTCTTACATAATGTTACGAGATATTGAAGTTTTTGATCAATAACAAATTTAAACCATGAAATAAATTTTACTTAATTGAATAGTAAAATTGATTGATGTATAATGAATAAAGTCATGTGCTGGTTTGTAGTAAAAATATCAATGAACACACATCATTCATTAAAAGACGCATATACTCCTCTGATCCTATTTATAATCCTATTTATAAGTAAAATTCAATTTTTAAATACATTAAATAATAATTAATGTACATGAATTATATGATGTTCAAATACATCACTTATTCAATGTATATAAAAAAAACAATTTTTTTATAAGATAGTATTAGAGGGAGTACTTTATTATCCTCATACTAAGAAATTTTTTTATCCATAGATATAACAAAGGCATTTTATGTATTCAAACAAGAACCGAAAGATTTGTTTAACAAAATAGAGTCATACTTTTGACATGAACAATTTAAGAAATGTTCTCATGAACACACTTTGTTTGTAAAAGAAGAAGAAAAAGGTAAAATTATTATAGTTATCCTTTATGTTGATGATCTAATTTACACAAGAATGATAAAAGAATGTGTGAGACATTCAAGAGCTCAATCAAGTTTTTTTTGCCATGAATGACTTGGGCAATACAAGGTACTTAATTTCTAATTGCTTAGTTTGTCTAATTGTTAGATACATGAAAAAACCAGTTGAAATTCACTTGGATGTAGTCAAGAGAGTGATAAAATACCTAAAAAAGCATTGAACCTTCACATATTTTACAAGAAGAACATTGAAGTGAAGTTGTAGGGATGGTCAAATTCATATTATACAGGAGATCTTGACAATAGGAATAACACTTATGGGTTTGTGTTCATCTTTGGATCATGATCTATATCATAGTCATCTAAGAAGTAAGCCTTAATCACCCATTTCCACCACATAAGCTGAGCTTATTTCAATTTCATCTTGTGTTTTCCATGACATTTGGCTTTGAAGAATCTTTGATCAATTTATTCAATTTAAAGGAAAACAAATTGTGACTTACCGTGACAATAACTCCTCAATCAATTAATAAAAGTCATGCATGTTAGATGAAAATACATAGATGAGTGATATCACTTTAGAATGTTAGGATAGAAAGGGAATGATTGAGTTGATCTATTGCAGTTCACAATATCAACTTTCATACATGACCAATCTTAGTCATTTTGAAAGCTAAGGGAGAAACTTGACATATATAATTTATCAAATTTAAATTGGGTTGCTTGTTTATTGAGTAAAATGAATTACTAAGTGCTTATTGTATAATAATATTCAGTTTAGGGAAGAATATGTTAGGATTAAATGTTGGATAGTTACTTGTTTGTGAAGTAAGTAACTTCTTACTTGTGTTGCAAGCTAACCTTAAACTGTCAAGCTTTGATCCTTGTCATAGAAACTTATAAGTTATAAATATATTTGTATGTATCATCTTAACTAATGAAATTGGCAATTATTCAACAAATATAACTTCTGCACAATACGCGATTCACTGTTCTTAATCTCTCAGGTACACACAATAATGTTACATATCTCATACTTTGATGTCGAAAATTGATCAAATATTACTTTGTTTTTCCCTTTATCTGCAAAACCATGTACAAAGGATAATCACAAGTGAATGAGATAACTCTGTGTAAACTTCAGAAGACAAAACAAAGTTAGAAAAGAAAACTCATAAGCAAATACGACTACCCATTTAAGCAAAATCCATGTGCAGTATCAGTAACATTAACAGCGGGTGGAATAACAAAGTGCCATAGTTTTTTAACACCACCGACTCTATATTTCATGCACAAAAACTCCTCAGCATACAATTTCTCAATAGCCCTATCCACATCATGAAGAAACACGTGCGTCACACCCGCTTTTTTCCTCCCACGTGCCATCACCGCCGCAGAGTATATCACTGCCATCCTCCCTGGCGCCGACGGAAAATATCCCCTCGGCGCATCAATCATGATCACATCCCAATCCCGATCATACACCTCATTCGGAAACTCTCCTAACGCGAGTCTACATCGACGATCATCCTTGAGAGGATGGTCGTCTCCGTCGACTGCCCCACAATTCTTCTTGTAGGATAATAACAATGCGTTGGCTTCCATGAGGCGCGTGTTGTAACGCACCGTGTATGCGCGTAGAATAGGAAAACGCCTGAGGGAAGAGATTGTCCACTTAGGATCTTCTTCAAGGAATAGCGTGGTGCCACGTGGATTAAACGAATCCCACATGAGCGCATCGTGACCGATTCCGAATACGAGGAAGTTGCACGGTCCTAAGGATTGTAGTACATCCAATGGTTTTCTGATCTCGTTTTTGGTTTGTTGAGGAATGTCATGCGCCGTGGCGTAATGAAAGATCGTGACTAGGGGGATTGTTGATGTTGCGAATTCGTCGGCGATGATGGTTTGGGCTGGCGTGAGGGGTCCAACGGTGGAGCATATGTGTCGGGGATCTGTTTGTCGGGAATAGAATACGAAGAGGATGAAGGTTGCAGCTGTGATTGCTATGAAGAAGAGGTAGTATGAGTTGCTGGAGTTTGGTGTGTTCAGATGTTTCTTTTTGTTGGGTGGTTTTGAAATCAAAGATTGCATGTTGTTGTTGTGTGTTGTGTTAATAATGTTTTTGTCTATTTGAGTGTGATGAAGTTTGAATGAATGAATTATGTAATGATGGAGATGAAAAGCAATTTTGTTAGAGTTTAAAGTGACACTTGTTTTGTGATGGTGTTGTTGACTTTTCTAAAATTAGTTTTATTTAGACCTTGTCACCTTAATTTGTGTGGTAAATCTTTGAAAAGAATTATATATTTTGAATAATTAATTTGAGTAATTTTCATATTGATTTAATAATATTTTTTAACATTGCTTTGTTATAAAACTTATTAGCATTCTTCTTTTTCTTTTTTTTAATTCGGAATGTTTTTGGTGTGACAACCTTTTATCTTGGGTTCCCTTATTTTTAAAGATACTTACTGAAGGAGTGTCCTTTCTTGATAATGAGAGGAAGGTGTTTGATGTAGATTCTAAACTAATTTTAAAAAATCTTTGTTAAATAACATAAACTACAAAATTATGATTCACATAATTAAGGATTAAAACTTGATTCGAAATTAAAGATATGATTACATGAACTTCATATATCTGAGCCGAAATACACATAAAAGAAAAGACAAATTTTCATCCCACACTCTTCCTACTTCTTCAACGTCTTGCGAGAAATTTCTAAAATGTTTTATGTTTTCATAAATGTATTTTCAGACATATTAAATTTTATTTTTTTTTAAATTTAATTTAAATATGTATTTCTAAATTATTTTAGAGCGAATTTAAAGATGTATCTTTGAAAATATATTTGTTTCAATTGTCATCAATTTGTCAACAAAATTAAATAAATAAAAATAGGAATTTTTTGAAAATAGAATTTTTTTATTATTCTTATAAATATAAATATTATTTCATATTTCCTTAAATGTATTTTATTTTCTTGTTATATATATTTTGGTCATGTTATTAGTTTTTCACTCAAAAAATCATTAATAAATGTATCTGTACAATCTTAAGCTATTAAGTAATATTATCAAATTAATAAATTTTTAAAGATACTTGGTAGTAGTAAGTATTCTTTGTTGTTTATATATGATATTAATAATTTTAAATATCTTAGTAAAAAGAAAAATAGAGACTTTTTTTTGTTAATTTATGCGATAGTTTTTATGTGCCCCGCTGCTTAAACAATATACCCTTGTTCTTGTGGCCATAAAACATTGCCTTTTTAGATATAGTTTAAAAATAATGATTAACTGGTTCAATATAAATTGAAAATAAGCAACATAAGAGGAAGTTGAGATCTGTGATCCACTCGATCAAAGAAGTACAAAAATAAGATTTGATAATTGTCTAAAACACACAGTCTTTTGGAAAACACATTGTTGTTCTTTTTTTTTTTATATGAAAATCATGTGTTTACCATTTTCTAAAAAATATAAATTGTTGTTAGATCAGCTGTCAACAAAAATCTATGTTGAAAAGTGAGGCACCCTTGACGACAGACACAATCTTGTTTGTCATGAAATAGAAGCTGAAATTTTATCGACGTAGTCCTTCGGTGAGTATCTACTTTCAAAATATAGTTCTTTCAGCGATATAATTGATTGCATCTTAGTTTCTAAAAGGAAAGAACTTACACCTAAAATATTAATTTAGAATGTTATGTTTTTGAAGGGAAAATTTCATTTTTATAAAATTATGATCTCTTCGAATTAATTGAAATAAAGTTATTCATAGTGAGTTCTTGGCAGTAATAGAGACTTTTATTTTATTTAGCCAAAATGTTATTTTAATAATAATCATATTAATTTATTTTAAAAAAAATACTCCAAATAAGATAAGTCGTGAATTGTTACTTTAATAATAATTATAATAATTATATTAGTTCTTTTATATATATATATATATATATATATATATATATATATATATATATATATATATATATATATATATATATATATAATTGTCCGCTCTGTTCTGTTAGTGCATGAGTCATTTTTAGTAAGCAGAGAAAGAGAGAATAATAAAGGAAATAAGGATTTGTATTATTAAATTGTACAAATAATAATATACACTATGACTATTTATATATAATCCTAATTGGATTTGGGCTACCACAACTTGGATTATATTTAAATATTAAATCTAATCAAATCTTATCTAATCTGATATTTTAACAAATCCAATTTAATATTTCAACACACTCCTATAATCTAAGTTGTCGAACATCCTCAAAAATAGTCAATCTGAACTATTCCTAATTTCTTTCTCAAATTCAAGAATTCGTCGATCTTCAATCCTTGGGTGAAAATGCCGGCCAACTGTGCTTCACTTGAGCAATGCCTAACTTCAAGTTCACCTTGATTTACTTTTTCCTTCAAGAATCCGTCGATCTTCAATCCTTCGGTGAAAATGTCGGTCAACTGTGCTTCACTTGAGCAATGCCTAACTTCAAGTTCACCTTGATTTACTTTTTCCTTCAAGAAGTGAAACCTTGCTTCAATATGTTTACTTCTTCCATGCAGAATTGGATTCTTCGTCAGATTTATGGATGACTTGTTGTCGATTTGCAATACTAGAGGTTTCTTCACTTCGACAGTCATTTCTTCAAGTATGGATCTGATCCAAATTGCTTGACATGCAACATAGGATCCTACTTGTGATCGGTGGATCTGGAACTGACTGTTTAACGCTGGTTCGCGAAATGTCGCGGAAGCAAGAGTCGCCACCGTCTTTTATTTTCTCCAAATGGAAAGGACAAAAGCACAGAAAAATTCCTTATAGAGATTGCTCTCGGTTCGGGAGGTAGATTATAGAAAGGGAAGGTGTTAGCACCCTTTCTATCCATGGTTATCCATGGGCTCTTAGATACTTGCTCATTTGTGTTTTCAAAAATGGTTTGTTTGCTTTTCAACTGTGGGTTTTTAAAAAAGTTTCTTTGAAAATTCCAGTTCGACTCTTGTATCGGTCCTCAAGAGTGTTTGAAAAGTTGCTTTCGAAAGCTTTTTGAAAAGGTGTTGGTGTGAAAAGTATTTTTGATTTTTGTTTTGAAATTTAGAGCAAGTATCTACGAGAACCTACCTACCCTAAGGAATTCGTCTGTGTAAATGTCCTTTAAAGTAGTGCCATCCCACCATTGAGAGGTAGGTAGCACCACCGTTGGAGGTGTTCGGGTCAATTCGAGGTTCGGGACATGGTGATCACCAGAGCAATGGGAAGACACCTTAGAAGCTACCCTCATGCCAGGTTCCCGGATCATGAGGACTTACTAAGACATCCTCTACTCGACGATCACCTTTCGAGGCAAGGCAACAGTGAGGCGTACCCTAGGGGTGGTGTGTGATTTGTGTGTGATGTTCAGTTATCAGATCTGGTCCCTTGATTGGGTGCAATGGGACGCGTGGCGTAGCTGATTGAGGAGCGTATGGTGGTCCTTAGCGTTGACACTGCATATAATTATTAATAGAAAAATAGTATTGAAGGGGTGGGGGACCTGGGATCGAACCCAGGTCCTGAAGGTCACCATACACATGCCTAACCAATTAAACCAAACGCGTGTTTCTGTATATTAAATAGCAAACAATTATTATAAAATAGAACAACGCGCTAGTGCTTTTTTCGCGCGAGTTTTCAAACGAACCAACCACTGATGGCCACCTAAGCGTCTTCCTCGTTTTGTTCTTTTTTCCTGAAACATAAAAGAAACTGGCAACGGTTTTGAACCATTCCCTTATGCACCTTTATGGAAAATAGCGAATAGGCCATATGGCCTCATAAATTAGGCGCGAGGGTTAGGTTCTTTTCGTCCAAGCACGCTTGTTTCAATGATCCAAGTCTCGAGTCTCAATTGTTCCTTAAATGGGAAACCCCAATTCACAGCTTTGAAAACCCTAAAAGACAACAATGGCGTTTTTGCATATAGTGCATAAAAACTTAATTCAATCACATGGTTAGTTTCAGAATCATCCAATTAGTCAGAATCCATGAAAGAAATGCCATGAAAATGCTTAAATATTAAAACACGATTATGAAAAAAATGTGGAAAAGTTTGAATCCTATTCACCAATTCTGGGCGTTAAGGACGTGGAAACCTATTCAGGCACGTTGCTTGATGCCTCAGGAAGGTGATGAGATGATTATCTCAGCTTGAATCGCCCTGGAAAACAGTTTTCAGTATTTGACTTTTTTGAGAAAATTCAAGTTTGCTTAGGGATTTCTGGCGCAGCCTGGACCTTTTTAGGAGTAGGGTTTGCATCCATATATACCTGTGAATGATTAGGGTTGAGAAAATTGATCAAAGAATCCTTGAATTGATGATACAATATTTGATTTTCCATGCTATTATTTTCAAATCTTTTCATGCACATTTGCTACCAAATCATGACAAATCATATTGATTCTTTCCAAATCTAACCATGCACGAAATATTGAGTATATATCATGCATAAAAAGATTTAAAAACCTAGGTTTAGTAATTTTCATATATTTTAATTAATTAAATGAATTTCTAGCATTTTAAAAATTCAAATAAATAAAATAAAAATGATAAAAACTTCCCTTTGGGCCAAATGGTCGTGTACATGTTTTGGATGATGGATTGTGGAAGAAAAGGAGGCCCATTAGCATTTTTAGGTCATTTGAATCAATGTTGACTTTTCAAAATATCCAAAAATGTCCCAACTTCCACAAGGCATAACTTGCTCAATTTTTAAGCTTTGCTCATGTTCTTGGACATTTTGGAAAGGTCTTTGAGTCCTCTAACCAATGTCTTTGGTCCCATGTCATTTTGATTTACCAATCTCAAGTTATGGCCTTTGACTTAAAGTCCCTTTTTGTTGACTTTTGAAAATGACCTATAATGTTGAAATTGATAACTTTTTGTGAGAGCATTTCTTGGACTTGAAGTGTGAATAGGAGTTGTAGGAAATGTCTTTATCTTCAAAATGAGCTTTGGATGGAATTTTTCTGATAATCCATGTGAAAGTTATGCCCTGGTCAATTTACAGTTGACTTTTTCAACTGTCCAAATATGGAAACTTTTGCATCTTGATGATTTTTGAGCCAAGCTTTGAGAATCATGATCAAGAATTGACCAGATGATGTTTGTGGCTTCAAAATGATATGTTTACCAAAAATTTGGACTTTTGACTGTCAAATGACCATTTTGCCCCTACAGTTGACTGTAGTGCAATTAGGGTTTTTGACTGTGCAACTTTGTGCTGTAAGTCTTGAAACCTGGCATGAGGATGCTTGACCATGTTTGTAGGCATGTAGGACTTGATTGGACCCTTGGAAACTTCATTTTCTTTGTTAGAACAAAAACCCTAATTTTGACTGTTAGGAGGCCCTTGAACTGTGTAACCCTTGGGGAACTTTTTGAACCTTTGACTTGGCAAATTTTGAAGAATATGGGAGGGAAAATTTTGGGGTACAACAGTTTCCCCTGTTCAATCTTCTTAGACCTGAGGATGCAGATTGGCTGACGTGCCTTTCGTAATCCGAAGGTGGAAGATGATTGAACACTAGAGTGCCCAGAAATTTGCGCTCACATAGTAGTGTGATGTGGGGAATGGGCTTACAGATGCCATTTGGAGATTCGTGGATAGGGTGATGGGCTTATAGATGCCATGCTAAAAGATGATGGAAGGTGGATGGGCTTACAGATGCCATGTGGATGTTGATCGCGTAAGAGATTCCTTAGCGAGAATTTGCGTACCTGCAAAAGAAAAAATGATTACCTGACCTGTTACAGGATTGGTCTTCAAACTCTTTGTAGATGTGTCCTGACTGGTTACAGGAGCAGGATCTGGAGCTTCCAACGGTGATGAATGAACCAGGGATGGTTACTACCTCCGCAGTATCGGGGAGAGAACCACAGGCGACTACAACCTCAATAGCAATCATTGAGAGAATCTTGGGCGACTTCGACTTCAACAGTATCATTGAGCGAATCTTGGGATGATTACTACCTCCGCAGGATCGGGGAGAGAACCACAGGCGACTACAACCTCAATAGCAATCATTGAGAGAATCTTGGATAACTTCAACTTCAACAGTAATCGTTGAGCGAATCTTGGGATTACCACCTCCGCAGTATCGGGGAGAGAACCATAGGCGACTACAACCTCAACAATAATCATTGAGAGAATCTTGGATAACTTCAACTTCAACAGCAATCATTGAGCGAATCTTGGGATTACCACCTCCGCAGTATCGGGGAGAGAACCATAGGCGACTACAACCTCAACAGCAATCATTGAGAGAATCTTGGATAACTTCAACTTCAACAGCAATCGTTGAGCGAATCTTGGGATTACCACCTCCGCAGTATCGGGGAGAGAACCATAGGTGACTACAACCTCAATAGCCATCATTGAGAGAATCTTGGATAACTTCAACTTCAACAGCAATCGTTGAGGGAATCTTGGGATTACCATCTCCGCAGTATCGGGGAGAGAACCATAGGCGACTACAACCTCAATAGCAATCATTGAGAGAATCTTGGATGACTTCAACTTCAACAGCAATCGTTGAGCGAATCTTGGGATTACCACCTCCGCAGTATCGGGGAGAGAACCATAGGCGACTACAACCTCAATAGCAATCATTGAGAGAATCTTGGATAACTTCAACTTCAACAGCAATCGTTGAGCGAATCTTGGGATTACCACCTCCGCAGTATCGGGGAGAGAACCATAGGCGACTACAACCTCAATAGCAATCATTGAGAGAATCTTGGATAACTTCAACTTCAACAGCAATCATTGAGCGAATCTTGGGATTACCATCTCCGCAGTATCGGGGAGAGAACCACAGGCGACTACAACCTCAATAGCAATCATTGAGAGAATCTTGGATAACTTCAACTTCAACAGCAATCGTTGAGCGAATCTTGGGATTACCATCTCCGCAGTATCGGGGAGAGAACCACAGGCGACTACAATCTCAATAGAAATCATTGAGAGAATCTTGGATAACTTCAACTTCAACAGCAATCGTTGAGCGAATCTTGGGATTACCACCTCCGCAGTATCGAGGAGAGAACCACAGGCGACTACAACCTCAATAGCAATCATTGAGAGAATCTTGGATAACTTCAACTTCAACAGCAATCGTTGAGCGAATCTTGGGATTACCATCTCCGCAGTATTGGGGAGAGAACCACAGGCGACTACAACCTCAATAGCAATCATTGAGAGAATCTTGGATAACTTCAACTTCAACAGCAATCGTTGAGCGAATCTTGGGATTACCACCTCCGCAGTATCGGGGAGAGAACCATAGGCGACTACAACCTCAATAGCAATCATTGAGAGAATCTTGGATGACTTCAACTTCAACAGCAATCGTTGAGCGAATCTTGGGATTACCACCTCCACAGTATCACTGGAATTTCATAGCAAAGACTCAAAACAAGGGCTAACGTATGATCAACTGAGTTTAGGATTGAAGAACATCACGAAGAGCGGGTGGGTACAAATAATTTGAGCCTTTATCCTTTGTTTCTTAAACCGTGAACCAGGCCACGTTATAACCCTTAAAAGTCCTAGCTGAAGCATGGGTTAGTTCGAAAGCATACTGTTACCAAAGGTATCCTGACTCCTTAAGGCTTGTAGCGTGGCCTGGTTCACGGTTTAAGAAACAAAGGATAAAGGCTCAAATTATTTGTACCCACCCGCTCTTCGTGATGTTCTTCAAACCTAAGCTCAGTTGATCGTGCGTTAGACCTTGTTTGAGTCTTTGTCCTGATGTTCCAATGCTGGTTCAGATATTGATGATTTATTCTGAATAGGCAGTCATTTTTTGTTTTTGTTGAGGGTTTGTATGACCTCTTTCTTTTTGATTTCACTATCCCTAAATTTTTCCTGAACTGTTTCTTTTGTGATTACAGTCAGCGGGATGCCCCAGTTTTGTAAGTCTCCTTCATAGGTTTTGACTTAATGGGCTTTTTGATTTTGGTAATGACTGCCTGTCTGTATGATTGTTCGGAACCATCACTGTCTTTTGTTTTGTAAGGACCTCTTTGGTGCCATTCGTTATGCACTTGGATCAACTGAGAGACTACCCTGCCCCAGGTTATGATTAAGGGTTTTAAATTTCGAAAAGAAAAACTCCTACTTCTTTGGCTTAGAGGGGTTGACGAGGGATTATCTTCCTTATAACTCCAGTGTTTAGGAATTGAAACAATGCCTGTACCTCATCAGCGGGGTCTGTTCAAAAGCATACTGTAAAGATCGTGGTATCGTTTTCGTCATCCTCCCTCAAGAGGCTTAACATTATTAATTGACGTTGATCATCAGAAAAAATATGAAAATAATTTGCGTATAGTGAATACGAATATATTGCTTCAAAACAGACATATGCGATGCATTAATGAAATAACAATGTTTAACAATGAACAAATATTTGAACAATCCAAAAGAATTACAACTTGAACATTCGAATGAACAAAAGTTTTCTAGTCCCAGGGCTTGTCACTTCAAATGGTGAGTCTTGGAGGGATGGTAGAAAAATTCAGCCTGACCATCTTGTGTGAACTCCAATGCCCCTTCATCAATCAGGTCCTGGATCTTGTTCTTCAGAGCCCAACACTCATTTGTATCATGTCCTGGACAGGCAGAGTGGTAGGCACACCTTTTATTGGGATCATAAGTAGGATGTGCTGTGTTGGGATTCTGGGGATGAGCCCTTAATGTGATCAAATTCAATCTCAGCAGGCGTTGTAAAGCTTGAAACAGCGACATGTTGAGCGGGGTGAATTGCCTCCTGGACTTGTCTGGATGAAGCCGGTGAGGTTGATGCTGAATTTGTGACACTGGAGCCCTTTGAGGAGCTCTCCCCTTACCTCCTTGTTTCAAAGGTGGCTGAACGATGACTGGCTCTTTACCCTTAGACGCTTGCCCCAGTTGGTTACTCTGAAGCAGTTGGTTGATGAGAACACCGAGCTCTTCTTGTCTTTGAGCTAAACCTTGAATAGCAGTCCCCTGCCCCAACATTTGGGCTTTCATTGCATCCATCTCAGCTTGCAGGTGTTTCAGCCGTTCTTCCTCAGCGCTGTTCCTGACCAAAGTCTCCATGAGAAGTGTCCTTAGCTCCTCCTGCCCCTTGGATAGATTCAGGAGGATTTCCCCGAACCGAGTCTCTTGAGCAAGAAGGTCCTGGTTGTCTGGTTGGAGAGCCATTGTTGAAATAAACAGCGGGAAAGGTAAGTAACCTGCAACAAGGGTACCTGTTATGCAATGATGTGTATGACATGCATGTAATGTTTTCAAGGACCTCGCGGGATAAACAAGAAATTTGTTAAAACTTGGGTCCGGTAGCTTGATTGAAGGAACTGCATATTATTGAGAGTCCTTCTTCAAAGGGTCAAAGGCTCACCATGTCCAGTGGGTCATAGCCCCTGACTTTAGTCATCATGTCTAGTTTTGGTTTCCAAACAAACTTGGTTAGGGGAACCTTCTCCAGGAGTCAAAGCTCACCATATCAAGT
The DNA here is from genome assembly GCA_948472305.1 of Vicia faba. Lineage (NCBI taxonomy): Eukaryota > Viridiplantae > Streptophyta > Magnoliopsida > Fabales > Fabaceae > Vicia > Vicia faba. Next base: position 67,355,325 of record OX451740.1, read on the forward strand.
GGGTCATAGCCCCTGACAACCTTGGCTAGAGGAAAATAAATCCCCTTTGCCCCTTGCTAGACGTTTTGTTCATCATGACCTACATCACAAGCCCTTGAGATCCTTGAAATGGGTTAGGATGTATGCAATGGTATGATGGCATGATGTTATGCTATGCGTGGGGTAATGTAGGTAAACCCTGTTATGAGTCCTGATTAAGAACTGCAAACAAAACCTGCAAGAGATTCAGTAAACTGTTATGAGTCCCAATTAAGGACTATAAACAAAACCTGCAAGAAACTTAGCAAACCCTGTTACGAGTCCTAATTAAGGACTACAAACAAAACCTGCAAGAAACTCAAGTGTCAGACAACGAGCATGCAAATAGTCAAGTACGAAGGCACACAAGTCACACAAGAGAAACCCTTAGGGTTTAGGCCAGCATGGGGTCTGGGTATTACCCTCTTGAAGTTGGTGGGCTCAACCTGTCCTATTAGAAGTAACCGGGTTCTAAGGGTCCCAATATCACTGGATTGCTTTCATTGTTCATCGTTTCGATTTAGCCACTGAACTGGCGACCGAAATATTCCAGGAAAGCAACCCTCAATTGAGTGTAGTATCGAGTATCAACCAACCTCGGACTGCACCAAAGTCAGTTATCTCACTACCCTAAAGAGGCCAAGATAGTTCAATTAAGGTTCCTAAGGTCTGTTGATGCTTCACGACACCACGCGGCGGCCCCGTACTCTCCTTGACTGAACTCAAGGGTTACCAGTACACACCAAAGTGCCACATCAACGTAGCAGACTGCTTCAACCATGTCGGTATACCCCGCACAGTTCCCTCACAACCTTGTTGCTACTTTCTAAGAAGGTATCCCCAGATCCGGGTTAGGATCTATAGAACTCCCAAGACAGTACCCACAATTTAAAGCAAACAATTCAGACAATTGAAAACACAAGTGATCTTAGTCCTAAGGTACACCTCACTTTAAAATAATTCCCCAGCAGAGTCGCCAGTTCTGTGATCGGTGGATCTGGAACTGACTGTTTAACGCTGGTTCGCGAAATGTCGCGGAAGCAAGAGTCGCCACCGTCTTTTATTTTCTCCAAATGGAAAGGACAAAAGCACAGAAAAATTCCTTATAGAGATTGCTCTCGGTTCGGGAGGTAGATTATAGAAAGGGAAGGTGTTAGCACCCTTTCTATCCATGGTTATCCATGGGCTCTTAGATACTTGCTCATTTGTGTTTTCAAAAATGGTTTGTTTGCTTTTCAACTGTGGGTTTTTAAAAAAGTTTCTTTGAAAATTCCAGTTCGACTCTTGTATCGGTCCTCAAGAGTGTTTGAAAAGTTGCTTTCGAAAGCTTTTTGAAAAGGTGTTGGTGTGAAAAGTATTTTTGATTTTTGTTTTGAAATTTAGAGCAAGTATCTACGAGAACCTACCTACCCTAAGGAATTCGTCTGTGTAAATGTCCTTTAAAGTAGTGCCATCCCACTATTGAGAGGTAGGTAGCACCACCGTTGGAGGTGTTCGGGTCAATTCGAGGTTCGGGACATGGTGATCACCAGAGAAATGGGAAGACACCTTAGAAGCTACCCTCATGCCAGGTTCCCGGATCATGAGGACTTACTAAGACATCCTCTACTCGACGATCACCTTTCGAGGCAAGGCAACAGTGAGGCGTACCCTAGGGGTGGTGTGTGATTTGTGTGTGATGTTCAGTTATCAGATCTGGTCCCTTGATTGGGTGCAATGGGACGCGTGGCGTAGCTGATTGAGGAGCGTATGGTGGTCCTTAGCGTTGACACTGCATATAATTATTAATAGAAAAATAGTATTTAAGGGGTGGGGGACCTGGGATCGAACCCAGGTCCTGAAGGTCACCATACACATGCCTAACCAATTAAACCAAACGCGTGTTTCTGTATATTAAATAGCAAACAATTATTATAAAATAGAACAACGCGCTAGTGCTTTTTTCGCGCGAGTTTTCAAACGAACCAACCACTGATGGCCACCTAAGCGTCTTCCTCGTTTTGTTCTTTTTTCCTGAAACATAAAAGAAACTGGCAACGGTTTTGAACCATTCCCTTATGCACCTTTATGGAAAATAGCGAATAGGCCATATGGCCTCATAAATTAGGCGCGAGGGTTGGGTTCTTTTCGTCCAAGCACGCTTGTTTCAATGATCCAAGTCTCGAGTCTCAATTGTTCCTTAAATGGGAAACCCCAATTCACAGCTTTGAAAACCCTAAAAGACAACAATGGCGTTTTTGCATATAGTGCATAAAAACTTAATTCAATCACATGGTTAGTTTCAGAATCATCCAATTAGTCAGAATCCATGAAAGAAATGCCATGAAAATGCTTAAATATTAAAACACGATTATGAAAAAAATGTGGAAAAGTTTGAATCCTATTCACCAATTCTGGGCGTTAAGGACGTGGAAACCTATTCAGGCACGTTGCTTGATGCCTCAGGAAGGTGATGAGATGATTATCTCAGCTTGAATCGCCCTGGAAAACAGTTTTCAGTATTTGACTTTTTTGAGAAAATTCAAGTTTGCTTAGGGATTTCTGGCGCAGCCTGGACCTTTTTAGGAGTAGGGTTTGCATCCATATATACCTGTGAATGATTAGGGTTGAGAAAATTGATCAAAGAATCCTTGAATTGATGATACAATATTTGATTTTCCATGCTATTATTTTCAAATCTTTTCATGCACATTTGCTACCAAATCATGACAAATCATATTGATTCTTTCCAAATCTAACCATGCACGAAATATTGAGTATATATCATGCATAAAAAGATTTAAAAACCTAGGTTTAGTAATTTTCATATATTTTAATTAATTAAATGAATTTCTAGCATTTTAAAAATTCAAATAAATAAAATAAAAATGATAAAAACTTCCCTTTGGGCCAAATGGTCGTGTACATGTTTTGGATGATGGATTGTGGAAGAAAAGGAGGCTCATTAGCATTTTTAGGTCATTTGAATCAATGTTGACTTTTCAAAATATCCAAAAATTTCCCAACTTCCACAAGGCATAACTTGCTCAATTTTTAAGCTTTGCTCATGTTCTTGGACATTTTGGAAAGGTCTTTGAGTCCTCTAACCAATGTCTTTGGTACCATGTCATTTTGATTTACCAATCTCAAGTTATGGCCTTTGACTTAAAGTCCCTTTTTGTTGACTTTTGAAAATGACCTATAATGTTGAAATTGATAACTTTTTGTGAGAGCATTTCTTGGACTTGAAGTGTGAAGAGGAGTTGTAGGAAATGTCTTTATCTTCAAAATGAGCTTTGGATGGAATTTTTCTGATAATCCATGTGAAAGTTATGCCCTGGTCAATTTACAGTTGACTTTTTCAGCTGTCCAAATATGGAAACTTTTGCATCTTGATGATTTTTGAGCCAAGCTTTGAGAATCATGATCAAGAATTGACCAAATGATGTTTGTGGCTTCAAAATGATATGTTTACCAAAAATTTGGACTTTTGACTGTCAAATGACCATTTTGCCCCTACAGTTGACTGTAGTGCAATTAGGGTTTTTGACTGTGCAACTTTGTGCTGTAAGTCTTGAAACCTGGCATGAGGATGCTTGACCATGTTTGTAGGCATGTAGGACTTGATTGGACCCTTGGAAACTTCATTTTCTTTGTTAGAACAAAAACCCTAATTTTGACTGTTAGGAGGCCCTTGAACTGTGTAACCCTTGGGGAACTTTTTGAACCTTTGACTTGGCAAATTTTGAAGAATATGGGCGGGCAAATTTTGGGGTACAACACTACTATATATTCCGCTTCACACGATGACAATGCCACCACAGGTTGATTCTTCGAACACCATGAGATTAGGGCACCAAATACTTGAAAGAAATATTCAGTTGTGCTTCTTCGATCTTCCTTATCTCCACACCGATCACCATCTGAAAAACAATGAACTATTGCTTCTTTGCCTTCAGAATCTCGTTGAAATAGTATTCCACAATTTATTGAACCCTTCAAATATCTCAAGATTCTTCTTGCAGCCTTCATATGTGACACTCTTGGTTCACCCATATATTTGCTTACTAATCCGATTGCAAAACCTATATCAGGTCGACTATTGCACACATACCTCAGAGATCCCACAATTTGCTTGAACAAAGTTGCATCGACTTTGTCTTCCTCTCCATTCTTTTCCAACTTCACATTTGGTTCGACAGGTGAGGATGCAGGATTCGAATCATCCATTCTGAATCTCTTGAGTATCTCTTTGACATACTTTCTTTGATGTAACACCATACCTTGCTTTGATATTTGAAATTCCATGCCTAGAAAATAAGACAATTTTCCTAGATTCGACATTTCAAATTCCTTTGTCATCAGCTCTTTGAACTTCGACAAGTTCTCCAAACTATTTCCAATTACTTGCAAGTAATCAACATACAAGTAGATGATTGTTATATCTTGTGTTACAACCTGAACATAGACAGCATACTCTGATTTGCATTTGACAAATCCCAATTCGACTAAGTATGAGTCGATCTTCTTGTTCCATACCCTAGGTGCCTGCTTGAGGCCATAGAGCGCTTTGTGAAATATATATACTTTACTTGCTTCCTTATGAATCACAAACCCAGGAGGTTGTGTGACATAAACTTCTTCATCTAAAGGACCATTCAGAAATGCTGATTTCACATCTAGATGGAATTTCCACCAGCCTTGGTTACATGTCAGTGCTACCACTAGTCGAACAGTCTCTAATCTTGCTACTGGAGCAAATACTTCAGAGTAGTCAAGTTCTTCTCTTTGAAGAAAACCTCGAGCTACTAATCTTGCTTTATGTCTTGCTATTGACCCATTTGCATTATGTTTCAACTTGAACACCCACTTTACTTCGATAGCTTTTGTATGTGCTGGAAATTCGACTAACTCTCATGTGTTATTTCTTTCGATTGCCTGTAACTCTTCGACCATAGCTAACTTCCACTTGTTAATCTTCAAAGCTTCTCTATAGTTGATTGGTTTAGCACCTGCAAGTAAAGCAAAATGAACTAATTCTTCATCTGGTGTGATTTCATCATCACCTACCACTTCATAATCATGAAGTCTTGTTGGAAGAACTCTATTTCTTTTAGGTCTTTGGCTTGTTTCAACTGTAAAGCCCGTTAATTTAATTAATCATTTAATTAAATTATTTTTGGATCATTTGTCGAAGTTGCGAGATGTTGAGAATTATTGGTATAAGTTGTTGGATTATTATTAATTAATTAATTAGTTGATTAATAATAATAATAATAATGTTGGAATTAAGGGAATATATAGTGTTGGACTTATGTTATTGGTTGGAAGTAGTAAAGTGGGAGTGTGTAGGTTAGGCCCAATAGGATTGATATATAAGGTTAAGCTGACACAAGGATTTGTTTTAGTTGGAGAATAAGAAGTTCTATACGTTGACCGAAAGAGCTGCACGGAAGAAGACCCTTGATCAAGTATCTAACTGTTTTTGAAAATCCAATGGGGTGTGTGTTGGGGAAGCATGACGAGTCTGGCCGAAAAGAGCATGCTATTTATTAGCAAAAAGTTTACCAATTGTGAAACAAGATATTCACTATTCGAGAAAACTTGTTGGGCTCTGGCATGGGCTGCTCACCGGCTAAGACAGTATATGCTGACCCATACTACCTTATTGATATCCAAGATGGATCCAATAAAATACATATTCGAGAAGCCTGCCCTCTCTGGGAGAATAGCAAGATGGCAGATGATCCTGACGGAATATGACATTCAGTACACTACTCAAAAAGCAATAAAGGGTAGTGTGCTAGCCGATCACCTTGTTCATCAAGCTGTGGATGACTACCAGTCCATGAAGTTTGAATTCCCGGACAAAGACATCATGATGGTAAACAACTGTGAAGAATTCAGACCATATGACAGACTTGAACAAGGATCCCGATGGACCCTGGTTTTTGATGGGGCGTCCAACGCACTCGGCAATCGTATAGGTGTTGTACTCATATCCCCTGAAGGATGTCACACTCCCTTCACTGCAAGACTCTGTTTCAACTGTACAAATAACATGGTAGAGTATGAAGCGTGTATTTTTGGCCTCAAAGCTGCCATAGATTTGGGGATCAAGTCCTTAAGTGTATTCGGAGATTCAGCCTTGGTCATCAGTAAGATCAAAGGAGAATGGGACACAGAGCACCCAAACCTCATCCCCTACAAAGAACATGTGTTGACATTAATCCCACATTTTGAGAAGATTACCTTTGAGCATTTCCCGCGAGAAGAAAATCAACTAGCAGATGCGCTAGCCACAATGTCATTCATGTTTAAACTCAAATGGGATAACGAGGCTCCCCAGATCACCATTGAACGAATGGATGAACCAGTTCATTGTCACGAGATCGATATTGAAGAAGTAGTGGATCGGCCTTGGTTCCACGAAGTCAAGAGGTATCTCGAGGCTCAAGAGTATCCGGAAGGAACTTCGGTCAATGATAAGAAGTTCTTAAGGAGATTCTCTGCTAAGTTCTTCCTTAGTGATGAATTCTCTACAAATGCAACCATGACTCTGTATTACTTAGTTTCATAGACAAGGTTGAGGCAGAAAAGATCATGACTGATCTACATGAAGGCACTTTTGGCACCCATTCCAATGGGCATACGATGGCAAAGAAGATCCTACGGGCAGGTTATTACTGGTCTACCATGGAAGCAGATTTCTATCATCACTCTCGAACTTGTCATAAGTGCCAGATCTATGCTGACAAAGTGCATGTATCTCCAGTTTCTCTGAATGTCCTGACTGCTCCCTGACCATTCGCGATGTGGGGCATTGATATGATTGGAGAAATCAAGCCCATAGCCTCTAATGGACACCGCTTCATCTTGGTGACCATTGACTATTTCATAAAGTGGGTTGAGGCGGCTTCTTTTTCTTCCCTCACCAAGAATGTTGTTGCCCGGTTCATCAAACAGAATCTCATATGTCGGTACAGTATCCCGGAGAGGATCATCACAAACAATGGTACGAATCTCAACAATACTATGATCATTGCATTGTGCGCACAATTCAAGATCCAGCACCATAATTCTTCTCCTTACCAGCCAAATATGAATGGTGTTGTCGAAGCCACAAATAAGAACATCAAAAAGATCATACAAAAAATAACATTAACCTACAAGGAATGGCATGAGATGCTACCATTCGCTCTCCACGATTACCGTACCACGGCGCGCATATCAAACAGGCTAACACCTTACTCTCTGGTATAAGACATGGAAGTTATCTTACCTATTGAGGTCCAGATCCCCTCTCTGAGAATTATGAAGGATGCATGGCTGAATGAAGAAGATTGGATCCAAACTCGTCTTGATCAACTGAACTTGATTGATGAGAAAAGGCTTATTGTTGTTTGTCATGGTCAAATGTATCAAAAATGGATGATCAAGGCTTTCAACAAAAAGGTCATACACCAAGTGTATCAAGTTGGGGATCTGGTAATCAAGCGCATCATACTGCCGCGGGGTGATCCCAAGGGAAAATGGACTCCTACATACGAAGGATCGTTTATGATCAAAAGCATATTCTCTGGTGGAGCAATGATCTTAACCACTATGGATGGCGATGACCTGTCGCACCCTGTGAACACGGACATAGTCAAAAGATATTACGCATAAGAGACCAGCTATGTTGACACACCTAGACAAAACAAGGGCATCCCGGCGAACCAAAATCTTCGGGAAAAAACTAGGGATAAAACAAAAAAAATTTGTACACCCGGCAAGTTGAAAACCCGAAAGGGCGACTTGGGTAAAAAAGGGTATCCCAGTGGACTGAAAACCCGAAAGGGTGGTCCAAGCAAAAGTTAGGGAATTAAAGCGTATGACTATGTGCCGTTGGATCACCTTACAGACAACCTTTGGCTTCGATTGACAAACTCAGCGGTTCTGATCAATCCAATCAACTTTAGACAAGGCAGCAAATGGACAAGATGCTCAGAGACACGAAGGCTATAGCAGAATAGGAACCCCATGGGATTATTGCACATAGTTATCTTTTCTTTGTATCAATTTTTCATTTTTTACGACGACATTCTCTTACTAGAATGTTCGTCTCATTGTACAAAAAATACTTATTCAAGTTAATACAAAGATACCCTTTTGAAAGTACAAAGCTATTTGTTTTTTCTTTATTTCTGTGTTTTGTTTACAAAAGCGTCCAATTATTTATTTTTGAACATATGTATTTGAACGTAACTACTATTTACAAATGAAAAAAAATAGAAATACAATCACTAATGGATTTAAGAAATGGGATAATGTCTTTAGACTATAAAATCCCCACAGTTGCTGCTTAATGATATCAAGCTCTCTCACATCCCCGACGGAACAAAACTTCCAGTTATTACTCCCCATTAGAAGTCGTCCAATTTCTCAAGATTCCCCAATAGGATTTCACAAACAATACACAGCGTTTGCCTTACAACAGAGTTTATTTCTCTAACGAATAGAAGCTCATCAACTCATAAGCACTTCAAAGCATGAAGACTTACACTCCACGTCCCCAACAACAATCAGGGATTTATTTTACTAATCCAAAAGCATTACAGCAGAATAGCTTACATGCCCATACATCGCATCCATACGTCATAACATTGACAACGCGAATACATACAACATAATCTCATTCATTTTTTTTAGAACATCATTGTACAATGCATTTCATACATCATGACATTGCATACAACTAATCTTTCATCTCTTCAGGAAAGATCAATCAGCAGATGGTTATCATCAATAATTTACAAAAGGGTCAGAGATTAATACCTGAAATAAACTAGGACAATTATCTACGCGACCAGCTGAAGCAATCCTGCACAGGTTTCTTCAGATACAGTTCAGACACGCTCCAGACACGAATGTCATTCTGATACTCATTCAGATTCAGCTTTCAGATACACTCCAGACACGGACGCCATTCTGATACTCATTCAAATTTAGCTCTCAGATACAGTTCATATACACTCCAGAAACGGATGTCATTCTGATACGCATTCAGATTCATCTCTCAGATACATTTCAGATACACTCCATACACTGATGCCATTCTGATACTCATTCAGATTCAGCTCTCAGATACAGTTCAGATACGCTCTAGACACAGATGTTATTCTGATACTCATTCATATTCAGCTCTCAGATATAGTTTAGATACGCTCCACACACACATGCCATTCTGATACTTATTCAGATTCAGCTTTCAGATACAGTTCAGATACGCTCCAGACACGAATGCCATTATGATACTCATTCAAATTCAGCTCTCAGATACAGTTCAGATACGCTCCAGACACGAATGTCATTCTGATACTCATTCAGATTCACCTTCAAATACAGTTCAGATACGCTCCAAACATGGATGCCATTCTGATACTCATTCAAATTATCTTTCAGATACAGTTCAAATACGCTCTAGATACAGACGCCATTCCAGTGAAAATCAACCAGAGATTTATTCTGACACTTCTTCTATTCCTACCAGCAATCATTTTGGATGGCATCTACAAGCCCATCTCTAGAAACTCTCCATCACCTCTCCAAATGGCATCTTTAAGCCTATTCCCTACACCATCAACCACCACATCCTCGAGTGCAAATTTCTAGGCACTCTAGTGTCCAATCATCTCCCACCTTCAAGCCACGAATGGAAAATCTGTCAATCTAACTCTTAAGGTTTAATAAGATTGAACAGGGGAAGCTGTTATACCCCAAAATTTTCCCTCTCATTTATCAAATATTTTCTCACAAGATCTCATTTGGTTCAAGACTGCACAAGGTTTGATCAGCTTAAGACACCTCCTTAAGCATTGATGACTCAAAATAGGGTTTGAGATTGCACAAGGATAATTGAACTTCTAATGCCTCATATTACTTTCATGGATCATTATGGACCCCCAAGATTTCTCATGTCAAGTTTCAAGCTTTGAATCACATTTTTGCTTAGTCAATTAAGCAGTTGACCTAAAAATCAGCTATATTGGGGAAAAAGTCAATTGTGGCCAATTTACAGTCAAACTTCATAGTTTTTTATCCACATCAACATTATAAACTCATATGTATCATTTGATCAAGTTTGGACCATAATTCCTCAAGAAATTTGATCAAATCATCAAAAGGGAAAAATGGTCAAAATTAGGGTTTTGACTGAGAAAGGGCAATTTCTGAATTTTTGACCTAACAAATGGTTAATTGGATTGAGGCATAATATCAAGAGTTCAATTGCATCATTTTGACCTAATGACATGACTCAAAACATTGCTCAAAATCAGTTGGATTGATAGTGAATTTTCAGTCAACTGATTAAAAGTCAACTGTACACTGAAAAGTCAAACTTTGACTTTTTGGTCAAAATCAAGTGTCAAAGATCACAATTCATCAAAACATGTCAAAATATGAAACTTATTCATCAATAAATCAAAAAGTCAACATTTCATTTGGAAAAGTCAAAGTTTTCAAACTTAGAAATTTTTCGAAGTGTTGAGAACTTCACGTTTTTTCACAACTTTGAGCAGATTTTTCACCATGATGTAAGATGATTGAAAGAAACTTTCAACATAAAAGTTGTAGATATACATGAGATATACAAAATTGATTTACACAACTTCTCCTAAAAATTCTTGGATTTCAAGTTATTAATTCATGAAGTCATGGTCTTGAAATTAAACACTTAGTGAAATTTTGCCCTAGTTTAGGCAGGATTTTGACCTAACTTCATGGAAATTTTTCATATAGTTCCAAGGGGAATTTTCAAAAGTGATTCAAAGGGGGGTTGTATAGCACACTACAAGCTTTCCAAAATGTCCAAGAACTTCTTGATATCATTCTTGAGCAGGGAGAATCGAAGAGAGGAAGTTAGGGTTTCAAACTAAAATTATAGGTCATTTTCATGATGAACAAAAATACAATTTCAATGTTAGGCTGCATAATCTTGCTTTGCAGGCCTTCTAACTTGTGTATATATCCATCATTAATGGATTACATAAACTTTTGAGCTTTAATCCAAGTGGTTTAAGCTTTATCCAATCCATATTTCCCTTAATGGCACAAAGTGAACACTTCCATTTTAGAAAAGCAAGTTTTTTGTGCAAAGTCAATTCTTGAGCATCTAACTTGTTCCCTCTGATCACACTCCATCTACAAAGTCAGAATCAAGTGTGTTTAAAGCATAACCACTATATCTTAGCCAGTACACAAAGCATTGAAACTTGATTTATAAAAAAAATCACATGTTGAGCTTAAACATGTGATTTTGAATTCTGATCAGATACAAGCCTCCATACTTGTTGCTTATAAATAAAAGCACTATTTATGAGCTAAAAGACGAGTTAAAGCACCCTGAAACACATAAAAACTCTCTCAAATTATAAATTTCCCAAAAACACCATTGTTGCACAGTTTCTGACCTTGAACACCAAACTCATATTTCCCTCGTGCATTTCTTGGCCTTTTAGTTTCTAAAGCTTCCTTACATCAAGTGTAACCTATCCATGTCCCTGTTTCATTACTGTAACATCACTTACCATATCCTCCATAACCAAAAATAGAGCATTGCACATTGACTTCTCCAAGACATTCTAGCCATCCATTGCTTAAGCAAACCATTGCATTAGCTTCTTGGGAACTTGAGGAAGCTAACCTGATCATTGCAGCACCTTGAATCAAGCTCATTTACATTTCACAATTTCCAGTTTTAAGATATTTTGTTTAACTTCTATCTCATTACTTAGGCATTGTTAGGCTTGCATTTATGAAGATAAAATGTAGACATCATTGCCCTGAAGCTGTACATGTCCATAGATTTCATTTATATTGATTGAGCTAGGAGAATTTTAGGATTGAATCTCTGAAAATAATTAGGTCAGAATTTGGTACTTTTAGAAATTCTCATTCATCTTTGATTTATAGTTCATGATATTTATATGGTTGGATTCGTATGAAAAAATGGAGCAATTTTCATGTTTACATTTTTGCAAATGGTTGAGAAATGAACAAGTTGTAGGGCTTCTGGCTAGAGGTTGAAGATGAAGTATATTTAGGGCAAGATTTATGTTATATATTTATGGTTTAACATAAGTTAACGGATATATCACCACCCCAATGGTTAAAGCGCGCGCCTATCACCATAAGGTCCTGGGTTCAAGCCCTAGTGAGACCTTTTTTCCATTTTTTCACCTTTTTTGACATTTTTCTGTTTTGCAACGCTTGGGCCAGTTCAGTTTGGGTCTTACTTTTTTTCTTACAATACTCCCTGCCTATTTTCTAACCCCCTGACTTATTTATTTATTTATTTTTATTTTTTATCTTTCATTTATTTATTATTAATATTATTATTAATATTATTATTATTACTATTTTTATTAATAAAAAAATCCAAAATTATTTTATTTATTTATTCGTATGTTTAAAAAATACTTATACATTTTTATTTTTCTTTATAAAACAAAAAAAGATTAAAAACATTTTTCCTAATGATTAATTTCTTTTTTTCTTAAATAATTAATATTTAGACTTAGGCTTGATTATTATTTTCTTTTCTTTTTATTTAAAATTAATTTAGAACTTAGGTTTATTTTAATTAATTAATTTCCATCATATTATTATTAAGTTAAAACCTTTCACAAAAATCTTAAAAAATCCTTTTTAAACTTAATTTCTTTCTTATTTAGTTTTAATTAAATTTTGTTTATTTTTAACTAATCATGTTCTTAATTAGGTCAAGACCAAATCCTTTCATTAAAAAACCAAATAAAAAATCATATTTCTTTACATTTACATTCTTACATTTTTATCTTTATTTTTGTACATTTATTCAAATTCAATATGGTTGTAATAATTATTTAGATTTAAATTCTTGCAATATTCCTCATTTGTAACTTGTATACCCCCTCCCCTAAATGATGTAATAGCGTAGTAATTTTAAATTCCGCAATTTATCGCTTTATATACAAATGCTAGTAATTAGGGTTTTGTATGGAAAGACTAAAACTAACAAATAGCAAACCCTAATCAAAGATAAATCAAGCATGAAAATCAATCCACTTGCACACAAACACCCCTAGGATAAATCCACTTGGTTGCCTTACCAAAATGGTCATATTACGCATGTGAGGTATCTTAGCAAAAACAAAAAAAAAATACAAGATCATAGTCCCTCGATGACGCTATCTATGTTGCCTTTCAAAATGATCTTAGTCCCTAAAGAAAAATGCTAAGATATCTTACAACATTGCTAATCATGGCTATACGATGACTCACGCCCGTTCCTTTTACATCCAAAGATAGGGTTACTTACCAAATTAATGGTAAGATAACAATGTCAAAGGAAAAAGGAAATGAACATGAAAGACTTTTCGAGTAGGTAGAAAGTTCCTAGTTACTTGCTCAATTTCAAAACAAAACATCCTTGCTATTTTCAAAAACAAACACCTACACTTTTAAAACACCTTTCAAACTTGAAAACATTTTCAAAAGATCAACACCTTTGTATACATTCTTACGAACGAGAATCATTACAAAGTTTGCCTAAACAATAGCCTCTTTTCAAAAATACTTTCAAAAAACCACACAAAGCATATTTTCAAACAAAAGCAAGTGATCTAGCAAGTAACTAAGAGCCCATGGAAAACCATGGATGAAAAGGGTGCTAATACCTTCCCTTCTCATAATCTACCCCCCGAACTCAAGAAACAATCTCAAAGGTCTTTCCTGTGCCTTTTCACCTTTCCTTTTGGATAAAAGAAAAGTCGGTGGTGACTCTTGCTAACTGCAACATTTGCGATCAAATGCAAAACACCCAAGTAATTTCTCCCACCATATCATAACATGCTTTGAGCTACTTCCTCGCCAGGTCGGGGAGTCCTTTGCCAATCTTCACCCATTTGGTTGGATCGTCATCGAGGAGGATGACTTCAAAGTCCCCGTCTGGAATGGGCCACATGGGATGGAAATTCTCTCTGTCGTCAACAAGTCACACCTCTCATTTCTCCCTCTTCTCCTCCTTCAACTCCTCTTTGGTGAAGCGGGTGTCGAGGTGCACAAATACTACGTGGGGTAGGGGCTTCTACTTGGCAGGCGCGACTGTATTGGGTGGCTTGTCGTCTCCCAGTCGAGCTTGCTTATTAGTTGTATTTGGGATAGTATCGATTGAATTATGTCCTTTAGTTTCCGCGTTGAAGCATCTCCTGGCAGCTTTGATGTCCCCGTGCATAGTGACGACGCGACCCCTCTTGGTGTAGTACTTCATCTTTAAATCGACCGTGGAGGGCATAACGGTTAGCTCTGCCAGAGTTGTCCTTCCCAATATGCGGTTATAGAGAGACGGGAAATTGATGACTAGGAAGCGGATCATGACTTGTCTGGCTGTCGCTTCTTCCTATAATGTAACCATCAGCTCGACATAACCCCAAGTTTTGGTGGTCACTCCATTTAAACCATCTAAATCAGAGCCCACGTACGGTGTCAAGTGGGTGTGCTCGGGCTGGAGAGTGGTGTACAGGTGTTGGAGTGGTAAAGTGGCAAGCAAAAAGTAAAGTATTATTTTACCGGATGATATTTAGGTTATATCGTATCGTGTCCACATAGATTGGTTATTGAGTCTCCGTTCGGAAAATCATTTGTTAATGAGTTTGGGGATAAAATGGGTTGGAAGTAAATGTTGGAATTAAAACTATTAACATAAAATAAATTCATTCTTCTAAGAAACAACTTATCAAGCATGCATATAATCCACTCCTCACAAACTTAAACCTATCGACCAATTATACTCAACCTACAAGACTCGTCAATGTAACCATGTGTCAAACACTACACCCATTATATCATCTCAGCTGCAATCTCTCAACCAACCTTAACAACACAGAAGTCAATTGTGTTACTCGCGTTAATGATATCTCAGTCAACACAACCAACACATAGGAATTAATCAGAGACACCCAAGAGAATAATAGCGCTAAATCTATCTCTAGAATCCAGACACTATTAGATAATCATCCTAGATAATAATCCGAGTAGTATATGTCTATAACAACCCAAATCCCGAGCACAAAGAAAAAATACAGGACAATAATCGACAAAGATTTGTAAAGCCAGTTTTATATAACACCATGGGTGACAAATATACATAAGATCAAAGTAAATATACATACAAACCCAACTAAAAGAGAATACATAAAGAAAAAGAGAAATTAACCATAAATCTCCCGATTTGTCAGTGTCGATCGACGATCAATCCACCTCGGATCATCCGTATGGAAGCTCCATAGTTGTTATCTAAGCTAAACCTAGAGAAAAATGAGGGTTGATGGAGTTAGGAGAACAAAAACTATCCCTAAAACCATAACCAAACAAAATGATATGAAAATGAAACATGTACAAAAATCTGGTCCGCACGCGTCGCCCGATGACATAAAAGCTTCGTCCGGCGAAGTCCATTAAATACAAGGCCCAGTTTGTGCCATGTACGCAACTGGCCAAAAATATCCACCCTCGTCCGGAGAAGGGAAGCTTCTCTCGGTGACATCCTTATTTCTCGCCCAGCGAGCTGCTGGCGAGACCAAGTCAGTGGCTATTGGAATTTGATCAAAACTTCTCGCCCCTCTGTCTCCTGGCGAGGCAGAAGCGAAGGCTCCTCGCCCATGTTTCGCCCGACGAGGCACACAAGAACAGAAACTTTTGTTGCTCTTCCTGCATAACTCCAATGGCTCTGTCTTCTTGGTCTTATTCCTTTATTGATCCACAAATGCATCTTGGAGCTTTTATTCCTCTTGCTCCAACAATGCTCAAATACCTACAAAATAAATACAAAACTATCAATCGTTACACTATGTACACAAAAATGAAAATAAACAAAAATTAAACGAATTTATACATAAATTTGGGTTATTCAACTAATATTAACAACAAAGAGTCGATAAGTGCAACAAAAAGTATATACAAAAATAACTACAATTTACACTTATCAAACTCTCCCCAACTTGAATTTGGTTGTCCTCAAACAAGGCCAAACAACTCAAAGAAGCAAAAATGATCAACCAAAGAATCATGAATCAACAAGTTTTAAAAACGAAAACAAATGTATGGTTCAAACAAAAATGCACAAGCAAGGTAAATATTTACCAGAATCTTACAACGATAACATATAAACGAAACGAATCCTAAGTACAAAAATCATACTGAACATTCTAAAACAAAACAAGATCAATCATGAACCACACCTAGAAAAAATTTATCGGTAGATAAAGAACACACAAAAGTGAGGGACAAAAAGCAATCATCCACAATCTTGCAAACAATAGACTAAATTATCCATTCATCCAAAAATTCACACTAAAAATATAAAGGCAAGAATCACAAGGGTTTTTCAAGATTGTAATGTGGCTTGGTTAACAAACAATGGATAAGTCCTAAAGATAATCGAAACAAAAAATTTCCTAAACCTAAGGTACTGATCAACTCACAAAGACTCAGGCAACACAATTTCAATCACACTTCTTCTTCATTCTAAATTTCAAACCAACACACATCACTTATTATCACAACATTATTCCATACTCTTTTTGTTTTTCTTTTTCAAAGCTTTTTCAATTTTTTATTTTATTTTTCTAATCTTTCTTTTTCACTTCTTTTCTTTCTTTTTCTTTTCATAGTTCTCAACCTCAGAGCAACCAACACATGAGCACATAAACATTCCTCTCCCTAACTTGAATTCAACCATCATCATAATATGAATACTCCCTACTTTCTAAGGTAAGGCCGAAATTCAAACTAAAAATCATAGTTGAGGGTTCAAGAAAACAAAGAATCAATGTCCATTCAAAAAGGAAACCAAACACTCATCGACAAGCATCAAGTTAAAAAACCAACATGGACATTGACAAAAAAGAGCAAAAGGGGATACTAATGATCACACACTCACAAGGTGAATTGACTAATTGGCTAGGTAGTTATGCTCAAAATTAAACAAAATGCCTTGATCATTTTCATGCTTTCATACAATCAACACAAACAAAAGATTAAACATAATAAAATCCAGTTAAAACAAGAATTGTGGCCTTCAACATATATGAACAACGGAAAGCTTCCTCACAATTGGGATAAAAAGGGAACTAAAGTGATTCAAGTCAAAAGAAAGTAATGCAAAAAGAATGAATTATATGGTAATTATACAAATGAAAAAGTTTCCTAAACATGTTATGCTATAGAAAGCGATAATTGAGTATCTGGCGTGTACTAACTTCAAAACATTATCATTACCATACATCCACAAGTTGAAACACTCAAATTCGGACAATCACCTCAAAATTCTTCAAGTTACCGAACCAAAATTGGAGTCCAAACAACAACAAAATAATTAGAAAAAACAAAATTACACACATACAAATTTCCTCAAGCTAATAAAAGAAAGCTCTCGAAAGTTTAAACAAGTTGAAAAGTGAAGATTTGAGAATTTAGAACAAGTCCAATTTCAACTTGTTTAAACAACAATCAACACACTACCTAAACTAAAAAAAATGAAGAAAAAAATAAAACATGTTTGTTTTACATCTTAAGCTCGACGCCTGTTATTTAAGAATGTTCCTCTAAGTTTCTTCTACCTGGTTATTCCTAACCGATACACAAGCAAGCGTGAAAGGAAACAAACAATGATATAACAAACACACAAGTATAGAAAACATATACAAGTGTGGTAAATATAAACAAATAAATCCACAAGTAAACATAAAAAATTTCGTGCACAATTTCTATACAACATATACATTAATTACAAAACTCAAAAACAAAGGAATTATCGCGATGCGAAATAATAAACCAATCTCCGACAATGACACCATTTTGTTGGAGCGGTAAAGCGTCAAGAAAAAAGTAAAGTATTATTTTATCGAGTGATATTTAGGTTATATTGTATCATGTCCACAGAGATTGGTTATCGTGTTGCCGATCGGTAAATCATTTGTTAATGAGTTTGGGGGTAAAATAGGTTAAAAGTAAATGCTGGAATTAAAACTATTAACAGAAAACAAATTCGTTCTTCCAAGGAACAACTTATCAAGCATGCATATAATCCACTTCTCACAAACTTAAACCTATTGACCAATTATACTCAACCTACAAGACTCGTCAATGTCATCACATGTCAAACATTACATCCACTATATCATCTCAGTGGAAATCTCTCAACCAACCTTAACAACATAGAAGTCAACTGTGTTACTCGTATTAACGATCTCTCAGTCAACACAACCAACATAGAGGCTTTAGTCACAGACACCAAAGTGAATAATAGCGCTAAATATATCTCAAGAATCCAGACACTATTAGACAATCATCCTACATAAGAATTCGAGCAGTATTTGTTTATAACAACCCAAATCCCGAGCATAGAGCAAAAATTCAGGACACCAATCAACAAATATTTGTAAAGTAAGTTTTATATAACACCATGGGCGACAAATATACATAAGATCAAAGTAAAAAACATACAAACCAAAATAAAAGAGAATACACAAATAAAAACAGAAATGAACCACAAATCTCCCGGTTTGTCAATGTCGATCAAAGAGCAATCCATCCTGGATCATCCGTATGCAAACTCCATAGTTGTTATCTAAGTAAACCTAGAGAAAAACGAGGGTTGATGGAGTTGGGAAAACAAAATCCACCCCCAAAACCATAACCGAACAAAATGAAATGAAAATGAAATATATACAAAAATTTGGTCCGCACGCGTCGCCCGACGATATAAAAGCTTCATCCGGCGACATAAAAGCTTCGCCTAACGACGACCATTAAATACAAGGCCCAAGTTGTACCACGTACGCAACTGGCCAAAAATATCCACCCTCGCCCGACGAAGGGAAGCTTCGCCCGGCGGCATCCTTATTTCTCGCCCAGTAAGCTGCTGGCGAGCCGAAGTCAGTGGCTAATAGAATTTGATGAAAACCTCTCGCCCCTCCATCTCCCGGCGAGGCAGAAGCAAAGGCTCCTCGCCTAAGCTTCGCCCGACGAGGCACAACAAAACAATAACTTTTGTTGCTCTTCCTGCATAACTCCAATGGATCTCTTTTCTTGGCCTTATTTCTTTATTGATCCACAAATAGATCTTGGAGCTTTTATTCCTCTAGCTCCAACAATGCTCAAATACCTACAAAATGAATACAAAACTATCAATCAATACACTATGTATACAAAAATGCAAATAAACACAAACTAAACGAATTTATACACAAAGTTGGGTTATTAACTGATACTAACAACAAAGAGTCGATAAGTGCAACAAAAAGTATATACAAAAATAACTACAATTTTCACCTATCAACAAGTCTGCATACATGATATCTACAGAGTTGCCCTCGTCGACCAGGACACAACAGACGTCAAAGTTCTCCATTTTTGCTCTCACCAGCAGAGGGATGTTGGCGTTCAGCTCCCTGCCAGGCAGTTCTTCGAGATAGAAAGTGATTGGTTTAGACCTTCCACATAACCTTTTGAGAGTAGTGTTCTTGGTCGAGCTTACATCGATCAGCTCCTCGAACTTTCTCTCCACTGACTCGACGGTGGTCGGGTTGAACCCTCTGCCGGATATGACCATGGCGGAGGGAAAACATTCCCAGGTGCTGCGAGTCGAGATGGGCATGTCGTCCTCCTCGTCAGGCTGAGAGATGCACATGGCTACCTGCAGGTTGACGGCCTCGTCGGCGGGCAGAGATGCCTCCTCGGCCGTCTTTGTGTCGTAGACGTCTCGTTGGGTAGCTTCGCTCCTTTTGGTTTATTGTCTCAAATGGTCTTCCTGGATGAGAGTCTCGATGGAATCCTTGAGGTGGATGCAGTCCTCTGTGACATGGTCGTAACTCTTTTGTAAATGACAGTACTTGGATTGTCTATATTGAGCTTTGCGGGAATCAGCTTGGGAATTCAAACTCCAGCTTGCTTGAAATCACAGTTGATACACTCCACGAGGATCCGGTCATAGGGAACAGTCAGCGGAGTATATTCGGTGAAACGGCCTGCTGGCCCCTTGTGTTCACAGGAGTCGCGGGGCCGATCCTTCTTTCTTTTATCCCCTCCTTGACAGAGGGATCCAGTATTATCATGTTTTTGGATTCTAGTGCTCTCTTAAATCCTCTAGTCCTGGGCGTTTTTGGTTGTCTCTTTCTCCTCATACGTGATATAAGACTAAGCTTTATAGAGGAGATCCTCCCATGAATTGGGAGCCTTGATGTCGACCACTTTTCTGAAGTCGCTGCCTGGATGCAACCCCGTCTTGAGTAGGTACCTCTTCATCCTGCCAGTTATGGGGACTTGGATGGCCTCACGGTTGAACTGCTCTATATATGATTAGAGGGGTTCGTCATTCCCCTGAATGATAGCCTCGAGGGACGCTTAGGTTTTGGGGCGAGGATTTTGTACCAGGCCATGGCACTTTTTCTCAAAGTCGTCAGGAATGGTCTGCACTTGATGACACCCTCGATGTTGTGGTAGTGGACCATCTCCTTGAAGCTTTCGAGGTGATCGTTGGGGTCTGTGGCGCCATCGTAGGTTGCCAAGGGTGGAGGTTTTTCCATTCCCTTGGGAATGGAGTCCTCAATGATCGTCCGGGATAGTGGATCGCTGGAGTCGTCTTTGTCGCTTATGTCAAGGGAGCATGATGGGGAGGAGTCAAACTGAGGGCCCTTTCAGCGCGATAAATCTCTTGGTCGACTTATGTACTTCTCCGGATGCCCTCCAACTTTGTTCCTCTTAGGAGCTGGGGATCTTCGCTCTTTGCGCGGTGGGGTGCAGTCACACTTCTTGGGGACTTCAGGTTATGTTCTCTCTAGCCGGGGGGCCCGCCCGGTTCCGGTTCAGCGAGGAGAGAGGCTCTAGGAGTCATCCCGCTGACGTTTCCGCGAGGGAGATCGTGAACGGGCCTCTCGTCATCGTGGGGACGAGTTATGAGAGTCACATCTTCGGTGCCTTCTGGGGGAGCATGACCGTCGGGTCTTTTTCAGCATCCCTATCCATTCACTCTGCGCGAAGATCAGGTAGTTGGTCTGATTGATTGTCGCGAACAGGGCCTGGGTTGTGGGATCAGCATTGGCGGGCACATGGATTTCCTGGTACATCACAGACTCCTCGACCTATCGGTGAGGGTTGTCTAGAAGATGCTCACGGGTGGAGGAGGAAGTCGTCCTGTAGTCCCTACTATCATGTTGGTGAGTGTCAGTCTCATTGTTGTTATTGTTGTTGAGGTTTCTGACGTCGTCTAAATGAACATTCTCCTCGCCGTTGTTGTGTTGGTCGGACATGATGATCAGTAAGTTGAAAGAGTGCTTTGGTCTTAAGTTGGAAAAAGACGAGGAAGCAATTTATTTTCCACAGACGGCGCCATTGATCGTACCTGATTAGAATGGATCATTGATGACCTGCGAGACTTGGACTGAACGATGATTGAAGGTGAAGTGGGGGGTACCTGCAAGACACTCCGATGTCAAAGTGAAGTTCAGAGAAAAACGCAAGTAAAGAGTTTGAGTGAGAAGAATAATGTACCTGACCCTCTAGTGAAAGAGAGTATTTATTTCCCCCTCTAGTCAACTGTCCCGGAATCCTCAGATAGTGGAAGAGCCGTTCTTCCAGGACAACAAGAGGTTCCGTAAAGTTCGGGGCAGTTGGGCACATGCCCATGAAGGGATACATGGAGGTGACTCCCTAACAGTCCTGATTACTTGGGCCATGACGTTGGACCTTTCTTGAAGCATTGCTAGACTGGGCCATGCCCTACAGTGGGACAGCTTCGGGCCCAGTCCAAAACATAACTAAAGATGTATTTATGAATGGTTAAGTTGAGATGAACTCTACTACTAAGCATGTTAGCAATATTAACCATCCTTAAGAAAGAAATACATATTTAACTCTTACAATCTAAGATGAAGAAATTACTCAATATACTCACTCATAAAACGAAATGAGATTGTGTTTTTGTCTGAAATTTATTTTGATTTTTTGAGAAATAGGTACGTTCCAAATTTCAATTTCTAGAACCATTTTTGAGATAACTTTGTAGTGTGATTAATTAGTAGTATCAAAGAAGAATCTGAATTTTAAAATTTAAATTTGTTTTTAACATTTGATTGTTTATATGTTGTGTATTTGAGGCTCGTTCGAATTTTAAAATCTAGAATGTAAGAGCATTTTTTGAAATTTGTCAAGGTCCTCTAAGACACATGAGTCGTATTTAACAATCCCAAAAAATAAATAAATTATGCTATCATATTATGTAACTTTTCAATTCAAAAGTCAAATGAATTGTTGATGTAAGATATATAATATTCTCTCCGTCTCAAAATAGCTATCACATTTAATAAATAAGTTTGTTCTAAAATATTTATTACTTTATATTACCTAATACAATTTTATATTTAATCTTTTACTTAAATCATGTAATAAATACTCTTAATTTATTATTTTCTAACTTAACATTAATGTCAATTAAAATACACCAATAATTAATCAATCAGAATAATTTGGTAAACTCATTATTCTCTCTATTTATTTATTACTATTTCTTAATCTTTGTGAAATAGTCTATTGTGACAAATAATATAGGACAAAGGGAGTACATTCATTTTCATTTGAAATCCTCTCCATTATATTTTCATTTTATCCGACGCCAATTTTGACCCTTTAAAGGACCCAAGATAAAGAGGAATAAAAGTACCGTTAATGACTTGGGGTGTCTTCATTTGACGCAATGTGAGCAAAAAAAGGAGTGTAAACTTTCAAAGATTTTAACTGTATTAATTAACACAACATCAGTCTATGTTAGGCCAACTTACAAGCCCAAGTGAGAGCACAAAAAGATATATACTACATCATCCGGCATGCCTATTTTCCAACCCTCAAGTTTATCAGCTTCTTCAACCTTGGGAACCAAGACATGCGCAGAGATTTTGTAACGGGACAGCATCCGAAGTTCAACTAATCAATCCGCAATAAAAAATGTAACTTAGTTTGAGCAGAAGCTTATTATCTCTTGGTTAAAGATTAACCCGAGTTTGATCCCTTCCCATGCTGAACAGCCCGAGGAACAAATGACAAGCCTTTGGTGTTACGACGACCAAAGCTGATAGAGGAAGGAGTGGAGTCCGATGTATTCAATCTAGAGACTGCTGAAACAAGGTCATCTATGGCTGCATTTTCCACTTCCATCATTCCTGAAGTATCCTCCTTATGAGAAGGTTTTTTGCGTTGAGACTTCTTTCTCTGTTTTCTTGAAGGCAGAGCCTTCTTGAAAAACTCAAATGATGTCGGGAATTTATGCTTGTCGACCAGATGCTGCTGCCTACTTTTGTAGCTTTTGAATTTCAAACCACAACCTTCCACTAAGCATTCATACTATATTACAAAGAAATAAGAACCATGTTAAAGGCAGTACTATACAAAATTGTTTCATGATATCAAACTGAATCATATTTCGAGTTTACGCGTATACTACCATATCATAGCCACGTGCAACTTTTGCCTGAAAGAAAGAATCATGAGCTTCGGATACATGTATGCTGAGCAAACGTGATGTTGGATAGACTCTAGAACACACAGTACAGGATGCAGTATGTCTTGCATTATAGTGATTTTCAAAGTCCTCCATTGAAGCCAAACGCGCTCCACACCCAACAATAGGACAGAAGACTTCCCTGCACAAAGGGATATACTACAAAATGAGGCGCACACACTAGAGATTACCTTCTTGGACAAAGCAGAATCTTCAACAAAAGGTAAAGCTTCGAGTGTAATACAAATCAAATTGTTTTTCCACATAAATGATTAGATGTAGATGAAATCAATATTGAGAACTAGAAGAAAGGTCTTTCACTCAGAATTAAGTAGACTAACATAAAACTATAGCTATAAATGACAATCCATCATGGACTATTTTCATAAGATAATAATAGCAACAGCTTCTATCAGACATCAGTTGAGTGTTGAGTAAGACCTAATAACAGGTCATTTAAATAAGCATGCCTTACTCCAATACCTATTGAATATGAATATATTATGCATCGTATTTTTAAAAATAAAAGATCAGCAAACCGAAAACATGGATGCAAAATTACAGTATTTTTAATGTCAGCACAACAGCAACTGCAATCGAGGTTGTATAAGCCACATTTGATTGTGATCTCAGAGTAATATTTGCGAGGGTTTTTATTAGAACTAGAGTTTGACCTAACTTATTTCTACAAAACCGACTTATAAGGTGAGGAGTACCCTCGTATTTATAAACATATATCGAGACATTTAGAGTGAGTGGAAACAATATGTATTGCTCTTGACCAAATGTGAATGCCTCCTCTTCATGGCCAATTAGTGGTATCAGAGCAACCACAAAAGAGAGACAGCTCATATTCACCCAAAATCTTAGGCCAGACGGTTTTGTAAGAATGAATTATATCAAACTTTAATTCTAATATGGTATAATAACCTATTAATCAAACTCCACCCACCGTTTATATCCACGCACCAGGCAACAATGTTGGGCGTGAGGGGGTGTAAAATAACATTTAACAAAACTATAAAGTAATAGTAGAATCAATACCTATCATCTTCTTGTATAAAACTCTCAATCTGTTCCTTCTCTTCTGTAAACTCCAAAGCAACCTTTTCAAATACAAATAGTAATAACAACAATTCACATTTCAAAAACAAAACCTAAAAAACAACAACGGCACACAACACGAAACAATCAGAATAGAACCTGTTTGACAAGAAGTTCTCGTTCGAGGTTACCGATAGCGAAGAAAGGCGAATCCGGTTGGAACCTGCGAGGAACGGGTTTCCAGAACGGAAAGTTTGAATCTGGGTTTTGATTTTCAACATCCATCGTCTCAGTGACGTTTGTTCTTCGAGTTGAACTAGTGATTCTGATGAAGAAAAGAGGTTTTGATTTGTTTAAGTTTTTTGATTGTGTGGATGTGGGGCACCCGTTTGTTTTCGGGTTATTTGTTTTGGGCCTTCTCCATTCCCGGGTCATTAGTTTCGGACAAGTCCATTTGTATATTGTTTGGAGATGTGTCAGACGTCTTTGAAAACTCGAAAAATATCTTTCAAACATTTAGAAATGTATCTTCAGATGCATTTAAAACAAACAAAAATTCGCGCAACTAACACACTATGATTTAATAGTTTTGATTTTTTATTTTATAATCTTTTTTAATTTGGTGTTTGATTATGTATGTTTGGATTCAGATTGTTCAAATATATATGTTTTAGGTTGTTTCGGTTGCAAAATTATTTATTTAGTATAAACAACATCATGATTGTTGTGTGTTCATAGAATTTGATTGAGATAAATCTACGAACACATTCAAATTTTTGTAAAATAAAACTGTTTAATAATTTATACTGAAATGTGTGTAAAAAAAATATATTCGAAGATATATTTTTGAACGCTAAGAACATTTGTGACTTTTTCACAATGATACGGTAGAACATATAAGGGTGGAAAAAGTGATATTTATTATTTTTTAAAAAGTCCATTATGTATTTTTTTTAGACAATGTGTTAATTTTCTGTTTTGTTGTGATTGACATTATTTTTGGTAAAATTAACTTAACATACATATATTGGATGAAGATGTTCTATCAACTGGAGCAACATGTCGAATGCGATGTCCTATGCAGTTTCTTTTGACATCGTGATTCTGTACAATTGGACTGTTGGATTTTTTTGTTTGTTACAGGTGCAAAATATTACGCAAAATATTATGCTATTCTATGTGACACACAGTTTGAAGATTAAAAAGATTCAAGTTGATTTCGAGAAGAATTGTTAGTTTCTAATTATGGGGATAATTTAGAAAACTAAAGATTGATATCCTATCTTTAAGGAGATAATGTTGCAGCTCCTCTATCATATCCAACTGCATATGTGAAGCCCAAATCCAATTTATTGAAGGTTATAAATAGAAGGCTTCAACCCTAGTACAAATGTGGAACTTACTGTGTATTTTTATTAGGATTTGTGTGTTAATTGTGAGCCTCTCGATTATCATCTTGATAAAAGAGTAGGACTTTGCTTTTGAGTTGTAAGTTTTGTCAATCATTTCAAAGCTTTTAAGTAGTGAATGATTGTGTGTCTTTTAAGTGTGACTTATGTTATTTTCTAAGTGTTTAGAATTGTTCAGTAACTAGTCTATATTTGGAAGGGATTTGAGAGGAGTCTCATACCTAGGTGAGTCTTAGGTAGAAGTTAAACAAGGGTAGTGATTAAGTACGAAGTTGTAAACGGGGGGGGGGGGGGGGGGGGTGTTTAGCTTCAAATTGATACTATCTAGTTGATTTCGTCCCTGGCTTGGTAGTCCCCAAAGTAGGTGTTCTTGTACACAGAACTGGGTTAACAATCATGTGTGTTCTTTACTTGTATGCACTTTGTTTATCGTTTATCTTGTCATTGTGTGTTTGTTCAGAGAAAGATGTCTCGACATCTCTTAGGACATATGTGATCTGACTACTAGAATTTCAATTGGTATCAGAGCAGGCATCCTGCTCTGACTCGGGGTGAGATTCAGGGAAGATACTTTCTGGTATAATGGACATGGAAGGAGGATTTATGAACACACCACCTATTCTTAATGGAACCAACTGTGACTATTAAAAAGTTAGTATGGTAGCCTTTATCAAATCCGTGGACAGCAAGGCTTAGAAAGTTGTGGTCATGGGATGGGATCCACTAATGATTGTAAGACCTGATGGGAAAGCTACTGATGTTGTGAAGGCTGAGGAAGACTGGGATGATAAAAATAAAGAATTATCTCGAGGAAATTCTAAAGCCTTGAATTCTATGTTCAATGGAGTGAACAAAAATATCTTTAGACTGATAAGCACTTGCAATGTTGCCAAAGAAGCCCGAGAGATCTTGAAGACTGCTCATGAAGGGACATTTAAGGTGAAGATGTTAAGACTTCAGATTCTTACCGCCAAGTTTGAAAACTTAAGAATGAAGGAGGATGAGATTATTCATGACTTCCACATGAATATTATTGAGATAGCCAATGCCTCAAGTGCTCTATAGGAGAAGATGTCTGAAGCTAAGTTAGTGAGAAAAATTCTCAGATCTATACCAAAGAGGTTTGAAATGAAGGTGACTGTCATTGAAGAAACCCAATATGTAACACCCCAAAATAATTAGAGTATTTATTTAATTATTTGATTAATTTATGTTGAGTATTTATGGCTTAATTGTGATGTTTATGCGATGTATGGATGATCATGACATTTGATATGATGTTTTATGTGGTGTATGTTGGGGTAGTAGGAATTAAGAAGATATAAAGTATTTTAGAACAATTTAGATGATTAGAATGATTAGTTGAAATTATTTTAATTGGTTAAATAGAAATAAAGTATGATGTAGAGACTATGAGAGTAAGGGCATATGGTGAAGTAAGTGAGGGTAAGAAGGGAAGAACATATTATGGGTCCAAGAGGTAAGATTAACAAAAGGAAAATAATGCTAGTGTTTTTTCATTCTGAACGATCGTTTTTGGGAAAAAGAGAGACAGAGCAAAGCTAGGACATTGGAGAACTCAGAGGGTTTTTGTAGAACGCGAGAAGAGGAAATAGATTACTTCTAGGAATCTAAGGTAATGGGGTTTATCGTTGTTATTATAATTGATCTAAGATTTAGATAACTGTAGGTTTGTGTTGGGTTTTGTTTGATGATGTTAATATGATTTTTGATGATAAATTGGTGAAATTTTGATGTCTTATTGCAAAGAATTGATGCATATGATGTATGGTAAATTGTGTTGTTGTTATATGATGAAACCAAGTAAAATTATGATGATTGGAGACATGTAATATGATGAAATCATGTAAAAATTGGACTGGTACAATACAAAGATCGCAATAAGGAAGTTCTGTTCGTGAAGGATCTCTGGGCGATATAAAGTGTCACTAGGCGAACTTGGAAGTGAAGGGATAGGCAGAAAAGTGGAGCTACTTTAGTGTCTCGCTCGCGTCATCTTAGGGCAATGCAGGAGCGAGAGGTGCGTCACCAAGCGAGTAAGATGCATCGTCGGGCGATGGAGGCCAGAGAAGAATTGGTGGGTTGTCACTCCCATGTCGTCAGGCGAGCCTCAGGCGAGCAATGTGCATCGTCGGGAGAGCACCAGGCGATGTACAAGTGACTTAGGCAAAAATTAGGGCATCCCGCTGGACTTCAAAATCAAAATTCAAAAGAATTTGTCTAGGAAAAAGTTAGGGAAAACGAAAAAGAAAAATGAAAAGCCTGAAAGGCAAGAAAGGATTACAAAATGAAGATCCTTAGCAAAGAACAAAGTCGTGTGACCAAAAACACAAAAGAAGCCAAGGTGAGTGACTGTCATGTACAAGAAACCTCAGTGGTTCCTCAACCATCATAAACTCCTCTCGAGAGATGAGTGCTCGTACTGGGTTAACTAAATGTAGAACTAGAGAATATCATGGAGAATGGGTGGGAACCAAATAATTTTGAGCCTTAAATCTTTTTTTCTAAAACCGTGAACCAGGCCACGTTACAATCCTTGAATGTCCTAACTGAAGCATGGGTTAATTCAAAATCAAAACTGTAATGAGAGTATAGTAATCTGACTCCTAAGAGGCTTGCTAAAAATTTTGAGTTGGTATCACTCCATCCTTTTATCTTCTTTTGTACAGAAAAACTTGATGTTTCAACATCTTTTCAATAAAAGTTTTTAACTTCAAGACAAACATAGGATTTGCATTAGAATTATCATTCTTAGAATAAACATTCTTTTCATATAAACAAGTGCTTAAACATCAAGTAAGCTTGCATAATGAGCATCAAATGAAAGTTTGATTATCTCGAGGGACAAATTGCTTCAGAAATATATTGAAGAGAAAATCATTTTTGAAGATGATTCTAATCCGGGGCATACCTTCTATTGACTATGTTGAGTAAAAGAAGACTAGTTTGAGAAGTGATCAGAAGTTGGTTGTTTGAAAACCTTGATGATTGTGTGGAAGTTTCGATTGCCCAGAAGTCTCCGTTGAGCAATGGTGTATCACTTTTAGTTTGGTCATAAAGAACATATTGCTTCAAGTATCTGCTTGAACATGAGGCAATTCAAGTCGAGAAGTACGATTATGTACTAGCCTACTTTCAAGACGTAAGTCAATTACCCTAAATGGCAAAAGTTTGAGGCTCTATTGTGTATGACGAGTTTGTTTTCCCAACAATGTTCATTGTCGAACGTAGCTAGCCCGAGGAAATGAAAGTCGAGAGGAGATATCTCAAAAGTATCCAATCTAGGGCATTCAAGTCGGGATTCAATCCATCAAATGTAGCTTAGTTGGGGCAGTTATATCGAGATTTGATAAATCTCTTTGAGAATTCGTTGATGAGAGGAGAATCATTTCAGAATCTGAAGATGCAGGGGTATTCATTCAAGCATGGTTGAAACCGCTTCTACCTCTGGTCAGTCAGGGGCAATGTTTTGAAATTCATAATAGTGGGGCATGTTATCTTAATGGTATAGATCTTAGAAAGTCATCTCAAGGCAATTTTCTTCAAAGGCGTTACAGACAGGGGCAAGGTATTATTCATGGACATCCCCCCACTTTAGAGTCTGATCAATTTGAGCCCAGACGCAATTTAAATAAATATTGAAGAATGAGAAATAGGGTTTGATTATCCTCGGCTCATCAAAGGCCTAAGTCTGGGTCATTGGTGTTCCCCCATCAGAAGTTAGGATCATTATCTCCCACTAAAGTTTAGATCGTTATCCTCAGCAAAATACACGCAAGAAAGTAGGAAGCATTTGAGGTTGTTACCCATACAAGGTTCATGATGGAAATGTTGTTTCTTAAAAGGACTCCTTTCCCCAATAAATGATTCATTACTACTCGACAAAAGGTCTGTCTACTAAGGGGTTTCTCTTCAGATATCTTTATTCCCCAGCAAAGCATTCCTCATAAATTTAGGATTTTTTTAAAGTCAAGATGATTTCATCTTAGTGGACTGCAATTTATTTTTGCAGTGTCCTCTCAAAATTCCACTTTTCAGTGGCATTCCTCCTCGGAGTTGACATGTTGGAGTTGCAATCTTGCATTGTAGTTTTTACCCAATGGTCTGTAGTTCAGAATGTTTATTCCTTAATGAAGGTTATCATTTCATACCTGAGGCATGTCGTTGTACTTTCCTTGTTGCAAGTACTATTGATATTTTATGACAAGGAGCGTACTAGCAAATGAAGGTATGTATGTGACTAATATGAGGGTATTATAGAATGAGGATTTTTGCAGAGTGGAATCCAATTTCCCTAGTGAATGCTCACCTCTGCTCAAGATATAATCCTTTATCTTTAGTGAAGGCATATTCTCGCCCGAGTATAATTCCTTCTCAGCATAGTCGGTGCCTTTCAAAATTTCTCAAGTATCTTTTCTATTTACCAACCGGAGATTCTTGATATACTCCCCTTGAAGTCGACATTTTTCTTCCCCAGTGAGGGTGGCACTCGTCTTCCCCGTGAGATGTGCATTTTTATCCTCAGTGAAGGTTGTACCCTTCCTCCCTAGTCTGGTCTGCCCATGTCAGAGTTTCTTGAGGAGATAATGTGAGTCATGTAACAGCCCGAGCCTTCAGTGTTCCCGGCATTATTACCTCATGATCTTCTCTACCCCCCTCACTAGTAGAGTTTTTGCCTTTCTTGGGAATGTATTGAGCATGTACTTGAACCCCAGGGTACAGGGTTCGATTCCCACGAAAGGCAAAAACTCTACTAGTGAGGGGGTAGAGAAGATCGTGAGGTAATATTGCCGGGAACGCTGAAGGCTCGGGCTGTTACAAGTCAAACTACGGCTCTTCGATTCCTTAAAAAGGATACGTAGGCATCTGGTCATGGGGCTCAACCGAGCAAAACTTTGTAAATACTTTCTGTTTTTCCCCGTGTTTTCTTTTGCATGCATTCCTATTTTGTTTTTTCTTTTAGACCTTAAGCTTTAGATTTGAACACAGCCTTTGATTAGAATAATAAGATTGGATACCATAGAGTACTATGGGCGTGTAGGGTGTTAATACCTTCCCCTCGCGTAATCATTCCCTTACCCGTATCTCTCAGTCGTCTGATCGTGATTTCACTCTTCTCATGTTTACTTGATGTTTACCTTTCCCTCCCTATGGGATAAAAAAAGTTCGATGGCGATTTCATTGATTTCATCTCGATGATTTTTTCAGCCGGTTGTATCAGTTACACCAGACATAAACAATATGAAGGTTGATACACTTATAGGGTTCCTGCAAGCCTTTGAGTTAGGGATCAATGAAAAACATGAAAAGAAGAAGAGTGTGGCTTTCATATCTAATACTGATGATCCATAAGATGAGTGTAACTTGGATACAAGAGCAGGTATATCCAATGCTATTGTGTTACTTGGAAGACAACTCAATAAAGTATTGAAGAAGGTGGAATAGAAGTCAAGATCAAATGTTAATGACAAGTCCGAGCAAGGAAGAGGAGTTCAGTGTCATGAATGTGAAGGGTTTAGACACATAATAACTGAGTGCCCAACCTATCTCAAGAAGCAGAAGAAAAACTTGTGTGTGTATGGGTCAGAGGAAGACACTGATAGTGATCATGAAAAAGAAGGTGTCAAACCGGTAAATGCCTTGGTTGGAGTTTGTAACTCTGATGAAGACTCAGACTATGAAGAATTAACCTTTGAAAAATAGCTTCTTCATATAAGGAATTGAGCATCAAAAGTCAAAATTTGGGCCAACTTGAAGAAGAGAAAAATAAAACTATTTCTCAACTGCAGACTGAAAAAATGGAGCACATGTCTATCATCTCTGGTCTGAAGGCTAAAACAGTGGAGCATTTGTCCACCATCTTTGGACCGAAGAGTGAAGTCCTTCTGCTCAAATCTCATGTTGACAATATGACCAAGTATATAAGAATTCTTAACAGTAGTTCTAATGTGCTTGATGAGATTCTTCAGTTTGGAAAGTATGCTGGAAATGTTAAAGGGATTGGCTTTAACAATCAAGCAATGAAGAACAAATATGGAGAGACTGAAGTGAAATTTGTTCGTCCAAATAAAGAACTGGAACAAAATATGTCAAGTAAAATGTTCCAACATCAGCATGGACAACAGAAAAATCACTTCAAGACTGGACAAAGGAGATGTTACTATTATGGAAGAGTTGGCCATATAAAATCCTTCTACTAACCTAGAAGAGTAAAAGTGTCTGTTAAAGAGAAGAAGATGTGGTTCTCAAGAAAGGGTACTTATGGATTCATAGCTCACACTTCTCCCAGAGCTTCTGCTAGAGAGGATAGATATTTTGATAGTGGCTATTCTAGACACAGGATAGGTGTCAAGAAATTTCTGGTAGATATTAAACCATACTCCACTAGCTATGTCACTTTTGGAGACAAATCAAAAGGTGAAATAAAAGGTGTTGCAAAGCTGGACTATACATGACAACATAGTCTTGATGATGTGTTGTTTGTTAAGGGGTTGATTGCTAACTTGATCAGTATTAGTCAACTATGTGATCAAGGTCTCAAAGTTAAATTTACTGAGTCTGAATGCCTAGTTAAAAATGTAAAGAATGAAGTTATCATGAATGGAGCAAGGTCAAAAGACAACTGCTATATGTGGAATGCTGAAGAAAAATACTATTCCTCATCTTGTCTAATGTCCCTTGAAGATGAAGCTAAGTTATGGCATCAAAAGGTTAGTCATATGCACTTGAAAGGTATGAAGAAAATCCTCTCAAAGGAAGTTGTTAGAGGTATTCCCATGTTAAAGATTGATGAAGGAAGAATATGTGGTGAGTGTCAGATTGGGAAGCAAACAAGGATGTCTCATAAGAAGATTCAACATATGACCACATCAAGGGTACTAGGGCTGCTGCATATGGACTTGATGGGACCTATACATGTTGAAAGTCTAGGATTAAAAATGTATGCCTATGTTGTTGTTGATGATTTCTCAAGGTTAACCTAGGTGAGCTTCATCAAAGAGAAATCTGAAGTGTTTAAAGTTTTTAAAGAATTATGCCAAAGGATCCAAAGAGAGAAGGATTATGGTATAGTTAGGATTTGAAGCGACCATGGGAGAGAATTTGAAAACAACAAGTTTGATGAATTCTGCACCTCTGAAGGGATTAGTCATGAGTTCTCCTCACCTGTTACTCCTCAAAAGAATGGGGTGGTGGAGTGCAAGCATATGGCTATTCAAGAATGTGCAAGGGTCATGCTTCATGCTAAGAAACTTCCATATCACTTTTGGGCCAATGCCATGAACACCGCCTACTATATTCATAATAGAGTGGCTATCAGATCTGGTGCATATATTACTCTTTATGAGTTATGGAAAGGAAGAAATCTAACAATGAGATATTTCCATGTTTTTGGAAGCAAGTGCTACATTTTGGCAGATCGTGAGCAAAGGAGGAAGATGGTTCCTAAGAGTAATGAGGGGATTTTTCTGGGATACTCTACAAATAGTAGAGCCTATAGAGTATTCAATTCCAGAACTAAGATAGTGATGAAGTCTATAAATGTGATGATTGATGACTCAACCAAAGAAGCTGATGTCTCAGATGATGCTGGAGCATTTTTCCCATGGATAACACTATTCCTGAAGATGTTACAGATTCAAGTGTCAACGCTAAAACTGAAGATGTTGCAGATTCAAGTGTCAACAATGAAACTGAAGAAACTGATGCACCAAGGGCCCCTCTATCAGAATTCAGAAAGATCATGTTAGAACATAGTTTGATTCTACAACCCTCGTAAGAGTTTTGATGATAACAAACACAAAGAACAATTATGCACTCTAAAATTATAATCTGTTTTGTAGAGAAGTTCTGATGGAAGAAGATCAGAAGATAAGTTATAAAGTTGTTTCTGCTGTGATTGTAAACATCTCTCAAAAAGCTCTGATGAAAGAAGATCAGAAGATGCGCTAAAAGGATGTTTTCAACTCTGATTAAAACTCTTTGGAAGAAGTTCTAACGCTACAAACGGGATTTTATGGCTCTGATCTCCAAAGTTCTGAAGCAAGCAACAATGAATACTTCAATGTTCTGAAGCATTACAAATCAAATATTTCTAATTCAAGAGTAACGGCTAGAAGGGAACAAGGATCTTTATTTTTGGAAAGCACCTTAATTGTCATTAATCAAGTTTCCAAATTATCATCCATGCTTCGCCTATTTAAACAAGCCTTGAGGATAAATCGTTTACGATTTTTTTCACATATACTCAATAACGCTGCAATCATCTCTAATCCTCAAACGTTCAATATTTTCAACTGTGTAAAACATCACTATATTTTGATACTGTTTTGTAAGAAAAAATACTGTACACTGTTTATTCTTATATTGTTTAGTGAATTTCCTTGAGAAAAACTAGGTTGTGGTTATACTCAAGAAGACTTTGGCAGTTGTCAAAGTAGACTAGTAATCAAGATTGATTAGTGGATTAAGACCTCGTTGGAGAGAGGTGAAATCACCTTAGCGGATGGACTGGAGTAGTTTGAGTTCAAACGAACCAGAATAAAAATCAATGTGTTCTTTTCTTTGAGTTTTAAGATTCCAATTCAACCCCCCTTCTTGTGTTTTTCCATTCTTCAATTGGCATCAGAGCGCCTGGTTCTGAGTTCAAGCACTTAACTGTGTCAGTAAAAGATCCAAGCCAAGAAAAACACTATGGTGGGACCAAGTCAGAACATCAGCAATGACTACCATGATGTGAAAGATAGAATTAGTGGCAAACCTCCAATCTTTGATGGAGAGAACTTTGATTACTGGAAAGACATAATTGAAAGCTTCTTTCTGGCTCATGATGCTGATCTCTGGGATATGTTGATTGACGGGTACATACATCTTGTTGATGAAAGTGGTTAGAAGATTGATAGAAAAAGAATGTCAGATCATCAAAAGCGAGACTTCAGAAATCATCATAAGTATAGAAATATTCTCTTGAGTGCCATCTCATATTCAGAGTATGAGAAGATCACAAACAAAGAGACAACAAAGCACATGTTTGATTCTCTGAGAATTATGCATGAAGGAAACACACAAGTAAAAGAAACCAAAGCCCTTGCGCTCATTCAAAAGTATGAAGCCTTCAAAGTGGAAGAAGATGAAACCATTGAAGTAATGTTCTCAAGATTTCAAATTCTGGTTGCTGGGATTAAAGTTCTGGACAAAGGATACTTAACTGCTAATCATGTAAAGAAGATCATCAGAAGTTTACCAAAGAAATGGAGACCCATGGTCACTGCTCTCAAACTGGCAAAAGATCTGAAC
Source organism: Vicia faba (assembly GCA_948472305.1). Classification (NCBI taxonomy): domain Eukaryota; kingdom Viridiplantae; phylum Streptophyta; class Magnoliopsida; order Fabales; family Fabaceae; genus Vicia; species Vicia faba. Next base: position 67,390,665 of record OX451740.1, read on the forward strand.
AAAATATCTTTAAGAACTTGTCAGCTCTCTCAAAAGTTATGAGATAGAGTTAGAAGATGATGAGCCTCAAAAGCAAGGTAAGCTTTTAGCCCTCAAATCTAACAAAAAATATGATTCTAAAGTTTTGTAGGAAATAGAAGAAAACTCTAGTGGTTCCTCATCAGAAGAAGACGAATTATCTCTTCTCTTCAGAAGAATAAATCAGCTTTGGAAGCACATGAAAAGGAAGTTCAGAAATTCCAGAAGAACAGGGAATCAGTCTGAATCACCGTCTAGATACAGAAAATCTGAAACATCTTATGAATATAGAAAGTCAAGAAACAGAGACATTGTCTGCTACAAGTGCAATGAACAAGGGCACCATAAAAGCGACTGTCCAAGGCTTCATAAGGAGAAACCTAAAAAGAAGTTCGTTAAGGAGAAGAAGAAAATTCTCATGGAAACGTGGGATGACTCAGACTCTTTAGAAGCAGACACTGAATCAGAAGATAACAGAGCCAACATTACCCTGATGGCCAACATATCAGAAGATACTGGATCAGAATCAGACTCAAAGACAGAAGTGGTATTTTCTAACTTTTCTAGATATCAATTATAAGAGAGTATGTCAGAAATTCTAGAGAGGTATCATAAGCTTCGAGTCATAAACAAGAACCTGAAAAAGGATCTAGTTTCTGACTATGGAGAAACTAAGATTCTGAGACTGGAAAACTCTAAGCTGAAAGAAAAAATTTTAAAACTTGAAAATGATTTACAAAATACTCAGAAGGAAACTGTATTAGAAGTTCCTAGTAACCCTGATAAAATCATAAAGGAATATGATCACAGCTTTCAGAAGTTCCTCGCTAAAAACATAAATAGAAGCAAGATGGCTTCAATGATCTATGGAGTTAGCGGAAATGGAAGAAAAGGGATAGGATATAAAGGTAAAGTATCCCAACCTAAGAAAGTCAAGGATTTGGTTATTAAACACACTCCTCTGAAATATCACTTTACCTATGGGCACACACATGATTTAAAATATACCAGTAATGATTTCTATGCTAAACCAAAATTCAAACAGAATTTTGGCAACTCTAACAAACAAGGACCCAAAAAGATATGGGTACCTAAGGATAAAATTGTATATGTAGCAGATATCTTTGACAGCAAGACTGAAACACCAATCCTGGTACATAGACTCTGGATGCTCTCGACACATGACGGGAAGAAAGCATATGTTCCAAAGTCTGGAGCTTAAATCTAGAGGCTACCTAGGTTTTAGAGGCAATCAGAAGGGGAAGATCATTGGCTCTAGAACAGTTGGTAACGGTAATCTTCCTTCTATTACTAATGTTCTGTTAGTAGATGGATTAATGCATAACTTGTTATCCATAAGTCAATTAAGTGATAACGGTTATGATATAATCTTTAATCAAAAGTCCTGTAAAGCAGTTAGTCAGAAAAATGGATCTATCCTCTTTAATGGAAAGAGAAAGAATAACATTTACAAAATAAAACTTTCTGAACTAAAAAGTCAGAATGTAAAATGCCTATTGTCTGTTAACGATGAACAATGGGTCTGGCACAAAAGATTGGGGCATGCTAGTATGAGAAGAATATCTCAAATTAACAAACTCAATCTGGTCAGAGGACTTCCTAACCTGAAGTTCAGCTCAGATGCTCTGTGTGAAGCATGTCAAAAAGGAAAGTTTGCAAAACCCCCTTTTAAAGCAAAAAATGTTGTTTCTACCTCTAGACCATTAGAACTTATGCACATAGATCTATTTGGACCAGTGGAAACTGCATCCATTAGTGGAAAGAAGTATGGATTAGTGATCGTAGATAACTATAGTAGATGGACATGGGTAAAGTTCTTAAGACACAAGGACGAGTCACACTCTGTGTTCTTTTCTTTCTGTAACCAAGTCCAAAACAAAAAAGATCTTAGAATTGTTAAAGTCAGAAGTGATCATGGTGGAGAATTTGAAAACAAAAAATTTGAAATATTTTTTAATGAGAATGGCATCTCTCATGATTTCTCTTGTCCTAGAACTCCCCAACAAAATGAAGTTGTAGAATGAAAGAACAGAACTTTACAAGAAATGGCCAAAACCATTATCAACGAGACTAACATTGCTAAGAACTTCTGGGAAGAAGCAATTAACACAACATGTTACATTCAGAATAGAATCTCCATAAGATCTATTCTGGATAAGACTCTATATGAAGTGTGGAAGAACAGAAATCCCAACATCTCGTACTTCCATCCATTTAGATGTATTTGTTTTATTCTTAACACCAAAGAACATCTCAACAAGTTTAACTCTAAAGCACAGAAGTGTATTATGTTAGGATACTCTGAACGCTCAAGAGTCTACAGAGTATACAACATAGAAAGCAAGATCGTAGAAGAGTCAATCAGTGTTAGATTTGATGACAAGCTTGGCTCCCAAAAGTCAAAGCAAGATGAATCTTTGGCAGCTATAGAAGTCCAATTTACAGGCACTGAAGACACTGCATCAGAAGTTCCTCACAAAGAATCACAAATAACATCAGAAGGAGATGTCACAAATATTACAACAACATCTGAAGAACCTCTCCCGAAAAGATAATCCAGAAGCAGCCTAGCTCATCCTGAAGACAAAATTCTAGGAAAGAAGGAAGACCCAATCAGAACAAGATCCACATTTAGAAACTCTAAAGAATCTCTCATGGGATTAGTGTCTCTGATTGAGCCAACTTCCATGGATGAAGCTCTTCTGGACAATGATTGGATACTAGCTATACAGGAGGAATTAAACCAATTCACCAGAAATAATGTGTGGGATCTGGTTCCCAAACCAAAAGGGTTCAACGTCATTGGAACAAAATGGATATTCAGAAACAAATTGAATGAACAAGGAGAAGTCATCAGAAACAAAGAAAGGTTGGTTGCACAAGGTTATAGTCAGCAAGTGGGGATAGACTATACAAAAACCTTTGCTTCAGTCGCCAGGTTAGAATCTATCAGACTTTTAATTTCCTTCACTGTAAATAATGGCATTACTCTCTATCAGATGGATGTCAAAAGTGCATTCTTAAATGGATACATTGATGAAAATGTTTATGTGCACCAACCCCCTGGTTTTGAAAATTCCAAACATCCAAAATATGTTTTTAAACTAAAGAAATCACTATATGATCTGAAACAAGCTCCCAGAGCTTGGTATGAAAGACTAAGTAGTTTTCTGTTAGAAAATGATTTCACTAGAGGGAAAGTGGAAACAACCTTATTTTATAAGCCATTTAAAAATGACATTCTAGTTTGTCAAATTTATGTAAATGATTTTATTTTTGGATCTACTAAAGCTTCAATGGGAAGAGAATTTGCTAAGTCTATGCAGACAGAGTTTGAAATGAGCTTGACGGGAGAACTCAAATTTTTTCTGGGCATTCAGATCAATCAAACTCCAGAAGGAACTTACATACACCAGAGCAAATACGTCAAAGAACTTCTGAAGAAATTCGACTTATCAGAATGTAAGCCAGCCAAGACTCCAATGCATCCTACATGCATTCTGGAAAAGGAAGAGGTAAGTAAAAAGGTAAAACATAAGATCTACAGAGGTATGATTGGTTCTCTCTTATATCTTACAACTTCAAGACCCGATATTCTGTATAGTATATGTTTATGTTCCAGATTCCAATCAGATCCTAAAGAATCTCACTTAACAACTATTAGGAGAATTTTCAAGTATCTGAAAGGTACTACTAATCTGGTCTGTTTTATAGAAAAACCAATGAATACAAATTAGTAGGGTACTGTAATGCTGACTTCGCTGGAGATAGAGTAGAAAGAAAAAGAACTTCTGGAAGATGCCAATGTTTGGGAGAAAATTTAATCTCATGGACCAGCAAGAGGCAATCCACAATTGCATTATCAACTGCTGAAGCTGAATACATAGCAGCAGCTGGATGCAGCACACATATGCTCTAGATGAAAAGTCAACTTGAAGACTTCAATATATTTGAGAGTAACATTCCTATATTCCGTGATAACACTTCTGTAATTTGTTTATCTAGAAATCCTATTTTACATTCTAGGGCTAAGCATATAGAAATAAAACATCACTTTATTAGGGACTATATTCAGAAAGGAATTATTTCCTTAAAATTTATTAACACAAACCATCAATGGGCTGATGTCTTCACTAAACCACTTTTTGAAGATAGGTTTAATTTCTTTCTGAAACATCTCAGCATGAAATTATGTCCAGAATAAGAGTTTCATTTATATATTCTTTAACCCTTAGAATTTTATGTTTTTCTTGTGAACATCTGATCAACAATTCTTCAGAAGTTAGAAGGGTAGTTGCATCAGGATCTATCCAAGAAGATCTGAACAATTTCCAAATGGTTCATTTCAAAGATAGAAGCATGCAATTCACATCATCACCTCACAAGCGTTCTTCTAAGGCTGAAAACGCATTCAAATTCTGAAGGGAGCTTTGATTGGATGCATTGAGACTCGTGTTATATTGGTAACTGTTCTATATCTCCACGCCATCTCCCTATTTTCAGGAATCATTAATGCTACGTAATCATTATTTTTTTCACTTTTCTTGCTAATTATGTTTTCAATTTGCTTATAAATACACCATTCACTTTCACTCTCACTTCTTCTCGCTACTATTTCCTCTCTACTTTTCATGTGCAAAATTTTATTTAAAAAAAAACCTTCAACAGTCTGTGTGAACAATGGCTTCATCTTTAAGCACTCAAAACTCTCATTGACAACATTAAGAAGGATCCAACTATTGCAACCAAAGAAGTCATCACATCAAGAAGAGTTCCTCTGAAGGATTTCCCTCTGTTTTCTCAAATAGATGCTTCACCAGAAATCATTGTAAGATATCTGGAAGCATGCAAGATGGATGGGACTAATCCAGAGTTAAACATTCATGATCTGCGTCAACACGCTCCAGAAGTTGTTCTCAAGAAATCTAGAAAAAGGAAAACTGCAGGAGAAGGATCTTCTCAGAAGGTACCAAAAGCTGCTAAGAAGAAAGTTAATTCTTCTTTTATTTTTGTTGTAGAATCAGTGATTTTATCAACATCTGAAACACCCTCCTCTCCAAAACCAATAGAATACCCCTCACTACAAACCTTTGATGATTTTGATATAGAATTTGACCCTTCAGTCACACTAGAAACCATTCTAAATGAACCACACTCTCCTAATGCACATCTTGACCAAAATCAGCCAAAACTTGCTCAAGTTCTTTCTGATATTTATCAATTTGATCCAGAATTTCATGCTCACCACATAGAAAATCCAAACTTCCAAGCTACCCACTCTGAAAATCCAAACGCTCACGCTTCCCAACCAGAAAATCCAAATATTGACTCTGATACCACCACACTAATTCTTGGAATAACAAAACCTCTCATGGTTCGCAACCTCTCTCAATCCATGACATTCCAGAAATCCCATCTCCTTACCATTCCACTCCACCAAACACACCTCCATCACCCGTTATCATTTCTGATTCTCCCTCTCCCTCTCCTATCAATCCCCTAGAAGATCACCTAAGAATTGTAATAGACTTAGAAGCGCTGGATAACCTTGCCTCTCACTCTCACAAAATTGCTATCCAAAAACCAAAACCAAATATCACCAAGGCAAATATTGGTAGAAATTTACTGATTTTTGAAACAGAGATAATTGAATGGGTTAACTCTTTGAAGCTAGCATGCTTAGAAAATCTGAGTCCTGCTGCTTCTGATTCTCACTGGAACCAGTTCAGAAAATGGTTCAACTCTGAGTCCCTGAAACTTAAGGAGTTAAGCTATGAAATGGCCCAACAGAACTTCTGTGATCAGCTGAATGTTTTCAAGGATCAAGTTCTGCGTCACTGGGAAAAGAAACCTATTCTTCTGCTGGATAATGCTCCCTGGGAAGATCGCCAGCCTTCAAAAGTTGATGAACCATGCTCTGGTAATCTTCCTCTGGTTGTTATTAAAGACAAATGCAAAGAGACTGAAGAAGCTACTGAGTCAGAACCTGCTACAACTTGTTCTGAGAAGCTTGCATCTTTTGTGGATATACCTTCTTCATCTCTGGTTATGCAAACTCTAGAGGAGTTGAAGAAATAAAATGCAGTGATCAAGGAGAGATTAGACAAGCAAGATGACACATGCAAAGAAATCAAAGGAATATTGGGAAAACAAGAGGAATCGAACACTCAGATTAAGAGCTTGCTGGAAGCCCTGTTCACACGACTTTCTCCACCTCAATCTTAGTTTTTAAAACTTGTTCTCTTTACTGGATTCAATTTTTTTTTGTGTTTTTTTTCCTCTCAACGTGTTATTGCAATCATTTTTAATACAACTCAACTTTTGCTTCTGAATATTAGTGTTTATATTTCTTTTTGGTTCTTGACAAAAAGGGGGAAAACGTAAGATATTTCTATTAACAGTATCGAGACACAGTCTCAAACATTTTGAATATCATAACTTATCGTTTCTTTTTCTGAAAGCAAAACAGGAACAAAACTCTGATGAAGACAGAAGTAGATGCATCAAAAACTCTGATCATAATGAACTTCAGGGAAGTGATCCATCTTTATCTGAGTACTCAACTCAGGGGGAGACCCTATAATGCTTTATGTTCTATTTATTTTGATTGAAATATCCTAGTTTTTGTCATCATCAAAAAGAGGGAGATTGTTAGAACATAGTTTGATTCTACAACCCTTGTAAGAGTTTTGATGATAACAAACACAAAGAAAAATTATGCACTCTAAAATTATAATCTATTTTGTAGAGAAATTCTGATGGAAGAAGATCAGAAGATAAGTTATAAAGCTGTTTCTGCCGTGATTGTAAACATCTCTCAAAAAGCTCTGATGAAAGAAGATCAGAAGATGCGCTAAAAGGATGTTTTCAACTCTGATTATAAAACTCTTTGAAAGAAGTTCTAACGCTGCAAACATGATTTTATGGCTCTGATCTCCAAAGTTCTAAAGCAAGCAGCAACGGATACTTCAATGTTCTGAAGCGTTACAAATCAAATATTTCCAATTCAAGAGTAACGGCTGGAAGGGAACAAGGATCTTTATTTTTGGAAAGCACCTTAATTGTCATTAATCAAGTTTCCAAATGATCATCCATGCTTCGCCTATTTAAACAATCCTTGAGGATAAATCGTTTACGATTTTTTTCACATATACTCAACAACACTGCAATCATCTATAATCCTCAAACATTCAATATTTTCAATTGTGTAAAACATCACTATATTGTGATACTGTTTTGTAAGATACAATATTGTACACTGTTTATTCTTATATTGTTTAGTGAATTTCCTTGAGAAAAATCGGGTTGTGGTTATACTGAAGAAGACTTTGGCAGTTGTCAAAGTAGACTTGTAATCAAGATTGATTAGTGGATTAAGACCTCGTTGGAGAGAGGAGAAATCATCTTGGCGGGTGGACTGGAGTAGTTTGAGTTCAAACGAACTAGGATAAAAATCAACGTGTTCTTTTCTTTGAGTTTTAAGATTCCAATTTAACCCCCCTTCTTTTATTTTTCCATTCTTCAGATCATCCTAATGAACTTATTAATGGAACTCTTAATGAAATAATAAAAACTAGATCAAAGGAAGTTGTGTCAAACTCTTGCTTTGTTTCAAAATTTAAACCAAAGAATTTTAAAGAGGCCTTGACTGATGAATTATGGATTCAGGCTATGCAAGATGAACTTGGTCAATTCAGAGGAAATGAAGAATGAGACTTAGTGACAATACCTGAAGGGGTAAATGTTATTGGTACTAAATGGGTGTATAAAAACAAGTCAGATGATTAAGGCATTGTCACCAGAAACAAGGCCAGACTTGTTGCTCAAGGGTACACTTGGATTGAAGGAGTGGATTTTGATGAAACATTTGCTCCTGTAGCACGACTGGAGTCTATTATACTTTACTTGGAGTGGCATGTCTCTTAAGCTTCAAGATGTTCCAAATGGATGTCAAGATTGCCTTCTTAAATGGTCATCTAAATGAATAAGTCTATGTTGAACTATTGATCATTCTTTCCAAAATCATGTGTTCAGACTAAAGAAGGCACTGTATGGTTTGGAACAGGCTCAAAGGGCGTGGTATGAAAGGTTTACTTAATTTCTTGTTAAAAATGGTTATAGAAAGGGAGGAATTGACAAAACTCTTTTTGTCAAGGAGAAAGATGGAAAACTTATGATATCCTAGATCTATGTGGATGATATTTTTTTTGGAGGGATGTCGGATGAAATGGTCGAACATTTTGTCAAACAGATGCAATCCGAGTTTGAGATGAGTTTGGTGGGTGTATTAACATTCTTCCCGGGGTTGCAAATCAAGCATATGGAAGACTCCATTTTCATTTGTCAAAGCAAATATGCAACGAATATTGTGAAGAAATTTGGATTGGTGAATGCCAACCATAAGAGAACTCCTTCTCCTACACACTTGAAGTTATCCAAAGATGAGAAGGGAGTTAATATTGATAAAAGTTTATATAGAAGCATGATTGGAAGTCTTCTGTATCTTACAACAAGTAGGCCAGATATAACTTTTGCTGTTGGTGTTTGTGCTAGATATCAGGTTGATCCCAAAATGAGTCACATCACTCAAGTCAAAAGAGTTCTAAAGTATGTGAATGGTACATATAAGTATGGTATAATGTACTCTCATGATACAAGCTTTGTCCTTTATGGGATATTGTGATGCTGATTAGGCTGGTAGTGCGAATGATAGGAATAGTACTTCGGGTGGATGTTTCTTCTTAGGAAACAACTTAATTTCATGGTTTAGCAAGAAACGAAATTCTGTATCTCTATCTACTACCGAAGCTGAATACATAGCAGTAGGTAACAACTATTCACAACTGGTATGGATGAAATAAATGTTGACTGAGTACAATGTCACACAAGATGTCATGACATTATTCTATGACAACCTGAGTGCTACTAATATTTTCAAAAACCCTATTCAGTATAGTAGAACTAAGCACATTGATATCATGCACCACTTCATAACGGATCTTATTAAAGACAAAGTGATAACTCTTGAGCATGTTAGTACTGAAAATCAGCTTGTGGGTGTTTTTACTAAAGCTTTATATGCAATTCAGTTTGAAAAATTGAGAAAGAGACTAGGAATCTGTGTCTATGAGAACTTATTGCAATTAGTGCTATTGGCGTGGGTCAATAAATGTTACCACTTGCTTTCTAGTATTTTATTGGCTATGGAGAGAAAGAAATTATCTTTGCATTATGGCTTATTTGATGGAACACATGTTCTAGATATTGTTGTGTCATCCTCCCAAGAGAATACTCTGTTGTCAAGAGTATTGATGTTGCTAATATTGATGATGATACTATGAAGGAAGAGTAGAGTTTGTTGCTGATGCTTGACTATTGGCTTTGTAAATCTTTTTGGCTTTTCTTTGTGTACTTGTTTCTATTGCTTTATGATTTTGTAAGGGTTAAGTGCCCATGGTCTGCTTAGCCTTGGTGCTACTGAGCGGGTGGATAGCTACTCATATTTGTCATATTATGGCAAAAAAGGGGGAGTATTTGAGGGGGAGTACCTATTTTAGTTCTTGGCAGGTTTTAAGGGGGAGTCCCTATTCTGGACTCGACTACTGTAAAGAGTTTTCATACATGATGTCCTGACATGTTGAGAATTTAGTACTCTCTTAGTTGTTGTGTTGAGTAGCTTCCACTAGTTGTTGCTCTAATATTTACTGTACTAACTTTTACTGCTGTTGTGTCTCTGATTGGTTGTGTGTTTGTGGTTCTTCTCAAACCTGAGCTACTGTTGTTTATGTGTGGAAGATGTGCTAAGTTGTTTTAGCCAAAATAATCCAAAGGGGAGATTATCAATTCTATGTTTTATTGTGATTGGCATTATATTTGGTAAAACTAACTTAGCATGGACATGTTAGATGAAGATGTTCTATCAACTTGAGTAACATGTCGAATGTGATGTCCTATGCAGTTTCTTTCGACGTCGTGATTTTTTACATCTGGACTCTTAGATTTTTTAGTTTGTAACATGTGCAAAATATTCTGTAAAATATTATGATATCCTATGTGGCGCACAACTTGAAGATTAAAAAGATTCAAACTGATTTTGAGGAGAATTGTTAGTTTCTAATTATGGAGATAATTTAGGAAACTAATGATTGATGCCCTATCTTTAAGGAGATAATGTTGCAGGGCCTCTGTCATATCTAGATGCATATGTGAAGTCCAAATCCAGTTCATTGAAGATTATAAATAGAAGGCTTCAACCCTAGCACATGTGTGGAACTTACTGTGTATTTTTATTAGGGTTTGTGTGTTAAATTACGAGCCTCTCGATTATCATCTTGATAAAAGAGTAGGACTTTATTTTTGAGTTGTAAGTTCCGTCAGTCATTCCAAAGCTTTTAAGCAGTGAATGATTGCGTGTCTTTGGAGTGTGACTTCTGTTATTTTCTAAGTGTTTAGAATTGTTCAGTCACTAGTCTGTGATTGGAAGGGATTTGAGAAGGGTCTCATACCTAGATGAGTCTTAGGTAGAAGTTAAGCAAGGGTAGTGATTAAGTACGAAGTTGTAAATGGGGGAGTTTAGCTTCAAATTGATACTATCTAGTTGATTTCGCCCCTGGCTTAGTAGCCCTCAGAGTAGGTGTTGTTGTACACCAAATTGCATTAACAATCCTCTGTGTTCTTTACTTTTCTACGCTTTGCTTACCGTTTATCTTGTCATTGTGTGTTTGTTCAGAGAAAGGTGTCTCGACATCTCTTAGGACATTTGTGATCTGACTACCAAAATTTTACAATGTATTTACAATTGTTTTTTTTTCAAAATTACTTACACATAAAAGAAATATATTTATTAGTTATTCAAATTCAAAATTCAATCTTTTAATTGTGAGATTGAATGTTCTTCTAACATGAAACAAACTCAGATATGATTTATGAATTACACCAAATCAAATCATATTAATGATTTAACTCATCTTTTAATAATCATTTCATTAAAAACAGTTAATCATTAAATGATTTTAGTTTAATTTAAAATAAATTTGTGTTTATAAACAGTTTTATATTTTGAATTCTTTTAGAAAAAAATTATTTTTAGAAAGAAATAAATTTTTAGTTTCAAGAACTTCAAAAAAAAAAAACTCCTTGAAAAAGTTTTTTTTAAGTTTTTTTTTGTTTTGATTTTTTATATTTTATTATTTTGATTAAACAAATACTTTTTTTGTAAAAATTGTTTTTATTTTTTTCTTCAAAAATTTATATTTTTGAAAATAAATTAATAAAATATTTTTTATTAAAAATATTTATAAATAATGCTTTTAAAAATTTAGTTAAACAATTTGGTCCATTTCGAACTAGAAATGAATTGAAGAGCAGTGATGACGACGAATTAAAGCTTTAGACATAGTGGAGAGGGGTGGCCTGCAAGGTTAACATTTCAACGCTCAAGTCAATATGTGAGGGAGAAGCGAGAAGTGAAATTGAATTTGAAACTTCTTACATGAATTTGGCGCCTTTTCTATATATAGTAGAGATGGAATGACAAACTCGCTATTAGTTAGAAGTGAATTGCGGAGAGTCGTTGGATGTACTTGCAGTTGAGATCCTTTGTGATCATAAATATGAAAGTTCTTATGTGCTTAAGAAGCTTCTGAAAGGGATTATGATTCCTTCATGATAGTCAGTTGTGGTCGATATGGTCGGCCCAAACAGTTGTCCCCCAAGCCATTGTTTATGCGTAGCAAGGCAAAGGTTTGCCACGTCAAGCCTCAGATGTTGACCACTTCTATGTTCACCTTTGGAAGGGCGGATGGGAAACATTTCAGTTGCTTAGGGATTCACGCATTTAATGTGTCATACTTTAAAAGTCTTTTCGAAGGTGTTTTCATTATAACTCTTGGGAACCGAAATACTTGAGTGTTATTTGTGGGTGATTTGGCACGTTCGGTAAAGTCTACTTACTTTTCTTGTTAGTGCATAGTCCTCAAAGAGTTAGTGTTGTTTTCTTTGAGTCATTTTCCTAGTTTAGCAGTTATCTTCTTTTTTGGCATTCCATTTTCCTGCACCTGAAAAGTTAGTACATCATGGGTAAGAAATCATAGAAGATTACTCACAAGTCCTAGAAGGATACTCCATATTCTTGGGTGGATTATGTATACTCTTCCACTGTTTTTGTGTTTGTTAAAGTAGGCAATCTTGATGGTGCCTTTATCAACATTGGTCCATCTTCTCACAAAGGTGTCTTTACTCCCACCGAGGATGAAGAATATGCCATAAATATGGCAATTGCACCATTCCATTTTATGAAAGCACTTTCTTGGTTCTGGGTCTTCGTCTATTCTTCATTGCCTTTGAGATAGAAGTTATGAAGTATTTAATGATGGCTCCTTCATAACTTCACGTCGCAAGTTGGTCGTACGTAAAGGTATATCAATACTAGTGTGAATAATTGAAAGGAAAATCTTATGTGACCTTTTTCTTTCATCTCTTTCGATGTCTTCGTGACTCTACGATATAGACGTGGAGTATAGCGTAAATTTCTTTGGAGCTAACAGTGAGGGGCCTTTGGCCTCTTCATGAGCTACCGCCTTTCAAAGACCGGTTCTTTCTGGTTACCCCTATCCACCTGGAAGCTCATGCCATAGTTTGCACTGTCAGTGAAACAATAGAGGAGAGATGTGTTATTTTGTTTCTCAATTACTATAATGAGAGTCACTTTCTTATGGGGAACATTATGTATGTATATAAAGAAGAGTATCTCACTACTGAATCCTTGTAGAAGAAAAAATATATAATAAGCTTCACCAATGACCTGTGATATTTCAGAGGAGGTACCCCCGCAGAGGAGGTTGACAAGAAACGCTTGCAGCACCTTATTTACGTTCGACTGCTGATATAGGCCCGTTCTCGGGAAGAAAGAGAGGTTGTCTTTAGTAAGTTCCAGAAATTTCGAGTACTTTTTCTTTTAATCTGCATATTCATGCCATATTTGCTTTGACAATGATTGTGTGTAGACCAAATGAAGGATTAAGTAAAACTTTGACTTCTAAAATGGGAAATATGGTCACTCAGGGGAGACGTTGCTTTGGAGACTCTTCCAACTTTTTCGATTATATCTAATCTACATACTCGTTTGTTACCTATGGGGTCAAGCTTCCATTCCCTCAGAGGTCGACAAACTCTTTCTTCGGAAGAGGACTCCTCATATTTGGCCAATATATCCAAGCATGTTCTAGAGGAAGATCTGGATACTCTTCCTTGGTATACTTGGCATGCTTCTATCGCTTTGACCCTTAATGGGTCTGGCCAAGAGGAAGCCTTTTGGTACGACCTCCAACATGCTGAGAAGCAGTGACTGGAAGAGAGTGTTCATAATCTGAAGCTTCAGTGGGGTAAGTATGTGCATGTATTAGAGTTAGCTTTTACCCCTCTTATCGGAATAAGAAATGTTTTTATTCTCTTTAATCTTCCTGGTTATCTTACAAAACAACTAACCTATCTGATAAGGACAGTAACAAAGAGGAACCAAACTCCGACTTCTGCTCAGAGCAATCTGTCATATGATAAAGCGTCTCTTTCAACGGCCTAGAAGGAACTGGAGTCCTTGCACCATGAGAATGCTTTCTTGAATAGGTGTTAGGAAAATTGTATGAAGTTCGACCTTGAGGTGGTCTCATATTCATTTGAGAATGCTTTGCAATAGGTGGAGCATTTTTTTCGTCTTTTGACCGTCATTATATCATCACATTAACATCTATCATCAAACACCACAAAAATCACAATGTCATAAACACCACTTAATATATAATTATACAATGTTACATATAATGCAATGCAACATTATTGACTCATGCATGTGGTACCAAAACGTCACTGATGACCAAGTCATCTTTCTCCAAATATCTCCACCATATAATCGATTACTGCTTGGAATCAGAGCACTTCACAAAAGTGCACTCAATCCACACCATGGGATTGAGGCCGTCACTGGACTAACATTCTAATAATCATCACTGGACCAACGTCCTAACTTCTCTGGGCCAACACCCTAACATATGCCATGAATGTATGATGTGCAATAACATAATATAACATGACCACTGCTAGTCAACGCACATCATCATTCATATAATCATCATATAATCATCTTTACACGACATGTATGCACATCAAACATGCAATCATAATCTTCATTCATCATAATAACATCAATTACTTCATAGTATAACATATCATCATCATAGCAACATCAATTCATCATTTACACATACATCATAATAAATCAATCATTGAATATTCCAATTCATCAAAGCATAGATACTAAAAAACACATCATATGATTCATTATGATACTCACAATTATTGTTCATCATGTTAGCTTCCTAACGCTTCAAACTGCACGTTAAACAAAGTCCTGGAACTCAAGTTAAGACACTGTAAAAATCCTGCCTGCGACCCCTCGCCTGATGCACGCACGACAAAGCAACTTACTCGCCTGAGGCTCACCTGACGAGGTAGTGGCAAAAAACTTTCCCCCATACAAATTCCAGGAGCACTGTTTTTCCATTACTTCTTTTGCCCGACGACCTCTTCGTTCTCCCAGCGAGCTCACGCTCGCCTCTGTTTCGCCTGACGAAGCTGGAGAGAGACACCTCTTCCATATATTTTCAGAACCTGCCAAAAAATCACCCTCCTATCTTACCTCACTCTCTTCCGGCAAAGTATTGGTAAAGATTCTTCGCCTGAGGACTTGGGAAGCTCGCCAGGCGAGTGCGCGAAAATAGGAACTCTACTATTGCATTTTCTAAACAAAACCAGTCCGATTCTCTTGCGATTCCACACTAGAACAGATCCAAAACTCATATAATTTCACATGTTATCATCACACAACAACAACACATCATAATAGGCATCATATACATCAGTTCATGATATCACAACATCAATATATCACCAATTTCGCCATAATCATCATGTTATTAAATCCATCATAAAACCCCAAACAACCTACATACCTCTAAACCATATATCAATCATAATAATAAGGATAACAACCTTACCTTATATTATAGATAGAAATCGAATCTTCTCCTTGTTCTACAGAATCCATGTGAGTTCTTGTGCCCTAACTCTCGTTCACCGCTTCTTCTCAACTTTCACGATTGCACATAATGAGACACTGACACTCTCTTTTCCTAGTTTAACCCTTTGACCCTTTCTATGTTCTTCCTATCTTACCCTCACTAATCAATTCACCAATTACCATATTTCACTTTGTTGTACCCCAAAATTTTCCCTCTCTTTTCTCAAGACTTTTTTCACAAAGATCTTCAAAAGATCAAGCTTGCACAATGGTTGACTAGGTCAAGCCAACTCCTCAACACTGATACCTAAAATTATGGTTTGAGTTTGCACAAGTAAAATTGGACTTCTAATACTTCAAATGACTTTCATGGATCATTGTGGACTCTCAAGATTGTTCATGTCAAGTTTCAAGTCTTGGATCACAAAATTGCTCAGTCAATTGATGAGATAACCTAAAATCAACTGTATTGAGTAAAAAGTCAACTGTAGTTAACCTAAAGTCAAAATTAAATATTTTGGACCAATATCAACATTTTGAGGTCATATGTTTCAATTGATCAAGTTTGGATCACAATTCCCCAAGAAAATTGTTCAAATCACCAAAAGGGCAAAATGGTCAAAATTTGGGTTTTGACTGAGAATGACTAATCTTTGACTTTTGACCTAATACATGACTTATTGGTTTGAAACATGACTTCAAGGATTCAAATGCATCATTTTGACCTAATTGCATATCTCAAGATCAATTGATTGATAATTGAAATTCAGTCAACTGATACACCAAAAGTCAAACTTTGACTTTTTGATCAAAATTGAGTTTCAAAGATCACATTTCATCAAGACATTCAAAAATTTGAAACTTGATCATCAAGAAATAAAAAAAGTCAAAATTCATCTTAAAAAGTCAAACTTTTCAAGACTTATAATTTTTCTAAGTGTTTACTCTTATTCTTTTTCATGACTTCATGCCAACTTTTTACCAAGATGTAAGATGATTCAAAGAAAATTTTCATCATGAAAGTTGTAGATATTGATGAGATCTACAACTTTTATTTACTGATCCAATCCTATAAATTCTTGGATCTTGAGTTATTAATTCACAAAGTCATGTCTTTTATAAAAACACTTAGTGAAAATTTGACCTAGTTTAGGCAGATTTTTGACCTAACTTCATGGCAATTTTTCACATAGTTCCAAATTGATTCTTAAAAAATGAAAAACATGAAGGTTGTAGAGGATGTTCCAAGATTTTCAAAATGTACAATCACTCATTAAGATCATTCTTGAGCTAGGAGAATCAAAGAGATGGAGTTAGGGTTTCAAACTTGAATTACAAGTCAATTTTGTGATGAACACTTGACCAAATCCATAACCATGTTGTATAATATTTGTTTTGCAGGCCTTAAACTTGTGTTTCACTCCATAAATAATGGTTTACACAACTGATTGATCCATTATCCAATTGATTCAAGCATTATCCAAACCAAATTTCCATTTTGGGAAGAAAGTAACTATGTCATTCTTGAAAAGTGACTTTATACACAATGTCAACTCTCCTTGAGCCCATACATTGTTGCTTATGATTCCAAAACATTTAAAAGCAAGAAGCAACATATCTACAACCTGTTAACCACCCTACAAGCCTTTGTACTTCACATTGGAACTATGCATTTCATGTTTGCTTCAAAATCAAGTCACATGGCCAAAACTTGTGATTCTTGATTTCTGACTTCTCCAAGCATCCAAACTTCTTACTTATAAATAAAGACACTATTTGTGAGCTAAAACACAAATTGATAAGCCTGAAAAACTCCCCCACTGTCCCTCAAACCAGAAATTGCAACACAAGCATAAAAACTTTCCATTTCTGACTTGGAAACTCAATCTTCAAACCCACTCATGTGTTTTCATTTCTTATCCATCACAAAGCTTCTCACATACATATAGAGGATATCCCAATCCCTATTTTCCAACTGTAACACCATCTTCTTCATCTTCCATAACCAAAAACAGAGCATTGCAGTTGGACTTCTCCAGACTATTTCAGCCACTCTCCATTCAAGCTAAGCATTGCATTAGCTTTCTAGGGACTCAAGGAAGCTAACCTGATCATTGCAGCACCTTGAAACAAGCTCAAACTCAAAACACGAATTCCATTTTCAAGGTGAGTTTTATAACTTTTGAACTCTTCATATAGGCATTATTTGGTTTCCATTTGTGAAGATAAAATATAGACATCATAGCCCTGAAACTAACCATGTCCTTAAAATTCATTTATGTTGCTTAAGTAGTGAGAATTTTGAACCTGAACTTTCTGGAAAAAAATTAGATTAGAATTGGTACTAGTTAAAATTCGTGCTCATCTTTGATCCATTGTTTAAGTTATTTACATTTCTGGAATCGTGGTGAAATTTCTAACAAGTTTGATGTTCATACTTTTAAGAATGATTGAGAAATGAATGAGTTACAGAGGCTCTGGATGGCACGAGGAAGAAGATGAAGTTTATCATTACAACTGGTTTTGAAATATATATTTATGGTTTTGTTTATAACATCCGATGTATAGCCACCCAAGTGGTAGAGAGCACGCGCGTATTGCCAAAGGGCCCGGGTTCGAGCTCCAGCGCTGCCCTTTTGTTTTGATTTTCTAAATCTTTTTCCATTTTGCCAAACAGCCAACGCTTGGGCCTCCAACAAGTGGGCCTTATACCATTTTACTCTCCTAACATCCCTTTATACTAACAACAAAACAACCCATTGTTTTTATTTCTTTTCTGATTACAAAAAATCATGATGGGCCTTATCACAAAACAAAACTGTTTTTACTTCTAAACCACTTTTCCCTTTTTTACACCCCCTTACTTTATGTTTATATTTTATCTTATTTTTCTTTTTCTTTATTTTTATTATCATCAATATTAATATTATTATTATTTTTATTAATCAAAAACCTCAAAAATATTTTATATTTATAACATCTAATATTTTTATTTTATTTCTTTTAAAAGCAAAAAAAAAACCAAAAATATCTTCTTATTAAAACATTTAGACTTAGTTTATTTCAATCTTTCTTTCTAATTTGAATTACCTTAGAATTTAGGATTTTAATTAGTTAATTTTTTCTTTTTTTATATATATAGTTTAATTAAATTAAAACATTTTCATAAAACCCTAAAAACTTGTTTTTTCAATCAAATCTAATTTCTTCTTTTAAATTAACTTAGTTTTAGTTTTTTCTCTTAAACTAATTAATTATCTTCTTTTAATTTCATTAGCTTAAAAAAATTTTCATAACAAAAACTTAAACAAAAACAATTTCCATTTCTTTGTATATTTCCCTCACATTCTTGTATATTATTTATTCATATTCAATTTGGTTGTAATAATAATTAGGTTTTAATTACTTGTCTCTCCCCATTTGTAAATTTGTACCCTCCATCCCCAAATGATGTAATAGCGTAAATTTTTACATTTTCACAATTTATCGTTTACAATATAAATGCTAGTAACTAGGGTTTGTATGGCAAGACATAAAACCAGCAAGTAGAAAACCCTAATTCAAAGAAAAAAGAGCATGAAAACAAACACTTTGCCCACTCGCACCTCTAGGGTTAACCCACACTTGTTGCCTAAGATAAAAACAGTTATGTCCCTCGAACGTGGGATACTTTAATAAAGACCCTCGAATACAAGATCGTAGTCCCTTGATGACCCTTCAATGTTGCCTTTGGTAAACAATCTTAGACCCTTAAGATAAATTTTTAAGGTATCCTAAAATGTTGATTTCTATGATTGTACGATGATGCACGCATGTCCCTTCACATCCAATGATAGGGCTTCTTATCAATCAATGGTAAGATAAAAATATCTAAAGGAGGAGGAAATGAACAAATAATTTTTGAGTAGGTAGAGCGCTCGTAGTTTCTTGCTCACAACCATTTTCAAAAAATATCTCAAAACACACCAACACTCTCAAATGAAATATTTTCAAAAGTCAACACTTTGTATACATTCTCATAGAGACGAGAATCATTACAAAGTTCTCCTAAATGAAGGAAATTTTCAAAAATACTTTCAAAAACATCACAAACATATTTCAAATAAAACATTTCAAAGTGATCTAGCAACTAAGAGCCCGTAGATAACTACAGATGAAAGGGTGCTGTTGTACCCCAAAATTTGCCCTCCTATATTCATCAACATTTCTCATCACACAAGCTCTAAAGGCAAAGCTTTTACCTTGGAAAAATTAAATTCTGAACATTTGGAATTTTTCTCTAAAAAAAATGGGTGTTTAAGAAGAAAATGGCACTTCAGAACTTCTGAATCAACCTCCAAGCAGAAACGGTCAGAAGTTGCAAACTTGGTTCAACACCTATCATTCAGTCAGAAGATGGCTCTTTCAGCAGTTACACCAACTCAGTCAGAGATTGTAAACATGTTTCAGCACATGATCTTTAAACAGAACATGGCTTTTTCAGCATCTATGCAGAAGTTCAGTCAGAGTTTGCTAGAGAAAACAACAAAGCCTGGAACTCCTTCAGAACGTATTGGGATCAGAAGGTAATGGGATCAGCAGATTAGGTAAAGTACTGAAGCAGGATCACTAAGTCCAGAGTCTGTAAAGACAGATCAAAGGAGCATACCGAAAAACTCTCAGAGCTTGCTGAGGCAGCAAGAGGCCAAGATCAGAGCTTGGTTTACGTTGTTTTTGGTAAAACAGAACTACTGGCTCAGGTTTTAGGTAATGATGCAAAATCTCCCATTACAAGATTTTTGATGTTGATAAATCTCATCACCATTTAATGCTCATTAATGCTCCCAACCACTCCTGAACATTCATCCAAGGGGTCTCTCCACGTGTGGCTTGTTAAACACCTTTGTGCAGGTTTTGGCATGGGCCTATGCGCCACTTTTCGCCTATAGGGGTCACTTCTCCTCAATCCTTGCATACTGTTCCAGCCTAGGCTGAAAAGCTGTCCATCATCACAACTTTTCATGAACTTCCTTCAAAAATAAGTTAACCTCTACTGTATAAGATTGGCGCCTTTTAACGTTCAAAAAATCCACAAGGCCTTGCCTATAAATAGGACACCATTGCCCATCACAAAAGGAGAGAGAGAAAAACATCCAGGAAAAATTGCTAGAGAAGGAACAGAAAACTCTAGTGAAGGAAACCTTGTGAAACTCTGCCAAAATCCCCAGTGTTTCATAACTTTGAACTTCATACCTCCAAACTTCATTGATACTCAGTTTGTTTCCTAACCAGAGAACACCCTTACAATTTATGACCATACATACACATACCTTTTCCATCCACCCGTTCTAAAAAGAACCTGTCCAGAATATCATCAGAGCTAAAAGCTAACTCCCACTCACAGACCTTTTTTCAACAGCCAGGTAAGCACCTGCTGACTTTCATCACGCTGCTTAGCATCATCAGCTTTGCATGCTCAATAAACATAATGTAAATATCATGTTGCCGCTGTTTACGTTCTGAGGGTTTTCTTACCTCAGAATGTTTAAGTAGAAAGTGAATCAGTGTAGAACCTGCCTGTGACCTTGTTGGTTCTGTCTCCTGAAACACTTTGACATTTGCTGAAGTTGTCCCAAGCATGTTTTCTGTTTTGTGGAAAATTAGCAAAGCTGCAGGTGTTCTGGCTAGCACAGGGAGAAGCCAAGTTCTGACTTTAACGTTAGCATATCTGAAGCCTGTTCTGTTGTCAATAATATCAGAACTTCTGAGAATTATTGTATTTCCAGTAGGGTCAGAACTTCTGACTTCCCCACCAACAAACTTTTGCCTTGCAGCGCATGGAGGTTAGAACTTCTGACCTTCCTACTAACAGGTTTTTGTTTTACAGGTGCCAGAGTCAGAAGTTCTGACTCATACAATTTCACTAACAGGTTGATAATCTTGCAGCAGGTCTGGGTCAGAACTTCTGACTTCCTCTCAGCAGCACGCTAGCCCTCTCTCTCTCTTTCTCTCTATCTTGCCTTTGTTATTTTCTTTTCTATTTTTCTCGTTGAACCACCCCATGTACAAATGTGTATCCCCATCCCCTAAATGTTGTAATAGCGTAGGATTTTACATTTCCGCCTTTTATTGCTTTCAAATGTAAATGCTAGTAATTAGGATGTGTATGGCAAGATAAAATCAATAAAATAGAAAATCCTAATTCAAGATAAACTCTTGCATGCAATAAAACACACTTGCACATAAACACCCCTAAGGTATCTCCACTTGGTTGCCTAAACAAATGGCCACGATATGCATGTTGAGTATCTATTGGCAAAACGAAAACAAAACAAAAGATCATAGTCCCTCGATGACGCTATCTTGGTTGCCTATACAAAAATGATCTAGTCCCTCGGAAAATTGCTAAAAGATACTTGACACAATTGCTATCATGGTCTATACGATGACCCGCGCCTATCCCGTTTAACATCCTAACGCAAGGTTGTTCACCAAATACAATGGTGAAACAACACTGTTAAAAGGGTTAAAAACATAAGAAAGATCTTTGAGTAAAATAGGGTAGATAACTCTTAGTTACTTGATCAAAGCTTGCAAAAACATCCTTGCTATCTTCAAACACACTTCACAACACAATTTTAAAACCCTACTTTCAAACATTGAAAACTTTTTCAAAAGACAAAAACACATTTGTATACATTCAAACAAGAATCATTACAAAGGTTGCCACAACGATGGCCTCTTTTCAAAAACATCTTTCAAAACCACACACAAAGCACCATTTCAAACAATTGAAATGCAAAGCAAGTGATCTAAGCAAGTAACTAAGAGCCCATGGATAGAAAGGGTGCTAATACCTTCCCTTTCTATAATCTACTCCCCGAACCCAATAAAACATCTCAAAGGTCTTTCCTGTGCTTTTTGACCTTTCCTTAGGATAAAATAAAAAGTTGGTGGCGACTCTTGCTAACCCGAAACATTTGTGAACACAAACGCAAAATACCAAGTCAGTTCTCCCGCCGTATCACAGAACTGGCGACTCTACTGAGGATGAATTAAAAATGGAGTAACCTTAGGGCTTAGACCACCCTTTGCATGATTATTGTTTGCTTTGATTGCTTTACATTTGGTTCTCTTGTTTGGGCTTGAAATCCTCCACCCGGATTTGGGAAACATTCATAGGTAAATATCAATACATTGTGGAAACTGTGCAGGGTATACCGACACGGTTGAAGCAATAGCTATATTAGTGCGACATATTTGTGAGTACCGGTAGCCTTTGAGTCAATCAAAGAGAATACAGGGCCGCTGAGTGATGTCATGAAGAACTAATGAATTAGAACCTTACTTGACCATCTTGGCCTTTTATTAGGGGTAGTGAGATGACCGGCTTTGGTGCAGTCCGAAGTTGGTAGATACTCGATACTACACTTATTGAGGGTTGTTTTCTTGGAATATTTTGGTCACTAGTTAAGTGGCTAAACCAAAACAATGAACATAGAAAACAATCCGATGATATTGAGCTCCTTAAAACCCGGTTAATATTTATAGGACAGGTTTTGAGCCAACTAAACTCAAGAGGGTACTTACCTATGAAACCTTATGCAAGCCTGAAACTAGGGTTTTTTGTGTGACTTGCTTGTACATGTGTTTGTGCATACATCATGAACATCATAAAGCATCATATGCATCCACTAACCATTTCAAGGGTTTGGATCTTCATCTTTGTTCTTGTTTTGTAGGTCATGGAATCTCTTCGCAGAAAAACAATTCAAGTCAACCTTGTGAGAATCCCTCCTCAACTCAAGGAGCTTACTTCCAGGATTCCAGAGAATTCTCCTTTCAGTGAAAGACATGGCAAACTTCTCAGTTTGGTTAACTCCAACATTGAAGAAGATATGGTGAAAGTTCTCTTCCAGTTCTTTGACCCCCTGCACCACTGTTTCACATTCCCTGATTACCAATTGGTGCCTACTTTAGAGGAATTTTCTCAACTCCTGAGAATTCCTATTCTTCATCAACTACCCCACAACGGTACGAAAAAAGAACCAAAGCCTGAAGATGTTGCTCAAGCATTGCACTTGCAACCATCTGACATCAAGGGGCATTGGGAAACCAAAAGTGGTGTCAAGGGATTCTTGGCAAAGTTTCTGTTTGAGAAGGCACAAGAATGCTGGAATTCTCTTGATCTACAAGCCTTTGAAGAGATTGTGGCACTCCTTATCTATGGGTTGGTCTTGTTCCCAAACCCTGACCAACTTATAGATATGAATGCTGTCAAGATTTTCATATCCAGGAATCCCATACCTACATTGCTTGGGGACATCCTACACTCATTTTACACACGAACAATGAGGAAAAGATGTGTTCTCATGTGTTGTACCCCTCTCTTAGCAAGGTGGTTTATTTCTCACCTTCCACAAGCAGTTTTGAAGAATGAGCAGGGTTTGAGGTGGTCACAATGATTGATGACCCTCACACATTCTGATGTACATTGGTGTTCTCGGTCCAGAGAAAATGTCATCATCATTGATCGTTGTGGGGAATTACCTAATGTCCCATTACTTGGCATTAGGGGAGGAATTACCTACAACCCCTGTCTAGCTTTGAGATAATTTGGATATGCTCGGAGGGATGGCCCTCATGACATGCTGATTCCTGACCTAGTTTTTGACTTCGACAACGATGCGCAAGGACTTCGACAAAGGTTCATCAGAGCTTGGAAGATGCCTAACAAGGTGGATAGTAAGACACTGGGGCACAATAATTCCATCCCCCTTGAGCCTTACCTCAAATGGGTACGAACCCGCTCCCAAAATCTTATAATGCCATATCCTCACATTCTCCCCTTGATCAAAGAGCATGTTATGGAAGGAGAGGTTTCATACACCATCCTACATCCTGACATGCCAACATCATGGGAGGAAATGCAAAAGAGTTGGATCCAACTCAAAGAAGAACGGGATACTTTTGAAGCCAGCTTCTATGCCAGTGAGAAGAAGGTTTTGGAGCTCACCCACCGACTTCACGAGGAGGAAACTCTCAACACTTACATCGCACCAAAAAATATGCGCAATGTCTTTTTACATTAAGAATTTTGTAATGTTTTACCCATGGGGCACCTATGTACTAACAAATTTCTTCTTAATATGACATGCATTCTTTTTGTTTGCAACAAAGTTGAATTTTCGAACCCTTGAATGCATTACATGAATAGCATACCATTCATCATATGCATAAACAAGTCTTCACGCTAGGTTTCCTTATCTTTCTGCTGTTTATTTTAGCAAGATGGATTTGGAGCAAATGGTAAAGGATCTACAGGCAGAAAATTCACAGTTCCAGCAACTCCTCATGACCTTGGCAAAGGGTCAGGAGGACCTCAATGTTTTGTTGGAAAAGAGTAAAGAGAAAAATAAAAAGAGAACCGGAGTAGCCACTTTGGGAAGAAGATTTGAGCATCAGGCCAGAAGAGTTCTTGAGTTTCCCTCAACGTCTGACGAAGGGGCCAGTAAAGGGAAAGGGGCTGCTGTACCTTCCGAATCCGAGGTTGAAGAGGAGGAAGAGGAAGAAGACGAAGACTACTCTGAACAACAGTATCCACCAGTAGATGACAAATATAAGAACCTTGAAGATAGACTGGCAGCTATGGAGTTGCAGAGGGTGCCCGGATTGGATTTTGAAAAACTAGGGCTGGTGGCTGGGATTGTTA
Source organism: Vicia faba (assembly GCA_948472305.1). Lineage (NCBI taxonomy): Eukaryota > Viridiplantae > Streptophyta > Magnoliopsida > Fabales > Fabaceae > Vicia > Vicia faba. The sequence goes on from OX451740.1 coordinate 67,415,468, forward strand.
TCCCTCCTAAATTCAAGGTGCCAACATTCGCCAAGTACGACGGTCTGTCTTGCCCTAAGATGCACTTGAGGTCGTATGTCAGAAAAATCCAACCCCATTCATCCGATAAAGACCTATGGGTACACTTTTTCCAAGACAGCTTGTCTGGCATGCAGTTAGATTGGTTTTATCAGCTCGAGAGATCATAGGTTCACAATTGGGAAGACTTGGCAGCTGCTTTTTACCGTCAGTATCAATACAATGCTGATTTGGCGCCCACTCGTACTCAGTTACAAAGTATGGGGATGGCTTCCAATGAAGGGTTTAAAGAGTACGCTCAAAAGTGGCGCGATCTGGCTGGAAGGGTGCATCCGCCGTTATCAGATAGGGAGTTAGTTGATATGTTTCTGGGGACCCTGTCTGGCCCCTTCTTCAACCATCTAATCGGGAGCTCTTCTGCGGGATTTACTGAACTGATTTTGACCGGCAAAAGGGTTGAGGCCGGTATTAAAAGTGGAAAGATTCAAAAGGATGCTTCTGCATCCACAGCTGTTAAGAAATCCTTCCCGGCTAAGAAGGAAGCATCTGCTGTGTATTCTCAGAAGGGAGCGGGAAGAACTGAGCACCGACCGATTGTAGGGGCCGTGATGATTCAAAACTCGTCAAATGATCAACCTCGTAACAATCAGTCGAGACCTAATCAACAACGGGTGGAAAGGCTACAACGGCAGTTCACCCGCATCAACATGACGCCCGCTCAGGTACTTCCCCATTTATTGAAGCTGAATCTGACCAGTTTGAAGGAGGCTCCAAAGAACCCTAACACTTCCTCTCTATACTACCACTCAAATGCCAAATGTGCTTACCACTCCGACAGTGCTGGGCACGATACCAATAATTGCTGGGCACTTAAGAACAAAATCCAGGACTTGATCGACGCCAAAGAGGTTGAATTTGACGCTCCTGAGAAGCCCAATGTTATATCCGCTCTGATGCCCAAGCACAGCCACAATGTGCATGCTGTTTTGGAAAACCTCCATGTTACTGATGTTGCTGATCTGTTGACTCCATTGTTAGTGATTAAATAAAATTTGTTGCGAGCCGGGATCTTTCCTGGTTGTGGTAAAGACTGTTATTTTTGTTTGAACATTCAAGGTGATTGTCCAATGTTGAAGTCAGGTGTCCAACGCCTGATGGATACTCAAGAGATACTTTTCCAGAAAACCCCTGTTGACACTTTCAATCCTATTACTCCTGATACTTGTGATACTTCAACCAACTATATTGAAATCATAACCATTTCCGACAATCCTCCCAAGGCTTGCAAAAGGCCTGTCAGGATTACACCCAACTCTGAATGTGTACCTTTAAAGATCACCATGCCGGGACCTGTCCCGTACCAATCCATCAAAATGATACCATGGAACTATGGGGGAGAAATCTTCTACCATGGCATCAAACAAATCGAAACAGTCCAAGAGATTTATGAAGAAGGAAGCCCTGATATAGGGAACATCGCGTGTACAAGCAAGATAACCCGCAGTGGCCGGATCTTTTCTTTGGAGATTGCTCCCCCTCGAGCAGTTTTTGGACCCTTGAAAGCTTCTGCACCTGTTGGACCATCCGTGCAAGGCCTAGTGATTGAAGAACTGGATACTCCTGTAGTAAGACCATCCGCTGTAACTACTGACAAGGGTAAGGGGATACTGGAAGTGCCTGTCAGGACGAAAGCCCATGCTGTGGTTATCCCCGAAACCACTCAGAAAGAAATGGATGAAATCTTGAAAATAATCAGAAAAAGTGACTACAACGTTGTGGAACAGTTAGGGCAGACCCCCTCTAAAATTTCAATGTTAGCTCTCCTGCTCTGTTTTGAGGCCCATGCTAAGGCCCTAGTCAAATTCTTGAAAGCGGCACATGTACCCCAAGAGACTTCGACTGACCAGTTTCAGTAATGTGTGGCCAGTCTTACTGCTGATAATGGCCTTGGTTTTTCCGATGCTGACTTAACCTCTAAAGGAAGGAAACACAACGATGCGTTACATGTTTCAGTTGAATGCCGGGGAACCACTCTCGCCCATGTCTTAGTTGATACTGGTTCTTCCTTGAATGTGCTGCCAAAGAAAGCCTTAGACCGTTTGGACTGCGAGGGACTGACTCTTAAACCTAGTAACATCGTTGTTAGGGCTTTTGATGGTTCCAAGAGAATGGTTCATGGAGAGGTTGATATTCCTATCAAAGTAGGCACCGAAGTTTTCAACTCCACCTTCTACGTGATGGACATCCGTCCGTCATATTATTGTTTGCTAGGAAGACCGTGGATCCATTATGCCAGGGTAGTTACCTCCTCTTTGTACCAGATGCTGAAATATCCTGTTAAGGGTAAAATTATAACGGTTCACGGCGAGGAAGAGTACATGATAAGCCACCTCAACTCTTTCCGTTATGTGGAGCTGGATGGCGAGTTCATCGAAACGCCTTTCCAGCATTTTGAGGAGGTTTCTCCCGAGGTAGCAGTTGTAAAGACAATGGTTGAAGTGCCTGTCGTTCCCAAGCATGTATCTAGGATGGTATCTCTCAAGGATGCAAAGGCGGTGATCAAAGAAGGGAAGAGTACAGCATGGGGGCAATTGCCTAATTTTCCCCATAAGACGGACAAGTTTGGGTTAGGGTTTACTGCTGCAAGACAAAAGGCTAGGCGTCGCTCCAAGGTCGGAGGACCACCCGTCAAGATCTCTCACCATGGAATCAATGCTGTAGAAGGTGAAGATGAAGAAAGCCACTTTGAAGATTGGATCTTTCCGACCGTCGAAGGGGGTTTGAGCAACTGGGAAGCAAAGGATTTTGTTCCTATCACCTTTATCAACCAGTAATTTTATCTTTGAACAATTTCCCATTTTTATGGTCTGTAATAACTAAAACAATTCGCACGCTATTTTCACCTCATGCCTTGCCCGGGGCATGTAGGTCCATTTGTAAGAGCTTGATTTTCTGCATAATCATATGCCATGTTTTAATGAATCATTGGACGTTTTTCATCTATAAATTGTTGTGTTCATTTTCTTTCCTTTTGCATTTTTGTTTGTTTAAGGATGGCTATCCCTTACACACACCCACACTCACAAATGCAGGTACCCATCCAGTCCGAATTCCATGGGTGACTATTCTGCTTTAGCCTTCGATAACTCTGAAGATTTGGTCAATCATGCTAAGTACGAAGTTGACAAAGATTGTGAAGTGCCGGGAGAGTTAGCCAGACTTCTACAACAAGAAGAGAAGGCCATTCTGCATCATGAAGAGTTGCTAGAAACCATCAACTTGGGGACAGAGGAAGACAGGAAATGAATAAAGGTGGGTGCCAACCTGGAACCAAGTGTCAAGGAGCGCTTAGTGCAGTTGTTGAACAAATATGTTGAAATCTTCGCCTGGTCTTATGAAGACATGCCAGGGTTAGACGCAGATATCGTGGTTTACCATCTTCCCACAAGAGAGGATTGCCCACCAATCAAGCAAAAGGTTCGCCGAATGAGGCCTGACATGTCTGAAAAAATCAAGGCTGAAGTAATGAAGCAATTCAACGCTGGATTTCTGGACGTTACCTCCTATCCACAATGGGTTGCTAACATTGTGCCCGTGCCTAAAAAGGACGGCAAAGTCAGAATGTGTGTAGACTATCGGGATTTGAACAGGGATAACCCCAAGGATGATTTTCCACTGCCGCATATCGATATTCTGGTTGACAACACAGCTCAGCACAAAGTGTTTTCCTTCATGGATGGATTCTCGGGATACAACCAGATCAAAATGGCCCCCGAGGACATGGAGAAAACTACTTTCGTCACACAATGGGGTACCTTCTGCTACAAAGTGATGCCGTTCGGACTGAAGAACGCATGGACAACCTATCAACGCACCATGGTAGCTTTGTTTCATGATATGATACATCATGAGATCGAAGCTTACGTAGACGACATGATAGCTCGATCACAGATAGAAGAAGAACACCTTGATCATCTGCGAAAGCTGTTTGCCAGGTTAAAGGAGTATAAGCTCAGATTGAACCCAAGCAAGTGCACTTTTGGGATTTATTGTCAGCAACAAAGGCATTGAGGTTGATCCAGCTAAAGTGAAGGCTATACAAGAAATGCCTGCCCCCAGTACTGAAAAGGAGGTTAGAGGATTCTTGGGACGCTTGAACTATATCGCCAGATTCATCTCTCACCTGACTTCTACCTGTGAGCCAATTTTCAAACTGTTGAAGAAGGATCAGGTGGTTGAATGGAACAATGATTATCAAATTGCTTTTGATAAGATCAAGGAGTATTTGCTAGAACCTCCTATTTTGATGCCACCCGCTGAAGGAAGGCCATTAATCATGTATCTGACTGTTTTATATGACTCAATGGGGTGTGTGTTGGGCCAACATGACAAGTCTGGTCGAAAAGAGCATGCCATTTATTACCTTAGCAAAAATTTTACCGACTGTGAGACTCGCTACTCACTGCTCGAGAAAACTTGCTGCGTTTTGGTATGGGCTGCTCTCCGACTAAGGCAGTATATGTTGACTCATACCACTTTGCTGATTTCCAAAATGGACCCGATCAAGTATATCTTCGAGAAGCCTGCTTTTTCTGGAAGAATCGCTAGATGGCAAATGATCCTGACTGAGTATGATATCCAGTATACTACCCAAAAAGCTATAAAAGGGAGTGTACTAGCTGACCATCTAGATCATCAAGCCGTCAGAGATTACCAATCTATGAGATTTGAGTTCCCTGACGAGGACATCTTGACCTTGGACAACATCAAAGGTAACGGACCGTATGACGGACCCGAACAAGGATCCCGATGGACCCTGTACTTTGATGGTGCTTCAAATGCACTTGGAAACGGTATTAGTGTGGTACTCATTTCTCCGGAAGGTGGCCATACACCCTTCACTGCCCGACTTTGTTTCAGCTATACCAACAACATGGCCGAATATGAAGCTTGCATCTTTGGTCTCAAGGCTGCTATAGACTTGGGGATCAAATATTTGGTCGTATTTGGGGACTCGGCTTTGGTTATCAGTCAAGTCAAAGGAGAGTGGGACACCAAACATCCTAATCTTATCCCATACAAAGAACATGTCCTGACGTTGTTACCTCATTTCGAGCAGATTACTTTCGAGCATTTCCCGCGAGAAGAGAATCAACTAGCAGATGCTCTGACTACAATGTCTTCCATGTTTAAACTCAATTGGGATAAAGAGGCTCCCCAAATCACCATCGAGCGAATGGACGAATCCGCACACTGTCATGAGATTAATACCGAAGAAGTAGTGGAACAACCCTGGTTTCATGAAATCAAAAGGTATCTCCAGACTAGAGAATACCCCGAAGGAGCTTCCGTCAATGACAAAAAATTCTTAAGGAGATTTGCTGCCAAGTTCTTCCTAAGCAATGGCATCCTTTATAAGCGCAACCATGATTGTGTTTTACTTCGTTGTGTGGATAAAGCTGAAGCAGAGTTGATCATGGCCGATATACATAGTGGCACATTTGGCACCCACTTGAGCGGACATACGATGGCTAAGAAGATTCTAAGGGCAGGCTACTACTGGTCTACCATGGAAGCTGATTGTCACCAACATTCCCGTACTTGCCACAAGTGCCAAGTCTACGCCGACAAGGTACATATTCCTCCTGTTCTTCTCAATGTTCTGACAGCTCCTTGGCCATTCGCAATGTGGGGCATTGACATGATTGGAGAGATCAAGCCCACGGCATCCAATGGACATCGCTTCATCTTGGTCACCATTGACTATTTTACCAAGTGGGTCGAAGCAGCTTCCTTTGCCTCAGTTACAAAGAATGTGATTGCCCGCTTTATAAAGCAGAACCTCATATGCCGGTACGGTGTCCCCGACAGGATCATCACAGACAATGGTACAAATTTTAACAATACTATGATCACCGCTCAATGCGAACAGTTCAGGATTTATCATCGCAATTCATCTCCCTATCGGCCAAAGATGAACGGTGCTATTGAAGCCGCGAACAAAAATATCAAGAAGATCATTCAAAAGATGAAAGTCACCTACAAAGACTGGCATGAGATGTTACCGTTTGCTCTGCATGGATATCGTACCACGACACGTACTTCAACAGGGGCAACCCCATTTTCTTTGGTATATGGCATGGAAGCTGTTCTACCCATGGAAGTTCAGATTCCTTCCTTAAGGATTATGAAGGACGCTGGTTTGAGTGAAGACGATTGGATTCAGACCCTACTTGATCAACTCAATTTGATCGACGAGAAGCGACTTACTGCTGTTTGTCATGGTCAGACGTATCAAAAACGTATGATCAAGGCTTTCAACAAGAAAGTCAGGCGTCAAGTATATCAAGTCGGAGATCTTGAAATCAAGCGGATCATATTACCGCAAAGTGATCCCAGGGGCAAGTGGACTCCTACCTACGAAGGACCATTTGTAATCAAGAGCATCTTTTCTGGTGGGGCAATGATTCTGACCACCATAGACGGCGACGACTTGCCACACCCTGCGAACGCAGACATAGTCAAAAGATACTACGCATAAAACGACCCGACAAGTTGAAAACCCGAAAGGGCGACTTGGGTAAAAATGGGCATCCCGGTGAATCGAAAACCCGAAAGGGCGGTCCAGGCAAAAGTTAGGGAATTAAAGCGTATGACTATGTCTCGTCGGATCACTTTAAGAACAGTCTCTTCACTAACAAGCTCCAAGTTTCTGATCAATCCGATCATCGGCGGACGAAGCAGCGAATGGACGAGATATTCAGAGTTGTGAAGGCTATAGCAGAATGGGAACCCCATGGAATTATTACACATAACCATCTTTCTTTTGTAAATTTTTTTTTTCAATTCTTATGACAACATTCTCTTACTAGGATGTCTGTACAAAGATGCTCACAAAAGTTAAATACAAATATACTTCAAAGTGCAGAAATTTGTTTGCCTTTCTTTTCTTTTTACACTTATGTTTTATTTGAAAGCGTCCAATGTTTTGTTAAAAAGGCATATGCATTTGAATATAATCATTACTTACAAATAAAACAAAATGAGAAAGGATAATTACTGATAGGTTGAAAGTGTAGGAAGATATCTTGGCGCCATGTCGGAAAAAATCCCCCTACGATACATCATTCAGATCCTCAACAAAGCTAAATTTGGAGTATATTTCCCCAGCAAAGTTAAGCTTCAAGATCCTCAACGGAGCCAGTACATTCTAAAACTTGATTCCCCAGCTGAGTTAAGTTTCTTAATCCCCATCAGGGTTAAGGTTCAAAAATCCCCAGTGGAGCCCGAAAACCTTGAAAAAAAACCCACCCCCAGTGGAGCCAAAATAGTCTAAAATCTTCTTCCCCAGCAAAGTCAAAATTTCCAACTATCAATCCCCGGTGGGAACCACTCAGCTTCCCCAAATTCCCCAGCAGTTTATCTTAAAAATCAGAGAACCAAGTGGATAACAGGATAATTCCCCAGTAGATTGGCATACACCCAAGCTCCTGATTTCCCCAGCCGAGTAAACACTCTCCCCACAAATTTATTTCCCAGCAAATCGGAGATTCTCGGTCTCATTTCTCCAACAGAAGCCTCCCAGGTTCTAATTCCCCAGTAGAGATTTTCAAAGGCCTTGTGAATCCCCACAATTCGCCGAGGATTTTCAATCTCCAGCAGTGGTCCCGGGATTTCTCACTCTCAACAATTAGAGATCTTTTAGGTCCCCAAGCAGTCGGCAAGGATTTCTCATCTTCAGTATCCAAGGATTTTTGGGATCCCCAACATTGGTCAAAGATTTACTTCCCCCGACAACAATCATAGATTTCATTATCTCCAAGTTATCAAGGATTTACTTTCCTCAGCAAGACAGCTACTCAGCTTACATGCATAACCATTACATTCATATATCATGAACATGGATTACAATTCATTGCATCATACATATCATGCAATATAACTTCGTGTTTTAGCTAACATCTTACTCTTTTCAGGATAAGATTAAAAGGCTATTGTTAACAATTATTCAGATACAGTATGGATACACCCTAGACACGGCGGTCATTCTATTACTAATTCACAATTTCAAGTCAAAATAAAGTACAGATACACCCCATACGCGGCGGTCATTCTATTACTCATTCAGACTTCAGCAATCAGACACAGGCTAGATACGCTCCAGACACGACAACCATTCTATCTCTCGTTCATATTCTCAACTCAAAGTTCAGATACGCTCCAGACACGGATGCCATTCTGTCCCTTACACCAGCAGTTTGATTCTCCCCAGGGAAGTCGCCACGGAAATCATTTTGCCATTCATTCAGATCTCAGTTACAGTCCAGATACACTCCAGACACGGAGGTCATTCTGCTACTCATATAGATCTCAACTTCAGATACAGACTAGATACGCTCCAGACACGGCGGCCATTCTATCTCTCATTCAGATTCAACTACCAAACCTCAAGTTCAGATACACTCTAGACACGGAAGTCATTCTGTCACTTGTCCAGATCCCAGTTACAGTCTCAGATACACTCCAGACACGAAAGTCATTTTGCTACTCATACAGATCTCAACTTCAGATACAGACTAGATACGCTCCAGACACGACGACCATTCTATCTCTCAGATTCAACTACCAAACCTCAAGTTCAGATACACTCCAGACACGGAAGTCATTCTGTCACTTGTCCAGATCCCAGTTACAGTCTCAGATACACTCCAGACACGGAAGTTATTCTGGTACTCATACAGATCTCAACTTCAGATACAATCCAGATACGCTCCAGACACGATTGTCATTCTGTTATTCATTCAGAATTTATCCCCAGCCCAGAGATGCTCCATACACAGATGTTTCTCTATCACCCATTCAGAATTCAGATACAATGCAGATACACTCCAGACACGCCATTCATTCTGATATTCATTCAAAATTCCAATACAGTTACAACTCAGATACGCTCCAAACACAGACGTCATTCCTTTGCTCATACAGACTCAGACTCCAGATATAGTTCAAGTACATTCCAGACACGGATACCATTTTGATACCTATTCTATTGACCTACAACATTACAATTCAACAAAGATTCTTGGATGGCATCTTTAAGCCCATCTCTAGCAAGATTCTACCATCTCCAAATGGCATCTTTAAGCCCATTCCCTCAATGATATTTTGACGAGTGCAAATTTACGGGCACTCTAGTGTCCAATCCTCTTTTACCTTCGAGTCGTGAAAGGCAAACTTGCCAGTCTAACTCTTCAGGTTCAAGAAGATTGAACAGGGGCAACTGTTGTACCCCAAAATTTTCCCTCCTATATTCATCAACATTTCTCATCACACAAGCTCTAAAGGCAAAGCTTTTACCTTGGAAAAATTAAATTATGAACATTTGGAATTTTTCTCTAAAAAAATGGGTGTTTAAGAAGAAAATGGCACTTCAGAACTTCTGAATCAACCTCCAGGCAGAAACGGTCAGAAGTTGCAAACTTGGTTCAACACTGAAGAAGTGAAAAACACAAGAAGGGGGGTTGAATTGTAAAACTAGAAATCAATTGCAATGAACATGATATTTTTATCCTGGTTCGTTTGATCTCAAACTACTCCAGTCCACCCGTCAAGGTGATTTCGCCTCTCTCCAACGAGGTCTTAATCCACTATATTCAACTGAATATTACAATCTGCTTTAACAACTGCTAAAGCCTTCTTGATGCAAACCACAAACTGGTTTCTCAAGGAATCACTTTCTTACAAAGAATTGAAATCTAGGTGTGTGAATGTTTTCTACAAAACTGTTTATCACAACTGTGATACTACACAACTTAAGCTTATTGAAACTAGATTGCTAAAATAATTGAGTAAGGAATTTTGGAGCTTTTAGCAAACTAAGAGTGAGGAAGATGATGAATAGCTTTTAGGCGTGTAGATTGATGTAGAGCATTAGCCAATTCAATCTTCATTGACTTGTTTATATAGCATTGGAATTAGTGAACGTTGGAGCAATAATTCTGATTCAATGCCAATAACAATCTTTCCTTATTAAGCAGATCTTGTCTGGAATGATGCCGTTGGTAATAACTCGTCTTGAATGCACAGTACCGTTGCTACTTAAGCGTGTTCTGGCTTTGGCTCATTCTGACGCTGCTTAAGTGCTGATGAACTGTTGTTGTCTTTATCAGAGTTCAGAGTGTTGAGCGCAGATCTGTTCATCAAGCTTCAGCATAAGCGAGAGTTATTCTTCTGATTCTGGTATCTGATATAGCATCTTCTGATGCTGATGTTGATATCTAATTTTCTGATGCTGATTATGATGTACTCTTGCTGATACCCATTAGAGTTTCTGTAAAACAGAAAGTAATTTTTAGGTAGCAAATAGTTCTTACATGAATCACATAATTAATATATCTTTTCATTTTGTTATCATCAAAACTTATACTTAGGGTAGTAGATTCAAACTTTGTTCTAACAATCTCCCCCTTTTTGATGATGACAAAAACTAGATATTTTTAATTGAAAATTAGCGTGAAAAGTGTCAGAGATAACTAACTGATAAGTTGCATCAGAATTAAATAAGGAGTTATCAAAGGTAAGGGATAAAGAGATATCAGAGTTGGGATCGGAGATACTCCCCCTGAATTTAATACTTCCCTTTTTAATTCCGAGAGTCTTCAGGATCAGATCTTTATTGAATTTATGAACATCAAAATGTTAGAGCTTCAGATCAGAATGTCAGAGCTTTGACTGTCAGAACTTCAGAGCTTCAGAGCTTCAGTGTATCAGAGGTGATTCCCTTCTTGTACCTGTAGACTTATGCAAAAACAGAAAACATTCAAGTAAGTCAGAGTGTTAGAATGTTTGAGACTTTTTGTCTCAGTAATCCGTTATTGAAAAATATCATTCTTGTTCTCCTCCTTTTTGTCAGCAATCAAAAAGTGTAAGTGATGTGCTAAAACGATCAGAGCAGAAAAACTTGTTATATTAAAATTCAGAGCCAGACAAAACAGTACAGATGATTATGCAAAGAAAACATTGAAAATATCATGAATGAAAAGCTAAGGTTGGGGTGGGAAGCGTGTGAACAGAGTCTCCAGCATTGCCTTGATCTGATCAGCAGTTTCAGTCTGCTTGTGCACCATGCTGACTACTGTATCTATCTTGCTGTCTTGCACATCCATCCTTTCCTTCATCTTCTGATCATTTTCATCCATTCTTTGCTGCAGACGAATATCATTCAGCTTCTGCTCTTCCAGAGTCTTCCTGTCCAAGGCAGCTTGAGAAACATCAGAAGCATGAAGCTTCTGAGAGCTTTCTGCAACATCTTCAGCTTGACTGATCTCTTCAGCTTGAATAGTCTGATCTTCTGTTGGCTGAACTTTTGAAGCTGGGCGCTTCTCAGACCATGGCTCACTATCCAGAAGGAGCACATCTTCCTGTGGCAGCTGACTTTCAACTTCCTTCAGCAGCTTGCTGAAGTTCTGTTATGCCTGCTCATAATTGATGTCTTGCAATTTGAGGGCTTCAGTGCGTACCCATATTTTGAAACGTGTCCAGAGCTGGTCTGAGGCAGCAGGATCAATCATTCCAGGACAAACTTTCTTTAGAGAAGCAATCCATTGCTGTAAACCTGTTTCAAAATTCACAATGCCAGAGCCAACATCTGGCTGTTTTGGTTTGGGAATGGCTATTTTGTGTTTGAGATCAGCAAGACGGTCAAGGATTGTTAAATCGATGAAGGTCCTGTTGGGGTCTTCTGTAGTTTGTTTAGGAGATGGAGTGGGAGAGTCAGAAATAATAATTGGACTGTTTGGGGTTTTTGGAGTATTTGGAGGGGTAGTTTTTGGCGAGGATGGCAGCTGGGCCATGGTTACAGTTGTTACACATGGCAGCTAAATTGCCAGGGGTTGTAGCTCAGAGGATTGAGGAGAAAGAGGTTCAGGTGATGGAGTTTCAGAATGATGAAACTCAGGTTGTGGAGGTGATGGTGGAGGTGATGGTTGAGGTGATGGTGGATGAATTTCTGGTTGAGGAGAGGGAGAAGGAATTGTTGGTTGTGGAGAAGGAGGAGGAATTGCTGGTTGTTGAGAAGGAGGAGGAATTGCTGGTTGTTCAGGAATTTGTGGTTCTTCTGGTATGGGTGAGAGAGGTTGTTCTGGTTGAGGAGAGTGGGCAATATCTGGTTCAGTGTTTGGATTATTTGAGAGGTGATCAGAAACACGTTGATCAATGTCAGACAAAACTTTGTCAAGTTCTGATGCTGTTGATGTTGTGGGTTTTGGAGTTTGGGATTTGGTACGGGGTCTCCTGAGAGTCAGTGACTCAGAAGGGTCATCTTCTGGTTCGGTTTCATCAATAGTTGGTATGGGGATTGAAATTTCATGTGAAGCTGGGGTTGGGATTGATGTTGGAATAGCAGAAGAATTTAAAACAGAAGCAGCAGATAAATTACCTCTTTTCTTAGATGTCTGCTGGGATGGCCCTTCTGAAGTGGCCTTTCTTTTCTTCGTCTTCTTCAAAGAAACTTCTGGTTGTGGTTGGTGCAGATCTTTGATATTCAGTTTGGGATTTGTACCATCAGCCTTGCAAGCATCCAAGTATCTGAGAACCACCACTGGTTTAGATTCTATCTCAGAAAATAATGGAAAGTCGTCCAGAGGGACTCTTCTTCTGGTGATGTCAGCAAGAGGAGTAATGCTGGGCTCCTTTCTGATGTTCTCTATCAGTTTCATTTTCTTCAGATTCTTGGCGTTCAGAGGCTTGCCAACAGTTGGTTCAATAGAACTTAGTTCTTGAGCTTCTGTGAGGTGCTCTATCAGCCTATTCTCAGTCAGAATATCTGATATTAACCTGCCAAAGGGTATCCAATCCCTCTTTGTTCTTTCTTCTTCCCTGGTCTCCTTGACGCTGGTCTTGAGGTGATTAAACAGAAGATGAGCCAAGTTGATTTTTACCTTCTGATTAATAAAATAGATCAGAAACCGCTGATCTATATTTATATAATCAGGAGAGCTAGTTGGTTTCCTGTGATTAAAGCACCCCAGAATAATCTTCGCCCATACTCTGTGGTGATCCTTTAAGTCTCTGATCTTGCTGCTGGGAACCCCATGGGTGAAAATCTGCTCTACAATGACACCAACGTCAGAGCATCTTTCAGCCATATCGATACAGCGGACACCACCGCCACTGTATCCAATCAATCTTGCTATGTGATCCTCAGTGATCACAATCTTCTTTCCCATTATGTAGGAGGTGAATTGATGCGTTGATGAGTACGCATGAATCCAGAACTCCTTGACCAAGACTGGGAACGTTGGTCCAACCAACCTATCAAAATATCTCTCCCATCCCTGTGCCCTAACTTCTTCTGTCAAGTCAAATCCATTTTCTTTCAGACTGGAGAAGTCAACAATCAGTTCAGACAACACTTCCAAATTCTTCACTGGTGTAAGGAGTGTTCTGAAGGGAACTTGGTACTGTTCAGAAGAAGCCTTCTTCTGAGAACCTGCAGAAACATTGCTGGAGGTTGCCATCTTCACACTTAGGGTTTTTCTGAGACAAACTGAAAACTGGGTTTCTTTTGAGAGAGATGAACACACAAGGAAAATGCAGAAAATATTTGTGAGATTGAAAGAAACGGTAAAAGATTAATGTGAGATGTTAATGAGTTTAAATAGATTTCAAAAATAATTTTTGAAAGTGTAAACGGTTTCAAGAAAGAGAAATAATTCATGATTACGTTTTTAAAACATGATTACTTTCATTTAATGCTTGCTGATTTTGGGGAATTTGAGAAAGATACTTGAAACGGTTACCAGACATGTGTCTCAATGCACTCAATCAGCGTTTTGCCTTCTCAGAAGCGTGCACGCGTTCTGCTTCAGAGATTTGTTGATGATTGGATGACACTTGTTTGATTTAGTGAGCAGCACGTCTATCCTTTAGCTGAAACGCTCAGATCTTTAAGAATAACATCTGATACAATCTGCATGTTCTATCTTTTCTCAAAAATCTGGAAGTCTTCAAGCTGACTTTTCATCCAGAGCATTTGTGTGCTACATCCTGCTACTGCTATGTACTCAGCTTCTGCTATTGATAGCGCAATTGTGGATTGCCTTTTGCTGGACCACGAGATCAGATTTTCTCCCAGAAACTGGTAGCTTCCAGAAGTACTTTTACGCTCTACTCTGTCACCAGCAAAGTCAGCATCGCAGTAGCCTACTAAGCTGTAATCACTGGATTTTCTATAAAATAAACCCAGATTAGTAGTACATTTCAGATACTTGAAAATTCGCTTAACAACTGTTAAGTGAGATTCTCTAGGATCTGATTGGAATCTAGCACAAATACATACGCTGAATAAGATATCAGGTCTTGAAGCAGTCAGATAAAGGAGAGAACCAATCATACCTCTGTAGACCTTCTGTTCTACCTTTTTGCTTACCTCTTCTCTTTCCAGAATGCACGTGGGATGCATTGGAATCTTTGATGGCTTACATTCTGAGAGGTCAAATTTCTTCAGAAGATCTCTGACATATTTGCTCTGATGAATGTAAGTTCCCTCTGGAGTTTGATTGATCTGAATTCCTAGAAAGAATTTCAGTTCCCCCATGAGGCTCATCTCAAATTCTGCCTGCATACACTTAGCAAATTTTCTTCCAAGAGAAGGATTAGTAGATCCAAAAATAATATCATCAACATAAATTTGACAGATTAAGATGTCATTCTTAACTGACTTACAAAATAAGGTAGTGTCCACCTTCCCTCCGGTGAATTCATTTTCTAACAGAAAGTTACTTAGTCTTTCATACCAAGCTCTGGGAGCTTGTTTCAGACCATATAGTGACTTCTTTAGTTTGAAAACATGTTCTGGATGTTTTGTATTTTCAAAACCAGGGGGTTGGTGCACATAAACCTCTTCTTCTATATAACCATTTAAGAATGCACTCTTGACATCCATCTGATACAGAGTGATGCCTCTATTAACATCAAATGCAATTAAAAGTCTGATAGATTCTAACCTGGCGACTGGAGCAAAGGTTTCTATATAGTCTATCCCCTCTTGCTGACTATAACCTTGTGCTACCAGTCGTGCCTTGTTTCTGATGACTTCACCTTGTTCATTTAGCTTGTTTCTGAACACCCATCTTGTTCCAATGACGTTGAATCCTTTTGGTCTGGTGTAGCGATAAAAAATGTAGCGGGGTAAATCGGAGATCGAATTATTGATTAATTCGCCTCATAAAAGCAAGAGTCGCCACCGCGCTTTATTATTTCCAAGGGAAAAGGGAAAAGAGCGAAATAAAACCCTAAAGTATGCAATGTAAAATAATACTTTTTAAAAGTAATAAAAATACAAGGCGTTTTTGAAAAGAGATCTATGGTTCGGGGGTTGGTTATACAGTGGGAAGGTATTAGAACCCAATGTATCTATAGTACTCTATAGGAACCTTTTGAAATATCTGTTTATAAAAATCCGTTTGTTTGATCGAAATAAATTGTTTTGGCCGAAAAGGGGTACGGATGGGTTTTTGAAGATACGACGACCTAATGTCGAAGTTTTTGCTTAAAAGGTATAAGTTTGAAAAGATTGAATATTTGAGAAAAAATGTCTTAAGTTTTAATGAAATGAAACTATTCGCATGATTGGACTTGAAGACATGAAGTCAACAAATTTAATCGTTTTTCCCTTGGATTTAGACGTAAACGGAATAAACAAGTAACGACAAAATAATTAAACAGAAAATTAGATAGATAAATGATATACAACAATTAAATAAAAGACTAAATGATGTGAACATGTATTTTTTTAGATTTGTTTAATATTAATAACGCAAGAGAATTAATTAAAGAAAAGATAAAATGTTTTAATTCTTAAATTCTATTTTTTTATATTTTTGTATTAATATTAACTAAAGCGAGGGAAATAATTAAATAAAATAACATGTTTTTTAGTTTTTTTATTATTTTTTATGTTTTTTAGTATTACGATAGAATATTATTAAAATGACTTAATGTCTTATGCTAATTTAAGTATTTTAACTAATTTTATATAAGGTCCTAATTAATATAACAAGGTATTGTTCATTAGTAATCAATAAAAATAATATACTAAATAAACTATATATGAAAAGTTGTTTATTATTTAAAATTAGAAAAAAGGTAAATTAAATTTGGTTTATGAATATTAAAACAAAATGAAAAGAAAACAACAAAATGGGCCAAACAGTTCTAAAGGGCCTAATTAAAAAAACAGAAAATGAGGGGTATGTCTTAAGAAATTCGCATGGGCCTTAGGAAGAGAATGGGGTGAGGCCCATTCATTATCTCATAATTGTTTTAGGGTAATCATAAGTGTTAATTTGTCTTAGCACTGGGAGAAAAAGGGATTAGGGTTTTGGTTGACAGCAACAGCGCTCATCTTTCTCGTTCTCGCGTTCGTCTTCTTCATGCTTTTGATTCATCTTCTTCCACCTTTCTTGAGTTCCTTGCCACGGCCACCGGTGTCCTTCACTTTCCTCTTCCCTCCAGCAAAGCATTAGGGGGGCGACGGATTTACGGTAAATTCGTTTTCGTTTCGTTAGGTTTTAAATACTGCATGTTGTGATTGTTTATCCATTTGATTCTGATTCTCTATTGCAATGGTTATTTGAGGTGTTTTTGAAAGAAAAGGAGCGTGAAATGTTACCTGGAGACGGAGGAGGGAGGTTGGGTGATACGCTTAGGAGGCCAAGGCAAAGGGGAAACGCGTGATGCTTGCTAGATACTTTGACCCTGGTACTCTGTATTTGTATCTTTCTTCTTCTTCCTTTGGTTCGCTTCTGTATGCTTCAATGTTGCCTTCGAATAACTTTTCCTTCTTCTTCAATGTGATTCTGTTGCCTTTTGCGTTTGTCTATGATGGAATTTCTGAAGCTTTGATACTTGACATTGCTACTGTTGAAATGAATTTTGACTAGCTTCTTTTCTTCTTCTTGCCTTGCTACTGTATGCTTTTTTAATGGCCAATGATGAACATATCTGAGGCCTTTGTGGGTTTGGACATTGAATTATGGTTTATGCTTTTGGTTTAAGGTTGAAAGTGTTCTTGGCGGTAAGGCTTTACTGGTTTGGTGAGGCTTGACAGATTTTAACAGGTTATGGTAGCAGGCTCGTGGTTTAGGCCATGGTTTTACTGGTTTTTATGCAGTAGGTGACCTTGACATGGTTTGGAAGTTTTCTGGTTTAGGCCAAAGTTTATGTTAGTGGGCATAAGATTGTTCAGGTTTAATGGTTTAGGATGGTACTGGTTTGTGGTTTAGGCCATGGTTTTACTGGTTTTTATGCAGTAGGCTATGGTTTGAAATGGTTAAGGGTCTGGCTGGACAGTTTTTGGTTATGCTTGGAGTGGTTTTGATTTTGACATGGTTTTTGACATGGTTTTTGAATGCAGGTTGTATGTTTTGTTTATGTTGCAGTTTTTGAGTTTTTGAAAGCTTTAGGCAGGTTGAACTCTCTTCTTTCTTTGAAGGGATTGTGTTGTTGTTATAACAGCTGCTGGATTTCCTATTCTTAAGGTTTACGTTACAGGTTGTGAGTATATTTTTAATATTTTCTGCCTTTGACCTCTGCACATTACTGCTTCATATGGTTTGTCTCTATTCCTATTTCATGCTTCCTCTTCTCTTACTGTGTTACTGCTGTAGTTTGTTTTGTATCCACTTCTGCCTAAGCCAAAAACCTGCAAAAACACTCTTCCTCTCTTCTCTCTCTCTAGTACCAATTGATACACTAAAATGATGTATACTTTACTGGTTCTGAAAAAAGCCAAATGCTGGAAAATGATGAGAATAGAAATGCATTGCTTGCATAAATTGTTTTAAACTGCACATTTTCTCTTTGTCTTTTGCATTTGCACAGCAAGGAGCCTATGTTTTTGGCCTCTTCCCCCATGTTTGCATGTTTACGTTGGCTTTGGTTTTGAAAATGCATATGTTGTTTTGTATTATGCTTTTGAAATATGCATGGGATTTGAAACATGCAGTTGGCTTTTTTTAATTATGCAGTTTTCAATAAAAATGCAATTTTTGACAAAAGAATGAATTTGTGCATGTTTTTAATTGTGCATTCATTTTTATCAATTAAAAAAAATTCATCCCTTTTTGTGAACCGGGAGAAATCCCGTGATTTGCAAAAAGGGTAAAACTGATTCCAGTCGTTTGCTTTTAATGATGAACGCTTAAAATTAATTTTTTTGCTTTTAATTATCTATTTATTTCTGACTTTTTCTTTTAATTCTTTGCAGGTAAAAATCAAATGAGCAATTGGATAGAAGATGAAGATTTAGAATATTAGAAAATAGTTTTTATTTTACTTTAAACTTTTTATGTAATTGTCATTATAAATACTTTGTACAATAGTATTTAAACAACAATTGTAATAATTAGAATAAAGATGAATAAAAATTCTATTATTCCTCAGTTAATTATTTTCTTCTTTCCAATTATTTATTTATCGTTTATAATTCTTTAAATTATATAATAACTGAAAATCAATTTCAATTACTTAAATTCAGAATAATAAACAAATAAATAAACATCATTGATCAATTAATAACTTCAATTATTTATTTCATTATTTTTAATTCTTCTAAATTATAATAACTGAAAATAAAATTTCAACTATTTAAACTTAGAACAATAAATAATTAAATAAACATTGCTTGATCAATTAATAAACTCCTTTTCAAATGTTTATTTCATTATTTATAAATCTTTAAATTATATAGTAACTGAAAATAAATTCCAATTATTTAAATTTAAGATAATAAATAATTAATAAACATTGTTTTAGCATTGATCGATTAATAAATTTAGCGTTCAACAAATAAACAGCTCTCGACTTGAAAAAGTTATGAATTTAAAATCTGCTTTGAAAAAGTTGATAAAAATACGTCAAAACCCTTGCAATGCAATGATGCAGATGGGAGATGGTATCTTAGGTCAAAATTTGGGGTACAACAGCTGCCCCTATTTAAGTTTCTTCTATCTGGAGATATGAAGATTAAAATCTTCGTCTCGACGAGATTGAAGGTACTTAAATACATAGAACGCAAATTTTGCTCTAAGATACCGCCATTATGTTTGATATGAATGTAGTGATTGAATTCACAGAGAAAGATATTGTATGAGACAAGACAATGCTGAAGAAACCAAACACCAACAAAACACAGAGACATGGATTATACACTACTGGGGAAACGAGCCATCGATTTCAAATGACAGACTCTCGACGGCGAATAAAATTGAGGGAACACGACCTCTGACCCTAACAAAGAAGGCATCTTGCATAGGCCATAAAACAGATTATTGACCCAAAAATAACAGTGAGTTCTCAACTCGAGGTCAAAGATAGACAGAAAGTATCAATTTTGCTGATAATGGATTACCGACTTCGGAAGGTAATGATTCATGACAAGCTTCTCTGCGAGATTTCCCGAGATATACTCATTAATGCTGAGATAATAGGATTATAGATACGCAAGTTGCCTCAAATAAAGAAGCTGCCACTTGCCGTCGTCCAAAAATATTATGACATACAAGCTGCTCAAATAAAGAGGCTGCCACTTGCTGTCTTCCAAGGATGTCAAGAACATACAAGCTGCTCAAATAAAGAAGCTGCCACTTGCTGTTGTCCAAAGAAAATACCAATAACATACAAGCTGCTCAAATAAAGAAGCTGCCGCTTGCTGTATTCCAGAAAAATAATAATGTACAAGTTGCTCAAATAAAGAGACTGCCGCTTGTCGTATTCCATAAAAATAATAACGTACAAGTTGCTCAAATAAAGAGACTGCCGCTTGCCGTTTTCCAAAAACTAATAACGCACAAGTTGCTCATGAAGAGCTGCCGCTTGTCATTTTCCAACGATGATAATAACGCACAAGTTGCTCGTGAAGAGCTGTCGCTTGTCGTTTTCCAACGATGTCTATAACGTACAAGTTGCTCATGAAGAGACCGCCGCTTGTCATTTTCCAACGATGTCTATAACGTACAAGTTGCTCGTGAAGAGCTGCCGCTTGTCGTTTTCCGAAAATAATAATAACGCACAAGTTGCTCGTGAAGAGCTGCCGCTTGTCGTTTTCCAACGATGTCTATAACGTACAAGTTGCTCATGAAGAGCTGCCACTTGTCGTTTTCCAAAATAACTCAGAAGGAAATTGCGATGACACTGGCAGAGAATAAAATCTTCGTCAAAGAGAATCATGAATCAATCCTTCCCGAGGAGATCACATACTTAAATGTGCAAAATAAATGCACCATTCGTCTAGGTCGCGATTTCATTGGGGAAAATCATGAGATAGCCTATGCAAGAGACAACAACTTCATCCAGGAATAAACTAGAGAGAAGACAGTCAACAAGACTCCACCCAATGAGGAAGTAACTTGATTGGGGATTCATCCCATCCAGAAATGGACAAGGTAGGCTGAATCAAAAATCATCCAGGAGGATTAGCTCAGTTGGGGAATTTAGAAAGGAAGCACATTTTCTGCCTAAGCTAACCTGCTACTTGGAAAGAATGTGTACATTGTTTGAATAAACAAAGTACAACCCAAAATCAACGGCAAATGTGAATATGCATGCGTGATATAAGTGTAAATGAATAAATGAATGTTATGCTGACAAAACAGACAGACGGAATATCTTGAAGACGATAAGATGTCACAACATAATAGATACTCGGCCCATCTTAAAAAAGAGGGAAGATAACTGGAACTGGAAACACAAAGCAACGTCGGAGCGTACCACGCTACACGGCCCAAGTCTTCCGAGGAGAAAAGTATCAAATCCAATCTTCTAATACCAATAGACCACTGGCATGAGACAAAGCGTACCACACTTAAGAAATCGCCCAAATAAAGGTAACCAAAACAATGCTTAACTGGAACAACTGGGGAGTCACCAAATTTAGTACCACGGGAAACGCAAGCTTACACAACCCACACCTCATGACGATTTTGAAATAAAACATGTTCATCATGCAAGGATAAATTACTGTATTGTTTTGCATTTCATGGCTTGACCATCTTCGGAACAACTGTTAATATTCCTTTCATTATTCACGACACATTTTTAAAATAAGAATACTTTAAATAACTTTGTTTCAACTATTTCCGTAAAAGTTAAAATTTTGCCCACAAAAGGTAAATGCTCAAATTTCATTAATAAGATGGTAGTTCGCTAACAACATGACTCCAACGGTTTACAAAAGTTTTGGAAATAGTACATGAAAGAAAGGGTTACATAAAAAACAATGATCACTATTCTCCCTAACAACTTCGGATTCCGAAATGTGTTCAAATGCCAAGACCGGACTGACCAAAAGCTTGCCTAAACCGCCCCTTCGGGTTTTCAACCCAGCAAACTGTCAACTCAAACCTAAGCGAAATACTTCTTGACTGCATCGGCGTTCATAGGACGCGGGAGCTCTTCACCGTCCATATTGGTGAGAATCAAGGCACCTCCAGAGAAAACTCTCTTAACGACATACGGTCCTTCATAATCCGGAGCCCACTTGCCCCTAGAATCAGGTTGGAAAGATAATATCTTTTTGAGCACAAGGTCACCTTCTCTGAACTCGCATGGTCGAACCTTCTTATCAAAAGCCTTCTTCATTCTCTGCTGATATAATTGACCGTGACACAAAGCTGTCAATCTCTTTTCTTCGATTAAATTCAACTGATCATATCTACTTTGACACCATTCAGCCTCAGAAAGTTTAGCTTCCATCAACACTCTCAGAGACGGAATCTCAACCTCCACGGGGAGTACGGCTTCCATACCGTAAACTAGGGAAAATGGGGTTGCACCTGTTGAAGTTCGAACTGAAGTACGGTATCCATGCAGAGCAAACGGAAGCATTTCATGCCAATCTTTATAAGTTACCACCATCTTCTGGACAATCTTCTTGATGTTCTTGTTAGCAGCTTCAACAACCCCATTCATCTTCGGCCTGTAAGGAGAAGAATTATGATGTTCGATTTTGAACTCTTCACAAAGCTCTCTCATCATCTTGTTATTCAAATTCGAACCATTATCAGTGATGATCTTGCTCGGGATACCGTATCGACAAATGATCTGATTCTTGATAAATCTGACTACCACCTGTCTGGTTACATTAGCATAAGACGCTGCTTCCACCCATTTAGTAAAATAATCGATCGCTACCAAGATGAAACGATGACCATTTGAAGCTTTGGGTTCAATCATTCCAATCATATCAATGCCCCACATAGAGAAAGGCCAAGGTGAAGAGATAACGTTGAGGAAGGTCGGCGGTACGTGCATCTTGTCCGCATAAATCTGGCATTTATGACATTTCTTCACATATCTGCAGCAATCAGATTCCATTGTCATCCAATAGTAACCAGCTCTCAACATCTTTCTAGTCATTGCATGTCCGTTGGCATGAGTGCCAAAAGATCCTTCATGTACTTCTTGCATTAGCATGTCTGCTTCACGTCTGTCTACACATCTGAGCAAGACCATGTCATAATTCCTCTTATACAAAACTTCTTCATTGAGGAAGAAAATGCTTGCTAATCTTATCAATGTCTTCCTATCTTTATTGGATGCCCCAGGCGGGTACTCTTGAGCTTGAAGAACACGTTTAATGTCATAGAACCACGGTTTGTCGTCGGTAACTTCTTCTACTGAGAACATATGAGCAGGTCTGTCAAGGCGCATAACCCGGATTGTAGGCACATCATTCCAACCATTTACTTGAAACATTGAAGACAAAGTAGCTAAAGCATCAGCCATTTGATTTTCATCTCTAGGGATATGATGTAATTCCACTTTGTTGAAGAAAGTTAACAATCTTCTAGCATAATCTCTGTAAGGGATCAAACCAGGATGACGAGTCTCCCATTCTCCTTTGATTTGATTAATTACCAATGCCGAATCTCCGTAAATATCAAGAATCTTAATCCTCAGATTCACTACTTCTTTGAGACCCAAAATACATGCCTCATATTCAGCCATGTTGTTCGTGCAGTCAAACTTCAATCTTGCCGTGAACGGGATATGAGTACCTCGGGGAGTGACAATGATTTCCCCAATTCCATTTCCGTAAGAATTCACAGCTCCGTCAAATATTAAACCCCAACGGGATTCGGGATCAGGTCCTTCTTCAGGTAACGGCTCTTCACAATCTTTAGCTTTCAAGTACATAACATCTTCATCTGGGAAATCAAACTTGATGGATTGATAATCGTCAATTGGTTGGTGAGCCAAATGATCGGCTAAAATACTCCCTTTGATTGCTTTCTGAGTGTGATACTCAATGTCATATTCAGATAACAACATCTGCCAACGGGCTATTCTTCCAGATAAGGCGGGCTTCTCAAAGATATACTTAATCGGGTCCATTTTGGAGATCAACCAAGTGGTGTGGTTAATCATATACTGGCGCAGACGGCGAGAAGCCCAAGCTAAGGCACAACAGGTTTTCTCAAGCAATGAGTATCGAGACTCACAGTCTGTGAATTTCTTACTCAGATAATATACGGCATGTTCTTTTCTTCCAGTCTCATCTTGTTGACCAAGCACACATCCCATGGAGTCTTCCAATATAGTCAGGTACATAATCAAAGGTCTTCCTTCCACCGGAGGAATCAATATGGGAGGTTCAAGCAAATAATCTTTGATGCTATCAAAAGCTCTCTGACAATCTTCTGTCCACACACATCCTTGGTTCTTTCGGAGAAGCTTGAAAATCGGCCCACAGGTAGCAGTCATATGAGATATAAATCTAGAAATATAGTTCAGTCTCCCAAGGAATCCTCTTACTTGTTTTTCCGTCTTGGGTGCGGGCATTTCCCGAATATCTTTGACTTTATCAGGATCTACCTCAATGCCTTTCTGACTGACAATGAAACCCAGAAGTCTTCCAGAACGAACACCAAAAGTGCACTTGTCGGGATTCAGACGGAGTTTATACTTTCTCAAGCGCTGAAATAACTTCAATAAGTGTTCCAAATGATCTTCTTCAGTCTGTGATTTGGCAATCATGTCATCTACATACACTTCTATCTCTTTATGCATCATGTCATGGAACAAAGCAGTCATGGCCCTTTGGTATGTTGCACCAGCATTCCTCAAACCAAACGGCATAACCCGATAACAAAATGTTCCCCACGGTGTAATGAAAGTTGTCTTCTCCATATCTTCTGGTGCCATCCTGATTTGATTGTAACCAGAGAAACCATCCATGAAAGAAAAGACTTTGAACTTCGCGGTACTGTCGACCAATACGTCAATGTGCGGTAAAGGGAAATCGTCCCTTGGGCTAGCTCTATTCAGATCTCTATAGTCTACACACATCCGAACTTTGCCATCTTTCTTAGCAACAGGCACTATGTTGGCTAACCACTGAGGATAGACTGATGTAGCAAGGAAACCTGCATTAATCTGTTTTTGAACTTCTTCTTTGATCTTGTCAGCCATATCGGGACGAGTCCTTCTCAACTTCTGCTTAATCGGCGGACATTCAGGTCTCAACGGTAAACGATGCTCCACAATATCGTTGTCCAAACCTGGCATATCTTGGTAGGACCAAGCAAACACATCAACATACTCTTTGAGAAGCTCCAACATTTTCTCTTTGACTTCTGGGATAAGCAATGCTCCGACCTTGACTTCCTTTCTATCTTCCTCATCACCCAAATTGACCAACTCTAAAGGTTCTTCAAACGGCTGAATAATCTTTTCATCGTGCTCAAGCAAATGGGAAATTTCAACAGGAATCTCTTCACTATCCTCTTCTTCGGCTCTGAATACAGGGAATTCAAAGTTGGGAGAGGGCATAGGATCATTGTTTTCAATGGTTAAGTCATGGATTAATCTGCACATATGATTATGTTTTATTTTAGAAATCGATTAATATGAATGTTGTACAAATGAAACAACATATTATTATATTTTCCTATTACTACCAATTAATTTTCATTACTATTTCCCGGAAAAAGTGAAAAATAAGACAGTAGTGGACAAAATAACAATTTTATTCATTGAAGGGAAATACTTGAAACAAAGGGCCCAGACATTTCTCTTTTGCCTTGGGCAGAGCAAAAGGATTTATTTTTATCATAGCCCGACACAAAATACTTTTCGCCTTGGGCAGAACGAAAGTTTTTTTTTCAAAATAAAACAAAACATTACTCGGAAATGTGCATCACAACAGGAACATCAACAGCTATCCAGTTCTGGCAAACCACTCCATGCGTCACAAAATCGGGTAAATCCTCCTCAGAATCGTCTCCTATGATAGCATCAACCTCAGGAGGAGTCGGATGGATAAAACCTGCACTTCGGAAAACCTCTTGAATCGGACGAGTAACCACTTCCTGCTTGACTCTTGCAGACACTGGATGAAAACCAAGACCTTCTCCAGACTTGTTCTCGGGCAAAGTCAACACCTAGCCCCAACCTTCAGCCAAACCACTTTCCACCACTCGTCGCGCATCCTCAAAAGAAGAAATAGATGCCCCTTGCTTCTTCACTTCATTCTTGGCAACAGACAGACCTTGGAACTGGGTTCCAACATCCTCATCAGCATCAATAAAAGAGAAGGATGACAAATGGCTTACCACCATAGCTTGTTCTCCACCGATCATTACCAACTTTCCATGCCTCACAAACTTCAATCTCTGATGGAGCGTGGAAGTGACTTCCCCTGCATCATGGATCCATGGACGACCCAATAAGCAATTGTAGGCAGCACGAATATCCATTACTTGAAAAGTGATTTGAAAAGTATGAGGACCAATTACTATAGGAAGATCCACTTCACCAATAACAGTCTTCCCAGAACCATCAAACGCTTTAACAATTACCCCACTAGGTCTCATGGGAGCACCTTGATATGAGAGTCGAGCTAATGTAGTTTTAGGCATTACATTTAACGCCGAACCTGTATCTACCAACATGCTTGATAAAGTATCATTTCCGCAACTTATTGAGATATGCAAAGCCATATTATGGTTCCTTCCCTCCTCCGGAAGCTCTTCATCACTGAAACCAAGATTGTTGCACGAAGTAATATTTCCCACAATTCCATCAAATTGGTCAACTGTCACATCATGATCCACGAACGCCTGGTCCAAGACCTTCATCAAAGCTTCTCTATGGGCACCAGAATCTCTCAGTAAAACAAGCAAAGAAATCTTGGAAGGAGTTTGCAAAAGTTGGTCCACAATCTTATATTCACTTCTCTTGATAAGCTTCAGAATCTCATCATCCTCAGGGCGAGGGATAGGTTCATTGGATCGGCCTATCTCAACCCTTGGTTCAACATTTCTCACTGGAATTTCTACCGGCATAGGCCTCCTGACTTGAACTTCTGGTCTCTTCAAAGGTACTGCTGCAAAAACACGTCCACTTCTCGTAACTCTACTCACATCAGCAATGTTAACAAAAGACGGCCTTGTCGGTATAGGGACTTCTACCCCATTCTCAATCATTGTGGCATTATACTTGTACGGTATAGCTTGGTCTGAGTTGTAAGGCACAGGACCAGGTGGATGAATGATCAAAGGATCAACAGGTGCAGTCTGACTGTCGTAAACGATCTCAACTGATTCAGGCAAATTGAATTGTGGTATTATAACATTCACTTCATCCTCCGGATCTCTGTCATACGTAATAGTGATAACTCTCTGGTCTAACAACTTTTGAATATCCTCCTTCACAATGGGACAATCAACCTCTCTTGAACAAAATTCACGAACATCATAATCATGCTGATGTCTAACAAAGGCAAGTCTTCTTAAACTCTGATGTAACCTGATCAATGACTCTCTTATGTGTTCAACTTGAAAAACTCGAAACTTTCCCGGACAACCTCCCACCATATTCACTGAAGCTGCCCCATGTCGAGGCAAAGGATTATCTCTAACATTTGGATTAACATCCTTGAAAGACAAGACACCATTCTTAATCAACCTCTGCACGTCCGCCTTTAGAGCAAAACAATTTTCAAGGTTGTGCCCCGGCGACCCTTGATGATACTCACAAAACTGACCCGCCTTGTACCACGGAGAAGTACTGTTTGGTGCGACATGAGGAGGCTTTGTCGTTATGAGATTCTTTCTGATAAGAGCAGGGAACAGTTCAGTATAAGTCATCGGAATGGAATCGAACTGCGGTTTTCTGGGTGAACGGTTCTGATTGTTGAATGGATAAGCCTGTTGTGGAGGCTGCTGCTGAAATGGTCGTTGTTGAGTTGGTGGGATTTGATGAGCTGGAGTCATCAAAGCTGGGCGGACAGTCGGAGTGACTGCCGCAACGTGAGAGTAACCTCTCCTTGGTCTCCCTGGGAACAAAGCATTGACATCCTGCTCTTTTCTTTTCGGGAAAACACTTCCAAACTTCTTAGTACTGCTAGACGGACTTCCTTCTTTAACCAAACGCCCTTCACGAATCCCTTCCTCTAACCGCATGCCCATGCTTACCATTTCGGTGAAGTCACTGAGTGCGCTGGCAATCATTCTTTCATAGTAAAAGGAACCTAAAGTCTTCAAAAATATCTTCGTTATCTCTTTCTCCTCCAGAGGAGGATAGATTTGAGCAGCAATTTCACGCCACCTCTGGGCGTATTCCTTAAAAGATTCTCCGTCTCTCTGCGACATCGCCCGGAGTTGATCCCTGTCCGGTGCCATGTCAATGTTGTACTTATACTGGTGGACAAAAGCTTCGCTAAGATCATTGAAGTTGCGGATCCGAATGCTGTCTAAACCCATATACCACTTTAGAGCAGCACCCGTCAAACTGTCTTGAAAATAATGAATCAACAAGTTATGATCATCGGAATACGTAGACATCTTTCTCACGTACATAGTCAAATGACTTCGAGGACACGAATCACCCTTATATCTTTCAAAGTCTGGCACTTTGAATTTTGCTGGAATCTTGACATTCGGAACTAGACAAAGGTCATGCGCGTTCTTTCCAAACAAATCCTTCCCCTTTAACGCTCTGAGCTCCTTCTGCATTTCTTGGAATTGATCTTGAAATTCTTCCATCCTATCAAAAAGACCCAAACTTTCAGCAGGCTCGGCAGGATAAGTAGGTTCATTCAAGTATGGCACGGAGTGAATCACAGGAGCGACAGTTGTCATTACCGGTTGCGGAAAAGGTGTTACAGAGGGGATTACCGGCGGCATGGCAGTTGTCTCTGGTTGAGGAAGAGACAAAGCAGGTTGAAACAAAGGTTGTACGGCAGGCTGATACCCCTCTGGCACAAAGTTGTAAGGCATTCCCCACGGAAAACCTTTCGGCATCTGATGTTGAAGCGGAGAGTTGATTTGAGTCACAGATGTTGGAACGGTGACAATCTCGGAAACCACTGTAGTTGGAGTCTGAATCTCAGCAGCTGTAGTCGATGGCTGATTCTGAACAGCCATCAAACTTTCCACTAACGCAGTTAACCTTTCCATACCGACACGAAGGGTAGCGACCTCCTCACGAAGCTCATGGTTTTCCTGTTCCAGATCTTCCATCTTCCTCTGACGATTGGCTCGAGTATCGTATCGATGAGACAGCTTGACAACCTTTGGAGTGGAAAAAGAAACAAGGATAAGACTCTAGAAAACATGTGAAGTGGAATGTTGGATGATGCATGATATGTGATGCAAATGATGATTCATTTTAATAGTTTTTCAAGGAACTTCGATAATTTTGCATACATCAATGGTAAAGGAATTTGGAACAACAAAAACTCAATCCATTAATCAAAAAGCGGTGAATTACAACTTACAACTTTGAAACAACAAAATAATAAATTACACTTTGGGATAACAACCCAATAATAAAGAAGTAAACTACAATTTTGGAACATGAAGCCCATAATAAAGCAGTAAATTACAAATACGGAGCATGAAGCCCATAATAAAACAGTAAATTACAACTTCGGAGCATGAAGCCCATAATAAAAGCAGTAAATTACAAATTCGGAGCATGAAGCCCATAATAAAAGCAGTAAATTACAAATTCGGAGCATGAAGCCCTTTTACAGAGTTTTACAAAATGACATCAGTAAAATAAAACTAAAAGCTAAAGATCACTCAGAGTCATCAGATGAAGGACCAAACGGCAACTGTAACCGAAGCTTCCTGATCTTCTCTTCATAAAAGTCTTCCATCTCTTTCTTCTCAGCTACCAGCCGATCAATGATTTCCTTTTGCGGATTAGGAACAAGAGCAACACTTACCGAACCTTCCTTCTTTCTCTTCCTTTTACTAGCATACTTCTTCAGTAACGCATCCTTTTGACGAAGCTTCTCATCATGATCAACGAACCAGCCGTCTTGAATAAAAAGTAAATCCTTCTTTTCCTTTAGTTGTCGAGCCAGGACCCGATTCTCATATTCAGACATGTTATACTTTTCTTTCCAAGCATCTCTCTCGGACTTCATCCTAGCCAGATTTCCTTGGTATTCTCCCATATTCTCGATAGGGATAACAACAGATGATGGTGCAACGGTAGGGAATAAAGGTTTCTCAGGTTTATAGGGCATCTTGAGAGCACAAGCCCTAGCGCGGACCCATTGTAGGTAAGGCTCCAAAGAAACGGCACCTCTATGTCCTAACATGTCTCTCCCTTTTCTATGGATGTGGCGCCAATCTCCTTCGATCTCCCTCTTAGCTGCCTGGTGATCTTGTCCCTCTTGTAGAAAGAAACCACTCACATGGATGTTGTTTGGCTTGTCCCTCATCGGGTATCCAAACTGACGGCGCGCGAGAACAGGGTTATAGTTAATTCCACCTTTCGTACCAAGAAGAGGCACGTTAGGAAAAGCATCACAGCTATCGATGATCTTCACGTCATAGTAAGCTCGATTATACCAATCAATGTCGAAATGAGTGAGAGCCATAATTTTTGGCGCCCATCGCGGCTCCTTCTCGAGATCCCAGAAAACATCTGACCTAGGTAGATGAGAAACATACCACTGATACAGCAACGATGCACAACAAATAATCATCCCTCCTTGATAAGAGTTTCGAAGATGGATAGAGTAGTAGGTATCTCCTAGCAGCGTAGGGACCGGATTTCCAATCAAGAAAATTCTGATGGCGTTGATATCCACAAACTTATCAACGTTAGGGAACAAGAATAGACCATAAGCGAGTAAATTAAAGACGTCTTCAAAGGCAATAGTATCTTTTATCTCAGCGAAATGACGAGCTTTCCTCAACAAAAATTGCGTAGACAAACCTCGGATTCCCCCTTTTGTAGTCATGTTCTCCTCTATCTCCGACTTCTTCAAGTGGGTGATGGTCGCTATCTCGTGAGATTTGGGTTCCTCTTCTAAGCCAGAAAAAGGAACACAGTCGGTGATCGGCAAACCAAGTATGTAGGAGTACTCTTCTAAGGCGGGCATCAACTGGTAATTCGGAAAGGTGAAACATCGGTACAAAGGATCGTAGAATTGGACCAACATACTAAGGATGCCTTCCTTCATCTTGCGCTTCATGAGAGGTATAATGGATCCATACTTCTTCTGAAAATCCGTCGGGTTCTCGATCTCAGGAATTAAACTCTTCAGTTCTTCAATCTCGGGCTCCTTAAAACTAAAACTTCGAGTTTTTCTCCTTCCAAATTCCATAATAATAGTACCTGAGATGTCTGCAAGAATCATTCCTAAGTTCCTTGAAAAACAAGTTTTTTTTTTTTACAAAAATGTCGATGAATGCATGAATGAATGATAATGCAACAGTTACACACAAGTTCACAAACATGGGGTTTAAAGGTTCAACGTTTCGGCATGGAGTCAAGGGTAAAGCCCACCCAAAGGTATGTACTAATGGTTCAATCACACCTGTAAGACAAGGTTCTAAGAGTTCCCAGAGTCTACATTCCTCCTTCTGATATTTCCAACATCTTGATTACTCAATAATTAGCAATATTCTCAAGAGAAACTCATCCGAGCGTAGCATCGCGTAACAACTACTTCCGAATTACTCCGTTATAGTCTCCGCGCTACACCTAAAAAGGCCAAGATGGGTTGGGGTTCTACGGTTCTCAATTTCTCTGGCTCCTAGGTCGAAAATAATAATGTCTTCCCGATTACTCGGTAAACAAATATTAAGTTCAAGAGGGCCTTCCATTGAGTGGGGGATCTCATGCCTCCTTCTTCGGGATTACTCCCTCAAAGTTAACATGACTATACCGCCCGTCCTATTCCTTAAGTGTAACTTAATCCGGGTATAGGATTCGTCCTTTACAAAAAACCCAAACAACCCCAATTTAAACACATAATCAAACAAATCAAATAATAATAAAACAGATAAGACAAACTAGGCTTAACCCACTTAGGGATGGACCAGCAAGAGGTCAATCTGTCCCCAACAGAGTCGCCAATTCTGTAGCGATAAAAAATGTAGCGGGGTAAATCGGAGATCGAATTATTGATTAATTCGCCTCACAAAAGCAAGAGTCGCCACTGCGCTTTATTATTTCCAAGGGAAAAGGGAAAAGAGCGAAATAAAACCCTAAAGTATGCAATGTAAAATAATACTTTTTAAAAGTAATAAAAATACAAGGCGTTTTTGAAAAGAGATCTATGGTTCGGGGGTTGGTTATACAGTGGGAAGGTATTAGCACCCAATGTATCTATAGTACTCTATAGGAACCTTTTGAAATATCTGTTTATAAAAATTCGTTTGTTTGATCGAAATAAATTGTTTTGGCCGAAAAGGGGTACGGACGGGTTTTTGAAGATACGACGACCTAATGTCGAAGTTTTTGCTTAAAAGGTATAAGTTTGAAAAGATTGAATATTTGAGAAAAATTGTCTTAAGTTTTAATGAAATGAAACTATTCGCATGATTGGACTTGAAGACATGAAATCAACAAATTTAATCGTTTTTCCCTTGGATTTAGACGTAAACGGAATAAACAAGTAACGACAAAATAATTAAACAGAAAATTAGATAGATAAATGATATACAACAATTAAATAAAAAACTAAATGATGTGAACATGTATTTTTTTAGATTTGTTTAATATTAATAACGCAAGAGAATTAATTAAAGAAAAGATAAAATGTTTTAATTCTTAAATTCTATTTTTTTAATATTTTTGTATTAATATTAACTAAAGCGAGGGAAATAATTAAATAAAATAACATGTTTTTTAGTTTTTTTATTATTTTTTATGTTTTTTAGTATTACGATAGAATATTATTAAAATGACTTAATGTCTTATGCTAATTTAAGTATTTTAACTAATTTTATATAAGGTCCTAATTAATATAACAAGGTATTGTTCATTAGTAATCAATAAAAATAATATACTAAATAAACTATATATGAAAAGTTGTTTATTATTTAAAATTAGAAAAAAATGGTAAATTAAATTTGGTTTATGAATATTAAAACAAAATGAAAAGAAAACAACAAAATGGGCCAAACAGTTCTAAAGGGCCTAATTAAAAAAACAGAAAATGGGGGGTATGTCTTAAGAAATTCGCATGGGCCTTAGGCAGAGAATGGGGTGAGGCCCATTCATTATCTCATAATTGTTTTAGGGTAATCATAAGTGTTAATTTGTCTTAGCACTGGGAGAAAAAGGGATTAGGGTTTTGGTTGACAGCAACGGCGCTCATCTTTCTCGTTCTCGCGTTCGTCTTCTTCATGCTTTTGATTCATCTTCTTCCACCTTTCCTGAGTTCCTTGCCACGGCCACCGGTGTCCTTCAGTTTCCTCTTCCCTCCAGCAAAGCATTAGGGGGGCGACGGATTTACGGTAAATTCGTTTTCGTTTCGTTAGGTTTTAAATACTGCATGTTGTGATTGTTTATCCATTTGATTCTGATTCTCTATTGCAATGGTTATTTGAGGTGTTTTTGAAAGAAAAGGAGCGTGAAATGTTACCTGGAGACGGAGGAGGGAGGTTGGGTGATACGCTTAGGAGGCCAAGGCAAAGGGGAAACGCGTGATGCTTGCTAGCTACTTTGACCCTGGTACTCTGTATTTGTATCTTTCTTCTTCTTCCTTTGGTTCGCTTCTGTATGCTTCAATGTTGCCTTCGAATAAATTTTCCTTCTTCTTCAATGTGATTCTGTTGCCTTTTGCGTTTGTCTATGATGGAATTTCTGAAGCTTTGATACTTGACATTGCTACTGTTGAAATGAATTTTGACTAGCTTCTTTTCTTCTTCTTGCCTTGCTACTGTATGCTTTTTTAATGGCCAATGATGAACATATCTGAGGCCTTTGTGGGTTTGGACATTGACTTATGGTTTATGCTTTTGGTTTAAGGTTGAAAGTGTTCTTGGCGGTAAGGCTTTACTGGTTTGGTGAGGCTTGACAGATTTTAACAGGTTATGGTAGCAGGCTCGTGGTTTAGGCCATGGTTTTACTGGTTTTTATGCAGTAGGTGACCTTGACATGGTTTAGAAGTTTTCTGGTTTAGGCCAAAGTTTATGTTAGTGGGCATAAGATTGTTCATGTTTAATGGTTTAGGATGGTACTGGTTTGTGGTTTAGGCCATGGTTTTACTGGTTTTTATGCAGTAGGCTATGGTTTGAAATGGTTAAGGGTCTGGCTGGACAGTTTTTGGTTATGCTTGGAGTGGTTTTGATTTTGACATGGTTTTTGACATGGTTTTTGAATGCAGGTTGTATGTTTTGTTTATGTTGCAGTTTTTGAGTTTTTGAAAGCTTTAGGCAGGTTGAACTCTCTTCTTTCTTTGAAGGGATTGTGTTGTTGTTATAACAGCTGCTGGCTTTCCTATTCTTAAGGTTTACGTTACAGGTTGTGAGTATATTTTTAATATTTTCTGCCTTTGACCTCTGCACATTACTGCTTCATATGGTTTGTCTCTATTCCTATTTCATGCTTCCTCTTCTCTTACTGTGTTACTGCTGTAGTTTGTTTTGTATCCACTTCTGCCTAAGCCAAAAACCTGCAAAAACACTCTTCCTCTCTTCTCTCTCTCTAGTACCAATTGATACATTAAAATGATGTATACTTTACTGGTTCTGAAAAAAGCCAAATGCTGGAAAATGATGAGAATAGAAATGCATTGCTTGCATAAATTGTTTTAAACTGCACATTTTCTCTTTGTCTTTTGCATTTGTACAGCAAGGAGCCTATGTTTTTGGCCTCTTCCCCCATGTTTGCATGTTTACGTTGGCTTTGGTTTTGAAAATGCATATGTTGTTTTGTATTATGCTTTTGAAATATGCATGGGATTTGAAACATGCAGTTGGCTTTTTTTAATTATGCAGTTTTCAATAAAAATGCAATTTTTGACAAAAGAATGAATTTGTGCATGTTTTTAATTGTGCATTCATTTTTATCAATTAAAAAAAATTCATCCCTTTTTGTGAACCGGGAGAAATCCCGTGATTTGCAAAAAGGGTAAAACTGATTCCAGCCGTTTGCTTTTAATGATGAACGCTTAAAATTAATTTTTTTGCTTTTAATTATCTATTTATTTCTGACTTTTTCTTTTAATTCTTTGCAGGTAAAAATCAAATGAGCAATTGGATAGAAGATGAAGATTTAGAATATTAGAAAATAGTTTTTATTTTACTTTAAACTTTTTATGTAATTGTCATTATAAATACTTTGTACAATAGTATTTAAACAACAATTGTAATAATTAGAATAAAGATGAATAAAAATTCTATTATTCCTCAGTTAATTATTTTCTTCTTTCCAATTATTTATTTATCGTTTATAATTCTTTAAATTATATAATAACTGAAAATCAATTTCAATTACTTAAATTCAGAATAATAAACAAATAAATAAACATCATTGATCAATTAATAACTTCAATTATTTATTTCATTATTTTTAATTCTTCTAAATTATAATAACTGAAAATAAAATTTCAACTATTTAAACTTAGAACAATAAATAATTAAATAAACATTGCTTGATCAATTAATAAACTCCTTTTCAAATGTTTATTTCATTATTTATAAATCTTTAAATTATATAGTAACTGAAAATAAATTCCAATTATTTAAATTTAAGATAATAAATAATTAATAAACATTGTTTTAGCATTGATCGATTAATAAATTTAGCGTTCAACAAATAAACAGCTCTCGACTTGAAAAAGTTATGAATTTAAAATCTGCTTTGAAAAAGTTGATAAAAATACGTCAAAACCCTTGCAATGCAATGATGCAGATGGGAGATGGTATCTTAGGTCAAAATTTGGGGTACAACATCTGGGAACCCGATCCCATACGTCATTTCTGGTGAATTGATTCAGCTCTTCTTGCATTGCTAGAATCCAGTCATTGTCCAGAAGTGCTTCATCAATAGAAGAAGGTTCAATCAGAGACACAAGTCCCATGAGGGTTTCTTCAGAGTTTCTGAAGCTTGCTCTTGTTCTGATTGGATCTTCCTTTCTTCCTAAGATAGTTTCTTCTGGATGATCCAAACTGCTTCTGGGTAATCTCTTCTGAGGTTGATCAACAGCTGTTGTAGGATTGCTAGCAGTGCTCCTTTCAGATGTTGAAGGAGTGTCTTTGTTGAGAGCTTCTGATGACTTGTCTTCAGAACCTGTAAATTCAATTTCCATACCTGCAAAAACTTCATTCTGCTTTGACTTTTCAGAGTCAAGCTTATCATCAAAACAAACACTGATTGATTCTTCCACAATCTGTGTTTCTGTATTGTATACTCTGTACCCTCTTGAGCGTTCAGAGTATCCTAACATAATACACTTCTGTGCTTTAGAGTCAAACTTGTTCAAATAATTTTTTGTATTTAACATAAAGCAAGTACATCCAAAAGGATGAAAATATGAAATGTTGGGCTTTCTGTTCTTCCACAATTCATATGGAGTCTTTTCCAGAATAGGTCTTATTGAGATTCTATTCTGAATGTAACACGCTGTGTTTATTGCCTCTGCCCAAAAGGTCTTAGCAACGTTTGTCTCATTGATCATGGTTCTGGCCATTTCTTGCAATGTTCTGTTCTTTTGTTCTACAACTCCATTTTGTTGGAGAGTTCTAGGACAAGAGAAATCATGCAGAATGCCTCTGTCATTAAAGAATGACTCAAAATCTTTGTTTTCAAATTCTCCACCATGATCACTTCTGACTTTAACGATTCTAAGATCCTTTTCATTCTGAACTTGGTTACAGAAGGTAACAAACACAGAGTGAGACTCGTCCTTGTGTCTTAAGAACTTTACCCATGTCCATCTGCTATAGTCATCTACGATTACTAACCCATACTTCTTGCCACTGACTGAAGCAGTTTTAACTGGTCCAAATAAGTCAATGTGCAGAAGTTCTAATGGCTTAGAGGTAGAAACAACATTTTTAGATTTGAAAGAGGGTTTTGCAAATTTGCCTTTCTGACATGCTTCACACAGAGCATCTGAATTGAACTTCAAGTTAGGAAGTCCTCTATTGAGTTTGTTAATCTGAGATATTCTTCTCATACTAACATGCCCCAATCTTCTGTGCCAGATCCACTGCTCGTTGTTAACAGACAGAAGGCACTTTACATTCTGACTTTTCAGTTCAGAAAGTTTGATTTTATAGATGTTGTTTTTCCTCTTTCCATTAAACAGGATAGTCCCATCTTTCTGACTAACAGCTTTACATGATTTTTGATTAAAGATTATATCATAACCGTTATCACTTAATTGACTTATGGATAACAGATTATGCATTAATCCATCTACTAGTAGAACATTATTAATAGAGGGAAGATTTCTATTACCTACAGTTCCAGAGCCAATGATCTTTCCCCTCTGATTGCCTCCAAAGCCAACGTGGCCTCCAAGCTTAAGTTCCAGGCTTTGGAACATATGCCTTCTTCCCGTCATGTGTCGCGAGCAGCCAGAGTCCAGGTACCATGACTGGTGTTTCTGATTTGATGCTAAAGATATCTGCAACATGTATTATTTTATCCTTAGGTACCCAGATTTTCTTGGGTCCTGATTTGTTAGATTTACCAAAACTCTGGTTGAATTTTGGTTTCACAGAATACTTACTGCTAGTGTATTTAATATCATGTGTGTGACCATACACAAAATGTGAGTTCAGAGGAGTGTGTTTAATGGTTAAATCCATGACATTCTTAGGTGTAGGAACCTTACCTTGGTATCCTATTCCCTTCCTACCGTTTCTGCTAACTCCATAGATCATTGAAGCCATTTTGCTTCTATCTATGCTTTTAGCAAGGAACTTCTGGAAACTGTGATCATACTCCTTGATGATCTCATCAGCACTGCTGGGAGTTTCAGAAATTGGTTCCTTCTGAGAGTTTTGTAAAGCATTTTCTAATTTTGAAATTTTATTTCTTAGCTCAAAATTTTCCAATTTAAGACTCTCAGTCTTATCAGAGTCAGATTCAAGATTCCTTTTCAGGTTTCTGAGTTTAACTCTAATCTGCTAGTACCTTTCCAGAATTTCATTAAGGCTTTCAGCAAGCTCAACCTTAGTAAAATTAATTGCAAAGTCAGGAAATACCTCTTCAGTATCTGATTCTGAGTCTGATTCAGAAGCTTCACTGTCTTCTGAAATGTTGGCCATGAGAGCTATGTTTGCTCTCTCATCATCTGATTCTGAGTCAGCTTCAGACGAGTCAGAGTCATCCCATGTAGCCATGGGGCTTTTCTTCTTTTCTCTTCCAAACTTCTTTTTGGGCTTTTCCCTCTGAAGCTTTGGGCAGTCACTCTTGTAGTGTCCTTGCTCATTGCACTCATAGCAGATGATGTCCTTGGTGTTTGGCTTTCTGCTTCCTGAGGAGCCTTCAGATCTTCTGTATCCAGAGGAAGAATCTGTCCTTCTGTATCTGGAAGAAGACTCGTTCTGATCAGATCTTCTGGGATTCCTGAACTTCCTTTGCCTCTGCTTCCACAGTTGATTCACTCTTCTGGAGAGGAGAGAAAGTTCGTCTTCTTCTGATGAGGATCCATCAGATGTTTCTTCTACTGCCTGCAAAACTTTAGACTCAGATTTTTTGTTAGATTTTAATGCTAAAGGCTTACCTTGCTTCTGAGGTTCATCAGCTTCTAGCTCTATCTCATGACTTCTGAGGGAGCTGATAAGTTCCTCTAGAGAAATTTTGTTGAGATCTTTTGCTAGCTTCAGAGCTGTAACCATTGGCCTCCACTGCTTTGGTAAGCTTCTGATGATCTTCTTGACGTGATCAGCAGTAGAGTATCCTTTGTCCAGAACCTTGAGACCAGCTACCAGAATCTGGAATCTTGAGAACATTGTTTCAATGGATTCACTTTCTTCCATTTTGAATGCCTCATACTTCTGAATGAGTGCAAGAGCTTTAGTTTCTTTGACCTGAACGTTGCCCTCATGTGTCATTCTGAGTGAGTCAAACATGTTCTTTGCTGTGTCTCTGTTAGAGATCTTTTCATATTCAGCATAAGAGATGGCGCTGAGAAGGATGGTTCTGGCCTTGTGGTGATTTTTGAAGTCACGCTTTTGTTGGTCAGACATTGCTTTCCTATCAATCTTCTCACCGCTTTCATTCACAGGGTGCGTGTATCCATCTGTCACCATGTCCCACAGATCAGCATCATGTGCCAGAAAGAAGCTTTCAATTCTGTCTTTCTAGTAATCAAAATTTTCTCCATCAAAGATTGGAGGTTTACCGCTGAATCTGTCTCTGTCTTCATTGTTGTCATTGCTGGTGTGATGATAAGTTCCTGGCATTGTGTTTTTCTAACGCTGGATCTTGTACTGACACGGTTAAGTGTTTTAGCTCAGAACCAGGCGCTCTGATGCCAATTGAAGAAGTGAAAAACACAAGAAGGGGGGTTGAATTGTAAAACTGGAAATCAATTGCAATGAAAACGATATTTTTATCCTGGTTCGTTTGATCTCAAACTACTCCAGTCCACCCGTCAAGGTGATTTCGCCTCTCTCCAACAAGGTCTTAATCCACTATATTCAACTGAATATTACAATCTGCTTTAACAACTGCTAAAGCCTTCTTGATGCAAACCACAAACCGGTTTCTCAAGGAATCACTTTCTTACAAAGAATTGAAATCTAGGTGTGTGAATGTTTTCTACAAAACTGTTTATCACAACTGTGATACTACACAACTTAAGCTTATTGAAACTAGATTGCTAAAATAATTGAGTAAGGAATTTTGGAGCTTTTAGCAAACTGAGAGTGAGGAAGATGATGAATAGCTTTTAGGCGTGTAGATTGATGTAGAGCATTAGCCAATTCAATCTTCATTGACTTGTTTATATAGCATTGGAATTAGTGAACGTTGGAGCAATAATTCTGATTCAATGCCAATAACAATCTTTCCTTATTAAGCAGATCTTGTCTGGAATGATGCCGTTGGTAATAACTCGTCTTGAATGCACAGTACCGTTGCTACTTAAGCGTGTTCTGGCTTTGGCTCATTCTGACGCTGCTTAAGTGCTGATGAGTTGTTGTTGTCTTTATCAGAGTTCAGAGTGTTGAGCGCAGATCTGTTCATCAAGCTTCAGCATAAGCGAGAGTTGTTCTTCTGATTCTGGTATCTAATATAGCATCTTCTGATGCTGATGTTGATATCTAATTTTCTGATGCTGATTATGATGTACTCTTGCTGATACCCATCAGAGTTTCTGTAAAACAGAAAGTAATTTTTAGGTAGCAAATAGTTCTTACATGAATCACATAATTAATATATCTTTTCATTTTGTTATCATCAAAACTTATACTTAGGGTAGTAGATTCAAACTTTGTTCTAACAAACACCTAGCATTCAGTCAGAAGATGGCTCTTTCAGCAATTACACCAACTCAGTCAGAGATTGTAAACATGTTTCAGCACGTGATCTTTAAAC
Source organism: Vicia faba (assembly GCA_948472305.1). Lineage (NCBI taxonomy): Eukaryota > Viridiplantae > Streptophyta > Magnoliopsida > Fabales > Fabaceae > Vicia > Vicia faba. The sequence continues at coordinate 67,455,296 of OX451740.1, forward strand.
AGAACATGGATTTTTCAGCAGCTATGCAGAAGTTCAGTCAGAGTTTGCTAGAGAAAAAAACAAAGCCTGGAACTCCTTCAGAATGTACTGGGATCAGAAGGTAATGGGATCAGCAGATTGGGTAAAGTACTGAAGCAGGATCACTAAGTCCAGAGTCTATAAAGACAGATCAAAGGAGCATACTGGAAAACTCTCAGAGCTTGCTGAGGCAGCAAGAGGCCAAGGTCAGAGCTTGGTTTATGTTGTTTTTGGTAAAACAGAACTGCTGGCTCAGGTTTTAGGTAATGATGCAAAATATCCCATTACAAGATTTTTGATGTTGATAAATCTCATCACCATTTAATGCTCATTAATGCTCCCAACCACTCCTGAACATTCATCCAAGGGGTCTCTCCACGTGTGGCTTGTTAAACACCTTTGTGCAGGTTTTGGCATGGGTCTATGCGCCACTTTTCGCCTATAGGGGTCACTTCTCCTCAATCCTTGCCTACTGTTCCAGCCTAGGTTGAAAAGTTGTCCATCATCACAACTTTTCATGAACTTCCTTCAAAAACAAGTTAACCTCTACTGCATAAGATTGGCGCCTTTTAACGTTCAAAAAATCTACAAGGCCTTGCCTATAAATAGGACACCATTGCCCATCACAAAAGGAGAGAGAGAAAAACATCCAGGAAAAATTGCTAGAGAAGGAACAGAAAACTCTAGTGAAGGAAACCTTGTGAAACTCTGCCAAAATCCCCAGTGTTTCATAACTTTGAACTTCATACCTCCAAACTTCATTGATACTCAGTTTGTTTCCTAACCAGAGAACACCCTTACAGTTTCTGACCGTACATACACATACCTTTTCCATCCACCTGTTCTAAAAAGAACCTGTCCAGAATATCATCAGAGCTAAAAGCTAGCTCCCACTCACAGACCTTTTTTCAACAGCCAGGTAAGCACCTGCTGACTTTCATCACGCTGCTTAGCATCATCAGCTTTGCATGCTTAATAAACATAATGTAAATATCATGTTGCCGCTGTTTACGTTTTGAGGGTTTTCATACCTCAAAATGTTTAAGTAGGAAGTGAATCAGTGTAGAACCTGCCTGTGACCTTGTTGGTTCTGTCTCCTGAAACACTTTGACATTTGCTGAAGTTGTCCCAAGCATGTTTTCTGTTTTATGGAAAATTAGTAAAGCTGCAGGTGTTCTGGCTAGCACAGGGAGAAGCCAAGTTCTGACTTTGACGTTAGCATATCTGAAGCATGTTCTGCTGTCAATAATATCAGAACTTCTGAGAATTATTGTATTTCCAGCAGGGTCAGAACTTCTGACTTCCCCACTAACAAATTTTTTCCTTGCAGCGCATGGAGGTCAGAACTTCTGACCTTCCCACTAACAGGTTTCTGTTTTGCAAGTGCCAGAGTCAGAAGTTCTGACTCATACAGTTTCACTAACAGGTTGATAATCTTACAGCAGGCCTGGGTCAGAACTTCTGACTTCCTCTCAGCAGCACGCTAGCCCTCTCTCTCTTTCTATCTATCTTGCCTTTGTTATTTTCTTTTCTATTTTTCTCGTTGAACCACCCCGTGTACAAATGTGTATCCCCATCCCCTAAATGCTGTAACAGTGTAGGATTTTATATTTCCGCCTTTTATTGCTTTCAAATGTAAATGCTAGTAATTAGGATGTGTATGGCAAGATAAAATCAATAAAATAGAAAATCCTAATTCAAGATAAACTCTTGCATGCAATAAAACACACTTGCACATAAACACCCCTAAGGTATCTCCACTTGGTTGCCTAAACAAATGGCCACGATATGCATGTTGAGTATCTATTGGCAAAACGAAAACAAAACAAAAGATCATAGTCCCTCGATGATGCTATCTTGGTTGCCTATACAAAAATGATCTAGTCCCTCGGAAAATTGCTAAAAGATACTTGACACAATTGCTATCATGGTCTATACGATGACCCGCGCCTGTCCCGTTTAACATCCTAACGCAAGGTTGTTCACCAAATACAATGGTGAAACAACACTGTTAAAAGGGTTAAAAACATAAGAAAGATCTTTGAGTAAAATAGGGTAGATAACTCTTAGTTACTTGATCAAAGCTTGCAAAAACATCCTTGCTATCTTAAAACACACTTCACAACACAATTTCAAAACCCTACTTTCAAACATTGAAAACTTTTTCAAAAGACAAAAACACCTTTGTATACATTCAAACAAGAATCATTACAAAGGTTGCCACAACGATGGCCTCTTTTCAAAAACATCTTTCAAAACCACACACAAAGCACCATTTCAAACAATTGAAATACAAAGCAAGTGATCTAAGCAAGTAACTAAGAGCCCATGGATAACCATGGATAGAAAGGGTGCTAATACCTTCCCTTTCTATAATCTACTCCCCGAACCCAATAAAACATCTCAAAGGTCTTTCCTGTGCTTTTTGACCTTTCCTTAGGATAAAATAAAAAGTCGGTGGTGACTCTTGCTAACCCGAAACATTTGCGAACACAAACACAAAATACCAAGTCAGTTCTCCCGCCATATCACAGAACTGGCGACTCTACTGGCGACTCTTTCATTTGTTTGACTTGTTTGCTTTACATTTTTGGGCCTATGTTTAGGTTTCTTGTATAGATGTTCTACCCGGATCTGAGAACATCATTAGGTAAGTAGCAATAGATTATAGAAAGTGTACGGCGTAAATCGATATGGTTGAAACAATGGCTATGTTAGTGTGACATATTTGTTGGTACCGGTATCCCTTGTGTTGAATCGAGGACAATATATGGCCATTGTATGATATCATAAAGCACTAACTGAGTGTAGAACCTTTAGTTGAACAACTTGGCCATTAGGAAGTAGTGAGATAGATGACTTTGGTGCAAAGCTGAAGATTGGTTGATACTCAATACTACGCTCATTGAGATCAGACTTTTGGGATATTTTGGCCACAAGAAAAGATTGATTGTGCTAAATTTCAGTGAAATATCAATGATATTGAGATTCCCTAGAACCCAGTTACTTTCTAGGACAGGTTGAACCAACTAAACTTCAAGAGGGTACTTACCTATGAAACCCATGCAAGCCTAAACCTAAGGTCTTTGTATGCTTTGTTTGTGATTATTATTTATTACATCATAAACATCATAACATCATAAGCATTCTCACTAACCATTTCAAGGATTTAGGAATTTATCTTTGTTCTGTTTTGAGCACATGGCTTCCACTCGTAGGAATACCATTCGAGTCAACTTCGTGAAAGTGCATCCTAAACTTCAAGAGTTAGCATAAAGAGTGCCTGGAGATTCTCCCTTCGCCAAGAAATATGGTCGAATTGTCAACTTGGCTACCTCAAACTTCCAAGAAGAAATGATGTGTGTGCTTTTCCAATTCTTTGATCCTATGCATCATTGCTTCACATTTCCCAACTACCAATTGGTGCCTACATTATAAGAATTCTCTCAATTTCTAGGAGTTCCCATGCTTGATCAAATACCATTCACCGGTTTAAAGGAAACTCCAAAGCTTGAAGTTATTGCCAAAGCCTTGCATTTGAAGAGATCTGAAATTGTGATAAATTGGGAGACAAGAAGTGGAGTTAAGGGTTTCTTAGCCAAGTTTCTGTTGGAAAAGGCTCGTTTGTTTTGGAAAGATATGGGTTTTCAAGCTTTTGAGGATGTCTTGGCTCTTCTATTCTATGGTTTGGTTCTATTTCCCAATCCGGACCAACTCATAGATGTGAATGCCATCAAGGTTTTTCTCTCTCATAATCCCATACCTACTTTGCTTAGATACATTCTACATTGTTTCTACACTCACACCATGAAGAAAAGGGGTACTCTTTTGTGTTGCATTCAATTGCTGCCTAGGTGGTTTATTTCGCACATACCTCAATCAACATTGAAGAATGAGCAAGGCTTGACATGGTCTCAATGGATGATGTCACTCTCGCACTCGGATATTCTTTGGTGTTCTCGATATTTGGAGGATATTACCATCATCGACCGTTGTGGGGAATTCCCTAATGTCCCACTCTTGGGCATTAGGGGAGGTATCACCTATAACCCTTCTCTTGCATCATGATAGTTTGGGTATGCGCGAAGAGATTGTCCCCATGATGCGCTCATCCAAGGTTTGGTATTTGATTACGAGGGCAACACCCAAGGCTATCGTCAAAGGTTCATACGAGCTTGGAGAATGGTAAAAAAAGTGGATAGTAAGACTTTGGGGAATAAAAATTCCATCCCTCTTGAGCCTTACCTCAAGTGGGTATGAACTCGTGCTCAAAGTCTCATGATCCCTTACCCTTCCATCCTACCTATGATTATGGAGCCCATTGCTGAGGGAGACATCCCTTACACTCTTCTTCATCCTGACATGCCTACCAACTTCGAGGAATTGCAAAGATCGTGGATTCAACTCAAAGGGGAACGAGACACATTTGAAGCACAATTCTACGCAAGTGAGAAGAAGGTCTTGGAGCTCACGATACAACTACATGAAGAGCAAAACTTGAATTCCTATATCGCACCAAAGAGGATACACCCATGGGAAACTTGAGTCCTTTTGTTTTATGAGTTCATTTTGTTTTATTTCTTCCATTGTAATCCTAAGAGGCATTTATAATTCCTATTTCTGTTAATGCGATTAATGTTTGTTGCTTTCTCTTTGTCTAAGCAAATTTAAATTTCTTTAAATCCTTGAAAACATTGCATTCGCATAACACGCATCATGTCATAAGCAGGTTTTCCGACACATGTTTATTCATCCTTTTACTGTTTATTTCAGTATAAAGATGAATCTCGAGAAAACTGTCAAGGACTTGCAGACTCAACACTTTCAATTTCAAGAGACTCTTCTCAACTTAGCAAAGGGGAAACTAGAAATGATGGCTCTTCTGGTTACGAAGAAGAAGAGCAAGAAGAAAGCTATAATCAACATGGAGAAGAGGTTTAAAGGCCCCGTCAAACAAGTTCAAGTTGAAGAGGATTCCTCCGAGGAGGATGAAAATCAAGATGAAGACGCTAGGAGCACCCATGTCGGGGGTGGAAACAATCAAATCTTTGAAGACGAGGATTATTCTGATGAGCAATATCCGTTGGTCGACGATAAGTATAAGCAACTAGAAGACAAACTGAAAGCTGTGGAAATCCAAGTTGTGCCTGGCTTGGACTTTGAAGACTTGGGTTTGGTACCTGGGGTCGTCATTTCCTACAAATTCAAGATACCAGTCTTTTCCAAATATGACAGAGTTTCATGTCCAAAGCTTCATTTAAGATCTTATGTCTGCAAAATTCAGCCTCATACCGCTGATAGAAAATTATGGGTGCAATTTTTCCAAGAGAGTCTTTCTGGGATGCAGTTAGAGTGGTTTTACCAATTGGAAGGGACAAACATCCATACTTGGGAGGATTTGGCCGCCGCATTTTACCGCCAATATCAATATAACGTTGATCTTGCGCAAACTAGGATGAAATTGCAAGACATGACCATGGGTTCAAATAAGGGCTTCAAAGAATACGCTCAAAAATGGAGAGACTTGGCTGGCAGGGTGCAACCACCTTTAACTGATAAAGAATTGGTAGATATGTATATGGGGACATTGACTGGACCATTCTTTAACTTGATGATTAGAAGTTCGTCATCTGGATTTACTGAATTGATCTTAACTGGTGAGAGGGTTGAAAGTAGGATTAAAAGAGGGAAGATACCTATGGTCTCCACCTCAAATGCTGTGAAAAAACAATTTATTGGTAAAAAAGAGACTAATGATGTGTATGGATCAAGAAGCCGTGCTAAGACTGACCGCCATCACTCAGTGGGGCAGTTTTAATTTCCAATCCTACATCTACTAAATCACAACAAGAGGGTAGGTGTAGGACGAAGTTTCAAGAATGTCCTTACCAAAATCCCTACAACATTTACTGAAGGCTGAGCTCATTTCACTAAAAGACCCTCCACAAAATCCCAATACATCTTCACCTAAATACAATCCCAACGCCAAATGTGCTTATCATTCAAACAGTCCCGAACATGATACCAATGATTGTTGGTCTTTAAAGAATAAAATCCAAGACCTAATTGACAACAAGACAATTGAATTTGATCCCCCGTCAACTCCCAATGTAATCACAGCACCTATGCCAAATCATGATAAGGGTGTCAATGCTATTGAAGATGCCTCTTCTGTTTCCTCCATCAATGATTTAACTACTCCTTTGAAGACTATAAAAAATAATTTGTTGAAAGCCGGAGTATTCCCTGGCTGCCTTGAAGACTGTTGTTGTTGTGCTGTACAAACTAATGGTTGTGCATGGCTTAAGAAAGGTGTCCAACACCTGATGGATAGCCATGAGATTCTATTTGAAAGAACTCCATCTGCGAAAGGTTTGGCCCAAAGTGTATCCCAAGAATTTAAAGACGTGTACATCATTACCATCTCCAAAAACCTATTAGGATCTACTCCAAAGGTCCTTTTAAGATTCCCAGTGAACCAAGAATAGCTCCATTAATCATCACTATACATGGTCCAATCCCTTACTCTTCTGGTAAGGAGGTGCCATGGAATTATGGGGCAGAAGTATAAAACTATGGTATCAAACAAGATTCCTGGGATGATAAAGATGAAACTGCTAACATTACAAATATTGCTAGATCGAGTAAAGTTACTAGGACATGGATGATCTTCTCTCCAGAAATTTCACCTCCGACAACCACCACCACACCCATTTGCATTACTGCTGTTAAACCTGTTGCTGACACTAGAGGAAAGGAAAAAATGACTGAGCCTGCCAGGACGAAGGCGCCCACAAAATACATTACTATTGAGGATCCATCTACCCAAGAGATGGAGGAGATCCTAAAAATTATCAGAAAAAGTGATTACAAGATAGTGGAACAGTTGGGGAGAACACCCTCAAAGATTTCTATGTTGTCTTTATTGCTGTGCTCCAAGGCACATGCTCAAGCACTGATAAAATTCTTGAAGAATGCCCATGTTCCTCAAGAAACTACGACCGATCAATTTGAAAACTGTGTAGCAAGCTTGACTGCCAACAACGGTTTAGGGTTCTCTGATGCAGATTTGACCCCGATGGGGAAGAATCACAACAAAGCTCTCCATTTTCCTAGAAGGCAAGGGCATTACCCTTGCACATGTATTAGTGGATATTGGATCTTCTCTCAATGTCTTACCTAAAGGAGCTTTGGACAGGCTAGACTATAATTGACTGGTGTTGAAACCAAGTGACATTGTAGTAAGGGCTTTCGATAGTTCTAAGAGGATGGTTCATGGAAAAGTTGATCTCTCCATAAAAGTTGGGTCTCAAGTTTTCAACTCAACATTCTATGTGATGGATACCCGTCCTGCTTATTCATGCCTGCTTAGATGCCCATGGATCCATGGGGCAGGTGCGGTAACTTTCACACTACATTAGAAGTTGAAATATCTGGTCAAGGGGAAAATTGTTACCGTCTATGGTGAAGAAGAGTTTATGATTAGCCATTTAAATTCATTCAAATATGTTGAAATAGATGGCGAGTTCATTGAAACTCCTTGTCAAGCCTTCGAAATGGTCTCTCCCATGGTTGTTGTTGCCAAAGCCACTCCCGACACTCCCAAAGCTACCAAAGATACACCAAGAATGGCCTCTCTCAAAGATGCTCGTGTTGTTATTGAAGAAGGAGGTTGCACCATTTAGAGACAACTCCATGATTTTCCTTTTAAGTCAGACAAATTTGGGTTGGGCTTCACTTCCAAAGCTAAAAGGGAGGTTCGATGTGCCCATGCAGGGAAACCACCTCTCCATATTACTAACCATGAAGTTGATGCTCTTGAAGACTCTGATGCTGATTGTGATTTGGATGATTGGATCTATCTGACTGCTTATGGAGGGCTCAACAACTGGCATGCCAAGGAATTCATTCCCATCTCCTTCAACAAGGAGTAATTATTGTTTACTATTTTATTTTCTTTGAGATATTTGTCTTTAATTTCCATTTAAACAATGACTTTTAAACCATGTGCCTTGCCAGGGGCACAATGATCCATTTGTTAAGGGTTTGTCATTTTCATATGCCATATGCTCATTTTAATGAAACATTGGACTATTTTGCATTCAAATTTTACGCTATTTACCTTTCTTTTACTTTTATTACATTTTCAAATAGCCATGTGATGTTACACACACACATATGCAGATCTACATCCACTCCGGATCTTGTTGACATGACTCTGCTATTGCCATCTATGATTTAGAACATCCAATCTATCAAGCTGAAGACGAAGGCGAGGAAGATTGTGAAATAGCTGGGGAAATCGCCAGACTTCTAATGCAAGAGGAAAAATCCATTCAAACACATGAGGAACCAGTTGAAGTGATAAACCTAGGTATTGAGGCATATAAAAAAGAAGTCAAGATCGGCGCTAACCTAGAAGAAAATGTCAAAGGGAGGTTGGTCTAGATACTGCATGATTATGTTGAGGTGTTTGCTTGGTCATATGAAGATATACCGGGGCTTGATACTTATATTGTAGTTCATCACCTACCAATGAAGGAAGATTGTCCTCTAGTAAAGCAAAAGGTTTGTCGCATGCGACCAGATATGTCTGAGAAGATAAAGGCAGAGGTAATGAAACAGTTTGATGCAGGTTTCCTGGCAGTGATGTCATACCCTCAATGGGTGGCAAATGTGGTCCCGATGCCTAAGAAAGACGACAAAGTCCGTATGTGCGTAGACTATAGAGATTTGAATAGGGCAAGCCCCAAGGATGATTTCCCACTACCACATATCGATGTCTTGGTCGACAACACAACTCAATACAAAGTTTTCTCCTTCATGGATGGCTTCTCCGGATATAACCAGATCAAAATGGTGCCTGAAGACATGGAAAAGACCACTTTTGTTACACGATGGGGCACCTTCTGTTACAAGGTTATGCCTTTCGGTTTGAAGAATGCAGAGGCAACCTATCAACGAGCTATGGTAGCCCTATTTCATGACATGATTCATCATTAGATAGAAGTCTATGTTGATGACATGATTTCAAGATCATAAACTGGGGAACAACACCTTGATCATCTTCATAAGTTGTTTGAGAGGTTGAAGAAATACAAGCTAAGGCTGAATCCCAACAAGTGCACCTTCGGGGTGAGGTCTGGAAAGATACTAGGGTTTGTTGTCAGTGGAAAAGGTATTGAGGTCAACCCTACAAAAGTTAAAGCCATACAAGAAATGTCAGAACCCTGTACTGAGAAGGAGGTCAGAGGTTTCTTAGGTCGACTCAACTATATTGCCCGATTCATATCTCACTTGACTGCTACTTGTGAGCCAATCTTTAAATTATTGAAGAAAGACCAAGTAGTCAGATGGAATGGCGATTGCTAAGCAGCTTTTGATAAAATCAAGGAGTATTTGCAAGAACCTCCAATCCTGATGCCTCCAATTGAAGGAAGACCTCTGATTATGTACTTGACTGTATTAGAGAATTTAATGGGGTGCGTGCTGGGTCAACATGATAAGTCTGGTCGAAAAGAGCATGCAATATACTAACTTAGCAAAAAGTTTACCGACTGTGAAACCGGATGTTCACTGCTCGAGAAAACTTGTTACGTTTTGGCATGGGCTGCTCGCTGACTAAGACAGTATATGTTGACTCACACCACTCTATTGATTTCTAAGATGGATCCTATCGAGTATATCTTCGAGAAACTAACTCTCTCCAGAAGAATATCTAGATGGAAGATGATCTTGACTGAATATGACATCCAATACACTATGTAAAAAGCAATCAAAGGAAGTGTGTTGGCGGATCATTTGGCCCATCAAGCTGTTAATGACTATTAATCCATGAACTTTGAATTCCCGGACGAGAATATCATGCTAGTGATCGACTGTGAAAAGCTTGGACCGTATGAAGGACCTGAACCGGGATCCTGATGGACTATGGTTTTTGATGGTGCTTCCAACGCTTTGGGTAACGAAATTGGTGTTGTGATCATTTCTCCCGAAGGCTGTCATACACCTTCACTACCAGACTATGCTTTGACTGTACAAATAACATGGCCGAGTATGAAGCATGCATCTTAGGTCTAAAGGATTCCATTGATTTAAGAATCAAATTCTTAAGCATATACAGGGATTCGAAATTGGTAATTAGTCAAGTCAAAGGAGAGTAAAGGAGAGTGGGATACCAAACATCCTAATATGATCCCCTGCAAAGAGCTCGTGTTAACCTTAGCCCCTTACTTCGAAGAGGTTACCTTTGAACACTTTCCAAGGGAAGAAAACCAACTGGCAGATGCCTTAGCAACTATGTCGTCTATGTTCAAGGTCAATTGGGACAATGAAGCTCCCTAAATTACTATCAAAAGATTTGACGAACCTGCGTATTGTTATGAGATTTACACTGATGAGGAGAAGCCTTGGTATCATGAAGTGAAGAGGTATCTTGAAGCACAAAAATATACCGAGGGAGCTTCAGTCAACGATAAGAAATTCCTGTGAAGATTCTCAGCCAAATTCTTCCTAAGCAATGGTATCCTATACAAGTGCAACGATGATTCTACCTTACTCCGTTGTGTGGATAAGAAAGAGGCATACAAGATCATGGAAGACATGCATGAAGGTATCTTTGGAACTCATTCTAGCGGACACACTATGGCCAAGAAGATTCTGAGGGCTAGTTACTATTGGTCGACTATGGAAACTGATTGTCACCATCACTCAAGGACTTTCCATAAGTGTAAAATATATGCCGACAAGGTTCATGTGCCTACAATTCCTTTGAATGTCACGACTGCTCCATGGCCATTTGCAATATGAGTCATTGACATGATTGGAGAAATCAAACCCACTGCCTCCAGTGGACATCGTTTCATCCTCGTCTCTATTGACTACTTCACCAAATGGGTCGAAGCTGCTTCATTCGCCTCAGTCACTAAGAATGTTGTAGCCCGATTTATCAAGCATAACCTCATTTGCCAGTATGGTATCCCCGAAAGGATCATCACTGATAACGGTACCAACCTTAACAATTCCATGATTACTGAACTTTGTACACAGTTCAAGATCAAGCATCACAATTATTCTCCATATAGACCAAAGATGAACGGCGTAGCAAAAACTTCCAATAAAAACATAAAGAAGATTGTATAAAAGATGGTAGTGACCTACAAATATTAGCATGTGATGCTACCATTTTCTCTTCATGGCTACCTTACCTCGACTCGAACATCAAATGGGGAAACCCCTTTCTCTTTAGTCTATGGCATGGAAGCTGTCTTGCCTGTTGAAGTGCAGATTCCTTCTCTGAGGATTATGAAAGAAGCAGGTTTAGGCGAAGACGAATGGATTCAGACAAGATTTGATCAGTTGAATTTGATTGATGAGAAGAGATGGATAAATGTTTCAAAAGCGTATGATCAAGGCATTTAACAAGAAGATCAAACCTCGAGTATACCAGGATGGCGAATTGGTAATAAAGCACATCAATTTACCACAAGGAGATCCCAGGGGAAAATGGACTCCCACTTAAGAAGGGCCATTTGTTGTCAAGAAATTTTTCTCTGGCGGTGCAATGATGCTAACCGCTATGGACGCCGAATATTTCCCGCATCTTGTGAACGCAGACATAGTAAAAAAATACTACGCATAAAGGTTCAGGAAAAAGTTAAGGATATAAACAAAATATTGTATACCTGGAAAGTCAAAAACTTGAAAGGGCGGCTTGGGCAAAAAAGGGTATCCTAGTGGACTGAAAACCCGAAATGGCGGTCCAAGTAAAAGTTAAGGATTAAAAGCGTTTGACTATGTCTCATCGAATCACTATAGCCAACTTTATTACGAAGGTCAAAAGTTTAAATGGTACGAGATCAATCCAATCAAATTCTTTAAACGGCGGGGGATGATGTTCGAAGACATAAGGGAAATAGTGGAGTTGGAACCCAATGAGACCACTTCCACATGGCTATAACTTTTTGTTTTTACCTTGTATTATTTTTGTTTTTTCGACAACTTCCTCTTACTAGGATTTATGTCTCCCTGTACAAAAAATGCTTGTTTTTAGGTATCAATACAAATATACTTTGAAGTGCAAACTTTTTATTTTTTTTGTTTTGAGTGCAAAAACGTCCAATGACTAAAATTGAATGAGCATATGCATATGAACATGATTAATTATTAATAAATGAATGCACAAACAGTAATAAGCATTTACCTGAGGATTTGGGATGTCCCCAAAAAGTTATGTCAATAACATTATCCCCACAGGGTTACTCCATCCAGAGTTCCAATAGACACGTTCCCTGGAAATTCGCTTCCCCAGTCAAGTTTTCCAGAACTAAAAAAGAAACTTTACAAAAAGTCCTTCCCTAGATAAGTACATTTCCCCAGTAAGGTCTTCAGGGTTTATTTCCCCAACTCCCCAGCAGTGGTCAGGGATCTATTTTCCCAGGCAAAGATACATTTTAACAACATTCATGCATCATAACCTATGCATACAAAATGCATATAACACGATCTCATTTACTTTGAGAACATCATTACGTAATACATGCATCATGACATTTCATAACAACTAATTATGTACCTTTACAGGAAAAATCAATTAATAGATGAATATCATCAGCTATCTACATAATCAGACAATTCTCTACAGAGACAAAAAACTGACAAGTATTCCCATCGAAGACTTGCCCCAGGGAATCATTCTGAAGAACATACCTATTGAAGTAGTAGTCGTCATAGATTACTTCATAACCCGTTGAAGTAGTAGTCATCATAGATTCCTTCATAACTTGTTGAAGTAGTAGTCATCATAGATTCCTTCATAACCGGTTGAAGTTGTAGTCGTCACAAATTCCTTCATAACCTGTTGAAGTAGTAGTCGTTATTAGATTCCTTCATAACCTGTTGAAGTAGTAGTCGTCATAGATTCCTTCATAACCTGTTGAAGTAGTAGTCGTTATAGATTCCTTCATAACCTGTTGAATTAGTAGTCGTCATTAGATTCCTTCATAACTTGTTGAAGTAGTGGTCGTTGCAGATTCCTTTATTACCCGTCAAAATAGTAGTTGCATGCAGACTCTCTTCTGGATGCATCCCTTAAAAGGTCAAGTCAAACACCAGGATTTTCAACAGTCACTCAGGATAGCGTCTTCAAGCCCATCTCCGACATTACCTCTTCAAATGGTATCTTTAAGCCCATTCCCGACATGATCAACAACCAACATTATTTCATGCACCAGCGAGTGTAAATTTCTGGGTACTTTGGTGTTCAATCCTCTTCCACCTTCAAGTCACAAATGGCAAAGCTCGTCAATCTAACTCTCCAGGTTTAAGAAGATTGAACAGGGGCAACTGTTGTAATCAAAATTTTCTCTCTCTTTTCTCAAGACTTTTTTTCACAAAGATCTTCAAAAGCTCAAGCTTGCACAAGGGTTGACTAGGTCAAGCCATCTCCTCAACATTGATACCTCAAATTAGGGTTTGAGTTTTCACAAGGACAATTGGACTTATAATACTTCAAATTACTTTCATGGATCATTATGGACCCTCAAGATTTTTCATGTCAAGTTTCAAGTCTTGGATCACAAAATTGCTCAGTCAATTGATCAGATGACCTAAAATCAACTGTATTGGGTAAAAAGTCAAATGTTGTCAACCTACAGTCAAACTTCAAGATTTTGGACCAATATCAACATTTTGAGGTCACATGTATCAATTGATCAAGTTTGGATCACAATTCCCCAAGAAAATTGTTCAAATCACCAAAAGGGCAAAATGGTCAAAATGAGGGTTTTGACTGAGAATGGATAATCTTTGACTTTTGAACTAATACATGACTTATTGGTTTGAAACATGACCACAAGGATTCAAATGCATCATTTTGACCTAATTTCATATCTCAATTCATTTCTCAAGATCAATTGATTGATAGTTGAAATTCAGTCAACTGATACACCAAAAGTCAAACTTTGACTTTTTGATCAAAATTGAGTTTCAAAGATCACATTTCATCAAGACATTCAAAAATTTAAAACTCGATCATCAAGAAATCAAAAAGTCAAAATTCATCTTAAAAAGTCAAACTTTTCAGGACTTAGAATTTTTCTAAGTGTTTTTAAGTCTTATTTTTTTCTCATGACTTCATGCCAACTTTTCACCAAGATGCAAGATGATTCAAAGAAAATTTTCAACATGAAAGTTGTAGATATTATTGAGATATACAACTTTTATTTAATGATAAAATCCTAGAAATGCTTGGATCTTGAGTTATAAATTCACAAAGTCATGCACTTTTATAAAAACACTTAGTGAAAATTTGACCTAGTTTAGGCTGATTTTTGACCTAACTTCATGGAAATTTTTCCCATAGTTCCAAATTTATTCTTCAAAAATGAAAAACATGAATCTTTTATATGATGTTCCAAGCTTTTGAAAATGTCCAAGAACTCATTAAGACCATTCTTGAGCTAGGAGAATCAAAGAGATGAAGTTAGGGTTTCAAACTTGAATTATAACTCAATTTTGTGATGAACACTTGACCAAATCCATAACCATGCTATATAATCTTTACTTTGAAGGCCTCAAACTTGTGTTTCACTCCATAATTAAAGGTTTACACAACTGATTGAGCCATTATCCAAACCAAATTTCCATTTTGGCTAGAAAGTAACCATGCCATTCTCGAAAAGTGACTTTATACACAATGGCAATTCTCCTTGAGCCCATACATTGTTGCTTCTGATTCCAAAACATTTCAAAGCAAGTATCTATAACCTGTTAGCCACCCTACAAGCCTTTGTACTTCACATTGAAACTATGTATTTCATGTTTGCTTCAAAATCAAGTCACATGGCCAAAACATGTGATTCTTGATTTCTGACTTCTCCAAGCATCCAAACTTCTTGCTTATAAATAGAGACACTATTTGTGATATAAAACATAAATTGATAATCCTGAAAAACCCCCTCACTCCCCTCGAACCAGAAATTGTAACACAAGCACAAAAACTTTCCATTTCTGACTTGGAAACTCAATCTTCAAATCCACTCCTGCATTTTCATTTCTAATCCATCACAAAGATTTTCACATACATATAGAGGCTATCCTAATCCATGTTTTCTAAATGTAACACCATCTTATTCATATTCCATAACCAAAAACAAAGCATTGCAGTTGGACTTCTCCAGACCATTTCAGCCACTCTCCATCCAAGCTAAGCATTGCATTAGCTTCCAAGGGACTCAAGGAAGCTAACCTGACCATTGCAGCACCTTGAAACAAGCTTAAATTTAAAACACGGATTCCATTTTCAAGGTGAGCTTTTTTACTTTTGAACTCTTCATATAGGCATCATTTGGTTTCTATGATACGGTGGGAGAACTGACTTGAGGGTTTTGCGTTTTATCGCAAATGTTGCGGTTAGCAAGAGTCGCCACCGACTTTTCTTTTATGCAAAAGGAAAGGTGAAAAAGCACAGGAAAGACCTTTGAGATTGTTTCTTGAGTTCGGGGGGTAGATTATGAAAAGGGAAGGTATTAGCACCCTTTTCATCCATGGTTTTCCATGGGCTCTTAGTTACTTGCTAGATCACTTTCTTTTTTTGTTTGAAAATGTGTTTGGTGTGGTTTTGAAAGTATTTTGTAAAAGAGGCCATTGTTTAGGCAATCTTTGTAATGATTCTCGTTCGTAAGAATGTATACAAAGATATTTGTCTTTTTGAAGATATTTTCAATGTTTGTAAGATGTTTTTGAAATTTGTGTGTTTGTTTTGGAAAATAGCAAGGATAGTTGTTTTGAAATGGAGCAAGTAACTAGAAGTAATCTACCTACTCAAATGTCTTTCTTATTCATTTTCTATTCCTTTGACATTATTGTCTTACCATTGATTTGGTAAGCAACCCTATCTTTGGTTGTAAACGGGACGGGCGTGGGCCACCGTATAACCATGATTAGCAATGTTGCAAAGTATCTTAGCATTTTTTAGGAACCAAGATCATCTTGTAAGGCAACTTTGAATAGCGTCATCGAGGGACTATGATCTTATACTTGTTTGTTTTGCCAAGATACTTGGCATGCATAATATGGCCATTTTTTGTATAAGGCAACCAAGTGGAGAAACCCTAAGGGTGCTTGTGTACAAGTGTGTTATTTTCATGCTTTGATTTTGTCTTGGATTTAGGGTTTTCTATTTGATTTGTTTTTGTCTTGCCATTCAAACCCTAATTACTAGCATGGTAGGTAAAAGCGGTAAATTGTGTAATTTAAAGATTACTATGCTATTACAACATTTTATGGGAGGAGGGGATACAAATTGTGAATGAGGATTTTCAATAATGTAAATCTAATTAAGCTATTACAACCAAATCGAATTTGTACAAATATTTGAATCAATAAGATACAATGTGCAATATTATGTATATGCAAGGAAAATAAATTGTTTCATTTTTATGTGAAAAGGAGTTTTAACCTAATCCTAAAAATATAAAAAAGGAAATTATTTCTTGAGAAAAATGGTTAACCCTAATTTCTAATTAAAGGGAAAATAAAGTTCTTTAAGTATTATTTTTGTGTATTCTTTGTATTAAAAATAATAAATAATATTCATGAAAATAATTAGTCTTTTTATATGTTAAAAAAATATTTATAAATGTGAGAAAAAAGAAATAAATGATTAAACTAATTCTATTTTTTTATTTACAAGTTTATTATATATATATATATATATATATATATATATATATATATATATATATATATATATATATATATATATATATATATATATATATATATATATATATATATATATATATATATATATATATATATATATATATATATATATATATATATATATATATATATATATATATATATATATATATATATATATATATATATATATATATATATATATATATATATATATATATATATATATATATATATATATATATATATATATATATATATATATATATGATATGTAACTAAAATAAAATATATTTTTTATGAGAAAAAATAAAATAAAATGGACCAAAAATATAAATTTAGCATTTTTATATTTTTTATGATTTTTAATATTAAGGAAAATATATTTAATCAAATAGAAATGAAAATAAAAATGAATAATAAAAATTACGGGCCAGGGGTGCTACAAGCAAACATGGGGGTAATATGTTAGCAAAAAACACTAAAGCCCAACTGTTGAAGCCCATCCTGCAAACAGCCAAAAAATGAAACTGGAAAAATATGAAAAAAACAAAAGGTAGCGCCAAGGTTCGAACCCACGACCTATTCATTTCCAGCGCGCTACCTTGCCACTGAGGTGGCTGTATATCCGTTAGTTTATGTGAAACAAGAAAAACATAACACAAAAAGCTTCCTTGGCTCTGTACTTCGTCTTCTTCCTCTAGCAAGCTGAACCTCCTGTAACTCGTTCATCTCTCAACAAAAATGGAAATTGATAACATGAATGTTATAGCATTTTATCTCACGATTCTAACCATGTGCATAACTAAAACTATAAGTCCAACATTAAAGAGAATTTTAATGGCCCTAATTCTTAACCTAATTTTTTTCAGAAACTTCAAACTCAAAATTCTCTCAACTCAGGCCAAATAAATGCAAGTTATGGATATGTACATCTTTGTAGAAATGATGTCTACATTGTATATTCACAAATGGAAAACTAACTATGCCTGTATCAAGAGTTGGAAAAACAGAAAACTCACCTTGAAAATGGAAATCGTCTTTTGGAAATGATCCTGCTTTAGGATGCTGTGATGATCAGGTTAGCTTCCTTGAACCTCTAGGAAGCTAATGCAATGCTTAGCTTGTCTTGAGGGTGGTTGGAATAATCTTTAGAAGTCCACCTGTGTTACTCTGTTTTTGAAGTTCAACAATGGGGAAGATGGAGTTACAATGATGTTTCAGGGTGTGGGATGGTTTTCTTGTAAGGTAAGGAAGCTTAGGGAAGCAAAAGGCCTGAAAACGCACGAGTGGAACGGAAGATTCAATTCACAAGTCAGAAATGTCAAGTTTGGAAGCTTGGTATGTAATTTATGATTCTAGGGTGTTTCAAGGCTTGGGCATTCGTGCTTTTAGTTGCAAAGTGATAGCTTTATATAGAGCAAAAGATTGGAGGACTTGTGCTTGCTCAGAAGTACAAGATCACATGTCTTGCTACATTTCTTGTTTTTGAAGCAAGTGTGAGAAATGACTTCTTAATGCATGGTTCTGATCTTGTAGGGTAGTGTGAAGCTTTAAACATGTTTTGTTCAGGCTTAGAGGCTTGGTTTGTGCAGAAAGAACAAGTCCAAGGCTCAAGAAATGAAAAAAATGCATAAAGCATACTTTTCCAAAACGGCAATGTTGCCTTTCTTCCATAAATGGTTATTTTCTTGTACAATGCATTGAATGCTTGGCTTTAGGGCATCAAATCTTGTGCAATCCATTAATGGTGGAGTGACAAACGAGTTTGAGGCATGAAAAGTGAATATTGTACAACATGCTTGAGGATTTGAACTTTATTCTTCATGAAATGGCTTGAAATCAAAGTGAGAAATTTCCAACTTCATCTCTTCAATTCTCCCTACTCAAAAATGATATCAAGGAGTTCTTTGACATTTTGGAAAGCTTGAAATGTGCTATATAACTCATCTTTGAAATGAATTTCAAGATTCCTCTTGGAACTAGGTGAAAAATTTCCATGAAGTTGGGTCAAAAACCTGCCTAAATTAGGGCAAAATTTCACTAAGTTATTTTAGTTCATGGGCATGTGTTCATAAAATTATGTCTTGAGATCCAAGAATATTTAGGGAAAAATGCATGAAGCAAATTTGTAGATTTCATGGAGGTCTACAACTTTCATGTTGGGAACTTTCTTTGAATCATCTTGTATCATGGTGGAAAATTGGCCTAAAGTTGAGAAAAAATAAGAAATTTTCTATACTTGAAAAATTTCTAAGTTAAGAAAAAATTCAAAATTCAAAATCAAATCTTCAATCTTTGATTCCTTGATGAACACGTTTCATATTTTGACATGTTTTGATGAATTGTGATCCTTGGTATTTGATTTTGACCAAAAAGTCAAAGTTTGACTTTTCAGTATACAATTGACTTTTGATCAGTTGACTGCAAATTTGATCTGTCAATCCAATGAAATTGCAATGTTTTAAACCATGTCATTAGGTCAAGATGATTAAATTGATCCCTTGAAATCATGCTTCAAATCAATTGGTCATTTGCCAGGTCAAAAATAAGAAATTGCCCTTCCTCAGTCAAAACCCTAATTTTGACCATTTTGCCCTTTTGATGATTTGATCAAATTTCTTGAGGAATTTTGGTCCAAACTTGATCAAATGATACATATGAGTCTAGAATGTTGATGTGGATCAAAAAAGTATGAATTTTGACTGTAAATTGGCCATGGTTGACTTTGTCCCCAATATAGTTGATTTTTAGGTCAACTGTCCAATTGACTGATCAAAAATGTGGTTTAAAGCTTGAAACTTGTCATGAGTAATCTTAAGGGTCCATAATGATGTTTGAAAGTCATATGAAGTATTTATAGCCTAAAAATACTTGGGCAAACTCAAACCCTAATTTTAGGTGATTAGTGTAAGATGAGATGTCTTGAGCTGATCAAACCCTAATCCAGTCTTGAGTCAAAGAAATCTTGTGAGAATAATCATGATAAATGAGAGGGCAAATTTTGGGGTACAACAGTTTCCATTTGTGAAGATAAAACATAGATATCATAGCCTGAAACTAACCATGTCCTTAGAATTCATTTATGTTGCTTAAGTAATGAGAATTTTGAACTTGAACTTTCTAAAAAAAATAGGTTAGAATTGGTACTAGTTAAAATTGGTGCTCATCTTTAAGCCATTGTTTAAGTTATTTACATTTCTGGAATCGTGGTAAAATTTCTAACAAGTTTGATGTTGATACTTTTGAGAATGATTGAGAAATGAATGAGTTATAGAGGCTCTGGCTGGCGCGAGGAAGAAGATGAAGTTTATCATTAGAACTTGTTTTGTAATATATATTTATGGTTTTGTTTATAACACCGGATGTATAGCCACCTAAGTGATAGAGAGTGCGCGCGTATTACCAAAGGGCCTGGGTTCGAGCCCCAACGTTTCCCTTTTGTTTTGATTTTCTAACTTTTTTTCCATTTTGCCAAAAAGCCAGCGCTTGGGCCTCCAGCAAGTGGGACTTATACCATTTTACTCTCCTAACACCCTGTAGCGGTAGAAATGTTCAAGACTAAGCCATTGGGTTGACTAGACTTTATACAAATCAAAATAAAAATCGCCACCGCACTTTATTGTTTCCAAAGGAATGGGAAAAGAGCGAATAACCCAAAAAAAGGGGAAAGATTCAAAGTAAGGGGGTTGGTTATGCAAAGGGAAGGTATTATCACCCTAAACATCTACGATACTCCGCAGGAGCCTCTTTGTAAAATCTGTATATTTTGGCTATAAAAATGTGTTGTGTATAAAATGGATGGTGGAGGTGAGAAAAGAAATATATTTTTATGATTTTTGCACCCGCCGCGGTTGCGAACCTTTAGTGCCTACGTACCACCTTTCATGCAATAGGGGATCAGGGTACACGTAGTTCCTCTTTTAAAAGATTTGAAACATAAGTGTGTTGGTTAATTTTAAGAGATAAAACATCATCGTCATTGTCCGTGTGGAAAACATACTTACTACCCACAATCATGAGAAAGGAGAATTTGCATCATCTCAAAGTGGAGGATATGGCTTGGATTTTAAAATCAACAATGCCTCACTCAACACCCAAGTGGAAAATGTCTCTCTTCACTATATATTATAGAAGTATAGTTGTTTGCATCACTACAAGGATTGACAAGAGTCTAATCTTTTAAGAAAATGTTTAAGGGTAAAAGCCAAAGTGGCAAAAATGGTTTGAAATGAGATTGGTTGACTTTTAGTCTTCTCATAAAAAAAAGTCAAAGTATTATTAAATTAATTAAGGTTTATTTATGAAAATGTTTTGAAAATGCATGGACCTAAGTCCAAGTTTATTATGAAAGTGTTTAAGTTTAAAAACAAGAAGAGTTTTCAAAAGGAGGGAGAAGATTTTTGAAATTAAAGAAGATGGGAGGAGAAGAAGAGACTATCCTAAAGCATAAGGTAAAAGCTAAGGATAAGGACCATCTAACCAACAAAAAGCCAAAAACTTGACATTATGAGTCAAGATAGAATTCTCATTCTTTGGATTGAAACCAAGCAAGCAAAGATACTAGACCTCTTCAAATGTGTTAAGTCTTCACAAAAATTGGGCAGAGTAACGGCTGTATATGGGTGAATTCCAGATTACAAATCAAGGATGCAATCACAAAAACCTGCACACAAAAACAAACAAGAAACCCAATGTCTTGAGGTAAACCTCAAGAGCTCCAGACAAAATAATCAGATAAGATCACAAGGTCTCTAAGATAGGCCAAGGTTTCTAATCCTAAATCCGGAAAAGTCCACTGCTCCATAATGCCAAGGATAGTAACCAAATAGTTCAAGTACCATTAAGAGTTTTTTAGGGTTTATGTTGATTATTAAGTATCTTAGGAAAAGAAAAGAAAAGAAAAGCTCAAGTGAGAAAAGTAAAAAATGACAAGAATAAATAAATGCTCAAATGAGCAAAGATAAAAATGGCATGAAATGTAAAATGCTAAAAATAAATAGTACATAAAGCATAAAAAGAATAAAGCATAAAATAAACAAGCCAATAATTAGTGGTTAGTTGGATGACCATCTTGAAACTTGCATTTGGAAATCATTAGAGGATTGGTAGAACCAAAGCCTTCACACAACAAGTTGCATTTGCTTTTTGTCAAGTATATCATCCATTTGGAATTCTCACAAGTACTTATTTAATGATCAACGATGTTTAAGTGATCCGCGTTGACTAAATATGTTGTAGATTCATTAGAGGATTGATAGAACCAAAGCCTCCACACAATGAATCTCAAGGTTATTGGATCAAAGAGATCAAATTAACATACTTGGGCTTGCAATCATAAGTTTGGACCACGAATGATCATTTATTCGAATCGGGACAAAATTTAGCGCTATGTTAAGCAATCGTAAGTGGACTTATATATAAGTTGCACCTATTTTGAGGCTGGTCAATAGAAATCTATGCACCATTTGTTTTGAGACATGATATAGAGATCATGCTCCAACAACACTTAGTGCAATAAGAAGGGGATGAGATGAAGGGGAATTAGGGTAAAAAAGAAAACCACATTTGAATTAATATTTAATCAAACTGTTATTAAAATCATTCATCCATTTTTTGTGGAGTTAGACTCAACACCATGGATCCATTGATGTTAATAAAGCCATGATCAAAGAATCAACCCAAGACAGCCAGAAAATATTCACAAAATAATAATATATTTAATATATGCATTAAAGGGTTTAAAAAAATGTTTTAAAAATGGAAAATAATGGGGACAAAGTCAATTATATTCAAATTAATCAAGAAGTGAAAGATAAAATCATAGAAAAATCAGAAAATTGGTCAAGTAATTATATAATTTTTTTGGAAATTTTTAAAAGTCAGAAACTACTTTTAAAAATTAAAATAAATGGGTAAAATAAACAAAAATAGTAAAAAATAGTAAAGTCAGAAACAAAAATAAAATAAAGTCACCAATATTTGTCACAATGTCATTGGATCATTCCATAATTTTTTTAGAATTTAAAAATGTGTAAAAGTATTTTTAAACATTTTAAATAAATCAAATAAGTGAAAAATTCATAAAAAATATCAAAACATAAAATTAAATTGTGAAAAAATAAAAATCAGAAAGAGAATAATCAAAAATATTTTTCATAATTTTTTTGGATTTTTTGGACTAAAAATGAATTTTCTATGATTTTTTGAAATTTAAAACAATTAAAATATAAAAATCAGAAAAAGAAAATAAAAGAAAAAGATGTGGACCATTGGATGAGAGTCAAAACGCGTTAGTAATCAAATCCAAGGGATCTGACGCCCTTTGCATATCATGGTCTTTACTGAATAAAGCACAAAATCAAATGTAAAGTCAGAAATTCAAAAAATACAAATGGCACGCTTTCATTGGTTAGAAGGTGACACGTTGGTCATCTTCAACCTCCAGCCTCACGAATTGCAGGTCTCTCAAACTGTAAAATCAGAAGCTCATACCTATGCCATTCATTTCGTCTCTTCAAGACGAAGATAACCATACCCTCGCGCCATTTTTATATAAACTGTAACTCAAGCAATTTGGAAAGAAAGTTTTGAAAGGGGATTTGAAAATTCACGGTCAAAACGTGTTTCCAGATAAAATTAAGTGTTGCGACTAGAACCAGAGCAATAAGAGCAACACAATGGTACCAAAGTTTTGAAGAATTGATGAAGGAATCTACCTATTGAAGTTGAGTTGCAGAGCTCTGAAACTGGACTTCTATGGAGCAATATAGGGCACGATTCTTTAATGTAATGGTATGGTTAGCTTCAGGGACGATCAAGGAAGGTGAATTGATGGAGAAAATGGATTGAAAAAGGCTTGAGAATAGGATTCGAAGTAGCTGAATTCTGAGTTGTGAAGCAACTTTGGCAGAGTGAGTCTGGCTATCTAAGCTTGGGAAATTGAATGGGGGATGACCCTCTATTTATAGGGAAGCAAATGGGATCAAAAGGAAGAGTGAATGATGCGTTTTGGAGGGAATTCGTGCAAACCTGATGCACGAGTGAAGTGTGATCCAAACTTCACCAAAACTCATCCAATTCTCGCGTTTTGATGCACTAATCCACTTGGGAAAGTTGGCTAATCATGTTTAGACCCAAAACGCGTGCTAATTTGAGGTTTAGAGGTTGTAACATGAAATTCAAATTCTGACTTGCAGGGAAACTTCAATTCCAAGTTACCACTTTTGAAACAATGGCATTTCCATCTCAGGGAGTCTTAAGGCATGATTCTTGATGCTTTGGAAAGATGAGGTAACAAACTTTGCAATGGAAAAAGAATGGAATCAAATGGGTGCTTGAGCTGAAAGTTACATGGAGTCAAAGTTGAAGAAAAAGAGTTGACTTTCCATACTTAAAAATATTTCAAATTCTTCTTTAAAAATGACCCATAATCTCCTGTAACCAAACATGGCCTTGCACTTAGAATTTGCTCTTGACCAAAAAAGATGGAATAAAGTAGACCTCTTGAATGACACTTTTCAATTTGAACCACTCAAAATCTCCAAAAATTGAGCAAGTTATGACTTGTTGAAGTTGGCCAAAAATCATGAAATGACCTATAATATTTTGCATTCTTAAGGAAACTTCCATCCATTTTCTTACTTTGCATATAAAAGAAGGCATGAAGTACACATAATTAAGATCATCATGGAAAAAGAATAGGCTCAAGGTGATAAAAATTGGCCAAGTTATGACAATTTTAAGTCACATATGGAAAATTAGGGATTCAACTGGATGACTTGTGATCTTTCTTCTTCACCAAGTTCCTTCCACATGAAAACTCTTTGGAGATTTTGAAGTGATTTGTTAGTAACTCTTTAAAGATAATAATGTGTTTGGAATCACTCAAAAATGATAAAAGATGAGCAAGATATTCCTCTTTGAAGTCCAAAACCCTAGCCTCTAGATCAAGAGAATGCTTGGTGGAACTTTGCCAAGTTTGAACAAACTTTTTGTGCCAATATTATTCCTTTGTGAATAGAAATTGTTGAGGATGATGATGAGGACCTATGGCCACCAAAACAAATTTAATATCAACTTGCTAAACTCATGAACCCATGAAGCAACTTGCTAAACTTCATTGCTTTTACCTACATTATCAACAAGTAAGACAAACCAATATTGCATTTTATTAATTAGAGAGAAAAATAAAAGTACAATATCTATGATCACAAAAGCAAACAAATCAAGGTGCTTGGTAACTTCTCAAAGAGCAAAGCTAAAGATAGGGAGAAGAACCAAAATCCCTAATGTGATTTTGTGGTGATTGAAACAATGTGGTATGATGAAGGGATCTTAAGGGGGAAATTGGGGTACAACACACCCCTGTCTACTAACAACAATGTAACCCATTGTTTTTATTTATTTTCTAATTACAAAAAATTATAATGGGCCTAATCACAAAACAAAACTGTTTTTACTTCTAAACCACTTTTCCCTTTTTTACAGCCCCCGATTTTATGTTTATATTTTATCTTATTTTTCTTTTTCTTTATTTTTATTATCATCAATATTATTATTATTATTATTATTATTATTATTATTATTATTTTTATTAATCAAAAACCTCAAATATTTTATATTTAGAACATCTAGTATTTTTATTTTATTTCTTTTAAAAGCAAAAAAACCAAAAATAACTTCTTATTAAAACATTTAGACTTAGGTTTATTTCAATCTTGCTTTCTAACTTGAATTACCTTAGGATTTAGGATTTTAATTAGTTAATTTTTTTATTTTTTTTATATACATAGTTTAATTAAATTAAAACATTTTCATAAAACCCTAAAAATTTATTTTCTAAATCAAATCTAATTTCTTCTTTTTTAATTAACTTAGGTTTAGTTTTTTCTCTTAAACTAATTAATTATCTTCTTTTAATTTCATTAGGTTAAAAACTTTTTCATAACAAAAACTTAGACAAAAAAAATTTCCATTTCTTTGTATATTGCCCTCACATTCTTGTATATTATTTATTCATATTCAATTTGGTTGTAATAATAATTAGGTTTTAATTACTTGTCTCTTTCCATTTGTAAATTTGTACCCCCATCCCCAAATGATGTAATAGCGTAGATTTTTACATTTTCGCAATTTATCGTTTACAATATAAATGCTAGTAATTAAGGTTTGTATGGCAAGACATATAACCAATAAGTAGAAAACCCTAATTCAAAGACAAAAGAGTATGAAAACAAACACTTTATCCACTTGCACCTCTAGGGTTAACCCACACTTGTTGCCTAAGATAAAAACAGACATGTCCCTCGAACGTGGGATACTTTAGCAAAGACCCTCGAATACAAGATCGTAGTACCTCGATGACCCTTCAATGTTTCCTTCGGTAAATGATCTTAGACCCTTAAGATAAAATGCTAAGGTATCCTACAATGTTTCTTTCTATGACTGTACGATGACGCACGTCTGTCCCTTCACATCCAATGATAGAGCTTATTATCAATTAATGGTAAGATAGCAATATCTAAAGGAGGAGGAAATGAACAAAGACTTTTTGAGTAGGTAGAATGCTCGTAGTTGCTTGCTCACAACCATTTTCAAAACATCTCTCAAAACACTCCAACACTTTCAAATGAAATATTTTCAAAAGTCAACACTTGTTTACCGTGGTTTTTGGTAAACAACCGCTGATCCTCCAAAAAGGAAAGCCCTTTTGGTCACTCGCGGGATCGATCAGATTGATCCTAGAATATATGCTAATTTTTGTGCTGGTTTGATGTAAAAGTTAATATCTAGGAAGAACACACGTTCGACCGGGGAGTTGGTGTTTGTGGTTTTGGAAAGCAAATAGAAATGCAAATAAAATGTAGGAAACATAAACTTTGCAAAAGAAGATCAAAGCAATCTAAAAGATTTGATTAATAAAAGGTGGTGTTTCCAACGTACATCCTCTCAGTTATTCTTTCACACACAACGGGTACTTAAATAATGTTGAGTGACTAGTACTATAGATTGACCACACGGAAAATCTACACAAACTTCCTATCTTTATGCTAAAATTATGTAACTGTCGAGGGGTTGCCTTGCTCTGGGATGACGATAAGTGTCCTCTGCACGCCCCTCGATCTTTATCTTCCTACCACGTCGCTTTCCCTTAACTGCTAGGCGAACTACATTTCCCTTCCTTCTTCAAATTCAAATATCCTTCGTCTTTGATGCTGACACGAGGGTTGTTCTTCTAGTCGAAGGCTTGATGGCGATGTCTGGTCGAAGACCAATTTGTAACTCATATATTTCTCTAAGTTTTTCCATCCGTCGAAGCATTTTCCAGCTTGGCTTCATTTGCTCTATATTTGGCCCATAAGGCCAATTTATCGTGGGTGTCGAATTTAAGAACCAACAAATTGCCCCCCAATAATGTCTATTTCGATGTCGATAGAAATAGTCAGTCTTTGATATTCCTATGCGACACCTGTCTCTTTTTTGTCCATAAAGGCTTAATGTGTACTTTTCGCCTTCCAACAGCTGCCATACTTAGAATCATCATTACTATTTTCCCGAGACGTCGTTTCAACCAGCCGTTACCATGCTGCCATGATGGCCATTACTCCTAGAACCTAGGCAAGCATGTCAAACATTCTCCATCACCTGCACGGTAACTGCTTCACTGCTTGCCACGTGCCCCACTACGTCTATAACATTAAATGACCTTGACGAGAAACACTTCTCCCTGAGCACTATAAATAGCCTTGAGATCTCTCTTTTGGAACTTTCACAACACTTAGCATTCTTCATCACTTCTGCAGAAAAATACCTTATACCTTAGTGATTTTATCATCTTCGTTTCTCACCAACTCATAACAATGGCCTTCCTCTCCAATGCTCCAAACAACCCTAAGCCCAAGAATGTTTCTGACGTACAACGTCAACCGGAGATTTTTCCCACAAGTTCTCCTCCTGCTTCGATTGAGAAGCTAAGGTTCGTCTTCGAACCTATGACCAAAGAAAGGCGTGAAGCGTACAACTCCCAGCTCCTCATCCCCATCAGGTATTCTGGGGATATATATGCCATGTCTGGCCCTTTGTCTGCATGCATCGAAAATCCAACAAAAAATAGTGCTTTCTTCCTGACTCACCCTAGGCTTAAGCCTATAGGCTATGCAAAGAAACCCAGGAATGATCCTGACGATGCAACCCCCGCCAATCAACAACATGCTCAGACGAAGGAAGATATTAATCTTCAGTTCATGAATAAAGGGAATAGGATCTTTCGATCGTGCCCTAGCCTTTCTTCAGAATATTCAGACTGGCTGAACAAAATGGAGAAGGTACAAACCCCAATATGGAAAGAAATGGGGATCTATGACCTGGTGATGCTGTCGAAGACAGGGTTATCCTACCGCCCTCTCATGTTAGTGTCTTCATTATACTTCTGGGACAACACCCATTTCACGTTTCGTCTTCCTTGTGGAATGGTGACCCCAACCCTTTTTGATATAGCAACAATTACCAGTCTTCGACCGACTGGTGATTACTTCGACCCAAAATATTTATCTGAGGGTGCCATTGGGTTTTCAGGCACGAAGCCCACATATACCACATTTATCAATCATTTTCATGATAAATCTTGCAACACTGTGTGGGAGGTGGAACATATAGCCTTCTTAGATATGTGGCTATCTCGCTTCGTCCTCTGTACTAAGTCATTTCAAGTGACTAAGAAGATGCTTACGCTTGCAACACAGCTTCACCATGGTTAACTTCTCTGTTTGGCTGAATTGATATTGGCCAACCTGTATGAGTCCATCAGCAATAGTGTAACTCAACTCAAAGCCATTGGAGACAGGGCAAGCTTGCTCCTCTCTGGCCCCTTTTAGCTTCTTCAACTTTGGATCAACGCCGCCTTCTAATCTTTTCTTCCTCAAAAGAATAAGATAAATGAAGAGGCCCCAGAAATTCTGAATAGGAGGGTCGAAGGTACCATGTTAGTCTTGTTGACTCCGACTGATGAGGGTCAGCAATTTCAAAAAACCTTCACCAGCTTTGTGATGATGTTTGCAGAGCGTCAAAATTTTGTTTCGACCACAGATCCCTTTACCAGTCGAAAAGTTGGTCTAGAATGGTTCACTCGACCATTTCC
This sequence comes from Vicia faba, assembly GCA_948472305.1. NCBI lineage: Eukaryota > Viridiplantae > Streptophyta > Magnoliopsida > Fabales > Fabaceae > Vicia > Vicia faba. The sequence continues at coordinate 67,484,157 of OX451740.1, forward strand.
TTCGGCTGATGAGGAGGACCTAGAAGACAAATATGTGGCTATTTGGGAGTCATTTCTTCGACCCAGAATAATGCCGCTGAGATTCAAGAGTTCGAAGAATCAATTGAGTTTGATTTCTTACCAACCGAATCTTGTCTCTCGATAGCTCGGTATTGTTCAGTCACTTCCGTCTCCCATCTACTCTCAAGAGAAGCTGCTATTGTTTTATAACACAGATTACTCAGAGGATGCTGCTACCAAGCACATTGGTAGGTATGTTTGTCGGACCGTACTAACTTTGTTAGACTTTAATCTTAATTTTATGTGTTCGCCCATTTTTGAGGGGTGGTGGAGGCAATATTACAATGAAGAATTCTTCGACGAGAAGGATTTCGCCAACCACCTTTGCGAGGCGTTGAAGCTGGTCTTTGACAAGATCAGGAAAGGTAATATTTTCCCCCTTTGTCTCTTTGTCTTAGATTCAATCATTTGATATCTAACTTATATTTATTTCTTGTATAGCTGTCAAGAGGACCAACACCAAAAAGGATGCTGAAAGCACCAAAGGGGGAGACCCTCCTGTGAACCCTTCACCAAAGGTACTCACTTTCTGCTATACCTTTATCCTTCACTATTTTCTGGTATAGATGTTGATTCCTCTGACTCTTATTTTTCTGGGTGTTCAGAAAACCACTCCCAAGAAATGAAAGGTTCAGGAGATTGAAATCTCTAGTGATGAAGAAGAGGAATCTCCTCTTGTTCCTCTTAAGAGACAAAAATTAAAGAAACCAGCTCCTATACCCGAGCCTCGCCCAAAGACAAAAATCAAGATTGCAGCTACCAAATCAAGGCCTCCTCCTGTAATCATCAGAGAGCCTACTAAGCAAGAGGTAGCTGCTAGGCTAAATAATCCTAGTGAGAGTGACAACTCAAGTCCCGATGCCGAAATTCCTCCTCAGGTATTTACTTCGACAGACTCTGCTTATTTCCTGAACTAGCCCTTTTTTCCATATTAATTCTGAGAATAAAAATTTTTAATCTTCAGGATACTGCTGGCACTTCTAAACAGGCTCCCATTCCTATCGAAGGATCTGTCACTTTGTTAAATAGTGAGGGAGATCCTCCTTATAGGCCTTCTTCAGCAAAAGGCTCTTTTGTGAGCTCAACTAGTGAGGTGAACCAAACTTCTGAGCATCAACATGATACCATAGAAGAAACAAATGAAGAAGGCCCTATAGAAGAACATGAAGAAATCAGGGCTCCACTGGATGATGTACAGGAAGGTGAAGAGGAGGAGGCTATTGATGCTGTAGTTGGAACAGAGAGGGAAGGTATGCTGGAGGGGGAGAATCAGAATGAAGAAATTCCAGAGGCTGGCGGCAGAGAAAACTCTACCGAGGGTGGCCAAAATCCTGCAAATACTGAAGCTACCCATGTTTAAACACATGTAGTAAGTGTGGCTTCTGCTATTAGCGATAGATCCCCTTCGACAGGGTCTCGCACCAAAGAAGATTTGGCCTTGTTGAAACAGAAAAATCCTCTGGGTTATTTGACTGCCATTCTTGAGGGTCGAGAAAGTTCTTCTGATCAGTGTTTCGACTGCTTCTGGAAAATCTACCTCAACATCTCCTCTTGATGAGGCGCTTCAGAAGATTAAGGCACAAATTTTCAAAAGGGATTTAATTCTAACCTTGGAGGGAGAACCTACTGCTCCCTCTTTCCTGAAGACCACTTTGAGGGCTGTTGATCTCCTTGTTGCTTCTCCAGATATAGCTAGCGTTATTTTGGATTTAACTTCCATCATTGACCAAGTGTCAGCAGACTACAACTGTCGAAGGACTCTCACTCGCGAGATTGAAGAGGCCAACAGTCACGTAGCTGCTTCCTGGAACACTGCTATTGAATCAGCCTCCAAAGTGAAAGAGCTGTCGAAGGCTCAAGAGGCTAGGCAGAAAGAAGCTGAGGAGATTGATCAAGATACAACTAATATGAGGGCGCATATCAAAGAACTGGAGGCTAAAATTTCCGCCAACGATAAAAGGAAAGAAGAACTTCTTGCCATCAATACTGAGCTTGAAAGCCAAGAGGAACTTGCTGAAGGGTTAAAACATGCTGATTGGGCTCAAATGCTCGATGCTAAACTTGAAACTCTACATCAATCGAAGGCTCTGTGTGAAAGGCATTTGGAATTACAGAGGATCAAATATCTTCATATCAAAGCCAATCTCCCCTTTTAAATTCTATCTCTGTATTTGTATAATCATCTATTGTAATGACTTAAGGCCATTTTGGCATTTTTTAATGAAATTTCCATTTTGGCTTTTTCCTTATTTCGACTGTGACTATACATTGACTATTTTAACCTCTTGAAGCATAGGTCTATAATTTTTAAGTATTTACCGTTTACTCTCAAGAGCCTTTGATCTTTATTTAACTCCTCGATCTCATAGGCTCCACCAGAGAAAGTTTGGATAATTTTGAAAGGTCCTTCCCACTGAGGGGACCATTTTCCCATATTTCTATCCTTTCGATCCATTGGGAGAATTACCTTCCATACTAGATCCTCAGGAAGAAATGTCTTAGGTTTTACTCTTCGATTGTAAGATTTTTTCACCCTTTTCTTCTGTAATCTTAAGAGGTCTAAAGCTTTCAACCTTTCTTTGTCCAAATCAACTAATTCGTCCAACATCATATTCCAATAAACTTCAGAAGGGATATCCTGATGTCTCTGAACCCTCTTTGACTGTAGACAAATTTCCACTGGCAATACCGCATCATGACCATAAGTTATACGAAATGGTGTTGTTCCTGTAGCCTCTTTAGGAGAGGTTCGACAAGCCCATAAAACTTGAACTAACGTCTTATGCCAGTTTCTTGGCTTCTTTCCCACGTGTTTCTTTATTAAACTGATTACTACCTTATTTGCAGCTTCGACTTGGCCGTTGGCTTGTGCATAGTAAGGTGTAGACGTCAACAGTTTGAATCCCATCTCTGTAGCAAATTCTTGGATTTTTCGACCAGTAAAGACTGATCCTTGATCTGTCGTTATTGTCTCAGGGGTTCCAAATCTATATATAATGTACTTTTGAATAAATTCAATGACATTCTCTTGGTCTACACTGACTAAAGGAATTACTTCAATCCATTTAGTAAAATAATCAATGCCCACCAATATGTATTTCTGGCTTTTAGAGGACGCTGGTCGAATTTCTCCAATACGATCTAAAGCCTATCCTCTAAAAGGCCAAGGTTTCACAATCGAATGAAGTTCGCTTGCCGATACATGTTGGATGCTTGTATGTACTTGGCATTCTTGACATCCTTTTGCAAACTCAACACAATCTTTTAACATAGTGGGCCAATATAGTCCTTATCGAAACAACAACCATTTCATTTTATGGCCTACTTGATGTGCTCCACATGCCCCGGCGTGTGTCGTATAAAGGGCTATGTATGTTTCTGTTTCACTTAGGCATTTCAGTAGCACACCTTCAGGTGTTTTCTTGAATAATTCATTTCCCATTAGTATATAGCTTAATGCCCTATACTTTATCTTTCGCTCCGTCAAAGCCACTGGATTCTGTAAATAATTTACTATAGGCTTTCTCCAATCTTGTTCTGTTAGATTGTCTATGAACGAAATTTCGAAGTTTTCATGACCAGTGTATCCCAATGTTGTTGTTTCCAAATCTATTGGAGACAAACTAGTGGATGTTACTCTTCCTCTAACTTCGATTGCTTGTTGTAGTTTTTATTTTGAAATTTTATACCCGGAAGCGATCTGTACTAAATGATTAGCCACTTGATTTTCCAATCTTGGTATATGTCGAATGTTAACCACTTCGAAGTTCTTCAACAAACGACTGGCTATTACGAAATGCATGATAAGATTTTCTCTTATGCATTTGTATTCTTTCGTAACTTATTTTAGGACTAACTCTGAGTCTCCCATTATTTCAACTCGAGTTTCCCCCAATTCCAACAAGATTTCAAGGCCTACGATTAAAGCTTCGCATTCAGCCTCATTATTCGAACAATCTCCTTCGATCTTGTACTTAAATGTTGTTGGAATTTTGTTTGGAGAAATAATTAGAACCCTCACTCCAGTTCCGTCTTTACGACTAGAACCGTCGAAGTATAACTTCCAAGGTTCAATCTCCAAGTAATTTAGTGATTCTTCATTTATTGAGTGGTCGACTATAAATTCTGCTACCACTTGACCTTTTACAGCCTTGAGAGGCATAAAGGTTAATGAATACTCAGTTAATGCAAGTACCCATTTGCCAATTCTACTGTGCAAAATAGGTTTCAACAACATATATTTGAAGACATCAAAATGAGACGAAACGTAAACATCAACTAGTTTAATATATTGCTTGAGTTTTGTACATGAGAAGTAAAGACATAAACATAGTTTTTCAACTTCATTATATCTAGTTTCTGCATCATTTAAAACTCTACTGAGGTAGTATATGAGTATTTCGACACCATTCTCATCCTCTTGAGCTAACATGCTCCCTAAGGTTTTATCAAATACAGCTATGTACAATCTCATACTTCTATTTCTACAAGGAGGTACCCGAATAGGTGGCTTGGTGAGGTACTCTTTGATTTTTTCGAAGACCTCTTGTTGTTCTTGCCCCCATTCAAATCCTCCTTTGCTGAGTCGAAGTAGTGGTGAGAAGGCTTGCGTTTTCCCACTGAGGTTGGATATAAATCTCCTTAGGAAATTTATCTTGCCAAGTAGAGACTGCAACTCCTTCTTGTTGGTTGGCGCTTTGGCTTCCAAGATGGCTTTGGTTTATCTCGATTCCCTTTTTATGGACCACAAAGCCTAAGAAGTCCCCTGCTTTGACACCAAAAGCGTACTTTAGAGGATTCATTTTTAGACCATAGTGTCTCATCCTCTCAAAGGATTGTCGAAGATGGTCCATGTGAGTCTTCCCTGAAATAGATTTGACAATAATATCATCAATATAAATCTGCATAAAAGTCTCAATAAAATCATGGAAGATAGAATTCATTTCTCTTTGATACGTTTCCCCTGCGTTTTTTAGGCCAAAAGGCATCACTACCCATTCGTAAGTGCCTAAGGCCCCAGAGCAACAGAATGTTGTTTTTGACACATCCTCTTCAGCAATGAAAATTTAATTATATCAAGAGTATCCATCAAGCATACTCATGTATTCAAAACCAGCAGCGAAATTGACAAGCATTTCCTCCACAAGCATTGGATATTCATCTTTGGGTGTTGCAGCATTCAGATCTCTGAAATTAATGCACACCTTTAAGGTATCATTTTTCTTTATAACAGGTACTATATTTGCAATCCATTCGACATACCTGGTCGTTCGGATGAACTTGCATTTCAGCAGTCTTTCACTTCCGTTTTGATTTTCGATAGAATCTCTGGTGCAAAGCGCCTTGGAGTTTGCTTGACAGGCTTCTTTCCAGGTTTTGTTGGCATTTGTAGTTCCACCAAGCTTCTGTTGAGACCATGCATTTCGTCAAAATCCCATGCAAAGAAATCTCTGAACTCTTTTAACAATAGGATAATTTCGACCCTGAGTTCTGGATCTATCTTCGTGCTGATATATGTTGGCTTTTTCACAGGACCTTCACCTAGGTTTATTTCTTCTAAGGGGTCTTGTGCTAGCATTCTAACACTATTCGCCAATAGATCTTTTTCGAAACCTAGAGGCTCATCATCATAGATGGCGTCTAACCTCTGGTTTCGTACTTCTTTCTCTTCTGAGTCAGGAGGTTCTGGGTCGAAATCCTTCCCAGGGCCTTCTTGGAAAGATACCTATTCATTGGCTTCAAGAGCCATATATTTGACTTCAGCCTCTAAGGCCGGTATCATTCTATTTTCGGCTACATATGCCGAAATCCTTTGTAGAGCCTGTGATTCAGTCATCATCACCAAACTCACTCCCCCAGCCTGTTGGCCGTATGTCATCAACCCCTCCATAGTCGATGGTTGATAAATCCTCTCTATCCCATTGAAAACCATAACCAGAGTGTAGATAAAGAGAACAAAAAGCATTGGGCGCTGGAGCCATATCAAAGTCAAGAGGGCTGCATGGCCCTATATGAGCCAAGTTTCGGTCGAAGCTATTTTTTCCAATGTTGTTAACTTCTCCCAGGTAGTAACTTTTATCAACCTCAATGTTCTTTACGATACCATCAGGGCGCCATATTGTAACCCTCTGATGCATCAAAGATGGCACTGCACCTATGACATGTATCCACTCTTGACCTAAAAGAAGATTATAATTAGGTTTTGCTGAAATTACCATAAACATGGTAGGTCGAAGAATTGAGCCCACCTTGAGATCCAGTTGTATAACTCCCATGGTGGTTCCAATACCCCCTTCATAATTTGAGAGAACCATGTTGTGGGGCTTAATATCAGCATCCTCTTTTCCTACTTTCCTCAGCATAGATTGTGGAATTATATTTATGGTCACCCCACAATCAACCAAGGTTTTATTTATGGTCACTTCCCCTATCTTTGCTCTGATAAATAGGGGCTTGTGGTGATTTTTCATCGCCTCAGTAGGTGGTTTAAAGAAAGCATTCTGCTCCTCAACACATCCATTATTCATCACGTAGTAACACATTGGCCTATGTCTGGCCATTTCTTATTCGACCATCAAGTCGGTTTCTTCGACTTCGACCTGACAGTTGTACTCACTGGGCAACACTGATATTACGTTTACCATAATATCTAAAGTATCGTCTGAGTCAGAATTACCTTCATCATTCGACTCACCTTGTTCTGGCTACACCAGTCTTCTAGCAATTGGTTCCCTCTCCAGAGGTTTTCTTTGCTTTCCTTTTTCTTTTCTTGGCACGTTGGTGCTAGATTTTGGGTGAGGCTTTGCTACAGCCTCTTTCTCGGCTTTCCGCTGTCTTTGAAATCTTCTCCATTGGAAGCGAGACATGGGGTTCTTCCCCTTATAGTTGCTTGATATGTGAGCCACTTTATTCATTGTAGTAGTCTAAAACTCTTTCCTGTAAGCCAAAGAAGAGCCCCTTGGCACGTTAAACGTTCGCCATTTTCTTCATTGGGCCTTTTTCTGCCCACTGTATTAAGCCAAGCATCCATAGGTACATTAGTTGGAGGCCAAAAAGTTGGTGGCCTCCTCACTTGGTTCATGGTTCCCTTTTGATATCCCCTCCTGGGATCATATCTAACTTCTGGATCCATATTTGGCTGAGCATTGGTTCCCCATTTTGCCTTCGCTGCTCTCAAACCTTGTATGTGCTCCGCAGCCTTCTTGTCGAAAATGGAATTTCATGTGGGACACAACATCACTTCAGACTTTTTCTTCTGGCATTGATGTAAAAATTCTGCCAGATTGTCATTTTCTTTTGGAAATAATGTCTTGCTCACTTCCTATTGTCGAATGGCCTCCTCCAAAGCCTTGGCCTCAGATACCTCGACCATGTTTACCTCCACGTTGCTCTTGGCAACGAGGTTCAGTTTTTGCATCTTGGCTTCCAAGTTTTCTGTCGAACCCTTGACGGAAGCCAGGTAAGAACCTGTAGTGGTCCCCTTGTTTGAGCTTTCAGCAGCTCCTTTGTTTGAGCTTTCAGTAGCTCTTTTGCTTGAGCCTTCAATAGCTCATTTGTTCAGGCCTTCAGTAACCTTCCTCACCCCTTCGACAGTTTTCCTAGATATGTTTCCAGTAAAACTGCCAAATACAGGCTTGTTGATGAAGTCCTCAGAAACTTCGACCATATGGATGCCAACTGGTTCAACATAGTGTGCATCCATTTGTAGCGAGTTCGCATCAATTTTAATTGCCGGCTTATTAGCGAACTTGAGCCTTCCTTCTTTGAGTGCTTCTTGAACAAGATCCCTGAAAATAAAACATTGTGAGGTTTTATGGCCTAAAAAATTATGATATTTACAAAAATCTCTTTTCTTTCTTTGTTTTAAAGGAGGCATTTTTGCCCTAGGGGGCACTATCATTTGGCCATCTTTGACTAATAAATCAAATATTTCGTCACATTTAGTGATGTCGAAACTATATGTTTTCTTTGGGAATCTGTCACTGTTCCTTTTGGACTCAACAGGATTCTTCCCATTTGAGGGCAATAGCAATTTGCAAGAGTATGGCGGCCCTTGTTTTAATTCTGCTAAGTATATTTCGCCTTCTTCGACATCTATAGGATCACTAGATGTCTCTGGATCGTCATCATCCATTTCGACATAGGCTACTCTTTCTCTTCGATGAGTCTTGGTCGCTTTAGCCTTTTCGGCTTTAAGGCGTTCTACTTGTCGAACTCTATCGGCCAACTGGGCCATGTCTCTAATGTATTGGGTATCTAATTTTTTCCTAATGGAATAATCTAGGCCCCTGCTGCCATTTCGACTAATTCATGTTCAGGCACTTGTGTAAAGCACCTGGCTTTAAGCAGTCGAAACCTATTCAGATACTCATCTATTGGCTCAATGAATCTCCTTTTCACACTAGCCAATTCTTTCAAACTTATTTTGGTCTGTCCCATGTAAAATTGTTCATGGAACAACCTTTCCAATTGATTCCAATTATGGATCGAATTGGCTGGGAGGGTAGTGAACCAAGTAAAAGCTTTTTTCGTTAGAGAACTTGGGAAATATTTAATCCTAAGGTTCTCGTTGTTTTCTATTTCCCCAACTTCTATCAAATATCCCGCCACATGTTCGACAGTAGACTCTGTCGTATCCCAAGAAAATTTAGTAAACTTAGGGACTTTTCCCCTAGGGGATAAATCTGTTTGTAGAATATATTCTGGCAATGGGGATGTGAAGTTTGGATTGTGAAAACCATATGTTCATACCATTCTGTATCACGATTATTTCGATCATGGCAGTCAGATTATTATCTGTTCCATGATTTTGGTGTCGAACTTGCTGTATCAATTCATCAGCGTTTTGGTTCCTATTCACCATAATCACTCCTTGATCGACTTCTCTAGGGATCTGTGAGGGATTTCGAGGTATTTCGAACCTAGGTTGTTCTATTTCTACTCTAGGGATCTGTGGATTTTGGTAAATGGTTAAGTCTTCCTCCAAGATTATCCCTTGGTTCACTCTTATTGGTATTCTTTGGGGTTGTCGAATAGTTTGGGGAACCCTAAAAAATTCAGCCATGCGCGTCATTTGCGCTGCCATTTGTTGATTCGACTGGGTAGTATTTTGTATCAGCGGGTTCAACATTGTACTTAGAGTTTGTGCCAACATTTGCACCATATCATGGTTGCTTTCATCCATCTGTTGCCTCAAAATTGTTGTAGAAGCATTTGTGAGACTTGGTATTGCATGCGATGGCCCTCCTAAAGATTGGTTTCTACCCAAATTTACCATAATGCTCCAGATCCCTGTAATGGTGAAGACGTACTCACCAAAGGTTCTGAAAATGTAGACGCAGCGTTCATAAGGCTAGCCATTTCAGTGGTTGGCATGCCATACGACTGTTCTCGACCCATCCAGGCTGTCGAAAATCCTGGGGGAGCGTACGGTCGAAATCCTGGATTTTCCCTTGGTGGGGGTGTTCCTAATGGACCTCTAGGACCTACATACAAAAGTATGGGTCCTGCTTGATTCGTGGTTAACGTTGGTACTGAACCAACATATGTTGAGATATTTTCTCCAACAGTAGTTATAACCGTTGTTCCTGTAGTATTTGGTGGAGGTATTTCTCCATTATTTGGCTGATTATCCATTCTACTTTCGCTATTTCTCTTCCTAGAAGTACACTCGTTGGTATTTATTCTACCACTTCTTAATAAGATGCAACACTGTATACGTGTAAAAGAAAAGCAATAACATAAATGAACAAACATATGACAAAAATTAGAAAAGTCCCACCGGGTGTGCCAATTTGTTTACCGTGGTTTTTGGTAAACAACCGCTGATCCTCCAAAAAGGAAAGCCCTTTTTGTTACTCGTGGGATCGATCGGATTGATCCCAGAACATATGCTAATTTTTGTGCTGGTTTGATGTAAAAGTTAATATCTAGGAAGAACACACGTTCGACCGGGGAGTTGGTGTTTGTGGTTTTGGAAAGCAAATAGAAATGCAGATAAAATGCAGGAAACGTAAGCTTTGCAAAAGAAGATCAAAGTAATGTAAAAGATTTGATTAATAAAAGGTGGTGTTTCCAACGTGCATTCTCAGTTATTCTTTCATACACAACGGGTACTTGAATAATGTTGAGTGACTAGTACCATAGATTGAACACACGAAAAATCTACACAAACTTCCTATCTTTATACTAAAATTATGTAACTGTCGAGGGGTTGCGTTGCTCTGGGATGAAGACAAGTTTCCTCTACATGCCCCTCGACCTCTATCTTCCTGCCACGTCGCTTTCCCTTAACTGCTAGGCGAACTGCATTTCCCTCCCTTCTTCAAATTCAAATATACTTCATCTTTGATGCTGACACGAGGGTTGTTCTTCTAGTCAAAGGTCACAGGACCTTTTCAGTCGAAGGCTTGCTGGCGATGTCTAGTCGAAGACCAATTTGTAACTCAGATATTTCTCTAAGTTTTTCCATCCGTCAAAGCATTTTCCAGCTTGGCTTCATTTGCTCTATATTTGGCCCATAAGGCCAATTCATCGTGGGTGTCGAATTTAAGAGCCAACACACTTTGTATACATTCTCATAGAGACGAGAATCATTACAAAGTTCACCTAACCGAAGGAACTTTTCAAAAATACTTTCAAAAACATCACAAACATATTTCAAACTAAGCATTTCAAAGTGAGCTAGCAACTAAGAACCCATAGATGACTACAGATGAAAAGGGTGCTAACACCCTCCCTTTTCATAACCTACCCCCCCGAACTCCAGAAAATTCTCAAAAGGTCTTTCCTGTTCTTTTCATCCTTTCCTTTATTGGATAAAAGAAAAGTCGGTGGCGACTCTTGCTACCCGCAACAATTGTGATAAAACGTAAAACACCCAAGTCAGTTCTCCCACTGTATTACACCCTTATTATTTCTACACAACATATTATCTCTATTTAACTAATTAAAATAATTCTAAAGAATTACTCTAATTATTCTAAAATTATTGAAACACCCAATATTACTCAATTTCCACTATATCATACATAACATTACATCACACATCATATTCATAAAAATATCATATATACTCACGAATACATCGCAAATATTCATCATAAATCAATTAAATAATTAAATAAATAATCTAATTATTTTGGGGTATTACAACTCTCCTCCACTTAAAAGAATTTTCGCCCTCGAAAATTACTTGGAGGAACGAAATCAGATAAGACTCTCTCATCTGATCCTCACGTTCCCAAGTCTAACTTTCACCAGCTGGTCCACCCCACAATATCTTCACCAAGGTGATGTCCTTACCCCACAACGGCTTCACTTTTTAACCCTCTATCTCTATGGGTGATGCTTCAACAGTTAGGTTATCTCTCACATATACATCATCCATTTGGATCACATGGAAAGGATCCAAAATGTATCTCCTCAACTGAGATACATGAAACACATCATGAAGATTCACAAGCGATGGAGGTAAAGTAATCCAATAAGTCACCCACCTATCTTTTTTGATATCTGATATGGACCAATAAAATGCAATGTAAACTTTCATGACTTTAAAGCTCTACCAACACCGGTTACATGAGTAACTCTAAAAAACATGTGATCATCCTTTTTAAATTCAAGTTCCTTCCTCCTCTTATCGTGATAACTCTTATGATAACTCTGAGAGGCTTTCATCCTCTCTTGGACCATCTTGATCTTCTCAATCATTTCCTGCACAAACTCAGGTCCGAGCACAACACTCTCGTCTGACTCATACTAACACAATGGAGTTCTACACCTCCTACCATACAATGTTTCGTATGTTGCCATTCCAATTCTAGAATGGAAACTATTGTTATAAGTAAACTCAATCAATGGAAAGTGGTTATCCCAAGCTCCTCCTTAATCTAGCACACAAGCCCTTATCAAGTCCTCGAAAGACTGAATAGTCCTCTCTGTCTGACTGTACGTCTACGGATGATATGCAGAACTCAAACTCAACTTAGTACCAAAAGCATTCTACAAACTTTCCCAGAATTTTTAACGTAAACCTCATATCTCTATCCTATATGATACTCGAAGGTATCCCATGCAATCTCACAATCTCTTCAATATACATATCAACTAGCTTCTCCATAGGATGATTGATCTTCATTGGCAAGAAATGAGCCGACTTAGTCAACCTATCCACAATCACCCAAATTGAATCATTGTCCTTAGTATTCTTCGGAAAACCCGACATAAAGTTCATAGAAATATTATCCCATTTCCATTGCGGAATGTTCTACGGTTTAATTAGATCCAAAGGCTTATGATGCTCAATCTTCGAATTCTGACAAGTCAAACAAGCATATACAAACTCGACAACTTCTTTCTTCATACCAGGCCACCAAAATAATTTCTTCAAATCTTGGTACATCTTTGTAGCACCGGGATGAATACTTAACCCACTTCTATGTCCTTCCTCAAGAATAATCTTCTTAAATTCTAGCACATCCGAAACACAAAATCTATTTCTGAACCTCATCACACCATTCTCATCAACTCCGATTTCACTGCCATTACCTTGGTTAATCAAGGTCAACTGGTTAACCAACTTCAAATCAGACTTCCGACCTTCTCAAATTTCTTCAAGAATGCCACTAGTCAGTTTCAACATTCCCAACTTCACACTATCAGGAGTCACTTCACACACCAAGCTCTGATTTTTCGATCATTTATAACTCTCGAACCATAAGCATTGACATATGTAACGACTTCCTACTCAATGCATTAACTACCATATTTGCTTTACCAGGATGGTAATTCAAATCAAATTCAAAATCGTTTAACAACTAAAGCCATATTCTCTTCCTCATATTCAATTCCTTCTGATTGAATAAGTACTTTAAAGTTTTTTGATCACTAAACACTTCAAATTTAGGGCAAAAAAGATAATCTCTCCAAATCTTCAACAAAAACACCACAACTGCTAACTCTAAGTCATGCGTAGGATAGTTCCTTTCATGAACCTTCATTTGCCTAGAAGCGTAAGGAACAACCTGTCCATTTTGCATCAGCACACCACCAAGACCCATCTTAGATTCATCACAATACACCACAAAAGACTCACTCGGATTAGGCAAAATTAATACCGGAGAAGTCGTCAATTTCTTCTTCAATTCTACGAAACTTTCTTCATATGCAACATCTGACACATAAGCTTGACCCTTTCGAGTCAACCGAGTTAACGGAAACACCAATCTAGAAAATCCTTCAATGAACCTTCGATAACAACCCGCCAAACCATGAAAGCTTCGAATCTCAATGGAAGACTTCGAAGTTTCCCATTGTAACACTGCATCAACTTTAGAAGGATCCACGACAATCCCATCACTAGAAATCACATGGACAAGGAAGCTCACTTCCTTCAACAAGAACTCACACTTTGATAGATTTACATACAACTTCTTTTTTTCCAACACTTTCAACATAATTCGCAAATGCTCAACATGTTCCTCTTCTGATTTAGAACAGATCAGATAATCATCAATGAAAACCACCACAAACTTATCCAGATACGAATGAAATGTTCAATTCATATACTCCATGAAAACACCTGGCGTATTAGATACACCAAACAACATCACATTATACTCATAATGAACATACCTTGTTTGAAAAGTCGTCTTTAGAATATCACCTGGTTTAACATGAATCTAATGATAATCTGATCTCAAATCAATCTTGTTGAAAACACAAGCACCTACCAACGATCCATCAAATCATTGATCATCGGGAGTGGAAACTTATTTTTAATAGTCACTTTATTCAAATGTCTGTAGTCCACACATAATCTCATACTTCTATCTTTATTCTTAACTAACAACACAAGTGCACCCTACAGAGAAACACTCGGTCGAGCGAACTTCTTCTCAAGCATCTTTTCCAGTTGTTTCTTCAACTCACTCATCTCAGAAGCTGACATTCTGTAAGGAGCCATTGACACCAGACTTTCACCTGGGACCAATTATATAGAAAACTACACTTTATGTTCTGGAGGTAAATAACTTATATCGTCTGGGAATTGTAAGAACAAGAAGTGTTTCTACATCCAACCTTAAGATTTGGATGATAAATTTACATGGTATTATAAATAATAATTGTATACTCTAATGGTTTTGTTCTAGTGTGTATCTGCTGCTGTAATGTTCAAACTCTAGTACTAAGGTGTGTGATGTCACCAGGTTCTGAATATACACTACCGGAAGAAAACACGTGGTTACGTGTTACAGTGAAGTCAAGATTTTGGAATTCATCTTATGCAACAGTTCTTAGGAACGTTAGTACAAGAGGTTCTGATCGTGACTTGGTGGTTAAGCTTTGGAGTCCTTCTAAAGCTTTGCTTATGTGTGTTACAAGTTATGAATATTATGAAGACGAGGTTCTATTGAACAAGTTCTGATGATTTGAAGAAAAGCGAGTTCTTATGACCAAGTGTTGAAGACTATGAAGAAAAGGTTTTGATAGAACAAGTTCTGAAGACTCCAAGAGTTAGGTTCTAAGACTTAAGAGTGATTCTTCTACAAAAAGCTTTAAACATTTAAATTATTTGAAGCCTCTGAAGATAAGAAGAAGTTCAAATGGTTAACGTGTGATGGCGTACAAAAGGTACATAAAATGTCTGTGACCTCTACCCTCTAGGGTGGCGTAAGGACAACCCTTTTGCACTGTATTGTCAAAAACTCTCACTGTGACTGTTGGGAATAAACATCCGGATTTCCAACTATCTTTCTTTACTTAACTAATCTCTGTTTACGAGCTTATTAGAAAAACATTATTCATAGAAAAGGTGGAAAGCTATCATTGAAAAGTGACATGATATAGAAAACATTATTTTATACTATCTAAACTTTTACACCTTATTCTACCATTGAAGAACTTACCATTGGTGAAAGAAAAGAATTTTCTAACCTCATAACATCTCTCTCTTTCAAGGCTATAAAAGAAGATCAAAGATTCAGAGAAAAAATCCCATGGCCACAAAGCTGAAATGATGTGGATGTTGAAGCTATCAAAGCTGCAATGCTAAAATGCTGAAGACCATTATACAAAAATGAGAGAAAAGAAAGAAAGATAAAGAAGAAGACTATAAGATGCTACTCCAACTATCATCATATACATCTTGGTAGATCTCACAAGAATCAAGGAGTTGTTGCTCGTAACTTGCACAACCAGAAGATGAAGAAGAAGAACACTACAAGATGATACCCAACTTCTGATCAAATACATATTGGTAGAACATTGTAATGTACAGAAGAGTTTTTGCTCGTATTATGTTATAGTTTAAATCTCTTCATGTAAATTGTTGTAACACTAGAATTGTTGCTCGAAAAATGTGTTAAACAATATGGGCTTAAATCATTTGTGTAATCTGATTAGAATAAGAAAAAATGTAAATACAAAAACCTTATCAACCATTGTTGATTGATTCCTTGAGTGGCCGAGTAAAGGTCTGATCTCAAGAAGACAGTGGTTGCTAGTCATTATGGGAAATCCTGATAGGAGATCTTAAGTGATATGATTCTATTGGGTCAATGATTGTTATATTTGTTAAATCGGATCACTGAACATATCATTGGAAGTTTTCTTAGGTGACTGAGTAAAGGTCTGATCTCAAGAACACAATGGTTGCTAGTCATTGGGGGAAATCCTGAGAGGAGATCTTAAGTGATCTGATTCTATTGGGTTAATGATTGTTATATTCGTTAAATCAGATCATAAAACATATCATTGAAAGGTTCCTTGAGTGACTGAGTGAAAGTCTGATCTCAAGAAGAAACTGGCTGTTGGTCATAGTGAAATCTTGATAGGAGATCTTAAGTGATCTGATCTTATTGGGTCAATGAAGTATATATCTGGTTGGATCACTGAATGTGTCATTGGTTGTTAGTCACCGACTGTCTCCCGTGCATTTGTAATCAGTTTGGTTATAGTGGATTAAGTCCTTGTTGAAGGTGAAATCATCCTTGAGGGGGTGGACAGGATTAACCTTGTTAAGGTGAACCTGGATAAATCACTTGTGTCCTTTACTCTTCATTATCTTTATTATTATTATTATTATCATTTGAGTGCTCGAAATTTCTAAAGGGGAATGTTTTCTATAAACCCAATTCAAACCCCCTTTCTTGTGTTTTCTCTACCTTCAATTGGTATCAGAGCCCGACTCTGTTATTGATTCAAGAATCAAACACGTAACCATGTAGAGAGATCTAACAAGAGAACATTATATGGATGCCTGCTACTCAAATGATAGAAATATTTTCTGATTTAAAGCCCGATCTATAGAGAAATCAAAAGTCTGGGTAAGAATTGGAATCATGAAGACATAATCTTTGGAATCAAGTTCTCAGGATTCTGAAGGATCAAGTGCCTGATGGAAAAGGTATTCTTCTTCTCATCGTCAGAAGTTCTCCATCAGAAGCAAAGGTCAACAATCAATACTACCGATCATCAACTAAAGCATGTCATCAAAATGACAAACGCTGCAAGCTGCTATGAAATAAATCAACATCATCTCAAGTAGATTTGTCAAGAGATCTAAGAAGACCAAAACTTTTTAAGATATGCACTTCAAAATTAAAAATGAGAAGTCGCTTGAAAATTTAACGTGTTCATATTGTGCAGAAGAATCTTATGTTCAGTAGCACATTCAGGATCACCAGAAGGATTGGGAGTCAAAAAGAGAATATGTCATCCATAAAAAAGGGAGCACAATATCTCATAAATATGTGTAGACTACTTTCATATTCTGAAAGTAATAAAGCTACTACTGAAGAACAAGAAGTAGAAGACTCAGAAGGCGTTCAACCAAAAGATATTGATTGCTCAAACTTCTCTAAAGGAGTGTTTAGAATCTACATCGGTTGATTAGGCTCCTCCTGATACTAAATGGAGTATGAGAATATAAGAAGGTACTCATGCCAAAGGATGTACAAAAACAATCTCAATGATGAAGGTAAAATCTCCACAAGCAGGATATATCAGGTTAGAGTTTACATGTTTTATGATAAAGTATTTTATTTTTGTTATTTTTATTTTCAAATATTAGTAATAATAAATAATAAGAAAAATTAACTAAAATCCTCCTTAGTTTAATTTAAAGAACTTTTAATATTTTCAATTAATTAGAAGTGCTCAAGGAAGAAATCATCTTAGTTTTAAAAAATAAAGTCTATCCTTTGAAAATTGAAAAAGCTAAATGCATTAAATGGGCCGTTTATTTGAATCACGCCTTTCGTTTGATATGATACAACGAGGAGTAAGATATTCTTGAAAATAGATGAAATATATCCATGCCTTACCCCTTGTCAGTATTTTTCACTATTCAAAGCCTTATTAATAATTGAAAAAACTATTGAAATCACTCATTCCATCTCTCACACAAATCTTACTCCACTTCCTACACTCTCGCTATTGTTAGCCCCAAATACTAAAAACTCTTAAACTCTCCATCTGAGTTCCAAAACCATTTGTCATCATCAATGGCTTCTCAAAAATCAAATCCTAATCACCAAACACTACTTCTTCCCGAGGAAAACCTAAACCTTCCACTTAACTCTCGACCTTTTTCCATCTATGATTCCCCATGAAGTCTCTCTGTTGTGCCAATGGAACAGTTGTCAGTTCTTGCTGAACTAGTAGTGGATTTTGAGAACTTGGAAGATAATGGGTTTGATCTATCCAATGATTTTAAAATTCAAGGATGGGAAAACTACTTTGATCTTCTCAAAGGACCAACTTATCCTGAGTTAGTCAAATAATTTTGGAACAACGCATACGCTATCGATATGCCAACTATTTGCTCAAATGTTAAAGGTCATGACATCATCATTAAGGAAAATGATATTGCAAAACTCATTCAGCATGATGGATATGGTACTAGATGTAAGAACATTGAAGCATATATATTATTCTCATTTAAGCAAGTATTGTCAGAAACCGCTTCCACAATTGATCAAATCATTTTCAAAAATGGCAAGAACTCTCACAAGACATATGATGTCCATGAAAATCTCAAGGTATGGTCCAGGATTCTCTCTGGAAGTATTCTTCACAAAAAGTCATCCAGCAAAAGTACTTATCTAGATATCAAATCTAAATATGTGATATACTATTTGGTCATAAAAGAAAAGATAAATCTACCTACAAGCATTTTCTTCAATCTTCTCTACTCAATTCGATTATGTAAAAGAGTATACCACAATCAAAGGGATTAGATTCCCTATGGAAGATTGATCTCTGTGATCTTAGTTGATAATAATCTCATAAGTTCTTCTATATCTCAAACTGAACTTGATATGGTGATTGGAAAACCATTCAATGGAGAAGACCTGATAGATATGGCTATTATCTCTAACCTAATCAAGAAGCCTTCTAATATGAACACTGTTCTAAAGGTATTTACTTATTCTCTCTATTATTTGAAAAAGAACATCAAGGAAGTTAAGTCACTTACTCACATTAATCCTTGTAACCCAGATCTTTCTCTTCATAAACCAAATCCTTTATCATACCTTGGCTTTCTTGTCAACTTCCATCATAACCTACCCCACTCTTTCTATCATCCTTACTTTCAATCAGAAACAAGTCAAGTAGATCTTCCATCCATCACATCCTACAACTTGCCTCCAACACCCTTTCACCCCGCCTTTTATCGAATTTCAAACAGGCCACTAACCCCACCTGAACTCTTATAAATTTTTTACGATTTCCCTTAATATCTCTTGAAAATATCTTGAGAATCTCGTCTTCTAGCATGGATCCATTCAAAACTGAAGCAGCTTGGATTAACTTCAGACATGTAATGAATGTCAATTATGACATCATGCAATCTCTCTGCTGTCAAGAGGATAAAAGTAAATATAAAGACCTGCTTGATTCCTTATCCTCACCTTCTTTATGTTTGCCTGCTCCAGAACCTACAAGACAAGTGGTTCTTGGCTTAGAAGTTGTGCACCCTTCCAATACCCCTGATATTATTTAATAACAGTTGAAAATCAACCCTCATGCTCTGGTGTAAATCCTTCTATGGATGTCGAAAAGGAAACTTATAGGATAAAGGAAACCCTGGAGAAGATGCAAGAATCTAATCGGATTATTCAAGAGCATCTGGAAAGATAGGAGGAAACGATTCTAGCTCGAGCAACTTCCTTCAATCAGATGGATGAAATGCTGAAGCAGTTTATGGAGAAGTTTAACAAGGAATCTTAGGATTAGACCTTGTCTTAGAACTTAAGTTTCCTCTGTTTCTAAAAAAATTATATTTTAAACCCTTGTGTTTAATGAAGTCTTATCTAATTTATTGGTTATCTTCAAATTGTTTTCCTGTCTCAATATTTTAAATCTCTATTAAGTCTTACCAAACATTTCTCTTAAAACCAATGGATCAAGATAGAACTTAAAAATCTTTGTAAGTACTTCTTCATTTTTAATCAATGAAATTTTCTTCTTCTGTTGGTTAGATTATGTCCACCTATAGTCCTGCTTATTGTGTACTCCTCTATCTATTATCAATAGAAATGTGTTTATGATTCTATTTAACATTTCTACTTTGCTTCTTTTTACTTTTATGTCTCTTAATTATCTTTTTTATTTCTGACAAAGGGGGAGAAAGTAAAATGATTTTGATAATATTTATTCTCAGAATCTTTAACTCAGACATATAAAATGTTGTTGCTACTAACTGTGTTTTTGATGTTTAAATCCAGGAACTTTAAACAAGTTCACTGTATATTCTAAAGACAGGTTAAATATGAAGATCCTGATGCAAAGGTTAAGAACCTTAATGGATGAAATCAACTCTGATTTCATATATAAGAAGTTATACATTTTATGAATATATGAATATTCGAACAGATGTACCAAACATAATTTAGAAGTTATAAACTTACTGAAAGTTAGGTAATCTTGCTTGATATTATAGTGTTCAGAAGTTGTGAACTTTCTGAAAGTATGGAATTCAGACTTAAAGCTTCAGAAGTTGTGCTCTCCTGAAAGGAGACAAATCAACTTTCTGATGCATGCTCTTATACAGAGATGCCACTCAGAAGTTATGCTCGGATATGTGTGCTTCTGTAACGTATGTTCTATTCAGAAGTTATGGAATGTCTGAATGTACGATGTATTGGAAAATATCATGTCAAACGCTGATACTTAAGAAGTAGTGAACTTCTCCAGAAGTACAATGTTTTGGTTGTGATATCAGAACCAAGAAATAGAAGTGCTGATACATGATGCATGATATTATTCAATCAGGCTCAAAATCAAGTTTTGATTCTTCATCAAGTGCTGAGAGTTACTAGGTTTTGAGATGAAGACCAGGTGCTTGTTGATAAGTAATTTTTGACTAAGGAAATATTCCTTTTAGTTGTAAGTTTAAAAGGCTAAAAAGGCATAAGTCTCGCAGGAAACAACAAGACGTGTCGATCATGTTAAGAGATATCAACCAAAAGGTGTTAGTCGATGAAAGACCTAGGATGCACATGTGGTCATCGACAGGAGCAGGTGCCGACAAATAGGGATTCATATTGGCGGGAATGATTATCAACATACAAAACTAGTGAATATGCAGGAGTATTCAAAATAGTTCCCCGTGAAGCCTAACGTGGTCTAGTAACCGTCGACGGTTACTTATCTAGGATGTCTATTTAAGCAAATTTTTTTATTTGTGTCAGGGGTCACATTTCTTCACATTTAAATAGAAATACACTCAAAGTACCCGCATCTAAGAGAGAAATGAGTTCAAGCTTAACAATGTATGAATGGTTCCACATCTAAATTCATAGGAATTTCCAGCTTTTTACTTTAAATTACAAGCCTTGTCTTTAATTTATCTTCTTTGCAATTGTCTTTATTTTTCCCCTTTTATCTTTTATAAACCAGTTTTCAACCCAAAAAACACTTAAAACACTAAGTCTAGAATTATTGTAGCCAATCCTACAAGTAACCTTTAATAAGAGGTTATTGATTGTTTCACGGAGAAACAAATTGGCACACCTGATGGGACACGTTTGTGTTTGAGTCCTTTTGTTTTGTGCATGAAATTAAGAAGTGGTAAGATAATGGTAGATCCTGGAACTCCAGAAAGGGATCCGAATATGGGTGGGAATACCAACGCGACAGTGAGTGTGAGTTCTAGTCCCGCGGTCGTATCTTCGAAAATGTCAACTATAGTTACTACAACACAGCCAGTAACTGCAAGACCAATAATGGTCACAACTGCTGGACATTATGTGCCTGGTTTCATAAGGGAAACACACGATGGTGTGGTTCCAAATTCTGGGCAGTATGTGCCTAGTTTTGCAAAGAATATACACGAGTATGGAGTGCCCACAACAATGATGGCAGGATTGCATACTAGCAGTCTGACATTTAGCGGAAACTCTGAATTTTCACAATACCTTGATCTAGTGCTGTTAGGAAGCCAATTTGAGCATTCGACTGGGTTGGGATTCACCAACAAAATTATGCCTACTTTCACCCCAAGTACCATTGCTGTCATGAGGCAACAAATGGATGAAAGTAACCATTAAATGGTCAATATGCTCACTCAACAGACGAGTCTCATATTGAGACCTTTAATTGAAAATTTAGTGTAGAGTTATCAGACTTTAGAACTCAAATGACTCGCATTGGAGATTTTCTTGGTGCTCCCAGAGCTCCAGTTCGACAAGCTGCACCCCTACCCGTGAGGGACCAGTGCAGTACGAGGAGGTTTTTGATGAAACGCTCGAACAATATCCACTAACTCCTCCATGTGTCGACCTCATACTTAGGGTAGTATAACAACCCCCCAATAGTAATAGCAAACGAAAACCATAATGCTGACCAACTGGTTAGGTAGGTTCGACGTGAAGCAGTGGTTGGGGAACAAAGCCTAGAGGCAATGGTCGAATGAATAATGATTAGGAATGGGATAAATATTGGCTATTAGAGGATTACCTATGTTTCTCCGTTTCCAGATTTTGTGTTATAAACAGAGTTACCAAGAGGCTGGAAACTCCCAAAATTCACTAAGTTTGTAGGGGATGTCGAAGAGTCCACTGTCGAGAACGTTGCCAGATACCAAATAGAACTTGGTGATTTAGTAGTGAATGAGGATTTAAAAATGAAATATTTTCCTAATTCCCTCACAACGAATGTGTTTACTTGGTTTACAATGCTTCACCTAGAGTCAGACCAAACATGGGTCCAGTTAGATAAATTGTTCCATGAGCAATTCCACATGGGGGAGTCCAAAATAAGTCTAACAAAATTGTCCAGTGTTAAATGAAAGAACATTGAGTCAATAGACCAATACCTCAACAAATTTAGACTTCTAAAAGCGCGGTACTTTACACAATCCCCTGAACATAAGTTGGTCGAAATGGCTGCAAATGGTTTAGAGTATTCCATTAGGAAGAAATTGCTGGATACTCAGTCCTTGAAGGATATGGCTCAATTAGCTATCAAAGTTTGACTGATCGAATGTTTGAAAGTTGAAAAACCAAGCCAAACAAGTATCACAAGAAAGGGAAAGTTGCTTATATGGCAACTAATGATTGTTATTCTGACAAAAATGAGTCAGGGGAAGAAACAAAGGTTAACACAGCTGAACTCCATCCTGGACCTCCTTATGCATGTAAACTATTGAAACCACCGAACGGGAAAAACCCCGTCGAAACTGAAAATAATGGTAAAGCTATCACCAAGACCTATACTTTTGACATAACCAAATGTCATGAAATATTTGATTTGTTAG
The DNA here is from genome assembly GCA_948472305.1 of Vicia faba. Classification (NCBI taxonomy): domain Eukaryota; kingdom Viridiplantae; phylum Streptophyta; class Magnoliopsida; order Fabales; family Fabaceae; genus Vicia; species Vicia faba. The sequence goes on from OX451740.1 coordinate 67,506,982, forward strand.
TAGCTGATGGTAAAATTGTGGTCCCTTAGGGCATAAAGAATCCCCTACTTGAACAAAAGAAGAAAATGGGATTTTGTAAATTTCATAATTTTCTTGGTCATAAAACTTCTCTATGTGTTCTTTTCAGAGATTTAGTGCAGAAAGCTTCGAAAGATGGTAGGCTTTAGCTCGGCGAAAAACCAAATATGCAAGTCGATAATGATCCTTTGAAAGTTGAAAAGGCTTTATACTTAGAGCCTCTGGATGGCATGATGGCGAAGCTACTGAGGGCCTCGACATAGAAGTCATAATGATTGGTGACATAAAGTTTATGATGGTTAGAAATAATGATGGTTTCAATCTAAATATGAAAGAGGGATTATAGGCAGTGTACCCTCAGCTTGAAGAGAGCTTGGCTGACTTTCAAGAAAAATTCATAGTGAAAGGGTCGAAGGCAAAATTATGCTCAAGATGCAACATTGTCTATGATGAAGAAGCAACTGAGAAATATGAAGTTGTTAAAAGAGAGGCTCTTGAAAAGAAGAAGCCTCCAGTCCCAAGATTTTTTTTTCGACAAGCAAGGAAATCCTAGATGCAATGAGGAGTACAAAAAATTGTTCCAAAAACCTCGTCCAAAAACCTTTCACCCTCCATCGGATATTCCACAAGAAAAATGGGTGGAATCAGTAAGTCAAAAGGGGGGTAAAAGGCCAAAGTGGAAGGTGGTTGTGCATGAAACTGATGCTTGGCAAAAGAAAGATGACTAAAAGGGTTATCAAGTTTCTCCTAATTATAAGTGGAAAATTCAATGACAATGCTCACTGGAAGCGTTATCGGAGGAATAAAAAAGCGGCGAAGGAGGCTTTAACATTTCAATTGAAGCCAGTCGAGCCAGAAAATTGTGTCAAAGACGTACTGCCAGCAGAAGCTACAAAGCCAGTAAAGTTTCCAATTTCAAAGGTGTACTATCCCAAGTCAAAGTTTACTGGAAAATAAAAGGCCATAGCAAATCAGAGAATGGCTATGAGGGTAGCTCCTTTAGGTAACACAGAGCTGGTGGCAACATAAAATATGGAATATACTCTTGCACCTGAGTGTACTCCTACACCTGAAGGCGAAGAAGAGGAGGAACCTGACTATGAACCTTCTCTAGAAGATGATATGGTGGATGATGACTATGATTATGGTGAAGACTTCATCATTAATTATGGAATTGTGTCGATTCTGCCTGCAAAATATGATAGAGTGTTGGAAGTATCAGAAAATGAAGAAGATTTTACCTCCGACGAAGCGGCTGACAAAAAGCCTCTATGTTACTATGTGATGAATAATAATGTGGTCAAAGAGCAGAAGAATGTGTTTGAGAAACCAAGCCCAAGGATGATATATCATTTTAAGCCTTTATTCATAAGGGCGAAGGTAGATGGCATGCCAGTGAACAAAGTTTTTTTTGATGATGGGGCAACTGTAAATCTAATGCCACATGATCTGTTTAAGAAAATGGGGGAAGTGTGGGTCAGAGCTTCAACCTAACAATATGGTTTTATCAAACTATGAAGGGAAAACCATTAGCATACCGGGTGTCATTCAGATCAATTGGTTGTCGGAATAGTAACCAGGTCGACTCTGTTCATGGTCATAAATTCTAAAGCCAACTTCGAATTATTACTTGGCCATGAGTGGGTCCATGTAATATGTGCATTCCCGCCAACTTTACACCAAAGAATTTCCATTTGGAGGAAATATGGCATGGTAGAGAACATAGAAGCTGATCAGAGCTACTACAGATTCGATGATGTTAAGGGTGGAAAGAAGTCTTTCGACCAACATTTGGAGAATGTAGCACCTTATGATGATGATAATTACAATCCCAATGAAAACTCAAATCATTTTCTAAGTTTGGATCCTGATCATGGTTTTACGTGGGATTCTGAAGAAGCAGCAATGCCTAGGGAGTCGATCCCACCTACGGGGTGGTCTGTGTCCGAAAAAAATGACTAGTGAGTGGTAAGTTTGATTTAGAATTCGGCCTATGGCTGAACGCGTCATAAACATTTGGCTATAGAAGCTGAAAGATGGTTGTCAAAGCCAAGATAAAGCATATAAAAAAGGCCAAGAGGGCCTAAAGAACAACTTTGGAAAGCTGGAAGCAAGATACATGACTTTGGGGCTTAAAAGCTACTTACCACTAGGTGTAGAAACTGGGTGTAGTTTGATATTGCATACCTAGATTTGTAATCCTTGTGTATTAAGCCTAAAGGATGTATTTCGAACTTGTTATTGTTTGTAGTCAGTCTTGATATTGGTATTTTTCCAATGATTTGTATTTTAACCAGTTAATGTTTATGGTTTATTTTAATGATTGGTGGTTGCGCCAACTATTTGTATTTTAAAACCAGTTAATGATGGTTCACTCTAATGATCAATCCCAAAGATCAAATGCAAATATTGAGAAATTTTGAAAACTTTGACTTTTCAAGTCTTTATAATAAAATGGCGAAAGTTCGAATTAATTGAGAATTTCTAAAAAGTTTTGCCATTAATCATCTTTGTTAGACAAGGAATTATTGAAAACTTGCAATAGCATCATAGGTAAGCTAGTTGATCAAACAATTGAAAATTGGATGTTAGCCAAAAAATGGAAAACTCTAAAAAATTAACCATAAGTTGTCCCAAGAAGGGGTTAAATATTCAAGAGTGGGGAGACAATCTCAACAAAATACAAAGTGCAACCATGAAGAAATTTTGAGCAGGAAAATGAGACTTAAAGTCTTCAAAGCGTGCCCTTTAAAAAACAATTATGTTTTTGAGATGGGTTTCTTCATCTTCAACTCGCGAATCTTGTCTTTAATCTTTAAAGCATTTTTTCCATGCATAATTCCTTTTTGAATCTCTTCACTAATCTCGTTTTGTCTTGGGAGCGCTTCAGCCGAATCCAGCGAGGCCTTCTTATTTTCAACGTCAGATAGTTTCTTTTGAAGATCAAATATTTGAGTTTTGTAGGAAGAAATCTGCTGAGCTATGGCAGAGCGTTGATCAACACACGCTTGATTTTCATATTCGAAGGCCGTCAATTTGTCTTCACAAGCTTTACTGAGATTCCACTCAGCTTCCATGCCGACATTTCTAGCTTAGAGTTGGTTGTTGATTTGGTTGCTCAAAGAAAGATTAGTGATAACTCGACGAAATAATTCCTAGAAATCGATCAGATACTAAACCCAAGCCTCAGGGATGGTATGCTAAGAGATCTCATCAAAAATCTTGAAAACGTCAGCCACCAAATCACTCTCATTGACAGCGACAGAGAGGAAATCACCATTGAGCAAGTACGTTTTTAACTTCTGCAATTTCAGAGTCACACCAGGGTCGACACCAGCAATAAAGGAAGTTGTAGAAACATGGAAGACAAGTTCTTGTTGGAGCTTTTGGAGTCTCCGCAAAGTCTCAGCTGGATGCTTTTGTTTCATTGCAAGAATTTCTTCTTGACTTAGAGAACTGTTAGAGCTAGTGTCTTATAGGATGTGAAACTAGGAATTGGCAAAAGCAAAGTCTACCAAATTATCGTCAACATGAGCTTGTTGGTCAGGATTTTCCTGAAGAGGAGCATTAGCAACAACAAGTCTTTAGTTGGCTTCAACGTTTTCCTCACTGGTGTGTGCATTCCTGGTTGGTCGAATGTAAGGTGATGTTGATCGAGAGACCATTCCTGGTTTCCAAAGCCTCAGTTTCTTTGGCTGAAGTTGTGTCAGTGGATGAAGTAGTTCAAACCATTTCCTCATGAATTAGTGCCTAACAAAAGGCAGTACAAGGGTTAGAGAAGTTTTTGATGCCGAAAAAGGGAATGATGTAGGAAATCAATACCTCTTCAGAGGGTTGGATGTTTTGTTTTTGAAGTGGAATTGTCAGAGTTAGTTGTGGAGGATGTGAAGCTTCCTCTTGATCATGAATAGGAGAAGGAAGAACCTCAACACTAGCAGTTGTATCCTTTGAGGTGTTGGCTTTGAGGATGATTCTTTTGACTCTCTTAGGCCCTTTGGGATTTGTAGAAGTCAAAGCTTTGTAGGAGGAAAAATGCGAGAGCCATCACTATGGTCGGAAGTGTCTGGAGCGACAAAAGGCTGTGGTTTCCTTTCAGGAACCTAGTAGTACACAAAAGTTTTTAGTTGTTAATCTACAGTGGTATGAAAGCATGTATGAAAGAAGTGTTATGTACCTGGGTAGTCAAAATCTTGGCTTTCTTTGAGGGTGCGGCGACAACATTTTTAGCGATCGAAGATCATTTTCGCCCCTGGCAAAGATAGAATGAGATCACAAAAATATATGAGGATGATCAAATTCAAATATGGAAAGGAGGAAAGGGTACCTTAGTGGGTTGAATTTAGATAACATCAGGATTTTGTCATTGATTAGTAGTCATAGCCTCTGCTTCCCAAGCCTCGAAAGCATCCATTAACATTTGCAAAAAGGCAGTGGTGGAAAAATACTACATCTGGTAATCAGACCACCAATTGTTGAACTCTTTGGTGTAAAAGAAGGAAGGTTTAAAATGGAAAACATGAAGTTCAAGATGGATGTAGATAGTTTCTCACATAGTAGATACATTCAGTATATTCGTCTTCACTCGGTTGTCGTCTAAACCAAAGGATATCTTGAAGATGGGAGACCATAGATTGTTTCATCATTTGGCTAAAACCAAACTGTCGGGAAACCAGATTTGGCTGGTACATCATAAATCCATGACCTATGGATCCGATGTTAATATGAGAAGACAAGAAAGTAGGGGGTCAGAAATGCTCTCCATATAACATTTGATTTAGCAGCTGGTTTAGGACTAATTCTGGGAAAAGGGTCCTTAAACCAAGTAGGGAAAACATTTCACCTCACAAAGGGAGCCATAGCTTCGAAAAAGGAATTAGTTTCTATGAATAAATTAATATACTTCATAAAAATATACATGGTCAAAGCTTCTTGAGGAGTGAGCAGGGACAACCTTAATCCCTCAACGGATCTGGTTGACAAGGAGCGTTCAACAACCTCTAAGAGAGGAAAAGCCAGTTGCGGCTCAAAAGTAGAATTCAACCAATGTTGCAAAAGCCAGAATGGCAATGAGAGAGCTGGTCCCTTAGGATTTTCAGAAAGACTTTTGAGTCTTGAAGAAGCAACACCAAGAGTGTAATAAAGATAGGCCAGCAGAAGCTTACCCAAAGAAATTTGTCGACCCTCATGGAGTTGAATATCCAGAGGGACGAAACCTTTCGCCACTTGCAGAGACCCATAGAAAAACAAATAATAGGAAAGCCAAAGAGTGAGAAAAGCAATTAGTTCTTCGTCAGAAACATATTTACTTTGAGTGTCTGATGGTCTTCAATATAAAGTGAAAGGTTGGCCTTGTCAAAACGAAATTTAAGCTCTGTCGCCAAAGTAAGATAAAAAACCTCACCCAAGGGAGACAAGCCAGTAATGGATGCTACGTCGAAAAGGGTAGGCGTTAACATCCCACAAGGGAGCATAAGAGTGTTGGTCGAACCTTCCTAAAAGAAGATCGACGCTGTGATCATACAAGGATTGATTTTATGAGCATTTCTTGACAGCTGGATTGCATCAAAAATATCAGATGCTTCCCCAAAAGACTTCTTCTTAGCTTAGACCCTATCGAGCCAAGCCAAATAAGCCAAATTTCTAAGAGTAGGAGTGGAACGAAAGGGCCTGGTAGAAGAATCCATAAAATTTACATCAAGCGTGAAATCCTGAGTAAATGCAAGGGGTTTTGTAGGAGTATAGTAAGGAAAAAATTTCCGAACCTTTTTAGGGTCATTTTTCGGGTGTGGATACGACCCTTGAAAAGCATGGAGTTCTCCAGAAACTGCAAATGGAATGAGCATTTGCTTTTGCCAGGCTGCAATGGTGCAAGCATCAGTGGATGTAGGTTGCAGAATAACTGGCAGAGTGGCAGCATCTATAAGAGAAAAAGCCATTGGATTGGTACCAATAAAACAAAATCAGAACCTAAAGCGACCATTTTTTGTGTTGTAGGAAAGTTGCAGAAAACGAAGGGGTTTTTTTTGTGAGCAAGAAGAAGAGATGAAAACAGAAGAGGAAAAATAGGTAACCCAAAAAAGGGTATTTAAAGGAAGTTCGCACCCGTCAATCATTGACAAGTGGTACTAATCTAACAATGATGAAGTAGAGAAGTAGAAAAGTTGGTGGGGTTTGTTCGGAAACCTACGCCCTAAAACCTAGGAGTAATAATGAAAATTGATGGAAGTGACATGGGGAACTGTTATGCAGAAAGTGGTCATGATTACACATGATGTCATCCCAAAGAAGTGTGCAGTCGAAAAAGTAGAAGATAAAATGCCAGAATTCTCCCATCGATAAAAGCTCCATCGAACATGGAGTTTTGAGGGGCAGTTTGTTCACAAGCAATTTTCGACTAAGGAAATAGGCCTTTTAGCTGTAAGTTTAAAAGGATAAAAAGGCATAAGTCTCACAGGAAACAACAAGATGCGTCGATCAAGTTAAGAGATATCGACCAAAAGGAGCTAGTCAATGAAAGACCCAAAATGCACATCTGGTCATCGATAGGAGCAGGTGTCGACAAGCAGGGATTCATATTGGCAGGAACGATTATCAACATACAAAACTAGTGAAGATGTGGGAGTATTCAAAACGGTTTCCTACGAAGCTCAACGTGGGCCGGTAACCGTCGACAGTTATGTATCTAAGATGTCTATTTAAGCAAATTTTTCTATTTGTGTCAAGGGTCCCATTTCTTCATATTTAATAGCAATAACTCAAAATTCATAATAATTTCCATCTTTTTACTTTAAATTAAAACCCTTGTATTTAATTTATCTTCTTTGCAATTTTCTTTATCTTTTGCCATTTTATCTTTTATAAACCAGTTTTCAACCCAAAAAGCATCCAAAACACTAAGTCTAGGATTAATGTAGCCGATCCTGCAAGTAACTTTAATAAGAGGCCATCGATTATTTCTCGGAGAAATAAATAATCATACTTTGATGAGTTGCTGTAGGGAAGTGTTACTTCTCTATCTCTATGTTCTAAAAACTCAAAATTTATTTTGTGAGTCTTGGGCTCAAGGGGAGACTCTGAACAAGGATAAATAAAATTTTGGGATTAACAAATTCGGGGGGAGCTGTGAGCTTAACTCTGAATTTGTCGGTTAGAGTGATTACCCTGTATAAATTATTCTATCGAAATACATGGGTTGTACCCAAAAATTTCCCCTCTCACTTATCAAGAATTTCCTCATAAGATCTTTTTGACTCGAGACTGCATTAGGGTTTGACCAGCTCAAGACACCTCCTCATGCACTGATGACCAAAATTAGGTTTTGAGTTTGCACAAGGATTTTTGGAATATCAATGCTTCATATGACTTTCATGGATCATTATAGATCCTCAATATTACTCATGTCAAGTTTCAAGCCTTGAATCACATTTTTGATCAGTCAATTGGACAATTGACCTAAAAATCAACTATATTGGGGAAAAAGTCAACCATGGCCAATTTTCAGTCAAGCTTTATAATTTTTGATCCACATCAACATCTTAGACTCATATGTATCATTTGATCAAGTTTGGACCACAATTCCCCAAGAAATTTGATCAAATCATCAAAAGGGCAAAATGGTCAAAATTAGGGTTTTGACTGAGAAGGGGCAACTTCTGATTTTTGACCTAGAAAATGATCAATTAGTTTGAATCATGATTTGAAGAGTTCATTTGCATCATCTTGACCTAATAACATGGTTCAAAACATTGCAAATCCATTGGATTGACAGATGGATTTTTCAATCAACTGATCAAAAGTCAACTGTATACTGAAAAGTCAAACTTTGACTTTTTGGTCAAATTCAAGTGCCAAGGATCAAAATTCATCAAAACATGTAAAAATGTGAAACTTTTTCATCAAGAAACCAAAGATTTAAGATTTGGATTAGAAAAGTTGAAAAATTCTAACTTAGAAAATTTTCTAAGTATAGAAAATTTCTTTTTTCCCCTCAACTTTAGGCCAAAATTTCACCATGATACAAAATGATTCAAAGGAAGTTATCAACATGAAAGTTGTAGATCTCCATCAAATATACAACTTTGCTTCATACAATTACTCCTAAATATGCTTGGATTTCAAGATATAATTTTGTGAATACATGCTCATGAACTAAAATAACTTAGTGAAATTTTGCCCTAGTTAGGCAGGTTTTTGACCTAACTTCATGGCAACTTTTCACCTAGTTCCAAGAGGAATATTCAAAAGCATTTCAAATATGGTTTGTATAGCACATTACAAGCTTTCCAAAATGTTCAAGAACTCCTTGAGATCATTCTTGAGTATGGAGAATCGAAGAGATGAAGTTAAGGTTTTATCACTTTGATTATAAGTCATTTTCATGAAGAACAAGTTTTCAAATTTGCAAATTGGTTGTACAATCTTCACTTTTCAGGCCTCAAGCTCGTTTGTAACTCCACCATTAATGGATTGCACAAGGTTTAATGCCCTAAATCCAAGCATTAAATGCATTGTACAAGGAAATAGCCATTTTTGGAAGAAAGGCAACATTGTCATTTTGGAAAAGTATGCTTTTTGCATTTTTCCATTTCTTGAGCCTTGGGCTTGTTCTTTCTTCACAAACCAAGTCTCTAAACCTGAACAAAACATATTTAAAGCTTCAAGCCACCCTACAAGATCAGAATCATGCCTTAAGAAGTCACTTCTCACACTTGCTTCAAAAACAAGAAATGTAGCAAGACATGTGATCTTGTACTTCTGAGCAAGCACAAGTCCTCCAACCTTTTGCTCTATATAAAACCATCATTTTGAAACTAAAACCATGCATGCCCAAGCCTTGAAACACCCTAGAATCAGAAGTTGCATACCAAGCCTTCAAACTTTCCATATCTGACTTGTGAACTGAATCTTCCATTTCACTTGTGTGTTTTCAGGCCTTTTGCTTTCCCAAGCTTCCTTACCTTACAAGTAAACCATCCCACACCCTGAAACATCACTGTAACTCCATCTTCCCCATTGTTGAAGTTCAAAAACAGATTAACAGGTGGACTTCTCCAGACCATTCCAGCCACCCTCAAGACAAGCCAAGCATTGCATTAGATTCCTAGAGGTTCAAGGAAGCTAACCTGATCATCACAACATCCTAAAGTAAGCTCATTTTCAAAACACGATTTCCATTTTCAAGGTGAGTTTTCTGTTTTTCTAACTCTTAATATAGGCATAGTTAGCTCTCCATTTGTGAATATAGAATGTAGACATCATTGCTACGAAGTTGTACATATCCATAGCTTTGCATTTATTTGGCTTGAGTTTAGAGAATTTTAAGTTTGAAGTTTCTGAAAAAATTAGGTTAAGAATTAGGGCCAACAAAATTCTCTCTGATCTAGGACTTATAGTTTTAATCATGTACATGGTTAGAATCGTAAGATAAAATGCTATAATGTTCATGTTATCACTTTCCATTTTTATTGAGAAATGAAAAAGTTACAGGGGGTCCGGCTGGCTAGAGGTTGAAGATGAAGTACATGGCAAGGAAATGTTTTGTATTATGTATTTGTGTTTTCACTTAGACTAACGGATGTACAGCCACCCCAGTGGTAAGGCAGCGTACAAAAATGTCCTAGGCCGTTGGTTCGAGCCTTGGCGCTTCCTTTTTGAATTTTTTCTCATATTTTGCTTCATTTTTTGTCCTCTTGCAGCTTGGGCTTCAGTTTCATTGGGCCCTATGTTTTTTGCTAACTTTCTGCCTCCCATTTGCTTTCAGCACCCGTGGCCCAAATATTTTATTTACTTATTTTATTTTTTATTTTATTTTATCAAATATATTTTCTTAATCATAAAAAATATAAAAATAATAAATATTATATTTTGTTTTATTTTATTTTATTTTCTCATAAAAATGTTTATTTTTTATTTAAGTTGTATACTATCTTTTTTTAATAAACTTGTAAATTAAAATAGAATTAGGTTAAATATTTATTTTTCTTCATTTACCTTCATATTTATTAAACATATTATTTTTAATACAAAAGACCAAAATACTTCATAAATACCATACATTATTTTTCAAGACAAAAATACAAAAATACTTAAAGAAATTTATTTCCTTTTAATGAATTAGAATTAGGGTTTAATCAAAATCTTTTCTAAAAAATAATTTCCTTTCTTAATTAATTCAAGTTTAATCATGATTTGTTTATTAGGCTTAGGTTAAAACTCTTTTACATAAAAAGAACAAAACAAAATATTCTTTTGCATTCACATATCTTTACATATTTAATTTTACTTGTACATTATTTATTCCAATACTTGTATAAGTTCAATTTGGTTGTAATAGATTAATTAGGTTTATATTATTGCAATCCTCATTCATCAATTGTATACCCCCTCCCACAAAATATTGTAATAGCATAGTAATCTTTCAATTTCGCAATTTATCGCTTTACATAACATGTGTGATCGGTGGATTTAGAACTGACTGTTTAACGCTGGTTCGCGAAATGTCGTGGAAGCAAGAGTCGCCACCGTCTTTTATTTTCTCCAACATGAACAGGACAAAAGCACAGCAAAATTTCTTATGAGATCGTTTCTCGGTTCCGGAGGTAGATTTATAGAAAGGGAAGGTGTTAGCACCCCTTCTATCCATGGTTATCCATGGGCTCTTAGATACTTGCTCTTATGATTTCAAAGTGTTTGCTTTTCAAAATGTGAGTGGGTTTGAAAAAGTTTCGTTTAAAGATTTCCGAATAACTCTTGTATCTGTCCTCAAGAGTGTTTGAAAAATTGTTTTGAAAGCTTTTTGGAAGTGTTTGTGTGAAAAGAGTTTTGATTTGTTTTTGAAGAGAGCAAGTATCTATGAGTCATCTACCTACCCTAAGGAATTAGGCTGTGTAAATGTCCTTAAGGTAGTGCCATCCCACCATTGAGAGATAGGTAGCACCACCGTTGGAGGTGTTCGGGTCAATTCGAGTGTAGGGACAGTGTGGTCACCGAAGCAACAGTAGGACACCTTAGAAGCTACCCTTATATCCTTGATCCTTTTTTAATCCGAGGCAACCGTTTCGAGGCAACTATTCCGAGGCAACTGATTCGAGGCAACCGTTTCGAGGCAACTTATTTCGAGGCAACTGGATCATGGACATAAGGACCGCTAAAACGTCCTATACTTGACGACCACGTTTCGAAGGCAACGAGTGAGGCGTACCCTAGAAGTGGTGTGTGTATTTGTGTGTTATTTTCAGTTTAACAGTTATCTTTGATCATGGCATTGTGAGCTACGCTTGTTTTTAATTAGCATACATTATTTCACAACAATTTAGAATTTAAGAGTGCGGAAAGTTAAAAGACGGAAATATAAAAGCTACGCTATTACAAGGCGCGGGTCTATACATCGCCAAAATACAAAGACCCATTTTTGATAAAAGATGCGGAAAGTAAAAAAAAAGACCTAATTACTATTACATCCGGAACGCAGTTACATAATAATCAATAAGAAAACTAACGCGCGAAATAGAAATTAAAATTGAACGTCCGGGGGTTTTGACCCTTTGCTTGAAATTAAGTTAAATTAAAGTCTAATTATTATTTAATTAAAGAAAGGTGTGTTTTTGTGTTTTTTGTATTTATGAAAATAAAGAAAATTAAAATCAAGAGAAACCCTAATTCTAAGTTTATTTTAATTATTTAAGAAAATATTAAAGTTAACCTAATTTACTAGTTAATTAATTTACATATTTATTTACAAAAAATAATAGTAATTAATAAGAATAAATAATGATAATAATAATTAATTAAGAAAAAGATGAAAGTGTCAAAAAACCTAATTCTATATATATTTTATTTATTAAGAAAAGTGTTAAAATTAAAACCTAAATTAACTAAGTTAATTGTTAGAGTTTATTTACAAAAATTAATTAGTGAAGAAATTAATAATAATTAAATATATTTTGTATTTTGATTTTCTGTTTTTACTATGGAAAAAATTATTTTATGGTGAAAAAACAATTAAAACAATTAAAAGAATTAGAAAAGAAAAGAAAATAAAATTAAAAATAATGCAAACCAAGGGGGGTATCAGGCCCATAATGGAGGTGTTTGGAAGTAATTCAGGCCCATTTGACAAAGGCCTTGCTGACTTTTCAGGGATCATGTGCACGTTGGTTGACCCAGGCGTATGATAGACCTCCTTCTGTGGCCTTCAGATTGATCATCATAAGCGCGTGGCAGCCTTAGGCGTGAGTGTGTATGGTGAGCCATTGAGTGAGCGCTGCATGGAAACACGTTAGGATAAAAATTATGAAGTGTGTGGGGGGACCTGGGAATCGAACCCAGGTCCCTATGCTTGCAGGACACGTCCTCCACCAACTGAGCCACTTAGCGCGTTTGTAAACAAAATAACAAAGAATTATAATATATAAAAAAAGTCAATTATGCTGAAACAAAGAAAAAAACGCGCTAATATTTGAATGCTCCTGTCACACCTTGCCACACATGCTTCTTCTTCGTTTTCCTGCAATTACATAAAACAAGTAGCGGGGGTTTTAAACCCCCACAAACTGAAAGTCCTAGAAATAGCGATTAGCCCTATGCATTACATAAATTGAGCGCGAGTAGTTGGTTGAATTCGTCTGGCCTTGACGAATTCAACCATGGTCATGGCTTAATCCAATTTTTCCTCATGTAGAAAAACCCAATTTTCAAGCTTATGAACCCTAGATTTTATCCATGGTGGATTTCGATTCAGGGGGCTATAATTCAATTGAATGGTACCAACAGCTTCAGAAGGTCCCTATGAGCATGAATCAGTCCAAAAAATTGTTAAACGCGCATGAATGATGATATACGAATTTAGAAAATATAGCAAACCGTGTGGTCTATGTTCTTGGATTCTTCACGTGTTGGGATTGATTCTTGATGCCAATAGACTCCTGGAAGGTCCAGCAACGTGTTGGAATAGACTTTAGGCCTTGAATTATCCTGCAACTATGAAATCAGTTTCAAGCTTTTTGTTGAAATTTTGCAATTTGGTTATGGAGCATGAGCAGCTTTTTCGTGTATGTATGAGTAGGGTTCACTCTTTCATAAGTATGTGAAGCAAATTAGGTCAAAAATAAGCCCATGGATCCATGAATTTATGATTTGAATATTTGATTTATAATCATGAAATTTCAATCTTTTTTTCATTGAAACTTTGCCAATTATGGAAGATCTTGTCTTGTTGATTGATGCACAAAATCTTTAGCATATTTGGAGTATATTTGCTGCATAAAAAGATTTGAAAACCATTATTTGATATTTTTCTACAATTAAAACTAATTAAATGAATTAATAAGAATAAAAATTCAATTAATTAATTAAAAATAAGAAAATAAATTATTTTGAGCTTAATGGGTCGTGCATAGGCTTTGGGTAATTATTCAAGGAAGAATTTGAGGCCCATTAGCAAATTTGAAGTGTTTTAGGCAAAGTTGACTTTTGAAAGTTCCCAAAAATCTCCCAACTTCTCCAATGCATATCTTGCTCAATTTTGAAGCTATGATCATGTTCTTGGACATTTTGGAAAGGTCTTGAAGTCCTCTAACCAATGACTTTGGTCCCATGTCATTTTGATTTACCAATCTCAAGTTATGGTCTTTGACTTAAAGTGCCTTTTTGTTGACTTTTGAAAATGACCTATAATGTTGAAATTGATAACTTTTTTTGAGAGCATTTCTTGGACTTGGAGTGTGAAGATGAGTTGTAGGAAATGTCATCCCCTTAAAAATGAGCTTTGGATGGGATTTTTCTGATAAACCATGAAGAAGTTATGCCTTGGTCAATTTGCAGTTGACTTTTCAGCTGTCCAAAAATAGAAACTTTTGCATCTTGAGACTTTTTGAGCCATGCTTGTGGAATCATGATCAAGAATTGATCAAATGATGATTGTGGCTTCAAAATAAGATGTTGACCAAAATTTTTGACTTTTGACTGTCAAATGACCATTTTGCCCCTGCAGTTGACTATGGAGCAATTAGGGTTTTTGATTGTGCAATTTGATGCTGTGAGTCTTGAAATTGACATATGGATGCTTGACAATGTATATAGGCACATGGGACTTGATTGGACCCTTAAAAACCTCAATTTCTTTGCCAGAACCAAAACCCTAATTTTGACTGTGTTAGGAGGCCATTGGACTGTGCAACCCTTGAGAGATTTTGAAGCTTGATCTTGCCAAATCTTGAAGAATATGGGAGGGAAAATTTTGGGGTACAACAGTTGCCCCTGTTCAATATTCTTAGACCTGAGGATGTAGATTGGCTGGCGTGTCTTTCGTGATCCGAAGGTGGAAGATGATTGAACACTAAAGTGCCCGGAAATTTGCGCTCACATATTAGCATTGTGATGGCGGGAATGGGCTTACAGATGCCATTTGGAGACTGATGGATAGGAGGATGGGCTTATAGATGCCATCTGGAAGTGTGACAGAACTTTATCGAGAATGGGCTTATAGATGCCATTTGGAGACTGTTGGTATGTGGATGGGCTTATAGATGCCATCTAGGTGTCGGTCGCGTAAGAGATTCCTTAGTGAGAACTTGCGTACCTGAGAAAGAAAGATAATTACCTGGCCTGTTACAAGAGTTGATCTTCAAACTCTTTATGTAGATGCGCCCTGGCTGGATACAGGTATCGAATCTTCAATCAGTTACTCACAGATGTGCCCTGGCTAGATACAGGAATCGAATCTAGAAATAGTCGTCAGCAGATACACCCTGGCAAGATACAGGAATCGGATCTTCAAACATCTTCAGACGTGCCCTGGCAAGATACAGGAATCAAGTCTGGAATTAGTCGTCAACAGATACACCCTGGCAAGATACAGGAATCGAATCTTCAAACTCTTCAGACGTGCCCTGGCAGGATACAGGAATTGAGTCTGGAATTAGTTGTCAACAGATACACCCTGGCAAGATACAGGAATCGGATCTTCAAACTCTTCAGACGTGCCCTGGCAGGATACAGGAATCGAGTCTGGAATAGTCGTCAACAGATACACCCTGGCAAGATACAGGAATCAGATCTTCAAACTCTTCAGACGTGCCCTGGAAGGATACAGGAATCGAGTCTGGAATTAGTCGTCAACAGAGACACCCTGGAAAGATACAGGAATTGGATCTTCAAACTCTTCAGACGTGCCCTGGCAGGAATCGAGTCTGGAATTAGTCGTCAACAGATACACCCTGGCGAGATACAGGAATCAGATCTTCAAACTCTTCAGGCGTGCCCTGGAAAGATACATGAATCGAGTCTGGAATTAGTCGTCAACAGATACACCCTGGCAAGATACAGGAATCGGATCTTCAACCTCTTCAGACGTGCCCTGGCAGGATACAGGAATCGAGTCTGGAATTAGTCGGCAACAGATACACCCTAGCGAGATACAGGAATCGGATCTTCAAACTCTTCAGACGTGCCCTGGCAGGATACAGGAATCGAGTCTGGAATTAGTCATCAACAGATACACCCTGGCAAGATACAGGAATCAGATCCTCAAACTCTTCAGACGTGCCCTGGCAGGATACAGGAATCGAGTCTGGAATTAGTCGTCAACAGATACACCCTGGAAAGATACAGAAATCGGATCTTCAAACTCTTCAGATGTGCCCTGGCAAGATACAGGAATCGAGTCTGGAATATAGTCGTCAACAGATACACCCTGGCAAGATACAGGAATCGGATCTTCAAACTCTTCAGACGTGCCCTGGCAGGATACAGGAATCGAGTCTGGAATTAGTCGTCAACAGATACACCCTGGCGAGATACAGGAATCGGATCTTCAAACTCTTCAGACGTGCCCTGGCAGGATACAGGAATCGAGTCTGGAATATAGTCGTCAACAGATACACCCTGGCAAGATACAGGAATCGGATCTTCAAACTCTTCAGACGTGCCCTGGCAGGATACAGGAATCGAGTCTGGAATTAGTCGTCAACAGATACACCCTGGCAAGATACAGGAATCGGATCTTCAAACTCTTCAGACGTGCCCTGGCAGGATACAGGAATCGAGTCTGGAATTAGTCGTCAACAGATACACCCTGGCGAGATACAGGAATAGGATCTTCAAACTCTTCAGACGTGCCCTGGCAAGATACAGGAATCGAGTCTGGAATATAGTCGTCAACAGATACACCCTGGGAAGATACAGGAATCAGATCTTTAAACTCTTCAGACGTGCCCTGGCAGGATACAGGAATCGAGTCTGGAATTAGTCGTCAACAGATACACCCTGGCAAGATACAGGAATCGGATCTTCAAACTCTTCAGACGTGCCTTGGCAGGATACAGGAATCGAGTCTGGAATTAGTCGTCAACAGATACACCCTGGCAAGATACAGGAATCGGATCTTCAAACTCTTCAGACGTGCCCTGGCAAGATACATGAATCGAGTCTGGAATATAGTCGTCAATAGATACACCCTGGCAAGATACAGGAATCGGATCTTCAAACTCTTCAGACGTGCCCTGGCAGGATACAGGAATCGAGTCTGGAATATAGTCGTCAACAGATACACCCTGGCAAGATACAGGAATCGGATCTTCAAACTCTTCAAACGTGCCCTGGCAGGATACAGGAATCGAGTCTGGAATTAGTCGTCAACAGATACACCCTGGAAAGATACAGGAATCGGATCTGGAATCACGACAGTTGATAGTAATCATCTTTGTACTGACCTTTGTCCTGAAAAGACAAAACGTTAGTTGTATGCAATGTCATGATGTATGACATGCGGGATGTTCTCAGAATAAATGAGATTGTATGTCTATGATGCGTATGTGCATGCTATAATGTATGAAGATGTGATGTTCATGAATGTATGTTTGTCTAGGAAAGTAAATCCTTGACGGGTGCCGGGAAGTCAAATCCTGGGCTGATGTTGAAGAGTAGCGTTCTTTGCTTCCGCTGGGGGTGATGGTTGCAAGAATACCGGTAGGAGAAGATGAATCCGTTGGGGAATAAACTTGGCGAATAGATTACTCTGCGGGGAGTGAACTCTGTGGGGAAAGATAGGTACTTTGCTGAGGTTGATGATAACTCCGCTGGGGATACCATCGATAAGTTTTGTTGGAATATTTGATGAACTCCGCTGGGGATAGGAAGACTTCGCCGGGGACGATCGTTCCGTGGAAATTGGCTGAGGATAACCCAGTTATATCCTGGTGGGGAAATAACCTTTGAATAAAGTCGGGGGAGCATTCGTACTCTGCAGGTGATCAGCTTCCAGAATCTACTGGGGATAAGCTTCCTGAATCTACTGGGGAGATTGATTGAACTCTCCTGGGGAGGCTTTTGAGACTGTACTGGGGAATGGCTCCACTGGATGTCCGGTATACCGCCGGGGAACAATCTTAGATCAAGATTGCCGGGGATGCTTGTTAGGAATGTCTGTATACTCCATTGGGGAATATTGAGATCTTCTAGGGGATAATCCAACTTCTTTGAGGCTGACAGTGGTCTAACTCTGCTTGGGGAGAGTATTGTTGACTTGCTGGAGATGCGGTGCCTTTTCAGAGCTGATGGGAGACCAACTGCTTGGGGAGAGTTGTTGAATCTTGGCTCACTCTCTGGGGAATTAAGGCATCTTGGTTACATTCTTCAGCCGAACTTACCTTGGTACCTTGGTGGACAGAGCAACCAGATCGCTTAGACAATTCTTATTGCCCTAGTTTCTGCGGGAGAAGATACCTGTGGAGGTCTTGATAATTGCCGTTTTGACAAATCTTCTTCTGGTAGGCAAGTGACAAGATGACAGGACATAGTCGTACGCTTTGATCCCTAATTTTTTCCTGAACCTCCCTTTCGGGTTTTCAGTCCATCGGGATACCCTTTTTTGCCCAAGCCGCCTTTTCAAGTTTTCGACTTGCCGGGTGTACAGATTTTTTATTTTCATCCCTTATTTTTGCCCGAACCCTTTTGGTTCGCCGGGAAGCCCTTATTTTTGCCTAGGCCAGTCGACCTAGCGGGTCTTTGATTGTGCGTAGTATTTTTCGACTATGTCCACGCTCTCAGAATGGAGGGAGGTGCCCCTGTTGTTGTGTTGCCATGTGACCAGAAGATCTTCGTTTGATCAGGCGAGATTCGTTGCTGGAATTGATGTCCAATGCCCCAAGTGACTCAGGCGGAGATTTGCCCCTGGCTCTTTGGCATTGGAGAGATTCTCTGAATCTTGACTTGACTGCCCCAGATGACAGACAATGATCATGTCTGCCCCTTGATTGGAATTGCTTTTTGTTCACTAGATATTCTTCGTGCGAATTTCTCTGCTGTTCGAACAAAAAGTCATATGCAAACAAAGTTATGTTAAAAATGCAAAGCTTATGTCTGTCTTGACGTTTTTGAAAATGCATTTTTTAGTAAAACAAGCAAATTTTGTGAAATATGATGTCAACTTGTCATTTTACCGCAAGCCTTAAGGAGTTAGGATACCTTTCGTAACAGTATGCTTTCGAACTAACCCATGCTTCAGCTAGGACTTTCAAGGGTTATAACGTGGCCTGGTTCACGGTTTAAGAAACAAAGGATAAAGGCTCAAATTATTTGTACCCACCCATTCTTCGTGATGTTCTTCAAACCTAAACTCAGCTGATCGTGCGTTGGACCTTGTTTGAGTCTTTGTCCTGATATTCTGGTGATGGTTCGGATATTGACAATTTGTTTTGAAAAGGCAGTCATTTCTTTTTTTTTTGTTGAGAGTCTGTAGGACCTCTTTCTTTTTGATTTCGTCATCCCTGTTTTTTGCCTGAACTGTTTCTTTTTGAATTTACAGTCAGCGGGATGCCCCAGCTTTGTAAGTCTCCTTCATAGGTTTTGACTTAATGGGCTTTTGTTTTGAGAGATAATGACTGCCTGTCTTTAGGATTATTCGGAACCATCACTGTCTTTTATTTTGGAAAGACTTCTTTGGTGCCATTCGTTGTACGCTTGGACCAACTGAGAGAACTACCCTGCCCCAGGTTATGATTAAGGGTTTTAATTTTCGAAAAGAAAAACTCCTACTTCTTTGGCTCAGAGGGGTTGACGAGGGATTATCTTCCTTATAACTCCAGTGTTTAGGAATTGAAACAATGCCTGTACCTCATCAGCATGGTCTGTTCAAAAGCATACTGTAAATGTCGTGGTATCGTTTTCGTCATCCTCCCTCAAGAGGCTTAGAATTTTTCAATCGAGAGTTGATCATCACAAGAAATGAAAGCAATTTGAATATAGTGAATACGAATGGATTGATTCAAAACAGACATATGCAATGCATTGATGAAATAACAGCGTTTGACATGATAATTGTTTGAACAATCAAAAGAAAATTACAACTTGAAAATTCTAATGGTCAAAAAGTCTTCTCATTTCAGGACTTGTTACTTCAAATGGTGAATCCTGTAGGGATGGTAGGAGCACTCAGCCTGACCCACTTGGGTGAAATCCACTACTCCTTCATTGATCAGGTCCTGGACTTTGTTCTTCAGAGCCCAGCAGTCGGCAGTGTCATGTCCAGGACTATCAGAGTGGTATGCACATCTTTTGTTGGGATGATAGCTAGGAGAAGAGATGTTGGGATTTCGGGGAGGAGCTCTTAGTGTAATCAGATTCAACCCCAACAGGTGTTGTAAAGCTTGAAACAGTGGCACGTTGAGCTGGGTGAATTGCCTTCTGGTCCTGCTTGGCTTACTCTGATCAACCTGTTGCTCTGGGCGGGGTTGTGGTTGGACCTGTGAAGTGGTAGCAATTTGGAGAGGTCTATTCTTCACCATACCAGACTCTTGTCCTCTTGGAAGCTGATCAATGACCTGGTCCCTGACTTGGGCTGGTTGCTTCATGTTGTATTTCTCTTGGTGGAGCTGAATGATCATGGTCCTCAACTCTTCTTGCTCCCGAGCTAAGCCTTGGATGAGGGCCATTTGCCCCCAACATTTGGGTTCTCATTGTATCTACCTCAGCTTGCAGACGTTTCAGCCGTTCGTCCTTGTCATCTTCGGGACTTTTCTTGGCCAGATTCCCCATGAGGAGTGTCCTCAACTCTTCTTGCCCCTTGGATAGGCTTAGGAAGATCTCCCTGAACTGAGTCTCTTGAGCATGAAGACCCTGGTTATCTTGTTGGGAAGCCATTGCTGAAATAAACAGCAAAGAAGGTAAGTGACCTGTCAAAAGGGTACCTGTAATGCAATGATATGTATGATATGCATGCAATGTTTTCAAGGACCTCGCGGGGTAAACAAGAAAATTGTTCGGATTTGCATTTTGTAGCTTGATGGAAGGCACTGCATATTGTTGAGAGTCCTTCTTCAAGAGTCAAGGCTCACCATATCGAGTGGGTCATAGCCCCTGACAACCTTGGCTAGAGGAAAATAAATCCTCTTTGCCCCTTGCTAGACCGTTGGTTCATCATGACCTGCATCACAAACCCTTGAGATCCTTGAAATGGATTAGTCCTTATGTAGGATGTATGCAATGGTATGATGTTATGCTATGCATGGAGTGATGTAAGAAGGCCCTGTAATGAGTCCCAATTAAGGACTGTAAACAAAACCTGCAAGAAACTTGTGTGTCAGATAACAAGTATGCAAATAGTCAAGTTTGAAGGCACACAAGTCACACAGAGAGCCCTTAGAGTTTAGGCCAACATGGGGTCTAGGTACTACCCTCTTGAAGTTGGTGGGCTCAAAAACCTGTCCTATCAGAAATAACCGGGTTCTAAGGATCTCAATATCATTGGATTGTTTTCTGTGTTCATCGTTTCGATTTAGCCACTGATCTGGCGATCGAAATATTCCAAGAAAACAACCCTCAACTGAGTGTAGTATCGAGTATCAACCAACTTCAGACTGCACCAAAGTCAGTTATCTCACTACCCTAAAGAGGCCAAGATGGTTCAATTAAGGTTCCTAAGGTTAGTTGATGCTTCACGACACCACGCGGCGGCCCCGTACTCTCCTTGACTTGACTCAAGGGTTACCGATACTCACCAAAGTGCCACATCAACGTAGCAGACTGCTTCAACCGTGTCGGTATACCCCACACAGTTCCCTCACAGTCTTGTTGCTACTTTCTAAGAAGGTATCCCCCAGATTCGGGTTAGGATCTATAGAACTCCCAAGACAGTGCCCACAATAATAAAGCAAACAAAACACAGCAATTGAAAACACAAGTATGAGCTGTCCTAAGGTACACCTCACTTTAAGAATCTCCCCAGCAGAGTCTCCAGTTCTGTGATCGGTGGATTTAGAACTGACTGTTTAACGCTGGTTCGCGAAATGTCGCGGAAGCAAGAGTCGCCACCGTCTTTTATTTTCTCCAACATGGACAGGACAAAAGCACAGCAAAATTCCTTATGAGATCGTTTCTCAGTTCGGGAGGTAGATTTATAGAAAGGGAAGGTGTTAGCACCCCTTCTATCCATGGTTATCCATGGGCTCTTATATACTTGCTCTTATGTTTTAAAAGTGTTTTCTTTTCAAAATGTGAGTGGGTTTGAAAAAGTTTCGTTTAAAGATTTCTGAATAACTCTTGTATCTGTCCTCAAGAGTGTTTGAAAAATTGTTTTGAAAGCTTTTTGAAAGTGTCTGTGTGAAAAGAGTTTTGATTTGTTTTTGAAGAGAGCAAGTATCTATGAGTCATCTACCTACCCTAAGGAATTAGGCTGTGTAAATGTCCTTAAGGTAGTGCCATCCCACCATTGAGAGATAGGTAGCACCACCGTTGGAGGTGTTCAGGTCAATTCGAGTGTAGGGACAGTGTGGTCACCGAAGCAACAGTAGGACACCTTAGAAGCTACCCTTATATCCTTGATCCTTTTTTAATCCGAGGCAACCGTTTCGAGGCAACTATTCCGAGGCAACTGGTTCGAGGCAACCGTTTCGAGGCAACTTATTTTGAGGCAACTGGATCATGGACATAAGGACCGCTAAAACGTCCTATACTTGACGACCACGTTTCGAAGGCAACGAATGAGGCGTACCCTAGAAGTGGTGTGTGTATTTGTGTGTTATTTTCAGTTTAACAGTTATCTTTGATCATGGAATTGTGAGCTACGCTTGTTTTTAATTAGCATACATTCTTTCATACAATTTAGAATTTAAGAGTGCGGAAAGTTAAAAGACGGAAATATAAAAGCTACGCTATTACAAGGCGCGGGTCTATACATCGCCAAAATACAAAGACCCGTTTTTGATAAAAGATGCGGAAAGTAAAAAAAAAACACCTAATTACTATTACATCCGGAACGCAGTTACATAATAATCAATAAGAAAACTAACGCGCGAAATAGAAATTAAAATTGAACGTCCGAGGGTTTTGACCCTTTTCTTGAAATTAAGTTAAATTAAAGTCTAATTATTATTTAATTAAAGAAAGGTGTGTTTTTGTGTTTTTTGTATTTATGAAAATAAAGAAAATTAAAATCAAGAGAAACCCTAATTCTAAGTTTATTTTAATTATTTAAGAAAATATTAAAGTTAACCTAATTTACTAGTTAATTAATTTACATATTTATTTACAAAAAATAATAGTAATTAATAAGAATAAATAATGATAATAATAATTAATTAAGAAAAAGATGAAAGTGTCAAAAAACCTAATTCTATATATATTTTATTTATTAAGAAAAGTGTTAAAATTAAAACCTAAATTAACTAAGTTAATTGTTAGAGTTTATTTACAAAAATTAATTAGTGAAGAAATTAATAATAATTAAATATATTTTGTATTTTGATTTTCTGTTTTTACTATGGAAAAAATTATTTTATGGTGAAAAAACAATTAAAACAATTAAAAGAATTAGAAAAGAAAAGAAAAGAAAATTAAAAAAAATGCAAACCAAGGGGGGTATCAGACCCAGAATGGAGGTGTTTGGAAGTAATTCAGGCCCATTTGACAAAGGCCTTGCTGACTTTTCAGGGATCATGTGCACGTTGGTTGACCCAGGCGTATGATAGACCTCCTTCTGTGGCCTTCAGATTGATCATCATAAGCGCGTGGCAGCCTTAGGCGTGAGTGTGTATGGTGAGCCATTGAGTGAGCGCTGCATGGAAACACGTTAGGATAAAAATTATGAAGTGTGTGGGGGGACCTGGGAATCGAACCCAGGTCCCTATGCTTGCAGGACACGTCCTCCACCAACTGAGCCACTTAGCGCGTTTGTAAACAAAATAACAAAGAATTATAATATATAAAAAAAGTCAGTTATGCTGAAACAAAGAAAAAAACGCGCTAATATTTGAATGCTCCTGTCACACCTTGCCACGCATGCTTCTTCTTCGTTTTCCTGCAATTACATAAAACAAGTAGCGGGGGTTTTAAACCCCCACAAACTGAAAGTCCTAGAAATAGCGATTAGCCCTATGCATTACATAAATTGAGCGCGAGTAGTTGGTTGAATTCGTCTGGCCTTGACGAATTCAACCATGGTCATGGCTTAATCCAATTTTTCCTCATGTAGAAAAACCCAATTTTCAAGCTTATGAACCCTAGATTTTATCCATGGTGGATTTCGATTCAGGGGGCTATAATTCAATTGAATGGTACCAACAGCTTCAGAAGGTCCCTATGAGCATGAATCAGTCCAAAAAATTGTTAAACGCGCATGAATGATGATATACGAATTTAGAAAATATAGCAAACCGTGTGGTCTATGTTCTTGGATTCTTCACGTGTTGGGATTGATTCTTGATGCCAATAGACTCCTGGAAGGTCCAGCAACGTGTTGGAATAGACTTTAGGCCTTGAATTATCCTGCAACTATTAAATCAGTTTCAAGCTTTTTGTTGAAATTTTGCAATTTGGTTATGGAGCATGAGCAGCTTTTTCGTGTATGTATGAGTAGGGTTCACTCTTGCATAAGTATGTGAAGCAAATTAGGTCAAAAACAAGCCCATGGATCCATGAATTTATGATTTGAATATTTGATTTTCAATCATGAAATTTCAATCTTTTTTTCAATGAAACTTTGCCAATTATGGAAGATCTTGTCTTGTTGATTGATGCACGAAATCTTTAGCATATTTTGAGTATATTTGCTGCATAAAAAGATTTGAAAACCATTATTTGATATTTTTCTACAATTAAAACTAATTAAATGAATTAATAAGAATAAAAATTCAATTAATTAATTAAAAATAAGAAAATAAATTATTTTCAGCTTAATGGGTCGTGCATAGGCTTTGGGTAATGATTCAAGGAAGAATTTGAGGCCCATTAGCAAATTTGAAGTGTTTTAGGCAAAGTTGACTTTTGAAAGTTCCCAAAAATCTCCCAACTTCTCCAATGCATATCTTGCTCAATTTTGAAGCTATGATCATGTTCTTGGACATTTTGGAAAGGTCTTGAAGTCCTCTAACCAATGCCTTTGGTCCCATGTCATTTTTATTTACCAATCTCAAGTTATGGTCTTTGACTTAAAGTTCCTTTTTGTTGACTTTTGAAAATGACCTATAATGTTGAAATTGATAACTTTTTGTGAGAGCATTTCTTGGACTTGGAGTGTGAAGATGAGTTGTAGGAAATGTCATCCACTTCAAAATGAGATTTGGATGGGATTTTTCTGATAAACCATGAAGAAGTTATGCCTTGGTCAATTTGCAGTTGACTTTTCAACTGTCCAAAAATAGAAACTTTTGCATCTTGAGACTTTTTGAGCCATGCTTGTGGAATCATGATCAAGAATTGATCAAATGATGATTGTGGCTTCAAAATAAGATGTTGACCAAAATTTTTGACTTTTGACTGTCAAATGACCATTTTGCCTCTGCAGTTGACCGTGGAGCAATTAGGGTTTTTGATTGTGCAATTTGATGCTGTGAGTCTTGAAACTTGACATATGGATGCTTGACAATGTATATAGGCACATGGGACTTGATTGGACCCTTAAAAACCTCAATTTCTTTGCCAGAACCAAAACCCTAATTTTGACTGTGTTAGGAGGCCATTGGACTGTGCAACCCTTGAGAGATTTTGAAGCTTGATCTTGCCAAATCTTGAATAATATGGGAGGGCAAATTTTGGGGTACAACAACATGTTAGTAATTAGGGTTTGCATGGAAAGATAAAATCAACCAAATAGAAAACCCTAATACAAGACAAAATCAAACATGAAAATGACACACTTGCACACAAGCACCCCTAGGGTTACTCCACTTGGTTGCCTTGTACAAAAATGGTCATATTACGCATGTGAGGTGTCTTAGCAAAAACAAACAAATACAAGATCATAGTCCCTCGATGACGCTATTCAAAGTTGCCTTACAAGATGATCTTAGTCCCTCAAAAAATGCTAAGATACTTTGCAACGTTGCTAATCATGGCTATACGATGACCCACGCCCGTCCCGTTTACATCCAAAGATAGGGTTGCTTACCAAATCAATGATAAGACAACAATATCTAAGGAAAATAAAATGAACAAGAAAGACATTTGAGTAGGTAGATTAATTTTAGTTACTTGCTCCATTTCAAAACAAGTATCCTTGCTATTTTCAAAACAAACATCTACACACTTTCAAAAACATCTTACAAATATTGAAAACATTTTTCAAAAAGATCAACATCTTTGTATACATTCTTACGAACGAGAATCATTACAAAGATTGCTTAAACAATGGCCTCTTTTACAAAATAATTTCAAAACCACACCAAGAACAATTTCAAACAACAAAAGCAAGTGATCTAGCAAGTAACTAAGAGCCCATGGAAAACCATGGATGAAAAGGGTGCTAACACCTTCCCTTTTAATAATCTATCCCCTGAACTCAAGAAACAATCTCAAAGGTCTTTCCTGTGCTTTTTCACCTTTCCTTTTGGATAAAAGAAAAGTCGATGGTGACTCTTGCTAACCGTAACATTTGCGATCAAACGCAAAACAATCAAGTCAGTTATCCCACCGTATCACAACATGGTTTTGTCATCATCAAAAGGGGGGAGATTGTAAGAACAAGAAGTGTTTCTACATCTGGCCTAAAGATTTTGATGATAACTTTACATGGTATCATAAAGAACAATTGTATTCTCTAATGGTTTCGTTCTAGATTGTAGTTGCTTCTCTAATGTTCTAACTCTGTTACTAAGCGTGTGACATCATTAGGTTCTGAACATACACTACTAGAAGAAAATATGTGGTTACGTGTCACAGTTAAGTCAAGATTCTATAATTCTTCTTATGCAACAGTTCTTAGGAACATTAGTACAAAAGGTTTTGATCATGACTTGGTGGTTAAGCTTTGGAGGCCTTTTAAAGCTTTACTTCTGTGTGTTACAAGTTCTGAAGATTATGAAGACGAGGTTCTGCTGAACAAGTTATGATGATCTGAAGAAAAGCGAGTTCTTACGACCAAATTCTGAAGACTCTGAAGAAAAGGTTCTGATAGAACAAGTTCTAAAGACTCCAAGACTTAGGTTCTAAGGCTTAAGAGTGATTCTTCTGCAACAAGCTTCAAACATTAAAATTATCTGAAGCCAATGAAGATAAGAAGAAGTTCAAATGGTTAACGTGCGATGGTGTACAAAAGGTACATAAAGTGTCTATGACCTCTACCCTTTAGGGTGGCTTAAGGATAGTCTTTTTGCACTGTGTTGTCAACCACTCTCATTGTGACAGTTGGGAACAAACGACTGGAGTTCCAACTATCTTTCTTTACTTAACGGATCTCTGTTTACATGCTTATTAGAAAAACATTATTTAGAGAAAAGGAGGAAAGCTATCATTGAAAAGTGACAGGATACATAAAATATTATTTTATATTGTCTAACCTTTTACACCTTATTCTATCCGTTGAAGAACTAACTGTTGGTGCAGGAAAGGACCTTTCTATCCTCACAATTTCTCTCTCTTTCAAGGCTATAAAAGAAGATCAAAGATTCAGAGAAAAGTTCCCATGGCTACAAAGCTGAAATGTTGTGGATGCGGAAGCTGTCAAAGCTGCAATGCTAAACATGCTGAAGACCGCTATATAGAAATGAGAGAAAAGAAAGAAAGATAAAGAAGAAGACAACAAGAATCTACTCCAACTATCATCATATACATCTTGGTAGATCTCAGAAGAAGCATGGAGTTCTTATTTGTGACTTGCTCAACCAGAAGATAAAGAAGAAGAACACTATAAGATGCTACCCAACTTCTGATCAAATACATCTTGGTGGAACATTGTAATGTACAAAAGAGTTGTTTCTCGTATTGTGTTATAATTCTAATCTCTTCATGTAAATTGTTTTAACACTAGAGTTGTTGCTCGAAAATGTGTTAAACAATATATGCTTAAGTAAATTGTTATAATTCTATTGAGTTAATGATTGTTATATTCGTTAAATCGGATCACTGAATATATAATTGGAAGTTTCCTTGGGTGACCGAGTAAAGGTTTAATATCAAGAAGATAATGGCTGCTAGTCATTATGGGAAATTATGATAAGAGATCTTAAGTAATCTGATTCTATTGGGTTAATGATTATTATATTCGTTAAATCAGATCACTGAACATATCATTGAAAGGTTCCTTGAGTGAATAAGTCAAGGTCTGATCTCAAGAAGACAGTGGTTGATGGTCATTGTGAAATCCTGATAGGAGATCTTAAGTGATCTGATCTTATTGGATCAATGAATGTTATATCCGGTTGGATCACTGAACTTGTCATTGGTTGTTAGTCACTAGCCGTTGCCCGTGCATTTGAAATCAGTTTGGTTATAGTGGATTAAGTCTTTGTTGAAGGTGAAATCATCCTTGAGGGGGTGGAGAGGATTAACCTTGTTAAGGTGAACCTGGATAAACCACTTGTGTCCTTTGGTCTTCATTGTCTTTATTGTTATTATCATTTGAGTGCTCAAAATTTATAAAGGGGAAAGTTTTCTATAAACCCAATTCAAGCCCCCATTTCTTGTGTTTTCTTTACCTTCAAGAATACCTCTGGACATTCATAGACAACAGGCAATTCAGTGCTTGCAACTTCACGATCAACTTGCAATGACGCAAACATTGCAAACATTAAAGCTTCATCTTCCAACAGTTCATTCACTTACTTAACAGACAACAACATCAGTTCTCCATTATCACCAAACTTAGGGAACCTCAAAGTTTTATCATAAAAATTGATGTGAACATAGTTGAACTTCAACCAGTTCATGCCAAGTATAACATCAATTTGGTGTAAGGCTAGACACACCAAATCCATCATAAAACTTGTACCATAAATGGTCAAATGACATCTTGAACAAACAAAAGTAGTAGTAACAGAACCACTAGCATGGACATCTATTACCATACTATCATTCATATCAGACAACTTCAATCTCAACATATTAGCACATTCACGCAAAATAAATGAATGAGTAGCACTAGTATCAATAATAGAAACTAATTCAACATTGTTAATAAAACAAGTACCTTGAATCAAGTTGTCCTTCTTGGAATCCTCTTATCCATTCAGAGCGAACACTCTATTGTTGGTCTAGGCAACAACAACATTATTCTTTGGCTTCTGACACTGGGTACTGATATGGCACTGTTCTCCATAATTAAAATAAGTTGGACCATCATTCTTGCACTCAGGAGCACAATGAATCATCTTACCATATTTGTAACATCTCAGAACCGTATTCTCTTATTCATTAGAATGGTGACCTTTTTCACCATACCTATAACACTTGACAGGAATCATCCCCCACTTTTCTTTTTCCCATCGGAAATATTTTGTATCCCTTTATCAGCTAGAGCATCATAAGACTCCCTACGACCTTGATGTTGTTTTCCTCTCTTCTCATTCAAACTCCTCTAGTGATCTGAATGATCTTTGTTGTCTTCTTCATAGATCCTACATCTGTTCACCAACTCTGGAATCCTACGAATCTGCTGATATCCAATTGCCCGCTTGATTTCTGGACGCAAATCATTCTCAAACTTGATACACTTTGAGAAGTTAGTTGTCACTTCATTGTAATATGGATAATACTTTACCAGTTCCACAAACATCGAAGCATACTCAGTCACAACCAGATTCCCTTGTTTCAACTCTAGGAACTCAATCTCTTTCTTCCTGCACACATCCTTGGGAAAGTACTTCCTCATAAACTCTCTGTTGAAAACAACCCAAGTAACGACTCCACCCACCGCTGCCAGTCTGTGATGGGTGGTAACCCACCAGTCATCGGCTTCCTCTGCCAGCATATGCATACCAAACCGCACCTTCTATGCCTTTGAGCAATACATGACTCGAAAGATCCTCTCAATATCCTTGAACTAAGTTTATGTTCCATCAGGATTGTCCTACCCTTAAATGTAGGCGGGTGGTTTCTTTGAAACGTCTCCAAGATACGAGATCCATCATTCCCGCCAGCATTAGGCTGATGTTGTATAGCCTGAGCAACAACCTTCAAAGCAGCAGCAATCAAAACATTGTTTCTTCCAGCCATTCTATATACATGAAACTAATGTCAGAAAACAATGTATCGACAGTGTACTCACACTAATTAACCGACAAGACATGCACATCATAAGAAAACTTGGTCAGACTGACCAACCAGGCTCTGATACCACTAATGTAACACGCTTCTAAACCCACATATAATTCACATATAATTTACGAAAATAATTCAAATAAAACCGCCAACAAAGGTGTCACATCTTCATATAAACATCATATAAAACATCATGCTCCGTAACACGAGTTTGCAAATTATTCTAAATAATTAATTCCTTAACAACATCAACAAAGAGATTTAAATCTTGCAGCGGGATCATAGTTTCAAAACACTTTTATTAAACTACTTCATAGAAGCTTCATCATACTTCATCGTTCATAATTCATAATTCAAATAACTCAAATACCATGAAAGGTTGTTCAAATCTCAAGATAACTAAAAGAACATAATTATTCCAATCAAACGATCCCAACCCCGATGTTACATATGAGAGCAAGACCCACTTTATTCAACAGGAAATAAATAATGCACTCTGAAGCTATCCTGTAAGCTTCAACGAACTATTCTTGATTACCTGCAAGTTACCCACGTACATAGACAACATTTCCAAGCAGAAAAGGTGAGTAATCACAAATTATTATAAAAAATATATGGAATAGATATAGTAGGGCAACAACAAATCATCATGGATTCTACATATCATCATACTTCGTATATTATACTCACACTTTCGCGTCACCAATACACATTAATTATATCATTATTTCATCATATTAATTTCTATCACCAAACACCACAGAAATCACAACGTAACCTACACCACTTAATCAATCATTATGCAATGTCATATATAATGCAATGCAACATCATTGACTCATGCATGTGGTACCAAAACTTCACTGATGAATAAGTCATCTTTCTCCAAAAATACCCACCATAGGATCAATTCCCGCTTGGAACCAGAGCACTTAATAAAAATACACTCAATCCACACCAGGAGATTGAGACCTTCACTGGACTAACATCCTAACAATCATCACTGGACCAATTTCCTAACTTCACTGGGCCAACGCCCTAACATATGCCATGAGTGCATGATGCGCAACAACATAATATAACATGACCACTGCTAGTCAACACGTATCATCATTCATATAATTATTTTCACATGCCACATATGCACATCAAACATGGAATCATCATCTTCATTCATCATAACAACATCAATTACTTCATAGTACAACATAGCACCATCATATCAACATCAATTCATCATTTATAGATACATCATAATAAATGAATCACCAAATTGTCCAATTCATCAAAGCATAGGTACTGAAAAAAATCATATTATTCATTGTACCACTCACAATTATAGTTCATCACGTTAGCTTCCTAACGCTTCGAATGACGCATCAAACGGTGTCC
Organism: Vicia faba; assembly: GCA_948472305.1. Classification (NCBI taxonomy): domain Eukaryota; kingdom Viridiplantae; phylum Streptophyta; class Magnoliopsida; order Fabales; family Fabaceae; genus Vicia; species Vicia faba. The sequence goes on from OX451740.1 coordinate 67,537,855, forward strand.
TGAAACTCAAGTTACGACACTTTAAAAATATTGCTTGCTGCCCCTCGCCTGGTGCTCACCCAACGAAGCATCTTGCTCCCATGAGGCTCTCCCAGCGAGGCAGGGGCAAAACTCTTTCTTCCATACAAATTCTAAGAGCACTGTTTTTCTATCACTTCTTTCGCCCGACGACCTCTTTGTTCTCCCGACGAATCTGGAGCGAGACACCTCCTCCATTTATTTTCCAAAACCTGCCCAAAAATCATCCTCCTCTCTCGCCTCACTCTGGCCCGATGAAGTCTGGGCAAAGATGCTTCTCTCGATGACTTGGGAAGCTCTCCCAACGAGTGCGTGAAAATAGCAACTCTGTTGTTGCGTTCTCTGCACAAAACTAGTCCAATCCTCTTGTGATTTCACACCAGAATAGACCCAAAACTCACATAATTTCACATGTTATCATCGCACAATAATAACATATCATAATAGGCATTATATACACCAGTTCATGACATCACGACATTAATATATCACCAATTTCATCACAATCATCATGTTATCAAATCCATCATAAAACCCCAAACAACCTACATACCTTTAAACCTTATATCAATCATAATAGTAAGGATAACCCCTTACCTTAGATTATAGCTAGAAATCAAATCTTCTTCACGTTCTACAAAATCCCTCTAAGTTCTTGTGCCCTAACTCTCATTCACCACTTCTTCTCAACTTTCACAATTGCACAAAATGAGACACTAACACTCTCTTTTCCTAGTTTAACCCTTAGACCCTTTCTATGGTCTTCCTATCTTACCCTCACTAATCACTTCACCAATTACCACCTTGCGCATATTATTTCTACACAACATATTATCTCTATTTAACTAATTAAAATAATTCTAAATAATTACTCTAAGTATTCCAAAATTATTAAAAACACTCAATATTACTCAATTTCCACTATACCACACATATTATTACATCACATATCATATTCATCAAAATAACACATATGTCATGAATACATCACAAATACTCATCATAAATCAATTAAATAATTAAATGAATAATCTAATTTTGGGGTGTTATAGACAAGACTCCTGACTTTCTGATCAGGTGCTTTGTGTTGTGTAAAATTGATTGTTGTAGTCGGACAGGAAAAGTGTCTGCGATAACACCCCTGACTTTAGTTGTACCTAGCCTTGATCTCATTAGTCGTACTCTAAACTCGCTGTCAATAATGCACAAATACAAAGAAACAAATATTTCACAAAATGACATATTTAATTTATAATTATAAAATATCCATGTACATAAGGATGTTGGCTATATAATCACATCATTAAACATAAATGGGACAAAGAAAACATAACTAGGCAGGCTGGCTGCTGCTTATTCTTCTTGTCGGTCTAGTCTCTTCTTGGAGGACAAATGCCCATCCTACTGAGTTTACCTGTGAGGGAAGCTACATTAATCTCTATTCCCACACCTTTGAAAACGCAAAAATATATAGCTTATTCGACCCGATTTGCATAAATAAAGTTACCGTTTTATCTCAATTATGTTGTGTTATGTTGGCTTTTCAAGTGTGTTTTGTAACACCTAAAATTCTACCCGGTAGTTATAACGAAAAATCAGAGTAATTAAAAATTTCCAACACATTTGGGATATCACAATTCAACATGTTGTAACACATGAACAGATACATAACACTTTAGTTTTTCCAGGATCATATAACAACTTGCATCAGCGTTTAAAACAAAACCACTTCTTTTATTAATAACGCAGCAGAATCATAATTACAACTTCAAGTAGCATCATATGTTTCATTCAACTAAAACAACTTGAGAGGCAAAATATTATTTCATATAATTAAACTTAGGATTCCACAAATAAAACAATTTCAAAAGGTAAATGACTATTTGTTCATTTCCCCCAGAGTGCTACGTATCAGAGTGACCATTCGACTTTGAACTAATAAGGCTAAGCAAATCTTCATTCTTTAATACCTTCACATTACCAACAGAGGGAAACATTCAAACAATAAGGGGTGAGAATCTTAAATCGTATAAGTGAGCGCATGATAAATTATACATTAGAATCAGGTCGTGCAAAAATCACCACTTCACAACAACAATCGTAATAAGATATCATCAAAATGAAACAATTAATTCATCAACATAACAACTCAATTATACAAATTATATTTTCGACTCAATGTCATGCAAATGCATGTGGTACCATTGGAGCAGAACTCCCAACTTAAAAAATTGCCAATAAATAGAGGCATCAACAAGGCATAAGCCTTCAACTTAATATTTTTCCAATCCAGGCCAACATGGTGCTAATCCAGGCCAACTTAATAATGCAAATGTATGTGACTTAGTGAATGCAATAATCACATACAACAACGACAATATATCCGACAACATTGGCATAAGCCTACAACTTAATCAACTTATCAATCACAATATATAAACAACAACATATTCAACAACAACAATGTATTCGACAACATTGGCATAAGCCTATAACTTAATCAACTTATCAATCAAAACATATAAACAACAACATATTCAACAACAACAATGTATTCGACAACGTTGGCATAAGCCTACAACTTAACCAACTTATCAATCAAAACATATAAACAACAACATATTCAACAACAACAATGTATTCGACAACGACTTATTCACAGCAATAACCAACAACACAATTCCATAAACTGGAACCATTCAACTTATTTCGACTTCACCTACAAATCAACTTTATTCTACATAATTCTAACCAAAACAAACCAACTAAAAATACCTATATGTATATACGAATTATTCTGACAATTTCAACTAATTCCGGTTAACTACTTTTACCGCTCAAATCTACAACTTCTACCGATAACTCTCTGCTAAATTATTACATCTGCCACTAATATACTACTCTATTAAATTATTTATTACCAACTCCGCAACTAAAACCATCACTGCTATTTTAATTTCTACATATACTACTAACATAATTCTACTAATTATTAACTCTGCTAATTTATTCTATTGTTCCTCTAAATTTACCACTTATTATTATTATTTCTATTATTATCCTCAACCACATAAAACAACTCTACAAAAAATATGCTACTACTACTAATGTTCCTTCTGATATAACATGCTACTGATAAGAATAGTTTAATTTATTCTCAAACTTCTTTTGTGTTTAATAAACTTCAGATTGATACCACATTAACAGTTATATAGCATAGTGCCACAGAAACGAAAAACTGAAACAAGTGCCCCTGCCTAACACTCAGTTCCTACGACACTTTCCTTCCACCATCACCCTAGTGCCGAACGCCACATCCCCTTTCTTCTCAAGGTTGCCGAACGACAACCTCCCATATACAACAAGTGTCGAGCGACACTTCCACCCCAGGCCAATTTTTCTTCTTCTTATCTTCGATATTGTTTCATTGAATTTTCTGCTATACTGTCTCGATACCAAATCCATTCCAGAGACAAGTTATAACACAACAACCCTCTTATTCTTAGACAATTCCATAATCAAATTAATTATTACCACAACAACCCAAGCCAACACAAATCAACAAAACAATATAATACCACATACTAATTTCCACAAACAAAATATCATATACCCCATTATAGGATAAGAAACTCCACCCTTACCTTGGATTGACGGTTCTCTATAATTTCCGATCGAAACTCGATTGCCATCCGTTGCTTCCATAGCTCCAAACCTTTACTCTTCTTCTTTTCTCCATGTATTGCATCCTTTTCTTTTCTCTTTCTCTAAAACCCTTATTCTTCCTTACAGCCACTTCTTATTCTCTCTTCTACTTTACAAAACCTAATTCCTTCTTATTCAACTTTGACATATAATTTCTATTAATCTTAATAATTATATTGGGCCTAATCTTAGCACCCTCACTTTTACCACTATCACAATATAAAAGCCAATTAAATAAATAGTCACATAATATAATCTAATATTATTTCCAATAATATTCTTCAACTATGATCGATCCACACTTTAAATAAATCTAACTCGCAAATAATATTATAATAATAGTCCTCCGATTAAATCGTCTAATTTATTCGACCATCAATCTTACCGCTCAACTCAACATATTTATCCAATTATGCTTCTTAGAATAATACGGATAATTCTAAACTTCGACAATTCCAATAATTAAACCCTTAATTAATTTAATTAAATAATTAATTAAATTCGGGGCGTTACAACTCTCCCCCACTTAGAATATTTTCGTCCTCGAAAATCTACTCGATACTACCACCTTTAACGCGAAGTTCACATCCAACTTTTTGATCCCCAAATCGCGTTTGGCAACACTTCGACCACTACTTGACCAACATAACAATAACTCAGCATAATTCAAATCGATTACACACATGCCAATCATTCAACACTTCGCGACACAATCGTTCCTAGCATCTCAACTACTCCACCATAATCTGACATACCAACATTTTAAGTAGCAACAACTATAACACACTTATACTTGAATATACATCATCTCAATATCATCTTAACACCTTTTTCAATCCTCTAAACACATACACAATTTCATTCCCGTATGTCAATTATCAACAAAATATCAACAAATTTGGTCACATCATCGTATCACTCTTATAGTGACAACAACACAACCAACATAATCAACTCCATCAAATTATGAAATATTATCCCTTACTTACGGTAACCAACACAACATCACGACAACATGAACCAAATCATCATAACATCAACTTAACTGTATAACTCAACAATTATACACACAACTCATCATCAACTAACAACCACAATAATTTCCGTCAAACATATGGTTTGCAAGTTTCAATCTAGTTTCAGACTTTCCTCAACATCCACCATAAAACCATTATTCACTTGGTATTCTCAATCTTTCACATTTGCAACGTTAGCTCGCATATAACTCGATACTCTGACTTGTTCCACGATATAACATCAACCACTTTACACACTATTAAGATAGCACAACAAATCTATATCATCCGACATGGTCTCGTCTACTATCAACAATAGATTAAGGGTGATCAGTTCCTCAATTTGTCAATAGATAGTCGACAATCATAATAGAGTATAAACTATCGTTGCTACTATAATAGTGTTCCTTTAGAACTTGTACTCAAGTCACCTAAAGCAGCATAAACCAATAATTTCCAATGAGGTTTACAAGTACTCCCACAATTTCCCTTTCGTTCCAATCATACTCTCAACAATATCATCTCATCTAACAACATTACATATATATATCTACACCTCAAACAACTACGATAGTAATCATCCAAGCTCAACAAGCTACTAACCTCTATAACAGATTTCGTTGTTCTCCAACTTAGAATTGTATCCACCTTGAATGGATCTACATGCACTTTCACTTGGAAATAAAATTACTCAAGAAAACTCTTCTTCCAAAACTATAACATACATCCTGACAACTTAGCATAAATCTTCTTCCTTTTCGACACCATAAATTCCACACAACTTCGTACTATCGTCTTTCGTTATAATTAATAACACCAAAGCTTTCCAAATTATAACTTTGATTTCACAAATTACTTTAAATAAATCATCCAATTTCTCCTTTATTTCACCCAACTCGGACGCTGACGAACAAGTCTAGTCCCAAAGACAAGCTTAACAACAAACTACACTTACTCCCAATATCATCACGTGATAAATGAATCTATTAAAGCTACTGGAACCATTTTTAAAATGAAGCTCATTTCGTTAGCTTTTCAACGCTTCAAACGAAACCCAAATCAGATACCCGAAACTCTAGTTATGAATTTTCAAAGTCCCACAACAATTTAGCAGTTTCCTGCGATTCGCTTACTGAAGTTCCACTCCGAAACTCATTTGTCTTCAACCTAGACATATTCCAAACAACTCTTAACATATCTTGTGCTCCCAAACTTCTTATAACTCAAGATATGCATTCCTTCGTCAAAGTTCAGGTTCCAAAACACCAGGGCAACAATTCCTTTCGCAATGCTACCCACTTCTTCAAGTTTCGACTCAGACTCGCAATTCAAAACTACTTATCAACGTCAACTACTTCCGAAAATCACTTATGTGATCCCAACATAAAAGTTACCGCAACTTAATCACTCCATCATTGTTCAAACATCGACATCTTACACTTGCTTCGTAAATCAACAAATATTATATCACTCTTCATTCTTCGAGAAGTAAGCGCCAACAATGTCTGATCAATTTCTCTCAAAGTGATCTAACTCGACTAACAACAAGACCTTGAATCCAAGTCTCCTTGAAATTCGGGAACAACAAGATCCCAACAATTCTTGCATTGTCATCATCGGCAGCACACTGAACCAACACCTTTCAATTGAACAAATCCGAGAAGCAAAACTTCTCCCTCACTTATCTTCAACCAACTTCCTGCATAAAACTCGATTATAAAAACAACAAGCACTGACAGTGTTTCACACACTTGTCACGCACTAAGGAATAAACAAAATTAGACAACTTGGTCGGACAGACCGACCTGCTCTGATACCACTATTGTAACATCCCAAATTCTACCCGGTAGTTATAACGAAAAATAAGAGTAATTAAAAATTTCCAACACATTTGGGATATCACAATTCAACATGTTGCAACACATGAACAAATACATAACACTTTAGTTTTCGGAGGATCATATAACAACTTGCATCAGCTTTTAAAACAAGATCACTTCTTTTATTAATAATGCAGCAGAATCATAATTACAACTTCAAGTAGCATCATATGTTTCATTTAACTAAAACAACTTGAGAGGAAACATATTATTTCATTTAATTAAACTTAGGATTCCACAACTAAAACAATTTCAACAAGTAAACGACTATTTGTTCATTTCCCTCCGAGTGCTACGTATCAAAGCGACCAACCGACTTTGAACTAATAAGGCTAAGAAAATATTCATTCTTTAATACCTGCACGTTACCAACAGAGGGCAACATTCAAACAGTAAGGGGTGAGAATATTCAATTGTATAAGTGAGCGCATGATAAATTATATATTAGAATCAGGTCGTGCAAAAATCACCACTTCATAACAACAATCGCAATAAGATATCATCAAAATGAAACAATTAATTCATCAACAAAACAACTCAAATGTACAACTTAGACTTTCGACTCAATGTCATGCAAATGCATGTGGTACCATTGGAGCAGAACTCCCAACTTAGAAAATCTGCCAATAAATAGAGGCATCAACAAGGCATAAGCCTTCAACTTAATATTTTGCCAATCCAGGCCAACATGGTGCCAATCCAGGCCAACTTAATAATGCAAATGTATGTGACTTAGTGAATGCAATAATCACATACAACAACGACAATATATCCGACAACATTGGCATAAGCCTACAACATAATCAACTTATCAATCACAATATATAAACAACAACATATTCAACAACAACAATGTATTCGACAACATTGGCATAAGCCTATAACTTAATCAACTTATCAATCAAAACATATAAACAACAACATATTCAACAACAACAATGTATTCGACAACGTTGGCATAAGCCTACAACTTAACCAACTTATCAATCAAAACATATAAACAACAACATATTCAACAACAACAATGTATTCGACAACGACTTATTCACAGCAATAACCAACAATACAATTCCATAAACTGGAACCATTCAACTTATTTCGACTTCACCTACAAATCAACTTTATTCTACATAATTCTAACCAAAACAAACCAACTAAAAATACCTATATGTATATACGAATTATTCTGACAATTTCAACTAATTCCGGTTAACTACTTTTACCGCTCAAATCTACAACTTCTACCGATAACTCTCTGCTAAATTATTACATTTGCCACTAATATACTACTCTGTTAAATTATTTATTACCAACTCCGCAACTAAAACCATCACTGCTGTTTTAATTTATACATCTACTACTAACTTAATTCTACTAATTATTAACTCTGCTACTTTATTCTACTGTTCCTCTAAATTTACCACTTATTATTATTATTTCTGTTATTATCCTCAACCACATAAAATAACTCTATAAAAAATATGCTACTACTACTAATGTTCCTTCTGCTATAACATACTACTGATAAGAATAGTTTAATTTGTTCTCAAACTGCTTTTGTGTTTAATAAACTCCAGATTGATACCACATTAACAGTTATATAACATAGTGCCACAAAAACGAAAAACTGAAACAAGTGCCCCTGCCTAACACTCAGTGCCTACGACACTTTCCTTCCACCATCACCCTAGTTCCGAACGACACATCCCCTTTCTTCTCAAGGTTGCCGAACGACAACCTCCCATATACAACATGTGCCGAGCGACACTTTCACCCCAGGCCAATTTTTCTTCTTCTTATCTTCAATACTGTTTCATTGGATTTCCTTCTATACTGTCTCGATATCAAATTCATTCCAGAGACAAGTTATAACACAACAACCCTCTTATTCTTAGACAATTCCATAATCAAATTAATTATTACCACAACAACTCAAGCCAACACAAATCAACAAAACAATATAATACCACATACTAATTCCCACATACAAAATATCATATACCCCATTATAGGATAAGAAGCTCCACCCTTACCTTAGATTGACGGTTCTCTATAATTTCCGGTCGAATCTCGATTGCCATCTGTTGCTGTCATAGCTCCAAACCTTTACTCTTCTTTCTTTTCTCCATGTACTGCATCATTTTCTTTTCTCTTTCTCTAAAACCCTTATTTTTCCTTACAGCCACTTCTTATTCTCTCTTCTACTTTACAAAACCTAATTCCTTCTTATTCAACTTTAACATATAATTTTTATTAATCTTAATAATTCTATTGGGCCTAATCTTAGCACCGTCACTTTTACCACTGTCACAACATAACCCCAATTAAATAAATAGTCACATAATATAATCTAATATTATTTCCAATAATATTCTTTAACTATGATCGATCCACACTTTAAATAAAACTAACTCGCAAATAGTATTATAATAATAGTCCTCCGACTAAATCGTCTAATTTATCTGGCCATCAATCTTACCGCTCAACTCAATATATTTATCCAATTATGCTTCTTAGAATAATACAGATAATTCTCAAATTCGACAATTCCATCCAAGACCTATTTGAGAAGAGGAGAAGAAATTGAAAATAAATGAGTAAAAATAAGAAAAACAGAAGAAAAACAAAAAGATTTCATATCAGAAGGTTATGCCCCTCGACACACCTTCCATCCCGCCCGACACAAGTCCAATTTGTGTGCCCCTTGGCACACAAACTATTCCGATCGGCACAGAATAAATATATTTCCCCACAGCACACGTTGCATTCCACTCGGTACAACATGTTTTATGTTTTGTTTTGCTTAAAGATTTCTCCACGATTCCACGAATCTCCAGTGCCAACGACCTGTATTTTTGGAAGCTTAATTTCCTCTTGGTCTTTCTCCACACACAAACTTTTTGGAAGCACGAAGTCATATTCCTAGAATCTACCCAGCAATTTTTGTTACAAGGAGAGATATAAAAAGAAGAACAGTTACAAGTTCAGGCTCTCTCTCACTCGAATTATTTTGGAACTCTGTCGTCTCTGCTATTTTTACTTTTGTTACATTATTCTGCAATTACCTTTTTTCCTTCCACGCTATTATTCAGTTTAACGTTTATAGCTTGGTTTATAATCTAGGCAGATAAAAATCTTCACCTAAACAACGATAGTTTTCTATACTGGGAAACTATTGCAACATTAGATTTTCTTCATAGCCTCTTGAACTCGTTTTAGTTTAGTATTTATTCTGCATTCAAGTAGTTTTCCGCAAGAAAATCCTACCGAAATATTGTGGAGGATTGCTACAAGTACTTAAAGAATTGCATAATTCAGTTCTCGTTATTTAATTCCAGGTTTCTTTTAGTTTAATCTTATTACTGTTTTTATTTATCAATCATGCATGTATTATTATATGTCTTCTATTGCTTTACGTTCTTAACAAATAATATGTCCGACTAATCTCCTTGATACCGGTATGTAAGGTCACAAACTGAAGGAGTTCGATAATAAATTGGCATAAACATTTCATAAAAATACTTTTCTGGTTTGATTTCAAATTTTAATACAAATTGTTTTGTTACGAGAGTAAGAAACAAACAAAAAGGCTAAAATCAATAAGCACGAGAGTTTGAGGTTTTAACCGGATAGTGGTCATCAAACATTGGTTTTAAATACACTGAGAGCGGTTTACGATTAATTAGAATCTATTTGTTTTCAAAAATTATTTTTAAATGTTGAATGAAACAACGAGAGTGATCATTTAAGTTTAATAATATAGTCCGAATCAACAATTACGAGAGTGTGGGATAAATATTTTTAAACTGATAGTTTCTACTGAATAAGTGTTTTAAATACTCAAAGTTATGCCATTGAATCAATGAATCCCTGAAGTCAGACTATTACGTACCGGTGTCCCGTTATTAAACATTTCAATAAAGTTTAACATTATTTTTTCTTCTACCCAAAAATCGTAAATTTATTAGCCTTAGCTTTACATAGTAGCTTTAGATAACAATATTTCGATTACAAGTCCTTGTGGTTTCAATATCTTTTAAAACTACGCGATCAAACTGTGCGCTTGCAGTTAATATACCCGATCGACTCTTACAGTCACGCGATTAACCTTCTCCTTGGTTTTTAAAGAGAGCTTGATAGATTCTTTTTGTTTCCTCGAGGTCGGTGTTGATTGTGGTTGTCCCCCCCCCCCTAAAGATTGTGATACTTCAACTTAATATGCATCGATAAGGTTATGACATCCAACATGGCTATAAAAGGTTTCCCATGATACAATTTCAGACAGTCTTGCAAGGGACACCGAGGATTTGTGAATTGACTACCTGGATGTCCTTCCTTTCACCTAAGGAGACCGTCAACTTCACATATTCTCAAGGATGAATGGTTGTTCCATTGAATGCCTGAAGATCAGAGCCTATATACCTTTGCCTCTATCAAAGCCCATATTCTCGAATAACTTCGCGTACATAATGTTGCAGGAGATGCCACCATCAATAAGGATCTAGAGAGACGTCGAACTGCTCTACTGTAGCAGTGACTACTAGGGTAAATTTCATCAGGGACACCTCCAACCTTATTTTAGTTCCAAAATCCCAACATAGTCTGGTCAGGAATCTCCGTTGATGTATCTGCATCCTTTTTATGAACGACCATCATCTTGATGATCTCCTCTTCAATGTTCCATCGAAGGGGAGATTTTCTCCCTATATCTATTTCTTTCCCCCTTGACATAGTCGATCAATTGACCTTTCTTAATCAGTCTTTTGATGGCATCCCTCAGTTGGACACAATTGTTAGTCTTATGGCCCTGACTTATGAAAATGGCAGTACTTCGATTTATCAGTGCAAGATGTTTCCCTAAGGATGTCAGAATCCTTGTAATATCCCATGTCCTCTTAAATACTCTATTCATTGTCAGTCGAAATAAATTGAGCTCCTATGTACTCTATTTGTTGTCAGTTGAGACATACTAAGCTCATATGTGTTATATTTGTTGTCAGCTGAAACAAATTAAATAATTAATAAACTCACTTGAGCTTAATTCTTACTCAATTCATTTGAACTTTATTAATAAGTAAAAATTTTTTTTTTTTGATAATCTTAATAATTGGTTAATTGCTCACTAGAAGATAAAATTTCCTTTAGGATATTTTCTCATATCCTTTCCTTTCCAACTATGCCCTTATTTGAAAATGATAAAAAGAATAAAGTTTGTAAGAGAATAGAGAAAGAAAGACAAGAGAAAAGAAGAGGAAAAGAGGAGAAAGGGAGAAAGCTTGGAAGAATAAGAAAGCTCATGCAAGGATCACCATCATCATCTTCACCAATCCATCTCAATTTCTTCACCAATCATCTTCCTTAAGGTGAGTTCTTAGTTAGCATACTCTTTGGGAAAATTTTATGAAATTGGGTTTTAGGATTTTGGTGAATTCTTGCTTATTTATGAAATTGCTAATTGAAACATGATTCTTGCTACGTTTCGTGCTATTGTTATTCATCTATGATATTATGTTATAGTGATGTTGTATTTCAAAGTTATGTTGTTGTTGTTTTAATGTGCCATATGTGTTCAATATCTATTATTTGTTAATTTGTTGAATCCATGTTTATAGACCGAATTTTAATGGCTCCTACATTGATATTTCGGTTCTTGACCATGATGGATGACTAACTTAAAAAAATACAATTAGAAAGTAATATCCCAGATCTTTCTATTATTTTGTGGGTATTCAAGGAATATATGCCACAAAAATAGTTCCAATATATGCATCCAGGTTGGTAAAAGAAGGACTTAGTTTTACTTTAGTTGTTTTGTGAATCAATAGCGTTACTACAAGATTTTGCATTGGAGAATGTGAATATTGTCTAACCATCTTTAGAATGTTGTCAGTAGCTGTGCATATTGTTAATTAGTATCAAGTATAATAGTAATCAGTTGTGTTTTTATTGCATAATGCATCAATATGAAAACGCTAATTAGTTTGTGTGTTGTTAGTGTCATGTGTTCTATATGTGATACATCACCAGCATTATATATGTGCTAAGTGTGATGTTCATGAAGTGTGAATATGATACATTTAAGTGTATGGTAGTAAACAATGTTAATATATAATATGTACATAGTATATTCACTAGTATTAACTGTGATTAAACATGTTATCATTTATAGTTAACATTGTGATAACAATAAATGGTATGCATCATGTATGCTTGTAGTGTATTGTGTCTTACTGCATGTTTGTATGCAATATGAATCGGATAGCTATGTGTGAAATATTTGTACATATATTTTTTATTATAGTGTGAAAAATTATAGGTTATATTGTCATTGTTGTTTTGATGCATATGTAGTGTGATACATGTATGATACCATGACATGTTGGTTACATGAGTTGTTTTGACATGACATTGACTGCGGAAAATTGCCAACTTGAAAAATATCATATACTGAGTTTCGTAACTCTGTTTGGGGTATGACCACACTATGCCAGAAATAATCTACGAAAGCGCTTTTTTTGGGCTTTAAAAGCGCTTAAAAGCGCTCTCGTAGGTGGCGCTGCTAAAGGTTTTAGCAGCGCTTTTTGTTCAGAAAAAAGCGCTCTCGTAGGCCTACCTATGAGAGCGCTTTTTTCTTAAAAGCGCTTTCATAGATAGGCCTACGAGAGCGCTTTTTTCTGAAAAAGCGCTTTCATAGGTGTATTCAGAATGCGTATAAAGTAGGCCTATAAGAGCGCTTTTTGTTCAGAAAAAAGCGCTCTCGTAGGCCTACCTATGAAAGCGCTTTTTTCTTAAAAGCGCTTTCATATGTAGGCCTACGAGAGCGCTTTTTTCTGAAAAAGCGCTTTCATAGGTGTATTCAGAATGCGTATAAAGTAGGCCTATAAGAGCGCTTTTTGTTCAGAAAAAAGCGCTTTCATAGGTAGGCCTACGAGAGCGCTTTTTTCTTAAAAGCGCTTTCATAGGTTTTATACTGAAAAATCTAAAATTTAAAAAATTTCTAAACCTGCATTTTTTTGCAGCAAACCTGTAATTCTTAAACCGGTATTTTACAATCTAATCTAGAAATACCAATATATATTAGTTTTAATCCAAATACCAAATGTAATTCAAATACCAAATATTATATATATATATATATATATATATATATATATATATATATATATATATATATATATATATATATATATATATATATATATATATATATATATATATATATATATATATATATATATATATATATATATATATATATATATATATATATATATATATATATATATATATATATATATATATATATATATATATATATATATATATATACCATTATAATCAATTCATATCCAAAATATATATACACCATGGTAATTCAATATTAACATGTTTTTAAACGTAACAAAATACACCCTAAGAAATCAGCTATATAACACTAAGTAAATCAATCCTAATCTACATATATATCCAAGGTCCTGATCCTGCAATATGAACATAATAACACGGTCAGTGTTGTATACACAAAATAATATATTCATAATTAACCAATTTTCACACAACAATATATTCGTACCTTATTATATGATTCTTAGCTCAATAAAATATTGGCACAACTCCTCTTTGAGTTCTTCCAATTGACGTGGCGAGTAATATGGACAATTGTATTGATCAAAATACTACATTACAAAATAAAATATATGCATGATTTAGTTTAATGTAATAAATTATATGCAAAATCCGATAAGTAATAAAACAAAGTATAAATCCATACCGTGATTGGAATCTCGATTTCATTCATTTGAATGATTTCTTTGATAAACATCAAAACGAAGTATCCGCAATCTATGCCGTTTTGTTGTTGAGGGTACTACATAGAAAAACAAATAAGATTATACACATATATTGATTTATCAAGTAGCATAAATATTATAAGCAAAATTGTTGAAATTTATATACCTGTACTTTGATCCAATTAATGTTGTTTGATCTAGACCGTGGTACTCGTGCTCCCCTTTGACATCGGAATACTTGTATTGAACTGATGACAAAATTAAAATATTTATTTAGAACAATGACATTGAAATAATTAAATATATAAACACAAATGAATATTTAGAATAATGTCACTTACGTATCAATCACTAGCTTCATTTCCGGATAATTTGTCCAATCACCGTCAACCGAATTCAGGTAATAGACCACTTCTTTTATGGGATTGATTGCAAGCAACAACCAGTGACATCTATAAATTAAAGCAACAATTTAGAAGCGAATTTTAATGTAAAAAATACAAATATTAAAAGGAGCTTAGAATGAAAATCTAACCCTGTATTATAAGGCAAAAGATACAAGCTCTCTGTACTGGCAGTTGTCTTGAATCTTTCGACCAAGTGTTCTCTTACTGAATCAGGTTCCCTAGAAATTGTTGCTCCGCTAACACGGGAGGAAGACACGAAACGGAATCTATTTGACAATTGATTCCCGCGCATCAATTTGTCAAATAACATCCTTAAATAAAAACATAATTAATATTAGACTATTTCAATTAAATGTTTAAAAAAAATGTTCAACCAATTAAATAATATATTGATCGGGTTACCGGATGTACGAGTGCATCACACTGATGCCTAACTCTCGATGATGAAAGATTTGTTCCATGTCCTCAAATCCAATTGTTTCGGTACATGGAAAACCAAAGACAATTTCATCCACATCGATTTGACGAATTCCATCATTCATCAAATCTGATGTGCCAACTAGTGTCTCCAGACACTGTCGATACCTAGGCACAAATTTACGGACAGGAACCTTCTTCTTAGGTGGAACCCTACTACCTTTCTGGCTCACCTGCTGTGACTGATCTTGAGAAGGTACCTTAAAAATCATATAGAATTATGTAAGATACAAAGTTATGCAGTTTTTTATTCCGATCATAAATGAAACACTATAAAAGTACCTGTCTTTGCGATGCAATACACTCGCCGCGCTGCAAAATCCCTTTATCCTTAGATGCGGGTTTTGCAGGAGTCTAAAATTACCATGTATAAAATTCAGGTCAGAACTGTCAGTTGAATACTTAAAGATTCATAATGGTTTTCAACATACCTGATCATCTATGCAGATGAGGTCTGATGGCCATGCCACAAAAGATCCTAATGCATCTCGCAACAATGTGGTCTCCGCAACAATGTCAGGTACCGGTAGCAATGCATTCATATCTAAAACAACATCAACCGATACCTTCATGTGGCCATCCGGGAGCGGTCTATGGTGAATTAAATCTCCCGAGGTGTTGTGCATTTTTCCCTTGCCAACTACCCGATAAGTCGGAGAAGCTAGATACAGCTGACAACATGAAATGCCCTAAACCAATAATAACCGTTAGACTTCCTTTAATGTTGACAATAATAACTGTTATAATTATACTTTCTCTAAATATAATGGATTATCATCTTAATTACCTCGGGAAAATTTTGTTGACGATTGATACTAGCCTTGTCACTAGTTTCTTTCAACTGTGAACTGCTCCTTTCGGCCATATACCTCTCTTTGTCCCTCTGCAGTTCACGGACTTGTGCTTGTAAATCCTGCAATGTTTGCATCACTTCCGCATTGCTAGGATTTCTTTTTCTTGGATTGTTATAAAGAGAGGTAGGAGTCACACCATGGCCTTTACCCCTCACTCGTCCCGGATACTCAGCAACACATAGTGCTCGACTGAGTACGCTCCTGTCTTTCATAGACACAAGTCTTCTAATATCTGATGAGTAGCCTTCTGGAACTTTAACTTCACTCAGAAACTTACACAATATTTTTTTCTCCTTTCTAGATAGAGTGTAAACAGCAGGTGGTAGGTATGTCCGTCTTCCTTTCTTCACGGGTCCCAGTTCAGTTCTTATTCCCATGTCTACCAAGTCCTCCCTTGATTTAAGGCCATCCTTAGACTTCCCTTTTATATTGAGTAACGTACCAATAACACTGTCAAATACATTTTTTTTAATATGCATCACATCAAGAAAATGTCTTACGTACAAAGATTTCCAATATGGCAATTCAAAAAAAATCGACCTCTTCTTCCACCCACCTGTGACAACTTTATGTGCAAAAGGCTTGCCAAACTGAATATTCACATCTTTCACCTTTTCAAAAATTTGTTCACCTGTCAAACCAGGCGGAGCTCTACGTTGTTCGGTATCTCCGTTGAACGCTTTTCTCCATCCACGATACTGATGTTTAGAAGTTAAGAATCTACGATGACCGAGAAAGACATTCTTCTGACAAAGTTTCAATCGCATGGTATCGGTTCCGTCTTCACAAACAGGACACGCTTTTTCACCTTTAATGCTATACCCGGATAGATTGTCGTATGCTGGAAAATCGTTAATTGTTCCAAACAACATCGCCCTCAAGTTGAAACTTTCTTTCCTATAACCATCATAAACCTCCACACCGTTCTCCCACAAAATCTTCAAATCTTCGATTAATGGTTCCAAGTATACGTCTATGTCATTTCTTGGTTGTTTAGGCCCAGAAATTAACATAGACAGCATCATGTACTTACGCTTCATACATAGCCATGGAGGTAGGTTATAAATCATAAGAATCACAGGCCATGTGCTATGCGAGATACTTTGAATACCGTGTGGGTTCATTCCATCAGTAGACAATGCCAAGCGAAGGTTTCTTGCTTCTTTTCCAAATTCAGGATAATCATTATCAATTTTCATCCACTGTGGAGAATCTGCCGGATGTTGAAATTTTCCATCAATAATTCTTTCATCTGAATGCCAAGTCAATTGTCTTGAATCGGTTTCACTACGATACATCCTTCTAAATCTCGGGATTATAGGAAAATACCATAAGACTTTTGCCGGAGACAACTTTTTCTTATATCGAGGGGCACCGCATTTAGGACACTCATTTAACGATGCATACTCGTTTCGAAACAAAACGCAATCTTTTGGACACGCATGTATCTTATCATAGCTCATGCCAATGGAGTACAACATCTTTTTGGCCTCATACGTTCGATTGGGAAGAACATTATCCTCTGGTAGCGTATCTTTCATAAGGGCTAATAACTCTGTGAAACTTTTATCCGACCATCCATTGCCGGCTTTTAAGTTGTACAACTTTAACACCGCAGACAATCTTGTGAATTTTGTACAACCATTATACAACGGTTTCTCTGCATCGCTTACCAACCTCTCGAACATTTTGGGACAATCGTTAAGATCTTCTTCAAGCGCTTCTGCAATTTCTTCGACTCGATCAGAATCGTATGTATCTGTGCAATCATCATTTGAAACATAGGTCCTTGCATACCCCGATTCAACATTCCCGTTACTTATCTCACCATGCATATTCCAACATGTATAACTCCTATCAATTCCATACCGAATTAAATGCGATGCCAACTGAACTGCGTCAACCCGGTTCCCATAACAGCAATACAAACAGGGACATGTCATACGACTAGGGTCTTTGGCGTGCGCAACAGCAAACTTAACAAACTCGGAAACACCATTCTCGTAGTCTTTCGACAATCGATTGGAATACATCCATGTCTTATCCATATCAACTAATTAGTGCACAAAAAAGTAGTATACTGCGTTTCTGTCAAAACGCAAAGTACACACAGAATGAATCCGTATCAAGAAAATGCAACATACGAAAGACAATTTAAGACAAATTCATCACAATATATACCAGTAATTTGAGGAAGAAAGTTACCTCTCAGATGTTTCGAACTCTAAGAAACACGGAGAATGAGCGTCGTACGTCGAACTAGGCCGGGAAACGCTGCAATTTCATAGAATGTTATTCAATATTTCGGATCGATTGTCGAAAGATATATACTATTTTAACATAAAGGTTCACAATAAATGTCACATATATATTTTCAATGTTTGGGAAAGCTATGACAATAATACAACACAAATATTAGAAATAGTGAATTCACAAAGTCAACATGAGGTTGATGCGATGAACTGATACTATTAAATAAATGCTTCACACGATTCACCATATTTTTAGTAACAAGTTCATATATCACATTGCATATGGAAATAGGATGAAATGGTTTAAGATACTCAGACTAGAAATGGGGCAGCATTGTTATCATAACACAAGTTAATCGGAAGTTGCTAACGGAAACAAGAAAATTAAGCATTAACATTCACGAAAGATTCAATTAAATGCGGATAAATGTCAAACGGAAAATTAAGGCGAAATATGTACATGAATCGGTTCAAGGTAATGTGTGAATCAATTCATGAAATTGCATCAAAAATCATTTTAGCTTCTACTTGCAAGAATCGGGTAAATGAAAAGCTTGAAATAATTCAAAAGGTAAAATGAATCAATTCATGCATAGCTTTATTTGATTCAAAATGCTGAATAAATTGATTCAATTTGGCTTTGATTCCGATCATTTTTCAACTGACTTCAAACATTTGAATTGATTGCCACTACGAATAGGATCATTATCATTTTTGTGCCAAATCTTATGTGCATATAAATAGATTTTTCATTCTAAGATTTCACTAAGATATCAAAAAATTCAATAAGAGAAGCTTAAAAAATACAACTTTATCTCTTCAAAACTTTTATCTTCATTATATTCAAAGAAAATCATCGTGCTGAATCTGTCATCCAATTCTTGCCATCAAAATAGAGAGATAAGAGATTAATTGAGAGAATTTGATTATTAAATAGAACTTGTATTGATATTATTATGAATGAATACTTCACAAATTGCATTGACACAAGTATTTTTCTATCTTTAGTTCATCCAAACAAACCATTAAAAGTGGGTCTTTCGAACCCATATTCAGTGCTAAATTATTAGCCTAAACTAATCAAAAGCCAAATCACACATAACCAAATATTTTATAGCATTTTTTATCAAGGGTAATCAGAGGTAAATATAAACTCACAATTCACTAGCAATACCATGGCATAGCAGTAAAAATTGTAACTTTTCATTTAACAATAAAAACCAACAAACCCTTAACAAAATATACTAGTAATAAGAACTTCAGTTACCAATTTAATTTAAAAACTAGCAAAAACTTTACTGGCAAATATATACTGAAAAATCAAATTAACCAGAAAGTACCATAAAAAGCTTCCACTTTTTTTTATCAAAAAAACTAAAGAAAATATATAATTACAAATCACTAGCAAAATTTATATTGAACAACTAATACAATCAATAGCTTCATCCATGTATTAAACAAAAAAATCTAGCAAAAACTATATTTTCATATAACAAAAATATCAAATTTCAACCTACAAAAAAGAGGTGGGTAGCCAAACATGTTTTGATGATTGAAATACTGATCTAGAAACATGAATAGTAGACATTTACATGATTCAATTTTTCAAAAATAGAGGAAGTGTAATTAAAAAAATTAAAAAGGGTTACAATGAGTAGAACCATGTGTAATAAGTTCTTCAAAAAAGAGGATTCACAAAACAAATTAAAAAGGGTTTCAATGCAACAGAATGGTGCTAAGCTTGAATCTTTCAAAAAAGAGGAAAATGACAATGTTTTCATGAAAGAAAATCTGTGCAACCGCAAAAACATATATCATTTCTTAACAACACATTACAAAGCTGAGACATCCTCAAACTGATATATGATAAGCCAATCTGAGTTATCATGCATAAGCCAATCTGAACCGTCCAAATATAATAATTAATTCTATGGTTAACTGGAAGAAAAGCTAGCCCAAAACTCATAAGAACACAACAATGAATTTCATTGAACCAATTTAAGGCAAAACAGAAATGTAGGTTAAGATGTAGGTTTTTGTTTAATATAAGATGAACAGATAATGGAAGAAGATAATGGAAGAAGAAGAATCTTACCAAGATGGAGAAGACGGAATGAACGGCGGCGGCGACGACTGAAGAGGACAGAACGAACGGCGGCGACGGCAGAAATGAGGAAGACGAACGAAGAAACGAAGAAGACTGAACGAAAGAAATGAAGAAGACTGAAGAACAGATTTAGGGATTTTTAATTTTATTATAAAAACAACCTACGAAAGCGCTTTTAAAAGCGCTTTCGTATGCCCCCCATATGAGAGCGCTTCTGAGGTAAAAAGCGCTTTCGTATGCCCCCCATATAAGAGTGCTTTAGAAAGCGCTTTCGTAGGTCCCCCTTTCAGAGCGCTTTTCAAAAGCGCTTTTATAGGGCCACCTATAAGAGCGCTTTTCAAAAGCGCTTTCGTAGGTTAGATATTTCAAATACCTATGAAAGCGCTTTCTGAAAAGCGCTTTCGTAGGAAACCCTATAAAAGCGCTTTTTTTAAGCGAATTTTTTTAAAGGCTACGAAAGCGTTTTCTCTTAAAAGCGCTTTCGTAGATGCCCTGCCAAAAATTGTTTTTTTTGTAGTGCCAGTTGCATTGAAAAGCTAATCTAATTTTCTACCATTTGATAAAGAGAAACCATGATTTTAGACCAAGTATCATTTGATGAATGATGATGATTATCATGAGTGCTTTATGAACTATATTATGATTGTATGTTTATCGTGAAGATATGATAAATGATTAAAAATCTTGTGATGACGAGTTAGGTTAACCTAGGGATAATAATTAGGCAAATAAACTAGTAATGATTTCTTAGGTTATGACAATGACTTATATTATGATAATTGGACGTGAAGGTACCTTGGTGTGTACCGCGGACGAGTAATCGATTGAATTATGAATTAATAAACTTTGTATGGAACATATTGTGATAATATGAGAATTGGTGAATGTGATCACCTAGTGATTGATGAGTGCAATCACGATGAATGATAGAACCTAATCACGTATTTGGAAACTTACCATTGATCTTGCACATCCCAATTGAGATACTTCTGTAAAGTAGAATTGGGATGTGGCACCAATGATTCGTGCCTTTAAATGGGTTTGAGTCCCATGAATGAGTTTGAGTCCCATATAAGAGAGGCCTCATAAGTGGGTTTGAGTCCCATAGAGACATGGAAGCCTAAGTGGGTTTGAGTGTCATAC
Source organism: Vicia faba (assembly GCA_948472305.1). Classification (NCBI taxonomy): domain Eukaryota; kingdom Viridiplantae; phylum Streptophyta; class Magnoliopsida; order Fabales; family Fabaceae; genus Vicia; species Vicia faba. The sequence goes on from OX451740.1 coordinate 67,559,504, forward strand.
AACGAAAGATACTCTAAGTGGGTTAGAGTCCCATACGAGTGACGATTCTTGAAGTGGGCTCGAGTCCCACGGAGAACCCTAATTCTAAGAAAGTCGAATAATACGAACATGCGTGAACCGAATCTTTCCCTAGACATAGGTCCGGTCGAGGAACAATGTTTCGTGCTTCCGAATAGTGGTTTATTGAGTTATATGAACTCCAGTTACATGTTTCCGTACAATATGAATATCACTTAGATACATAAGTCCTTGTTCTATTATGTTAGTGTACACAAGTAGGACGAAGAGGAAAGGCTTAATTTAAGAATCGATAAGAAATTTCATTAGAGCCGAGTGAATTTTTAGGATAGGGGAACTCACTGAGATTACTGTCGCACCCCATTATTATTAATATTATTATTATTATTATTATTATTATTATTATTATTATTATTATTATTATTATTGTTATTATTAAGGTCTAGGTGAGGGTATTGGTGAATTCACAAACTCTGAGCCAATGAATTCTCAATCCAGCGCATATATGTCTATTGAGGGGCAGATGAAAAAATGCAGGGAATTGATTACAAATTACCCTGGTGAACGTAGCATCACTGAAGCTAATCAGAAAATATCAAATCTATGTGTTACCTTGGGGGAAACAGGTGGAAGTTTCTCTGACTTGATGTTAAATAGGTACAATGTCAAGAGAGATATCATGACATTTCACAATAAAGAGTTGAGTTCCTTCAGATATCTTGTTCAACATGATTGGTACAAGGATCTTGGTAGTTGCAAGAAACTGATCAGACATCTTATTGAAGGAAAGGAAGACACTCTGGAGCTTATGAAGAACAAGGAACAAATTATTGTTATCAAAGACAGTTGGATTGGAACTTGTACTATTGAAGAGTTATAGCAATTAAAGAAAAGAGTAAATGCAGTGCCTACTACATTCTTCCTCTATGTTTTGAGACATGAGATTCCTATTGCTGGGATTATTGGCTGGAAGGAAGATATTCTGCAAGTCATTGGGGCTGCATACAACACCAAGGAATGCATAAGGCTCTTTGACAGGGACAAGAGGTGTAAAACCACCTAAAGCTGGTTAAGAGGTTGTGTTTCCATATGTGTGTTTCCGTTGGTGGAATTGCTAGAAGTGCAATATGTTCTGAATTGCTCTGTGTGTGTTTCCATCATGTGCATTTACCTTGTATCTTTTTGTCAAGTTTTGGCTAAAAAGGGGAGTAAAGTGTTGTGTACTGATGTTAAATCACATGTCTTAACATGTTGATTTAACATATGATAGGACTGTGTACTACTACTTGTGGGAGAGTAGTTGTGTGTTTGGTTGCTTATGTAATCATTGAGGGGGAGCATGAGTGTTTCATGCTTGTGTGTATGCTGAAGTTGTTGCTTCTGTTGTTCCGTTGCAGGTGCTCTGGTATGGGTTTTGTCCTTAAGGGGGGGAACCTATTATGTTTGACAGGGAGATTTCTTTACTTGTATGTGTGTACAAGCTTCTTAGCTGTGTTTTTACAAAGTTTACATGATAATTATGTAGCTTTTGTTGTGGTTTTATTCCTATCTCCAATTGAATTTGGTTTTTGGTTGTTTTAGCCAAAAAAGTTCAAAGGGAAGATTGTTAGTTCCATGGTTGGCTAAATTTTGGCTAAGCATGGTTCTATTTATGGTTCTATGTTGGTGTTGAGTAAAATGATGCATCATCTTTATCAACTGTCATAACAGGTTTTGTTGTTATGAGTGTTTCTGCCAGATGTCACAGAAGATGTTGTGACATCCTAAGGCTGATGCAACAGGAAGTGCTACTTTTGAATATCCTTGAAGATTTGATTTGAAGATATGAGTATTTGGAATATTTAGCCGCAGACTAATCAAGGATTTTATTAGAAACAAGTGCAAATTTGATTGGTTTCTAAAAAGGATCAATTGAGACTTTTTAGGAAACTTTTTATGAAGACTGTTTCTATTTTTGTGGGTAAGGATTCTGCAGGTTTTTGAGAGATGCTGATTGGATTTGACTGAAGAGTCTAAGCTCAACTGTAGAAGACTATATAAGGAGTCGTCCAAGACCTAGTTTTAAGTAGAGTTTTTATTGAAAAACCTTGTGTAAAAAATAAGGGTTTAGGGTTGGTATAGTTGTTCTCCATTTGTTTTGTTTGTATGTCCTCATGTATCTCTGATACATTTGAGTTAACTAATTGTTGTTTGTTTATTAAGTCATTGTTCTCATTCAAAGCCCGTAGGCACGAGTTGAGTATTGTTCTTGGTTGAAGCTTTTAAGCAGGACTAAGTATATGATCTTTTAGAAGTGTGATCTTCTTGTTTTCTTTGTTACAAGTTATTGTGACTGTAACTTGTTGATAGACATACCCTATGACTGAGATAGGTCTTTTATTATTGCGGTGATTAGAAGTGGGATGACAATTTCCCTGACTTAGGGAGGACCTAAGTTGAAATTGCATTGGGTATGGATTAGGCACGAAGTTGTAAACTTGGGACTAGTTTAGCTCCAAACAATATTGCTTATAGTGGATTTTCTTCCTGGCATGGTAGCCCCCAGAGTAGGTGAGTTAGCACTGAACTGGGTTAACATATCGTTGTGTTCTTTTTGTTTCTTCAAGTTATAATTATGACGTGTTATTGTTTGTTGTTCTCTCAATAGATGTTATAACATCTGTTGTAATATCGTGTACGTTGAGACATTAGTCTTAACATATTTGGTGTGCGTACCAGAATTTCATGGTCCATGAAGTTTCAAGAGCTTCTGTTAGACCGACCTTATGAAACTTTTTAACTTTCCTTTTTAGAAGAAACTGTTAAAAGAGAACATTTCCAAAAGGAATGAAGAAAACTTCTCACAAGAGGTCATGATTTTAGACTTCACATAGTTGAAAATTGTAAGAGGAAGCTTAACTTTCACCTTTGATAAACATAAGTATAGAAAGTGTTTGTCATCTAAAGACAACGAGTCAGAGTCTTGTTCGCTTAGTAGAAAGTTCATGACAACCAACCAGTGCCATAACTTGGCCAAAGGTTTTAGACTAGCTGCACTTGAAGGATTCCCATCAATTTCAATGAGTCGGGTGAGAATGTGGGAGGTAAAAGGACTATTGATCTTGTATTTCTCAATATTAGCACCATCTTCTCACACCTAATAGCTTGAACAATAAGTGAGGGAGTGATGAGAATAGGAGTGCCCATGACAAAAAATATTATCTCATGACCATCCTCATCCAGGTTGTGAACATAAGCATTTAGCCAGAAATCTTTAACCAGATTATGAAACATTGGTCCATAAAGCATGTCAAAATAGTTTCCCTATTTTTGAATGGTAATAGTTCTCTGGAAATCAATGCTTATTTCTTTTAACTCTTTAAAGTCAACAACCTTTTCATTGATGGTGAACGGTTTGCTATCATCGCTCTTAAAGGTTTTGATTGAAGAAGAAAAAGCCATTTGAGGAGAAGTAAAATAAATAAAGAGGAGTTTTCTATCAGATAAGGTTTTAATAACTTAAAATGAGTTATGAATAGAAAAGAGAGAGTGATATGGTTTAAATATAAAAGGAGGGAAATGCAAAGGCTTTTAGACATGAGAAAAATAGAGAGAGAGTAAATAAAACAAACAAAAAAATGGAATGGGAAGGGTTTTAGAAAAATAATTGCAGTAACTGAAAACATGCAATCATTAATATCATTGGGGAAGAAAAGAATGATTATGAATCTATACCCAAGAAATAACGGGTTACTTCAAACTTTAGGATAACTTAATGTGGGACACTGGTCTTACTTTGGAGCCACACAAAGCACGTTTGCTTTTCACCATTAATTTTAAACCCAGAGTCCAGAAGACATAAAGTCCCAGAGGGATTCTAACTTAGAACATTCTGACATACTTTTGCTTACCTCTTCCTTATCTAGAAGCAAGTTGGTGCTTCAAAGTTTTTGAAGTGCTTCAATACCAGAGGCATTTCTTTATTCTGTATGAATGATGATCTGGTTTCTATTAGTTCTGTTTTTTCATCCAAAATTAAATCTTCAGAGTGAGAGGGTTTTCAGAGATATTGATGTGTCAATAACTTTCTTGTCCTGACTTTTTACTCTCTTATTGAGTAATTCCAGAAGCTCTTTTCATAGAGTCATAATAACTAATCTTCAAATCTGCAAAGTTGTCAACTAGCTTTGAGTTTTCAAGGTCAAGCTTATCATCAAACTTAGAATGAGTTGATTCCTCAACCATTTTAGTTTTAGCGTTGTATACTCGTGTAGCATTTTGAGTGTTAAGGGTATCCTAACATGTTATATTTTTTGCTTCTGAATCAAACTTGTTAGTGTTAAGCATAAAACAAGTAAATCATAAGTAAAGGGAAGGGAACAATTACCAATAGTTCGTGTACTGAGGATTTTACCCTTTTTATTTCCCTTTGGAGCCACCAGAGCCACGAGGCTTAAGTACCAAATCTGGGAACATATGTCTTGTTTCCTTTGTATGTTGATAGCATCCGCTTCTTAGTTTCCAGGATTGGTGTCTCAACTTGGCTACTAAGAATGTCTGCAACATAAACTATGTTATCTTTTGGTACCCATATCTTTTTGGGTCCATTTTTGTTAGTTCTCCCAGGCTCTTTTCCAACCCAGGGTTTCTGTACAGAATAAGTGTCAAGTGTATGTCCATACGTGAAATGGAAGTACAAATATTTTGGTTTATTTTCCTTTTGCTTTGACTTAGGTTTGACCCTAGAATTATTAGATGGAACATAACCAATATTTATTTCCATTTATGCTTACTTCATAGATCATAGAATCCATTTTGCTCTTGTATATGTTTCGTGCAAGAAATTTTTGAAAAAACATGTCATATTTCTTATTGATAAATTCATAGTCCATAGAAGCTTCTGAAAGAATTTATTTTTCAAATTATTTATTCTTTCTTTTGAGGGTAGAGTTATCTTTTTCAAGATTACATATCTTTTCTTTCAGAGTGGGTTTTCTTTCTTCAGCTCACTCTGAGCTTCAGAATCAGCTACATGAATTTGTTTCAAATTCTTGTACTTTTTCTAAATCCTCTGATGCTTTTCAAGAATTTTAGTAAGACATAACTCTACTTTAGAACTAGTTAAGTTAGAGAATAACTCATCAGAATCTAATTTAGATTCTGATTCTGATCCAGAGTTAGATGCTTTTGTGCTTGCTATCAGCGCCATGTTGGCTTACGCTTCTTTAAAATCCTTTCCTGAAGACTTAAAGTCATCCCATGTAGCCATCAAAACCTTCTTATTATCTTTGAAGATATTTTTATTAGGACTTTCTTTATATAGCTTGGGACATTCATTTTTGTAGTGGCTCGTCTTGTTGCACTCGAAACACATGACATATTTGTTATCACCAGAGTTCTCTTGTTCTAAGGTTGACTCAGAACATCCACCTAATCTTGTGTAGCCTCGTGAACTTCTTCTGTCTTTTCTTCCATAGTTGGCTAATTCTTCTAGAAATCAAAGATACCATGTCCTCTTCATATTATTTTTCAAATTCTTCTTTTTCAGCTTGAAGAGCTCTAGTCTTTTCAGACTTGCTTTTAGACTTTAACGATACAAACTTTCCTTTCTTATGAGGATCATCCTCTTCTAGATTAATCTCATAACTTCTTATAGAGATTACAATCTCTTCTAGAGTTATGATGTTCTGATTGTTTGACACTTTAAGTGCAATCACCATTGGCATCCATTTATTTGGAAGGCTTCTGATGATTTTCTTTACATAATCTACAGTGGTGTAACACTCGATATTTAATTAATTATTTATTTAAATATATTTGTATTATTCTTTGAAGTTGTGAGATGTTGTGAATTGTTGGCATAAGTTGCTAGATTATTACTAGTTAATTAATTAGTTGATTAATAATAGTAATAATGTTAGAATTAGTAGAATAATAGAATAATGTGTTGGGCATATTTTAATGGTTAGAAGTAGAGATATGGGGGGGGGGTGTTGTTAAGCCCACTAAGAATAATAATATTTTGAGGTTTTATTTAAATAAAGAATATGGTTAACTGATAAGGAGTTGGAAATTGGTCATGAGAAGTTGCAGAGAAGAGGAATAAGGAGAAGAGGCAAAGCAAGGTTTTCGATCGGAGATTTATAGAGAGACCTTCAATCCAAGATAAGGACGGGGTTCTGACACTATAATGGGAATCATGATGAATATTATGTAGGTATTGGTTGTGTGAATAATTGCTATCGTGCATGGAATTGTTGTTGTTTCTGAATTTCATGTTACCACTGTCATAATTTATGATAACATTGTATTAATTACATCGATGAATGAAAGGTTGGAAATTAAATCATGGTTGGTGTAGTTGTTATGTTGTTATTTTAATCAATTTTGTTTTGGTATGAGATTTGTAATCGAAGGAAAATTTGGAAAATTCAGCGTTAGTATCAGTAACAGACTAAAATTTGTGAGGGGCTGGAAGACACGCTGTGCCGAGGGGCACATGTACTTGTGACGAGCGGCACAAGGCTGCAAGTGCCGAGGGGCATGGTGTGTTCCCACTGACACAAAGGCGTAGGGGGAAGGTGCCGATCGACACAAAGGAAAAAAGGGTTATTGTGCCAAGCGGTAGGATTGTTATGCCGAGGGGCACATGTATTTCTTATTCTTTTTTTTCTTTTCTCCTGTGCATCCTAATTGGTGAATTATTTGTTTAACAATCTTGGAATAATAATTAGAGTTCTTAAGGTAATTTACCCCCTAAATGATTAATAGGTTACTAATAGATATAAGTTAGTAGCAGGAGAGATAGTAGAATTAATAATTAGCAGAGCATTATTAATAAGGTTATCAGTAGAAGTAATTTAGTAGAACTTTCAGTAGCAGTGTTAGTAATAGATTAACAGGAGAACAAATTTGTAGCTAGTAACAAAGATGAAATAATTGATAAGTGACTAGCCGTAAATCGTATGTAATTAGAGATAGTAGTACATAACCGAAAACATTAGTATTTTAGCAGAAAACTATTTAGTCGGATATAGTCAAATTGCCCGAGTAAGTACGCAGGACATCGTAGTATATTTTTGTTAATACCGTGTATTGTATACTTTGTTATAATTTGAGAGTTGGCAGGTGATGATGAATTTTGTTGAGATGCCTCTAATTATTGGTAAATATTAAGTTGTAGGCTTATGGCCAATGTTGAATTGTGTTGAGTTGTTGTTGAATTATTGTTGTTGTTGTTGTTACTACATTCATATTGTTGTCACATACATAGCATATCAAGTTGGGAGCTCATTCTTAGTAAGTTAGCTTGGATTGGAAAATATAAAGTTGAAGGCTTATGCCTTGTTGATGCCTCTATTAATTGGTAGATTATTAAGTTAGGAGTTTTGCTCCGTTGGTACCACATGCATGTGCATAAAAACAAGTCACATTTCATGTTGAATCCCGAGTTGTATGTGGGTGAATTGATTATGTTAAATGTTGTTAAGATCTGCGAAGTGGTTATTTTGTATGAACTTATTCTAATATATTATTTATCATGCATTCTATTATATTGTTCGATATCTCACTTGTTCTGTTTGAATGTTACCCTATGTTGGTAACGTGCAGGTAATCCAGAGTGAAGGCTATTTACCTTTAGTAGTTCGAGTCGGTGTCGTCGCTCTGATACGTAACACTCGGGGGATGAACGCTTGTTGTTTTATTATTCTGATTACTTCCGTTGCTGAATTTTAAATTGATTTACTAAGTACTTTGTTGTTTCTAAAGTTGTTTTCAGTTGGACAAAGATGTTATGTCATTTGAATTGAAAATTGTGATTCCGCTGCTTATTTATAAAAGTTGTTTTATTCTAAATACTAAATTATATGGTTAACGATTCATCCGAGTTTAAATGTTATGTATCTATTTTACATACGATTAAATGAAGTTGTTTTTAAGTAGTAACTGTAGCATCCTATTTGTATGTCGAAATTTTTTAAGTCTGATTTTAATATTATTCACCGAGTAGAAATGGGGTGTTACATTAGTGGTATCAAAGCAGGTTGGCCCGTCCGACCAAGTTGTCGATTCGTAGTTTGTTTAACAATCGAGTATTGTTAATTTGAATTCTAACTGTTATTTGTGTTGAGATTAGAAGTTTGAGATGGCTGGAAGGAATGACGCTGTAATTGCTGTTTCTCTGGAAGCAATGGCTCAGGCTATGGAGAATCAGTCGCACGCTGACGGGAATGCTAGATCTCGTAGTTTGACAACTTTCCAGAGGGAGAATCCTCCTACCTTCAAGGGTAAGTATGATCTTGACAGAGCGTTGGATTGGTTGAAAGTGATTGAGAGAATATTCCATGTGATGGACTGCACTCCAGCGCAAAAGGTTCGATATGGTACTCATATGCTAGCAATTGAGGCTGATGATTGGTGGCTAGAGACTCATCCAAGGTTGGAAGCTCCAGGTGAAAATATCACTTGGGCTGTGTTTCGTAGGGAATTTCTGAGGAAGTATTTACCTAAAGACGTTCGTGGTAAGAAGGAAATTGAGTTTCTTGAGCTGAAGCAAGGGAATATATCAGTTATAGAATATGCTGCAAAGTTTTCTGAGTTGGCAAAGTTTTATCCGCACTATAGCGAGGAAAATGCTTAGTTTTTAAAGTGCATCAAGTTTGAGAACGGGTTGCACCCAGAGATTAAGAAGGCAATTGGATACCAGAAGATTCGTGTCCTTGCTGATTTGGTTGATAGTTGCAGGATCTATGAAGAGGATAATAATGCTCACTATAAGATTATCAATGAGAGGAGAGGTAAACACCAACAAAGTTGTGGTAAACCCTATGATGCCCCAGCTGGTAAAGGTAAACAGAAAGTTGCTCTGGGTTAGAGAACTAGTGGGGGAGATGCTCATGCAGGTTGGTTTGTGAAGATGTGAAAAACACAAGAAGGGGGGGGGGGGGGGTTGAATTGAAAACTTGGATCTAAAACAGCTTAATGACACAGATTTTGTATCCTGGTTCATTTGATCTCAAACTACTCCAGTCCACCCGTCAAAGTGATTTCGCCTCTCTCCAACAAGGTCTTAATCCACTAATCTCAACAAGATTACAAAAGCTACTTTAACAACTGTTAAAGTCTTCTTGAGTACAACCACAATCCGGTTAATCTCAAGGATCTCTTTTTCAATAGATTAAACAATATGTGTTGTTGTTTTTCTAACAAAAACGGTTTACCACAACTGTGATAAATTACACAGGTTTATAGCTTAGAATAAAGAATGAATTTGCTTGCAGCTTGAATATGTGTGGGTGGTGATCTTAGAAAAATCGTTGTGTGTACGTACGTGCTTCATTTTGCAAGGTGACTTGTTTATATAGGCAGTGTAATGACGTTGATCATAAATCATGTTTAATGTCATTAACACACTTTCCTTTGGGAGAAGATCCTGTCTGAAGGAAGCCGTTGGAGTTGATTCTGTCTTAAATGTTCAGTAACGCTTCAGAATCTTTTCTCCTTACTGCTGATGATGCTTCAGAATATTGATGACTTGGTTTGATATGTTCTTGTTCAGAATCAGAGTTTACTATAATTAAGCGCAGGTTCTGGTCACCAATCTTCAGCATATGATCTGATTGTTTCAGTGTGTAACACTTATGGCTTATCTTCTGATGCTGATATGATCAGAACTTCTGCATACATAAAACATATTTTTAAGGTGCATATTTGTTCTTTGTATTTATTTATTCTTTGTATTTGTTATCATCAAAACTCTAACTAAGGGTTGTAGAATCAAACTTTTTTCTAACAATCTCCCCCTTTTTGATGATGACAAAAACCAGATTTTTCAATTAAAAAATAAAGAATAAAAAGTTTTCGTATAAAGAAGAAAAACTCCCCCTGAGTTGATTACTTCCCTTAAGTTCCTTAAGTCCTTGAGCATCAGAGTTTAACTGCGTCTTTCATCAGAGTTTGTACCTATACCTGTTCAAGCTTTTCAGAAGATAGAGGTTAAGTAGTCCAGAATGTTTGAGACTTTTGTCTCAGTAAACCGTTATTGAAAATATCTTACTTTCTCCCCCCTTTTGTCAGTTATCAAAAAGGTAATATAATCTGAGCTAAAAAGTTGATTTATATTAAAAAAACAAGAAGCAATGAAAATTAGTCCATAACAGAAGCAATGTAAAACAGACATTACAGATAAACAGATTTAAAACAGAAAAGAATATAAGATGGAGGAGGAAGGCATGTGAACAAATCTTCCATCAAGCCCTTGATCTGGGAGTTATATTCTTCTTGTTTGCCCAAAATGCTCTTGATTTCTTTGTTTATGTCCTCCTGCTTATCTAACCTTTCCTAGATAACAACATTTTCTCTCTTCAATTCTTCCAGAGTTTGTATGACATAGGAAGGAGCTGGAGATTCTTCAGTATTTGGACGCTTCTCAGAGCATTCTGTAGCTTGATCATATTGAACCATTTCCTCTGCTGAGATCATCTCTTCTGGAGCAGCAGTCAAGGAGAGACCTTCTGGTTATGGTTGAACTTCATCTGAGAGACGATGTTCTAACCAGGGAGCATTATCCAGAGGGAGAATCTCCTTCTTGAGCAGATGGCTCAGAACTTGGTCTTCAAAAACCTTGAGCATATCACTGAAATTCCGTTGAACCTGTTCATCTCTCTGTTCTTTTAGCTTTAATGTTTCAGAACTTAGCCAGTTTCTGAAACTTGTCCATAGATAATCAAAAGCGGCATGATTAGTCATCTCTAGACTAGCATGCTTCAAGGAGGTTATCCATTCCTGCATTCCTGTTTCAAACATCAACAAACTTGTACCAACATCTGGTGTGGTTTCAGTTGGTTTTGGTTTGGGAATGGCAGTTTTGTGAGATATAATAGCTAATCGTTCCAATGCAGTTGGATCAATGACAAGTCTTACGTTGTCAGTTGGATTGCTCTTGGGTGAAGGAGTGGGAGAGTCGGGTATGATGATTGGATTGGTTGGGGAATTTGGTGGTGTGGATTCCAGAGAAGAAGGAATTTATGGAATGTCCAGGATGGTGGGAGGTATGCAAATGGCAAGTGGTTTAGTGATTCCTGGGATTGGAATTGTATCTGAATCTGAAGTGGGTTCTTCAGATTGGTTGGATGAAGCATTGTGAGGTTCTGATTCATGGGTCTCAGATGGTTGATTCTCAGAAGTTTGAGCTTATAGTTGTTCAGGTTGAGGTGATGGTGGATGGGGAATATCTTGTTATGGAGAGAGAGGTATTGGAATATCTTGTTGTGTAACATCTGTTGTAGTTTCGGAGTTTGGATTATCGGGGATTTGAGGATTTGGATTTTATGGTGTGGGAGCTGAAATGTCTTGGTCAAAAGAGTCAATGTCAAACAGAACTTTGGCAAGTTCTAGTTGAGTTTGTTCAGGATTTGGATTGATAGGAAGGAAGTGAGTTTCTCTTAGACTTAGAGTTTTTGATGGATCAAACCCTATGTCAAACTCATCAAAAGTTTATGGGGTTGGATGTTCTGATTGGGTAGTTATGGTTTCAGATGTTGATATAGTTATTGATTCTAAAACAGTAATAGAGGAAGGATTACCTTTCTTTTTAGAAGCTTTTGGAGTCCTCTGGGATGATCCTTCTGCTGCTGCCTTCCTTTTATTGGTCTTCTTTAAAACAACTTCTGGAGCCGCCTGATGCAAGTCCTGGATATTTATTTCTGGTGCAGTTCCATCTGCCTTACACGAATCCATATATCTGACAATTATCTCAGGCTTGGAGTCAATCTCAGAAAAAAGAGGAAAATCATCCATATGAATTCTTCTGGAAGTGATGGTTGCAAAAGAAGTAATGTTTGGTTCCTTCTTGATGTTCTCAATGATTTTCATCTTTTTCAGATTCTTTGTGTTCAGAGGCTTCCCAGCAGTTGCTTCTAGTGAGCTAATTTCCTGTGCTTCAGTCAGATGCTCTATCAGCCTATTCTCTATCAGAATATCTGATATGAGTCTTCCTAGGGGTATCCAGTCCCTTTTGGTACGCTCATCTTCTCTTGTTTCCTTTACACTGGTCCTCAGATGATTAAATAGCAAGTGAGAAAGGTTAACTTAGTCTTCTTGGAAGTAGATCAGAAACTGCTGATCAATGTTTATGTAATCAGGAGAGCTAGTTGGCTTCCTGTGGTTGATGCATCCCAGAATTATTTTAGCCCAAATTTTGTGATGATCCTTCAGATCCCTAATCTTACTGGAGGGTAGACCCAGAGTAAATATTTCCCTTGCAATAGAAGCAACATCAGAACATCTTTCAGCCATGTCAATACATTTGACACCTCCACCATTGTAACCGATACGTCTTGAAATTAGGTCTTCTGTAATGACAATATTCTTCCTCATGACATACGAGGTAACTTGATGGTTTGAGGAGGAAGCATGTATCCAGAATTCTTTGACAAGAATTGGAAACGTTGGCCCTAGAAGATGGTCAAAATATTTGTTCTAACCTTGAGCATTGACATCTTCATGGAGATTGAAGCCGTTTTCTTGAAGGCTTTCAAAGTCAACAATCAGTTCTGAAAGAACTTCCAGATTGTCAATGGGAGTGAGTAGCATTCTGTATGGTTCTTCGTACTGTTCCATAGAAGCGGTTTCCTGAGTACTGATGTTTTGGACGCTTGAAGAAGCCATGTTCACACAAGAATTTTGAGAAAGATAAAAGGGTTTTTGAAAGTACGAACTGAAAACAATAGAAGGTATTGAGAGAGTAAAAGTGAAAGACTGTAAAGAGTGAAACTTGAGTTTAAATAGATTTTCTTGAAAGCATAAACTGTAAGAGAGAGAAACAATTAGTCATGATTGTAAGCATTAATGACAGCTGATTTTAGGGGATTCAGAAAGATATTGGAACAGTTACCCATGATGTGTGTCTCAATGCACCCAATCAGCGCTTTTGACCTTTTGGAAAAGTGAACGCGTGTTCAGCCTCAGAAGGCAGCCGATGAATGGATGACAACTGTTTGATACCTGAAAAACACACTTCTATCCTTGAAATGAAACGATCAGATCTTCATGGATATATTCTGATGCAATCTGTACTTCTAAAACTCTGAAGGAAGGTTGATCAGTAGTTCACAGAAAATAACTAAGTTCTGAAGGTTAAGATATGTAAATAAAAAAATTTATTCTGGGAAAAGCTCCATGCTGAGATGTTTCAGAATGAAGTTGAACCTATATTCAGAAAGAGGTTTTGTAAAGACATCATCCCATTGATGGTCTGTGTCAATGAATTTTAAGTTAAGAATCCCTTTCTGAATATAGTCCCTAATAAAATGATGTTTTATTTCTATATGCTTAGCCCTAGAAGGCAAAATAGGATTTTTACTGAGACAAATAGCAGAAGTATTGTCGCAGAGGATAGGGATGTTACTCTCAAATATATTGAAGTCCTCAAGTTGACTTTTCATCCAGAGCATTTGCGTACTACATCCAGTAGCTGCTGTGTATTCAGCTTCTGCTGTTGATAGTGCTATTGTGGATTGTCTTTTGCTGGACCATAAGATCAGATTTTCTCCCAGAAATTGGCAGCTTCCAAAAGTGCTTTAACGTTCTACTTTGTCTCCAGCAAAGTCAGCATCACAATATCCTACTAAACTGTAATCACTTGATTATCTATAAAATAAACCCAGATTAGCAGTACCTTTCCGATACTTGAAAATTCGCTTAACTGCTGTTAAGTGAGATTCTCTAGGATCTGATTGGAATCTAGCACAAATTCAAACACTGAATAGAATGTCAGGCCCTGAAGCCGTCAGATAGAGAAGAGAACCAATCATAGCTATGTAGACCTTCTGTTCTACCTTTTTACTTACCTCTTCCTTTTCCAGAATGCACGTGGGATGCATTGGAATCTTTGAGGGCTTACATTCTGAGAGATCAAATTTCTTCAGAATTTCTCTGACATATTTACTCTGATGAATGTAATTTCCTTCTGGCGTTTGATTTATCTGAATGCCCAGAAAGAATTTGAGTTCCCCCATTAGGCTCATCTTAAACTCTGCCTGCATACATTTAGCAAATTATCTTTCCAGAGAGGGTTTAGTGGATCCAAATATGATGTCATCAACATAAATCTGACATACTAACATGTCATTCTTAACTATCTTACAGAACAAGGTTGTGTCCACTTTCCCTCTGGTAAATTCCTTTTCTAACAGGAAGTTACTTAGTCTTTCATACCAAGCTCTGGGAGCTTGTTTCAGACCATAGAGTGACTTCTTTAGTTTCAAAACATATTCTGTATTTTTGGAACTCTCAAAACCAGGAGGTTGGTGCACATATACCTCTTCATCTATATAGCCATTTAAGAATGCACTTTTGACATCCATCTGATACAGAGTGATGCCTTTATTAACAGCAAATGATATTAAAAGTGTGATAGATTCTAACCTGGTGACTTGAGCAAAGGTTTCTGTATAGTTTATCCCCTCTTAATGACTATAACCTTGTGCTATCATTCGTGCTTTGTTTCTAATGACTTCACCTTGCTCGTTTAGTTTGTTTCTGAACACCCATTTTGTACCAATGACGTTGAACCCTTTTGGTTTGGGAACCAGATCCCATACGTCATTTCTGGTGAATTGATTTAGTTCCTCTTGCATTTCCAGAATCCAGTCATTGTCCAGAAGTGCTTCATCAATTGTTGTTGGTTCAATCAGAGAAACCAGTCCCATGAGAGATTCTTCAGAGTTTCTGAATGTTGATATTGTTCTGATTGGATCTTCCTTCTTTCCCAGTATTGTATCTTCTAGGTGATCAATGCTGCTTCTGGATAGTCTTTTCTGGAGTTGATCAACAGAAGGTGCTGGATTGCTTGCAGTGACTTTTTTTGTTGTTGAGGGAGTGCCTCTATTGAGAACCTCTGATGAGTTGTCTTCAGTACCTGTGAGTTCAACTTCCATACCTTCAAGAAATTCATTATGCCTTGACTTTTGAGAGTCAAGCTTATCATCAAACCTAACATTGATTGACTCTTCAACAATCTATCTTTCTGTATTGTATACTCTGTACCCTCTCGAGCGTTCAAAGTATCCTAACATAATAAATTTTTGTTCTTTAGAGTCAAACTTGTTCAAATAATTTCTTGTATTCAGAATAAAACATGTGCATCCAAATGGGTGAAAATAAGAAATGTTGGGCTTTCTGTTCTTCCACAATTCATATGGAGTCTTTTCCAGAATAGGTCTTATGGAGATTCTATTATGAATGTAACACGCTGTGTTTATTGCTTCTGCCCAGAAGATCTTAGCAACGTTAGTCTCGTTGATCATGGTTCTGGCCATTTCTTGCAATGTTCTGTTCTTTCATTCTACAACTCCATTTTTCTGGGGAGTTCTAGGAAAAGAGAAATCATGCAGAATGCCTTTTTCATTAAAGAATAATTCAAAATATTTATTTTCAAATTCTCCACCATGATCACTTCTGACTTTGACAATTCTAAGATCCTTTTCATTCTGAACTTGGTTGCAGAAGGTAACAAACACAGAGTGTGACTCGTCCTTGTGTCTTAAGAACTTTACCCATGTCCAACTGCTATAGTCATCTACGATTACTAACCCATACTTCTTGCCACTGACTGAAGCAGTTTTTACTGGTCCAAATAAGTCAATGTGCAGAAGTTCTAATGGCTTAGAGGTGGAAACAACATTTTTGGATTTGAAAGCAGGTTTTGCAAACTTTCCTTTCTGACATGCTTCACACAGAGCATCTGAATTGAACTTTAAGTTAGGAAGTCCTCTGACCAGATTGAGTTTGTTAATCTGAGATATTCTTCTCATACTAACATGTCCCAATCTTCTGTGCCAGATCCATTGCTCGTTGTTAACAGACAGTAAACATTTTACATTTTGACTCTTTAGTTCAGAAAGTTTTATTTTATAAATGTTGTTTTTCCTCTTTCCATTAAATAGGATAGTCCCATCTTTCTGACTAACAGCTTTGCATGAATTTTGATTAAAGATTATATCATAACCATTATCACTTAATTGACTTATGGATAACAGGTTATGCATTAATCCATCAACTAATAAGACATTTCTTATAGAGGGAAGATTTCCATTACCTACTATTCTAGAGCCAATGATCTTTCCTCTCTGATTGCCTCCAAAGCCCACGTGGCCTCCAGGCTTAAGTTCCAGGCTTTGGAACATATGCCTTCTTATGTCATGTGCCGTGAGCAGCCAGAGTCCAGGTACCATGATTGGTGTCTTGGCCTTGCTACTAAAGATATTTGCCACATGTATGATTTTATCCTTAGGTACCCACATTTTCTTGGGTCTTGATTTGTTAGTTTTACCAAAATTCTAGTTGAATTTTGGTTTGACAGAATAATCACTACTTGTGTATTTTATGTCATGTGTGTGCCCATATATAAAATGTGAATTGAGTGGTGTGCGTTTTATAACTAAATCCATGGCATTTTTTGGTGTAGTTACTTTACCTTGATATCATATCCCTTTTCTGCCATTTCTGCTAACTCCATAGATCATTGAAGCCATCTTGCTTCTGTCTATGTTTTTAGCTAGAAACTTCTGAAAGTTGTGATCATACTCTTTTATGATCTCATCAGCATTGCTGGGAGTTTCAGAGATTGTTTCCTTCTGAGAGTTTTGCAACTAGTTTTCTAATTTTGAAATTTTTTCTCTTAACTCAGAATTCTCCAATCTGAGACTCTCAGTCTTATCAGAGTCAGAGGCAAGATTCCTTTTCAGGTTTCTAAATTTGACTCTGATCTGCTGATACCTTTCCAGGATTTCATTTAGACTTTCAGCAAGTTTAGCCTTAGTAAAGTTTATGGTAAAGTCATGGAATACCTCTTCAGTGTCTGATTCTGAGTCTGAACCAGAAGCTTCACTGTCTTCTGATACATTTTCCATGAGAGCTATGTTTTCTCTTTCATCATCTGATTCTGAGTCAACTTCAGATGTGTCAGAATCATCCCATGTAGCCATGAGGCTTTTCTTTTTTTCCTTGAGAAACTTCTTTTTGGGCTTTTCCTTCTGAAGCTTTGGGCAGTCACTTTTGTAGTGCCCTTGCTCGTTACATTCATAGCAGATGATGTCTTTGTTGTTTGGCTTTCTGTATCCTGAAGAACCTTCAGATCTTCTGTGTCCAGAGGAGTACTCAGACTTTCTGTATCTGGAGGAGGATTCATTCTGATTTTCCGATCTTCTGGGATTTCTGAACTTCCTTTGTCTCTGCTTCTACAGTTGGTTCACCCTTCTGGAGAGGAGAGACAATTCATCTTCCTCTGATGAGGATCCATCAGAGGTTTCTTCCACAACCTGCAAAACTTTGGAGTCAGATTTTCTGTTAGATTTTAAAGCTAATGGCTTACCTTGCTTTTGAGGTTCATCTTCTTCTAGCTCTATCTCGTGACTTCTGAGGGAGCTAACAAGTTCTTCCAGAGAGATTTTGTTGAGATCTTTGGCTAGCTTAAGTGTTGTGACCATTGGCCTCCATTGTTTGGGTAAGCTTCTGATGATCTTCTTAACGTGATCAGTAGTAGAATACCCTTTGTCAAGAACTTTTAGTCCAGCAACAAGAATTTGAAATCTTGAAAACATAGTTTCTATTGATTCACTATCTTTCATCTTGAATGCCTCATACTTCTGAATGAGCGCAAGGGCCTTGGTTTCTTTGACTTGAATGTTGCCTTCATGCGTCATTCTCAGAGAGTCAAACATATTATTGGCAGTTTCTCTATTTGATATTTTCTCATATTATGAATATGAGATGGAGCTCAGGAGAATTGTTCTGGCCTTGTGGTGGTTTCTGAATTCACGCTTTTGCTGATCAGACATCATTTTCCTGTCTATCTTCTAACCATGTCCATCCACAGGATGCGTGTATCCATCATTCACCATGTCCCACAGATCAGCATCATGGGCCAGAAAGAAACTCTCAATTCTGTCTTTCCAGTAGTCAAAGTTTTCTCCATCAAAGACTGGAGGTTTACCACTGAATTTGTCCCTGTCTTCATTGTTGTCATTGCTGATGTTTTGGCTTGGTCCCACCATAGTGTTTTTCTGATGCTTGGATCTTGTACTGACACGGTTAAGTGTTTAAGCTCAGAACCATGCACTCTGATGCCAATTGAAGATGTGAAAAACACAAGAAGGGGGGGTTGAATTGAAAACTTGGATCTAAAACAGCTTAATGACACAGAATTTTTATCCTGGTTCATTTGATCTCAAACTACTCCAGTCCACCCGTCAAGGTGATTTCGCCTCTCTCTAACGAGGTCTTAATCCACTAATCTCAACAAGATTACAAAAACTGCTTTAACAATTGTTAAAGTCTTCTTGAGTACAACCACAATCCGGTTAATCTCAAGGATCTCTTTTTCAATAGATTAAACAATATGTGTTGTTGTTTTTCTAACAAAAACGGTTTACCACAACTGTGATAAATTACACAGGTTTATAGCTTAGAATAAAGAATGAATTTGCTTGCAGCTTGAATATGCGTGGGTGGTGATCTTAGCAAAATCGTTGTGTGTACATATGTGCTTCATTTTTCAAGCTGACTTGTTTATATAGGTAGTGTAATGACATTGATCATAAATCATGTTTAATGTCATTAACACACTTTCCTTTTGGAGAAGATCCTGTCTGAAGGAAGCCGTTGGAGTTGATTTTGTCTTGAATGTTCAGTAACGCTTCAGAATATTTTCTCCTTACTGCTGATGACGCTTCAAAATATTGATGACTTTGTTTGATATGTTCTTGTTCAGAATCAGAGTTTACTATAATTAAGCGCGGGTTCTGGTCACCAATCTTCAGCGTATGATCTGATTGCTTCAGCGTGTAACACTTATGGCTTATCTTCTGATGCTGATCTGATCAAAACTTCTACATACATAAAACATATTTTTAAGGTGCATATTTGTTCTTTATATTTATTTATTCTTTGTATTTGTTATCATCAAAACTCTAACCAAGGGTCGTAGAATCAAACTTTGTTCTAACAATTTGTTTCAAATATGGAAAACCTGGTCATAAGAGTAATGTGTGTACTGCTGAAGTGAAGAGGAGTTTTTGTTGTGGTAAGACTAGGCATGCTATATATGAGTGCAAGCATAAAGAGATTATTTGTTTCAACTGTGGCAAAGAAGGACACATTGGTAGTCAGTGTCAAAAACCGAAGAAGGTGCAAATTAGTGGTAAAGTGTTCGCTTCGGCTGGGAGTCAGATAGCTAATAACGACAGACTCATATGAGGTACATGTTTCATTAATAGTACTACTTTAATTACTATTATTAATACCGGTGCTACTCATTGCTTTATTGTTGCTGACTATGTTGAAAGATTGGGTCTTATGTTGTCTTTTATGAATGGAGAGATGGTTGTCGATACTCCAACCAAGGGATCACTGATTACTTATTTTGTGTGTTTAAGGTGCCCTTTGTCGATCTTTAATAGAGACTTTGCCGTTGATTCAGTTTTTTTCCTTTAAGTGGGTTAGATGTGATCTTAGGTATGAATTGGTTAGAGCATAAATATGTTCATATTAATTGTTATAACAAGTTTGTGAGGTTTTCTACTCATGAAGATGAGGAAGCTGGTCAGTTGTCTGCTAGACAGTTGCGGCAATTGATGCAAGATGAGGCTCTGATGTTCTCGTTAATGGCGTCGCTACCTGTCGAGAATCAAGCTATAGTTAAGGAGTTGTAAGTGGTGCGTGAATTTCTTCTAGTTTTCCCTGATGAAATTCCTGATGTACCACCAGAGAGAGAAGTCGAATTTGCTATTGATCTTGTACCTGGTACCAGACCTGTTTCTATGGCACCATACAGGATGTCTGCATTTGAATTATCAAAATTAAAGAAGCAATTGGAAGATTTACTTGAAAATAAGTTTGTGAGACAAAGTGTATCGTCGTGGGGAGATCCAGTGTTGCTAGTAAAGAAGAAAGATGGAAGTATGAGGCTTTGTTTTGATTAATGACAATTGAATAAAGTTACGATTAAGAACAAGTATCCACTTCCAAGAATAGATGACTTGATGGATAATTTGGTCGGTGCTCGTGTATTTGGCAAGATTGATTTGAGGTCGGGTTATCATCATATTAAAGTGAAGGATGAAGATATCCAGAAGACGGTTTTCAGAATGCGTTATGGACATTATGAGTATTAGATGATGCTTTTCGGTGTTACTAATGCGCCGGGAGTATTCATGGAGTACATGAACCATATCTTTCATACTTATTTGGGTCAGTTTGTGGTGGTTTTCATTAGTGACATTTTGATTTACTCTAAATCAGAAGAAGAGCATGCGGAACACTTAAGAATTGTATTCCAAGTTTTTAAAGAGAAGGAGTTCTATGCAAAGATGTCTAAGTTTGAATTTTGGTTAAAGGAGATTAGTTTTCTTGGCCATGTTATCTCAGGTAGTGGCATTATTGTAGATCCATCTAAAGTAGATGATGTGTTACAATGGGAAACTCCAAAGTCGGATATCAAGGTTAGAAGCTTTTTGGGGTTAGCTGGTTATTATAGAAGGTTTATCAAAGGTTTTTCTAAGTTGGCACTTCCGTTAACTAAGTTGACATGTAAAGGTTGAGATTTTGTATGGGACGTTTAATGTGAAGAAAGTTTTACGAAATTAAAGAAGAGATTGACGTCGGCTCCGATTTTGACATTACGTAATTCAGGAGAACATTTTGTTGTATATTGTGATGCTTCTAATTTGGGTTTATGAGGTGTACTTATGCAGAACAACAAGGTAGTTGCTTATGCATCAAGGAAGTTTAGAACTCATGAGAAGAACTATCCTACGCATGATTTAGAACTTGCTACAGTTGTATTTGTGCTGAAGATTTGGAGGCATTATCTTTATGGTTCTAGATTTGAAGTATTTAGTAACCATAAGAGTTTAAAGTATTTATTTGATCAAAAGGAGTTGAATATGAGACAACGAAGATGGTTGGAGTTATTAAAAGATTATGATTTTGGTTTGAATTATCATCCAGATAAAGCTAATGTCATGGCTGATGCTTTAAGTCGAAAGACCTTACATATATCGGCAATGATGGTTAAAGAATTAGAATTAATCGAACAGTTCAGAGATATGAGCTTAGTTTTCGAGGTGACACCGCATAGTGTTATGTTGGGAATGTTGAAGATTAATAATGATTTTCTAGATAGTATCAGAGAAGTCCAGAAGTTAGATGTGAAATTGGTAGATTTAATGGTTGGAATCGATCAGTCTGAGAATAATGATTTCAAGCTAGATGCGCAAGGTGTGTTAAGATTTTGTAACCAAATTTTTATTCCTGACGATGTAGAGATGAAAAGAACGATTCTTGAGGAAAGTCATAGATGTAATTTGAGTATTCATCCGGGAGCTAAAAAAATGTATCAAGATTTGAAGAATTTGTTTTGGTGGCCTGGGATGATGTGTGATGTGGCACAATTTGTGTATGCATGTTTGACTTATCAGAAGTCAAAAGTTGAACATCAGAAGCCTACAGGGTTGATGCAACCGTTAGAAGTTCCAGAATGGAAATGGGATAGCATTTCGATGGAATTTATAAAAGGACTACCTAATACTCCAAGAGGATATGATTCCATTTGGGAGATTGTTGATAGGCTTACGAAGTCGGCTCATTCTATTCCTATTAACATCTGTTTCCAGTGTCGAAGGTGGCAGAGATTTATACTAGTGTAATTGTAAACATGCACAATGTTCATTTGTGTATTATGTCGGATAGAGATCTGAGGTTTACTTCTGATTTTTGGAAGAGTCTGCAAGAGGTGTTGGGTTCTAAGTTGAGGTTGAATTTGGCGTATCATCCTCAGACGGATGGTCAGACTGAAAGGACTATTCAGTCGTTAGAAGATTTGTTGAGGGCATGTTTTCTTGAATAGGGAGGTTCGTGGGACACTTATCATCCATTAATAGAGGTCACTTATAATAACAGTTACCATTCTAGTATTGGAATGACACCTTTTAAAGTGTTATATGGTCAGAGATGTAGAATTCCTTTATGTTGGTATGAGACTGGAGAAAGTGTAGTGCGAGGACTTGAAATTGTTCGCGAGACTACTGAGAAGGTGAAGTTGATTCGAGAAAAGATGAAAACTTCCTGAAGTAGACAGAAGATTTATCATGACAAGCAAATGAAAGATTTAAAATTTCAAGAGGATGACCATGTATTTTTTAGAGTCACGCTTGTGACCAGTGTTGGGCGAGCATTGAAGTCTAAGAAGCTTACTCCTTGTTTTATTGGTCCGTATCAGATTTCAGACAGAGTTGGGAATGTTGCTTATAGAGTTGATTTACCTCCTAACCTATAAAATTTGCATGATGTGTTTCATGTGTCACAACTCCGAAAGTATATTTCAGATCCATATCATGTGATTCATATGGATGATGTGTAAGTACGTGATAATCTCACTATGGAAACGATGCCTGTACAGATCTCGGATCATGAAATGAAGACTCTAAGAAGCAAATAGATTGCTTTAGTGAAAGTGGTATGGTTAGGAGTTGCCGAAGAAAGCATGACGCGGGAGTTGGAGAGCAAGATGCGGGAATCCTATCACGAGTTATTAGAACAAGGTAAATATTCGAGGACGAAAATATTCTAAGTTGGGGAGAGTTGTAACGCCCAATATTTAATTAATTATTTATTTAAATATTTTCGAATTATTCGTTGAAGTTGTGAGATGTTGTGAATTGTTGGCATAAGTTTCTATTTTATTACTAGTTAATTAATTAGTTGATTAATAATAGTAATAATGCTAGAATTAGTAGAATAATAGAATAATTATGTTGGGCCTATTTTAATGATTAGAAGTAGAGATATGGGGGGGTTTGTTTTTAAGCCCACTAAGAATAATAATATTGTGAGGTTTTATTTAAATAAAAAATAGGTTTAATTGATAAGGGTTTGTAAATTGGTCGTGAGAAGTTGCAGAGAAGAGGAATAGGGAGAAGAGGAAAAGCAAGGTTTTCGATCGAAGAGTTATAGAGCAACCTTCAATCCAAGGTAAGGATGGGGTTTTGACTCTATAATTGGAATCATGATGAATATTATGTATGGATTGGTTATGTGAATAATATTTTTCGTGCGTGGAATTGTTGTTGTTTCTGAATTTCATGTTACCATTGCCATAATTTCTGATAACGTTGCAGTAATTCCATCGATGAATGAAAGGTTGGAAATTAACCCATGGTTGGTGTAGTTGTTATGTTGTTGTGTTAATCAATATTGTTTTGGTATGATATTTGTAATCAAAGGAAAATTTGGAAAATTTTGCGTTAGTATCAGTAACAGACTGAAGCCTGTGAGGGGCTGGAAGACACGTTGTGCCGAGGGGCCCAGGTACTTGTGCCAAGCGGCACAAGGCTGCAAGTGTTGAGGGGAATTGTGTGTGCCGATCGGCACAGAGTCATAGGGGGAAGATGCCGATTGGAACAGAGGCAAAAAGGGTTGTTGTGCCGAGGTCAGGGTTGTTATACCGAGGGGCACATGTATTTCTTATTCTTTTTTTTTCCTTTGCTCCTGTGGATCTTAATTGGTGAATTATTTGTTTAACAGTCTTGGCATAATAATTAGAGTTCTTAAGATAATTTACCCCCTAAATGATTAATCGGTTACTAATAGATATAAGTTAGTAGCAGGAGAGATAGTAGAATTAATAATTAGCAGAGCACTATTAATTAGGTTATCAGTAGAAGTGATTTAGTAACACTTTCAGTAGCAGTATTAGTAATAGATTAATAGGAGAACAACTTCGTAGCTAGTAAAAAAGATGAAATAATTGATAAGTGACTAGAAGTAAACCGTATGGAATTAGAGATAGTAGTACATAACCGAAAACATTAGTATTTTAGCAGAAAACTATTTAGCTGGATATAGTCAAATTACCCGAATAATTATGCAGGACGTCGTAGTATATTTTGGTTAATTGTATACTTTGTTATAATTTGAAAATTGGCAGGTGATGATGAATTTTGTTGAGATGCCTCTAATTATTGACAGATATTAAGTTGTAGGCTTATGGCCAATGTTGAATTGTGTTGGGTTGTTGTTGGATTATTGTTGTTGTTGTTACTACATTCATACTGTTGTCAAATACATAACATATCAAGTTGGGAGCTCATGCTCGGTAAGTTGGTCTGGATTGGCAAATATAAAGTTGAAGTCTTATGCCTTGTTGATGCCTCTATTAATTGGAATATTATTAAGTTTGGGAGTTTTTCCCCGTTAGTTCCACATGCATGTGCATAAAAACAAGTCGCATTTCATGTTGCATCCTGAGTTGTGTGTGGGTGAATTGATTATGTTAAATGTTGTTAAGAGTTGTGAAGTGGTGATTTTGTATGAACTGATTCTAATATATTATTTATCATGCATTCTATTATATTGTTAGATATCTCACCCCTTCTGTTTGAATGTTACCCTATGTTTGTAACATGCAGGTAATCCCGAGTGAAGGCTGCTTACCTTCAGTAGTTCGAGTCAGTGTCGTCGCTCTGATACATAACACTCAGGGGGTGAATGCTTGTTGCTTTATTATTGCGATTACTACCATTGCTGAATTTTAAATTGATTTACCAAGTACTTTGTTGTTTCTAAAGTTGTTTTCAGTTGAACAAAGATGTTATGTCATTTGAATTGAAAATTGTGATTCCGCTGCTTATTTATAAAAGTTGTTTTATTCTAAAGACTAAATTATTTGGTTAACGGTTCATCCGATTTTAAGTATAATATATATGTTTTACATGCGACTAAATGAAGGTGTTTTTAAGTAGTAAGTGTAGCATTCTATTTGTATGTCAAAATTTTGCAACTCTGATTTTAAGATTATTCACCGGGTAGAAATGGGGTGTTACAGGTACAACCTTTGTTCAAGACTTTCAGGCCAATAATAAGAGTCTAAAACCTTGAGAAAATTTCGTCAATAGTTTCTTCTTCTTCTTCTTTTTCTTCTTCTTCTTCTTCTATTTTAAATGCATCATACTTCTGAATCAAGGCCAGAGCCTTGGTTTCTGAATCAAGGCCAAATCCTTGGAGGGTGAAGTTGGAATATCCTCAATAATATTGTTGTTGAAGATGCTTGATATTACCATAGTGGAGTGTTGCTTGAAGCATGTAGTGGATGAGAGGATGAAATGAGTGACAAAAACAACCGTACAATAGTACAGTTCTTTTCCTGAAATCCAAGGTAATGGAAAAAATACTTGATATGTACTGGTTGTAATCTTGTCATAAATTATTCTTTTAGTCATTATCTTCTGGTCAGAGGCTTCAATTTTAAGTTAATGAAGCTTGAATAGAGTTTAGAGTATTTCTTCAAAATAAGGTGAAGATGAGACTTCAGAGTCTACAATGGTCAGAGTCTAGAGGCTTCAGAGGCTTGAAATATCATAGTCTTTCTCAGAGTAATTCTAAACAGATTCTTGCAGAGATATAGACTTGGTAATCCAGAAACTTGACTATAATTTAAACATTCCTTTATTTCTTTCTTTTGGTTCAGAGTGCGTCTATAGTTCAGATTCTAGTTGCTTTAGATTTTTCCAATCTTCAGATTTTGCTTAGATCAGACGTCATATATGCTTTGTTCAGAGTCTGGTTCGTCCATACTTGAATTCTCTAGAGTCAAAATATATTTTCTTTGATTTGCACACTTAATAACATAATTAGAGTACAAAATTATTCTCTATAGATATTAAGCTTTGTGATCCTAAAAAAAATCTAGGATAGTTGCAGAACCAAACTTGTTCCAACAATATTATGGCCCGTGGGAATAATATTTTAAAGCTCAAAGTTTATATTCAAACTCTCTAGAAGACCTGTTGGGGACAAGACTATGCCAACATTCGGTCAAACCTGTATAAATCTCTAGTATAATCTCTCTAACCCTATCCTTTTAATTTCTGCAAATTTCCTTTCAGTACTTTATTTGCGCTGCAAAATACTCAATCAAAATTACTGATATGATCTTAATCGAGAAAGGTATAAAACTAATATTGAATTTTAAATACCAAAATTACCCCTTCTTATGCTTAAAGTCACTTGTCCAACAAGTCGCATTATAGCCTAACTCTTGTTAAGGACTAATCATCTCAAGAGGGAAACATAATTCAAGTTACTCACTAAACAAATCTCATTCTTTAATATAGAAAAGTATATTTGTGGAAAGAGAATATATAGTTTTTCATAGAATGGATGGATCATGGTATTCAAATGGCAGTGAATGAAGATCCATTTTCTCCTACACACAAGGTTAATGGTGTTGTAGAAAACAAACCAAAAAAGGATTGGACCAAAGATGATAAAGAAAATGTGTAACGTAGTTTGAAGGCGAAAGTTTCCATCACTACATCTCTCGGTCATGATGAGTTCTTGAGAGTTTCTAATTGTGAGACTGCAAAAGAGATGTGGGACATTCTCCAAATTACCCATGAAGTAACTATTGAGGTAAAGAGAGTAGCGCTGAGCACATTAACCCATGAGTATGAACTTCTCCGAATAAAACTTGAAGAGAGAATTAATCAAATGTAAACACGATTTACCCATATCGTAAGCCATATGAGAACTCTGGGAAAAACATTTTCAAATGAGGAACTAGTTTTAAAAATTCTTAGATCCTAAATCATAGCTGGAAAACCAAAGTCACTATGATTAGTGAATCTAAAGGATTTAGCGACTATGGACACACACACACACACACTCTTTTTGTAAAATTGTTGGAACACGAGATGAAACTAAAAAGACTTGTCAATAACGAAAAAGATGACAAGAAAAAGAAGAAAAGTATTGCACTAAAATCCACACGCACTAAAGATATGGAGCCAAAAGATAAATAATGTCAAAGTAATGAATTCATGAAATTCATGTTTCATAAATTCAAAGTAATCCTAAAGCATGAAAAATAAACCTCAAGGCTCTAGAAGAAAAGTAAAGAAAGTTTCTCGTCAATTCCTACATGTCATCAATGTAGAGAGAAAGGGCACATAAGACAATATTGCCCTCAAAATCCAAGAAGAAGCCAAAAACAAAGAAAGTCCAAGAAATTCCAAAAGAGAGCATACATATCATGGGATAAGGATAATATGGAATCTTCAGATAAAAAAGAAGCAAACCTCTACCTCATAGAAAATCATCAAGACGATGAGGTAACCTCTCACTTTTCCTATCAAGACTTATTTGGAATTCGTAAGAAGCTAACAAAAGAAATGGGTAAATTGAAACAAATCATATCTACCTGTAAAGACGTTATCTCTTCCCTTAAATTGAAAAACAAAAATCAGTTGGAAGAAATAGAAAGTCAGAGAGAGAGAGGGAGAGAGATAGAGGGAGAGAATATGATCTAATTTAAAACTCTTATTCATCTCATAAAACTTTAGACAAATCTACCAAGTTTGATCAATGTGACATTTTAAAAAATAAAATTGATGATTGTTGTACCCCCAAATTTGTCTTCCCCATTTTCTTCAGGATTTCTCCTCATGCTCAGAGGATTCTCAAATGCTCAAGGATGCTCAAGAATTGATCAGACAAATTCTCCTCCTAGGCAATGGGTCCACAACTAGGGTTTCATTTTTCTCAAGGGAGTTTGGGTTTCTAAGGCCTAAAGTGGTTTCCATGGTTTCTTATAGGTCTCCAAGAATTCTCATGCCAAGTTTCATGCATTACATCACAAATTTGCTCAGTCAATGGCTCAAATGACTGAAAATCAACTATATTGGATAAAAAGTCAATTGTAGTCAACATACAGTCAAACCTCAATATTTTTAGTCAACGTCAAGATTTTGAATTGATATTCATAATTTGGTCAAGGGTTGATCATTACTCATTAAGCAAACTCTCAAATCATCAAAAGTCAAAAGTTACTAAGTTAGGGTTTTCCTTAGGAGAAGCCAACTGAACTTTGACCAGACATAACTTTCACACGCTTCATCAGATTTTCCTTAACCAAAGCTCATTTTGAAGTAAATTCAATTCTCTACATCTTTGTCTCTCTAAGCTCAAGTCCAAAAAATGCTTCATTTGAGAGATATGGGCCAAAACATTATAGGTCATTTCAAAAGTCAACAAAAAGACACTTTATGTCAAGGAAAATTATAT
This sequence comes from Vicia faba, assembly GCA_948472305.1. Lineage (NCBI taxonomy): Eukaryota > Viridiplantae > Streptophyta > Magnoliopsida > Fabales > Fabaceae > Vicia > Vicia faba. The sequence goes on from OX451740.1 coordinate 67,587,620, forward strand.
CAAGATAAATTCTTCAAATATAAATACGACAAACATAGAGATTATAAATGACATCTGGAGCTTTCCAAGAAGTCTAAGATCACCTTCAAATGATAAAAGTTGAGAGAGTTATGACCAGTGCAAGTTAGGAAATTTTGAGCAAATGCATGAAGTTCAAATTGAGCAAACTTGATATTTTGGGCTAGTGGGCCATTGTTTCAGAGTCCAAGCGTGTCTACACTCCTTATGCACCTCAGATCTTGTTTATGTACCCCTTAGTTTATTTTTAATTATTTTTTATTCATTTATTATTAATTCAAAAATAAATAAGATAGAATACAAGGCTTATCAACAAAGGTCCAAGCCCATGTTCTTGACCTAATTTCACCCTTATATGATATCCATTATTCATACACAAAAGCAACGAACCCTTGTTCTAGAAATCACCTCCAAAAAACTCAAAAATTGTTCAAATTTAGGGCAACTTGCAAACCCTTATCACAGTCGTTTTCAAGGTAAATAAATCAGTTCATTCACTTTCAGTCATCCTACAGAGTAAGAATGGATCAAATCTAATGATCCAAAGCTCATGAAACGCCATCACATACATCTCTGATCTCATACTTTTTTGCAAAATCATATTTTAATTTTTCGTTTACTTTAAGATATACTAATGATATCATTGTGTTTTTGAGGCATGATAGTACAGAACAGGACCATCGTGGGAGTCCCATGTTGATCATATCATGAATTTCCATATTCACACCATTTTGAATAATTCTTATCGAATCTCTTTTTGTAGCGTGATTCAACCAAAAAAGCCATCCCATTGAATTCACATGGTTGGATTTAGGGGGGTAGGGTACCTTTGGAGGCCTAACATGTGTTGTTTTTGCATGTTTAGAAAATATACTCATCGGAGAAGACGACCGGAGCTAGGGCTCCAGTGCCTCTCCGATGTAGACAATAATTTTGTAATATAATCATTTTGTTTCATATAAACCATCAGATGTACTACCGCCCCAGCAGTTGAAGCGCGCGCGATAAGGCATTATTATAGCAGGGCACAAGTTTGATGCATGCCTCTGGTTGTTTTTCACATTTTTTTTCTGTTTTGCAGATCCAACGCAACACGTTCTCACATGTTCATTATGCACCCTCTCGTGATCACCCTTGGATCTCAATAGATCTAGATTAACGCACCAGAGCTCGCGTGCACACTGTAGACCTCCCTGGAGCAAAGTGCTGGATCACACAGGCCATGTCATCGTATTAGGCCTCTCATCTTGGACTTTGGTAAGTCGTGTTTTTCACATTCCTTTTGTTTGCTACCTTAAGGCCTAATTTCTTTTTTCATCTATAACCATTACCTTTTTTTATGCAACATAATTATTATTTTTTATAAATTTAATTAACTAAAATTAATTTAGACTTTTAGTGTTTTTTAATCATTTTCTAATTAACCTAACTAATCAATTTTTTTAATAATTAAATTAGTTTCTTTTTTAATTAAAGTTAATTTGATTTCTTTAGGTTTTTTCACTAAACCCTTTTTCTTAATTTAAATTCAATTTAGGGTTTTTAGGTTTTAATTAATCAATTTCCTTTTTTTTTAAATTAATTAAATTAATTAGGTTATTAGGTTAATCGCAAAATATTTTTATAAAAAAAAAATGCCAAAAAAAATTCCCTCCTCCTTTCGATTTCCTATCTTACAGTTAACACAATTTATTGTTCTCGCATTTTTTAGGATAATGTAACTGCTCATGGTTTGTAATAGATAATTAGGATTTTACTTTTCCCCGCATTTTATTACTTGTACCCCCCATTCCCGAGGCCATGTAATAGCATAAGAATCTTTATTTTTCGCATTTAGTTTACGTACTTTATTGCTTTATTATTTGTACTATTACTATTAGTGATTAGGATTGTATGGCAAGATAAAAGCAAATGACAGCTAACCCTAATTCCAAATACTAAAATAACTGGAAAAAATAACTTCGCACACACGCACCTCTAGGGTAACCTCCCTTGCTGCCTCGATAAAAACAGACATATCCCTCAAACGTGGAGATGCTTTAGCAAAGACCCTCGATTAAAAAGTTCGTAGTCCCTCGATGACCCTTTCGATGTTACCTTCGATAAATGATCTAGTCCCTTAACGATAAATGCTAAAGCTCCCCTACAAGTTGCCTTCTATGATTGTACGATGACCCACACCTGTCCCTTCACATCAGATAATAGTGATTCCTACTAACTAATGATAGGGTAGCACTATCTAAAGGAGGAGTAAAATTACAAGAAAGACTTTGAGTAGTTAGATCGCTCGAAATCGCTTGCTCACGAACAGTTCAAAATAAAAAACATTTCACACATACACTTTCGAAATATTTTAAAAAACACCTTGTACATATTATCAAGGACCGATACGAGAATCATTACAAAGCTACCTCATTATGGCATTTTTTTCAAAATATTTTCAAACACATTCACAAAGCATTTTAAAAACAAAAGTGAGCTAGCGATTAAGAGCCCATAGACAACTACGAATGAAAAGGGTGCTAAGACCTTCCCTTTTTATAACCTACCCCCCGAACTCAAGAAAATCTTGAAGGTCTTTCCAGTTATTTTCACCCTTTCCTTATTGGATAAAAGAAAAGTCGATGGCGACTCTTTTCATCCGTAACATTTGCGATAAAACATAAAACAAGTCAGTTCTCCCACTGTATTACAGAACTAGAGACTCAGCTGGGGAAATTTTAAAAAAGAGGGGTTACCTTTAGAGTTAGATCACTTTTAAACACTTTTCTTGTTTGCTTTGTATGCTTTACATTTGAGGGTTGCTCGGGTTTACGTTTCTTGCAAAGATCCTACACCCGGATCTGGGGATATTTTAGGTAAGTAGCAATAGATCATGGAAACTATATGGCATATACCGTATGGTTGAAGTGATGGATACGTTAGTGTGACACATTGGTTTGTATTGGTGTTCCTCGAGTCAGTCGGGGAGAATACTAGGCTGTCGCGTGGTGTCATAAGCACTAACTGACTTTTAGAACCTTAATTGACCCAACTTAGCCATTAGAAGGTAGTGAGATAGCCGACTTTGGTGCAGTCCAAAGTTGGTTGATACTCAATGCTACGCTCATTGAGATTCGACTCTCGGGTTTTGTTTGGTGGCAAGTCAGTTGTTGTGCTAAACAAAACCTGTGGGAAAAATCAGTGATATTAAGATCCCTAGAATGTGGTTACTTCTTTAGGACAGGTTGAGCCAACTAAACTTCAAGAGGGTACTTACCTACGAACCCCATGCAAGCCTTAAACCTAAGTCTCTTGTGTGCTTTGTTTGTGTTTGTTATCTATTCAAACATGACATCATGACATCATACCATAAAATTTTCTTAACCATTTAAAGGATCTCAAGGGCTTGTGATGCAGGTTATTATGAATCAGACGTCTAGCAAGGGGCAAGAGGATTTATTTTCCTCTAAACAAATGTCGTCAAAGTATCACGAACCAGGCGTCTAGAAAAGGGAAATAGGATTTATTTTCCTCTAACCAGATGCTGTCAAAGAACAAAGTATGTTATCTTGAGTCAAAGGCTAGGACCCACTTGATATGGTGAGCCTGATTCTTTTAGAAGGATGTTCAACGATGCAAAATTCTTCGTCAAAGCTGCAACCACACTCTAACATTCACTTTTTGTTTATCTCGCAAGATCCTTGAAAACATTGCACTTGCATTTACATATCATGCATATCATCACATAACATGTACTTTCTAGACATGTTTTCTCATCTTCTCGCTGTTTATTTCAGTAAAAGATGGCACTCGAACAAACTGTGAAAGAACTTCAAGCTCAGAAGCTCAGTTTCAACAAATGTTCTTGGACTTAGCTAAGGGTTAAGACGAGTTGAAGACCCTCATCACAAAGGGGAATAAGAAGAAGACTAAAAAGCCAACAGTCTTTCTTAATATGGGCAGAAGATTCAAAGGTCCGATCATAAGGGCTCTAGATTTTGAGGTTCCCTGAATGAAGATGATAACCAAGAAGAAGATGAAAAGATTGTGAAAGCTGAAGAGAATAACAACCTTGGTTCTGGCCAAGATTCTGATGAAGACTATTCTGCTGAATAATATCCTCCCACTAATGAGAGGTACAAGCAGCTGGAAGATTGACTTAATGCTATGGAGATGTAGAAAGTTTCTGGGCTGGAATTTGAAGAGTTGGGTCTTATTTCGGGGGTTGTTATCCCTCACAAGTTCAAGGTTTCTTAATTTTTCAAAATATGATGGTGTGTCATGTCCAAAGCTTTATATGCAGTCTTATGTTCGAAAGATCCAACCTCATAATACTGACATAAAGGTATGGGTTCACTTCTTTCAAGAGAGTTTATCTGGGACACTTCTCAAATGTTTCTATCAGCTGGAGGGAACCAATATCCGCACTTGGGAAGACCTGGCTGCTGCTTTTTGTAAGCAATATCAATATAATATTGACCTTGCACCAACTCGTGTGAAATTACAAAGTATGACCATGGGCTTTCATGAAGGGTTTAAGGAGTACGCCCAAAAGTGGAGAGATCTGAATGGAAGAGTTAAACCTCCCTTAACTGATAGGGAGCTGGTTGACAAGTTCATGGAAACTCTGACAGGTCCTTTCATTACCCATCTAATCGGAAGCTCCTCATCTGGTTTTACCGAGCTGATTCTAATTGGGGAACATGTCGAAAGTGGTATCAAGAGTGGAAAAATTCAATTGGTTGCATCTTCAAGCACTATAAAGAAGACGTTTAACGAAAAGAAGGAAGCAAATGTTGTTTATGTCCAGAAGGGTCGTACTAGAAATGACCGCCATAAAACTGTAGGAGAAATGTTGATTTCTAATCTTGCGCTTGTGCAACAACAACAACATGGCAATCAAAATAGAAAGGACGCACCTAAAAGATAGTTCACCAAGATCAATATGCCACTGTCTCAAGCATTACAATATCTACTGAAAGCAGAACTGATTATGTTAAGGGATCCTCCTCAGAATCCCAACACCTCATCTCCTCGATACAATCCAAATTTGAAGTGTGCTTACCATTCCAATAGCCCTGGGCACGACACTAATAACTTATGGGCCTTTAAAAACAAAATTCAAGACATGATTGACAACAAAGAGATTGAGTTTGATCCTCCCGAGACCCCCAAATGTAATTATGTCACCTATGCTAAAGCATGAGAAAGGCATAAGTGTTATTGATGATGTTATTTATATTTCTACTATAAGTGAATTGGCTAATCCCCTCCCAATTATCAAGAAGAATATGTTGCAGGTCGATTTATTTCTGGGCTGTATTGAAAGATGTTACTGTTGCGCAGACCAACCCAATGGCTGCAAGTTGCTAGAAGAAGGTATTCAATGCCTAATGGACAATCACATAATTCTGGTTGAGAAGGTTATGTCTGCTAAGAATCTGTTTCAAGACTTATCTATAATATCTGAAACTCCTATCAGGATCACTTCTAAGGGTCCTGTAAGGATTACTGCCCAACCTAAAGCTGCTCCTCTGATAATCACTGCACCAAGACCAATTCCACACTCTTTAAATAAAGCTATTCCTTGGAACTATGAAGTCGACGTCTACTACCATGATGTCAATCGATAACTATTGACTACTGAGAATGAAGGTACTGAAGTTGTTGATCTTAACATTGATAACATTACTGGGACTAATAAGGTTACCAAAAGTGGAATGGTTTTCTCTCCGGAAATCTCTCCGAAGACTGTCATTACACCAGTTCGAGTTACTGCTGCTGAGCCAACTGTTGAGGCTCGGGGCAAAGAGAAAATGACAGAGCCTGCCCAGACAGAGGCACCTAAGGAAGCTACAGTTGAACACACCTCCAAGAAAGAGTTGGAGGAGTTATTGATATTATTAGGAAAAGTGATTACAAGATTGTTAAACAGTTGGGGAAGACCCCTTCTAAAATCTCCATATTATCTTTGTTGCTGAGTTCTAAAGCCCATGTACAGGCTTTAGTAAAGTTCTTAAAATTTTCTCATGTACCACAAGATATTTCTACCGACCAATTTGGAAGTTTTGTTGCTAGTCTAACAACGAATAATGATTTAGGTTTTTTCGATGCTGACTTGACTCCTGAGGGAAGAAGCCACAACAAGGCCTTGTATGTCTCCATTGAATGTAGGGGAACTACCTTAGCCCATGTATTGGTTGATATTGTTTCTTCGCTAAATGTTCTATCAAAAGGTGCTCGTGATAGACTTGATTGCGAAGGGGTTATACTGAAACCTAGTGATATTATGGTGAGAGCCTTTGACGATTTGAAGAGGATGGTACACAGAGAAGTGGATCTTCCGGTCAAGGTAGGTTCACAAGTCTTCGAATTTGCCTTCTATGTGATGGATATTCAGCCAGCATATTCTTGTTTACTCGAAAGCCCTTGGATCCATGGGACGGGCGCAGTTACCTCAACCCCGCACCAGAAGCTGAAGTATCCCGTGAGGGGAAAGGTTGTCACAGACTGCGGTGAAGAAGATTATATGGTTAGTCACCTGAACTCATTCAGATATGTTGAGATGGATGGAGAATTCATCGAGACTCCCTGCTAGACTTTTGAAGTTATCCCTGCAACCTCTACTGAATACGTTTTTTCTATCCCCAAGGTTACCAGGGTTCCTCCCAGAATGTCTTCTTTGAAGGATGCTAGAGTTATCGTAGAAGAAGGTGGTTGCACTACTTGAGGTCAACTTCCTGAAATTACGTATAAATCTGACAAATTTGGTTTGGGTTTCACTGTAGAGGCTCGGAAGGCTGTTCGTCATGCTAGGGCTGGAATACCACCATTCCGCATCAGCAACAATGGAGTCAATGCCATAGAAGAGGCTGACAGTGACTATGACTTTGACAACTGGATCTTTCCAACCACCGGCACTGGATTCAGCAATTGGAAGGCTCAAGGCATGATCTCAATCTCCTTTAGTCAGGAGTAATAGATACTTTCTATTTTATTGCTTACAAAGTAGATGAAAGCTGAGGTTATGAAGCAATTCAACACAGGTTTCTTAGCTGTTACATCCTATCCTCAGTGGGTTGCAAATGTGGTTCTGGTACCAAAGAAAGACGACAAAGTACATATGTTTGTAGACTACGGGGATTTGAACAGGGCAATCCCCAAGGATGAATTTCCGCTTCCACATATTGATGTCCTGGTCGATAACACCAATCAACACAAGGTATTCTCCTTCATGGACGATTTCCCGGGTTATAATCAGATCAAGATGGCACCTGAAGATATGGAAAAGACTACTTTTGTTACACAGTAGGGTACTTTCTGCTACAAAGTTATGCCTTTTGGTTTAAAGAACGTCGGTGCGGCATATCAGCGTGCCATGTGTAGCGGTAGAAATGTTTAAGACTAAGCCATTGGATTGACTAGACTTGTACAAATCAAAATAAAATCGCCACCGCGCTTTATTATTTCCAAAGGAATGGGAAAAGAGAAAATAACCCAAAAGAGGGGGGGAAAGATTAAAGGTAAGGGGGTTGGTTATGCAAAGGGAAGGTATTAGCACCCTAAACATCTACGGTACTCCGCAGGAACCTCTTTATAAAATCTGTATATTTTGGCTATAAAAATGTTGTATGTAAAATAGATGGTGGAGGCGAGAAAAGAAATATATTTTTTTATGATATTTGCACCCGTCGCGGTTGCAAACCTTTAGTGCCTACTTACCATCTTTCGTGCAATAGAGGACCAGGGTACACGTAGTTCCTCTTTAAAAAATTTTAAAACACAAGTGTGTTGGTTAATTTTATGAGATAAGAAATCATTGTCATTGTCCGTGTGGAAAACATACTTACTACCCACAATTATGAGAAATGAGAATTTTCATCCTCTCAAAGTGGAGGATGCCTCACTCAACACCCAAGTGGAAAATATCTCTCTTCACTACATATTGTAGAAGTATAGTTGTTTGCATCACTACAAGGATTGACAAGAGTCCAATCTTTTTGAGAAAAGTTTAAAGATGAAAGCTAAAGTGGCAAAATGGTTTGAAATGAGATTGATTGACTTTTAATCTTCTCACAAAAAAATATGTCAAAGTATTATTAAGTTTATTGGAGTTTATTTATGAAAATGTTTTGAAAATGCATGAACCTAAGTCCAAGTTTATTATGAAAGTGGTTCAAGTTTAAAAGCAAGAAGAGTTTTCAAAAGGAGGGAGAAGATTTTTGAAATTAAAGAAGATGGGAGGAGAAGAAGGGACTATCCTAAATTATAAAGTAAAAGCTAGGGATAGGAACCGTCTAACCAACAAGAAGCCAATACTGACACTATGGGCCAAGATATAATTCCCATTCTTTGGATTGAAAACAAACAAGCAATGATACTTGACCTCTTGAAAGAACCAAACTTCAATTTTATTAAATCTTCACAAAAATTGGGCAGAGTAACAGCTGTATACGGGTGAATTCCAGATTACAAACAAAAGATGTAATCATAGTAACCTGCACACAAAACAAACAAACAACCAATGCCTTGAGTTAAACCTCAAGAGCTCTAGACAAAATAATCAGATAAGGTCACAAGGTATCCAATTATAGGCCAAGGTTTCTAATCCTAAGTCCAAAATGTCCAGCGCTCCATAATGCCAAGGATAGTAACCAAATAGTCCAAGTATCATTAAAGATTTTTAGGGTTTATGTTAATTATTAGGTGTTTTGAAAAAGAAAAGTAAAGCTCAAGTGAGCAAAAATAAAATGACAAGAAAGTAAATACTCAAATGAGCAAAGATGAAAATGGCATGAAATGTAAATGCTAAAAGTAAATAGTGCATAAAAATAAAGGGGAATATAATAAAAATAAAGGATAAAGTCAATTATTAGTGATTAGTGGTTAGTTGGATGATCATCTTGAAACTTGCATTTGGAACTCATTAGAGGATTGGTAGAACCAAAGCCTCCATACAACAAGTTGCATTTGCTTTTTGTCAAGTATATCATCCATTTAGAATCCTCATGAGTACCATTTAATGATCAACAATGTTTAAGTGATCCGCGTTGAGCAAATGTGTTATAGATCCATTAGAGGATTGGTAGAACCAAAGCCTCCACACAATGAATCTCAAGGTTATTGGATCAAAGAGATCAAATTAACATACTTGGGCCTACAAACATAAGTTTGGGCCACGAATGATCATTTATTCGAATCGGGACAAATTTTAGCACTATGTTAAGTAATCGTAAGTGGAATATATAGAAGTCGCACCTATTTTGAGGCCGGTCAATAGCAATCTATGCACCATTTGTTTTGAGACATGATATAGTGATCATGCTCCAATAACACTTAGTGCAATAAGAAAGGGATGAGATGAAGAGGGGTGAGAGAGAAAATACAAACCACTTTTGAATTAAATTTAATCAAACTATTATTAATATCATTCATCCATTTTTGTGGAGTTAGACTCAACACCATGGATCCAATGATGTTAATAAAGTTCATGATAATAATTTTAACCTAATATCATCCAGAAAATAGTCACAAAATAATATTATATTTAATATATACAAAAAAGGTTTAAAATAAAATGGTTTAAAAGAGAAAAATATCAACTATGTTTGAATTTACCAAAAAATAAAAAAGTAAGACCATAGAAAAGTTAGAAAAGGACTCAAATGATTTTATAATTTTTTTGGTAATTTTTTAAAGTCAGAAACTATTTTTAAAATTAAATGAAATATGTAAAATAGACCAAAAATGATTAAAAAAATACCAAATTCAGAAATAAAAAATAAGTGAGGTCACCAATATTTGTCACAATATCATTGGATCATTCCATAATTTTTTTAGAATTTAAAAATGCATAAAAGTATTTTTAAACATTTAAAACAATTCAAATAAAGTGAAAATTTATAAAAAACACCAAAATACAAAATTAAATTGTGAAAAAATAAAAATCAGAAAGAGAATAATCAACAATATTTTTCATAATATTTTCAGATTTTTTGGACTTAAAATGAATTTTCTATGATTTTTTGAAGTTTAAAACAATTAAATATAAAAATCAGAAAAGAAAATAAAATTCAAAAATATGTGGACCATTGGATGAGAGTCAAAACGCGATAATAATCAGATCCAAGAGATCTGGCGCACTGTGCATACCATTTTCATTAGTGAATAAAGCATAGAATCAAAAATAAAATCAGAATTCAAAAAAATAAGTGGCACGCCATCATTGGTTGGAAGATGACACGTTTGTCATCTTCAACCTTCAGCCAACGTGAATTGCAGGTCTCTCAAACTGTAAAATTAGAAGCTCAGACCTATGTCATTCGCTTTGTCTCTTCAAGACGAAGACAACCACACCCTCGCGCCAAATTTATATAAATTGCAGCTCAAGCAATTTAGAAGGGAAGTTTTGAAAAGGGATTTGAAATTTCATGGTGAAAATATGTTTCCAGTAAAAAGCAAGTGTTGCAACTAAAACTAGGGCAATGAGAGCATCACAATGATATCAAAGTTTTGAAGAATTGATGAAGGAATATACCTATTGAAGTTGAGTTACAGAGCTCTGAAACTGGACTTCTATGGAGCAATATAGGGCACGATTCTTGAATGTAATATGGTTAGCTTCAGGGAAGATCAAGGAAGGTGAATTGATGGAAAAATTGGATTGAAAAAGGCTTGTATATGGATTTAGAAGTTGCTGAATTCTAAGTTATAGAATAAGTTTGGCAGGGTGATTCTGGCTATCCAAGCTTGAGAAAATTAATGAGGGATGACCCTCTATTTATAGGGAATCAAATGGAATATCCAAGCGTGTGAAATGATGAAGTTTGGAGGGAAATCGTGTGAAGTTGCAAACAAGAAAAGTGTGACTTCCAATTTGATCAAAACTCATCCAAAACGTGAGTTTTGTTGTGCTAATCACTTCTGGAAGTTCACTAAACACGTTCAGAAGCAAAAACACGCAGAAACAAAGTGTTTAGAAGCCAAATCAAGGATTTCAAACTTCTGACTTGGTGAAAAATTCAGTTTCAAATTGTCATCTTCTGACCAATGGCATTCTCAGCTCAAGGGGTCTTAAGGCATGATTCTTGGTGCTTTAGAAAGATGAGGCTATAAGCTTTGCAATGTGAAAATAATGGAGACAAATGGATGGTTGAGCTGGAAGTTATAACGAGTCAAAGTTGGAAAAAAATGTTGACTTTCCATACTTAGAAATATTTCAATTTTTTCTTCAAAAGTGACTTATAATGTCTTGCATCCAAACATAGCCTTCCACTTGGAATTTGATCTTAACCAAAAAAGATGGAATAAATTAGATCTCTTGAATGAAATTTTGAAACTTGAACCATTCAAAATCTCCAAAAATTTAGAGAGTTATGACTTGTTTAAGTTGGCAAAATTTCATAAAATGACCTATAATATTTTGTATCCTTGAGGCAACTTCCATCCATTTTATAACTTTAAACATAAAATAAGGCATAAAGTTCACATCCTCAAGATCATTGTGGAAAAAGAATGGGCCCAAAGTGATAAAAATTGACCAAGTTATGATCATTTGAAGTCACACATGGAAAATTGGGGATCCACCTAGAGGACTTGTAATCTTTCTTCTTCATCAAGTATCTTCCACATGAAAATTGCTTGGAACTTTTGAAGTGATTTGTTAATAACCCTTTGAAGAGAATGATATATTTGGAATAACTCAAAAATACCAAAAGATGAGCAAGATATACTCCTTTGAAGTTCAAAACCCTAGCTCCTAGATCAAAAAACATGCCTTGAGGAACTTTGACAATTTTGAACAAACTTTTTGTATCAACACAAATGATTTGTAAATATAAGTTGTTGAGGATGATAATGAGAACTCATAATAACCACAACCACTTCCATATCTTGAGAATTGAGAGAAATATGCATTTGTGATCAATGGGAACAAAGCCTTGTCCAAACATGTCTATTTTTTTCAATCAACCCCTTGTACTTTTTGGATCAAATTTGATAATCTTGAAGTATGGTGAACCAAAATAAGCTTTCCATGCCATTTCCTCCAAAACAACTTCAATGGCGAGGCTTGGACTTCTCAAGATTTATTGACTAGGGCATGGAAATAAACTCATGAACCCATGGAGCAACTTGCTAAATCTTATTGCCTTTACCTACATGGATAACAAGCAAGACAAACCAACATTGCATTTTATTAATTAAAAGGAAAAAAATAAGACAAAATATTCATGATCACAAAAGGACATAAATCAAGGTGCTTGTTGATTCCTCAAAGAGCAAAGCTAAATATAGGGAGGGGAACCTAGAATCCTAATTTGATCTTGTTGTGATGGACTCAACATGGTATGATGAAGGGATCTTAGGGGAAAAATTGGGGTAGAACAGTTGCCCTTATTTAATTTTCTTATATCCAGAGATACGAAGGTTAAAAATCTTCGCGTCGACGCGATCGAAGATACTTAAATATAAAACAAACTCTATTTTTGGCCCTAACATTCCATGCAATGTTTATGAACATAAATGCATATGAACAAGACCAAAGAGACGATAAACACCCTTGGGGATGTAACAAAAAATAAAGAAACAAGAGAGCAATCCGACCAGGAAAATAAATCACTGGTGGATCAAAAGACCCGACTCAGAGAGGATGGTAAAATGGTCAAAGGATACACCAACTTCCACTGAAGGTGAAGCTACCAACATTCACTTAAGGTAGAAAGAGGAAAGAAATAACAATACCGACGTTTACTGATGGTGAACTACCAACTTTCACTGAAGGTAGAGAGAAAGAATCATCAACGTTCACTGACGATGAACTACCAACTTTCACTGAAGGTAGAAGGAAAAGAAATATCAGAGCATCGTCGTTCACTGACGATGAACTACCAACGTTCACTGAGGATAGCAAAAAGATAAAAATCACCAACTTTCACTGATGATGATCTACCAACTTTCACTGAAGGTAGAGAGAAAATATATCATAGCATCGCCGTTCACTGATGATGAACTACCAACATTCACTGAGGGTAGCAAAAAGATAACAATCACCAACTTTCACTGAAGGTGACCTACCAACTTTCACTGAAGGTAGAGAGAAAATATATCATAACATCGCCGTTCACTGACGATGAACTACCAACATTCACTGAGGGTAGCAAAAAGATAACAATCACCAACTTTCACTGAAGGTGACCTACCAACTTTCACTGAAGGTAGAGAGAAAATATATCATATCATCGCTGTTCACTGATGATGAACTACCAACATTCACTGAGGGTAGCAAAAATATAACAATCACCAACTTTCACTGAAGGTGACCTACCAACTTTCACTGAAGGTGGAGAGAAAATATATCCTAGCATCGCTGTTCACTGATGATGAACTACCAACATTCACTGAAGGTAGAAAAAAGATAATAAGTTTCCCTAAAATTCTGGCGTTTCTCCTAGAACGGGTCTCAACTTCTTCTTTAACCGAGACACTTTTCCTGGAAAGGGTAAGTTGTCTCAAATAAAGAGACTCCCACCTGCCATGATTTCACAACAAACTATCTTCGCGAATTTTGAAAGTCTTGCCATCCGCTGGTGTAAATCGAAGACGGACTGCAAACTATCCACTCATAAAGGAGATAACAAAAAAAGTTACGTAGACTTTTACAGGGAAGCACAAGTTGCTCAAATAAAGAGGCCTATCACTTGTTGTCATGGAGGATTGTAAAAGGAAATGACTTTATAGGGAGAACAATATGGCTTCCTGGGGAATGAAATATGACTTCCTGGAGAAACGCCACGATATTCCTGCTGAGGAGATAAAGTCTTCTTGTGTAAAATAAATGCACGAACCAAAACTCGAAGCTTTCAGAAATCCAGAGTAAATAAAATTGCTGGGAAACCAAAGATTCAAACCAGAAATAAACTAATATGAAACAGACACCAAACATACAACCTTTGAGAAATAAACTCAAGTGGGAAAACCAAATCCATCCAAGAAAGGAACTGTACAGTAAGACTAAAGAAAAATCTTCCACGAGGGATAACTCAGTGAGGAGATTGAAAGAATATATGCTTTCTGCTTAAGGCCAACACTCTATTGAAGAGAAGACAATGTAACTCTGCAAAACAGGGTGATATGTCAACAAAAATATTAACAAATGTTAATGAGAAATGATTTGCCAATTTTAACTATGCATGATGTACACATGAATGTATGAGTGTTATCGTGTGTATGCTGACAAAACAGATGTACAACACTGGGAGTAACCAGTCAAAAACTACCTCGGGCACCAACAACACTCGGCTAAACCACATCCAAGATGATCATTCCAAAAAAAGTAAATTCCAACTGAGGAAAGAAATCCTACTGCTTGCTTTAGCTTTACTAAGGAGAATCATAATCCGGAGGTAAACAAATCAAAGTGACAAAAAAGTACAGATACAGGGATAGAACATCCTTGTCCAAGCTTCACCGGGGAAACAAATGTTTTCAAGAGTAACACTTCTACTGAGGATTGCAAAACCAATCTCAAGTAAAGTAGATGGACACCAAATCATCAAAACATTCACTGGGGAATTCAGGCCCACTTCATTGGGGAGGTTAACACCACATCCTTAAAGGAAAACCACAATACATTCTTCACTAGAGAAACCAGGGACCTGCGTTCTTCAAGAGTGATTACGGTACCAACTTTTTTGGAAAAAGAACTTCCATTAGATCGAATGAAAACTTCATTGGAGAAATCTCGGATTAAAATCTTACATCATGAAAACTCGGACAAGGAGGAGAAATGAATCCAAACTTGACCGAGGATACCGAAGTCTCGAAACCAATACGGCGAATCATCCAGAGTAAACTTTCCCGAGGGAAACAAAAACTTCTTAAAATGACTGGAGTTTGCCCATTCCTGGGATCACCATTTTTGTTGTTGTTATTATTTTTTTTTGCATCACAAATTCTAAAGTAAAAGCAAATTGTAAATTCTTTTTGAAAAATCGATTTTGTTATTTAATCTTTTTGCTTTGAAAGTTATTATCAATAATAAATGGCGTCTTTGTAAGCTAAACAAAATGAGAAACACAAAGAATTGGGTAACAGCTCAAACTTTATTAATAGAATGGTAGTCTGCGAATGGAGAGACTCCATAGATGATTACAAAGTTTGGAAAATGGTAATATATAATGGAAAAGATACATTGAGATACAATGACCACTATCCCCTCTAACAATTTTTAAAATCCTGAGCAGCAGCTTTTGTTGAAGTATGATGAGGATTCGAGAAGATTGTTGCTTCAATGATCAGATCTTGCATGATGTAGTTACTTGCCAAGAAAGTCCCTAACTTTTACCCAAGCTGCCCTTGTGGGTTTTCAACTTAGCGAGAAATTTATTCTGTTTATATCTCTAACTTTTTCTTAGACCGCCCTTTCGGGTTTTCAGCCTACCGAGACACTCTTTTTTGCCTAAGCCGCCCTTTCGGGTTTTCAACTTAGCGAGTTGTTCTTTTATTTCTTTAGGCGAAGTATTTCTTGACTGCATCAGCATTCATGGGACGTGGGAACTCCTCGACATCCATAGTTTCAAGAATTAATGCACCGCCAGAGAAGGCTTTCTTGAAAACATATGGGCCTTAAAAATTGGGAGTCCACTTTCCCCTAGAATCAGTGTTGAAAGTCATGATCTTCTTGAGCACGAGGTCGCCTTCTCTGAATTCAAGAGGTTTGACCTTTTTATCAAAAGCTTTCTTCATTATTTTCTGATATAACTGTTCATGACACAACACTGTCATCCTCTTCTCTTCGATCAGATTCAATTGGTCAAACCCGTTTTGGACCCATTCAGCCTGTGTCAACTTGGTTTCCATTATCACACGTAAAGAGGGAATCTCAACCTCGAATGGGAGTACAACTTCCATTCCACACACCAGGGAGAACATGGTTGCTCCTGTTGAAGTGTGGACAGACGTTCGATATCCATGCAAAGCAAAAAGGAGCATTTCATGCCAATCTTTATAACGACCATTTTCTGGATAATTTTCTTGATATTCTTATTAGCAGCTTCAACAGCCCCATTCATCTTTGGCCTATACGGAGAGGGATTATGAGGGACAATCTTGAATTCTTCACACAACTCTGTCATTATTTTATTGTTCAAATTCGATCCATTATCGGTGATAATTCTGCTCGGCACACCATACCGACATATAAGATTATTCTTGATGAAACGCATAACCACCTGCTTAGTAACATTGTCATATGAAGCAGCCTCCACCCACTTGGTGAAGTAATCAATTGCTACCAAGATGAAACGGTGTCCATTCGAAGCTTTAGGTTCTATAATCCTAATCATGTCAATACCCCACATGGAGAAAGGCCACGAGGAGGAAATTACATTTAGAAGTGTCGGAGGCACATGGACCTTATCTTCATAAATCTGACATTTATGACACTTCTTTGCAAATTTATAACAATCAGATTCCATTGTCAGCCAATAGTAACCTGCCCTTAACATCTTTTTAGCCATCGAATATCCATTGGCATGAGTTCCAAAGGAACCTTCATGAACCTCATACATCAACATGCATGCTTCGTGTCTATCCATGCATCTAAGCAAGACCATATCATAATTTCTCTTATACAACACATTTTCATTGAGGAAGAAACTGCATGCCAATCTTCTCAATGTCTTTCTATCTTTCTTCGAAGCACCAATCGGGTATTCCCGAGTCTGGAGAAAATGCTTGATATCATAATACCAAGGTTTCTCATCTGCTACCTCCTCTGTTGTAAACACATGAGCGGGCCTATCCAGTCATCGAACCATAATTTGAGGTATATCATTCCAAGTATTTACTTGATACATAGAAGCCAGAGTTGCCAGAGCATCCGCCATCTGATTTTCATATCTTGGAATATGATGGAATTCAACTTTATTAAAGAAGGGTAATAACCTTCTAGCATAATCTTTGTAAGGGATCAAGCCAGGGTGACGAGTGTCTCATTCTCCTTTAATTTGGTTTATTACCAAAGCTGAATCACCATACACATCTAGAATTTTAATTCTGAGATTAATAGCTTCTTCGAGACCCATGATGTAAGCCTCATATTCTGCCATATTATTAGTACAATCAAATGTTAACCTTGCGGTAAAAGGAATGTGCGATCCATGTGGAGTGAAAAACACAACACCAATTCATTTACCATAAGCATTCCCAGCTCCATCAAATATGAAACTCCAATGAGATTCAGGATCAGGACCTTCCTCAGGCAATGGTTCCTCACAATCTTTCACTTTCAGGAACATCACATCCTCATCAGGGAATTCATATTCTACAGACTGATGGTCCTCCACTAGTTGTTGAGCAAGATAATCTGCCAACACACTGCTTTTAATAGCTTTTTGAGTTTAGTATTCGATATCATATTCAGATAGCAACATCTTCCAGCGGGCAATTCTCCTAGTAAGAGCAGGCTTTTCAAAAATGTACTTGATTGAATCCATTTTGGAGATCAACCAAGTAGTGTGATTCAACATATACTGTCGCAAACGCTTTGCCGCCCAGGCCAGAGCACAACATGTCTTTTCTAGCATGGAATACCGTGACTAACAATCAGTAAAAATATTATTGAGATAATAAATGGAGAACTTTTTCTTCCCTGTTTCATCCTGTTGTCCCAGAATACAACCCATGGAATTATCTAACTTTGTCATATACATAATCAACGGTTTTCCTTCGACAGGAGGGAGCAAGATAGGAGATTTAAGCAGATATTCTTTAATACTTTCAAATGCCCATTGGTAGTCATCCATCCATGAACGAGAATACTTTGAATTTTGTTGTGCTATCCACTAACATATCAATATGTGGTAATGGAAAATCATCTTTTGGATTAGCTTTATTTAGATCTCTGTAATCTACGCACATGCGAACTTTTTCGTCTTTTTTAGGTACCAGGACAATATTGGCAATCCATTGAGGATACAATAACGTCACAAGAAAACCAACATTAATCTGCTTTAGAACCTCCTCTTTGATCCTCACTGCCATATCTGGGTGAGTTCTTCTCAACTTCTGTTTGATTGGCGGACACTCTGGTTTCAACGGAAAACAGTGCTCTACAATATTTGTATATAGACCAGGCGTATCTTGATAAGACCAAGCAAAAATATCCACATACTCTTTCAACATCTCAATCAACCTGCTCTTCACATCAGGATGCAGCAATGCGTCAATCTTGACTTCCTTCAGATCTTCTTCTGAACCCAAATTGATCACTTCCAATGGCTCTTTATATGGTTGAATGGTATTTTCCTCGTGCTCAAGCAACCGTGAGATATCTTCGGGAATCTCGTCATAATCTTCTTCTTCTTCGGCCCCGTACACATGACATTCTAAGTTGGGAGAGGATGCAGGGTCATTGTATTTAACGTTTTTTTTAATTAATCTGCACATATGATTTATGATTGCTTTTAGTAATTGACACATATAACAAGTGATCATACAGATTGAATTTCAGTTATTTATTTATTTTGAAAGGTTTTTTTTTTTCTGATTACCATTTTCCAAGAAAAAGTAGAAAATAAAGACACAATTTGGGAAACAAAGACAACTTTTATTATTAATTTTAAAAGTCACGGCAAACAGATAAGCCCTACAACATTAATACTTCCACCTTGGGCAGAGTGGAAGCTTTTCAAAAAGATTAACAAAAAAAAAATTACTTTGAAACATGTATGCAAGAGGTAACATCAATGGTGATCCAGTTCTGAACCCTAACTCCATGCATCACATAATTCGGCATTTCCTGCTCCGCTTCATCTTCTACAATGACATTAATCTCGGAAATAGTTGGATGAAGATAACTCGCACTATGGAATATGTCTCGATACTTGCCTGCATCAGACTTCAGCTTCATGCTCTTACCTTTATCATTTTTCAAAGAGAACCCCAAGCCGGCTCTGTTCTTGTTCACAGGTGGATCCACAATCTATCCCCATACCTCGCCATGACCCTTTCATACAACTTGCTGCACATCCTTGAGTGAAACCATGGAATTCTCATTTCCTCTTATGTTGTCAATGGATAAGGCTTGGAACTGAGTTCCGACAACAGCTTCATCCGCCTCCACAATGCTGAAAGAGGACAAATGAGATATCAATAATGTATGTTCCCCATTTATGATCACTATTTTCCCTTCACGTACAAACTTCAGTTTCTGGTGTAAAGTTGAAGTGACAACCCCTACCTCATGAATCCACGGTCGTCCCAACAAACAGCTATAAGCGGGTACAATGTCCATGACCTGGAAAGTTATCTGAAACAAATGTGGTCCTATATAAATAGGCAATTCCACTTCACCAATAACAGATTTCCTTTATCCATCAAACGCTTTCACAATGATGCCACTCGGGCGCATAGGCATTCCTTGATATTTCAACTTCATAAGAGTGCTCCTCGGTATAACATTCAAAGCAGATCCATTATCAATCAGCACATTGGATAATGAATCATTCTTGCAATTCATAGAGATGTGGAGGTTCAGGTTGTGATTCCTTCCTTCATCTGGTAATTCATCCTCGCAGAAACTCAAGTTAATAGATGACGTAATGTTCCCTATTACGCTGCTGAATTGGTCTATAAGCATATCACTCTCCATAAAAGCTTGGTCTAGTACCCTCATTAAGGATTCTTTGTGAGCAGAGGAGTTCATCAATAACGCCAAGATAGATATTTTTGAAGGAGTCTGCAGTAGCTGATCTACGATTCTGTAGTCGCTCATCTTGATTATCTTCCAAATATCATCCATTTCTTTCTCTAACGTAGCCCCACTAGTCTCACCCGTAGCCTTCTTGGGTTCAACATTTTCAGCAATTTTCTTTCAAGCACTAACATCTCCTCGAACAACTGGTGCAAACACACAACTGCTGCGGGTCACCCTGCTATTTTCAGCAATATTTCCGACATCAAGCATTGGCTGGATGAGAATTTCCACTCCATCCTCTAAGATTGTAGCGCTGTATTTGTAGGGTACATCCTTATTGGACTTGTAGGGGACAGGACCCGACAAACTAATCACCAATGGGGTAACAACTGGCTTGCTATAATATTCAGCTTCAAGATGGGCGGGTGCTCCAAAAAAATGTATAATGACGTTTACCCCTTCTTCAACATAATCAGTCATTTCAAATCCTCATTTGAGGAGAAATAATCATCTGCAGAGGCATACTCTTCATCTGACTCTTCTTCAGTCAAGCAAACCTCAATCGAATCAACTTCACGGTAATCATCCCTTTGACTTGTAACCTTGATAGTTCCATTGTCCAACAACAACTGAACACCCTTCTTCACGATTGAACATCCTCGGGAATCTCGACAGCAAAATCGGCAAGATCCATATTGGTGTTCCATTTGACCAGTCAAGTGGTAAAAAGTAGCATGCAATTGCACAAGATCTTCATTCATATATCCTAAATTGAAAATTATGAATCTCCAGGACATCCAGAAACCATATTCACCTCCTCTTCATACTCTGCCCTAGGCCTGATTATGTGGATGAGGCCCTCATCCATCATCTCTTGTAAATCAGCCTTTATCTTATCACCACCTTGTATGTTTGTACTACAAATAGCACAACCAGAATGGTCATGCATATAGTAGCTAAATTCACAAAGGTCTGCATGCATTTTCACCAAATCTCCTCTAACCAGATTAATATCAAAAATCTGGAAGTCGCCTGGACAACCGGCCACCATATTCATAGCGGTTATTCCTCCATGCTTGGGTAGAGGATTGTCTTTCACATTAGGACCCACATACTTGAAAGATAGAATACCAGACTTCACCAATTTGTGCACCTCAGTCTTCAAAGGATAACAATTCTCAACCTTATGCCCTGGTGCTCCCTGATGAAAAGCACGTGTTTGGTCTGCCTTGTAATACCAAGGCAATGGTGATGGTACAGCGGGAGGCGGTTGGGTATGAACCAGCTTCTTCTGAATCAATGTCGGTAGTAACTCTGTATAGCTCATAGGAATAGGTTCATAACTCTCCCTTCTCTGATTATACCCTTGATTCCCCTGTTGGGTTGGTCTCTGATAAGAAACGGTAGTTGGAGCTGCACCAACAACTGGAGTAACTGAGGCGATTTGCTGATGACACTGATAATTCTTTCTAGGAGTATTAACCCTCCTCTTTTGCATAACAACATTTGCATCCCCTTCCTTCTTCTTGGTAAACCCATAAGATGGTTTCTTCACACCTCCAGAACTTTCACTCTTCACTAAACGGCCCTCTCTTACAGCCTCTTCTAAGCGGATACCCATTCCTACCATTTCAGTAAAGTCAGTTGGCGCACTGGCTACCATCCTCTCGTAGTAGAAAACACCCAGCGTTTTCAAGAAAATCTTGGTCATCTCCTTCTCTTCCATGGGAGGAATCACTTGGGCGGCTACCTCACACCATCTTTGTGCATATTCTTTGAATGATTCCTTGTCTTTCTGAACCATGGCCCTGAGTTGATCACAGTCAGGTGCCATGTCCATATTGTACTTGTATTGTTTGATGAACGCTTTTCCCAAATCATTGAAAGTATGGATGTTAACACTGTCCAAACTCATATACCACTTCAGCGCTGCACCGGTCAAACTATCCTGAAAAAAGTGAATCAGCAGACGCTGATCATCAGTATGGGTAGACATTCTCCTTACGTACATCACTAGATGAGCACGAGGGCAAGTGTTGCCCTTATACTTCTCAAACTCCAGGACCTTAAACTTAAAAGGTATCTTAACATTCGGGACCAAGCATAACTCATTCAAATTCTGCCCAAATAGCTCTTTCCCCTGAGGGCCTTCATCTCTCTTTGCATCTTGTCAAACTGCTCTTAAAAATCATCCATTATGTCATAAAGACCCAAGTCTTCACTTGGTGGAGGAAAAGGACGACACACATCATCATTAACAAACGGAACAATATTCACCGAAGGAGGCGCATCACGAGAAGCATGCACCACATGAGGTACCAGAGTAACAATAGTCTGAACAATTGAATTATCTTGAGGACCAAGACTGAAACCTTCAGGTACAAAATTCTATGGCATTCCCCATGGATAACCTTGAGGCATGCGGTTTTCAACAACAGTTGGAGTAGGAGATACGGGATTAGTCATACCTTCAGTAGTTGCCCTTGTTGGTTGAGGTTGGACACTCGGTGGCTGATTCTGAGCAGCCACCAGAGATTCCATCAGAGCAATTAGATTGTCCATGCCGACGTTCAAAGCAGAAACCTCCTCGCGTAGCTCGCGATTCTCTTGCTCTAAGTTGTCCATCTTCTTTCTAAAATTAGCCCGAGTGTTGTAGTGGTGAGTCAGCTTGCTGAACGAAGTAAAGAAGCTTGGTAAGACACCTGGATATGCATAACAAATGCAAGAAATATGTGCAATATGATGCATGATATGCAATGCACATGATTATATTTTATTTGATATTTCAAGGGATTTAAAATTTATGGACATATTGCAAATATCAAGGTAATAACGCATTTGAATACTGAAAATTCCATTATAACAACTCCAAAAAATGGATTACAAGTTTCAATGATCCCAAGTAAAAGATGAAAATAAAATCTAAATCCCTAAGAAGTAAAACTGATGGAGATCACTCTATACGATGGCGCTTCCCCGTGAGCCTGGAAATCTGAGCCTTCAACCTCTGGTTTTCTTCTGCATATCTGGTGGAAACCTCCTTCCAATCACCTGAATCAGGAAGTGAGTAATCAACATCTGATTGAGGCTTAGCAGAAAATAAATCCCCATGCCTCCCCATAGTCTCTACAGCTCGACTCTCAAGGATCTCAATCAAGTCGTCTTTCTCCTTTAAGTCTTCTCTATAGGAAATCTCTAAAGTTTGGCACTTGTTCTTCCGAGCATCCTTTTCCTGTTGCATCCTGACCAAAGCAAGCTACAGCTCTTGTAGATCATCTATAAAGGGAGGATTAGTCTTCACAAATAGATCAGGCATAAGTGTTTCCCGGGAATACGACATCTTCAACTGAATAGCTCTTGTTTGGACCCACTGAAGATATGGCTCCAAAGAAACAGCACCCCTAGGTCCCAAATCCTTCCTACTCTTCTTATGAATGTGATGCCAGGCCTTCGCAATCTTCTCCCTAGCTTCCCCATGGTCTTCTCCTTCCTTCAGAAATAAACTATTCAAATGAATACTATTTGGTTTACCCCTCATCAGATAACCAAGTTGTCGTCGCGCAAGAACAGTGTTATAGTTAATTCCTCCCTTTGTACCAAGAAGAGGTACATTGGGGAAACCACCACAACTGTCAATAATCTCTATATCCTGGTAAGCTCGATGATACCAATTAATATCTGAGTGAGTAATTTCCATGATCTTAGGAGCCCAACAAGGTTCCTTCCTGACATCCCAGAAAGCATCAGACTGAGGCATATGAGAGATAACCCATCCCATCAGTATAACAGAGGCGTGCAACATATAATCATCCCCCCATGATAAGAATTTCGAAGATGAATAGAATAATAAGCATCACCCAACAAGGTAGGAACTGGGTTTCCAATCATGAAGATCCTAATAGCATTAATGTCAACAAACTTGTCCACATTAGGAAATAAGAACATCCCGTAAGCAAGTAGAGCAAAGATGGCCTCAAAAGAGACTGTACTCTTCATCCTGGCAAAGTAACGAGCTTTCTCTAATGAGAACTGAGCTGGTAATCCTCCAATCCCTCCTTTGGTAGTCATATGGGCTTCCACCTCAGACTTCCCTAGATGAATCAGAACAGCAATCTCATGTGGTTTTGGCTCACCCTCCGAACCAGTAAAAGGAACATGATTGGTAACAGGTAAATCCAACAGATAAGAATACTCCTCCAATGTAGGCATCAACTGATAGTCGGGAAAAGTAAAGCAATGATACATCAGATCATAGAACTGGACCAAGGTCGAGAGAATACCCTCCTTCATCTTCAGCTTCATGAGAGGAATGATGGATCCATACTTCTTTCGAAAGTCTGCAGAACACTCGATCTCGGGAATTAGACTGATCAACTCATCTATCTTGGGATCCTTGAAACTGTACTTCCCGGTCTTTCTCTTTCTAGAATCCATGGTTAAAAAGTACCTGAGATGTTCACAAATGGTCAATTTTTAAATCCCTTGAAATAAGATATCTTCAAAAGATGTTTATGGGTGCATGGATGTATGATGCAGCAATCACACATAAGATCACACATATAAGGTTCATAGGTTCAACGTCACGAGCATGTGGTCGAAGGTACTGCCCATAAGGTATTGGTCTAAAATTTATCACCTGCTGAACAAGGTTCTAAAGGTTCCCAGAGCCTACATCCTTCCTTCGGATATTACCAACTTCCCGGTTAACTCGGTAATTAGTAATATACTCAAGAAAAAAACATTCGAGCATAGTATTGCATGAAAACTATTTTCGGATTACTCCGTCATAGCTTCCGCACTACACCTAAAAGACATACTGCTTCCCAAGTCGAAAGCAGTATGTCTTCCCGATTACTCGATAAACGATACTACAGTCAAAGGGGCCTCCACTGAGTGGTGGATCTCATGCCTCCTTTTTTAGGATTACTCCCTCAAAGTTAAAATGACTATACCTCCCGTCCTATCTTAAAGTTTGCTCAAGTCCGAGTATAGGACTTATAAGTAATCACCAAGCACCCCGAAAACCAGGAAATTCCAGGCAAACATATATACAGCAAATAATATAACATGTAAACAACAATAACACATATACAGATATAGACAAAGATAGGCTCAACCCACTTAGGGATGGACCAGCAAGAGGTCAATCTGTCTCCAGTGAAGTCGCCATTTTTCTGTAGCCGTAGAAATATTTAAGACTAAGCCATTGGATTGGCTAGACTTCTACAAATCAAAATAAAATCTCCACCGCGCTTTATTGTTTCCAAAGGAATGGGAAAAGAGAGAATAACCCAAAAGAGGTGGGAAAGATTCAAGGTAAGGGGGTTGGTTATGCAAAGGGAATGTATTAGCACCCTACACATCTATGGTACTCCGCAGGAACCTCTTTGTAAAATCTGTATATTTTGGCTATAAAAATGTTGTATGTAAAATAGATGGTGCAGGTGAGAAAAGAAATATATTTTTTATGATTTTTGCACCCGCCACGGTTGCGAACCTTTAGTTCCTACTTAACACCTTTTGTGCAATAGGGGATCAGGGTACACGTAGTTCCTCTTTAAAAAATTTTAAAACACAAGTGTGTTGGTTAATTTTATGAGATAAGACATCATTGTCATTGTTCGTGTGGAAAATATACTTACTACCCACAATTATGAGAAAAGAGAATTTGCATCCTCTCAAAATGGAGGATATGGCTTGGATTTTAAAATCAACAATGTCTCACTCAACACCCAAGTGGAAAATATCTCTCTTCACTACATATTGTAGAAGTATGGTTGTCATCATCACTATAAGGATTGACAAGAGTCCAATATTTTTGAGAAAAGTTTAAAGATGAAAGCGAAAGTGGCAAAATGGTTTGAAATGAGATTAATTGACTTTTAATCTTCTCACACAAAAAAAGATGTCAAAGTATTATTAAGTTTATTGGAGTTTATTTATGAAAATGTTTTGAAAATGCATGGACCTAAGTCCAAGTTTATTATGAAAGTGGTTCAAGTTTAAAAGAAAGAAGAGTTTTCAAAAGGAGGGAGAAGACTTTTTAAATTAAAGAAGATGGGAGGAGAAGAAGGGACTATCCTAAAGCATAAAGTAAAAGCTAGGGATATGAACTATCTAACCAACAAGAAGCCAATACTTGACACTATGGGCCAAGATAGAATTCCCATTCTTTTGATTGAAACCAAACAAGCAATGATACTAGACATCTTGAAAGAACCAAACTTCAAGTCTATTAAGTCTTCACAAAAATTGGGCAGAATAACAGTTGTATACGGGTGAATTCCAGATTACAAACAAAGGGTGTAATCACAATAACCTGCACACAAAACAAACAAATAACCCAATGCCTTGAGGTAAACCTCAAGCGCTCTAGACAAAATAATCAGATAAGGTCACAAGGTCTTCAATCATAGGCCAAGGTTTCTAATCCTAAGTCCAAAAAGTCCAACGCTCCATAATGCCAAGCATAGTAACCAAATAGTCCAAGTATCATTAAATATTTTTAGGGTTTATGTTGATTATTAGGTGTTTTGAAAAAGAAAAGTAAAGCTCAAGTGAGCAAAAATAAAATGACATGAAAGTAAATACTCAAATGAGCAAAGATGAAAATGGCATGAAATATAAATGCTAAAAGTAAATAGGGCATAAAAATAAAGGGGTGTATAATAAAAATAAAGGATAAAGTCAATTATTAGTGATTAGTGGTTAGTTGGATGATCATCTTGAAACTTGCATTTGGAACTCATTAGAGGATTGGTAGAACCAAAGCCTCCACACAACAAGTTGCATTTGCTTTTTGTCAAGTTTATCATCCGTTTGGAATCCTCATGAGTACCATTTAATGATCAATGATATTTAAGTGATCCACGTTGACCACAGGTGTTGTAGATCCATTAGATGATTGGTAGAACCAAAGCCTCCACACAATGAATCTCAAGGTTATTGGATCAAAGAGATCAAATTAATATACTTGGGCTTGCAAACATAAGTTTGGCCAACGAATGATCATTTATTCGAATTGGGACAAAATTTAGCGCTATGTTAAGCAATCGTAAGTGGACTTATATAGAAGTCACACCTATTTTGAGGCCGGTCAATAGCAATCTATGCACCATTTGTTTTGAGACATAATATAGAGATCATGCTCCAATAACACTTAGCGCAATAAGAAAGGGATGAGATGAAGATGGGTGAGAAAGAATATACAAACCACTTTTGAATTAAATTTAATCAAACTATTATTAATATCATTCATCCATTTTTGTGGAGTTAGACTCAACACCATAGATACAATGATGTTAATAAAGTTCATGATCAAAAATTTAACCCAAGATCAGCCAGAAAATAGTCACAAAATAATATTACATTTAATATATACAAAAAAGGTTTAAAATAAAATGTTTTAAAGGAGAAAAATAGAAACTATATTCAAATTTACCAAAAAAATAAAAAAGTAAGACCATAGAAAAGTTAGAAAAGGACTCAAATGATTTTATAATTTTTTTGGTAATTTTTTTAAGTCAAAAACTATTTTTAAAATTAAAAGAAATGAGTAAAATAGACCAAAAATAATAAAAAATACCAAAGTCGGTAATAAAAAAATATGTGAGGTCACCAATATTTGTCACAATATCATTGGATTATTCCATAATTTTTTCAGAATTTAAAAATGCATAAAAGTATTTTTAAACATTTAAAACAATTCAAATAAAGTGAAAATTTATAAAAAAAATACCAAAGCACAAAATTAAATTGTGAAAAAATAAAAATCAGAAAGAAAATAATCAAAAATATTTTTCAGAATTTTTCAGAATTTTTGGACTTAAAATGAATTTTCTATGATTTTTTGAAGTTTAAAACAATTAAATATAAAACTCAGAAAAGAAAAGAAAAGTCAAAATTATGTGGACCATTGGATGAGAGTCAAAATGTGTTTGTAATCAGATCCAAGGGAACTGGTGCACTGTGCATATCATGGTCATTAGTGAATAAAGCATAGAATCAAAAATAAAATCAGAATTCAAAAAAACAAGTGGCACGCTATCATTGGTTGGAAAATGACACATTGGTCATCTTCAACCTCCAACCAACGTGAATTGCAGGTCTCTCAAACTATAAAATCAGAAGCTCAGACTTATGCCATTCGTTTCGTCTCTTCAAGACGAAGACAACCACACCCTCGCGCCAAATTTATATAAATTGTAGCTCAAGCAATTTGGAAGGAAAGTTTTGAAAAGGGATTTGAAATTTCATGGTCAAAACATATTTCTAGTAAA
Organism: Vicia faba; assembly: GCA_948472305.1. Classification (NCBI taxonomy): domain Eukaryota; kingdom Viridiplantae; phylum Streptophyta; class Magnoliopsida; order Fabales; family Fabaceae; genus Vicia; species Vicia faba. The sequence continues at coordinate 67,615,595 of OX451740.1, forward strand.
AAGCAAGTGTTGTGACTAGAACCAGGGCAATGAGAGCATCACAATGATATAAAAGTTTTGAAGAATTGATGAAGTAATCTACCTATTGAAGTTGGGTTGCATAGCTCTGAAACTGGACTTCTATGGAGCAATATAGGGCATTGTTCTTGAATGTAATTATATGTTTAGCTTCAGGGAAGATCAAGGAAGGTGAATTGATGGAAATTTTGGATTGAAAAAGGCTTGTATATAGATTTCGAAGTCTCTGAATTCTGAGTTATGGAATTAGTTTGGCAGGGTGATTCTGGCTATCCAAGCTTGAGAAAATGAATGAGGGATGACCCTCTATTTATAGGGAATCAAATGGAATTTCCAAGCGTGTGAAATGATGAAGTTTGGAGGGAAATCGTGTGAAGTTTCAAACAATAAAAGTGTGACTTCTAATTTGATCAAAACTCATCCAAAACGCACATTTTGTTGTGCTAATCACTTCTGGAAGTTCACTAAACACGTTCAGAAGCAAAAATGCATAGAAACAAAGTGTTTAGAAGCCAAATCAAGGATTTCAAACTTCTGACTTAGTGAAAAATTCAGTTTCAAATTGCCATCTTCTGACCAATGGCATTCTCGGCTCAAGGGGTCTTAGGGCATGATTCTTGTTGCTTTAGAAAGATGATGCTAAAAGCTTTGCAATGTGAAAAGAATGGAGACAAATGGATGCTTGAGCTGAAAGTTATAATGAGTCAAAGTTGGAAAAAATATTGACTTTCCATACTTAGAAATATTTCAAATTTTTCTTCAAAAGTGACTTATAATGTCTTGCATCTAAACATAGACTTCCACTTGGAATTTGCTCTTGACCAAAAAATATGGCATGAAGTAGATATCTTGAATAACATTTTGAAACTTGAACCGTTCAAAATATCTGAAAAATTGAGAGAGTTATGACTTGTTGAAGTTGGCAAAATTTCATAAAATGACCTATAATCTTTTGTATCCTTGAGGAAACTTCCATCCATTTTATCACTTTGAACATAAAAGAAGGCATAAATTTCACATTCTCAAGATCATTGTGGAAAAATAATGGGCCCAAGGTGATAAAAATTGACCAAGTTATGATCATTTGAAGTCACACGGAAAATTAGGGATTCACCTAGAGGACTTGTAATATTTCTTCTTCATCAAGTTTCTTCCACATGAAAACTCCTTGGAACTTTTGAAGTGATTTGTTAATAACCCTTTGAAGAGAATTATATCTTTAGAATCACTCAAAAATACCAAAAGATGAGCAAGATATACTCATTTTAAGTTCAAAACCCTAGCTCCTAGATCAAGAAACATGCCTTGAGGAACTTTGACAATTTTGAACAAAATTTTTGTATCAACACAAATGCTTTGTAAATATAAGTTGTTTAGGATGATAATGAGAACTCATATAAACCACAACCACTTCCATATCTTGAGAATTGAGAGAAATATGCATTTATGATCAATGGGAACAAAGCCTTGTTCAAACATGTCTATTTTTTTCAAACAACCCCTTGTACTTTTTGGATCAAATTTGATAATCTTGAAATATGGTGAACCAAAATAAGCTTTCCATGCCATTTCCTCAAAAACAACTTCAATGGTGAGGCTTGGACTTCTCAAGATTTGTTGACTAGGGCATGGAAATAAACTCATGAACCCATGGAGCAACTTGCTGAATCTTATTGCCTTTACCTACATGGATAATGTGATCGGTGGATTTAGAACTGACTGTTTAAAGATGGTTCGCGAAATGTCGCGGAAGCAAGAGTCGCCACCGTCTTTTATTTTCTCCAACATGGACAGGACAAAAGCACAGCAAAATTGCTTATGAGATAGTTTCTCGGTTCGGGAGGTAGATTTATAAAAAGGGAAGGTGTTAGCACCCTTTCTATCCATGGTTATCCATGGGCTCTTAGATACTTGCTCATTGTGTTTTCAAAAGTGTTTGCTTTTCAATTGTGAGTGGGTTTGAAAAAGTTTCGTTTAAAGATTTCAGAATAACTATTGTATCTGTCCTCAAGAGTGTTTGAAAAATTGTTTTGAAAGCTTTTTGAAAAGTGTCGGTGTGAAAAGGTTTTTGTTTGTTTTTTAGAGAGCAAGTATCTATGAGTCATCTACCTACCCTAAGGAATTAGGCTGGGTAAATGTCCTTAAGGTAGTGCCATCCCACCATTGAGAGATAGGTAGCACCACCGTTGGAGGTGTTCGGGTCAATTCGTTTGTAGGGACAGTGTGGTCACCAGAGCAACAGTAGGACACCTTAGAAGCTACCCTTATGCCATTGATCTTTTTATTCCGAGGCAACTATTCCGAGGCAACTTGTTTCGAGGCAACCGTTTCGAGGCAACTAGATCAATGGAACATAAGGACTTACTAAGACGTCCTATAGTCGACGACCACGTTTCGAGGGGCAAGGCAACAGTGTGATCACCAGAGCAATAGTAGGACACCTTAGAAGCTACCCTTATGCCATGTTCATGGACATAAGGACTTACTAAAACGTCCTATACTCGACGACCACATTTCGAGGGGCAAGGCAACAGTGAGGCGTACCCTAAGAGTGGTGTGTGAATTTGTGTGTTATTTTCAGTTTAGCATTTATCTTGTACATGTATCATGGTGATCTACGCTTGTTTTTAATTAGTCATTCATTCTTTCATGCAAGTTAGCAGTTTAAAAGTGCGGAAATTAAAGTGCGGAAAGTAAAATTCTACGTTATTACAAGGCGCGGGTCTATACATCGCCAAATTAATAAAGACCCGTTTTGAATAAAGATGCGGAAAGTAAAGACGGAAAGATAAACCTAATTACTATTACATCTGAGAAACAGTTACATAATGATCGAAAGAAATAATGCGTGAAAAGAATTAAAATTAGGACGTCCGAGGGTTTTGACCCTTTGCATGAAATTAAATTAAATTAAAGTCCAATTAATTATTTAATTAAAGAAAAGAAAGTGTTTTAGTGTTTTTTGTATTTATGAAAAATAAAGAAAAAGAATTAAAAGGAAACCCTAAATCTAGATTATTTTAATTATGAATGAAAATATTAAAGTTAACCTAATTTACTAGTTAATTAATTTATTTACATGTTTATTTACAAAATTAATGATAATTAATAATAATGATAAATAATGATGATTAATAATTTATTTAAGAAAAAGATGAAAATGTCAAAAAAACCTAATTCTAGATACTTTTTACTTATTAAGAAAAAGATTAAAGTTTAAAAAACTAAATTAAACTAAGTTAATTGTTAGAGCTTATTTACAAAAAAATAGGTTAGTGATGAAATTAATAATAATTAAAGATATTTGTATTTTTTATTTTTCTGTTTTTATTATAGAAAATTATTTTATGGTAAAAAAAACAATTAAAACAATTAAAAAAGAATTAGAAAAGAAAAGAAAATAAAATTAAAAAGGATGCAAACCAAGGGGGGTTTCAGGCCCAAGGGGAGGTTTTTTTGAACGGTCTGCATTCTTTGGCCATTAGATTGGGTTTCATGGCCATTTGTGTTCTGGCCTCAACGTTCCTTAATCTTCTCAGGATGTCCGTCTCGCTATGTATTGGTGTCATGCATAAGTTGTTCTACTTTGGCCATTTGGCTTTTGGCTTTTGGCTTTTGGCCATTTGTGTTTTGGCCTCAACGTTCCTTAATGAACTGGAAAATTAGTGACATGAATGCTTTTATGCCTTTTGTATCATGGAGATCAAGCCAGCCTTACCCTTACTGAAGAAGCAGTGAGGTGTTGGTTTGTAACTGTGATGGCTTGTTTGTAGTGAGAGAGAGATTTGTAATAAGGATTTCAAGGTTTTAGGGTTCTTGAAAGAATTTGATATTCTAACAGTGTTGTGGCAAGGTTTTTTCTCTCTTTTTCTCCTCTCTTGTTTGTGTGAAAAGAAGGTGATTATATAATGGAAATTAGGGTAAAGAAAATGGGCTTTGAATGTGCAATTGGGCCTCCAATGTTCACTTGAGTTCGTCACTTTCTAGGCTAAATCGCAGGGACTTAAGTGCAATTTTTGAAGTTGAAATGTGAAAACAAAATGTAGCCGACATCGAGAACTAACTCCTGTCCGAAAATCGGCTCAATCGGATAAACGGTGAATTAGTTATGAATTTTTGAAGTTTCAGCTCAGACAAACTTATTTTGGGCTCCAGTGTCGACTCTGACACGTTCTTCAATAAAAAACTGGTATTGATCGGAGCATAATCCGGTCTCTACTTTTGAAGCAAAGTTGTAGATCTATGAGTCAGTGACCTTGTGTAAAAATATGAGCCCAATCCGATAAAAATTGACCGAGTTATGAATTTTCGAAGTTTCGGCCCAGATGAAATAATATTCAGCATTCAGGATTTTCGGCGTGTCACACACTCTGAGCAAAAAACGAAGGCCTTTTGAATACCGTTTGAACTCAATACCTTCTTTGAAAATGTAGCCAACTCAATTTGTGAAATTTCGGCGCCGGAACCAGCTCGATACGATGAAAATCGACCAAGTTATGATTTTCTGAACATGACGAAAATAAACTTCTGTCACAAATTTTCTGTGCAAAAATACTTGATAAATCCACATTTTTGAAGACCTTCTGATCAAAATTGGCTTCCAGCCGTGAGAGGTGAAAACGTAGATAATGTCAAGACGGAATTTTGGCCACCGGAACGGGTTCAATACGAGCCACGATCTTCAAGTCATGAATTTTTTAGCGCGTAAAAACTGCACTTTCAGCACACTTTTTCACCATATTTCTTCGAGAAAACTCACACATTCGAATACCTTCTTTAAAGAATTGACTCTTGAGCCAAACCTGAATTTGAGAATACATTATCAGAGATATCTTGGTGAAAGAACACTTGAATATGATGCGCCGGGTTGGACTTGTGAATTTTTCTTGAAATGTTTTAAGAAATATGGGAGGGCAAATTTTGGGGTACAACAGATAACAAGCAAGACAAACCAACATTGCATTTTATTAATTAAAAGGAAAAAAACAAGACAAAATATTCATGATCACAAAAGAATACAAATCAAGGTGCTTGGTGATTCCTCAAAGAGCAAAGCTAAATATAGGGAGGGGAACCAAGAATCCTAATGTAATCTTGTAGTGATGGACTCAACACGGTATGATGAAGGGATCTTAGGAGAAAAAATTGGGGTACAACACCATGTTAGTTTTATTCCATGACATGATACATCACGAGATAGAGGTTTACATTGATGACATGGCCAGATCCCAGACTGAAGAAGAACATCTTGATCGTCTACATAAGTTGTTTGAGAGACTGAAGAAGCATAAGCTGAGGTTGAATCTGAACAAGTGCACCTTTGGGGTGAGATCTGGTAAGCTCCTAGGTTTCATCGTCAATGGTAAAGGTATTGAAGTTGATCCCATCAAGGTTAAGGCTATTCAGGAAATGCCCCTCCTCAAACCGAGAAGTAAGTCATAGGTTTCTTAGGACAACTGAATTATATTGCCAGATTTATTTCTCGTATGACCGCTACTTGTGAGCCGATCTTCAAGTTGTTGAAGAAAGATTAGGTAGTAAAGTGGAACGATGATTGCTAGATAGATTTTTACAAGATCAAGGAATACCTCCAAGAACCTTCGATTCTAATGCCACCTGTTGAAGGAAGGCCTCTAATCATGTACCTAACAGAAGTCGGTAATCAGTTATTCGCAATTTGATACTCTCTGTCTACCATCGACCTTGAGTTGCGAACTCACCGTTTTGGATCAATGACTTGTTATGGCCTATGCAAGATGCTCTCTTTGTTAGGGTTAGAGGTTGTATTCCCTCGATTTTATTCGCTGTCAGGAGTCTGTCGTTTGAAGTCGATAGCTTGTTTGCCCAGTAATGTATAATCCGTACCGCTGTGTTTTGTTGGTGTTCGATTCCCCCAACATTGTCTTGTTTCACACAATATCTTTCTCTGTGAGTTCGATCGCTGCATTCATATCAAACATGACGGCGGCATCTTAGGACAAAATTTGCGTAGTTATGTATTTAAGTACCTTCAATCTCGTCGAAACGAAGATTTCAATCTTCATATCTCCGGATAGAAGAAACTTAAATAGGGGCAGCTGTTGTACCCCAAATTTTGACCTAAGATATCGTCTCCTACCCGCATCATTACATTACAGTATTTTGATCCATCGATTTTAAAATTCATAACTTTTTCAGGCCAAGAGTTATTTATGCTGAACATTAAATCATTTAATCGATTCGCGCTAAAATGATGTTTATCAATTATTTATTATCTTAAATTTGAATAATTGAAATTCATTTTCGATTATTATGTAGTTTAAAGATGTATAGATAATAAAATAAACATTAGAAAAGAGGCGCATTAATTTGTGCGGACAGTATTTATTTATTACTCATTTATCTTAAATTTAAATAACTGGAATTTATTCTTAGTTATTACATAATTTAAAGGTTTATGAATAATATAATAAGCATTCGGAAAAAATTCATTGGTCAATAACGATTATTTAATCATTCGTCATTCTAAATTAAATAATTGAAACCTTATTTTAATTATTATAATTTAGAAAGTTATGGATGAAGAACTAAATAATGGAGACTATTAATTGATCAATGATACTTATTTATTTATCTGTTTATTATTCGGAATGTAAGTAATTGAAATTCGTTTCAATTATGATTCGTTTAAAGAACTACAAATGATAAATAAATGATTAAAGAGGAAGAAGAATTTAATTGGCAAATAGTTTTTTATTCATTTTTCTAATTGTACAGTTATTATGTAAACATTGTATCTATTACAATAATAAATTGACAAAAACTAAAATGAAATGAAAAACTAATCTAATATTCCTAATTCTAAAAACTTCCGATCCAATGCGTTTTGTCCGCTCACTTAATGTTACCTGCAAAATTAAAAAAAAAGAGATTAGAATTCAAATAAATGATTAAAAAGCGAAATTATTAAAGTTTCATCATTAAATGCAATGGCCGGAATCAGTTACTCTTTTTTTTGCAAATCACGGGATTTCTCCCGGTTCACAAAAAAGAAAGGAATTTTAAACATATGCACAAGTTTATGTTTTCCAAAAAAAAATTGCATGTTTAAATTAATTACATTTTTTTTCAAATCCCAAATGCAATTTCAAAAACATACAGCATAAGCATACAAAGCCCTGCATGAACTACATATGCAAGCATGTTCACGTAACCAATGCCCACACAGCAGAAAAACAAAACAAGCTTTTGTATTAAAGGAAAACATGCAGTTTAACTACATATGCAAGCAATATAGAAATTCCATTTTCATCATTTTCTGGCCATTTGCAGTTTCAGAAAAAGTACAGCTTATCACTTTTTTATCAAAGCTATACTGAGAGAAAAAGAGAGGGAGAAGTGTGGGTTATACAGGCTTGGCATAGGCAGAAAAGGGATATACAAGACAAACTAAAATATAGCCAGTAGAGATAATAACATAAAAGAAGAATAGAAACAAATTGGAGGGACAGTAGTGCAGAATGCCCAGGAAATCCCAAAGCACGTTTTCAAATTTCCAGCCTGTAGCGAAAAGAAGAGGGAAGTTGTTATAACATATAACCAAAGGGAACCAATAGGATATACATATCCAAGCCTTCAATAAACACTTAGAAAAATAGTCATCAGAGAAAAACATACAAAGCTCAGCAAACCTGCATAGTTATCATATACTGTCAAAAAACTATTTCAACCATACACCAAAACTTTGCAAATTGATTGAGCCATTAAAGCCAACATCATCATCCTGTTATCAAAAAACATCAAAAATAATCTCACAGAAAACCAGTTAAAACCACCATCAATATGGCCTAGCAAACTTATGCCCCAATTTCTATCAACCTGTCCAAACCACACGAAATCCCCATACACATAACCATGTCCAACTATTATTCAAGCTTGAACATCCTCAATCCAAAAACCTGAAACGACCCAAGCTAGAACCAGTTTCTAAGGCAACAGGCTAGGCCTCAGTATCAACATCACTGGCCTTTCAAAGCATATTTCTCAAGCCAACATTATACCAAAAATTATTCAGGCCAACAGAATCATCATACAGTAGCAGTTTCAACAAGAAGAAGAAGAAGGAAAACCAAGTGCAGTATCACGTTCAAAGAAGAAGAAGGAAAACCAAGTGCAGTATCACGTTCAAAGAAGAAGAAGGAAAACAAAGTACAGTACCAAGGCTCAAGGACAAAACAGAAGTACAGTACCAACAACCAAGAAGAGGAAAATCACGTAAATACCGGTCACCGTAGCGGGCTCGCCTCCCCTCTCCTCGCCGCCTAGCCTCCGTCGCTCCTAGCTTCCTCCTCCGTCTCCATCTAGGTAACAGTCCTTTCTCTTTTTATTTCTTTGAACAACCTCAATCAACATTAACAATCAACATAAGAACCAATAAAGATCAATAGAATAGAAATCATGGAATAAAAATCAACATGCAAAAACGAATCAAGCGTTAACAATCAATCGCGTTTCTTACCGAATCCGTAACCGTCCCGTTTCTCGTTCCACTGGAGGGAAGAGGAGCTGGAGTGGGTGGCCATAGCAAGGAGGGACATCAAGTTCAGAGGCGAGAGTGAAGAAGAAGAGGCGAAGAAGAAGATCGTGCGAAGAAGAGGCGCGCCGTTTCTACCTAAGACTAACCCTAAATCCCAAATTTGTTAAACATAAATTACCCTAATGCTTTGTTAACTAATTGGCCTTATCCTGTTTTTTCCCTTAAAACCCACGACCTGCTTTCTTGCACCCCCTCTCGTTTATGAGCTTCTGCCTTGGGCCTTCAGCCATCTAGCCCATATGCCTTTTACTTGTTTCTTTATTTTGATACATTCTTTTATCTTTTTATATAATCCTTTTTTTAAAGTTATTTATTTATGTTAATTAATTGGTAATTATATTTTAAAAAAAAAACAAAGATATGTCTCAATAGGTTTTTTTAATTAGTTGACCTCTTAGTGTAAATTTGATTTAAGAACTTTTATTTTTATTATTAATCTTTAATTTAATTTGGAACCCCCTTTTTTTAAATAAGTATTTTATTTATATACATAAAAAAAACATGGAATTTAAGGTTATAGATATTTTATTAATTAATTAATCTTTTCTTACATCATTATCAATCAAAAAATCCTAAAACACATAAAAATAGAAAAAAACTAAAAATATTTTATCAACTCATTTTCTTGTCTTATTAATATCAATATCAAAATATATCAAAAATTTAATAACTTAATAACTTAAAACTAAAAAACATTACGTCCTCGTTAAATAATTCTTTTTTTATCCTTATCCGAATGCGTAAAAAATTAAAATACTTTCTTCCCGTTAACATTAAAACAAAAAAACATAAAAAACGCATTATTCGCATCGTTTATTCCATCATTTAGATTATCGTTATTTAATCGTTATTTGCATATTTTGTCCGTGTACTTATTTGTTTATTCGGTTCATGCTTATATCCAAAGGAAAAAACAGTAAATTTGTTGACTTCATGTCCTCAAGTCTAACTGCGCGAATTTTCGCATTTTTCATTAAAACTTAGGATAATTTTTCCTCAAATATTCACCTTTCTTCAAAATTTCAACCTTTTCAAGACTTATACCTTTTAAGCAAAAACTTCGACATTAGGTCGTCGTATCTTCAAAAACCCGTCTGTATCCCTTTTCGGCCAAAACGATTTATTTTCAATCAAGCAATCAATTTTAAATAAAACAGATATTTCAAAAGGTTCCTATAGAGTACTATAGATGCATTGGGTGCTAGTACCTTCCCATTGTATAACCAACCCCCGAACCATAAGATCTCTTTTCAAAAACGCTTTGTATTTTTATTTTTATTTACATTGCATATTTAGGGTTTTATTTCGCTCTTTTCCCTTTTCCTTTGGAAACAATAAAGCGCGGTGGCGACTCTTGCTTTTGTGAGACGAATTAATCAATAATTCGATCTCCGATTTACCCCGCTACATTTTTTATCGCTACAGAATTGGCGACTCTGCTGGGGAAGATTGGCCTCTTGCTGGTCCATCCCTAAGTGGGTTAAGCCTAATTTGTCTTATCTGTTTTACTATTATTTGATTTGCTTGATTATATGTTTAAATTGGGGTGTTTGGGTTTTTTGCAAAGGACGAATCCTATACCTGGATTAAGTAACACTTAAGGAATAGGACGGGTGGTATAGTCATGTTATCTTTGAGGGAGTAATCCCGAAGAAGGAGGCATGAGATCCCCCACTCAATGGAAGGCCCTCTTGAACTTAATATTTGTTTACCGAGTAATCGGGAAGACATTATTATTTTCGACCTAGGAGCCCGAGAAGTTGAGGACCGTAGAACCCTAACCCATCTTGGCCTTTTAGGTGTAGCGCGGAGACTATAATGGAGTAATTCGGAAGTAGTTGTCACGCGATGCTACGCTCGGACGAGTTTCTCTTGAGAATATTGCTAATTATTGAGTAATCAAGACGTTGGCAATATCCGAAAGAGGGATGTAGACTCTGGGAACTCTTAGAACCATGTCTTACAGGTACGATTGAACTGTTAGTACATACCTTTGGGTGGGCTTTACCCTTGACTCCATGCTGAACGTTGAACCTTTAAACCCCATGTTTGCAAACTTGTGTGTGACTGTTGCATTATCATTCATTCATGCATTCATCAACATCTTTGTAAAAAACTCGTTTTTCAAGGAACTTTGGAATGATTTTTTCAAACGTCTCAGGGTATTATGGAACTTGGAAGGAGAAATACTCGAAGCTTTAGCTTCAAAGAGCCCGAGATTGAAGAACTGAAGAGTTTGATTCCGAAGATAGAGAGTCCGACAGATTTTCAGAAGAAATATGGGTCCATCGTACCGCTCATGAAGCGCAAGATGAAGAAAGGCATCCTCAACACTTTGGTTCAGTTCTATGATCCCCTGTACCGATGTTTCACCTTCCCGGATTATCAGTTGATGCCTACTTTAGAGGAGTACTCCTATATTCTTGGTTTTCCGATCGCCGACCGTGTTCCTTTTTCTGGATTGGAAGAGGAGCCCGAATCCCACGAGATAGCAACCATCACCCACCTGAAGAAGTCAGAGATAGAGGAGAATATGACTACGAAAGGAGGAATCTGGGGTTTTCCGGCACAGTTTCTGTTGAAGAAAGCTCGTTACTTTGCTGATACAAAGGATACTGTTGCCTTCGAGGACGTGTTTGCTTTACTCGCGTATGGTCTTTTCTTATTCCCTAACATTGATAAATTTGTGGATGTCAATGCCATCAGAATCTTCCTGATTGGAAATCCGATTCCTACGCTGCTAGGGAACACGTATTACTCCATCCATCTTCGAAACTCTTATCAAGGAGGGATGATTATTTGTTGTGTGTCGTTGCTGTATCAGTGGTACGTCTCGCATTTACCTGGGTCCGATGCTTTCTGGGATCTCGAGAGGGAACCGCGTTGGGCGCCAAAGATTATGGCTCTCACTCATTTCGATATTGACTGGTACAATCGAGTTTACCATGACGTGGAGATCATTGACAGCTGTGGTGCTTTTCCCAACGTACCTCTTCTTGGTACGAGGGGTGGAATCAACTACAACCCTGTTCTAGCACGTCGTCAGTTTGGGTACCCGATGAGAGATAAGCCGAACAGTATCCATGTGAGTGGTTTCTTTCTTCAGGAAGGACAAGATCTTCAGGCTGCTAAGAGGGAGATTGAAGGAGCTTGGCGCCATATCCACAAGAAAGGGAGAGATATGCTGGGACATAGAGGTGCCGTCTCTTTGGAACCTTACCTGCAGTGGGTCCGTGCTAGGGCTTGTGCTCTCAAGATGCCATATAAACTTGAGAAACCTTTATTCCCTACTATCGCACCATCATCAGTTGTTATCCCTATCGCGGATGTAGGAGAATATCAAGGAAACCTGGCTAGGATGAAGTCCGAGAGGGATGCTCGGAAGGAAAAGTACCATATTTCTAAATATGAGAATCGAGTCCTGACTCGACAGCTGAAAGAAAAGAAGGAGTTGTTGCTTATTCAAGACGGCCAGTTCGTTGACCACGATGAGAAGCTTCGTCAGAAGGATGCCTTGCTGAAGAAGTATGCGAGTGAAAGGAAAAGAAAAAGGGAAGGTTCGGTAAGCGTGGCTCTCGTTCCTAATCCGCAGGAAGAAATCATCGATCGACTGATAGCGGAAAAGAAGGATATGGAAGACTTTTACGAAGAAAAGATCAAGAAGCTCCGATTGCAGCTGGTGTTTGGTCCGTCATCTGAGGATTCCGAGTGAGCTTTAGCTTTAGTTTATTTTATTGATGTCATTTTGTAAAACTATGTAAAAGGGCTTCATGCTCCGAAGTTGTAATTTATTGTTTTATTAAGGGCTTCATGCTCCGAAGTTGTAATTTATTGTCTTATTTTGGGCTTCATGCTCCAAGTTGTAATTTACTGCTTTCATGTTTTAAAAATGTAATTTATCACTTTATTATGGTTTTCATGTTGCGAAGTTGTAATTTATTGCTTTCATTAGTGGATTTGTTATCCCAAAGTTGTAATTTACTATTCCAAATCGTAAGTTGTAATTTATCGCTTTCGATTAACGGATTGAGTTTTTGTTGTTCTAAATTCCTTTACCATTGATGCATGCAAAGTTACTAAAGTTCCTTGAAAAACTTTTAAAATGAGTCATCATTTGCATCGCCATCATGCATCATTTCACATTCCACATCACATGTTTTCTAGAGTCTCATTCTTGTTCTTTTTCCACTAAAGGTTGTCAAGCTGTCTCACCGATACGACACTCGAGCCAATCGTCAGAGGAGAATGGAAGATTTGGAACAGGAAAATCACGAGCTTCGTGGGGAAGTTGCTACACTTCGTGCCGAGATGGAAAAGTTAACAGCGTTGGTGGAAAGTTTGGTGGCTGTTCAGAATCAGCCATCGACTACGGCTGCCGAGATTCAGACTTCAACTCCAGTGGTTTCCGAAATTGTTACAGTTCCTGCCTCCGTAACTCAAATCAACTCTCCGCTTCAACATCAGATGCCGAAAGGTTTTCCGTGGGGAATGCCTTACAACTTTGTGCCAGAAGGGTATCATCCTGCCGTACAACCTATATTTCAGCCTGCATTGTCTCTTCCTCAACCAGAGACAACTGCCATGCCGCCAGTAATTCCGTCTGTAACACCTTTTCCGCAACCAGTTATGACGACCGTTGCTCCTGTGGTCCACTCAGTGCCATACTTGAATGAACCAATTTATCCTGCCGAGCCCGCTGAAAGTTTGGGTCTTTTTGATAGAATGGAAGAATTTCAGAATCAGTTCCAGGAAATGCAGAAGGAGCTTAGAGCATTGAAAGGGAAGGATTTGTTTGGGAAAAGTACGCATGACCTTTGTTTAGTTCCGAATGTCAAGATTCCAGCAAAATTCAAAGTGCCAGACTTTGAGAGATATAAGGGTGATTCGTGTCCTAGAAGTCATTTGACAATGTACGTGAGGAAGATGTCTACGTACTCCGATGATCATGATTTGTTGATTCATTATTTTCAAGACAGTTTGACGGGTGCTGCTCTAAAGTGGTATATGGGTTTAGACAGCATTCGAATCCGCAACTTTAACGATCTTAGTGAAGCCTTTGTCCATCAGTACAAGTACAACGTTGACATGGCGCCGGACAGGGATCAACTCCGGGCGATGTCGCAGAGAGACCGAGAATCTTTTAAGGAGTACGCCCAGAGGTGGCGTGAAATTGCTGCTCAAATCTATCCACCTCTTGAGGAGAAAGAGATGACTAAGATATTTTTGAAGACTTTAGGGTCCTTTTACTATGAGAGAATGATAGCCAGCGCACCCAGTGACTTCACCGAAATGGTGAGCATGGGCATGCGATTAGAGGAAGGGATTCGCAAAGGGCCTTTGGTTAAAGAAGGGAGTCCGTCTAGCAGTGCGAAGAAGTTTGGAAGTGTTTTCCCGAAAAGAAAAGAATAGGATGTCAGTGCTTTGTTTCCGGGTAGGCCTAGGAGAGGTTACTCTCACGTTGCGGAAGTTACTCCGGCTGTCCGCCCAGCTTTGATGGCCCCAGCCCATCAAATCCCGCCAACTCAACCACGGCCATTTCAACAGCAGCCTCGACAACAGGTTTATCCGTTCAACAATCAGAACCGTTCACCCAGAAAACCGCAGTTCGATGCCATTCCTATGACTTATACTGAATTGTTCCCTGCTCTCATCAGGAAGAATCTCATCACAACAAAGCCTCCTCCCGTCGCACCGAACAGTACTTCTCCGTGGTACAAGGCGGATCAATTCTGTGAATATCATCAAGGGTCGCCGGGGCACAACCTTGAGAATTGCTTTGCTCTGAAGGCGGACGTGCAGAGGTTAATTAAGAATGGCATCTTGTCTTTTAAGGATGTTAATCCAAATGTTAGAGATAATCCTTTGCCTCGACATGGGGCAGCTTCTGTGAATATGGTGGAAGGATGTCCGGGGAAGTTCCGAGTTTTTCAAGTCGAGCACATAAGAGAATCTTTGATCAGGTTACATCAGAGTTTGAGAAGACTTGCCTTTGTTAGGCACCAGCATGATTATGACGTTTGCGAGTTTTGTTCAAGAGAGGACGATTGTCCTATTGTGAAGGAGGACATTCAGAAGTTGCTAGATCAGAGAATTATCACTATTACCTATGACCGAAATCCGGAAGATAAAGTGAATGTTATCACCCCACAATTTAATTTGTCAGAATCAGTGGAGATTGCTTACAACAGTCAGACTGCGTCTGTTGATCCTTTGATTATTTACCCGCCTGGCCCTGTGCCTTACAACTCAGACCAAGCCGTGCCGTACAAGTATAACGCCACAATGATCGAGAATGGGGTAGAAGTCCCCATACCAACCAGACCGTCTTTTGTTAACATTGCCGATGTGAGTAGAGTTACAAGAAGTGGGCGTGTTTTTGCCGCAGTACCGTCGAGAAGACCAGAAGTTCAAGTTAGGAGGCCCATACCGGCGGAGATTCCCGTAAGAAATGTTGAACCAAGAGTTAAGATAGGTCGATCCAGTGAACCTATCCCTCACCCTGAAGAGGATGAGATCTTAAAGCTTATCAAAAGAAGTGAGTATAAGATTGTGGACCAGCTTCTGCAAACACCTTCCAAGATTTCCTTGCTTGCCTTATTGAGAGATTTTGGTGCACATAGAGAAGCCTTGATGAAGGTCTTGGACCAGGCGTTCGTAGACCATGATGTGACAGTTGATCAGTTTGATGGGATTGTGGGAAATATAACTTCGTGTAACAATCTGGGTTTCAGTGATGAAGAACTCCCGGAGGAGGGGAGAAACCATAATATGGCTTTGCATATTTCAGTAAGTTGTGGAAACGATACCTTATCAAGTGTGTTGGTGGATACGGGCTCGTCGTTGAATGTGATGCCCAAGACCATGTTGTCTCGACTTTCATATCCAGGTGCTCCTATGAGGCCTAGTGGAGTAATTGTTAAAGCATTTGATGGTTCCAGGAAGACAGTTATTGGTGAAGTGGATCTTCCCATAGTGATTGGTCCCCATACTTTTCAAATCACTTTCCAAGTGATGGATATCCGTGCTGCCTACAGCTGTTTATTGGGTCGTCCCTGGATCCATGATGCCGGGGCAGTCACCTCCACGCTCCATTAGAGACTAAAGTTTGTAAGACATGGGAAGCTGGTGATGATTGGGGGAGAGCAGGCCATGGTGGTAAGCCATTTATCATCGTTTTCTTTTATTGACGCTGACGAGGATGTGGGGACTCAGTTCCAGGGCCTATCTGTTGCTAAGAATACAGTGAAGAAGCAAGGGGTATCCATCTCTTCTTTCGAGGATGCGCGGCGAGTGGTGGAGAGTGGTTCGGCCGAAGGATGGGGCCAGGTGTTGACATTACCCGAGAACAAGTCTGGGGAAGGTTTGGGTTTTCATCCAATATCTACAAGGGTCAAGAAGGAGGTGGTTGTTCGTCCAATTCAAGAGGTCTTCCGAAGTGCAGGGTTTGTGCATCCTGAGGTTGATTCTATCATAGATGATGATTCCGAGGAGGATTTGCCTGTGTTTGTGACGCCTGGATTGGCTTGCCAAAACTGGATAGTTGTTGATATTCCTGTGGTTATGCACATTTCCGAGTAATGTTTTGTTTACTTTCCTTTGAAAAATTCGCTCTGCCCAAGGCGAAACGCATTTTGTGTCGGGCTATGAAAAATAACTCCTTTTGCTCTGCCCAAGGCAAAAGAGAAATGTCTGGGCTTTTTGTTTCAAGTATTTCCCCTTTAATGAATAAAAATGTTATTTTGTCCACTGCTGTTTCATTTTTCACTTTTTCTGGGAAATAACAATGAAAATTAATTAATAACATTTTGTTTTATTTGCACAAATTGATTTCTAAAATAAAGCATAATCATGTGTGCAGATTACTTCATGACTTAACCATCAAAAACAATGATCCTATGCCCTCTCCCAACTTTGAATTCCCTGTGTTCAGAGCCGAAGAAGAGGATGTTGAAGAGGTTCCTGTTGAGATTTCTCGTTTGCTTGAGCAGGATGAGAAGGTCATTCAACCATTTGAAGAACCTGTAGAGTTGGTCAACTTGGGTGATGAAGAGGATAGAAAGGAAGTCAAAGTCGGAGCTTTGCTTATCCCAGAAGTAAAGGAGAAAATGTTGGAGCTTCTCAAAGAGTATGTTGACGTGTTTGCTTGGTCCTACCAAGATATGCCAGGTTTGGACAACGACATTGTGGAGCATCGTTTACCGTTGAGACCCGAGTGTCCACCGATCAAGCAGAAGTTGAGAAGGACTCGTCCTGACATGGCTGACAAGATTAAAGAGGAAGTTCAGAAGCAGATCAATGCAGGGTTCCTTGTTACATCGGTCTATCCTCAATGGTTAGCCAATATAGTTCCTGTTGCAAAGAAGGATGGTAAGGTTCGGATGTGTGTAGACTACAGAGATCTGAATAGAGCTAGTCCGAAGGATGATTTCCCATTACCTCATATTGACGTATTGGTCGACAGTACCGCCAAGTTCAAAGTCTTTTCTTTCATGGATGGTTTCTCTGGTTATAATCAAATCAAGATGGCGTCGGAAGATATGGAGAAGACTGCTTTCATTACACCTTGGGGAACATTTTGTTATCGAGTTATGCCGTTCGGTTTGAGGAATGCTGGTGCAACATACCAAAGAGCCATGACTGCTTTATTCCATGACATGATGCATAAGGAGATTGAAGTGTATGTGGATGACATGATTGCCAAATCACAGACTGAGGAAGATCATTTGGAACATTTATTGAAGTTATTCCAGCGTTTGAGAAAGTATAAACTACGTCTGAATCCCAACAAGTGCACTTTTGGTGTTCGTTCTGGAAGACTTCTGGGTTTCATCGTCAGTCAGAAAGGTATTGAGGTAGATCCTGATAAAGTCAAAGCTATTCGGGAAATGCCCGCACCCAAGACAGAAAAACAAGTAAGAGGATTCCTTGGGAGACTGAACTACATTTCTAGATTTATATCTCATATGACTGCTACCTGTGGGCCGATTTTCAAGCTTCTCCGGAAGAACCAAGGATGTGTGTGGACAGAAGATTGTCAGAGAGCTTTTGATAGCATCAAAGAATATTTACTTGAACCTCCCATTTTGATTCCTCCAGAGGAAGGAAGACCTTTGATTATGTACCTGACTATATTGGAAGATTCCATGGGATGTGTGCTTGGTCAGCAAGACGAGACCGGAAGAAAGGAACATGCCGTATATTATTTGAGTAAGAAATTCACGGATTGTGAGTCTCGATACTCATTGCTTGAGAAAACCTGTTGTGCTTTAGCCTGGGCTGCTCGCCGTCTGCGCCAGTATATGATTAATCACACTACTTGGTTGATCTCCAAAATGGACCCGATCAAGTATATCTTTGAGAAGCCTGCCTTATCTGGAAGAATAGTCCATTGGCAGATGTTGTTATCCGAATATGACATTGAGTATCACACTCAGAAAGCGATCAAAGGGAGTATTTTAGCCGATCATTTGGCTCACCAACCAATTGAAGATTATCAATCCATCAAGTTTGATTTCCCGGATGAAGATGTTATGTACTTGAAAGCTAAAGATTGTGAAGAGCCGTTACCTGAAGAGGGACCTGATCCCGAATCCCGTTGGGGTTTGATTTTTGACGGAGCTGTGAATTCCTATGGAAATGGAATTGGGGCAATCATCGTTACTCCCCGAGGTACTCATATCCCGTTCACGGCGAGACTGAAGTTTGACTGTACGAACAACATGGCGGAATATGAGGCATGTATTATGGGTCTCGAAGAAGCAGTGGATCTGAGGATTAAGATTCTTGATATTTATGGAGATTCGGCATTGGTAATTAATCAAATCAAAGGAGAATGGGAGACTCGTCATCCTGGTTTGATCCCTTACAGAGATTATGCTAGAAGGTTGTTAACTTTCTTTAACAAGGTGGAATTACATCATATCCCTAGAGACGAGAATCAAATGGCTGATGCTTTAGCTACTTTGTCTTCAATGTTTCAAGTGAATGGTTGGAACGATGTGCCTATAATCCAGGTTATGCGCCTCGACAGACCTGCTCATGTGTTTTCAGTGGAAGAGGTCACCGACGACAAACCATGGTTCTATGACATCAAACGTGTTCTTCAAACTCAAGAGTACCCACCTGGGGCATCCAACAAAGATAGGAAGACGTTGAGAAGATTAGCAAGCAGTTTCTTTCTCAATGAAGAAGTTTTGTATAAGAGGAATTATGACATGGTCTTGCTCAGATGTGTAGACAGGCGTGAAGCAGACACGCTGATGCAAGAAGTACACGAAGGATCCTTTGGCACTCATGCCAATGGACATGCAATGGCTAGAAAGATGTTGAGAGCTGGTTACTACTGGATGACAATGGAATCTGATTGCTGCAAGTATGTGAAGAAGTGTCATAAATGCCAGATTTATGCGGACAAGATGCACGTGCCGCCGACCCTCCTCAACGTTATCTCTTCACCTTGGCCTTTCTCTATGTGGGGCATTGATATGATTGGGATGATTGAACCCAAAGCTTCAAATGGTCATCGTTTCATCTTGGTAGTGATTGATTATTTTACTAAATGGGTGGAAGCAGCATCTTATGCTAATGTAACCAGACAGGTGGTAGTCAGATTTATCAAGAATCAGATCATTTGTCGGTACGGTATCCCGAGCAAGATTATCACTGATAATGGTTCGAATTTGAACAACAAGATGATGAGAGAGCTTTGTGAAGAGTTCAAAATCGAACATCATAATTCCTCTCCTTACAGACCGAAGATGAATGGGGCTGTTGAAGCTGCTAACAAGAACATCAAGAAGATTGTCCAGAAGATGGTGGTAACTTATAAGGATTGGCATGAAATGCTTCCGTTTGCTTTACACGGGTACCGTACTTCAGTTCGAACTTCAACGGGCGTGACCCCATTTTCCCTAGTTTACGGTATGGAAGCAGTACTCCCCGTGGAAGTTGAGATTCCGTCTCTGAGAGTGTTGATGGAAGCTAAACTTTCTGAGGCTGAATGATGTCAAAGTAGATTTGATCAGTTGAATTTAATCGAAGAGAAGAGATTGACATCTTTGTGTCACGGTCAGTTGTATCAGCAGAGAATGAAGAAGGCTTTTGATAAGAAGGTTCGACCGCGCGAGTTCAGAGAAGGTGACCTTGTACTCAAGAAAATATTATCTTTCTAACCTGATTCAAGGGGCAAGTGGGCTCCGAATTATGAAGGACCATATGTTGTTAAGAAAGTCTTCTCTATTTTACTATTATTTGATTTGCTTGATTATATGTTTAAATTGGGGTGTTTGGGTTTTTTGCAAAGGACGAATCCTATACCCGGATTAAGTAACACTTAAGGAATAGGACGGGCGGTATAGTCATGTTAACTTTGAGGGAGTAATCCCGAAGAAGGAGGCATGAGATCCCCCACTCAATGGAAGGCCCTCTTGAACTTAATATTTGTTTACCGAGTAATCGGGAAGACATTATTATTTTCGACCTAGGAGCCCGAGAAGTTGAGGACCGTAGAACCCTAACCCATCTTGGCCTTTTAGGTGTAGCGCGGAGACTATAACGGAGTAATTCGGAAGTAGTTGTCACGCGATGCTACGCTCGGACGAGTTTCTCTTGAGAATATTGCTAATTATTGAGTAATCAAGACATTGGCAATATCCGAAAGAGGGATGTAGACTCTGGGAACTCTTAGAACCTTGTCTTACAGGTGCGATTGAACTGTTAGTACATACCTTTGGGTGGGCTTTACCCTCGACTCCATGCTGAACGTTGAACCTTTAAACCCCATGTTTGCAAACTTGTGTGTGACTGTTGCATTATCATTCATTCATGCATTCATCAACATCTTTGTAAAAAACTCGTTTTTCAAGGAACTTTGGAATGATTTTTGCAAACGTCTCAGGGTATTATGGAACTTGGAAGGAGAAATACTCGAAGCTTTAGCTTCAAAGAGCCCGAGATTGAAGAACTGAAGAGTTTGATTCCGAAGATAGAGAGTCCGACAGATTTTTAGAAGAAATATGGGTCCATCGTACCGCTCATGAAGCGCAAGATGAAGAAAGGCATCCTCAACACTTTGGTTCAGTTCTATGATCCCCTGTACCGATGTTTCACCTTCCCGGATTATCAGTTGATGCCTACTTTAGAGGAGTACTCCTATATTCTTGGTTTGCCGATCGCCGACCGTGTTCCTTTTTCTGGATTGGAAGAGGAGCCCGAATCCCACGAGATAGCAACCATCACCCACCTGAAGAAGTCAGAGATAGAGGAGAATATGACTACGAAAGGAGGAATCCGGGGTTTGCCGGCACAGTTTCTGTTGAAGAAAGCTCGTTACTTTGCTGATACAAAGGATAATGTTGCCTTCGAGGACGTGTTTTCTTTACTCGCGTATGGTCTTTTCTTATTCCCTAACATTGATAAATTTGTGGATGTCAATGCCATCAGAATCTTCCTGATTGGAAATCCGATTCCTACGCTGCTAGGGAACACGTATTACTCCATCCATCTTCGAAACTCTTATCAAGGAGGGATGATTATTTGTTGTGTGTCGTTGCTGTATCAGTGGTACGTCTCGCATTTACCTGGGTCCGATGCTTTCTGGGATCTCGAGAGGGAACCACATTGGGCGCCAAAGATTATGGCTCTCACTCATTTTGATATTGACTGGTACAATCGAGTTTACCATGACGTGGAGATCATTGACAGCTGTGGTGCTTTTCCCAACGTACCTCTTCTTGGTACGAGGGGTGGAATCAACTACAACCCTGTTCTAGCGCGCCGTCAGTTTGGGTACCCGATGAGAGATAAGCCGAACAGTATCCATGTGAGTGGTTTCTTTCTTCAGGAAGGACAAGATCTTCAGGCTGCTAAGAGGGAGATTGAAGGAGCTTGGCGCCATATCCACAAGAAAGGGAGAGATATGCTGGGACATAGAGGTGCCGTCTCTTTGGAACCTTACCTGTAGTGGGTCCGTGCTAGGGCTTGTGCTCTCAAGATGCCATATAAACTTGAGAAACCTTTATTCCCTGCTATCGCACCATCATCAGTTGTTATCCCTATCGCGGATGTAGGAGAATATCAAGGAAACCTGGCTAGGATGAAGTCCGAGAGGGATGCTCGGAAGGAAAAGTACCATATGTCTGAATATGAGAATCGAGTCCTGACTCGACAGCTGAAAGAAAAGAAGGAGTTGTTACTTATTCAAGACGGCCGGTTCGTTGACCACGATGAGAAGCTTCGTCAGAAGGATGCCTTGCTGAAGAAGTATGCGAGTGAAAGGAAAAGAAAAAGGGAAGGTTCGGTAAGCGTGGCTCTCGTTCCTAATCCGCAGGAAGAAATCATCGATCGACTGATAGCGGAAAAGAAGGATATGGAAGACTTTTACGAAGAAAAGATCAAGAAGCTCTGATTGCAGCTGGTGTTTGGTCCGTCATCTGAGGATTCTGAGTGAGCTTTAGCTTTAGTTTATTTTATTGATGTCATTTTGTAAAACTATGTAAAAGGGCTTCATGCTCCGAAGTTGTAATTTATTGTTTTATTAAGGGCTTCATGCTCCGAAGTTGTAATTTATTGTCTTATTTTGGGCTTCATGCTCCAAGTTGTAATTTACTGCTTTCATGTTTTAAAAATGTAATTTATCACTTTATTATGGTTTTCATGTTGCGAAGTTGTAATTTATTGCTTTCATTAGTGGATTTGTTATCCCAAAGTTGTAATTTACTATTCCAAATCGTAAGTTGTAATTTATCGCTTTCGATTAACGGATTGAGTTTTTGTTGTTCTAAATTCCTTTACCATTGATGTATGCAAAGTTACTAAAGTTCCTTGAAAAACTTTTAAAATGAGTCATCATTTGCATCGCCATCATGCATCATTTCACATTCCACATCACATGTTTTCTAGAGTCTCATTCTTGTTCTTTTTCCACCAAAGGTTGTCAAGCTGTCTCACCGATACGACACTCGAGCCAATCGTCAGAGGAGAATGGAAGATTTGGAACAGGAAAATCACGAGCTTCGTGGGGAAGTTGCTACACTTCGTGCCGAGATGGAAAAGTTAACAGCGTTGGTGGAAAGTTTGGTGGCTGTTCAGAATCAGCCATCGACTACGGCTGCCGAGATTCAGACTTCAACTCCAGTGGTTTCCGAAATTGTTACAGTTCCTGCCTCCGTAACTCAAATCAACTCTCCGCTTCAACATCAGATGCCGAAAGGTTTTCCGTGGGGAATGCCTTACAACTTTGTGCCAGAAGGGTATCAGTCTGCCGTACAACCTATATTTCAGCCTGCATTGTCTCTTCCTCAACCAGAGACAAATGCCATGCCGCCAGTAATTCCGTCTGTAACACCTTTTCCGCAACCAGTTATGACGACCGTTGCTCCTGTGGTCCACTCAGTGCCATACTTGAATGAACCAATTTATCCTGCCGAGCCCGCTGAAAGTTTGGGTCTTTTTGATAGAATGGAAGAATTTCAGGATCAGTTCCAGGAAATGCAGAAGGAGCTTAGAGCATTGAAAGGGAAGGATTTGTTTGGGAAAAGTACGCATGACCTTTGTTTAGTTCCGAATGTCAAGATTCCAGCAAAATTCAAAGTGCCAGACTTTGAGAGATATAAGGGTGATTCGTGTCCTAGAAGTCATTTGACAATGTACGTGAGGAAGATGTCTACGTACTCCGATGATCATGATTTGTTGATTCATTATTTTCAAGACAGTTTGATGGGTGCTGCTCTAAAGTGGTATATGGGTTTAGACAACATTCGAATCCGCAACTTTAACGATCTTAGTGAAGCCTTTGTCCATCAGTACAAGTACAACGTTGACATGGCGCCGGACAGGGATCAACTCCGGGCGATGTCGCAGAGAGACCGAGAATCTTTTAAGGAGTACGCCCAGAGGTGGCGTGAAATTGCTGCTCAAATCTATCCACCTCTTGAGGAGAAAGAGATGACTAAGATATTTTTGAAGACTTTAGGGTCCTTTTACTATGAGAGAATGATAGCCAGCGCACCCAGTGACTTCACCGAAATGGTGAGCATGGGCATGCGATTAGAGGAAGGGATTCGCAAAGGGCCTTTGGTTAAAGAAGGGAGTCCGTCTAGCAGTGCGAAGAAGTTTGGAAGTGTTTTCCCGAAAAGAAAAGAATAGGATGTCAGTGCTTTGTTTCCGGGTAGGCCTAGGAGAGGTTACTCTCACGTTGCGGAAGTTACTCCGGCTGTCCGCCCAGCTTTGATGGCCCCAGCCCATCAAATCCCGCCAACTCAACCACGGCCATTTCAACAGCAGCCTCGACAACAGGTTTATCCGTTCAACAATCAGAACCGTTACCCAGAAAACCGCAGTTCGATGCCATTCCTATGACTTATACTGAATTGTTCCCTGCTCTCATCAGGAAGAATCTCATCACAACAAAGCCTCCTCCCGTCGCACCGAACAGTACTTCTCCGTGGTACAAGGCGGATCAATTCTGTGAATATCATCAAGGGTCGCCGGGGCACAACCTTGAGAATTGCTTTGCTCTGAAGGCGGACGTGCAGAGGTTAATTAAGAATGGCATCTTGTCTTTTAAGGATGTTAATCCAAATGTTAGAGATAATCCTTTGCCTCGACATGGGGCAGCTTCTGTGAATATGGTGGAAGGATGTCCGGGGAAGTTCCGAGTTTTTCAAGTCGAGCACATAAGAGAATCTTTGATCAGGTTACATCAGAGTTTGAGAAGACTTGCCTTTGTTAGGCACCAGCATGATTATGACGTTTGCGAGTTTTGTTCAAGAGAGGACGATTGTCCTATTGTGAAGGAGGACATTCAGAAGTTGCTAGATCAGAGAATTATCACTATTACCTATGACCGAAATCCGGAAGATAAAGTGAATGTTATCACCCCACAATTTAATTTGTCAGAATCAGTGGAGATTGCTTACAACAGTCAGACTGCGTCTGTTGATCCTTTGATTATTTACCCGCCTGGCCCTGTGCCTTACAACTCAGACCAAGCCGTGTCGTACAAGTATAACGCCACAATGATCGAGAATGGGGTAGAAGTCCCCATACCAACCAGACCGTCTTTTGTTAACATTGCCGATGTGAGTAGAGTTACAAGAAGTGGGCGTGTTTTTGCCGCAGTACCGTCGAGAAGACCAGAAGTTCAAGTTAGGAGGCCCATACCGGCGGAGATTCCCGTAAGAAATGTTGAACCAAGAGTTGAGATAGGTCGATCCAGTGAACCTATCCCTCACCCTGAAGAGGATGAGATCTTAAAGCTTATCAAAAGAAGTGAGTATAAGATTGTGGACCAGCTTCTGCAAACACCTTCCAAGATTTCCTTGCTTGCCTTATTGAGAGATTTTGGTGCACATAGAGAAGCCTTGATGAAGGTCTTGGACCAGGCGTTCGTAGACCATGATGTGACAGTTGATCAGTTTGATGGGATTGTGGGAAATATAACTTCGTGTAACAATCTGGGTTTCAGTGATGAAGAACTCCCGGAGGAGGGGAGAAACCATAATATGGCTTTGCATATTTCAGTAAGTTGTGGAAACGATACCTTATCAAGTGTGTTGGTGGATACGGGCTCGTCGTTGAATGTGATGCCCAAGACCACGTTGTCTCGACTTTCATATCCAGGTGCTCCTATGAGGCCTAGTGGAGTAATTGTTAAAGCATTTGATGGTTCCAGGAAGACAGTTATTGGTGAAGTGGATCTTCCCATAGTGATTGGTCCCCATACTTTTCAAATCACTTTCCAAGTGATGGATATCCGTGCTGCCTACAGCTGTTTATTGGGTCGTCCCTGGATCCATGATGCCGGGGCAGTCACCTCCACGCTCCATCAGAGACTAAAGTTTGTAAGACATGGGAAGCTGGTGATGATTGGGGGAGAGCAGGCCATGGTGGTAATCCATTTATCATCGTTTTCTTTTATTGACGCTGACGAGGATGTGGGGACTCAGTTCCAGGGCCTATCTGTTGCTAAGAATACAGTGAAGAAGCAAGGGGCATCCATCTCTTCTTTCGAGGATGCGCGGCGAGTGGTGGAGAGTGGTTCGGCCGAAGGATGGGGCCAGGTGTTGACATTACCCGAGAACAAGTCTGGGGAAGGTTTGGGTTTTCATCCAATATCTGCAAGGGTCAAGAAGGAGGTGGTTGTTCGTCCAATTCAAGAGGTCTTCCGAAGTGCAGGGTTTGTGCATCCTGAGGTTGATGCTATCATAGATGATGATTCCGAGGAGGATTTGCCTGTGTTTGTGACGCCTCGATTGGCTTGCCAAAACTGGATAGCTGTTGATATTCCTGTGGTTATGCACATTTCCGAGTAATGTTTTGTTTACTTTCCTTTGAAAAATTCGCTCTGCCCAAGGCGAAACGCATTTTGTGTCGGGCTATGAAAAATAACTCCTTTTGCTCTGCCCAAGGCAAAAGAGAAATGTCTGGGCTTTTTGTTTCAAGTATTTCCCCTTTAATGAATAAAAATGTTATTTTGTCCACTGCTGTTTCATTTTTCACTTTTTCTGGGAAATAACAATGAAAATTAATTAATAACATTTTGTTTTATTTGCACAAATTGATTTCTAAAATAAAGCATAATCATGTGTGCAGATTACTTCATGACTTAACCATCAAAAACAATGATCCTATGCCCTCTCCCAACTTTGAATTCCCTGTGTTCAGAGCCGAAGAAGAGGATGTTGAAGAGGTTCCTGTTGAGATTTCTCGTTTGCTTGAGCAGGATGAGAAGGTCATTCAACCATTTGAAGAACCTGTAGAGTTGGTCAACTTGGGTGATGAAGAGGATAGAAAGGAAGTCAAAGTCGGAGCTTTGCTTATCCCGGAAGTAAAGGAGAAAATGTTGGAGCTTCTCAAAGAGTATGTTGACGTGTTTGCTTGGTCCTACCAAGATATGCCAGGTTTGGACAACGACATTGTGGAGCATCGTTTACCGTTGAGACCCGAGTGTCCACCGATCAAGCAGAAGTTGAGAAGGACTCGTCCTGACATGGCTGACAAGATTAAAGAGGAAGTTCAGAAGCAGATCAATGCAGGGTTCCTTGTTACATCGGTTTATCCTCAATGGTTAGCCAATATAGTACCTGTTGCAAAGAAGGATGGTAAGGTTCGGATGTGTGTAGACTACAGAGATCTGAATAGAGCTAGTCCAAAGGATGATTTCCCATTACCTCATATTGACGTATTGGTCGACAGTACCGCCAAGTTCAAAGTCTTTTCTTTCATGGATGGTTTCTCTGGTTATAATCAAACCAAGATGGCGCCGGAAGATATGGAGAAGACTGATTTCATTACACCTTGGGGAACATTTTGTTATCGAGTTATGCCGTTCGGTTTGAGGAATGCTGGTGCAACATACCAAAGAGCCATGACTGCTTTGTTCCATGACATGATGCATAAGGAGATTGAAGTGTATGTGGATGACATGATTGCCAAATCACAGACTGAGGAAGATCATTTGGAACATTTATTGAAGTTATTCCAGCGTTTGAGAAAGTATAAACTACGTATGAATCCCAACAAGTGCACTTTTGGTGTTCGTTCTGGAAGACTTCTGGGTTTCATCGTCAGTCAGAAAGGTATTGAGGTAGATCCTGATAAAGTCAAAGCTATTCGGGAAATGCCCGCACCCAAGACAGAAAAACAAGTAAGAGGATTCCTTGGGAGACTGAACTACATTTCTAGATTTATATCTCATATGACTGCTACCTGTGGGCCGATTTTCAAGCTTCTCCGGAAGAACCAAGGATGTGTGTGGACAGAAGATTGTCAGAGAGCTTTTGATAGCATCAAAGAATATTTACTTGAACCTCCCATTTTGATTCCTCCAGAGGAAGGAAGACCTTTGATTATGTACCTGACTATATTGGAAGATTCCATGGGATGTGTTCTTGGTCAGCAAGACGAGACCGGAAGAAAGGAACATGCCGTATATTATTTGAGTAAGAAATTCACGGATTGTGAGTCTCGATACTCATTGCTTGAGAAAACCTGTTGTGCTTTAGCCTGGGCTGCTCGCCGTCTGCGCCAGTATATGATTAATCACACTACTTGGTTGATCTCCAAAATGGACCCGATCAAGTATATCTTTGAGAAGCATGCCTTATCTGGAAGAATAGCCCATTGGCAGATGTTGTTATCCGAATATGACATTGAGTATCACACTCAGAAAGCGATCAAAGGGAGTATTTTAGCCGATCATTTGGCTCACCAACCAATTGAAGATTATCAATCCATCAAGTTTGATTTCCCGGATGAAGATGTTATGTACTTGAAAGCTAAAGATTGTGAAGAGCCGTTACCTGAAGAGGGACCTGATCCCGAATCCCGTTGGGGTTTGATTTTTGACGGAGCTGTGAATTCCTATGGAAATGGAATTGGGGCAATCATCGTTACTCCCCGAGGTACTCATATCCTGTTCACGGCGAGACTGAAGTTTGACTGTACGAACAACATGGCGGAATATGAGGCATGTATTATGGGTCTCGAAGAAGCAGTGGATCTGAGGATTAAGATTCTTGATATTTATGGAGATTCGGCATTGGTAATTAATCAAATCAAAGGAGAATGGGAGACTCGTCATCCTGGTTTGATCCCTTACAGAGATTATGCTAGAAGGTTGTTAACTTTCTTTAACAAGGTGGAATTACATCATATCCCTAGAGACGAGAATCAAATGGCTGATGCTTTAGCTACTTTGTCTTCAATGTTTCAAGTGAATGGTTGGAACGATGTGCCTACAATCCAGGTTATGCGCCTCGACAGACCTGCTCATGTGTTTTCAGTGGAAGAGGTCACCGACGACAAACCATGGTTCTATGACATCAAACGTGTTCTTCAAACTCAAGAGTACCCGCCTGGGGCATCCAACAAAGATAGGAAGACGTTGAGAAGATTAGCAAGCAGTTTCTTTCTCAATGAAGAAGTTTTGTATAAGAGGAATTATGACATGGTCTTGCTCAGATGTGTAGACAGGCGTGAAGCAGACACGCTGATGCAAGAAGTACACGAAGGATCCTTTGGCACTCATGCCAATGGACATGCAATGGCTAGAAAGATGTTGAGAGCTGGTTACTACTGGATGACAATGGAATCTGATTGCTGCAAGTATATGAAGAAGTGTCATAAATGCCAGATTTATGCGGACAAGATGCACGTGCCGCCGACCCTCCTCAACGTTATCTCTTCACCTTGGCCTTTCTCTATGTGGGGCATTGATATGATTGGGATGATTGAACCCAAAGCTTCAAATGGTCATCGTTTCATCTTGGTAGTGATTGATTATTTTACTAAATGGGTGGAAGCAGCATCTTATGCTAATGTAACCAGACAGGTGGTAGTCAGATTTATCAAGAATCAGATCATTTGTCGGTACGGTATCCCGAGCAAGATTATCACTGATAATGGTTCGAATTTGAACACCAAGATGATGAGAGAGCTTTGTGACGAGTTCAAAATCGAACATCATAATTCCTCTCCTTACAGACCGAAGATGAATGGGGCTGTTGAAGCTGCTAACAAGAACATCAAGAAGATTGTCCAGAAGATGGTGGTAACTTATAAGGATTGGCATGAAATGCTTCCGTTTGCTTTACACGGGTACCGTACTTCAGTTCGAACTTCAACGGGCATGACCCCATTTTCCCTAGTTTACGGTATGGAAGCAGTACTCCCCGTGGAAGTTGAGATTCCGTCTCTGAGAGTGTTGATGGAAGCTAAACTTTCTGAGGCTGAATGGTGTCAAAGTAGATTTGATCAGTTGAATTTAATCGAAGAGAAGAGATTGACAGCTTTGTGTCACGGTCAGTTGTATCAGCAGAGAATGAAGAAGGCTTTTGATAAGAAGGTTCGACCGCGTGAGTTCAGAGAAGGTGACCTTGTACTCAAGAAAATATTATCTTTCCAACCTGATTCAAGGGGCAAGTGGGCTCCGAATTATGAAGGACCGTATGTTGTTAAGAAAGTCTTCTCTGGAGGTGCCATGATTCTCACCAATATGGATGGTGAAGATCTTCCGCGTCCCATGAACGCCGATGCAGTCAAGAAGTATTTCGCTTAGGCAAATTTCTGGTCAAATCAGTCTCGGCATCTGAACACATTCTGGAATTCAAAGTTGTTAGGGAGAATAGCGATCATTTGTTTTTGTATGACCTGTTATTTCATGTAAACCGTTGGAGTCGCATTGTTAGCGAACAACCTCTTATTAATGAAATTTGAGCATTTACCTTTTGTGGGCAAAATTTTAATTTTATAGAAATACTTGAAGAAAATTCACTTAAAATTTCTTATTTTAAAAAAATGTGTGTCGTGGATAACAAAAGGAATATTAACAGTTTATTCCAAGGAAGGTCAAGGCATGAAATGCAAAGCAGTACAGTAGTTTATCATACCGTGATCTATTGGTGTTAGAAGATTGGATTTGGATACTTTTCTCCTCAAAAGAGTTCTGTTTATCTTCCGTCTTTTCAAGATTGGCCGAGTATCTATTTTGCTGTGACATCTTATTATCTCCAAGATATTCCATCTGTCGTTTTGTCAGCATAACATTCATTTATTCATTTACACTTAAATCACGCATGCATATTCACATTTGCCGTTGATTTTGGGTTGTGTACTTTGTTTCAATACAAGGTACAGTTTCTTTCCAAGTAGAAGGTTAGCTTAGGCAGAAAATGTGCTTCCTTTCTAAATTCCCCAACTGAGCTAATCCTCGTGGATGATTTTTGATTTAGCCTACCTTGTCCATTTCTGGATAGGATGAATCCCAATCGAGTTACTTTCTCATTGGGTGGAGTCTTGTTTGACTGTTTTCTCTCTAGTCTATTCCTGGACGAAGTTGTTGTCTCTTGCATAGGCTATCTCATGATTTTCCCCAGTGAATTCACGACTTAGACGAATGGTGCATTTATTTTGCACATTTAAGTATGTGATCTCTTCGGGAAGGATTGATTCATGATTCTCTTTGACGAAGATTTTTATTCTCTGCCAGTGTCATCGCAACTTCCTTCTGAGTTACTCTTTGGAAAACGACAAGCGGCAGCTCTTCACGAGCAACTTGTGCGTTATCACTTTGGAATACGACAAGCGGCAGCTCTTCGCGAGCAACTTGTGCATTATTATTATTTTGGAAAACGACAAGCGGTAGCTCTTCACGAGCAACTTGTGCGTTATTATTATTTTGTAAAACGACAAGCGGTAGCTCTTCATGAGCAACTTGTACGTTATGGACACCGTTGGAAAACGACAAGCGGCAGCTCTTCATGAGCAACTTGTACGTTACTTGTTGAAAGCGCCGAGCAGCAGTTCTTCACGAGCTACTAGTGCGTCATTTTATCTTTTCGAAAGCGCCGAGCAGCAGTTCTTCATGAGCTACTAGTGCGTTATTTACTTCTTTTGAAAGCGCCGAGCAACAGTTCTTCATGAGCTACTAGTGCGTCATCTTGTCTTTTCGGAAGCGCCGAGCAGCAGTTCTTCATGAGCTACTAGTGCGTCATTTTGTCTTTTCGAAAGCGACAAGCAGCAAACTCTTCATGAGTTACCAGTACGGTACTACTTTTCTGGAATACAACAAGCGGCAGCTTCTTTATTTGAGCAGCTTGTATGTTATCGGTATTTTCTCTGGACAACAACAAGCGGCAGCTTCTTTATTTGAGCAGCTTGTATGTTATCGGTATTTTCTTTGGACAACAACAAGCGGAAGCTTCTTTATTTGAGCAGCTTGTATGTTATCGGTATTTTCTTTGGACAACAACAAACGACAGTTTTCTTTATTTGAACAACCTTCGTATCTACAGTCTTATTACCTCAGCATTAATGAGTATACTTCTGAAAATCTAGCAGAGAAGTCTGTTACGAATCGATACCTCCAGAAGTCGGTAATCAGTTATTCGCAATTTGATACTCTCTGTCTACCATCGACCTTGAGTTGCGAACTCACCGTTTTGGATCAATGACTTGTTATGGCCTATGCAAGATGCTCTCTTTGTTAGGGTTAGAGGTTGTATTCCCTCGATTTTATTCGCTGTCAGGAGTCTGTCGTTTGAAGTCGATAGCTTGTTTCCCCAGTAATGTATAATCCGTACCACTGTGTTTTGTTGGTGTTCGATTCCCCCAACATTGTCTTGTTTCACACAATATCTTTCTCTGTGAGTTTGATCGCTGCATTCATATCAAACATGACGGCGGCATCTTAGGACAAAATTTGCGTAGTTATGTATTTAAGTACCTTCAATCTCGTCGAAACGAAGATTTCAATCTTCATATCTCCGGATAGAAGAAACTTAAATAGGGGCAGCTGTTGTACCCCAAATTTTGACCTAAGATATCGTCTCCTACCCGCATCATTACATTACAGTATTTTGATCCATCGATTTTAAAATTCATAACTTTTTCAGGCCAAGAGTTATTTATGCTGAACATTAAATCATTTAATTGATTCGCGCTAAAATGATGTTTATCAATTATTTATTATCTTAAATTTGAATAATTGAAATTCGTTTTCGATTATTATGTAGTTTAAAGATGTATAGATAATAAAATAAACATTAGAAAAGAGGCGCATTAATTTGTGCGGACAGTATTTATTTATTACTCATTTATCTTAAATTTAAATAACTGGAATTTATTCTTAGTTATTACATAATTTAAAGGTTTATGAATAATATAATAAGCATTCGGAAAAAATTCATTGGTCAATAACGATTATTTAATCATTCGTCATTCTAAATTAAATAATTGAAACCTTATTTTAATTATTATAATTTAGAAAGTTATGGATGAAGAACTAAATAATGGAGACTATTAATTGATCAATGATACTTATTTATTTATCTGTTTATTATTCGGAATGTAAGTAATTGAAATTCGTTTCAATTATGATTCGTTTAAAGAACTACAAATGATAAATAAATGATTAAAGAGGAAGAAGAATTTAATTGGCAAATAGTTTTTTATTCATTTTTCTAATTGTACAGTTATTATGTAAACATTGTATCTATTACAATAAATTACAATAATAAATTGACAAAAACTAAAATGAAATGAAAAACTAATCTAATATTCCTAATTCTAAAAACTTCCGATCCAATGCGTTTTGTCCGCTCACTTAATGTTACCTGCAAAATTAAAAAAAAAGAGATTAGAATTCGAATAAATGATTAAAAAGCGAAATTATTAAAGTTTCATCATTAAATGCAATGGCCGGAATCAGTTACTCTTTTTTTTGCAAATCACGGGATTTCTCCCGGTTCACAAAAAAGAAAGGAATTTTAAACATATGCACAAGTTTATGTTTTCCAAAAAAAAATTGCATGTTTAAATTAATTACATTTTTTTTCAAATCCCAAATGCAATTTCAAAAACATACAGCATAAGCATACAAAGCCCTGCATGAACTACATATGCAAGCATGTTCACGTAACCAATGCCCACACAGCAGAAAAACAAAACAAGCTTTTGTATTAAAGGAAAACATGCAGTTTAACTACATATGCAAGCAATATAGAAATTCCATTTTCATCATTTTCTGGCCATTTGCAGTTTCAGAAAAAGTACAGCTTATCACTTTTTTATCAAAGCTATACTGAGAGAAAAAGAGAGGGAGAAGTGTGGGTTATACAGGCTTGGCATATGCAGAAAAGGGATATACAAGACAAACTAAAATATAGCCAGTAGAGATAATAACATAAAAGAAGAATAGAAACAAATTGGAGGGACAGTAGTGCAGAATGCCCAGGAAATCCCAAAGCACGTTTTCAAATTTCCAGCCTGTAGCGAAAAGAAGAGGGAAGTTGTTATAACATATAACCAAAGGGAACCAATAGGATATACATATCCAAGCCTTCAAGAAACACTTAGAAAAATAGTCATCAGAGAAAAACATACAAAGCTCAGCAAACCTGCATAGTTATCATATACTGTCAAAAAACTATTTCAACCATACACCAAAACTTTGCAAATTAATTGAGCCATTAAAGCCAACATCATCATCCTGTTATCAAAAAACATCAAAAATAATCTCACAGAAAACCAGTTAAAACCACCATCAATATGGCCTAGAAAACTTATGCCCCAATTTCTATCAACCGGTCCAAACCACACGAAATCCCCATACACATAACCATGTCCAACTATTATTCAAGCTTGAACATCCTCAATCCAAAAACCTGAAACGACCCAAGCTAGAACCAGTTTCTAAGGCAACAGGCTAGGCCTCAGTATCAACATCACTGGCCTTTCAAAGCATATTTCTCAAGCCAACATTATACCAAAAATTATTCAGGCCAACAGAATCATCATACAGTAGCAGTTTCAACAAGAAGAAGAAGAAGGAAAACCAAGTGCAGTATCACGTTCAAAGAAGAAGAAGGAAAACCAAGTGCAGTATCACGTTCAAAGAAGAAGAAGGAAAACAAAGTACAGTACCAAGGCTCAAGGACAAAACAGAAGTACAGTACCAACAACCAAGAAGAGGAAAATCACGTAAATACCGGTCACCGTAGCGGGCTCGCCTCCCCTCTCCTCACCGCCTAGCCTCCGTCGCTCCTAGCTTCCTCCTCCGTCTCCATCTAGGTAACAGTCCTTTCTCTTTTTATTTCTTTGAACAACCTCAATCAACATTAACAATCAACATAAGAACCAATAAAGATCAATAGAATAGAAATCGTGGAATAAAAATCAACATGCAAAAACGAATCAAGCGTTAACAATCAATCGCGTTTCTTACCGAATCTGTAACCGTCCCGTTTCTCGTTCCACTGGAGGGAAGAGGAGCTGGAGTGGGTGGCCATAGCAAGGAGGGACATCAAGTTCAGAGGCGAGAGTGAAGAAGAAGAGGCGAAGAAGAAGATCGTGCGAAGAAGAGGCGCGCCGTTTCTGCCCAAGACTAACCCTAAATCCCAAATTTGTTAAACATAAATTACCCTAATGCTTTGTTAACTAATGGGCCTTATCCTGTTTTTTCCCTTAAAACCCACGACCTGCTTTCTTGCACCCCCCTCTCGTTTATGAGCTTCTGCCTTGGGCCTTCAGCCATCTAGCCCATATGCCTTTTACTTGTTTCTTTATTTTGATACATTCTTTTATCTTTTTATATAATCCTTTTTTTAAAGTTATTTATTTATGTTAATTAATTGGTAATTATATTTTAAAAAAAAAAACAAAGATATGTCTCAATAGGTTTTTTTAATTAGTTGACCTCTTAGTGTAAATTTGATTTAAGAACTTTTATTTTTATTATTAATCTTTAATTTAATTTGGAACCCCCTTTTTTTAAATAAGTATTTTATTTATATACATAAAAAAAACATGGAATTTAAGGTTATAGATATTTTATTAATTAATTAATCTTTTCTTACATCATTATCAATCAAAAAATCCTAAAACACATAAAAATAGAAAAAAACTAAAAATATTTTATCAACTCATTTTCTTGTCTTATTAATATCAATATCAAAATATATCAAAAATTTAATAACTTAATAACTTAAAACTAAAAAACATTACGTCCTCGTTAAATAATTCTTTTTTTATCCTTATCCGAATGCGTAAAAAATTAAAATACTTTCTTCCCGTTAACATTAAAACAAAAAAACATAAAAAACGCATTATTCGCATCGTTTATTCCATCATTTAGATTATCGTTATTTAATCGTTATTTGCATATTTTGTCCGTGTACTTATTTGTTTATTCGGTTCATGCTTAAATCCAAAGGAAAAAATAGTAAATTTGTTGACTTCATGTCCTCAAGTCTAACTGCGCGAATTTTCGCATTTTTCATTAAAACTTAGGATAATTTTTCCTCAAATATTCACCTTTCTTCAAAATTTCAACCTTTTCAAGACTTATACCTTTTAAGCAAAAACTTCGACATTAGGTCGTCGTATCTTCAAAAACCCGTCCGTATCCCTTTTCGGCCAAAACGATTTATTTTCAATCAAGCAATCAATTTTAAATAAAACAGATATTTCAAAAGGTTCCTATAGAGTACTATAGATGCATTGGGTGCTAGTACCTTCCCATTGTATAACCAACCCCCGAACCATAAGATCTCTTTTCAAAAACGCTTTGTATTTGTATTTTTATTTACATTGCATATTTAGGGTTTTATTTCGCTCTTTTCCCTTTTCCTTTGGAAACAATAAAGCGCGGTGGCGACTCTTGCTTTTCTGAGACGAATTAATCAATAATTCGATCTCCGATTTACCCCGCTACATTTTTTATCGCTACACAATCAAAGGAAGTGTATTGGCGGATCATTTGGGTCATCAAGTTGTAGATGAGTATCAATCTATGAATTTCGAGGTCTCGGATGAGAATATCATGCTAGTTATAGATTGCGAAGAACCTGGGTCGTATGATGGATCTGAGCTAGGAACCCGATGGGCTATGTTTTTGATGGAGCTTCTAACACACTGGGCAATGGAATTGGTGATGTGATTATCTTTCCCAAGAATTTCCATACTCCCTTCACCGCCAGATTGTGCTTTGATTGTACCAACAACATGGCAGAATACGAAGCATGCATTATGGGCATCAAAGTTGCTATTGATATATTAATCGGTCAAGTTAAGGGAGAATGGGACACGAAGCATCTGAATCTCATTCCTTACCGAGAGCATGTGTTGGCTTTAATTCCATACTTCGAGGAAATAACTTTTGAGCATATTCCACGAGACGAGAATCAACTGGTGAACGCATTAGCTACCATGTTATCTATGTTGAAAGTCAGATGGGACAATGAAGCTCCTCGAATTACTATCAAAAGACTGGACGAACCGACACATTCCTACAAAGTTTATACTGACGCAGTAGAAGAGAAACCTTAGTTTCATGAAGTGAAAAGATACCTTGAGGCCCAAGAGTACCCTGAGGGGGCATCTATCAATGACAAGAAATTCCTACGGAGGTTCTCGCCATGTTCTTTCTGAGCAATGAAATTTTGTACAAGCATAACCATGATTCATTTTTTCTTTGTTGTATGGACAAGAAAGAAGTGGAGAAGATAATGGAAGATATGCACGAAGGTATCTTTGGCACTCATTCCAGTGGGTATACTATGGCTAAGATCTATGCTGATCTATGCTGATAAAGTACATGTGCCTCCGGTTCCTCTGAATGTCTTGAATACTCCTTGTCCATTTGCAATGTGGGGCATTGATATGATCGGAGAGATTAAGCCTACTTATTTTAATGGACACCACTTCATCCTCGTCACCATCGATTATTTCACAAAGTGGGTTAAGGCAGCCTCATTTTCCTCTGTCACCAAGAATGTTGTGGCTCATTTCATTAAGAATAACCTCATTTGTCGGTATGGAATCCCCGAGAGAATTATCACGGACAATGGTACTAATCTTAACAACACCATGATCACGGAACTCTGCATGTAGTTCAAGATCAAACACCATAATTCTTCTCCATATCGACCAAAGATGAACGACATAGTGGAAGCCGCCAATAAGAATATTAAGAAGATTATACAGAAGATGAAAGTGACATATGAATATTGGCATGAGATGTTTCCATTTGCTCTTCATAGTTATCGAACTTGAGTATGAACATCAACTAGGGCAACCTCATTTTCTCTAGTCTACGGTATGGAAGCTTTCCTACCTGTCGAGCTCCAGATTCCTTATTTAAGGATTATGAAAGATGCAGATTTAGACAAAGACGAGTGGATTGAGACTAGGCTGGACCAGATAAGCTTGATCGACGAGAAAAGGCTTGCAACTGTTTGTCATGGGAAGATGTACCAGAAGCGTATGATTAAAGCTTTCAACAAAAAGGTCAAGCATCGGGTATATCGGGCTGGTGACTTAGTAATAAATAGCATCATCCTACCACAAGGTGATCCCAGGGTTAAATGGACTCCCACCTACAAAGGTCCATTTGTAGTCAAGAAGATATTTTTTGGTGGTGCTATGATACTTACCACCATGGACGGTGAAGACTTACCACACCCTGTGAATGCGGACATAGTCAAAAGATACTACGCATGAAAGAGACCTGCTAGGTTGACTGGCCTAGGCAAAAATAAGGGCATCCCGGTGAACCAAAAGGGTTCGGGCAAAAATCAGGGAAATATATAAAGATTGTACACCCGACAAGTCAAAAACCTGAAAATGTAGCTTGGGCCAAAAAAGGGTATCCCGATGGACTGAAAACCCGAAAGGGCGGTCCAGGTAAAATTTAGGGATTAAAGCATACGACCATGTCCCGTTGGATCATGTACTTACATCAAGTTTTATTATCGAAGTCAAGTTTAAACGGTACATATCAATTTAGTCAAGTTCTTCCGATAGAGAGGGATGATATTCTTGAAGACATAAAGGCAATAGCAGAGTTTAAACTCAATGAGATTGTTTCCACATAGTTGTTTTCTCTTTGTTTTACTTCGTACCCTTTTCATTTTACGACGATTTCCTATTACTAGGAATTATGTGTCTATGTACAAAAACCCCCTGTTTATGGGAAAACTATCAATGCAAATACAATTTCAAAATTCAACTTTGTTTTACTTTCTCTGTTTTGTTTGCAAAAACATCCAATGACTAATTTGAATGAACATATGCATATGAATATGATTACTGTTAACAAATATATGCATAAAAACAGGAATAAGCATGTACTCAAGACTCTAGGATTTGGGATAACATCCAGGTCATCCACAAATCCCCACAGAGCAACCTCCATGGGATTATCCCCATAGATTTACCTTCATAAGATTCCCAAACGGAGATACATTCCCCCGCAAGTCTAATATGCTTCTAGACAGGAATTGGGGCATCTTCCAGCTATAAAACCTAATCATACTCCCCAGCGGATAAAGGAGTTTGATCATTTCCCCAGCATATAGTGGAAGCTTCCTCCGCACATCCTACGGAATTCAAATTCCCATAAGAAATATGTCCTCAATACAGTTCACATGAACTTAATTCCCCACCTGAGTTATTTCTCCAACACTGCAAGATCCCCTACAGAGTTCCCTTCTCCAGCAGAGCTCATTTCCTCAACAGAGTATGTTTCTCCAACAGGTTTTATTTCCCAAATAAAGTTCATTCCTATAATTACTACAAATCCCCGGTAAGATTCTTTTCTCCAACAAAGTGTAGTCCAGGCTGCTATC
Source organism: Vicia faba (assembly GCA_948472305.1). NCBI lineage: Eukaryota > Viridiplantae > Streptophyta > Magnoliopsida > Fabales > Fabaceae > Vicia > Vicia faba. The sequence continues at coordinate 67,654,313 of OX451740.1, forward strand.
CCCAGAAAGATGCTACAGAATCTGAAACCGAGCCAGACATCATTTAACTTTGGCCTACCCCAAAAGAGTTGACATCCATATCAGAAACTCGGCCATACGACACTTCTGAAGGTTATTCATCTCTTTTATCCCCAGTCAAGGTATATAAGAACTAAATTCCCTAGTAGAGTGATGAACGACCAATGTTCCTGAACTCTTCTTGAAGAAGTGAAAAACACAAGAAGGGGGGTTGAATTGAAACTTAAAATCAAAATCAGTAGACACGGTACTATTATCTTGGTTCGTTTGATCTCAAACTACTCCAGTCCACCCGCCAAGGTGATTTCGCCTCTCTCCAACGAGGACTTAATTCACTAATAAAAACTGATTACAACACTACTTTGATAACTGTCAAAGTCTTCTTGAGTACAACCACAACCCGATTTATCTCAAGGAAAACTAGCTTAATCAAGATAAAATAATATATTGTGTATTGTTGTTTTTCCTTACAAAAATTGTATAACTACTGTGATATTTTACACAATTTAAGCTTATATGAGAATTATGTAAGATTGCAGCGTTTGAGAGGTATATGTAGTAGTGTGTCAAAATCGTAAACGATTTGTCCTTTAAGCTTGTTTATATAGGCGTGGAAATCTTAACCAACATAAAGCGTGATAATGGATACTCAATGCTATTTCCATATTGAGAAGATTCTTGTCTGAATGAAGTCGTTGCATATGATGTTGCCTTAATTGAAAAGTAACGCTTCAGAACTTAGAATCTTGCATGCTACAATTGCTTCAGAACATTGATGACTCAAAGATGTGAGGATCTGATGGTATATTAAACTTCTGTTCAGAATTAGAGTATTCTTCACTTCAGCGCAGATTCTGATCATCATTCCTCAGTGCAGATTCTGATTACCTCAGCTTGAAAGCTTCTGTAGCTTAATTTATGATGTTGTTTCAGTCAGAACTTCTGCATACAAAATAACACAAATTTAGAGTGCATATTTGTTCTTTGTGTTTGTTATCATCAAAACTCTAATTAAGGGTTGTAGAATCAAACTATGTTCTAACAATATCCCCCTTTTTGATGATGACAAAAACTAGGATTTTCAATGAAAAATATAGAACAAAAAGCTTAAGAGAGTCTCCCCCTGAGTTGATTACTCAGATAGAGATGAGTTACTTCCCTGAAGTTCCTTCTCGTCAGAGCTTTTGATGCATCTCCTTCTGTCCTTATCATAATATGTTCCTGTTCAAGCTTTTCAGAAAAACATAGAGGTTAAGATATTCAGAATGTTTGAGACTTTGTCCCGGTATACTGTTATTGAAAATATCTTACTTTCTCCCCTTTTGTCAGGTATCAAAAAGAAATATAATCAAAGTCAAAAAGATGATTTACATTGAAAACAGAATGCAATGACAATTTTCAGAAACAAGGAGGATAAGATGAAAAATACAGATAAACATTTAAAGAAAATCTAAGACGGAGGGGGAAGTCGTGTGAACAACGCTTCCAACAAGCTCTTAATCTGAGTGTTTGATTCTTCCTACTTTCCCATAATGTCTTTGATTTCTTTTGTTGTATCTTCTTGTTTATCCAATATATCCTGATCTTTTTGTTTGTGTCCTCTTTCTTATCCAGTCTGGCATGGATTAAGGCATTCTCCTTCTTCAACTCTTCCATAGTTTGCATGACTAGAGACGAATCTGGTGTATCTTCAGGGGTTGCACGACGTTCAGAACACTCTGCAGCCTCTTCTGATTGAACAACTTCTTCTGTTGCAATCACCTTTTCTGGAACAGTAGTCAGAAGGTGACTATCAGAATCTGGTTCAGTGGCTTCTAAAGGTTGGTGCTCTTTCCAGAGAGCATTATCCAGCAGAAGAATTTCTTTCTTGTCCCATTGGCTCAGAACTTGATCTTTGAAGGCTTTCAACTAATCACAGTTCTGCTGAGCCCTTTCATAGCTTAATTCTTTCAGCTTCTGGGTTTCAGAGTTGAGCCATTTTCTGAATCTTTCCCACAGAGAATCAGAAGCAGTAGGATTAAAAATCTCTTGACTTGCTTGCTTCAAAGAAGTAATTCATTCCTGTATTTTTGTTTCAAAAATCAACAGATTCTTACCAACATCTGATTTAGTTGAGGTTGGTTTAGGTTTGGGTATTATCCCAAGAATTGGGGTAGTGGTATCAGAGTCTGAAATGGAGTCTTCTGATTTGTTTGCGGTAGCGTGTTGAATTTATGGTTCAGATATTTCAAAAGATGGGTTTTCAGATTGAGGAGTGAGAGGGTTTTCATTTTCTGGTTGGGGTGAGTTGAGTTTTGATGTTCTGGTTGAGGAGAGTGTGGTTGTAGATTTTCTGATGATGAGTGATAGGGTTTTCATTTTCTGGTTGGGGTGAGTTAAGGTTTTGATGTTATGGATGAGGAGAGTGTGGTTGTGGATTTTCTGGTTGTTGAGGTTGAGTGTTTGGATTTTCTGGTTGGTGAGGTTGAGTGTTTGGATTTTCTGGTTGTTGAGGTTGAGTATTTGGATTTTCTAGGAGTGGTGAGGAAAAGTCTTGATCAAACAGTTCAATATCAGAGAAAACTCTAGCAAGTTCTGGTTGATGTTGTTCTAGATTTGGATTGGGATTGGGGGAGTGAGGTTCATTTAAGAAATTTCCAAGAGTTACAGATGGGTCAAACTCTATGTCAAAATTATCAAATGTTTGGGGTGAAGGATTTTCTGTTTGTTGAGGGGGAGTGGTTTCAGATGTTGGAATAGCTATTGATTCTACAACAGAAACAAAAGATGGGTTACCTTTCTTTTTCGCAACTTTGGGTGTCCTCTGAAGGGATCCTTCTCCTGTTGCCTTCCTCTTTCTGGATTTCTTTAGCACAACCTTTGGAGCTGGCTTGTGCAGATCTTGGATGTTGATTTCTGGAATAGTCCCATCAGTGTTGCAAGCTTCAAGGTATCTGACTATAATCTCTGGAGAGGAATCTATCTCAGAGAATAGTGGAAAAATCCTTCAGAGGGATTCTCCTAGAAGTGATGACTTCATGAGAAGAAATTGTTGGTTCCTTCTTAATGTTTTCAATAATCTTCATTTTCTTCAGATTCTTGGCATTCAAAGGTTTCCCAGCAGTTACTTCCAGAGTACTGATTTTCTGAGCCTCTGTCAGATGTTCTATCAGCTTGTTTTCTGTTAGAATATTTGAAATCAATCTTCCTAGAGGAATCATATCCCTCTTAGTTCTTTCTTCTTCTCTTGTCTATTTCACACTTGTTCTGAGATGGTTGAAGAGAAAATGTGGAAGGTTTATCTTGGTCTTCTTTGCAATGAAGTATATCAAAAACTGCTGATCAATATTGATGTAATCAGGAGAGCTTGTAGGCTTCCTGTGATTGATACATCCCAGAATTATTCTAGCCCAAATTCGGTAATGATCTTTCAAGTCTCTGATCTTGCTGGATGGCTGTCCAGAAGTGAAGATTTCCCTAGCAATAGATTTTAGGTTAGAACACTTATCAGCTATATCAATGCATCTGACTCCACCGCCATTGTATCCAATGAGTTTCCCAATCAAATCTTCTGTAATCACTATCTTCTTCCACATAACATATGATGTGACCTGGTGGTTGGATGAAGTAGCATGAATCCAAAACTCTTTAACAAGAATGGGAAAAGTTGGACCCAACAAATGATCAAAGTATTTGTTCCATCCCTATGTTGTTACATCTTCATACAGCTTAAACTCATTTTCTTGTAAGCTTTCAAAATCAACGATCAATTCAAAGAGAAATTGAAGGTTGTCAACCGGAGTGAGTACCATTCTAATGGGCTCCTCATATTGTTTAGTAGATGAAGAGTCGGGAGCACTGTTGAGATTTTTGAGACTTGATGATGATGCCATTGTTCACACGGATTCTTTGAAGAAAATTGATAGAAAGGGTTTTTGAAAAAGAAACTAGAACAAGAGAGAATATTAAATATGGTAAAACGTGAATGAATGAAATAGTAAATTGAGTTTATATAAGTTTTTTAGAAAACGTAATCAGTAAGAAAGAGAAAATAAGTAATGATTATATGAATTAATGAAACCTGAAATTAGGGGATTTAGAAAGATATTGAACAGTTACCAATGACAAGTGTCTCAATGCAACCAATCAGAGCCTTGGACCCTTCAGAATTTGAACGTGTGTTCAACCTCGGAAGGTAGCTTGTGAGAGGATGACAGATGTTTGATGGTGTGAACTGTACGCCTCTATCCTTGAAATGAAAAGTTTAGATCTTCATAGATAGATTCTGAGGCAACTGTACTTCTAACTTCTGAAGATAAGTTGATCAGATGTTCACATAAGACAATAAAGTTCTAAGGGTTAGGATATGCAAATAAAACATTTTATTCTGGACACAATTTCATGCTGAGGTGTTTCAGAATGAAATTGAATCTATCTTCAGAAAGGGGTTTAGTAAATACATCAGCCCATTGATGGTCCGTGTCAATAAATTTCAAAGTAAGAATTCCTTTCTGAATATAATCCCTAATAAAGTGATGTTTTATTTCTATATGCTTAGCCCTAGAATGCAAAATGGGATTTTTAGAGAGACAAATGGCATAAGTGTTATCACAGAAGATAGGGATGTTACTCTCAAATATGTTGAAGTCTTTAAGTTGACATTTCAGCCAGAGTGTTGCACCCCAAAATTTTCCCTCTCATTTCTCAAAGAATCACCCAGGATCCTCAAGTTTGCTTCCATACAATTCCAAGCCTTGACCTACAAATTTTCCAAGAAAATCACTCACAAGGGCAAAATGGTCATTTACACACTGAAAAGTCAAACTTTGACTTTTGGATCAAAATCAAATTTCAAGAATCATATTTCACCAAGACATGCTGAAATATGAAGTTTGTTTCATCAAGAAATTCAAAAGTCAAAACTACTTTGGAGAAGTCAAAATTCTAAATACTTAGAATATTTTCTAAGTGTTTAAGGAAATATGACAAGCACAAAACTTCTGGCCAGATTTTCACCATGATGCAAGCTGATTCTGGAAGAACTTCTAATTCAATAGTTATAGATTTCAACGAGATCTAAAACATTTCAGAACAGAACTTCTCCTAGAAATGCTGGGATTTCAAGTTATAACTCCTCAAAGACACGTCCTTGAAACTGAAACACTCAGCAAATTCTGGAAACTTTCAAGATAGAGTTTGGTCAGAACTTCTGGGCAAGTTTTCACAAAGGTTCAGTCAGAGTTTGCCAGGTTAATTCAAAGAAGGTTAAGAAGCGCGCTGCAAGCTTCCTAGAAAGTATGAGAGCTCCTTCAGAACATGCTGGAGCAAGGATATACAAAGATCAGAGGTTGGATGTTACGTTGAAGCTGAACTTCTGATCCAGAACTAAGAAATGATGCAGAATGTCACGTTGCAGGATTTCTGGGTTGATCAATCTCATCATCATTTAATGCTCACAACCACTTTTAAGTCTTTATCCAAGGGATTTCCCCCACGTGTATCTCTACTGTCTTGGGATAGCAAATTTTGGTGCAAAAGTGTGCTAGGCCCGTGTGTTGCTTTTGTTTTTCCTTAAATCCTGTTGACAAATCCAGTTTAAGCATGGCTAAAAGCTGCTAACCACCATGCTTTCTTCAAGAATAAGGCAACACCTTAGCATATGAAGGCTATATTCAACGCTTTGGTCAGAACTTGACCAAATCCCAAAAAGATTGTTTATACAACCTGCTGCAGACCTATAACCAACAACTAATTCAGCCTACGCCTGCATCCCGTAATTTAACCAAACTAGCATACGAAGACTGTGATAAAAAGGCAAGGGAATAGGATGCCAAAAAGGTTCAAATCCCATTTGTTTTTCCCCCCAAAAATTGCAACAAATCTATCTATAAATAAGTTGCTCCATCACACTTTCAAAGGGGCTGGCTGGCTTTTGGAGAGAGATTAGTCAAAAGAGAGAAAAGGAATTTGTGAAAGCTTCATAAAAATCCATATTTCCCAAATAGAAAGCCAAACCTTTGTTCTTCCTTTTGGATCAAAGAACACAACCACTGTTCTGTCACTCTCACTAACACCAGAACATTTGAAGGCAGCAGCTAAAACCTCCAAGCCAACACTCCGGATTCAAGGTAAGTCTTTCTGACTTTGCATTTTTTTCATTCAGAATATCATTAATATGTAAGTATCATTGTATTAATGTTTTACATATCATTGCATAAGTAGAAAAAATATGGATCAGAACTTCTTGATTAGGGCTAGACTCAGATCTAGGATTAGAACTTCTATAAACTGTTGTGCTATTATCTTTCTGATTTGCTGTTTATTAAGAACTGAATAAATTGCTGATGTGATGATTAAGAGTTTAAGTATGGCATAGAACTTCTGATTTTAACTCACAGTTTTAGCACAACACAGAACTTCTGAGTTCTCCTCATTATTTTAACACACATAACTTATGAGTTCTCCTATCTGTTTAAACACGGTGAACTGCTGATTGTTCACTTTTTGTTTTAACACTTAGAACTTCTGAATTTCCGATATTCACTCACTGATAACATGTTGAACTACTGATTGTTCACTCACTGTTTTAACACTTAGAACTTCTGATTTTCATGCGCTCATAACACGTTGAACTGTTGATTGTTCGTTCATTGTCTTAGCACCATACAGAACCTCTGAGTTCTCTTCACTGTTTTAATATACAGAACTTCTAAGATTTTCTCATTGTTCTAACATTCAGAAGTGCAGCACATAGCAATCCAGAACTTCTGTGTTTTCCCTCTAACGTGTCTTGCAGGACCTCAGAGTGTACCAGTCCAGAACTTCTGATTCCACAGGCATTCCTTTCTGAGTCATCACGCGGCCGACTTCAAAACTTCTGATCCTTGTTGTTTTTCTTGCAGCAGCACGCTTTTTCTATCTTTCATTTATTTTCCTCTTCATCATTTTTAATATTAACATAAAAAGACATAAAAATATTTTTCTTTTATTAACTTATTTCTTTTTCATTAAGATAAAAAACCATTTTCTAAACAAGTCCTTTTTCTTTCTTATATTGTACATTTCAATATGGTTGTAATAGTAACTTAAGGATTTAATTTTATTTGCAACCCCCATTCATAAATATGTACCCCCATCCCTAAAATATTATAATAGCGTAGGATTTTACATTTCTGCAATTTATCGCTTTTGAATGTAAATGTTAGTAATTAGGGTGTGTATGACAAGACATGAAATTGACAAATAGATCACCCTAATCAAGACTAAAATGTATGCAAACAAACACACTTGCACACTAACACCCTTAGGGTAATCTCACTTGTTGCCTATTGGAAAAAATAGTCATGTCCCTCGAACATGGGTGTTTTAGCAAAGATACTCGATAAAAGATCGTAGTCCCTCGATGACCCTCAATGTTGCCTTCGGTAAACGATCTAGTCCCTAAAAACGACATTGCTAAAACGTCCCATAAGTTTCCCTCTATGACTATACAAACATCCCACACTCGTCCCTTCACATCCAACGATGAGGCTTCTTGCCAAAATAATGGTAAGATAGCAACGTCTAAAGGAGGAGTAAAAGAATGTCTAAGACCTTTTGAGTAGGTAGATTCGCTCCTAGTTGCTCGCTTGCTCATAACAAAAACACTCTATACACCAACACTCTCACTTTGAAAACATTTTCGAAAGAAAACACTTTGTACGCATTCTTATAGAGATGAGAATCATTACAAAGTTACCTTTTCAAAATCACTTTCAAAAAACACATTTCACAAACATCCTCTTTGAACTATTTTCAAAACAACACTTTGTATGCATCCTTATAGAGACGAGAATCATTACAAAGTCACATTTTCAAAATACTTTCAAAACCCACATCACAAGCACACATTCAAACAAAAGAAAGTGATCTAGCAAGCAACTAAGAGCCCATGGAAAACCATGGATGAAAAGGGTACTAATACCTTCCCTTTTCATAATCTACCCCCCGAACTCAAGAAAACAATCTCAAAGGTCTTTCCTGTGCTTTTTCACCTTTCCTTCTGGATAAAAGAAAAGTCGGTGGTGACTCTTGCTAAACCGCAACATTTGCAAACACAAACGCAAACACCCAAGTCAGTTCTCACACCGTATCACAAAACTGGCGACTCTGCTGGGGATATAACTCTAAAAGTGGGGTTACCTTAGGGTTAGATCGCATTTACTTGCCTTCATTTGTTTAAATTGTTTGCTTTACATTATTGGTTCCTTGTTTGGGATTGTTTGATCCTCTACCCAGATCTGGGGCACCTTTTTAGGTAAGTAGCAATAGATTGTGGAAACTGTGTGGGGTATACCGACATGGTCTAAGCAATAGCTATGTTAGTGTGACACATTTGTTGGTACCGATATCCCTTGTGTTGAAACGAGGAGAATACGGGGCCGCTGAGCAGCGTCATGAAGCACTAACTAACCTTAGAACCTTACTTGACCAACTTGGCCATTAGGACGTAGTGAGATAACCGGTTTCGGTGTAGAGCTGAAAATGGGTTGATACTCGATACTACACTCATTGAGGCTGGACTTTTGGGATATCTCGGCCGCAAGAAAAGATTGATTATGCTGAGACAATGCCTAAGAGAAAGGTCAGTGATATTGAGATCCCTTAGAACTCAGTTACTATTAACTAGGACAGGTTGAGCAAACTAAACTTCAAGAGGTACTTACCTACAAACTCCATACATGCTTAAACCTAAGGACTTGTCTGCTTTGTGTGAATATGATTATTTGTATATAAACTTGCTTACCTCGCATATTTGTACATAACATCATAACATCATTGTTCAATCATCTTCCACCCTCGAATCACGAAAGGCACACAAGCCAATCAACTTCCGATACAAAATTTCCCCAGCAGAGTCGCCAGTTCTGTGATCAGTGGATTTAGAACTGACTGTTTTTAGCTGGTTTCGCGAAATGTCGCGGAAGCAAGAGTCGCCACCGTCTTTTATGTTCTCCAACAAGGAAAGGACAAAAGCACAGCAAAATTACTTATGAGATATGTTTCTCGGTTCGGGAGGTAGATTTATATAAAGGGAAGGTGTTAGCACCCTTTCTATCCATGGTTATCCATGGGCTCTTAGATACTTGCTCTTATGTTTTCAAAGTGTTTGTTTGCTTTTCAAAATGTGAGTGGGTTTTGCAAAAGTTTCGTTGAAAGATTTCTGAATAACTCTTGTATCAGTCCTCAAGAGTGTTTGAAAAATTATTTTGAAAGCTTTTTGAAAAGTGTCGGTGTGAAAAGATGTTTTGTTTTGTTTTTGAAAAGAGCAAGTATCTATGAGTCATCTACCTACCCTAAGGAATTAAGTTGTGTAAATGTCCTTAAGGTAGTGCCATCCCACCATTGAGAGGTAGGTAGCACCACCGTTGGAGGTGTTCGGGTCAATTCGATTGTAGGGATAGTGTGGTCACCGAAGCAACAGTTAGGACACCTTAGAAGCTACCCTTATGTCCTTGATCCTTTTTTAATCTGAGGCAACCGTTTCGAGGCAACTGTTCCGAGGCAACTGTTTCGAGGCAACTGTTCCGAGGCAACTGTTTCGAGGCAACTAGATCATGGACATAAGGACCGCTAAGACGTCCTATACTTGACGACCACGTTTCGAAGGCAACAAGTGAGGCGTACCCTAGAAGTGGTGTGTGTATTTGTGTGTTGTATTCAGTTAATGTTTGTCTTGTTAATTAGTGAGCTACGAGTTGTTTTTATTTACATACATTCTTTCATGCAAGTTAACAGTTAAGGGGTGCGGAAAGTAAATTGCAGAAACGTAAATCCTACGCTATTACAAGGCGCGGGTCTATACATCGCCAAAAATTACAAAGACCCGTTTTTTTGGTAAATAAGTACGGAAAGTAAATAAAAACAGTAAAAGTCCTAGTTACTATTACATGTTCGGAGCAATTACATAATAATAAACTGTGCGCGAATAAAAATTAAATCGGAAAGTGCTAAGGGTGTTGACCCTTTTAAGAAAAGGAATTGATTTTTTTTTGGTCTTTTTTGTAATTAAAATGAAATTAAAGCTAATTAATGACTAATTAATTAATTTAATTAAAAGAAAATATTTTTTTTGTTTTTTATGTTTTTATGAAATAAAAGAAATGAAATAAAATTATAAGTTAATTTTTACCTAATTCTAGATTTATTTTAATTATTTAAGAAAAGGAATTAAACTTGCCTAATTAAACTATTTTGGTTAATATTTATTTACAAAATAAAATAATAATAATAATAATAATAATGATGTAATTTTTTTTTTTTTTTTTTTATGAAAATATGTTAATTAAGTTAATTTGTTAATAATAATAATAAAAATAAAAAAGGTTAAAAATTAAAATAATAGAAAAACAAAACAAAATAAAAAAAAAAGGAAGTAAAACCAAAAGGGGGGTGTGGGCTGAAATTTGGAGGTGTTGAATTGAGAATTGTGGCCCATTTGAACAAGGCCTGTATGACTTTTTTGATCGCCTACAGCATGCTTGACTCTAGACCATGGTGTTCCTTTCTTTTTGTCCCCTGGATCTGCCTTGGATGACACTTGGCTTGTTGGGATATGAGGTCTATAGTGTTCCTCTTTTGAGAATCTGCATATGAAAGCAATAAAAAAATAATGTGGAAATTATAAAGGGACCTGGGAAGAACTTACAGCGCGGTATGAGCCTCAGGACTTGGCAAAGGTTGCTTTAGCTTCAGGGTGTGGCAAGGAATAGAACCACGTGCTTGTTTTGATCTGAAGATGCTCGCAACTATGTTTTAGAACTCTCACTTTTTGAATAATTTTTGGTTTTGCTCTTGGTCGTTTTTGCACACACCCTTTTTTTGAATGAGGTTGGGAAGGCTTGTATATATAGTAATGAAAAGTGTATCAATCCAAATAATGGTCATTGAAGCCTTGCAATAATGTTCTTGATTTCCTCCATAACCAACATTGAACCATTTGCCATATTTGTGAAAATTTGAATTTTTATGCCCATAATAGGCCATGCACGAATTTGGAATGTGTTTTAAGGTGTATCAAAGCTAATCAACACAAAATATATCCCTCCATTAATTTCTTGGATTTTTATTTGAATTTTAAAGATTTAAAATGAATTAAATCAAATAAAATTAAATAAAAATGAAAAAATTAATTTTAAATCTTGAAATAAATTGTGGGACACGTGGGAGGCATGGCCAAGCTGAATCAAGTGGAAAAAGTGGACCCCTTTTGTCAAAAATGAATTTTCAAGGATAATTGACTTTTGCCATTTCACAAACATTTTCCAACTTCTCCAATGCATATCTTGCTTAATTTTAAAGCTATGAACATGTTCTTGGACATTTTGGAAAGGTCTTGAAGTCCTTTAACCAATGTCTTTGGTCCCATGTCATTTTGATTTACCAATCTCAAGTTATGGTCTTTGACTTAAAGTGCCTTTTTGTTGACTTTTGAAAATGACCTATAATGTTGAAATTGATAACTTTTTGTGAGAGCATTTCTTTGACTTGGAATGTGAAGATGAATTGTAGGAAATGTCTTCCCCTTCAAGATGAGCATTGGATGGGATTTTTCTGATGAACCATGAAAAAGTTATGCCTTGGTCAAGTTACAGTTGACTTTTCAGCTGTCCAAAAATAGAAACTTTTGACACCTTGATGATTTTGAGCCATTCTTGTGAAATCATGATCAAGAATTGATCAAATGATGATTGTGGCTTCAAAATAAGATGTTGACCAAAAACTTTGACTTTTGACTGCCAAATAACCATTTTGCCCCTACAGTTGACTGTTGAGCAAATGGGACTTTTGACTGTGCAACTTGACCTTGTGAGCCTTGAAACTTGACATGTAGGTGCTTGACAATGTGTATGAGCATATGGGACTTGATTGAGCCCTTGAAAACATCAAATTCCTTGCAAGAACCAAAACCCTAATTTGCATGGCTTAGGAGAGTGGTTGACTGTGTAGCCCTTGAGTAGACTTTGAACCCTTTGAGGCAAAACTTTGAAGATTATGGGAGGGCAAATTTTGGGGTACAACAATCATACCATAGCATTTTCAATAGCCGTTTCAAGGATCTCGAGGGCCTATGATGCAGGATCACGTTGAACCAGACGTTTACCAAGGGGCAAGAGGATTTATTTTCCTCTAACCAAACAATGTCAAAGATCAAAGCACAACAACTTGAGTCAAGGGCTACAACCCACTTGGCACGGTGAGCTTAATTCTCGTGGAAGGACATCCACCGATACAAAGTTCTCCAATCCAAAACTGTAAGTGACTACTAACCCCACGAGATCCTTGAAAACATGCATCCACATATCATGCATCATATCATGACAGGTCTCTCCCATACAAGTCTCCTTATCTTCCTACTGTTTATTTCAGTAAGATGGATATGGAACAAACGGTGAAAGATCTCCAAGCTCAAAACGCTCAATTCCAACAAATGTTCCTGACTGTGGCTAAGGGGCAAGAGGATATGAAAACTCTCCTTCTCAAAGACAAGAGGGAGAAGTCCAAGAAGTGAGTAGGTGCCCTGAACTTGAGAAGAAGACCTAGAGGACCAATCAAGAGAGCTCTAGATCTTTCAACTCCATCCAACATGGGGGATAGTCATGAAGAAGACAACAGTCGGGAGATTGGTGAAGCCGAAGCTGACTACTCTGAGGAACAATCTCCTCCCACTGTTGACAAGTACAAACAACTGGAGGATCGCCTCAGTGCTATGGAGATTCAACAAATACCTGACTTGGATTTAGGAGACATGGGTTTGGTTTCTGGAGTGGTCATTCCCCCAAAGTTCAAAATCTTTACCTTTGTCTTGTACGGTGGAGTCTCTTACCCTAAGATACACTTAAAGTCTTATGTCTGCAAGATTCAACCATACACAACTTATCCAAAGCTTTGGATCCATTTCTTCCAAGAAAGCCTAGTAGGGACTCAACTCAAATGGTTCTATCAATTGGAGAGTTCTCGTATCCACACCTGAGAGAATTTAGTTGCTGCTTTCTACAAGCAGTATTAATACAATGCTGATCTTGCACCAACTCATGTGCAATTGCAGAACATGACCATGGGTTCCAACGAGAGCTTCAAAGGATACACCCAAAAGTGGAGATATCTGGCTGGTAGGGTGCAACCCCTTTTAACTGATAGGGAGATGATTGACATCTTCATGGGAACTTTGACAGGGCATTTCTTCAAACACCTAATCGGAAGCTCCTCAGCCGGGTTCACCGAGCTAATACTGACCGACAAAAGGGTCGAAGATGACATCAAAAGTGGAAAGATCCAAGGAGCTACACCTCCTGATGCTCAGAAAAAAGCCATACAGTGGGAAGAAAGAGTCCAATGCAGTGACTGGTCAAAAGAGTCGTCATGACCAACACGTGGGGGCAGTCCTGATCTCCGGTTCTGCATCGCACCGACAACAGCAAATGGGAAATCAGCGAAGGCCAAACGAGCCCAAAAGACAATTTACCAACATCAACATGTCGCTGTCTCAAGCGCTACGACACTTGTTGAGGATGAATCTGATTGCATTGATAGGACCTCATCTGAACCCCAAAACTTCTTCTCCTAACTACAATCCTAATGCAACATGTTCTTATCATTCTGACAGCCCCGGGCATGACACTAACGATTGTTGGGCATTGAATTACAAGATTCAGAATTTGATTAACGCCAAGGAGATTGAGTTTGACCCTCCGAAGACTCCAAACGTGATCACTACTCCTATGTCAAATCATTGAGAGCGCCTTGTTCATTTTGAATTTTCAATTGTAATTTCTTTTGTTATTCAAACAATTATCTATTAATGTCAAAATTTGTTTCATTAATGCATTGCATATGTTTGTCTTGATTTGATACACTCATTTTCATTACATTTAAACTATGCTTTTTACTCACTTTATGACATTCAACTCTTTCTAAAAGTTACAAGCCTTTAGAGGGAGGATGACGAAAACAATGCCATAATCTCATACAGTATGCTTTTGAACAGACCTTGCTGACGATGTACAGGCGTTCTTTCAAATCCTAAACACTGGAGTTATAAGGAAGATAATCCCTAGTCAACCCCTTCGAGCCAAAGAAGTAGAAGTTTTCTTACACAAATTGAAACTTTTAATCAAAACCTGGGGTAGGGTAGTCTCTCAGTTGATTCAAGCGCATGTTAAGCCGCATACCCTCATCTCATAATATAACGAATGACATCAAAAACGTTCCTCTGAAATCAAAAGACGGTGATGGTTACCTATCACATAGGCAGTTATTATCTCTCAAAGAGAAAAGCCCACTAGGTGAAAACCTACAAAGGAGACTTGAGAAAAAACTGGAGCATCCCGCTGACCATAATCTCAAAATAAGAACAGTCAGGCAAAAATTAGGGATAACAAATCAAAAGAAAGAGGTCACCACAAATCCTCAACAACATGAAAAAAATGTTGCAAAAATGACTGCCTTCCGACAAACTTTACTTGTCTAAACCATCACCAAAATGTCTTTCCAGACTTAATTGGAGTTCAAACGTACAATTAACTGAATTTAGGAATGAAGAACATCACGAAGAGCGGGTGGGTACAAATGCACTTTGAGCCTTTATCCTTTTTTTCTTAAACCGTGAACCAAGCCACGTTACAACCCTTTAAAAGTCCTAATTGAAGCACGGGTTAGTTCGAAAGCATACTGTTACAAAAGGTATCCTGACTCCTGTAGAGCTTTACTCTAAATCCTGAGTTGAATTTTTCTTACAAAATTTCTTTACTCACTAAAACGCATTTTCAAAAATTTCAAGACAAACATAAACTTTGCATTACTTGAATATCACTGTTTGCATATGGCTATTTGTTTGACAGCGGAGAAATTCACACAACGAATATCCGATGAACGAAAGCTCTCTCAGTGAAAAAAATCAATTCAAGTAGGATGACATTCCCATTGACAAATCTCATATCAACAAGGGGACTTGACATATCACTATCCAGCACACCTGGGGAAGTCCAGTCAAGATTCCAAGAAATCTCTCAAGAATTGCAGAGTAACCAGGGGCAAGTCTCCATCTCCGTCACTTGGGGTATTGAACGTCAATCTCAGCAAAGGGTTACGTACGATCAAACATTTTCTGGAGATACCATAAACATTTGATGCTAGGGGCAATGACAAATCTCTCCAAAATTCTTCTCATAGGATGATTCCCCAGCAAGAGTTTAATCTCTAAAAATCTTTCTCAAGCTGAGACAACCTCAAGATTGCTCGAGGACTTTCCCTAACGAAGTCGTCACCTATCTAGCAGACTGGTAACAGGGTTTATTTCCCCAACAAACTACAGATTCCCCAGTTTGAGTTTGCCTTTCCAAATACTACAAATCAAAGGACCACAACTCCTTTTCCCCAGTAGACTACTCTACAATCCCCAACAAGTTACTGTGAAACCTGGACCCGACCAGATATCAGTTCAACTTCGACCCCAGTAGAGCAACAGACAACCGAGACTCTAGAACTCTTTTCCCAAGCAGGAATCAACACTCTCCAACAGAGTTTCCAATATTCCCCAACAGAGTTCTCCTCAAACAAAAAAACAGGAATCCCCGGCGGAAATATTCTAAGAAAAGTTTGAAGACACACATACTCTTCAACAAGTCCAGGATTTAACAACTCCCCAGCATTTGTCAAGGATTTATTTTCCCAGAAAAAGATACACTTCAATAAACATTTCACATTTCATACATCCTATTTACATACATGATAAGTGCATACGACACAATCTCATTTATTTTTTAGAACATCATGACATCATGCATTTCATACATCATGACATTGCATATAGCTAACATTTTACCTTTTTAGGACAAGGTCAATCAACAGATGGCTACCATCAACCTTTTCAAGTTCCAGATTAATACCTGTAACAAGCCAGGAAAACTATCTACATGAAGAGATTGAAGATTAACACCTGTAACAAGCCAGGAAAACTATCTTTATTTCTCAGATTAGAGATTAATACCTGAAATCAAAAAGTACAACTATCTACTCAACCAGCTGAAGCAACCCTACACGGGTTCCTCGTACTTCCAGATGCATTTTTATACGGACTCATCATGAAGCAACCCTACACGGGTTCCTTCTCTTTCCAAGATGAAGTTTTACACGGACTCATCATGAAGCAATCCTAAACATGTTCCTTCTTTTTCCAATATGAAATTTTACACGGACTCATCATGAAGCAACCCTACACAGGTTCCTTCTCTTTCCAAGATGAAGTTTTACACGGACTCATCATGAAGCAACCCTACACAGGTTCCTTCTCTTTCCAAGATAAAGTTTTACACGGACTCATCATGAGGCAATCCTACCCAGGTTCCTTCTCACTTCCAGATGCAGTTTCACACGGACTCATCATGAAGCAACCCTACACAAGTTCCTTCTCTTTCCAAGATGAAGTTTTACACAGACTCATCATGAAGCAACCCTACACAGGTTACTTCTCTTTCCAAGATGAAGTTTTACACTGACTCATCATGAAGCAACCCTACACAGGTTCCTTCTCTTTCCAAGATGAATTTTTACATGGACTCATCATGAAGCAACCCTACACAGGTTCCTTCTCTTTCCAAGATGAAGTTTTACATAGACTCATCATCATGCAACCCTACACAGGTTCCTTCTTTTCAAGATGCAGTCTTACACGGACTCATAATGAATCAATCCTGCCCAGGTTCCTCCTACTTCCAGATGCAGTTTTACACGGACTCATCATGAAGCAACCCTACACAGGTTCCTTCTCTTTCCAATATGAAGTTTTACATTGACTCATCATGAAGCAACCCTACACAGGTTCCTTCTCTTTCCAAGATGAAGTTTTACACTGACTCATCATAAGGCAACCCTACCCAGGTTCCTTCTCACTTTCAGATGCAGTTTCACACAGACTCATCATCAAGCAACCCTACACAGATTCCTTCTCTTTCCAAGATGAAGTTTTACACGGACTCATCATGAAGCAACCCAACCCAGGTTCCTTCTCACTTCCGGATGAAGTTTTACATGGACTCATCATTGAAGCAACCCTACCCAGGTTCCTTCTCACTTTCAGATGCAGTTCAGATACGCTCTAGACATGAACGCCATTCTGATAATTATTCAGTTCCAGCTTACAGATACAGTCCAACAATCATTTCCGGATAGCATCTTTAAGCCCATCTCTAACAACTATCCATTATCTCTCCAAATGGCATCTTTAAGCCCATTCCCTACATAATCAACTAACACATCTTCGAGTGCCAATTTTATGGGCACTCTAGTGTTCAATCATCTTCCACCTTCAAGTCACGAATGGCAGATTTACCAATCTAACTCTTCAGGTTTAAGAAGATTGAACAGGGGCAGATGTTGCACCCCAAATTTTTCCCTCTCATTTCTCAAAGAATCACCCTGGATCCTCAAGTTTGATTCCATCCAATTCCAAGCCTTGAACTACAAATTTTCTAAGAAAATCACTCACAAGGGCAAAATGGTCATTTACACACTGAAAAGTCAACCTTTAACTTTTGGATCAAAATAAATTTTCAAGAATCATATTTCATCAAGACATGTTGAAATATGAAGTTTGTTTCATCAAGAAATTCAAAAGTCAAAACTACTTTGGAGAAGTCAAAATTCTAAATACTTAGAATATTTTCTAAGTGTTTAAGGAAATATGACAAGCTCAGAACTTCTGGCCAGATTTTCACCATGATGCAAGCTGATTCTGGAAGAACTTCTGATTCAATAGTTATAGATTTCAACGAGATCTAAAGCATTGCAAAACAGAACTTCTCCTAGAAATGATGGGATTTCAAGTTATAACTCCTCAAAGACATGTCCTTGAAACTAAAATACTCATCAAATTATGGACACTTTTAAGACAGAGTTTGGTCAGAACTTCTGGGCAATTTTTCACAAAGGTTCAGTTAGAGTTTGCCAGGATAATTAAAAGAAGGTTAAGAAGTATGCTGCAAGCTTCCTAGAAAGTCTGAGAGCTCCTTCAGAACATGCTTGAGCAAGGAGATACAAAGATCAGAGGTTGGATGTTACACTGAAGCTGAACTTCTGAACCAGAACTAAGCAATGATGTAGAATATCACGTTGCAGGATTTCTGGGTTGATCAATCTCATCATCATTTAATGTTCACAACCACTTTTGAGTCTTTATCCAAGGGATTTTCCCCACGTGTACATCTACTATCTTGGGATAGCAAACTTTACTCCAAAAGTGTGCTAGGCCCATGTGTTTCTTTTGCTTTTCCTTAAATCCCGCTGACAAATCCAGTTTAAGCATGGCTAAAAGCTGCTAACTACTATGCTTGCTTCAAGAACAAGGCAACACCTTAGCATATGAAGTCTATATTCAACGCTTTGGTCAGAACTTGACCAAATCCCCAAAACATTGTTTATACAACCCGCTGCACACCTATTACCAACAACTAATTCAGCCTACGCCTGCATCCCGTAATTGCACCAAACTACCATACGAAGACTGCGATCAAAAGGAAAGGGAACAAGATGCCAAAAAGGTTCAAATTCCATTTGTTTTTCCCCCAAAAAATCACAACAAATCCATCTATAAATAAGTTGCTCCATCACACTTTTAAAGGGGGATGGCTGGCTTTTGGAGAGAGATTGGCCAAAAGAGAGAAAAGGAATTTGTGAAACCTTCATAAAAATCCAGATTTCCCAAACAGAAAACCAAACCTTTGTTCTTCCTTTTGGATCAAAGAACACAACTATTATTCCATCACTCTCGCTGACACCAGAACATCTGAAGGCAGCAGCTCAAACCTCCAATCCCACACTCCGAATTCAAGGTAAGTCTTTCTGACTTTGCATTTTTTTTCATTCAGAACATCATTAATATGTAAATATCATAGTATTAATGTTGTACATATCATTACATAAGTAGAAAAACTGTGGATCAGAACTTGGTTAGGGCTAGACTCAAATCTAGGATTAGAACTTCTATAAACTGTTGTGTTATTATCTTTCTGATTTGCTGTTTATTAAGAACTGAATAAATTGCTGATGTGCTGATTAAGAGTTAAAGTATGGCATAGAACTTCTGATGTTCACTCACAGTTTTAGCACAACACAAAACTTCTGAGTTCTCCTCATTATTTTAACACACAGAACTTGAGTTCTCCTCACTGTTTAAACACACTGAACTGCTGATTGTTCACTCATTGTTTTAACACTTAGAACTTCTGAATTTCTGATATTCACTCACTAATAACACGCTGAACTTCTGATTGTTCACTCACAGTTTTAATGCTTAGAACTTCTGATTTTCATACGCTGATAACATGTTGAACTGCTGCTTGTTCATTCACTGTCTTAGCACCATACAGAATCTCTGAGTTCTCTTCACTATTTTAATATACAGAACTTCTAAGATTTTCTCATTGTTCTAACATTCAGAAGTGCAGCACATAGCAATCCAGAACTTCTGTATTTTCCCTCTAACGTGTCTTGCAGGACCTCATAGTGTACCAGTCCAGAACTTCTGATTCCACTGACGTTCCTTTTTGAGTCATTACACGCCCGACTTCAGAACTTCTAATCCTTGTTGTTTTTCTTGCAGCATCATGCTTTTTCTATCTTTCATTTATTTTCCTCTTCATCATTTTTAATATTAACATAAAAAGAAATAAAAATATTTTTCTTTTATTAATTTATTTCTTTTTTATTAAGATAAAAAACCATTTTCTAAACAAGTCCTTTTCCTTTCTTATATTGTACATTTCAATATGGTTGTAATAGTAACTTAAGGATTTAATTTTATTTGCAACCCCCATTCATAAATATGTACCCCCATCCCTAAAATATTGTAATAGTGTAGGACTTTACATTTTTATGCAATTTATCGCTTTTG
Source organism: Vicia faba (assembly GCA_948472305.1). Classification (NCBI taxonomy): domain Eukaryota; kingdom Viridiplantae; phylum Streptophyta; class Magnoliopsida; order Fabales; family Fabaceae; genus Vicia; species Vicia faba. Next base: position 67,674,237 of record OX451740.1, read on the forward strand.
AATGTAAATGCTAGTACTTAGGGTGTGTATGGAATGACATGAAATTGACAAATAGATCACCATAATTAAGACTAAAATGTATGCAAAAAAACACTTGCACACTAACACCCTTAGGGTAATCTCACTTGTTGCCTATCGGAAAAAATAGTCATGTCCCTATGTGATACGGTGGGAGAACTAACTTGAGGGTTTTGCGTTTTATCGAAAATGTTGCGGTTTAGCAAGAGTTGCCCCTGACTTTTCTTTTATCCAAAAGGAAAGGTGAAAAAGCACAGGAAAGACCTTTGAGATTATTTCACTTGCTTTTGTTGTTTGAAAATGTGTTTGGTGTGTTTTTGAAAGTATTTTGTAAAAGAGGCCATTCGTTTAGCAAATATTTGTAATGATTCTCGTTCGTAAGAATGTATACAAAGATGTTTGTCTTTTTGAAAATGTTTTCAATGTTTGGAAATGTGTGTGTTTGTTTTTGAAAATAGCAAGGATAGTTGTTTGAAAATAGAGAAAGTAACTAGAAGTAATCTACCTACTCAAATGTCTTTCTTGTTCCTTTTCTATTCCTTTGACAATGTTGTCTATCCATTGACTTGGTAAGCAACCCTATCTTTAGATGTAAACAGGACGGGCGTGGGTCATCGTATAACCATGATTACCAATGTTGCAAAGTATCTTAGCATTTTTGAGGGACCAACATCATTTTGTAAGGCAACTTTGGATAGCGTCATCGAGGGACTATGATCTCATATTTGTTTGTTTTGCCAAGATACTTCGCATGTGTAATATGGCCATTTTTTGTATAAGGCAACCAAGTGGAGAAACCCTAAAGATGCTTGTGTGCAAGTGTGTTATTTTCATGCCTTGATTTTTTCTTGTATTAGGGTTTTCTATTTGTTTTGTTTTGAGCTTGCCATACAAACCCTAATTACTAGCATGGTATATAAAGCGGTAAATTGTGAAATTTAAATGTCCTACGCTATTACAACATTTTTATGGGAGGGGGAATACAAATTATGAATGGGGATTTGCAATAATGTAAATCTAATTAAGCTATTACAACCAAATCGAATTTGTACAAATAATGGAATAAATAATGTACAAGACAATTTAAATATGCAAAGATACATAAAAATGCAAGAAAAGGATTTTTGTTTTATATGCAAAAATATTTTTGACCTAATCCTATGAATTTAATAAAATGAAATTAATTCTTAAAACGGGGTTAACCCTAATTTCTAAATTAAAGTAAAGCTCTTTAAGTATTATCTTTTTTGTGTATTTTTTGTATTAAAATAATAAGTAATATTTGGTGAAAATATTTATTCTTTTTATATGCCAAAAATAAATATTTACAAGTGTAAAAACAAAGGATAAAAATATATCTAAGTTTAATTTATTTTTTACAAGTTTATTTTAAGAAAGATAATTAGTATATATCTAAAATGAAAATATATTTTTTTATGTGAAAATAAAGTAAAATAAAATAAAATGCAATATTTATCATATTTATGTTTTTTATGATTTTTTTGTATTTAAGAAAAATATTTAATAAAACAAAAAAAGAAAATAAAACAAATAAATAATAAAGATGGGCCAAGGGTGCTGTAAAGAGACATGGAGTAATATGTTAGCAAAAACACTAAGGCCCAAAGAAACAAGCCCATCCTGCAAAACAGCAAAAAAATGAAAATGGAAAAATATGAAGAAAAAAAACAAAAGGTAGCGCCAAGGTTCGAACCCATGACCTGGGTCTCACCAACGCGCTACCTTGCCACTGGGGTGGCTATACATCCGTTGATTTATATGAAACAACAAAAACATAACACAAACAAAGTCCTTGCTCTATACTTCATCTTCTTCCTCAAGCTGGCCAGAAGCTCTGTAACTTTCTCATTTCTCCATGAAAATGAAAACTTCCAACATGAAAATGGTAGTGCTTATTCCCACGATTTCAAACATGTAAATCATGTAAGCTAACAATCAAAGATCAGAACGAATTTTAAAAGCCCTAAATTTAAACCTAATTTTTTCAGGAACTTCAAGTTCAAAATTCTCTGAACTCAGGCCAAATAAATTCAAGTTATATATATGTACAACTTCGTAGTAATTATATCTACATTGTTTATTAAGAAATCGTGACCAATGGATGCCTGTATGAAGAGATAGAAATTGAGATTCTTACCTCTTTCAGCTGAGATCGTGAATGGATTTTTGGGTGGGAATTAGGAAGGCCTGAAGGTTGCTTTAACTTGCTTGAACCTCCCTGAGTGTGTTCCAACCCTTACCTTGCTTTGAAAGTGTCTGAAACTCTCTATACAAGTCAACCTGCAAACTTGGAAAACAAAAATGGAAGATGAAGGAGAAAGAGTTACAATGCAAGGATGATGGTCTGGATCACTTAGATATGAAGTAGATAAAGTGTTTGGATGATTGAAACTTGAAACGCACGAGCAAATTGATGGATTGCTATGCTTGAACACAAACTGCAAGTTTTGACAGTTTTTTGGTGATATGGAATGTTTGAATATTTTAGGCCTCTAGCAATCGTGCTCTCAACTGTAATATGTTTGTGTATTAGTATGGAAAAGGTTTCAAGTCATCTCTTCAACAGATTTTTCACTCCTAGACTTTTTGCACACTTTCTTGCTTTTGAAGCAAAGTGAAGGGACAAGTCTCTACCTGTTTGTACTGGCATGCTTAGAGTTGGTATGAGCTCTATAAAAGTTGCCTTAGGTCTGTAGTACTTGTGTGTGAAGAGAAGACAAGTTCAAAGCTCAAGAATTGGAAAGATGCAAAAGTGAACATTTTCCAAAATGGCAATGGCAACTTTGTGCCATTTATGGAATTACAACTTGGATAAAGACTCTAGGGCTTGGATTAAAGCTTTGTCAACTGAGTAAGCATTAAATTATGAAGTGAGAAACAAGTTTAGAACCTGTAAAGCATGGATTAGGCAGCATATGTACTGATTTGAAATTTGTTCTTCATGAAATGGCTTGAATTCAAAGTGAGAAATTTCCAACTTCCTCTCTTCGATTCTCCCTACTAAAAAATGATCTCAAGGAGTTCTTGGACATTTTGGAAAGATTTCAATGTTATCTATAACTTATATTTGAAATGAATTTCAAGATTCCTCTTGGAACTAGGTGAAAAATTGCCATGAAGTTGGGTCCAAAACCTGCCTAAATTAGGACAAAATTTCACTAAGTTATTTTAGTTCATGAGCATGTATTCATAAAATTATATATTGAGATCCAAGCATATTTAGGGAAAAGTGTATGAAGCAAAGTTGTATATTTCATAGAGGTCTACAACTTTCATGTTGGGAACTTTTCTTGAATCATCTTGTATCATGGTGAAAAAATGGCTTAAAGTTGAGAAAAAATAAGAAATTTTTTATACTTAGAAAAATTTCTAAGTTACGAAAATTTCCAATTTTAAAACCTAATCTTCAATCCTTGATTTCTTGATGAAAAAGTTTCATATTTTGATATGTTTTGATGGATTGTGACCCTTGGCACTTGATTTTGACCAAAATGTCAAAGTTTGACTTTTCAGTATACAGTTGACTTTTGATCAGTTGACTGCAAATTTCATTTGTCTATCCAATGGATTTGAAATGTTTTGAACCCTATAATTAGGTCAAGATGATATGCTTCAACTTAATTGGTCATTTTCTAGGTCAAAAATCAGAAATTTCCCTTTCTCAGTCAAAACCCTAATTTTGACCATTATGCCCTTTTGATGATTTGATCAAATTTCTTGAAGAATTATGATCCAAACTTGATCAAATGATACATATGAGTCTAAAATATTGATGTGGATAAAAAATTATGAAGTTTGACTGTAAATTGGCCATGGTTGACTTTTTCCCCAATATAGTTGACTATTAGGTCAACTGTCCAATTGACTGATAAAAAATATGGTTCAAGGCCTGAAACTTGTCATGAGTAAACTTAGGGGTTAATAATGATGTTCGAAAGTCATATGAATTATTGATAGTCCAAAAATCCTTGTGCAATCTCAAACCCTAATTTTGGGTGATCAATGCATGAGGAAAGGTCTTGAGCTGGTCAAACCCTAATCCAATCTTGAGTTTAAGAGATCTTGTAAGATTAACCTTGATAAATGAGAGGGCAAATTTTGGGGTACAACATCTGCCCCTGTTCAATCTTCTTGAACCTGAAGAGTTAGATTGGCGAGTTTTGCCATTCGTGGCTCGAAGGTGAGAGAATGATTGGACACTAGAGTGCCCAGAAATTTGCCCTCGACGATGTGTAGTTGAGGGAATGGGTTTAAAGATTCCATTTGGAGAAGTGATAGGATCTTGTTAGAGATGGGCTTGTAGATGCCATCCAAGAATGTTTGTTGAATTGTAAGTTGTAAGCTGAAAGAATGAGTATCATAATGGCGTCTGTGTCTAGAGCGTATATGAACTGTATCTGGATTTGAACTTTGAATGAGTATCTGAATGGCATCCGTGTCTGGAGCGTATCCGAGCTGTATCATGAAGTCTGAATCTGAATGAGCATCAGAATGGAATCCGTGTCTGGAGCGTATCCGAACTGTATCTGACCTTGAAATTTGAATGAGTATCAGAATGGCATCCGTGTCCGGAGCGTATCTGAACTGTATCTGACCTTGAAATCTGAATGAGTATCAGAATGGCATCCGTGTCTGGAGTGTATCCAAACTGTACCTGACCTTGAAATCTGAATGAGTATCAAAATGGCATCCGTGTCTGGAGCGTATCTTAATTGTATCTGACCTTGAAATCTGAATGAGTATCAAAAAGGCATCTGTGTCTGGAGCGTATCTGAATTGTATCCTGATTGCATATTGTTAATGGTAGTTGTTTAATATTATCCTGAAAAGGGTAAAATGTTAGCTGAAACAAAGGTATATTGCATGAAATGTATGATGCAATGTATTTGCTTTATCTATGTTTATGATATATGGATGTAATGTATGCGCATGTAAGCTGATTTTCTGTATTGCTGTTTGATTGAGGAAAATAAATCCTTGAATGCTGCTGAGGATATGTTGAATTTTCATGTCTTGAAGTTGAAGTACTGACGAACTCTTGCTGAGAGAAGTAAATGTCGTTGTGAGGGCAATTCCATCTACTGCTTGTAAGATCTGCTTGGGGAATCTTGAGAAATTTGACGATTTCTACTAGGGATTAATAATTTGAAGTTTTAGTTCCGTTGGGGATTCAAATGACGTACTGTGGGGATTACTTATGGAATAGCCTAGAGACGTTTTCCTGTCCTTTCAACTTATCAGTAATTGTCTTTCTCATTTTGTTTATTTGTAAACAGTAATTATGTTCAAATGCATATGTTCATCAATGAATCATTGGACGTTTTTGCAAACAAAACACAAGAGTAAAAAAAAAGACAAATAGTTTTTGCACTTTCAAAGGGATATCTTTGTATTGACTTTGAGTAAGTATTTTTGTACAAAGGGGACAAACATTCTAGTAAGAGAATGCTGTCGAAAAACAAGAAAAATTTATACAGAGAAGGATAGCTATGTGTAATAATCCCATGGGGTTCCCATTCTGCTATGGCCTTTATATCTCCAAATATCTTGTCTATTTGTTGCTTCATTCGAAGATGATTTAATTGATCAGAAACTCCGAGTTTATCAGTGGAAGTCAAAGGTTGTCCGTGAAGTGATCCGATGGGACATAGTCATACGCTTTAATTCCCTAACTTTTGCCTGGACCGCCCTTTCGGGTTTTCAGTCCACCGGGAAACCCTTTTTTGCCTAAGTCGCCCTTTCGGGTTTTCAACTTGTCGGGTGTATAAATTTTTTTATTTTATCCCTAATTTTTGCCCAAACCTTTTTGGTTCGCCGGGATGCCCTTGTTTTGCCTAGGTGTGTCAACCTAGAGGGTCTCTTATGCATAGTATCGTTTGACTATGTCCGCGTTCGCAGGGTGTGGCAGGTCATCACCGTCCATGGTGGTCAAGATCATTTCCCCATCGGAGAATATGCTTTTGATTACAAATGGTCCTTCATAGGTAGGAGTCCATTTGCCCCTGGGATCACGTTGTGGCAAGATGATACGTTTGATCACTAGATCTCCAACTTGATATACTTGACGTCTGACTTTCTTGTTGAAAGCCTTGATCATCCATTTTTGATACATTTGACCATGGCAAGTAGTAACAAGTCTCTTTTCATCAATTAAGTTCAGTTGATCAAGTCGAGTTTGGATCTAGTCGTCTTCATTCAAACCTGCATCTTTCATAATCCTCAAAGAGGGGATTTGAACCTCAATAGGTAAAACAGCTTCCATGCCATATACCAAAGAATAGGGTGTTGCCCCAATTGATGTGCGAGCCGTGGTACGGTACCCGTGGAGAGCGAATGGTAACATCTCATGTCAGTCTTTGTACGTGACTGTCATCTTTTGTATGATCTTTTTAATGTTCTTATTTGCAGCTTCAACAACACCATTCATCTTTGGCCGGTAGGGAGAAGAATTGTGATGCTGAATTTTGAATTTCTCGCACAAGGAGGTGATCATAGTGTTGTTAAGATTTGTACCATTGTCAATGATGATCCTTTCTGGGATACCATACCGGAAAATGAGATTTTGCTTGATGAAGCGGGAAACAACATTCTTAGTGACGGAAGCGAAGGAAGCTGCTTCGACCCACTTTGTAAAGTAATCAATGGCCACTAGGATGAAATGCTGTCCATTGGAGGTTGTTGGCTTGATCTCCCCAATCATATCAATTCCCCACATAGCAAAGGGCCAAGGAGCCGTCAAGACATCCAGAGGAACCGGAGGTACGTGCACCTTGTCAGCATAAATTTGACACTTATGACAGGTCCGAGAGTGTTGATAGCAATTTGCTTCCATAGTAGACCAATAATAGCCTGCCCGTAGGATTTTCTTCGCCATCGTATGCCCACTGGAGTGGGTTCCAAAAGTACCTTCATGTAATTCATCCATGATCTTTTCTGCTTCAATCTTATCCACACACCGAAGCAGAATGGATTCATGATTACACTTGTACAGGACGCCATTACTTAAGAAAAACTTAGCAGAGAATCTCCTTAAGAACTTTTTATCATTGATTGAAGCTCCTTCTGGATATTCTCGAGCCTCGAGATACCTCTTGACTTCATGAAACCAAGGTTGGTCCACTACCTCTTCAGTATTAATCTCGTGACAATGTGCTGGTTCTTCTATTCGTTCGATGGTGATCTGGGGAGCTTCATTATCTTAATTAAGTTTAAACATAGATGACATTGTAGCTAGAGAGTCTGCTAGCTGATTTTCTTCTCGCGGGAAATGCTCGAAGGTAATCTCCTCAAAATGTGATAGCAACGTCAAAACATGTTCTTTGTAAGGGATAAGATTTGGGTTCTTAGTGTCCCATTCTGCTTTGATCTGACTGATGACCAAAGTTGAATCTCCAAACACGTCTAAGGATTTGATTCCCAAGTCTATGGCAGCTCTGAGACCAAAGATGCACGCTTCATATTCTATCATGTTGTTTGTACAATTGAAGAAAAGTCTGGCAGTAAAAGGAGTATGACACGCTTATGGAGATATGAGCACAGCGCCGATACCATTACCAAGTGCATTGGATGCCTCGTCAATGAACAAGGACCATCGAGATCCTTATTCAGGTCCGTCATATTGTCTGATTTCTTCACAGTTGTCTAATGTCATGATGTCTTCATTCGGGAATTCAAACTTCATGGACTGATAGTCTTATACAGCTTGGTGAGCAAGGTGATCAGCCAATACACTTCCCTTTATGGCTTTCTGGGTAGTATATTGTATGTCATATTCTGTTAGAATCATCTTCCATCAAGCTATCCTCCCAGACAGAGCAGGCTTTTCGAAGATGTATTTTATCGGATCCATCTTAGATATCAACAAGGTAGTATGAGTCAGCATATACTGTCTTAGCCAGCGAGCATCCCATGCCAGAGCAGCAAGTTTTCTCGAGCAGTGAATATCTGGTTTCACAGTCAGTAAAATTTTTCCTCAGGTAGTAAATAGCGTGCTCTTTTCGGCCAGACTCGTCATGCTGCCCCAATACACACCCCATTGAGTTCTCTAAAACGGTTAGGTACATGATCAGTGGTCTTCCCTCGACTGGTGGCATCAAAACAGGAGGCTCTTGTAAGTACTCTTTGATTTTGTCAAAAGCAACCTGGCATTCATCATTCCATCTGACTACTTGATCTTTCTTCAATAGTTCGAAGATTAGCTCATAAGTAGCCGTTAGGTGAGAAATGAATCTGGAAATATAGTTCAGGCGCCCCAAGAATCCTCTGACTTCCTTCTCAGTACGAGGAGCAGGCATTTCTTGTATTGCTTTAACCTTGGCAGGATCAACCTCGATGCCTTTGTTACTGACGACAAAACCTAAAAGTTTACCGAACCGTACTTTGAATGTGCACTTGTTTGGATTCAACCATAACTTATACTCCTTCAATCTCTCAAACAACTTTTGCAAGTGATCAAGGTGCTCTTCTTCAATTTGTGATCGGGCTATCATATTGTCTACGTAGACCTCTATTTCATGGTGTATCATATCATGAAATAAAGCTACCATGGTGTGCTGATAGGTGGCCCCAGCATTCTTCAGTCCGAATAGCATCACTTTGTAGCAGAATGTGCCCCACTGTGTGACAAATGTAGTTTTCTCCATGTCCTTAGGTTCCATTTTGATTTGATTATAACCTGAGAATCCGTCCGTGAAGGAAAACACCTTGTGCTGGGTTGTATTGTCAACCAGGATATCTATGTGGGGGAGTGGAAAATCATCTTTAGGGCTGGCCCTATTCAAATCTCTATAGTCCACACACATTCGTACTTTTCCGTCCTTTTTAGGCACGGGAACAATGTTAGCAACCCATTGAGGATAGGAAGTGACAGCCAAGAATCCAGCATTGAATTGTTTCATGACTTCCGCTTTGATCTTCTCTGACATATCAGGTCTCATGCGGCAGACTTTTTGTTTTACTGGTGGACAGTCTTCTCTTGTTGGCAGACGATGTACCACGATGTCTGTATCAAGTCTCGACATGTCTTCATATGACCAGGCAAAGATCTCAACATAATCTTGCAACAACTAAATCAGACGCTCCTTGAGACTGGCCTCTAGATTGGCACCTAACTTGATTTCTTTTTTATCCTCTTCGGTACCCAGATTGATTATATCCAATGGTTCCTCATGAGGCTGAATAGCTCTTTCCACTTGTTGTAGTAGTCTGGCCAGTTCCCCTGGTACTTCACAATCTTCCTCACCTTCGTCTTCGGCTTGGTAGATTAGATCCTCAGAGTCATAAAAGGCCATAGCAGTATCATTACCCATGGGATCCGGAATGGATGGGTACCTGCATTTGTGAGTGTGGGTGTGTGTAAGGGTATAGCCATCCTTAAAAATAAAATGTAAAAGAAAAACAATGAGCACAAAAAGTTTGTATGTGAAAAACGTCCATGATTCATTGAATGTCATATGAAGATGAAATAAAAACCCTTACAAATGGACCATTGTGCCTCGGGCAAGACACAAGGTTTAAAATGTGCGAATTGTTTGTGAATATTACAAGTCCAATAGAAATGTAAAAGATAAATTACTGAGGGATGAAAGTTATTGGAACAAAGTCTCTGGCTTCCCAATTGCGAAGTCCTCCGTTGATAGTATGAAAGATCAAATCCTCCAAGCTGCAATCCTCTTCACCATCTTCCACCGCATTGACCTCTCGGTTGCTAATCTTCAAGGGTGGCCCTCCCGCACGGGCACAAAGCACAGCCTTCTGAGCACTTGAAGTGAACCCTAAACCAAACTTGTCAGATTTATACGGAATATCCGGAAGTTGCCCCCAGATGGTGCATCCACCCTCCTCTACTACTGCTTTGGCATGCTTCAGGGATGACATCCGGAGTGGAGGTCTTGTAATCTTGGGAATCTGGGATACATTCTTGGTTGCTTATACCTCTTGGGGGACTTCTTCGAAATGTTAAAAAGGAGTTTCGATGAACTCGCCATCCAATTCCATATACCTGAAGGAATTGATGTGGCTAATCATATATTCTTCCTCTCTGGACAATGATAATCTTTCCATGGACCGGATATTTCAGCATCTGGTGTAGTGTAGAGGTGACAGCACCGACATTATGGATCCACGACCATCCTAGCAGACAGGAGTAAGAAGGGCGGATGTCCATTACATAGAAGGTTGAGTTGAAAGTTTGAGTCCCAACTTTTATGGGGATGTCCACCTCCCCGTGGACCATCCTCTTTGAGCCATCAAATGCCCTTACAACTATGTTACTGGGTTTCAACGTTAATCCTTTGCAATCTAGTCTATTAAGAGCTTTTTTCGGTAAATCATTCAAAGATGAGCCAGTGTCCACCAAGACATGGGCCAGAGTTGTTCCTCTACATTCCACAGAGACATGCAATGCCTTGTTGTGCTTTCCTCCCCTTGGTGTCAGATCAGCATCCGAGAAGCCTAGGCCGTTATCCGCCATCAAACTGGCCACACAATCTTGAAATTGGTATGTCGATGCCTCTTGAGGCACATGGGCTGTCTTTAGGAACTTCACCAAGGCTTTCGCATGTGCTTCAAAGCACAGTAACAATGCCAGCATGGAGATTTTGGAGGGAGTTTTCCCCAACTGTTCAACTACGTCGCAGTCGCTCTTCTTTATTATCCTCAAGATCTCCTCCATTTCCTTCTTGGAGGTTTTGGGGATAGTCAGTGGTTGAGCCTTCATCCGGACAGGCTCTTCTTGAATACTTTTTCCTCGAGTTTCAAAAGTAGGAGTGTTGGTAGGGATAATAACAGGGGTTGTGTCGTTTTCGTTAATAGAAGCACTTGCAAATATGATTATTGGTACGGAGGTAATCTTTGGAGCAGCCACGGGTCCAAAAACTGCCTTTTGGGGGGGCAATTTCTAGAGAGAAGATTCTACCGCTTCGGGTAATCTTACTGGTTTCGGCAATATTTCTAATGTCAGAGTCTTCTTCTTCAGAGCTCATCTCTTCGGCGGCCAGCCCATCTTGTTTGATGCCATGGTAATAAATTTCTCCACCGTAATTCCACGGCACAGTTTTGTCTGATTCATACGGGACTGGCCCAGGCATAGTGATTATAAGAGGAGTAGTTTTTGGAACCGATGTAATCCTAACGGGTCTTTCGGGGACCCTGAAAGAATTGGCGGAGATGGTGATGATTGAGACGTCTTCAACAGGAACATGTAAAATAGGAGTACTTTCAAATAGAATCTCTTTGTTGTCTATCAAGCGTTGAATGCTTATTTTTAACAAAGGGCAAACAGTTGGTGAGGATAAGCAGAGATGGCAGTCTTTATTACAACCCATGAATACACTGGCTTTCCACAAGTTTATCTTAATGATCGAGAGCGGAGTCACGAGTTCATCAACTTTGGTAACAAACAAATCTTCTTCAACAGCATTAGTGTGGTGACCATGTCTAGGCATAGGAGCAGAAATGACATTTGGCTTCTCGGGTGCATCAAACTCAATTTCTTTTGTGTCTATAAGGTCTTGAATCTTGTTTTTTAGGGCCCAACAGTTGTTAGTGTCATGACCTGGACTTTCAGAATGATATGCGCATCTAGCATTTGGGTGATAATGAGGGGACGCTGTGTTGAGGTTTTTTGGAGCTTCTTTTAAAGTTACCAAATTGGATTTTAGAAGGTGCGGTAAAACCTGGGCTAGAGTCATATTGATTCTGGTGAATTTTTGGATTGGCCTTTCCACCCTCGGTTGATTACTTCTTGGTTGGTCAGATCTAGGCTTTGGGATCATAACAACTCCTACCATTGGTCGGTGTTCAGCTCTCCCTTGGTTCCTTTGTGGATAAACAGCAGATACCTCCTTCTTCCCAGTGAAAGGCTTTCTCACAGCTGTAGAGGCAGATGAATCCTTCTGAATATTTCCACTTTTTATGCCAACTTCCACCCTCTCTCTGGTTAGTATTAATTCAGTAAATCCTGCAGATGAGCTTCCAATCAGATGGTTGAAGAAAGGGCCCGATAGAGTGCCTAAGAACATATCCACCAACTCCCTTTCAGACAGAGGGGGCTGAACTCTTCCAGCTAGATCTCTCCATTTCTGCGCGTAATCCTTGAAACCCTTATTGGAAGCTATGGCCATACTCTGAAGTTGAGTACGGGTAGGCGCCAAATCTTCATTATATTGGTATTTCTTATAGAAAGCTGCAGCAAGACCAGCTAGGCTATCTTGGAAAAAATGCACCCACAGGTCTTTATCAGCAGAGTGAGGCTGGATCTTTCTCACATATGATCGGAGGTGCATCTTAGGACATGACACCCCATCATATTTTGCAAACAACGGCACTTTGAACTTCGGTGGGATCACAATTCCTGACACTAGTCCCAATTCTTCAAAGTCTAGACCTGGTACCCTTTGTATTTCCATTGTGTTGAAACGCTCTTCGAGGTGTCTGTACTTATCATCAGTTGGAGGATACTGTTCCTCATAGTAGTCTTCCTCCTCTTTAGATTCTGACGGAACCGCTATTTCCTTTCCTTTTCCTTCTCCTTCATCAGATGTTGTTGCGAAATTCAAGGTTCTTCTAGTTTGTCCTTGAAACCTTTTCCCCATGATTATAACATCGGTTGGTTTCTTCACTTTCTTCTTCTCTTTATCCAACAGAGTCTTCAACTCCTCTTGTCCTTTGGCCAGGGTTGTGAGTAACTATTGAAACTGGGTGTTTTGAACTTGAAGATCGTTGACTGTCTGTTCGAGATACATCTTACTGAAATAAACAGTAGAGAGATGAGGAAACTCATTGCAAAAGACATGTTTATGTTATGATGAATGATATGTGCATATGTAATGTTTTTAAGGATTTTTAAAGATTCAAGTTCGTTTTAGACAAAAAGAAACACACGTTATATTAATAAGATAGAGTTTGAGTACATCAATTCCCCTTGGGAAAAATAATACAAAACTCTAAGATAAAAAAGTAGTGTGCATCCTCTTTGGTGCAATGTAGGCATTTAGAGTCTGCTCCTCATGAAGTAGCCTAGTGAGTTCCAAAACCTTCTTCTCGCTTGCATAGAATTAGGCTTCGAAAGTATCTCGCTCTCCTTTGAGCTGTATCCAATCCCTTTGTAGGTCTTTAAGAGATGTGGGCATGTCAGGATGTAGGATAGTGTATGGAACTTCTCCTTCCTTAACAGGCTCAACGATCACCAGTAGGATGGAAGGATAAGTCATCATAAGACTTTGAGTGTGGGTTAGTACCCACTTGAGGTAAGGATTAAGAGGTATGGAATTCTTGTGTCCCAAAGTCTTGCTATCCACCTTGTTTAGCATCCTCCAAGCTCGGATGAATCTCTAGCGAAGACCTTGATCGTTGTTTTGTAGTCGAATACCAAGCCTTGAATCAGCATCTCACACGGGCCATCCCTTCGGGCATAACCAAATTGTCTTAGAGCTAAGCATGGGTTGTAGGTGATGCCTCCCCTAATTCCAAGTAGAGGGACATTAGGGAATTCCCCACAACGGTCAACAATAATAACATTCTCTTTGGATCGGGAGCACCAATGAATATCTGAATGTTTGAGCGTCATTAACCTTTGTGACCACCTTAATCCTTGCTCATTCTTTAAGATTTATTGGGGAAGATGAGAAATAAACCATCTTGCCAGGAGAGGAGTGCAACACATAAGGACACCTCTTTTCCTCGTTGTGTGAGTGTGAAAAGAGTGTAGGATATCCCCTAGCAATGTAGGCACCAGATTGCGTGACATGAAGATTTTGACGGTGCTCACATCTATGAGTTGGTTAGGATTGGGGAACAAAACCATCCCATAGATGAGGAGAGCCACAATTTCCTCAAAAGCTTGCAATTATAAGGAATTCCAATAGCTTTGGGCTTTCTCAAACAGAAACTTTGCTAAGAAGCCTTTGACACCACTCCTAGTTTCCCAATGAGTGGTGACATCAGATGAGTGCAAGTGCAGAGCTTGAGCAATCTCTTCTGGCTTTGGGTCTCTTTCCGTACCGTTTAAAGTTAGTTGATTGAGAATAGGAATCCTCAAGAGTTGACATAATTCTTCCAAAGTGGGCACAAGCTGATAGTCTAGAAATATGAAGCAATGGTGCAAAGGATCAAAGAACTGGAAGAGCACCTTCATCGTATCCTCATCTGTGTTGGAGGTGATCAAGTTGAGTAGACGGCCATGTCTCTCGGTGAATGGAGAGTTCTCAGGGATCCTTGAAGCTAGCTCCTTGAGTTGTGGAGGAATTCTTACAAGGTTGACTTGGATAGTTTTCCTGCGAAGTGAATCCATATCCTACAAAACAAGAACAAAGGTGAATCTCCAAAATCCTTGAAATGGTTAGTGGATGCATATGATTCTCATGATGTCCATGATATTATGTACAAGTATGCATATACAAGAAAAACAAATAAGTTCTTAGTTTAGGCTTGCATGGGGTTTTATAGGTAAGTACCCTCTTGAAGTTTAGTTGGCTTAAACCTGTCCTAGTAATAGTAACTGTGTTCTAGGGAGCTCAATATCATTGGATTGTTTCCTTGGTCCTTGTTTCAGCTCAAGCCTCTTTAATGGCGACCGAAATATCCCAAGAAACCAACCCTCAATGAGTGTAGTATCGAGTATCTACCAACTTTGGACTGCACCAAAGTCGGTCATCTCACTACATCCTAAAGGCCAAGTTGGTCAAGTAAAGGGTTCTAGAAGTTCATTAGTGCTTCATGACATCACTCAGCGGCCCCGTATTCTCTTTGATTGAATCAAAGACTACCGGTACCCACAAATATGTCGCACTAACATAGTTATTGCTTAGACCATGTCGGTATACCCCGCACAGTTTCCACAACGTATTGCTATTTACCTATAATGTTTCACAAATCTGGGTGGAGGATTCAAACCCAAACAAAGAACCATAATGTAAAGCAAACTAGTCAAACAAATGTAAGAAAATAAATGTGATCTAGCCCTAAGGTCCACTTTTAGAATTTTCCCCAGCAGAGTCTCCAGTTTTGTGATACGGTGGGAGAACTGACTTGAGGGTTTTGCATTTTATCGTAAATGTTGCGGTTTAGCAAGAGTCGCCACCGACTTTTCTTTTATCCAAAAGGAAAGGTGAAAAAGCACAGGAAATACCTTTGAGATTGTTTCTTGAGTTTGGGGGGTAGATTATGAAAAGGGAAGGTATTAGCACCCTTTTCATCCATGGTTTTCCATGGGCTTTTAGTTACTTTCTAGATCACTTGCTTTTGTTTTTTGAAAATGTGTTTGGTGTGTTTTTGAAAGTATTTTGTAAAAGAGGCCATTTGTTTAGGCAATCTTTGTAATGATTCTCGTTCGTAAGAATGTATACAAAGATGTTTGTCTTTTTGAAAATGTTTTCAGTGTTTGGAAATATGTGTGTTTGTTTTTGAAAATAGCAAGGATAGTTGTTTGAAAATAGAGCAAGTAACTAGAAGTAATCTACCTACTCAAATGTCTTTCTTGTTCCTTTTCTATTCCTTTGATATTGTTGTCTTACCATTGATTTAGTAAGCAACCCTATCTTTGGATGTAAACGGGATGGGCGTGGGTCATCGTATAACCATGATTAGCAATGTTGCAAAGTATCTTAGCATTTTTTAGGGACCAAGATCATTTTGTAAGGCAACTTTGAATAGCGTCATCGAGGGACTATGATCTCATATTTATTTGTTTTACCAAGATAGTTTGCATGCGTAATATGGCCATTTTCGTATAAGGCAACCAAGTGGAGAAACCCTAAAGATGCTTGTGTGCAAGTGTGTTATTTTCATGACTTGATTTTGTCTTGTTATTTTCTATTTGTTTTGTTTTGATCTTGCCATACAAACCCTAATTACTAGCATGGTATATAAAGCGGTAAATTGCGAAATTTAAATGTCATACGCTATTACAACATTTTTATGGGAGGGGGGAATACAAATTATGAATGGGGATTTGCAATAATATAAATCTAATTAAACTATTACAACCAAATCAAATTTGTACAAATAATGGAATAAATAATGTACAAGACAATTTAAATATGCAAAGATACATAAAAATGCAAGAAAAGGATTTTTGTTTTATATGCAAAAATAATTTTGACCTAATCCTATGAATTTAAGAAAAGGAAATTAATTCTTAAAATGGGGTTAACCTTAATTTCTAAATTAAAGTAAAGCTCTTTAAGTATTATCTTTTTTTTTTTTGTATTTTTTGTATTAAAATAATAAGTAATATTTGGTGAAAGTATTTAATCTTTTTATATGCCAAAAATAAATATTTACAAGTGTAAAAACAAAGGATAAAAATATATCTAAGTTTAATTTATTTTGTACAAGTTTATTTTAAGAAAGATAATTAGTATATATCTAAAATGAAAAAAAAAATTATGTGAAAATAAAGTAAAATAAAATAAAATGCAATATTTATCATATTTATGTTTTTTATGATTTTTTTGTATTTAAGGAAAATACTTAATAAAACAAAAAAAATAAAATAAAACAAATAAATAATAAAGATGGGCCAGGGGTGCTGTAAGGAGACATGGAGTAATATCTTAGCAAAAACACTAAGGCCCAAAGAAACAAGCCCATCATGCAAAACAGCAAAAAAATGAAAATGAAAAAAATGAAAAAAACAAAAGGTAGCGCCAAGGTTCGAACCCATGACTTGGGCCTCACCAACGCGCTACCTTGCCACTGGAGTGGCTATACATCTGTTGATTTATATGAAACAACAAAAACATAACACAAACAAAGTCCTTGCTCTATACTTCATCTTCTTCCTCAAGCTGGCCAGAAGCTCTATAACTTTCTCATTTCTCCATGAAAATGAAAACTTCCAATATGAAAATGGTAGTGCTCATTCCTACGATTTCAACCATGTAAATCATGTAAGCTAACAATCAAAGATCAAAACGAATTTTAAAAGCCCTAAATTTAAACCTAATTTTTCCAGGAACTTCAAGTTTAAAATTCTCTCAACTCATGCCAAATAAATGCAAGTTATATATATGTACAACTTCGTAGTAATGATATCTACATTGTTTATTCACAAATCATGGCCAATGGATGCCTGTATGAAGAGATAGAAATTGAGATTCTTACCTCTTTTAGCTGAGATCGTGAATAGAGTTTGAGTGGGATTTAGGAAGGCCTGAAGGTTGCTTTAGCTTGCTTGAACCTTCCTGAGTGTGTTCCAACCCTTACCTTGCTTTGAAAGTGTCTGAAACTCTCTATCCAAATCAACCTACAAACTTGGAAAAAATGGCAGATGAAGGAGAAAGAGTTACATTGCAAGGATGATGGTCTGGATCACTTAGATATGAAGTAGGTAAAGTGTTTGGATGATTGAAACTTGAAACGCACGAGCAAATTGATGGATTGCTATGCTTGGACACAAACTGCAAGTTTTGACAGTTTTTTGGTGATATGGAGTGTTTGAATGTTTTAGGCCTCTAGAAATCGTGCTCTCAACTATAATATGTTTGTGTATTAGTATGGAAAAGGTTTCAAGTCATCTCTTCAACAGATTTTTCACTCCTAGGCTTTTTGCACACTTTCTTGCTTTTGAAGTAAAGTGAAGGGACAAGTCTCTACCTGCTTGTACTAGCTTGCTTGGAGTTGGTATGAGCTCTATACAAGTTGCCTTAGGTCTATAGTACTTGTGTGTACAGAGAAGACAGGTTCAAAGCTCAAGAATTGGAAAGTTGCAAAAGTGAACATTTTTCAAAATGGCAATGGCAACTTTGTGCCATTTATGGAATTACAACTTGGATAAAGACTCCAGGGATTGGATTAAAGCTTTATCAACTGAGTAAGCATTAAATTATAAAGTGAGAAACAAGTTTGATACCTGTAAAGCATGGATTAGGCAGCATAGGTACTGATTTGAAATTTGTTCTTCATGAAATGGCTTGAATTCAAAGTGAGAAATTGTCAACTTCCTCTCTTCGATTCTCCCTACTCAAAAATGATCTCAAGGAGTTCTTGAACATTTTGGAAATCTTGAAATGTGCTCTATAACTCATATTTTAAATTAATTTCAATATTCCTCTTGGAACTAGGTGAAAAATTGCCATGAAGTTGGGTCCAAAACCTGCCTAAATTAGGGCAAAATTTCACTAAGTTATTTTAGTTCTTGAGCATGTATTCATAAAATTATATCTTGAGATCCAAGCATCTTTAGGGAAAAGAGTGTGAATCAAAGTTGTATATTTCATGGAGGTATACAACTTTCATGTTGGAAACTTTCCTTGAATCATTTTGTATCATGGTGAAAAAATGGCTTAAAGTTGAGAAAAAATAAGAAATTTTCTATACTTAGAAAAATATCTAAGTTAAGAAAATTTCCAATTTTAAAACCTAATCTTCAATCCTTGATTTATTGATGAAAAAGTTTCACGTTTTGACATGTTTTGATGGATTGTGACCCTTGGCACTTGATTTTGACCAAAGAGTTAAAGTTTGACTTTTCAATATACAGTTGACTTTTGATCAGTTAACTGCAAACTTCATCTGTATATCCAATGGATTTGCAATGTTTTGAACCATATAATTAGGTCAAGATGATTCAATTGAATCCTTGGAATCGTGCTTTAACTAAATTGGTCATTTGCTAGGTCAAAAATCAGAAATTTCCCTTTCTCAGTCAAAACCCTAATTTTGACCATTTTGCCCTTTTGATGATTTGATCAAATTTCTTGAGGAATTATGATCCAAACTTGATCAAATGATTCATATGAGTCTAAAATGTTGATATGGATAAAAAATTATGAAGTTTGACTGTAAATTGGCCATGGTTGACTTTTCCCCAATACAGTTGACTTTTAGGTCAAATGTCCAATTGACTGATCAAAAATGTGGTTTAAGGCCTGAAACTTGTCATGAGTAAACTTAGGGGTTCATAATGATGTTTTAAATTCATATGAAGTATTGATAGTCCAATAATCCTTGTGAAATCTCAAACCCTAATTTTGGGTGATCAATGCATGAGGAGAGGTCTTAAGTTGGTCAAACCCTAATCCAGTCTTGAGTTTAAGAGATATTGTGAGAATAACCTTGATAAATGAGAGGAAAAATTTTGTGGTACAACACCCTTGAACATGGGCGTTTTAGTAAAGACACTCGATAAAAGACCGTAGTCCCTCGATGACCCTCAATGTTGCCTTCGGTAAACGATCTAGTCCCTAAAAACGACATTGCTAAAACGTCCCATAGGTTGCCTTCTATGACTATACAAACGTCCCACACTCGTCCCTTCACATCCAACGATGAGGCTTCTTGCCAAAACAATGGTAAGATAGCAACGTCTAAAGGAGGAGGAAAAGAATGTCTAAGACCTTTTGAGTAGGTAGATTCGCTCCTAGTTGCTCGCTTGCTCACAACAAAAACACTCTATACACCAACACTCTCACTTTGAAAACATTTTCAAAATACAACACTTTGTACGCATTCTTATAGAGACGAGAATCATTACAAAGTCACCTTTTCAAAATCACTTTCAAAAAACACATTTCACAAACATCCTCTTTGAACTATTTTCAAAACAATACTTTGTATGCATTCTTATAGAGACGAGAATCATTACAAAGTCACATTTTCAAAATACTTTCAAAACCCACATCACAAGCAAACATTCAAACAAAAGTAAGTGATCTAGCAAGCAACTAAGAGCCCATGGAAAATCATGGATGAAAAGGGTGTTAATACCTTCCCTTTTCATAATCTACCCCCCGAACTCAAGAAAACAATCTCAAAGGTCTTTCCTATGCTTTTTCACCTTTCCTTCTGGATAAAAGAAAAGTCGATGGAGACTCTTGCTAAACCGCAACATTTGCAAACACAAACGCAAACACCCAAGTCAGTTATCCCACCGTATCACACAGAGCATTTGAGTGCTACATCCAGCAGCTGCTATGTATTCAGCTTCTGCTGTTGACAGTGCTATTGTGGACTGTCTCTTGCTGGTCCATTAGATCAGGTTGTCTCCCAGAAACTGCCAGCTTCCAGAAGTGCTTTTACGCTCTACTCTGTCTCCAGCAAAGTCAGCATCATAGTATCCTACTAAGTTGTATTCATTGGATTTTCTATAAAACAAACCTAGATAAGTAGTACCTTTCAGATACTTGAAAATTCGCTTAACTGCTGTTAAGTGAGATTCTCTAGGATCTAATTGGAATCTAGCACATAAGCAAACACTGAATAAAATATCAGGCCTTGAAGTCGTCAGATAAAGGAGAGATCAAATCATACCTCTGTAGATTTTTTGTTCTACCTTTTTACTTACCTCTTCCTTTTCCAGAATGCACGTGGGATGCATTGGAGTCTTTAAGGGCTTACATTATGAGAGGTCAAATTTCTTCAAAAGTTCTCTGACATATTTGCTCTGATGAATGTAAGTTCCTTCTGGAGTTTGGTTTATCTGAATGCCCAGAAAGAATTTGAGTTCCCCCATTAAGCTCATCTCAAACTCTGCCTGCATACACTTAGAAAATTCTCTTCCTAGAGAGGGTTTAGTGGATCCAAAACTGATATCATCTACGTAAATATGAAAAAATAAAATGTCATTCTTAAATGTCTTACAGAACAAGGTTGTGTCCACTTTCCCTCTGGTGAATTCCTTTTCTAACAGGAAGTTACTTAGTCTTTCATACCAAGCTCTGGGAGCTTGTTTCTGACCATAGAGTGACTTCTTTAGTTTGAAAACATATTCTGGGTGTTTGGAATTTTCAAACCCAGGGGGTTGGTGCACATATACCTCTTCATCTATGTAACCATTTAAGAATGCACTTTTGACATCCATCTGATACAGAGTGATGCTATTGTTGACAACAAAGGAGATTAAGAGTCTGATAGATTCTAACCTGGCGACTGGAGCAAAGGTTTTTGTATAGTTTATCCCCTCTTGCTGACTATAACCTTGTGCCACCAGTCGTGCCTTATTTCTGATGACTTCTCCTTGCTCATTCAGTTTGTTTCTAAACACCCACTTTGTTCCAATGACGTTGAATCCTTTTGGTTTGGGAACCAGATCCCATACGTCATTTCTGGTGAACTGATTTAATTCCTCCTGCATTGCCGGAATCCAGTCATTGTCCAGCAGAGCGTCATCAATTTTTGTTGGTTCAATCAGTGAGACCAGTCCCATGAGGGATTCTTTAGAGTTTCTAAATGTTGAACTTGTTCTGATTGGATCATCCTTCTTTCCCAGGATCTTATCTTTTGGGTGAGCTATGCTGCTTCTAGATAACCTTTTCTGGAGTTGATCAACAGAAGGTACTGGATCACTTGTAACATTTCTTTCTGAAGTTGTTGGAGTGTCTCTGTTGGAAGCTTCTGATGAGTTATCTTCAGTACCTGTGAATTCAACTTCTATATCTGCAAAAGATTCATTATGCTTTAACTTTTGAGGGTCAAGCTTATCATTAAATCTAACACTGATTGACTATTCAACAATTTGTGTTTCTGTATTGTATACTATGTACCCTCTTGAGCGTTCAGAGTATCCTAACATAATACACTTTTGTGCTTTAGAGTCAAACTTGTTCAGATGATCTTTACTATTCAGAATAAAACAGGTGCATCCAAAAGGATGGAAATAAGAAATGTTGGGCTTTCTGTTCTTCCACAATTCATATGGAGTCTTTTCCAGAATAGGTCTTATAGAGATTCTATTATGAACGTAACATGCTGTGTTAATTGCTTCTTCCCAGAAGATCTTAGCAATGTTAGTCTCATTGATCATGGTTCTGGCCATTTCTTGCAATGTTCTGTTCTTTCGTTCTACAACTCCATTTTGTTGGGGAGTTCTAGGACAAGAGAAGTCATGCAAGATGCCTTTTTCATTAAAAAATGTTTCAAATTTTTTATTTTCAATTTCTCCACCATGATCACTTCTGACTTTGACAATTCTAAGATCATTTTCATTCTGAATTTGGTTACAGAATGCAACAAACACAGAATGTGACTCTTTCGTGTGTATTAAGAACTTTACCCATGTCCATCTTCTATAATCATCTACGATCACTAACCCATACATCTTGCCACTAACAGACGCAACTTTCATAGGTCCAAATAAGTCTATGTGCAGAAGTTCTAATGGCTTAGAGGTGGAAACAACATTTTTAGATTTAAAAGCAGGTTTTGCAAATTTTCCTTTCTAACATGCTTCACACAGAGCATCTGAGCTGAACTTCAGATTAGGAAGTCCTCTGACCAGATTGAGTTTGTTAATCTGATATATTATTCTCATACTAACATGCCCCAATCTTCTATGCCAGACCCATTGCTCGTTGTTAACAGAGAGAAGACATTTTACATTCTGACTTCTTAGTTCAGAAAGTTTTATCTTATAAATGTTATTTTTTCTCTTTCCATTAAAAAGGATAGTTCCATCTTTCTGACTAACAGCTTTGCATGAATTTTGATTAAAGATTATATCATAACCATTATCACTTAATTGACTTATGGATAACAGGTTATGCATTAATTCATCAACTAAAAGCACATTATTGATAGAAGGGAGATTACCATTACCTACTGTTCCAGAGCCAATGATCTTCCCTCTTTGGTTACCTCTAAAGCCCACGTAGCCTCCAGGTTTGAGTTCCAGGCTTTGGAACATATGCTTTCTTCTCGTCATGTGTCGAGAGCATCCAGAGTCCAGGTACAATGATTGGTGTTTTAGCCTTGCTGCTAAAGATATCTCTTATGTGACTGATTCTGAGTCTGAACCAGAAGCTTCGCTGTCTTCTGTCACATTTGCCATGACAGCTATGTTGGCTCTTTCATCATCTGACTCTGAGTTAGCATCAGAAGTGTCTGAATCGTCCCATGTTGCCATGAGGCTTTTCTTCTTCTCCTTGAAGAACTTCTTTTTGGGCTTCTCTTTCTGAAGCCTTGGATAGTCACTTTTGTAGTGCCCTTGTTCATTGCACTCATAGCAGTTGATGTCTTTGTTATTTGACTTTCTGTGTCCTGAAGAAGCTTCAGATCTTCTGTGCCCAGAGAAGGACTCAGACTTTCTGTATCTGGAGGAGGATTCATTTTGATTCTCTGATCTTCTCGGGTTTCTGAATTTTCTTTGTCTCTGCTTCCATAGTTGATTGACCCTTCTGGAGAGAAGAGACAATTCATCTTCTTCTGATGAGGATCCATCAGAGGTTTCTTCCATAGCCTGCAAAACCTTAGAATCGGATTTTTTGTTATATTTTAATGTTAGAGGCTTACCTTGCTTTTGAGGCTCATCTTCTTCTAGCTCTATCTCATGACTTTTGAGGGAGCTGACAAGTTCCTCCAGAGATATCTTGTTGAGATCTTTAGCCAGCTTAAGTGCAGTGACCATTGGCCTCCATTGCTTGGGTAGACTTCTGATGATCTTCTTTACGTGATCAGCAGTAGAATATCCTTTGTCAAGAACTTTCAGCCCAGCAACAAGAATCTGAAATCTTGAGAACATTGCTTCTATGGATTCACTGTCTTCCATCTTGAATGCTTCATATTTCTGAATGAGCACAAGGGCCTTGGTTTCTTTTACTTGTATGTTTCCTTCATGCGTCATTCTCAGAGAGTCAAACATGTTTTTGGTTGTCTCCCTGATTGAAATTTTCTCATATTCTGAGTATGAGATAGAATTGAGAAGTATTGTTCTGGTTTTATGATGGTTTCTGAAGTCACATTTTTGCTGGTCAAACATCCTTTTTCTGTCTATCTTCTGGCCACTTTCATCCACTGGATGTGTGTATCCATCAATTACCATATCCCATAGATCAGCATCATGAGCCAGAAAGAAGCTCTTAATTATGTCTTTCCAGTAGTCAAAATTTTCTCCATCAAAGACTAGAGGTTTGTCGTTGATTCTGTCCTTGTCCTCATGATAGTCATTGCTGATGTTTTACCTTGGTCCCACCATAGTGTTTTTCTAAAGCTTGGATCTTGTACTGACACGGTTAAGTGTATGAACTCAGAACAAGGCGCTCTGATGCCAATTGAAGAAGTGAAAAACACAAGAAGGGGGGGAGGGGTTGAATTGAAACTTAAAATCAAAAGTAGTAGAAACGGTATTTTTATCCTGGTTTGTTTGATATCAAACTACTCCAGTCCACCAGCCAATGTGATTTCGCCTCTCTCCAGCAAGGACTTAATTCACTAATCAAAACTGATTACAACACTACTTTGACAACTGTCAAAGTCTTCTTGAGTACAGGCACAACCCGATTTATCTCAAGGAAAACTAACTTAATCAAGATAAAAGAATATATTGTGTATTGTTGTTTTTCCTTACAAAAACTGTATCACTACTGTGATATTTTACACAATTTAAGCTTATATGAGAATATGTAAGATTGCAGCGTTTGAGAGGTATATGCAGTAGTGTGTCAAAATCTTAAATGATTTGTCCTTTAAGCTTGTTTATATAGGCATGGAAATATTGACCAACATAAAGCGTGATAATGGATACTCAATGTTATTTCCATATTAAGAAGATTCTTGTCTGAATGAATCTGTTTCATATAATGTTGTCTTAATTGAAAAGTAACGCTTCAGAACGTAGAATCTTGCATGCTGCAATTGCTTCAGAACATTGATGACTCAGAGATGTGAGTATCTGATGGTATATTAAACTTCTGTTCAGAATCAGAGTTTTCTTCACTTCAGCGTAGATTCTGATCATCATTCTTCAGCGTAGATTCTGATTACCTCAGCTTGAAAGCTTCTGTAGCTTAATTTCTGATGTTGTTTCAGTTAGAACTTATGCATACAAAATATCACAAATTTAGAGTGCACATTTGTTCTTTGTGTTTGTTATCATCAAAACTCTAATTAAGGGTTGTAGAATCAAACTATGTTCTAATACTTTTATCCCCAAGCAGAAGTCAAACATTCCCAGTGGAGACATTATAAACAAGATTGAAGATTCACATTCTTCATCCTCAGTGGAAATTAGGGATTTATTTTCCCCGTCCGAGATATTACACGAAGCTACCAATGCACTTCAACAACATCTTGCATCCATACATCATTTACAAGCATCATAGCATATGCATACGAAACGCATATAACACACTCTCATTTACTTTGAGAACATCATTACACAATGCATTACATATATCATGACATTGCATAAAGACTAACTTTGTTTTTCAGGTAAAAGTCTACAAACAGACGAATATCATCAACAATTCTCAAACAGGTCATGGATTAATTCCCGAAACAGGACAGGGCAACTATCTGGATGACCAGGTCCAAGATTAATTCCCGAAAAAAGATGGGGCAACTATTTGTACGACCAGGCGGTATGAATTCCTGAAACAGGACGAGTTTGCCAACAGAAAGCAGGTTGAAAATTAATTCCCGAAATAGGACGGGGCAACTATATGTATGACCAGGCAAAGATTAACTCCTAAAACAGGACAGGGAAACTATCTTTATAACCATTCAAAAATATAAATTCCCGAAACAGGATGGGAAAACTATCAACATGGCCAGGTGGTATGAATTCTTGAAACAGGACGGGTTTCCCAACAAAAACACATTGTGGATTAATTCTCGAAACATGATGGGGCGATTATCTACATGACAAGAATTTACAACAGAGATTGAATTCTGACAAGCATTTCCCTCAGAGACTAAATTTGATAAGCATCTACTTAAGCATCTTCCCTAGAGGTTCATTCTGGAAGCATTCTTCAATGGAGTCAAGCATAGACTCATTTTGATACTCTTACCAATAGTTACCTTGGATGGCATCTATAAGCCCATCTTCGATGACACTCCATCACCTCTATGAATGGCATGTTTAATCCCATTCAAGCAATATTATCAACCAACAGTGTTACCTCGTGCACATGCGAGTGCAAATTTCTGGGCACTTAAGTGTTCAATCCTCTTCCACCTTCAGATCACGAATGGCGGATATGCCAATCTAACTCCTCAGTTTTAAGAAGATTGAACATGGGCAGTTATTGTACCCCAAACTTTTCCCTCCCTATTTTCTTCATGATACCTCAACATTCTCATATGGTTCTCAAATGCTCAAGGATGCTAAAGAATTGATCAGACAAATTCTCCTCCTAGGAAATGGGTCCACAACCAGGGTTTCATTTTTCTCAAGGGAGTTTGGGTTTCTAAGGCCTCAAGTGGTTTCCATGGTTTCTTATAGGTCTCCAAGAATTCTCATGCCAAGTTTCATGCCTTGCATCACAAGTTTGCTCGGTTAATGACTCAGATGACTGAAAATCAACTGTATTGGATAAAAAGTCAATTATGGTCAACATACAGTCAAACCTCAAGATTTTTGGTTAACATAAATATTTTGAAGTGATATTCATCATTTGGTCAAGGGTTAATCATGATTCATCAAGGAAACTCTCAAATAATCAAAAGTCAAAAGTTACTAAATTAGGGTTTCCTTAGGTGAAGTCAAATGAACTTTGACCAGGTGTTGTACCCCAAAATTTGCCCTCTCATTTCTCAGGAAAACACCCTGGATTTTCAAAGTTTTCTCTTAAACGAATCCAAGCCTTGAATTATCATTTCTTTCCAAGCAAGCCATTTACAAGGGAAAATGGTCATTTGCATGCTGAAAAGTCAAACTTTGGTTTTTGGATCAAAATCAAAACACAAAAATCATATTTCATCAAGACATGTTGGAATATGAAGTTTGTTTCATCAAGAAGCTCAAAAGTCAAATATTACCTTGGAAAAGTTAAATTCTAAATACTTAGAATTTTCTAAAGTATTTTAGAAAAATGGCATTTCAGAACTTCTGAACCAACCTCCAGGCAGGAGCAGTCAGAAGATGCAAACTTAGCTCAGCACATAACATTCAGTCAGAATGTAGCTCTTCAGCATCTACGCCAACTCAGTCAGAAGTTGCCAGAAGATTATAAAACGTGATGAAAAAATCTGAATGCTCCTTTAGAACATGCTGGAATCAGAAGGTAAGAGGGTCAGAAGATTGGGTGCTACACTGAAGCAAAATCTCTAAGTTCAGAGCCTTCAGAGGCCAATCAAAGAAAGTTATTGGAAAGCCTGGAGATCCCTCAGAACTTGCTGAGACAATAGAATGCCAAGATCAGAACCTGGGTGCATTGTTCAAGACTATGTTGAAATGGAACTTCTGGCCTAGATTTAGGCAATGATGCAAAATCCCCCATTACAGGATTTCTGATTTTGACAAATCTCATCACCATTTAATGCTCATTAATACTCATAACCACTTTTGAGTATTTTTCAAAAGGGTCTCTCCACGTGTAGCGTAGCAACACCTTTGTATATATTTAGGTATGGGTCTATGCGCTACTTTTCGCTTATGGGTGTCACTTTTCCTTAATCCTCGCTTACTATTCCAGCCTAGGCTAAAAGCTGTCAATCATCACAACTTTTTATGAACTTTCTTCAAGAGTAAGTCAGCATCTAGTGCATGATATTGGCGCCACTTGACATTTTAAAACCCACAATGCTTTGCCTATAAATAGAACACCATTGTCCACTGAAAAACCCCAGTCCAAGTTCAGAAAAAATTGCTGAAAAGAAACAGAAAGTTTTAGCAAGAAAACACCTTGAATCTCTGCCCAAATTTCCCAGAGTTTCAAAAACTGTAAACATAGCATACAAACCATTAACTTTGAATCTCCTGCTTTCAAACCCCATTTGCTCTCAAAATATTTCTTGACTAAGAAACACCCATACAGTTTCTGACCCACACATATACCCTCCATACATTCAAAGAACTTGTTCAGAACATCATCAGAGTTAAGGCTAACTCCAGTTCACAGAACTTTTTCAGCTGCAAGGTAAGCACTTGCTGACCCTCACCATATTGCTTAAGCATCACCAGATTTGCATGCTCAAAAACATAATGTAAATATCATGCTTCTGATGTTGTACATATTCTGAGATTTTCACGCATCTGTATACTTAAGTAGAGAATGAATCAGTTCAGAACTTGCCTCTGATTTTTGGTTCTGACTTCTGAAATGCTATGACACCTGCTGAAACTGTCCTAAGCATGTCTTCTGTTTTATGGAGAAATAACAAAATTGCATATGTTCTGACTAACATAGAGGGAGACCAAGTTCTGACATTGGCATCAGCGCTTCTGGAACCTATTTTGTTATCAGTAATATCAGAACTTCTGAAAATTACTGTGTTCCCAGCAGGGTCAGAACCTCTGACCCCAAACATTTTCACTAACAGGTTTCTGTTTTGCAGCGTACCAGGGTCAGAACCTCTGACCTATACATTTTCACTAACAGGTTGTTGTTCTGCAGTAGGCCAGGGTTAGAACTTCTGACTTCCTCTCAACAGCACGCTGACCCTTTTCTTTTTTCTTTCTTTCTTCCCCTTGTTATTTTCTTTATTTTTCTCGCTGGTACTCCCCATTCATAAATTTGTACCCCCACCCCCTAAATATTATAATAGCGTAGGACTTTACATTTCCGAAATTTATCGCTTTCAAATGTAAATGCAAGATAAAATAAATAAATAGACCACCAAAAAAATCAAAGACAAAAGCATGCAATCAAACACACTTGCATGCAAACACCCTTATGGTTTATCCACTTGGTTGCCTTATACAAAAATAGCCGTGTTACGCATGCAAAGTATCTTGGTTAAACAAACAAAATAAAAAAGATCATAGTCCCTCGATGACGCTATTCAAAGTTTCCTTACAAAATGATCTTAGTCCCTTAAAAATGCTAAGATACTTTGCAACATTGCTAATCATGGTTATACGATGACCCGCGCCCGTCCCATTAAACTCCAAAGATAGGGTTGCTTACCAAATCAATGGTAAGACGACAATGTCAAAGGAAAAGAAAATGCATAAGAAAGACATTTGAGTAGGTAGATTGCTTCTAGTTACTTGCTCTATTTTTAAACAAATATCCTTGCTATTTTTAAAACAAACACACTCACATTTCCAAACAAACATTGAAAATATTTTCAAAAAAGACAAACATCTTTATATACATTCTTACGAACGAGAATCATTACAAAGATTGCCTAAACGAATGGCCTCTTTTACAAAATACTTTCAGAACCACACCAAACACATTTCAAAACAAAAAGCAAGTGATCTAGCAAGTAACTAATAGCCCATGGAAAACCATGGATGAAAATGGTGCTAATACCTTTCCTTTTCATAATCTACCCCCCTAACTCAAGAAAACAATCTCAAAGGTCTTTCCTGTGCTTTTTCACCTTTCCTTTTGGATAAAAGAAAAGTTGGTGGTGACTCTTGCTAAACCGCAACATTTGCGAACACAAATGCAAAAACCTCAAGTCAGTTCTCCCACCGTATCACACCAGGCATAATTTTCACATGCTTCATCAGATTTTCCTCAACCAAAGCTCATTTTGAAGGAAATTCAATTACCTACATCTATGTCTATCTAAGCTCAAATCCAAAAAATGCTTCATTTGAGAGATATGGGCCAAAACATTATAGGTCATTTCAAAAGTCAACAAAAAGAGACTTTTTTTCAAGCCAACTTAAATCAGAAAAAATCTTCAAATGCAAAAATGATATACATAGACATATTTGAGGACATTTGGGGCTTTCCAAAAAGTCAAAGATCACCTTCAAATGATAAAAATCATGAGAGTTATGACCAGTGCAAGTTGGGAAATTTTTAGCAAATGCATGAAGTTCAAATTGAGCAAATTTGATATTTTGGGCTAGTGGGCCATTGTTTCAGAGTCCAAGTGTGTACTAAACTCCTTATTCACCTCAAATTTTGTTTATGTACCCTTTGATATATTTTATTTTAATTATTTATGATTCATTCATTATTAATTCAAAAATAGATAAGATAGAATACAAGGCTTATTAACAAAGGTCCAAGCCCATGTTGTTGACCTAATTTCACCCTTATATAATCTCCATTATTCAAACACAAAAACCACGAACCATTATGCTAGAAATCACCTCCAAAAAACTCAAAAATTATTCAAATTTAGGGCAACTTGCAAACCCTTATCATAGCCGTTTTCAAGGAAAATAAACCAGCTCATTCACTCCCAGTCATCCTACAGAGTAAGAATGGATCAAATCTAATGATCCAAAGCTCATGAAACTCCATCACATACATTTCTAATCTCGTACTTTTTTGTAAAATTGTATTTTTATTTTTCGTTTGCTTTAAGACATACTAATGATATCATTGTGTTTCTGAGGCATGATAGTTCCGGACTGGACCATCGTGGGAGTCCCATGCTGATCGTATCATGAATTGCCATATTCACACCGTTTTGAATAATTATTATCAAATCTCTTTTTGCAGCGTGATTCAGCCAAAAAAAACAATCTCATTGAATTTGTAGGGTTGGATTTAAGAGGGTAGGGTACCTTTGGAGGCCTAATATGGGCAGAAGATTCAAAGGTCCGGTAATAAAGGCTCTAGATTTTGAGATCCCCCTAAATGAAGACAATGACCAAGAAGAAGATGACAAGAGTGTGAAAGCTGAAGAAAATAACAACCTTGGTTCTGGCCAAGATTCTGATGAAGACTATTCTGCTGAACAGTATCCTCCCGCTAATGACACTCTTGTTAGTAATTAGGATTGTATGGAAAGATAAAAGCAAATGATAGCTAACCTTAATTTCAAAGACTAAAATAACTGGAAAAAATCACTTCGCACACGCACACCTCTAGGGTAACCTTCCTTGCTGCCTCGATAAAAACAGTCATGTCCCTCGAATGTGGGGACGCTTTAACAAAGACCCTTGATTAAAAAGATCATAGTCCCTCGATGACCTATTCGATGCTTCCTTCGAAAAACAATCTAGTCCCTTAACGATAAATGCTAAAGCGCCCCTACGAGTTTCCTTCTATGACTATACGATAACCTGCACTTGTCCCTTCATATTCAACGATAGGGCTTCCTACTAACTAATGGTAGGGTAGCACTATCTAAAGGAGGAGTAAAATTACAAGAAAGACTTTGAGTAGGTAGATCGCTCGTAATCGCTTTCCCATGAACAGTTCAAAACATAAAAAACATTTCACACAGACACTTTCAAAATATTTTCAAAAACACCTTGTACGCATTCTCGAGGACCGATACGAGAATTATTACAAAGCTGCCTCACTATGGCATTTTTTTCAAAATATTTTCAAACACATTCACAAAGCATTTTCAAAACAAAAGTGAGCTTGCGATTAAGATCCCGTAGATGACTAAGGATGAAAAGGGTGCTAACACCTTCCCGTTTCATAACCTACCCTCCGAACTTAAGAAAATCTCGAAGGTATTTCTTGTTGTTTTCACCTATTCCTTATTGGATAAAAGAAAATTCATTGGCGACTCTCTCTATATCCAACATTTGTGATAAAACGCAAAACAATTCAGTTCTCCCATCGTATTACAGAACTGGCGACTCTGCTGGGGAAATTTTAAAAAAGACGAGTTACCTTTAGAGTTAGATCACTTTTAAATTATTTTCTTCTTTGCTTTGTATGCTTTACATGTGAGGATTTCTCGGGTTTACTTTTATTGCAAAGATCCTTCACCCAGATCTGGGGACATTTTAGGTAAGTAGCAATAGATCATGGAAACTATATGACGTATACCGATATGGTTGAAGTGGTGTCTATGTTAGTGTGACACATTGGTTTGTACTGGTGTCCCTCGAGTCAGTTAGAGAGAATACTAGGTTGTTGCATGGTGTCCTAAGCACTAACTGACCTTTATAACCTTAATTGACCCAACTTAACCATTAAAAGGTAGTGAGATAGCCGGCTTTGGTGCAATCCAAAGTTGGTTAATACTCGATGCTACGCTCATTGAGATTCGACTCTCAGGTTTTGTTTAGTGGCAAGTCAGTTGTTGTGCTAAACAAAACCTGTGGGAAAAATCAGTGATATTGAGATCCTTATAACCCAATTACTTCTTTAGGACAGGTTGAGCCAACTAAAATTCAAGAGGGTACTTACCTACGAATCACATGAAAGCCTTAAATCTAAGGCTCTTGTGTGCTTTGTTTGTTATTTGTTCAAACATGACATCATGACATCATAAAGTCATACCATCGCATTTTCTTAACAATTTCAAGGATCTCAAGGGCCTGTGATGCAGGTTATCATGAACCAGACGTCTAGCAAAGGACAAGAGGATTTATTTTCCTCTAACCAAATGTCATCAAAGTATCATGAACCAGACTTCTAGCAAAGGGAAAGAGGATTTATTTTCCTCTAACCAGATATCGTCAAAGACCGAAGTACATTATCTTGAGTCAAAGGCTAGGACCCACTCAATATGGTAAGCTTGATTCTTTTAGAAGGATGTTCAACGATGCAAAATTCTTCCATCAAAGCTGAAACCAGACTCTAACATTCACTATCTGTTTATCACGCGAGATCCTTGAAAACATTGCACTTGCATTTACATATCATGCATATCATCACATAACAGGTACTTTCTAGACATGATTTCTCATCTTCTCGCTGTTTATTTCAGTAAAAGATGGCACTCGAACAAACTATGAAAGAACTTCAAGCTTAGAACGCTCAATTTCAGCAAATGTTCTTGGACTTAGCTAAGGGTCAAGACGAGTTGAAGAACCTCATCACAAAGGGTAATAATAAGAAGACTAAAAAGCCAACAGTCTTTCTTAATATGCGCAGAAGATTCAAAGGTGCAGTCAGAAGGGCTCTAGATTTGGAGGTCCCCCGGAATGAAGACGATAACCAAGAAGAAGATAACAAGAGTGTGAAAGCTGAAGAGAATAACAACCTTGGTTCTGGCCAAGATTCTGATAAGGACTATTCTGTTGAACAATATCCTCCAGTTGATGACACTCTTGTTAGCAATTAGGATTGTATGGCAAGATACAAGCAAATGATAGCTAACCCTAATTTCAAAGACTAAAATAACTGAAAACAATCACTTCGCACAAGCGCACCTCTAGGGTAACCTCCCTTGCTGCCTCGATAAAAACAGTCATGTCCCTCGAATGCGGGGACTCTTTATCAAAGACCCTCGATTAAAAAGATTGTAGTCCCTCGATGACCCTTTCGATGATGACTTTGGTAAACGATCTAGTCCCTTAATGATAAATGCTAAAGCTCCCCTACGATTTGCCTTATATGACTGTATGATGACCCGCGCCTGTCCCTTTACATCCAACGATAAGGCTTCCTACTAACTAATGGTAGGGTAGCACTATCTAAAGGAGGAGTAAAATTATAAGAAATAATTTGAGTAGGTAGATCGCTCGTAATCTCTTGCTCACGAACAATTCAAGACAAAAAAACATTTCACACAGACACTTTTGAAATATTTTCAAAAACACCTTATACGCATTCTCGAGGACCAATACGAGAATCATTACAAAGATGCCTCACTATGGAATTTTTTCAAAATATTTTCAAACATTTTCACAAAGCATTTTCAAAATAAAAGTGAGCTAGATATTAAGATCTCGTAGATAACTACAGATGAAAAGGGTGCTAACACCTTCCCTTTTCATAACCTACCCCCCGAACTCAAGAAAATATCGAAGGTCTTTCCTGTTCTTTTCACCCTTTTCTTATTGGATAAAAGAAAATTCGATGATGACTCTTGCTATCCGCAATATTTGCAATAAAATGCAAAACAAGTCAGTTCTCCCACCGTATTACCGTGATCTTCAAAACATACTTGATAAATTCATTAAAGAGACAAACAACTTAAACCTTTTATTAGGTAACCAAATAATGTCTTAAAATAAGGTTAGGATTGGTTATGAACCTAATAATAATAGTAAATGTTTTAGTAATATTTGAAATTACCCTAAAAAAGTATAAATGCAAAACCCTAAAATGCAAGTCATGTTCTGTTTGATCAAAAAGATTAATGAGAGAAAAGAAGGATATCATCCTTCTTACTTTTATAAAGAGCATTGTGAATGTAAAAAATAGAAATATGATTTATCATAATATGTACTAAACTAACATCAAAGGATCAAAAATGACATGAGTACCAAAAGTAGAAAAGTCAAGTTATGATGCAGATGACGATACCGATAGTTACTCTTCAAGTGACGCAAATATATTCTATTGTTACACTCATACGACGGAAAAAATGTCTTTGCACAATAACAACAAGACAAAATCATTGAATTTTTAATTATTTTTGGTTTGATCCCTAATCCTAACCTTTAGTTGTTTTAATTAATTAAAGCTTTACTGCATAAGTTACTTAGTATTAAGTAAGATGTGTAACAAAGATAATACCATTTAAAACTTATTTTCAAAAATACCATGGAGATAGAAGAGTTCATACATATTACCTTTGGTGAACTAACCCCTAGTATGTAAAAGTAGAGTTTGTTAATTTAGTAGGTATTCCTTAAAAAACATGCTTGGAAAATGAAAAATAAAGAGAAAGAAAAATAGCAACGACAAGAGAAAGTCCAAATTCCAAATGGAAAGATTAAAGATAAAGAAGTCAACTTAATCAATGTATATCTTAAGAATGGAAGATCATTAAGGATCATCCCATTCTTAATGTTAATGGAGATATTTCTAAGGGAGTTTCATATCAACACTCCCTTAGAAAGGTGTGTAACCATATGGATTTTGTTTCATAAATCTAAGTAACTAATGTGAAGCCGGAGGACATTCTGTGGAAGTTAAAAGTGCAAGAACAGAAGCCTGACACAGGTGCCCGTGTCACCTGACACGGCCCGTGTCAGGGTGTGCAGATGAAGAGTACTAGAGGACAAAAATAGAAGGTTGACACGGGTGCCCATGCAACCTAACACGGCCCGTGTTGGTAGGCGCGAGATAAATCATATTTTCTTGCTTCCAAGCTTATTGACACGGGCCGTGTCAGGTGGCATGGGCACCCGTGTCAACCTTCTATTTTTGTCCTCTCGCGCTCTTCATCTGCACACCCTGACACGGGCCATGTCAGATGACACAGACACCTGTGTCAGTCTTCTGTTCTTGCACTTTTAACTTCCGCAGAATGTCCTCCGGCTTCACATTAGTTACTTAGATTTGCTCGTGTGTACCTGAGACATTAAAGCTACCAAACCAAGCATCAAAAGCACCCTAATTGACATGCATTCCCAAATCAATGCAATGCAAAACCACTTACCTTGAAAACTAAAATAAAATATTGAGAACGATAAAAGATGAAACATTGTGTTATCGAAATGATATACTTTTTGCCTACTGATTGCTGAAAACAGAGTACAAATGGTGACCGATCGCAACCCCAAACTTATCTCATTTCTTGTCCTCAAGTGATGTAGGAGATAACAAAGAGGTCACCCCAGAATTTCTTCTTACCACAATATAGCTGATGTTCTTCGCAACTTGCTTTCCATCTTTCTGGTCAAGATTCTGGTTCATCGATCTGAATTTTCGGCTACACTTCCACATCCTAATACTTCTTTACCTGCAATCTTTTTCACACTCTCACCAAATCTCTCGAGGTTAAAGTGTTTCGAACTCTAAATTCAATGTATGCAATATCGACTCTTAACTTTGAATGAATTATACTTTCATTGCACAAACAGATTTCACACACTTTTGGAGGTCTTTGGGTTATAACGGGGCTTAGGTACGGTGGGGAAAACAAAAAAATGGATACACAAAGGTCTTTTGGGCTCAGAATTCATGTTGTTTATTTTGTATTTATTCTTCTTTTAGTGCGACGGGGTTTCACATGGACTCTTTAGTCTCACTCAATTGATCGAGTGTTTCAATTATAACTGAGTCTTTTCGCTTTGACAAGTGTGTCTCTATGAGTTTTTTTTCTTGTTTTTCTTAGGAGTATTCAAGAGTCTCTATATTTTTTTTCTTCTTTTTTTTCTCACACTTGGATTTTTTTTGTATAAGGTTCACCACCCCAAACTTAGAATTGCACAATTCCAAAATCCATAACGCTTATACCGAGCCAGGGTAAGAGGATATATATTTTTTTTCTTTTTGGTCGTGGGTTAACATATGCGGTTAAAACACACAAGGGATATAGGCTCAAAATGGGTTTACAAAAGATAAACATAATGAAGGGTGGTTGGAAAGGCTCAGGGGTAAAACAAACAACATGCCTCAGCGTGTGCCATCGTGTAGTTTTGTGTCAGTAGAACATACACAAAATCATAGTGATAAAGTCATACCTTAATAAACTCTCATGATGATATTTTTGTGTTTGGATTTTTGTACGCTCACCATGATAGGTAAGCTTACATGTTCCAAAGCATTCTGTGTGTGGTGCAGCTTCTTTTCTAGTTCGGTTGTACCCTCCTACAATCTCAGTTTTGTTTCATCAGGTTGCATCAAACACTTTCTCTTTTATCCTTTTTCTTCGGTTGTATCAACTTTTGAGGGTACCTCGTGAGTAAGTCTGGGATGCGTATTCCATCCACTAGATACCAATTCATCATTCTTCGGTAAATTCTACTCACTCTGCAACATAATGTACACCACAAAACAAACAAACTAACAGGAAAATTTAAACAAAAACTATGAATTAAAAGGAATTTAAAAAAAAAACGGAAAACAACTACATAACAGATAAAAGAACCCCCCCCCCCCCCCCCCCCACACACACACACACTTGAACTAAACATTGTCCACAAAGTTTTTACCCAAGCGCGAGAAGACTCACATTGCTCATGAGGCGGAGGTGGTGGGTGTGGATAATATAACACCATGTGTCGCATCATCTTGTGCATCTCATTAATAGCAGCCCTTGGCGGGTTTGCTCCACTCCTTGCCTAAAAAGCTCTTCCCCTTACCGGGTTGTTCGGTTCGGAGGTAGCCGATCTCATTCTGAACCCACTCCCATTGATTTGGAGGTATATAAGAGGATCCTTCAGCCGACTTATTTGCACCAGAAGAAGGTACAAATTGTTCCTCTCTCGGTTGTTCTTCCTCACCATTTGCACCTGCAAAAAGGCCTTCCATATCATCGTCCCCTTCTTCCAAGGAGATATCCTCATATAACCAATTAGCAGTGTTAGAAATACTAATGAGGTCAGGTGCGGGTAGAGCAAGAATGTGTCTCTTTTGAATAACTAGTGAATAATAATCATGGTGAACCTCAACCATCTGCAGATTCACAAGAGCCTCCAAATAAATTTTGGACTTACCTGGCACAATAGCAATTTCAAACAGTTCACGATTATAATGGAAATGATCGGAAATTTGAGTGATCATAGCGCCGACAGAGATGCCACATGTACTTGCTCAGCCCACTTGACCCAAATAGTCTGCCGTAAAAGCGACCATGTTTACTTGTTGTTGGTGGACCATACTAAACAAAAAGAATAACTCCCGCTGAGTTGCTACACCTGTACTATCTCCTCTTCCAAATAAAGAGTATGCCAACCCTTTCTGCACGTACCTGAAACACGGGTTATGAATACCCGACGCTTTGGTCTCTTTAGAAACATAACCAGTTTTACCTATAATTGTCGCCCATAAATCACCCGGGACAAAAGTGTCGGGTACAGCACCTGGATAATTAATTGGGAGATGAAGAATTTCTCCTAATTTCTCAACAGTAATTTCATGGTCATTATTAAAAATGTGGAAGTTAAGAGTACCGTAATATTCCCGCTCTGAGCCCGTCCACCTGTGTTTTAGTTTAAACTCTATAGTGCTTAAAATTTCCAAGGTTATTTTCTCAAAAGTGGGTGCTTCGAATTGCATAAATTCTAACATACCCAACGTGTGAAACATACGATAAATTTCAGATTTTAAACCTAAATCGTCAAGAGTATTGTCATAGATATACCTGGTCGGAATGAGCTTACGCTTAAGGTGAGCCAAATACCATTTTTGGTGTCCGCGTTGTCAAAAATAATGTCATGAGCATTTATAGCTCTCCTAGCACGCTGTCATGGCCTTGAAGACTCACCCACATCACTAGTTGGAATAGCTCTTCTTGGGGGCATCTTGGGTACCTACAAAAATTTTAGAGAAAAAACAAACGACAAAATTAGATGAAAACGTTATCGCCAGTCGGTTGAGGGCGGAAAATAGAACAACTTTTGTGAAGCGGGTTTTAAAATAGAAGAAGTTTTAGCGGTAAAGGTTGAAGATTTTTTAGGGTGGTGGTTATGGAGTTTAGGTGTAGGAAGAGGGGAATAGAGGGAGAAGATGAAGTTTTTATTTTTTATGGTGAGATAAAAAGTGAAGAAAATAGGTTAAAAGAAGGTGGGACCAAAATTTTAAGTGTGATGAGTTGTGGCTCCCACCCAAGAAACTAGGGAATTTTAAAAAAAAAATGAGAAATATTGGTTCGTACTGTGCAACACGGGCCGTGTCATGTGATACTGGTGGCCCTGTTGCGCCACTGGTGGCCCTGTTGCGCCACTGGGATTCTCATTGTTTGAGTTTTTTAAAAAAAAAGCTTCAGGATGCCTGACACGGGCTGTGTCCCGTGACACGGGAGGTCGTGTCAGGCTGCTGGGAAGCCATCAAAACTTCATTTTTTCCTTCCTCTCTGACACGGGTCGTGTCAGGTTACACGGTTGGCTGGGTCAGACCCCTATAACTGCATAACAACACCGTTTTTCTGCTCTTTTTCAAGTTCTTGTACTGGTACAACTACTACACTGATGCATTTGCAATTTTTTTTACACCTTCTCCAGAAACACATTGTTAATACCTAAAAATGAAACACATAAAATGAAAAACAAATAGAAATGATTAGAACTAAAATTGTGGGTTACCTCTCATGAAGCGCTTCGTTTAATGTCGCATGGCTCGACGGCTATTCATCTCACTCCGTAAGATGAACAACATGTATTTGGCCACTCACTTGAACTTGGTAATACGGTTTCAACCTTTGTCCATTAACCTTAAAGGTATCCCCATTTGGTTGATTTTTTAATTCAATCGCGCCATGGGGAAAAACCTTGTGAATTACAAATGGTCCTGACCATTTCGACCTCAACTTACCAGGATACAACTTCAACCTAGATTTATACAAGAGAACCAATTGACCTTCCCAAAATTCCTTCCTTTGGATCCGACAATCATGCCACTTCTTGATTTGATATTTGTAAATCTAGGCATTTTCACACGCTTGGTTTCGAAATTCTTCCAACTCATGGAGTTGAAGCATTCTGGAATCTCCCGCTTTAGTCAGATCCAAGTTAAGGAATTTTGAGGCCCATAAAGCTTTGTGTTATAGTTCAAAAGGAAAATGAAAAGCTTTACCATAAACCAGTTGGTAAGGAGACATACCTATAGGCGTTTTGAATGCAGTGCGGTACGCACATAACGCGTCATCTAACTTACTAGCCCAGTCCTTTCGAGATGAGTTAACTGTCTTCTCTAGGATCTGTTTCAACTGCATGTTTGACACTTCCACTTGCCCACTGGTCTGAGGGTGGTACAGAGTAGTTATTTAATGCTTTACATTGTATTTCAAGAGCAACTTTTCCATGAGGTGATTGAGGAAGTGAGTTCCTTCATCACTTATTAGAGCTCTTGGTACTCTGAATCTTGCGAAAATGTTTTCCTTCAAGAATTTGACCACAAACCCCACATCATTAGTTGGTAAAGCCACTGCTTCAACCCACTTTGATACGTAATCCACTGCCACCAAAATGTAGTTCTTTCCAAAATACGGTGGAAATGGGCCCATAAAATCTATACCCCATACATCAAAGAGTTCGACCTCCGGCATGGCATTTTGAGGCATCTGATTTTTTTTGAAATATTTCCCGTTCTTTAACATTTGTCGCACTCTTTAATTACCTCTTGGGTATCTTTGAATAGAGAAGGCCAGTATAACCATGACTGGAGGAATCTCGTTGCAGTTCTATCACCACTAAAATGTCCTCCATAGTCTGAGTCATGGAATGCTTTCAACATGTCCCCCTGTTCCTCTTCTGGAACACACCTTCTAATCAGCCCATCAATTCCTCGCTTGTACAAGAATGGGTCATCCTACAAGTAGAACCTGCAATCATGCAAAAACTTTTTCTTCTTGTAAGAATCGAAATCATCATGGATTACCCCACCTACCAGATAATTCGCGTAGTCTGTGAACCATGGCACGCCAATAACAGCGAGGATATGTTCATCCGTGAACTCATCCTTTATTGGGCGCTTATCTTTTGTTTCCTCTATAGGTGACATCCGAGAAAGGTGATCTACCACAGTATTTTCACACCCTCTCTTGTCACGAATCTCTACATCAAACTCCTGAAGGAGTAAGATCCATCTCAAAAGTCTTGGCTTAGAGTCCCGTTTAGTAAAAAGATACTTCAAATCAGCATGGTTAGTGAAAACAATGACTCTATACGCCAACAAATATTTCCTAAATTTATCAAAGGCATAATTAACAGACAGTAACTCCTTTTCGGTGGTCACATAGTTCATCTGTGCAGGGTTCAACACATGACTTGCGTAGTAAGTGACATGTAACAATTTTTCTCTGAACCATCCTAAAACTTCCCCTACTGCAATATCACTTGCATCACACATGATCTCAAAAGGTAGAGAACAATCAGGGACTACAACAATTGGTGCCGACACTAATTTTTTCTTTATTGTCTCAAATGCTACGACACACTCTTTGTCAAACACAAAAGCCTTATCTTTAACCAAAAGAGTAGTTAAGGGTTTGGCTATCTTATAAAAGTCTCTGATGAACCTGCGGTAAAAAACGGCATGCCCTAAGAAACTTCGAATACCTTTTTCATTTAGCAGTGGAGGCAACTTTGATATAACTTCAATCTTTGCTTGGTTCACTTCTATTCCCTTGTGGGAAATTGTGTGACCAAAACTATACCTTCACATATCATGAAGTGACACTTCTCCAAATTTAGGATTAGGTTGGTATGTTGGCATCTTTCTAAGACAAGAGCAAGGTTAGTTAAACAATTATCAAAAGACTTACCAAAAACCGAGAAGTCATCCATGAAGACTTTCGTGTGCTTTTCAAGCATATTAGCAAAGATAGATTGCATACATCATTGAAATATGGTCGGAGCATTACATAACCCAAATGGAATTCTTCTGTAGGCAAAAATACCAAAGGGGCATGTAAAAGCGATCTTCTCCTGATCTTCTGGTGCAACAGCTATCTGATTATATCTTGAGTAACCATCAAGGAAAATATAGTAGTCATGACCAGCCAACCTTTCCAACATCTGATTGATGAATGGCAAAGGAAAGTGATCCTTTCTCGTAGCCATATTTAATCGTCTATAATTAATACACACTCTCCAAACTGTAACTGCCCTTGTTAGGATCAACTCATTTTTCTCATTCTTAATAACTATAGTGCCTCCCTTATTTGGCACCATATGTACAAGACTCACCCAAGCACTATCAGATATATGATAAATCATCCATGCATCTAACAGTTTGACCACTTCTTTTCTGACCACCTCTTTCATAGCTGGATTTAGTTGCCTTTGGGGTTGGACTACCGGTTTATGATCATATTCCATGAGAATTTTTTGCATGCAAACCGTAGGACTAATCCCCTTTAAATCTTCAATCGACCATCCCATAGAACTTTTGTGTTTCTTCAGAACTTCGACAAGCTTATTTTCTTGGAGAACTTCAAGATTGGAACTTATTATAGCCGGGTGTTGTACCCCAAAATTTGCCCTCCCATTTTCTCAATATTTTCTCATCACAAGACCCTTGGAGCTCAAGATCCAGTTAGGGTTTCCTCTGCTCAAGACTTCTCCTTCCATTGTTGACCCAAATTAGGGTTTGTGTTTGCACAAAGATATTTTGACCTAAAATGCCTAATATGACTTTCATGCTTCATGTTGGACTCCCAAGTTTATCCATACCAAGTTTCAAGTCTTGATTCCAAATTTTGCCCAGTCAATTGGACAGTTGACCTAGAAATCAACTATATTGGGGGAAAAGTCGATTGTGGCCAATTGACAGTAAAATCTCATGAAAATTGACCCACATCAACATTATGAACTCACATGGACCATTTGATCAAGTTTGGATCACAATTCCACAAGAAATTTGATCAGATCACCAAAAGGGCAAAATGGTCATTTTTAGGGTTTTGATTGCACAAAGGCAATTTTTGACTGTTTGACCTAGCCAATGGCAAACCAAACTCACATATGGACTCAAGGACCCCATGGAATTGTCTTGGCATACTCAACAAGTTCAAAAGATCCCAAATGCACAAGATTGACAGTTGAATTTCCCAGTCAATTGATCAATTTTGACTGTATACTGAAAAGTCAAACTTTGACTTTTTGGTCAAAATCAAGTGTCAAGATTCATTTTTCATAAAAACATGCCAAATCATGAAACTTGTTCATCAAGAAATCAAGAATTGCAAATTAGGGTTTGAAATGAAGATTTTTCATAACTTAGAATGTTTCTAAGTTATGAAAAACCCTAATTTTTTCCTAACTTTGTCCCACTTTCTCACCAAGATTCATTTGGATTAAAGCAAAAGTCAAAACATGAAAGTTGTAGTCCATTGCAAAATCTACAACTTTGATTCACAAAGTTTCCTCAAAAGAAGCTTGTAGCTCAAGTTACAATTTTTGAAACAAGGGTACCAAACCATTCTTAACTTAGAGAAATTTGACCTATTTTTAGGCAGGATTTTTGCCTAACTTCAAGACCATTTTTCACATACTTCCACTTGGAATTTCAATTTGCATTTCAAATATGGATTGTAGTACACATTCCAAGCTTTCCAAAATGTCCAAGAACTCATCAAACAACCTCATGGTTAGGGAGAATCGAATTTGGCAAGTTGGGAAAAAGTCACTTTGTTTATGGCCAAGTTACATGTTCATACATCTAGGCCATTTTGAAATCAGCTTGCATTCCTTGATTACAGGTCCTATATCCCATTTGCACTCAATAATTTAATGCTAACTCACTGTGTCAAGGCCTTGTTTTATGTGTTTAAGCATTACATGGAAGATTAAGCCATTTTTAGATAAAGCATTTTTGCCATTTTTGAAAAGTAGAACTTTATGTCAAATGCAAATCCAAGCAAGTACAATGCAAATCCTTTTGGCACAAGTTTATGAACTAATTACACTGATCAAGGCCAAAGTATGCTGCATAGATTGGGGGCCTGTACAAGCTAGAAACACAAGTTAACATTTGTTGCTTAAAGTTGAAGAAACATAGCATAACAACACACAACTCTCATTCCTGTAAACCAGAGCTTAAGCAAAGTTATCAAACACTTTCTAATCATCAAACCTGAGCTAGAACACGAGCCAACCATCTCCAACACCCTCTCAAACACAGAATCACCCTGAAACTTCCCAAACAGGGTACCTACTGCAGATTGAGTTCCATAACTCAATCCATTCATGCATTCTTGCTAAAACCACTTCAAACATATCCCACATCATCCCTTGAAACATTTCCAAGCCTCAAACACGACCTGTAACACTCCCAAGCAACATCACCATTTTCATTTTCTTGTTTTGCAGTTGAAGTTCCATAACACGATTCAATAGGTTTCAAAGCAAACTAAAGCTTGGAATAGCATCCCTGGACATCAAGGAAGTTGTACCAACCATCACCTTGCATTGAAAGCACCTCCATCACCAGATACGATTCCAACTGAACAGGTAAGTTCATGAACTCGTATCTCTCTATCCAGGCATTGTTAGCTTTAGGTTTGTGAAGAAATTATGTCACATTCATAGCCCTGAACATGCCTATGTAATTAGTTTTCATTTATGTTATGTGTGCTATGAGAATTTAATGTCTGAACATGGAACAAAAACTAGGTCAGAAATTGGGGGAGAAGAAATTCTCTCTCATTTCTGAGAGTTAGATCAAGTTTTTGGTATGTATGGATTCGTTGTTTGATGCTTAACATTTTTGGTGTTGTAAGTTTTTGTTAAAAATCAAAGAATCAGGATGTTTGAACAAGCCTGAGAAGCGCGCGCGTTTTGGACAAGAATGGCTGGAGGTTGAAGAAGCTCCATGTGGGCTGGGCCTGATCTGTTACTTCTGTTTACACCCCATTTTTACTTTTACACCCCCTAGGCCCATTATGCTTATTTTGATTATTTTCTGATTTTTTCTTTTTATTTCTGATTCATTTATTTTTTCTCATAATATTAAAAACATAAAAAATATTTTTCACACCATTTTTGAATTTATTAGGCATTTATTTGTTTAGAATAATGTTTTGTACATAAATAAATACCTAGATATACTTTTATTTAAAAAAATAATGCAAACACATTTATTTTCTAATTTTTATTTTATTTTATCTTCTGAAAATATTTTATACAAAATATACTTTTTTTATAAATATTAAATATTATTATTTTGTACATATTTTAATATTTAGTAAATAATATAAATACATATATATTTATTAGTATATTTAGGTTAAAAATACAAAATATATACATTTTTATTTTTATTAATATTTAACATTAAAAATACCTTTTTGACAAATATACTTCTCTTTTATTTATTTTTTGTACATAACTAACAAATATTGTATATATTAAACAATTAACACCTTTTAATTAATAAATTAGGGTTTTGCCCTAAATACCTAAAAACTCCAAAAATTAATACTTTTTATTTTGTTTATTTGACACATAAAAAACATTTTTTTTCATACATATAAAAAACATTTTTTTTGCATCTTGCATATTTATTCCATTTTTATTTAATTATTGTATATTAAATAATGTGTATAATTCCAATTTGATGTAATAGTTAGGTTTAAATTCCTTGTCAAAATACCCCCATTTGAACATTTGTACCCCCCTTCCCATATATTATGTTGTAATAACTTAGGAACTTTATTTTTTCGCACTTTAAAGCTTTCTAAATATACCATGCTAGAATTAGGGTTTGTATGCAAATCAATT
The DNA here is from genome assembly GCA_948472305.1 of Vicia faba. Classification (NCBI taxonomy): domain Eukaryota; kingdom Viridiplantae; phylum Streptophyta; class Magnoliopsida; order Fabales; family Fabaceae; genus Vicia; species Vicia faba. The sequence continues at coordinate 67,719,091 of OX451740.1, forward strand.
AACAAAAATAGTTTGACCTAATTTCAAAGATAAACAAGCATGAAAATGGACAACACTAATCACACTTGCACCCCTAGGGTATTCCACTTGTTGCCTTCAATAAATGGGCCATATTGCATGCTAGGTCTCTTTGGGAAAAACAAACACAATTCAAATGATCATAGTCCCTCGATGACGCTTTCGAAAGTTGCCTAAAAAATGATCAAGTCCCTCCAAGGAAAAATTGCCCAAAGATACTTGGCACCATTGCAATTATGGTCTAAACGATGACCCGCGCCCGTCCCTTTCACATCCTAACACAAGATTGTCCACCAAATGCAATGGTGGAACAAAATTGTTAAAAGGGTTAAAAACATAGGAGAAATCTTTGAGAAATTTAGGAGTAGACAAGCTCTTAGTTACTTGAATCAAACTTGCAAAACAAAACACTTGCCTATTTCAAAACCACACATCACTACACTTTCAAAACAACTTTCAAAAAAACAATGAAAACCTTTTCAAAAGACATACATCTTTGTATACATACCAACATGGATCATTACAAAGGTTGCCACCACATTGGCCTCTTTTCAAAACATTTTCAAATCCATACACATAAAGCACCATTTCAAACAATTGAAAATTAAGGCAAGTTGATCTAAGCAAGTAACTAAGAGCCCATGGATAACCATGGATAGAAAGGGTGCTAATACCTTCCCTTTCTATAATCTACTCCCCGAACCCAAGAAAACATCTCAAAGGTTTTTGCTGTGCTTTTTAAACCTTTCCTTAAGATAAAATAAAAAGTCGGTGGCGACTCTTGCTCAACCGAAACATTTGCGAAAACAAACGCAAAACCCTAGTCAGTCCTCCCACCATATCACAGAACTGGCGACTCTGCTGGGGATTTCTTTTAAGTGGAGTAACCTTAGGGCTTAGATCACCCTCTTGCATCATTAATTGTTTGATTTGATTGCTTTATATCTTGGCTCTCTTGTTTGGGTTTGAAATCCTATACCCGGATTTTGGGAAACATTCATAGATAGCAATACGTTGTGGAAACTGTGCGGGGTATACCGACACGGTCGAAGCAATAACTATATTAGTGCGACATATTTGTGAGTACCGGTAACCCTTGAGTTCAATCAAGGAGAGTACGGGGCCGCTGAGTGATGTCACTAAGCACTAATGACCTAGAACCTTACTTGACCATCTTGGCCTTTCATTAGGGGTAGTGAGATGACCGGCTTTGGTACAGTCCGAAGTTGGTAGATACTCGATACTACACTCATTGAGGGTTGTTTTCTTCGAATATTTTGGTCGCTAGTTAAGTGGCTAAACCAAAACAATGAACAATGAAAACAATCCAGTGATATTGGGCTCCTTAGAACCCGGTTACTATTTATAGGACAGGTTTTTAAGCCAACTACACTCAAGAGGGTACTTACCTATGAAACCCCATGCAAGCCTGAAACTAGGGTTTAGCGTGATTTGCTTGTACATATGTTTGTGCATACATCATGAACATCATAAAGCATCATATGCATTTACTAACCACTTCAAGGGTTTGGATCTTCATCTTTGTTCTTGTTTTGTAGGTCATGGAAGTTCCTCGCAGAAAAACCATCCAAGTCAACCTTGTGAGGATCCCTCCTCAACTCAAGGAGCTCACATCAAGAATTCCGGAAAGCTCTCCCTTCAGTGAAAGACATGGTAGACTGCTCAGCTTGGTCAACACCAACATTGAAGAGGACATGATGAAAGTGCTATTCCAGTTCTTTGACTCTCTTCATCACTGTTTCACTTTCCCCGACTACCAGTTGGTGCCCACTTTGGAGGAGTTTTCTCAACTTCTGAGAATCCCTATCCTTAATCAACTACCTTTCAACGGTACAGAAAAGGAACCAAAGCCTGAAGATGTTGCTCGAGCATTACATCTACAGCCTTCTGACATCAAGGGGCATTGGGAAACTAGAAGCGGCGTCAAAGGTTTCTTAGCAAAATTCTTGTTTGAAAAGGCACAAGAATGTTGGAATTCATTGGACCTACAAGCCTTTGAAGAAATTTTGGCACTCCTTATCTATGGGTTGGTCTTGTTCCCAAATCCTGACCAGCTCATAGATGTCAACGCCGTCAAAATCTTCTTGTCCAGAAATCCAGTACCAACATTGCTTGGGGACATCCTTCACTCATTTTACACTCGAACAATGAGAAAGAGGGGTGTTCTCATGTGCTGTACTCCTCTCCTTGCAAGGTGGTTTATTTCGCACCTTCCACAATCTGTCTTGAAGAATGACCAAGGCTCAAGGTGGTCCCAACGGTTGATGACTCTTACTCACTCTGATGTACATTGGTGTTCTCGGTCCAGAGAAAATGTCATCATCGTCGATCATTGTGGAGAGTTCCCTAATGTTCCATTACTTGGCATTAGAGGGGGAATTACCTACAATCCTTGCCTAGCTTTGAGGCAATTTGGATATGCACGGAGGGATGGCCCTCACGACATGTTGATTCCTGACCTAGTTTTTGACTTCGACAACGATGCGCAAGGACTTCGCCAAAGATTCATCAGAGCTTGGGGGATGCCCAACAAGGTTGACAGCAAGACACTGGGACACAAGAACTCCATCCCTCTTGAGCCTTATCTCAAGTGGGTACGAGCCCGAGCCCAGAGTCTAATGATGCCTTATCCTCATGTTCTCCCTGTGATTAAAGAGCCCGTCAAGGAAGGAGAGGTTCCCTACACCATCCTACATCCTGATATGCCTACATCATGGGAGGAGATGCAGAAGAGTTGGATCCAACTCAAGGAAGAACGGAACACTTTTGAAGCCAGCTTCTACGCCAGCGAGAAGAAGGTTCTAGAACTCACCCGCCGACTCCACGAGCAAGAGACCCTCAACACCTACATCGCACCAAAGAGGATGCGCAATGTCTTTTTACCTTGAGAAGTTGTTTTTGTAATATTTGGCCCATGGGGCATTTATGTACTAACAAATTTCTTCTTATTAATATGACGTGCGTTCTCTTTTGTTTGCAACAATTTTGAATATTATAAATCCTTGAATGCATTGCATACATAAGCATACCATTCATCATGTGCATAAGCAGGTCTCTTCACCAGGTTTCCTTATCTTTCTGCTGTTTATTACAGCAGGATGGATCTCGAGCAAACAGTCAAGGACTTGCAAGCTCAAAATGCACAATTTCAACAACTCCTGATGACCTTGGCTAAGGGTCAGGAGGATCTAAAGACGCTACTGGGGAATAAAGACCCAGTGAAAAAGAAGAAAAAGAGACTCGGGGTGGCTACTTTAGGGAGAAGGTTTGAAGGAGAAGCCCGGAGAGTGCTTGAATTTCCCCCTACTTCTGAGGAGGGAACCAGTAAAGGGAATGCGGCTGCAGTACCTTCCGAGTCTGATATGGAAGAAGAGGAGGCCGAAGAGGATGAAGACTACTCTGATCAACAATACCCTCCGGCTGATGATAAATACAAAGGTTTAGAAGACAGGTTGGCAGCCATGGAGCTGCAGAGAGTTCCGGGTTTGGATTTCGAAGACTTGGGTTTGGTTGCTGGGATTGTGATTCCCCCAAAGTTCAAAGTGCCGGTTTTCGTAAGGTATGACGAGATGTCCTGTCCAAAAATGCATCTCAGGTCCTACGTAAGGAAGATCCAACCTTACACGGCAGATAAGAACCTTTGGATCCATTTCTTTCAAGACAGCCTTTCTGGGGCTCAACTGGAGTGGTTCTATCAGCTAGAGGGAACCAGTGTCCGAAACTGGGAAGACTTGGCCACCGCCTTTTACAAACAATATCAGTATAATTCTGACCTTGCTCCCACGCGTACCCAACTTTAGGGTATGTCACTGGGAACGGGCGAAGGATTCAAAGAATATGCGCAAAAATGGAGAGATTTGGCTGGCAGGGTGCAGCCTCCTTTGACTGATCGTGAACTGGTTGACATGTTCCTAGGGACCTTGTCTGGTCCATTTTTCAATCATCTAATTGGTAACTCCTCCGCTGGATTTACGGATTTGATCTTGACAGGCGAAAGAATAGAAGCTGGCATCAAGTCAGGGAAGATTCAGAAAAGTGCCTCCGCAAGTACTGAGAAAAAGCCTTTCAAGAAGGAGGCTAGTGCCGTCTATGGTCCTAGAAGACAAGTTAAGCCCGAACACCGTCAAGCCGTCAATGCCTTGGTAATTTCAAAACTTGTTGCTGCTCCTCAACAGTACAATCAACAAAGGGGTGAAAGGCCCAAGAGGTAATACACTCGGCTGAGTATGACCTTGTCACAAATCTTACCGCAACTGTTATCAACCAACTTGGTGACCATCAAAGAGGCTCCAAAGGTCGTGAATACTGCATCTCCTAAGTATAACCCAAATGTCCGTTGTGCTTATCATTCTGATAGCCCCGGGCATACTACTGATGACTGCTGGGCCCTGAGAAATAAAGTTCAAGACCTTATCGACGCGAAGGAAATTCAGTTTAAGGCTCCTGAGAGGCCAAATGTTGTAACTGCTCCTATGCCCCAGCATAGAGTAAATGTCGTCGAGGAAGATTTGTATGTTGTTTCGGTGAATGATATTGCTACCCCTCTACTGACTGTTAAGAGGAACCTACTTCTAGTCGGTTTATTTCCGGGTTGTAGCAAGGGTTGCCTCCTGTGTGCTGTTATCCCTACCGGTTGTCCGCTGCTGAAATCAGGCATCCAAAGCCTGATGGATAGCAAAGAAATTATGTTCAAGAAAACTGTTGTTCCGTTTGTTTCCGCTGAAGAAGTATCTGTCGTCACAATTTTCAACAATCCTACCAAGGCTCCCCCGAGGAAGCCAGTCCAAATTATGTCTGTTGCACCCATTACCATTACTGTTCCGGGGCCTCTCCCCTATGAATCCGACAAGGCTGTCCCATGGCATTATGGGGCAGATGTGTATGTGCTTGGAGTGAAGCAGGAGTTCAACACCAGTACCAGTATCAGTAACATCACTGGTCCCGCCAAGATTACTCGCAGTGGCAGGCTTTTCTAGCCTGACATTGCACCACCAGTTATCCGAAAACCTCTTATCATCACACCCGCAAGTGTGCATGTTCCAAATCAAGTTCCTGTGTCTACTACTGCCGCCGAGTCCCCTAATGCTCGGGACAAAGAAGTTGCTACCGATTTGCCTGCCCGGACGGAGGCACCAAAAAATACCGCTGTTGAAGCCTCCCAGCAAGAGATGGAAGAAATCCTTAAAATCATTAAAAAGAGTGACTTCAATGTCGTTGAACAGCTGAGGCATACCCCCTCCAAAATCTCTATGCTATCATTGCTGCTGTGCTCAGAGGCCCACGCCAAGGCCCTGATTTCATTTCTGAAAACGGCCCATGTGCCGCAAGAGACCTCTGCAGATCAGTTCACTGACTGTGTGGCTAATTTGACAGCTGACAATGGTTTGGGGTTCTCAGATGCTGACCTTACCGCTAAGGGAAAAAACCACAATGATGCCCTGCATATCTCTATAGAATGCAGGGGCACTACTCTCGCACACGTGTTGGTGGATACCGGTTCTTCCCTGAATGTATTGCCCAAGAAGGCCTTAGATCGGTTGGATTGTGAGGGCCTAGAATTGAAACCTAGTAACATCATTGTTAGAGCCTTCGACGGTTCTAAGAGGATGGTGCACGGTGAGGTAGACATTCCTATTCGTGTGGGTTCCCAAGTCTTTGACTCAACGTTCTATGTAATGGATATTCGTCCATCTTATTCCTGCTTGTTGGGTCGACCCTGGATTCACAAGGCTGGGGCGGTAACATCCACTTTACACCAGAAGCTCAAATACCATGTCAAAGGGAAGATTGTTACTGTGCAGGGTGAGGAGGAATACATGGTAAGTCATCTGAATTCATTCCGGTATATCGAGATGGACGGGGAGTTTATTGAAACCCCCTTTCAACATTTTGAGGAGGTACCCCCGACATTGGCATCAGCTGAGGCAGTGGTTGAAGAAGACTTTCCGTTAAAGATGGCTTCCCTGAAGGATGCCCGGGCTGTAATTGAGAAAGGCAAGTGCGCAAACTGGGGTCAACTTCCTGACTTCACTCAAAAGACCGACAAGTTTGGGCTGGGCTTCACTGCAGAGGCTCAGAGGGCTGTTCGCAAGGAAAGGATCAGAAAGGCCCCGGTGTTCATCACCAACCCAAAGGTAAATGCTATCGAGGAGGACGTAGAGGAAGTAGAGTTTGACAGTTGGATCTATCCAACAACCAACAACGGACCAAGCAACTGGACGGAAAAAGATTTTACACCTATTACATTTGTCACACAGTAATTAACTCTTTTATTTTCAATTTGTAACAAACAATATGTTGAAACTTTTATTGGCTCGGTGTCCTACCCGGGGCACCGTGGCTCCATTTTGTGAGGGCTTTTTGTATGACATTTCCATATATCATTAATCAAAACATTGGACGTTTGTTGCATTTCAAATCTTGTGCTCTTTTTTCTTTTTGTGTTATATATTGCAAAACAGCTATATTTACACACACTCACTTATACAGGTTCCAATCCACTCTGGATCTCACTGGTAACAGCTCTGCTACTGCCAGTTATGACTTCGAAAATCCGATCAACTTGGCCGAAGACGAAGGTGAAGATGATTGCGAAGTGCCTGGTGAACTCGCAAGACTGCTACTCCAGGAAGAGAGGGCCATTCAGCCGCATGAAGAGCCAGTGGAAACAGTAAACCTGGGTACTGAGACAGATAGAAAAGAAGTCAAGATTGGTGCCAATCTAGAGCTCAGCGTGAAGCAACGATTGATCCAGATGCTACATGATTACATGGAGATCTTTGCTTGGTCTTACGAAGACATGCCTGGTTTGGATGCCGACATTGTGGTTCATCACCTGCCTACCAAAGAAGACTGCCCTCCGGTGAAACAGAAGGTCCGCCGCATGCGCCCAGAAATGTCCGAGAAAATCAAAGCGGAGGTTATGAAAAAGTTTGATGCCGGGTTTCTAGCAGTGACTTCTTATCCTCAATGGGTGGCCAACGTGGTTCCAGTGCCAAAGAAAGATGGTAAAGTCAGGATGTGTGTTGACTACAGGGATTTGAACAGGGCTAGCCCTAAGGATGATTTCCCTCTGCCTCATATTGACGTTCTTGTTGACAATACTGCTCAACACAAGGTGTTCTCCTTCATGCATGGTTTTTCAGGGTATAATCAGATCAAGATGGCTCCATAAGATATGGAAAAGACTACCTTTGTGACTCAGTGGGGGACCTTCTGCTACAAGGTCATGTCGTTCGGGTTGAAAAATGCTGGGGCAACCTACCAACGTGCCATGGTTGCTTTATTTCATGATATGATCCATCATGAGATTGAAGTGTACGTCGATGATATGATTGCAAGGTCCCAAACTGAGGAGGAACACCTTGACCATCTGCGGAAGCTGTTTGACCGACTGAAGTTGTACAAGCTGAGGTTGAACCCAAACAAATGCACCTTTGGGGTGAGGTCTAGAAAGTTGCTAGGTTTCATTGTAAGCGATAAAGGTATTCAGGTGGACCCTGCCAAGGTGAAAGCCATACAAGAGATGCCGACTCCCAAGACAGAGAAAGAAGTCAGAGGCTTTCTGGGACGACTGAATTATATTGCCCGATTCCTCTCACATCTAACTGCTACCTGTGAGCCAATCTTCAAATTGCTGAAGAAAGATCAAGTAGTATGTTGGAACGATGAATGTCAGGCCGCTTTCGAAAAGATAAAGGAATATCTCCAAGAACCACCCATTCTTATGCCTCCAGTGGAAGGGAGACCTCTAATACTATACTTGACAGTACTTGACAATTCAATGGGGTGTGTGCTGGGGCAGCATGACGAGTCTGGCCGAAAAGAGCACGCTATTTATTACTTGAGCAAAAAGTTTACCGACTGTGAGTCTCGGTACTCACTGCTCGAGAAAACTTGCTGCGCTCTGGTATGGGCTGCTCGCCGGCTGAGACAGTATATGCTGACTCACACTACTCTGTTGATTTCAAAAATGGATCCAATCAAGTACATATTCGAAAAGCCTGCTCTGTCTGGAAGAATAGCAAGATGGAAAATGATCTTGACAGAATATGATATCCAGTACACAACTCAAAAAGCAATCAAGGGAAGTGTATTGGCAGACCATTTGGCACACCAACCTGTGGACGATTACCAATCATTGAACTTTGAATTTCCGGACGAAGATATCATGGTAGTAACTGATTGTGAAGTACCTGAACCAGATGAAGGACCTGAGGAAGGATCCCGATGGTCTATGCATTTCGACGGAGCCTCGAACGCTTTGGGTAATGGAATCGGCGCTGTGATCATATCCCCAAAAGGCACTCATACTCCACTCACCGCCCGGCTGTGTTTCAACTGCACCAACAACATGGCAGAATATGAGGCATGTATTATGGGTCTTCAACCTGCAATCGACTTAAGGATCAAGTTTCTGAGTGTCTTCGGAGATTCCGCTCTCGTGATCAATCAGATCAAAGGCGAGTGGGATACGAAATACCCAAATCTTATTCCTTACAAGGAGTATGTGTTGACTTTGCTTCCCCACTTTGAAGAGATAACTTTTGAGCACTTCCCAAGAGAGGAGAATCAGTTAGCGGACGCACTAGCTACGATGTCTTCAATGTTCAAAGTCAAATGGGATAATGAGGCTCCCCGGATCATTATCTGGAAGTTGGACGAACCTGCATACTGTTGCGATCTTGAGGCCGAAGAGGTAATCGAGAAACCCTGGTATCATGAGGTGAAGAGATATTTGGAAGCTCAGGAATACCCCGAAGGCGCATCGGTCAATGACAAGAAGTTCATGAGAAGGTTTGCTGCAAAATTCTTCCTTAGCAACGGCATTCTCTACAAACGAAATCATGATTCAACTCTACTGCGTTGTGTGGATAAGGCTGAAGCAGAGAGGATCATGGTAGAACTACATGAAGGTACATTCGGAACACATTCCAGTGGACATACCATGGCAAAGAAAATCCTTCGGGCAGGATATTTCTGGTCCACGATGGAGGCCGACTGTTACCAACATTCTCGAACTTGTCATAAATGCCAGATCTATGCTGATAAGGTGCATATCCCTCCGGTTCCTCTGAACGTCCTGACGGCACCTTGGCCTTTTGCAATGTGGGGAATTGATATGATCGGCGAGATCCGACCAACGGCATCCAACGGGCATCGCTTCATCCTGGTAGCAATCGATTATTTCACGAAGTGGGTTGAGGCAGCTTCCTACGCCACGGTAACCAAGAGCGTCGTGGCACGGTTTATTCGGCATAACCTGATCTGTCGCTACGGCGTCCCGGAAAGGATCATTACGGACAATGGTACCAATCTTAACAACAAGATGATCACTGAGCTCTGCGAGCAATTCAAGATACAGCACCACAATTCTTCTCCTTACCGACCGAAGATGAATGGGGCTGTAGAAGCAGCAAATAAGAATATCAAAAAGATTGTGCAGAAGATGACAGTGACCTACAAAGATTGGCATGAAATGTTACCATTTGCTCTTCATGGGTACCGTACCTCAGCAAGGACGTCAACCGGGGCAACTCCTTTTTCCTTGGTCTATGGCATGGAGGCAGTCTTGCCAATTGAAGTCCAGATACCCTCTCTCCGGATAATGAAGGATGCAGGCTTGAGCGAAGATGACTGGATACAGACTCGACTTGATCAATTAAACCTAATTGATGAAAAGAGACTCACTGCTATCTGTCATGGTCAGACGTATCAAAAACGGATGATCAGGGCATTTAACAAGAAAGTCAGACCACAAGAGTATCAAGTTGAGGACCTGGTAATCAAGCGCATCATCCTTCCTCAAAGTGATCCCAGGGGAAAATGGACCCCTACATACGAAGGGCCATTTGTGGTTAAACATGTGTTCTCAGGAGGAGCCATGATTCTAACCACCATGGATGGTGACGACCTTCCTCACCCCGCCAATGCAGACATAGCAAAAAGATACTACGCATGAATAAAAGACCCGCTAGGTTGACATACCTAGGCAAAAATAAGGGCTTCCCGGCGAACCAAAAGGGTTCGGGCAAAAATAAGGGATGAAATGAAAAAAATCTGTACACCCGGCAAGTCGAAAACCTGAAAAGGCGGCTTGGGCAAAAATGGGTATCCCGGTGGACTGAAAACCCGAAAGGGCGGTCCAGGCAAAAGTTAGGGATAAAGCGTAACACTATGTCTCATTGGATCACCTTGCATCTAGAATTCGGCATCAACTATCTAGCTCAGACTTCGGCATCGATCAATCAGCTTCATCTTCAACTAAGCAGCAAAGTGATGAGACGCTTGAAGACATAAAGGCGATAGCAGAGTTGGAACCCAGTGGGAATATTGTGCACATAGCTGTTTTGTTTCCTTTTCAAAATTGTATAAACTCTATGTTATTCGGCGGCGTTCTTTTACTAGGACGTCGGCCTCTTGTACAAAAAACGCCTATTTACAGGCAAATTTCAAAATCAATGCAAGTTCGCTTTTCCAAATAAATTGCCAATTGTTTTTCCTTTTTTCTGTTTTGTCTTGCGAAGAACGTCCAATGTTCATTCTTGATATATGCATTTGACATTAAATTGCTAATTCATAAATACTTGCGTATGAAACAGAAGACTAATTACCGGTGACATCAGAAGAATGGGCAATGTAGAATTGTCCATGCAGTCTAGTTGCTTTGTCCGCCAAGGTACCAAGGTAGATTCAACTGAAGAATGTGACCAAGTTATCTCAACTCCCCATAGAGTAAGATAAGAATCAGCAATACTCTCCCCAGGCAGAGCTGGTCTATCATCAAGCCTTGCAATAGGCACCTTGTTCCCCTAGCAAGTCAGCAATACTCTCCTCCAGCAGAGTTAGTCTACGGCCAGCCTAAAGGAAGTTGTGTATCCCCAGAAGATATCAACATTCCCCAACGGAGTATAGGCATTCATCAGCAAGCATCCCCGGCAGTCTTGACCTAAGATTGTTCCCCGGCGGAATACAGACACCCCAGTGGAACCATTTACCGATATAGTCTGAAGGTTCCCCCAGGAAAGTGGAGTCCATATTCCCCGCAGATCTTGAAGCTTATCCTCAGTAGATTCTGGAAGCTTATCCCCTGCAGAGTACGGACGTATCTCCCAAGATTTATTCAAAGTTATTCCTCACAAGGGCTTATAACTAGGTTATCCTCGGCTAATTACCACGGAAGATCGCCCTCGGCAAAGTTCTTCCTATCCCCAGCGGAGTTCATCAAAGTTCCCCAACATAACTTATCAACAGAATCCCCAGCGGATTTTATCATTATTATCCCCAGCGGAGTCCATCATTGAAATCCTCAGCGGAGCTCTCATCAAAACTTCAGCGAAGTATCTCTTCCCACAGAGTAATTCCCCTCGGAGTAATCTCTCCAACAAGCTTATTCCCCAACGGAGTCATCTTCTCTTACCAGTGTATTCTTGCAAACATCATCCCCAGCCGACCGTCAAGGATTTATTTTCCTAGACGAAAATACATTCATAAACGTTTCACATTTCATACATCTTGTTTACATACATGATAAAGTGCATACAACACTATCTCATTTTGAACATCATGACATCATGCATTTCATACATCATGACATTGCATACAACTGATGTTTTGCCTTTTCAGGGAAAAAGACAATCCAAAAGACAACTACCTTCAACTGTCACAATTCCATATTCGATTCCTGTATCTAGCCAGGGCACATCTGTGAGTGATCAGTTTCCAGATTCGATTCCTGTATCCAGCCAGGGCACATCTGAAGAGTTTGAAGATTCGATTCCTGTATCCAGCCAGGGCATATCTATCAACTGACAACAATTCCAGATTCGATTCCTGTATCCAGCCAGGGCACATCTGAAGAGTTTGAAGATTCGATCCCTGTATCCAGCCAGGGCATATCTATCAACTGTCACAATTCCGGATTCGATTCCTGTATCTAGCCAGGGCACGTCTGAAGAATTTCCAGATTCGATTCCTGTATCCAGCCAGGGCATATCTGTTGACGACTATTTCCAGATTCGATTCCTGTATCCATCCAGGGCATATCTGTTGACGACTAATTCCAGATTCAATACCTATATCTAGCCAGGGCACATCTGAAGAGTTTGAAGATTCGATTCCTGTATCCAGCCAGGGCATGTCTGTTGACGACTATTTCCAGATTCGATTCCTGTATTCAGCCAGGGCATATCTGTTGACGACTAATTCCAGATTCAATACTTGTATCCAGCCAGGGCACATCTGTGAGCAACTGATTGTAGATTCGACACCTGTATCTAGCCAGGGCATGTCTGCATGAAGAGATTGAAGATCAACACCTGTAACAAGCCAGGAAATATCTTCCTTTCTCAAAGTACACAAATTCTCGCTAAGGAATCTCTTATGCGATCAACACTTCCAAATGGCATCTATAAGCCCATTCCCGACAAGGTTCCGTCACGTCTCCAGATGGCATCTACAAGCCCATCCTCCTATCCACCATCTCTCTAAATGGCATCTATAAGCCCATTCCCGACATCACATTGCTGATACTCCAACATGCGAGTGCAAATTTCCGGGCACTCTAGTGTCCAATCTCCTTTTACCCTCGAGTCACGAAAGGCAAACTTGCCAATCTAACTCTTCAGGTTCAAGAAGATTGAACAGGGGCAACTGTTGTACCCCAAAATTTGCCCTCCCATTTTCTCAATATTTTCTCATCACAAGACCCTTGGAGCTCAAGATCCAGTTAGGGTTTCCTCTGCTCAAGACTTCTCCTTGCACTGTTGACCCAAATTAGGGTTTGTGTTTGCACAAAGATATTTTGACCTAAAATGCCTAAGATGACTTTCATGCTTCATGTTGGACTCCCAAGTTTATCCATACCAAGTTTCAAGTCTTGATTCCAAATTTTGCCCAATCAATTGGACAGTTGACCTAGAAATCAACTGTATTGGGGAAAAAGTCGACTGTGGCCAATTGACAGTCAAATCTCATGAAAATTGACCCACATCAACATTATGAACTCACATGGACCATTTGATCAAGTTTGGATCATAATTCCACAAGAAATTTGATCAGATCACCAAAAGGGCAAAATGGTCATTTTTAGGGTTTTGACTGCACAAAGGCAATTTTTGACTGTTTGACCTAGCCAATGGCAAACCAAACTCACATATGGACTCAAGGACCCCATGGAATTGTCTTGACATACTCAACAAGTTCAAAAGATCCCAAATGTACAAGATTGACAGTTGAATTTCTCAGTCAATTGATCAATTTTGACTGTATACTGAAAAGTCAAACTTTGACTTTTTGGTCTAAATCAAGTGTCAAGATTCATTTTTCATCAAAACATGCCAAATCATGAAACTTGTTCATCAAGAAATCAAGAATTGCAAATTAGGGTTTGAAATGAAGATTTTTCATAACTTAGAATTTTTCTAAGTTATGAAAAACCCTAATTTTTTTCTAACTTTGTCCCACTTTCTCACCAAGATTCATTTGGATTCAAGAAAAAGTCAAAACATGAAAGTTGTAGTCCATTGCAAAATCTACAACTTTGATTCACAAAGTTTCCTCAAAAGAAGCTTGTAGCTCAAGTTACAATTTTTGAAACAAGGGTACCAAACCATTCTTAACTTAGAGAAATTTGACCTATTTTTAGGCAGGATTTTTGCCTAACTTCAAGACCATTTTTCACATACTTCCACTTGGAATTTCAATTTGCATTTCAAATATGGATTGTAGTACACATTCCAAGTTTTCTAAAATGTCCAAGAACTCATCAAACAACCTCATGGTTAGGGAGAATCGAATTTGGCAAGTTGGGAAAAAGTCACTTTGTTTATGGCCAAGTTACATGTTCATACATCTAGGCCATTTTGAAATCAGCTTGCATTCCTTGATTACAGGTCCTATATCCCATTTGCACTCAATAATTTAATGCTAACTCATTGTGCCAAGGCCTTGTTTTATGTGTTTAAGCATTACATGGAAGATTAAGCCATTTTTAGATAAAGCATTTTTGCCATTTTTGAAAAGTAGAACTTTATGTCAAATGCAAATCCAAGCAAGTACAATGCAAATCCTTTTGGCACAAGTTTATGAACTAATTACACTGATCAAGGCCAAAGTATGCTGCATAGATTGGGGGCCTGTACAAGCTAGAAACACAAGTTGACATTTGTTGCTTAAAGTTGAAGAAACATAGCATAACAACACACAACTCTCATTCCTGTAAACCAGAGCTTAAGCAAAGTTATCAAACACTTTCTAATCATCAAACCTGAGCTAGAACACGAGCCAACCATCTCCAACACCCTCTCAAACACAGAATCACCCTGAAACTTCCCAAACAGGGTACCTGCTGCAGATTGAGTTCCATAACTCAATCCATTCATGCATTCTTGCTAAAACCACTTCAAACATATCCCACATCATCCCTTGAAACATTTCCAAGCCTCAAACACGACCTGTAACACTCCCAAGCAACATCACCATTTTCATTTTCTTGTTTTGCAGTTGAAGTTCCATAACACGATTCAATAGGTTTCAAAGCAAACTAAAGCTTGGAATAGCATCCCTGGACATCAAGGAAGTTGTACCAACCATCACCTTGCATTGAAAGCACCTCCATCACCAGATACGATTCCAACTGAACAGGTAAGTTCATGAACTCGTATCTCTCTATCCAGGCATTGTTAGCTTTAGGTTTGTGAAGAAATTATGTCACATTCATAGCCCTGAACATGCCCATGTAATTAGTTTTCATTTATGTTATGTGTGCTATAAGAATTTAATGTCCGAACATGGAACAAAAACTAGGTCAGAAATTGGGGGAGAAGAAATTCTCTCTCATTTCTGAGAGTTAGATCAAGTTTTTGGTATGTATGGATTCGTTGTTTGATGCTTAACATTTTTGGTGTTGTAAGTTTTTGTTAAAAATCAAAGAATCAGGATGTTTGAACAAGCCTGAGAAGCGCGCGCGTTTTGGACAAGAATGGTTGGAGGTTGAAGAAGCTCCACGTGGGCTGGGTCTGATCTGTTATTTCTGTTTACACCCCATTTTTACTTTTACACCCCATAGGCCCATTATGCTTATTTTGATCATTTTCTGATTTTTTCTTTTTATTTCTGATTCATTTATTTTTTCTCATAATATTAAAAACATAAAAAATATTTTTCACACCATTTTTGAATTTATTAGGCATTTATTTGTTTAGAATAATGTTTTGTACATAAATGAATACCTAGATATACTTTTATTTAAAAAAATAATGCAAACACATTTATTTTCTAATTTTTATTTTATTTTATCTTCTGAAAATATTTTATACAAAATATACTTTTTTTATAAATATTAAATATTATTATTTTGTACATATTTTAATATTTAGTAAATAATATAAATACATATATATTTATTAGTATATTTAGGTTAAAAAATACAAAATATATACATTTTTATTTTTATTAATATTTAACATTAAAAATACCTTTTTGACAAATATACTTCTCTTTTATTTATTTTTTGTACATAACTAACAAATATTGTATATATTAAACAATTAACACCTTTTAATTAATAAATTAGGGTTTTGCCCTAAATACCTAAAAACTCCAAAAATTAATACTTTTTATTTTGTTTATTTGACACATAAAAAACATTTTTTTTGCATCTTGCATATTTATTCCATTTTTATTTAATTATTGTATATTAAATAATGTGTATAATTCCAATTTGATGTAATTGTTAGGTTTAAATTCCTTGTCAAAATACCCCCATTTGAACATTTGTACCCCCCTTCCCATATATTATGTTGTAATAACTTAGGAACTTTATTTTTTCGCACTTTAAAGCTTTCTAAATATACCATGCTAGAATTAGGGTTTGTATGCAAATCAATTAACAAAAATAGTTTGACCTAATTTCAAAGATAAACAAGCATGAAAATGGACAACACTAATCACACTTGCACCCCTAGGGTATTCCACTTGTTGCCTTCAATAAATGGGCCATATTGCATGCTAGGTCTCTTTGGGCAAAACAAACACAATTCAAATGATCATAGTCCCTCGATGACGCTTTCGAAAGTTGCCTAAAAAATGATCAAGTCCCTCCAAGGAAAAATTGCCCAAAGATACTTGGCACCATTGCAATTATGGTCTAAACGATGACCCGCGCCTGTCCCTTTCACATCCTAACACAAGATTGTCCACCAAATGCAATGGTGGAACAAAATTTTTAAAAGGGTTAAAAACATAGGAGAAATCTTTGAGAAATTTAGGAGTAGACAAGCTCTTAGTTACTTGAATCAAACTTGCAAAACAAAACACTTGCCTATTTCAAAACCACACATCACTACACTTTCAAAACAACTTTCAAAAAAACAATGAAAACCTTTTCAAAAGACATACATCTTTGTATACATCCCAACATGGATCATTAGAAAGGTTGCCACCACATTAGCCTCTTTTCAAAACATTTTCAAACCCATACACATAAAGCACCATTTCAAACAATTGAAAATTAAGGCAAGTTGATCTAAGAAAGTAACTAAGAGCCCATGGATAACCATGGATAGAAAGGGTGCTAATACCTTCCCTTTCTATAATCTACTCCCCGAACCCAAGAAAACATCTCAAAGGTTTTTGCTGTGCTTTTTAAACCTTTCCTTAAGATAAAATAAAAAGTCGGTGGCGACTCTTGCTCAACCGAAATATTTGCGAAAACAAACGCAAAACCCTAGTCAATTCTCCCACCGTATCACACCGGGCATCTATTGTCGGTGTCAAGGAAGACATATTTGAGGTTCTCCGGTAATTGTTTCATTTCATCCCCCTTCTTAGGTTCATCGTTCTTTTCCTCCATTAAAGGTTTCCTTAGATCTTTCCACCGGTTTGGTCAAGAACCTTTAAAAGATGGCATTGCTTCTATCATGGCTAACACTTCCATCTCTTTTTCATCAACCTTTTCAATTTCGTCAAAAATTGATAAGCTTAACACTCTTTCCAAAGGTAATTGTTATGTCTTCAAAGAATTTTCATTAGCAACAACATGATCAATTACC
Organism: Vicia faba; assembly: GCA_948472305.1. Taxonomy (NCBI): domain Eukaryota; kingdom Viridiplantae; phylum Streptophyta; class Magnoliopsida; order Fabales; family Fabaceae; genus Vicia; species Vicia faba. The sequence continues at coordinate 67,736,181 of OX451740.1, forward strand.
TCAATATGTTGACTTGTGGCAACATCATCCTTGTACTTCATGGTATTTCGCACATCAATTTTTAACTCCTCATCATAGACCTTCAGTGTCATTGTTCCCTCTTCTATGTTTATCAAACATCTCCCGGTCTCTAAAAATGGTCTGCCCAGAATGATCGGAATCTCTTCATCTTCCGACATTTCCAAAATAACAAAATCCTTCGGGAACACAAACTTGTCAATTTTAACAAGCACATCTTCTACTATCCCGTATGGTCTTTTCACAGAATGGTCAGCAAATTGTAGTGTCATTCTTGTATCTTTCACTTTACATATCCCCAATCTCTTGTAGATGGACAACGACATAAGACTCACATTTACTCCAAAATCAATAAGAACTTTTTTGAATGACCTATCCCCAATGGTGCAGAGGATAGTCACAGAACCTCGATCCTTCTCTTTCACCAGAATCTCCATACCCTACAAAATAGAACTACAAGTTTCAGTTAGAATAATTAGGTCACGATCGATGGTCCTCTTTTTGGAGATGATGTCCTTCATGAACTTGGCATATGTAGGCATTCGTTCCAATGCCTCCAAGAACGGAATGTTAATTTCAAGCTTTTTGAACATCTCCAAGCATTTTTCAAAATTCTTCTCATGATGTCCCTTCTTCTTATTTCTTGTGGGGAAAGGAAGTTTAACGGCCGGTTTTGGATCAATAAACTTCTCTTTCGCCATATGTTCTGATACAACTAATTCTTCAGTTTCAACCTTATTTTCTTTAATTTCCAGATCAACTTCAAGCAATGGGTCTTCTTCTTCAGCATTTTCCTCCGAAATCCTATTGATCTACCACTTCTAGTGGTTATCACACTCACATTATTTTGATCTTTCGGGTTTGTAACAGTAGCACTAGGTAGATTACCCTGAGGTTGAGGATTTGCAAGTTGTTGGGCTATTCTACTCATCTGAATTTCAAGATTCTTAATAGATGCACCTGTGTTTAGAAAATTACTTCTTGTCTCTTCTTGGAACTAGGAGCGTTGAGCAGCCATATTTTCAATGGAGATATCCTAATCCGCTTTCCTCTGCCCTTGTTGTTGAAATTGTTGTTGAGGTTACCGATATGGTTGTTGATACGGTTGTTGTTTTGGTGGATGATACTGATGCTGTTGTGGTTGACTTTGATACGGAATAGACCCCTGTTTTTGAACATTAACTTGTTGATCTGTCCAGGAGAAATTTGGATGATTTTTCCACCTCGGATTATAAGTGTTAGAGTAGGGATTGTTCTGCTTTAGAAAGTTTATTTCCTCCACCTGTTGTGTAGTCGCCACACAGTGCATGGCAAAATGAGGTCCTCCACAAATTTCACAATTTACCGTCTGGATCGGTTGAGCTAGTTAAACCTTTGCCACAGTTTGAGTCTCAAGAGCCATTTTTCAGTCGTCTTTTAATTTCAATAGTAATTTGGTCTTCCATTTTCACAAGCCAATTTCAAATCGACTATCCCTTCAGGCTGACTAACACTACGGTCATATAACTCTAAATGCTCATTTGCTGCTATGGCCTCTATGATCTTCTTAAGATAAGTGATTGTTGCAAAGTTAGTTGAGCCATTGACAGTTGTGTTGATGAGTTATGTAATACGGTGGGAGAACTGACTTGGGTGTTTTGCGTTTTATCGTAATTGTTACGGATAGCAAGAGTCGCCACCGACTTTTCTTTTATCCAATAAGGAAAGGGTGAAAAGAACAGGAAATACCTTTGAGATATTTTCTTGAGTTCAGGGGGTAGATTATGAAAAGGAAAGGTGTTAGCACCCTTTTCATCCATAGTTATCTATGAGCTCTTAGTTGCTTTCTAGATCACTTTTGAAATTGCTTTGTTTGAAATGTGTTTGTGGTGGTTTTTGAAAGAATTTTTGAAAAGTGCCTTCGTTTAGGCAAACTTTGTAATGATTCTCGTCTCTATAAGAATGCATACAAAGTGTTGACTTTTGAAAATATTTCATTTGAAAGTGTTGGTGTGTTTGAAAAGATGTTTATTTTTGAAGATGGATTGTGAACAAGCAACTAAGAATATTCTACCTACTCAAAAGTCTTTTGTTCATTTCTCTCTTCTTTTGATATTGTTATCTTACCATTGATTGGTAAGAAGCTGTATCTTTGGATGTAAAGGGACGGGCGTGAGTCCTCGTATAGTCATAGAAGGCAACATTGTACGATACTTTAGCAATTTTTCGTAAGGGTCTAAGATCGTTTACCGAAGGCAACATTGAAGGGTCATCGAGGGACTATGATCTTGTATTCGAGGGTCATTGCTAAAGTATCCCACGTTTGAGGGACATGACTATTTTTATTTGATGTAACAAATGTGAGTTACCCTAGAGGTGCAAGTGTGCAAAGTGTATTGATTGCATGCATTTTTTGTCTTGAGATTAGTGTTTTCTAAGATTGATTTTATCTTGCCATATAAACCCTAATTACTAGCATTTATATTTGAAAGCGATAAATTACGAAAATGTAAAGTCCTACGCTATTACATCATTTGGGGACGGGGGTACAAATTTACAAATGGGAAGATGAAAGCAAATAAACCTAATTTACTATTACAAAGCTTTGACAATTACATAATTATAGTGCGAAATAATAAAATGTACAAAGAAATATAAAGAGAAGAGAAATTATTTTTATATTTTTTTTTATGAAAAAGGTTTTAATTAATCTAATTGATTTGAAAAAAGAAATTAACTAAAATCCTAATGTATAAATTAATTTAATCAAAAGAAACAAATTGAAATAAAACCTAAGTCTAAATATTAAATTAATTTTAAGAAAAGAAATTGATTTTAATAAGAAAGTGTTTTTGTCTTTTTTTAGTTTAGAAAAAGAAATAAAACAAAAGTTTATGCATACATATTTAAATAAAATATTTTTTTGAATTTTTTATATGACAATAATTATAATAATAATAATATAAAGAAGAGAAAAAAAGATAAAAAATTGTTTTATGTATTGACACGTGAGCTTATGTATTGGCTCATATCTGTTTCGTATTGACTCATGTATTGGCTCATGTATTGGCTCATAATCATTTCTTACTCCTGGAAGTCAAAATAACTCAGTATGAGTCGACACATACTGGTTTCGTGTCGACTCATTTCCATTTCATATCGATGCATACGTGTTTTGTGTCGACTCATAACCTATTTTGAACATAATATGTGTTGACTCATAGCATTTCGTGTCGACTCATATTGTTGGTTTTTTGCTTTTATCACTGTTTTGCTACATGTAAAAGTCAGTTCTCGACACATGGTCATTGAAAATGAAAAGCAAGCATATGTTTAGCTTCAAGGAAATGATATCTACATTTTATCTTCATAAATGAGCCATTAATGATGCTTGTATGAAGAGTTCAAAGTCAAGAAAACTTACCTTGAAACTGAAATTTGTGGTTTGAGTTTGAGTTGTTGTATGGGTTGTTGTTGAGCTTGGGAAGTGATGATAGTGATGTTACATAAGTTTTTCTTGTATTTGAATAACTTCTATATGATTTATGTTGAGTGTTTGGATGGTTTATTTGGACAAAACTTACAAGGAGTGAGAGGTTCAAGGATTTGGACTTCAAAGCTCAACAATGGGGGTTTTCTGGACAATTCTTGTTTTTTGAGAGTGCATAGATTTTTGAGGGCTTCTACACAAGATAACTTCTTTTCTTTAGCTTTAAAATGACCTCTCTATTTATAGGCAAAAGTCTTGGGAAAAGGTTTGATCATATTTTCAAAAAATCCCATGATGTGGCTAGGTTGGATTGTACATGAAGCAAGCTTGAAGATCATAGTTCCAATGTTTTGTACTTTGTTGCATAGAGTTGTTGGACATTTTAAGAATGCTCTTATGACTTTGTATGTTGAGTGTGTGTAGAATGAAAAAGTTAGAGGCTCAATAAGAGCTAACTTTGTATAAAGCATGCTTTATGTGAATGGCAATGGTGATCCAAGGCTTGAAACTTGTCATGAGCATTCTTGGAGGTCCATAATGATCCATGATAGTCTTTTGAGGCATTAAAAGTCCAATTGTCCTTATGAAAACTCAAACCCTAATTTGAGGCATTAGTGTTGAGGAGATGGCTTGATCTAATCAATCCTTGTGCAAGCTAGAGCTATTTGAAGATCTTGTGAGAAATGTATTAAGAAAAGAGAGGGAAAATTTTAGGGTACAACTGTTGCCCTTGTTCAATCTTCTTAAACCTGAAGAGTTAGATTGGAGGATCCGACATTCGTGACTTGAAGGTGGAAGATGATTGAACACTATAGTGCCCATAAATTTGCACTCGACTATGTGCTAGTTGACTGTGTAGGGAATAGGCTTAAAGATGCCATTTGGAGAGACGATGGAGAGTTGTCGGATATGGGCTTATAGATTCCATCCAAAGGTGATTGTCGATAGAAATTAGACTAAGTCCAAGCTTAACTGTAACTGGGAGAAGTATCAGAATAAATCTTTGGTTGATTGAATTCTGAATGATATGCTGGAATAGACCTGTGTTAAGCCGTGTTTGGAAATGTATTAGAAGGAATCCGTGTAAGATTGCTTCAGGATGAACCCGTGTGAAACTTTATCTGGAAATTCATGAGAAGGAGCCTATGTAGGGCTGCTTCGAGATAAGTCCGTGTGAAACTGCATCTGGAGATATATGAGAAGGAGCCTGGGTAGGGCTGCTTCAGGATGAGTCTGTGTGAAACTTCATCTGGAAATATATGAGAAAGAGCCTGGGTAGGGCTGCTTCAGGATGAGTCTGTGTGAAACTGCATTTGGAGATATATGAGAAGGATCTTGGGTAGGCCTGCTTCAGGATGAGTCTGTGTGAAACTTCATCTGGAAATACATGAGAAGGAGCCTGGGTAGGGCTGCTTCAGGATGAGTCCGTGTGAAACTGTATTTAGAAATTCATGAGAAGGAACCTGGGTAGGGCTGCTTCGAGATGAGTCCGTGTGAAACTGCATCTGTGTAAGATTGCTTCATGATGAGCCCGTGTGAAGTTGCATCTGTGTAAGATTTCTTCATGATGAGCCCGTGTGAAGCTGCATATGGAAACTAGAAGGAACTTGTGTAAGATTGCTTCATGATGAGCCCGTGTGAAGCTACATCTGGAAATTAGAAGGAACTCGTGTAAGATTGCTTCATAATGAGCCCGTGTGAAGCTGCATCTGGAAATTAGAAGGAACCCATGTAAGATTGCTTCATGATGAGCCAGTGTGAAGCTGCATCTGGAAATTAGAAGGAACCCGTGTAAGATTGCTTCAGCTGGTCGTGGAGATAGTTGCTCTGTCTTGTTTCAGGAACTAATCTTGGACATGTTGAAAATTGTTGATGATAATTATCTGTTGATTGATCTTTCCTGAAAAGGTAAAGAGTTAGTTGTACGCAATGTCATGATGTATGAAATGCATGGCGTAATGATGTTCTCAAAATAAATGAGATTGTGCTATATGCGTTTCGTATGCATATGCTATGATGTATGAATGTGAAATGTTACTGAAATGCAGCTTTGTCTGGTAAAATAAATTCCTGACTACTGCTGGGGAGTTTTGGGAAGTTAAATCCCAGACTGCTCGTTGGAGATGAAGAGTATGTGTATCTTCGAACTTTGTTTAGAATGTCTCTTCTGGGGATTCCCGCTTATATTGGAGAGGAGAACTCTGTTGGGAGACATTGAATTTGGATCTTTGCTTGAGGAAACTCTGCGGGGAATGTTGATTTCTGCTTGAGGAATAAAGTTCAGGAATTTTAGTTGTCCATTGCTATACTGGGGAATTATTTCTTGACTGGGAGAATGAAAGTTAACTATTATCCGGTCTAAATCCAGGCTTCGCAACAACTTTCTGGGGGAGATGAAGTTAACTGTTATCTGTTCGGTTTCCAGGATTTGCAGCAACTTACTGAAGTTAAAATGTTATCTGGTCGAAATCCATGCTTCACAGTAATTTAGATGAAAGGATGAAGTTAATTGCTATCTAGTCGGACTCCAGGCTTCGCAATAACTTACTGAAGTTAAATTGTTATCTGGTCGGATTTCAGGCTTCACAGTAACTTTCAGGGATTGTAACAACTTTGTTGGGGATTGCAATGACTCTACCCGGGATTAAGGGGTTTTGTCCGTTGATTTGTATTTGTCTAAGAGAAAGAGTCATACTGGGGAATTTTTAGTTTGTTGGGAAAATAAACCCTGTTGAAGAGAACATTTGTCAATCTGTTGGGGAGGTGTTTTCTTTTGGCAGAACTCCTCGAGGATTCTTCTTAAGACCAACTCAGCTAGGGAGAGGTTTTTTGGAGATTAAAACTTTGGCTGGGGATTACATGGATCCAACTTTATGGGTATATCCATGAATTTGGCCTTGTGGGGTTTGTACCATTATCCATGAAGATTATTCTGTGGGTATAACCTTATAGAGGGTGCTATGGCGACTTCACTGGGGATCACCTTATGAAAGGGTATTTGTGGGGATTTGTTACTGTCCATAGTAGTAAGTATTGTAGCGCTGCCAGAAAATGTGTGCTTGGTCGTACGTGACCCTTTCCTGGAACTCATGTCCAATGCCCGAAGTGATTCAAATACAGACCTGCCCCTGGTTATTCAGCACTTCTTGAGAGATTTCTTGGAATCTCGACTTTACTACCACAAATAAGTTAGACAGTAACATGTCATGCCCCTTGATTATGAGAGATTTGTCATTGGAAGCGTCTTTCAATTTGAAGTGATTCTGTTCATTGAGAGAATTTTCGTTCATTGGATATTCTCCGTGCGAATTTATCCGTTGTCAAATAATTGGCTATATGCAAACAACGGTATTCAAATAATGCAAAGTTTGTGTTTGTCTTGATGTTTTGAAAATGCATTTTTAGCAAATAAAAGAATTTTGTAAGAATATGAATTCGACTTAGGATTTACAGTAAGCCTTATAGGAGTCAGGATACATTTTGTAACAGTATGCTTTCGAACTAACCCATGCTTCAATTAGGACTTTTAAGGGGTTGTAGCGTGGCCTAGTTCACGGTTTTAAGAAACAAATGATAAGGCCCAAATTTTATTTATACCCTCCCGTTCTTCATGATGTTCTTCATCCCTATACTCAGTTAATTGTGTGTTTATCTCCTACTAGAATCTGGAATGATATTTTTGTGATGGTTCGAATACTGGAAGTTTATTTGGGAAGGCAGTCATTTTTACAACATTTTTCGTTGTCGAGGATTTGGTAGCGACCTCTTTTTTTATTTACTATCCCTAATTTTCCTGACTGCTCTTGTTTTGAGATTACAGCCAGCGGGATGCCCCAGTTTTTCTTAAGTCTCCCTCATAGGTTTTGACCTAGTGGGCTTTCCTAAAGACTGTCTTATTTATGGGGAACCAACACCATCTTTTGATTTAGAAGAATATTTTTGTTGTGAAGTGACAACTTGCGACTGAATGCGCATTTGAATCAACTGAGAAACTACTCTGCCCCAGGTTATGATTAAAGGTTTCAATTTGTGCGAAAAGAAAACCCCTACTTCTTAGGCCTCAAAGGAGTTGACTAGGGAGCATCTTCCTTATAACTCAAGTGTTTAGGGTTCGAAACAACGCCTGTACATCGTCATCAAGGTCTGTTCAAAAGCATATTGTAGAGACTAGAGTATCATTTTCGTCATCCTCCCTCTAAAGACTTACAACTTTTAACAAGAGTTGAATATCACAAAGGGAGTAAAAAGCACAGTCTAAATATAGTGAAAACGAATGGATTAACTCAAGACAAACATATGCAATGCATTAGTGAGAATAACAAAGTGTGACATAAAGATAAGCGTTTAAACAAACAAAGAAATTACAACTGAAAATTCGAATGAACAAAAATTTCTCCGCCTAAACTTTGTTACTTCAGATGATGTGCCTTTTAGGATGGCAGAAACACTCCAGTCGACCATCTTGTGTAAATTTCAAAACTCCTTTGTCAATCAGGTCTTGAATTTTGTTCTTTAATGCCCAACAACCACTCGTATCATGTCCAGGACTATCGAAATGGTATGCACACCTTTCATTGGGATGGTAACTAGGAGCATAAGTATTGGGATTCCAAAGAGGAGCCTTTAATGTAATCAGCTCTGCCTTCAACATGTGTTGTAGCACTTGAGCTAGTGACATGTTGATTTTGGTGAATTGTCTTTTAGGTGCGACCTCCTTACGCTGATTCCCCTGTTGATGTTGGTGAGGTCGTTGTTGGACTCACAATGTAGTAGCAATCTAAAAAGGCCTACTCTTAACCAAGTTAACTTCCTGTCTCATTGGAGGTTGATTAATGACTTGATCCTCAATCCTAGTCGTTTGTTCCATACGATTGTATTTATCTTGATGAAGCTTGTTGATGAGAATTCTAAACTCTTCTTGTCCCCGAGTAAGTTTTAGATAAGAGCCATTTGACCCACCATCTGGATTCCCATCGTTGCTATATTTTCTTGTAATTGTCTTATCTGGCCCTCCTTGTCGTCTTCAGGATTGTTATTGGTCATGCTCTCAATGAGAAGTTCTTTCACTTCTTCTTTCCCCTTGAATAGGTTTAGGAACAAATCTTGAATCTGATCATTTTGGGTCTGAAGATCTTTGACAGTCTGCTCGGAAGCCATCTTTTCTTGAAACAAACAGTAAACGGATGAGAAAACCTGTATGGGAAAAACCTGTCATGATATGATGCATGATATATAAAATGCAATGTTTTCAAGGATCTCGCGGGGTAAACACAAGAAAATGTTAAAAGTTAGACTTTAATCACATCTTTGATTAGAGAAATCTGTATCGTTGAATGTCCTTCTATGAGAATCAAGCTCACCGTGTCGAGTGGATCATAGCCCTTGACTCTTTGGCTTTTTGACAGTATTTAGATAGAGGAAAATAAATCCTCTTTCCCCATGATAGACGTCTGGTTCAATATATCCCTGCATCACAAGCCCTTAAGACCTTTGAAATGGTTATTGAAAATGCTATGGTTGTAATCTCAAGCCTCAACTCAACTTTAGTTTTGATGAAAGACAAACAAGCTAGTTTGATGAAAGACAAACAAGCATTATGGAAAGAAGGAAAAGAAGTGGAAATCATCTTAAAGCATCATTCACTCAAAGCTTCAAGGAACTTGGCAAGCAATCAAGTATATCAATTCTCAATTAAAATACATTGATTAGAAATGCTCAAAAATGATATACACACTTGCCACATCACTTCAATTATATTTCAAAACAATTTTTAAGTTTTTCTCTGCTGTAAATCGATTAACATCTTGTGTAAATCGATTTACACATGCTTTTTCAAAAAACTGTTTGCTCCTGCCAGCAATCGATTTACAGGTTGTGTAAATCGATTGATCACAGAACAAACTGATTTTTTAACACTTGTAAATCGATTGACACAACATGCTAATCGATTTACACTTCAAACTTTTTGAAATTCTGAACGTTACAAACACGTGCAATCGATTTGCATGTTATGTTAATCGATTTGCACATTGAAAATTTTGAAAAATCTGAACTGGTTTCAAGATATCCTTCATACCTTTTCTCTAATAGTTGCATGATCAAACATTGCATCTTGTCAAGTTTTACAAACAGAAAAGTGTCCTTTTGGAAAGGTATCTTGATTACTATATATTACAAAATATTTCAAATCATAAAAAACTCTTCTCTTGCAATAAAATCTGAACTTTGTAAAATATTCAAACTTCATATTTCTTAACTTTTCAGAACAAAGATTTTCTGCACTTTCACACATATAAAGAACAGAAATCTTTGAGCATTATCTAACCATTGTGTTACAGTTTGAATTGCTTACAAGAGAAGAAAGAAGAAACTTCAAAGAAGTCACTCTAAGTGATCAACATCTTTCAAGAAATCATACTTCATAAAAACATACAAAGTGTAACTTATTTCCAGGATTGTTGGAATTAAGTATTAGATTACTTTTGTTCCTTGTTGTCCATTATTGGAAACAAGAGGTATCTTTTGAGAGGATTGTTCTCATTAGACTTATTGGAAATCCAAGAGGGTGTTCTTGGTTATTTGTTAGGTTCTTTAGTGGATAAGACTAGGAAGAGTCTTGTAAAAGTTCTAACAATATAGTAAAATCTCTTGCGTGTTTGCAAGGGGACTGGACGTACTTCCGGGTTGTGGAAGGAACCAGGATAATTCTCCGTGTCTCTTTACTTTCTGCACTTTACAGTTTTCAAAGCACTAAATCAAAACCAGAAAGTATAAAATAAGTCAAAAATCGACCATCACCTAATTCACCCCCCCTCTTAGGTGCAATCTTAATCTTACAATTGGTATCAGAGCGGGTTATAGGTAACCTGCTCCTAGAGATCCAGAATGGCTTCCGCAAATCATCAACCAGTTTTCAGAGATGGTGGTAGTAACAACAAGCCTCCTCTATTTTGTGGTGAATATTTTGACTTTTGGAAAATACGCATGAAGGCGCATTTAGAAGCACAAGGAGAGGAAGTATGGGATGCTGTTGAAAATGGTCCATTTATCCCAATAACGGTAATCAATGGCGTTGGGTCTGCAAAGCCCAAAACTGTATGGGACGACGATGATAAAAAGAAAGTTCTCTATGACAAAAAGGCAATAAACCTTCTTCAAGGTGCTCTCAGTATGGACGAATTTTTCCGTGTCTCAAACTGCAAAACAGCAAAGGAAATTTGGGATACCTTGGTTCAAACTCATGAAGGAACGGCTGAAGTAAAAAGATCAAGGCTAAATACCTTGAGTCAAGAATATGAACTATTTCGAATGCAGCCCGGAGAATCCATTCTTGACTTACAAAAGAGATTTGTGCATTTGACAAATCACTTAATTGCTCTTGGTAAAACCCTGTCAAATGATGAACTCAACTTGAAAATCCTTAGATCATTGACTAGGGAATGGCAACCAAAGGTAACGGCAATCTCGGAAAAGAAGAGTCTCTCCGCAATGACTTCCGCTACATTATTCGGCAAACTTCAAGAATACGAAACGGAACTCGGTAGACTTGAAAAACATGAGAATCTAGAAAAGAAGTCCAAAAACATTGCCTTAAAAATTGATTCAAAAGAAGTGGTAAAAGAAGACAATCCGGAAGAAGATGAAAATTTCATGCTTCTAGTGAAAAGACTTGGAAAGTTTTTTGGCAGAAATGACAAAGGCGGATCTCATGCACATAAGAGAAAGCACTTCAAGAAAAGAGAAACCTCCACATCAACTCAAGATGTCTCATGTTATGAATGTGGAAAGCAAGGACATATCAAGCCAAACTGTCCAAATCTCCCAAAGAAAAATGGATTCAAAGGAAAGGACTCAAAACAAAAGAAAGCCTACATAGCATGGGAAGATAATGATATGAGCAGTTCATCGGAATCGGAAAGCGACGAATGTGCAAACTTAGCCTTAATGGCATCGCATCACTCCGACAATGAAGAAGAGGTTAGTAATGAATTTAATCTTTTTGATGATGATGTTCAAGGTGCAATTGATGAACTCTTGAAAGAATGCAAAAGTTTATACAAAAAGGTGTCAAAACAAGAAAAAGAACTTCTAAGTTGTCTAGAAAAAATTGACACCATGACTAAAGATTTTGATCTTCAAAAACAGAATTTTATAAAAGAAAAGGAAAACTTTGCATGCTCCAAGTGTGAATCAAATGTCTTTCAAATTGTTCAATTGAAAAGAGTCATTGAACGATATGAAAAAGGACAAATAGGATTGGAAGGATTACTAAGCCAACAACGTTATCCAAATGATAAAAGAGGTCTTGGTTATGTGAATACTAAGAAACCAAGTAACAATCCCACTGTTTTTGTAAAGGCTAGTAATAGTTCCAATCCCAAGAAAGTAGAAAAGAAGCAAGTTGTTCATAATCATCAAAAGAAAAAGGCTAATGTATCTAAAAGAAAACAAATGCCTAGATACAAGAGCAAATTTGTTCCAAACTGTTTTTACTGTGGTATTATTGGACACACACCAAATGCGTGCTATATTAGAAATTTCAGTATGGCTAGTGGACATTATGCATGGGTGAAAAAGGGAACTAACTATGAAGGACCCAAGGCAACTTGGGTACCTAACAAGAAATAATTTGTTTTTGTAGGTATGCTTGAAATCCACTTCAAATGTTTGGTATCTTGACAGTGGATGTTCAAAGCATATGACAGGAGATGTACACCAATTTTCATATCTAGTACATAAAGCCAAAGGGTATGTCACCTATGGAGACAACACCAAAGGAAAGATTCTTGGCGTTGGAATAGTTGGCACACCTCCATCCATTCAAATTGAGGATGTTCTCTATGTTGAAGGATTAAAGCACAACCTTCTTAGCATAAGTCAACTTTGCGATAGAGGGTTCAAGATCAAATTCAACAAAGAAGAATGTCTTATTATGGATGAGGCAACCAATGAGGTAAAACTCAAAGGTATAAGATCTAACAATATTTTTGTGATTACTCTAGATGATTTATCTATGAAGGTACAATGTCTTATGGTAAACAACAATGACGCTTGGTTATGGCATAAGAGGATTGCTCACATTCACATGGAGCACTTGAACAAATTGGTTAAGCATGACTTAGTTATTGGTCTACCAAAGATGAAGTTCATCAAAGACAAATTATGTAGTGCATGCCAAAAGGGCAAACAGACCAAATCAACTTTCAAACCAAAGAATGTGGTTTCAACAACAAGACCACTTCAATTGTTGCACATGGATCTTTTTGGTCCATCTAGAACAAGAAGCTTCGGAGGTAACATTTATGCATTAGTTATTGTAGATGATTTTTCCCGTTTCACTTGGACTTTGTTTTTAGTACACAAGAATGAAGCATTCAAGGCATTCAAGAGATATGCAAAACAAGTCCAAAATGAGAAGTCATCAAAGATAACATCAATCCGAAGTGATCACGGTGGAGAGTTCCAAAACAGTCTATTTGAAGAATTTTGTGAAGAAAATGGGATCTTCCACAATTTTTCAGCACCAAGAACTCCACAACAAAATGGAGTAGTTGAAAGGAAAAATAGGTCTTTGGTGGAACTTGCTAGAACCATGCTAAGTGACTCAAGTTTGCCTAAATATTTTTGGGCGGATGCGGTAAGCACGGCATGTTATGTAAGCAATCGCGTGATCATAAGACCTATACTAAAGAAAACTCCATATGAGATCTACAAAGGAAGAAAACCAAATATCTCTCACTTTCATATTTTCGGGTGCAAATGTTTTGTCCTTAACAACGACAAAGACAATCTCGGTAAGTTCGATGAAAAATCGGATGAAGGTATCTTTCTTGGTTACTCCCTTTCTAGCAAAGCTTTTAGAATTTACAATAAAAGAACTTTAACTATAGAAGAATCAATGCATGTTTCTTTTGATGAATCTAACACCTCCAAGGAGGAAGTTGTTATTTGTGATGATGATGATTCTATAGATCTATCTCATGAGATTTCCTGCGGAGATGGCAAAATTGTCAATCCGGAACAAACACATGAACTTTCACATCAAAATGAAAATGATGATGATCTTCCTCAAGAATGGAGAACTCATCGTGATCATCCAATCGACAATATAATTGGAGATATTAGCAAAGGAGTATCTACTCGGCTAAATCTTAAGTATGCATGCTTAAATATGGCGTTTGTATCTCAAGTTGAACCTACTAAAGTGGCTCAAGCACTAGAAGATGATCAATGGATCCTTGCCATGCAAGAGGAGTTAAACCAATTCGAGCGGAACGAAGTTTGGGAACTTGTTCCCAATCCAGGAAATAAACGTATCATTGGAACCAAATGGGTTTTCAAAAACAAGATGGATGAAAATGGAATAATCACTCGAAACAAGGCAAGACTAGTTGCTCAAGGATACAACCAAGAGGAAGGAATTGATTTTGAAGAAACTTTTGCTCCGGTAGCACGTTTGGAAGCAATAAGACTATTACTTGCATATGCATGCTCATTGGACTTTGAACTTTTTCAAATGGATGTAAAAAGCGCATTTCTCAACGGATTCATAAATGAAGAAGTCTATGTAAAGCAACCTCCCGGATTTGAAGACTTCAAACATCCTAATCATGTCTTCAAACTGAAGAAAGCTCTCTATGGGCTGAAGCAAGCACCAAGGGCTTGGTATGATAGACTAAGCGCATTCCTATGTGAAAAAGGGTTTGTAAAGGGTAAAGTTGATACCACTCTCTTCATAAAAAATGTTAATCATCATACCTTACTTGTACAAATCTATGTAGATGATATTGTTTTCGGTTCAACTAACCAAAATATGTGCAAGGAATTTTCGTCTATGATGCAAGGAGAGTTTGAGATGTCTATGATGGGAAGATTGAATTTCTTTCTTGGTCTTCAAATTAAGCAACTCAAACATGGTATTTTCGTGAACCAATCAAAATATTGCAAAGACCTTATAAAGAAGTTTGAGATGGAAAGTAGCAAAGAAAGTGCAATTCCTATGGGATCCGGCACTTATCTTGACCCAGATGAATCAGGAAATTCTATTGACATAACTAAGTATCGTGGAATGATTGGCTCACTCCTTTATTTAACAGCAAGTAGACCTGACATTATGTTCAGCGTTTGCCTATGTGCAAGATATCAAGCCAATCCTAAAGAGTCTCACCTTGCAGCAGTCAAGCGCATAATAAAATATCTCAAAGGAACAACCAACGTCGGATTATGGTATCCAAAAGGTAGTATGTGCAATCTAGTTGGTTATTCTGATGCTGACTATGCAGGTTGCAAAACTGATCGCAAAAGTACAAGTGGAACATGTCACATTCTTGGAAATGCCTTGGTTTCATGGTCATGCAAAAAGCAAGCAAGCGTAGCTCTCAGCACTGCCGAAGCAGAATACATTGCGGCTGGAAGTGGATGCGCTCAAATTCTTTGGCTAAAACAACAATTACTTGACTATGGAGTAAACCTTGGATGCATTCCTCTTCGATGTGATAACACAAGCGCGATCAATATTACGAAAAATCCAGTTATGCATTCCCGGACGAAACACATTGACATCAGACATCATTTCATCCGAGACCATGTACTCAAAGGAGATGTCGAGATCACATTTGTGGACACTCAAAATCAACTCGCGGACATCTTCACAAAACCACTTGCAAAGGATGCATTTTTCAAAATTCGTCGTGAACTTGGAATCCTCGATGAACAAGATATTTAAGGTGCACTCAATCCTTAACTATACCTTAATGTACATATATATGTGGATAGACATTGTTTCAAATGTTAAAAATAATGATGTTTTAAATTTTCTCTTTAAGTAAATCGATTTACACCATATGTCAATCGATTTACTACTGAAGCAAATCATTTCTTTTAATAAAATCTTCTGTGTAAATCGATTTACACAATATGTCAATCGATTTACTACTGAAGCAAATCATTTTTTTTTAATAAAATCTTGTGTGTAAATCGATTTACACAATATGTAAATCGATTTACCACTGAACGAAAATTACTTTTTATGAAAATGTTCTGTGTAAATCGATTTAACCAAGGGGTAAATCGATTTACCACAGAATCTGAAGCATTTTTTATGTATTTTCTCTATGCAATTTATTTTGTTTTATCATGTGATACCTATATGAGCTTTTAATATATTGGTCAAACATTCATTGTCTCTCAACCTCCCACCTTACTATTGCCCAATCAATAAAACCTTGACCAAATTATCAAATTAAAACCTCATAAAGACCTCACTTACTCTCTATATTATTTAAACTCACCAAAACTATCTCATAACACCAACACACTCTCTCACATAACAACACAAAAGAACTCTATATCTCTCTTTTCAAAACCCTAACAAGATCCATGGCTCCCAAGAGAAAAGCCTCTGCCTCAGAGAAAGGAAAGAAGCCAGCTTCGTCAACATCTGAAAACTCTGTGCTCGAGTACCTCTCGGATCCACAGCGGGACAGATTTCTCAAGCATTTTCAAAAGAAAATCATCTCTACTCCAAAGTTTGGTATGTTATCTACTTTTCCAGATGAATGCTTCTCATTTCAAAGAGATTTCATTGCTTATGGGTTAGAACCATTAATATCTTCACATGGTTTCTATTACCCGGATCTGGTTAGAATTTTCTACAGCAACATGTGCTATGACAACAACAAATGTTATACATATGTCCTTGGAAAAAGAATCCCTCTGTATTCCAAAACTATTGGCAGAATCTTGAACATTCCATATTCTGGAAGTACCCTCTATGATCCAGAAGATGCTGCTTGGGAAAACTATCAGAAGCGAGAATTTTTCTATAGCATTGGAAGGTTATCAGAATCTGAATACCGTGCCAAGCGGATTCGCAGTCTTGGCGGGGTTACTCCAGCTAGGGACACATGGAGTGCTGGAAATTTCCATATTGATGATAGGTTGTTTCACTATTTTCTGGTGTATATTTTGTTTCCTAGAGCAGGGAATCATTGTACAGTGACCGACCTAGAATTGCAAATCATCTATGCAAGGAAAAATGGAATCCCGGTTAATTGGGCAAAATTGATTGTGGTGCATATGCTAAAAGTTGCCGCAAGGGCCACCTTTCTACCATATGCATATTTCATTACAAGGATTATGGCAGCTTTTGATATAGATTTCACTGGATTTGAGCGGATTGAAATGGATCCAATCACCACTAGGATCTCCATCAAAAATGTTGATTCAAGAATGGGTGTTCATTTCAATGCTGAAGCAAAAACCATAACTTACATTGGAGAAGATGTGGTCGGCGATGAAGGTCATAATGCAGATGAAGAAGACCATGAAGTTCCTCCTCCTGCTGCTGCTTCTGGTCCCACAAATCAAGATGTTATGGATTTCATGACGCAACAGTTTGCTTCTCTCAATTCTAACATCAATGCTCGATGGACGGAGATAAATGACTCTACCTCATCTCGAATAGATGCTTTTCAGAATGATGTGAACCAACAATTTTCATATCTTTATTCACATCTTCATATCCCTCCATACGACCCAACCAATCCTGCACCTCCGCCTCCTCAATACACCGAACCACCTCTTCAACAACAATTTCCTTATCAAGGACCTTTCTAAAATGTTCTTGATCAATGTTATTAAATTCTTAGTATAAGTATCATTATGGATTTTGTCTTGTTTTATTTTGTTCATTTTATGTATTGTGTTCTTAAAACTTTGTTCGATAATTTTGAAAGTTTTGTGTTTTTCATTCATGTTCCTATACATTTCTTTCTGGTATACTTTCTTGTTGCATCTTTCCCTTCTTTTTGATAATGTCAAAGGGGGAGAAGGATGTAATAGCACTTTATGGTTGTTTGTTTTCATTGTCTTTACAGAGCAAACTTTCAAATCTTTTTCTCCATAGGGGGAGAAATCTTCTCAGGGGGAGAAAACACCTTTTGCTCAAATTCTGATCAACACATAAAGGAAAATGGTTTGTCATCATCAAAAAGGGGGAGAATGTAATCTCAAGCCTCAACTCAACTTTAGTTTTGATGAAAGACAAACAAGCTAGTTTGATGAAAGACAAACAAGCATTATGGAAAGAAGGAAAAGAAGTGGAAATCATCTTAAAGCATCATTCACTCAAAGCTTCAAGGAACTTGGCAAGCAATCAAGTATATCAACTCTCAATTAAAATACATTGATTAGAAATGCTCAAAAATGATATACACACTTGCCACATCACTTCAATTATATTTCAAAACAATTTTTAAGTTTTTCTCTGCTGTAAATCGATTAACATCTTGTGTAAATCGATTTACACATGCTTTTTCAAAAAACTGTTTGCTCCTGCCAGCAATCGATTTACAGGTTGTGTAAATCGATTGATCACAGAACAAACTGATTTTTTAACACTTGTAAATCGATTGACACAACATGCTAATCGATTTACACTTCAAACTTTTTGAAATTCTGAACGTTACAAACACGTGCAATCGATTTGCATGTTATGTTAATCGATTTGCACATTGAAAATTTTGAAAAATCTGAACTGGTTTCAAGATATCCTTCATACCTTTTCTCCAATAGTTGCATGATCAAACATTGCATCTTGTCAAGTTTTACAAACAGAAAAGTGTCCTTTTGGAAAGGTATCTTGATTACTATATATTACAAAATATTTCAAATCATAAAAAACTCTTCTCTTGCAATAAAATCTGAACTTTGTAAAATATTCAAACTTCATATTTCTTAACTTTTCAGAACAAAGATTTTCTGCACTTTCACACATATAAAGAACAGAAATCTTTGAGCATTATCTAACCATTGTGTTACAGTTTGAATTGCTTACAAGAGAAGAAAGAAGAAACTTCAAAGAAGTCACTCTAAGTGATCAACATCTTTCAAGAAATCATACTTCATAAAAACATACAAAGTGTAACTTATTTCCAGGATTGTTGGAATTAAGTATTAGATTACTTTTGTTCCTTGTTGTCCATTATTGGAAACAAGAGGTATCTTTTGAGAGGATTGTTCTCATTAGACTTATTGGAAATCCAAGAGGGTGTTCTTGGTTATTTGTTAGGTTCTTTAGTGGATAAGACTAGGAAGAGTCTTGTAAAAGTTCTAACAATATAGTAAAATCTCTTGCGTGTTTGCAAGGGGACTGGATGTACTTCCGGGTTGTGGAAGGAACCAGGATAATTCTCCGTGTCTCTTTACTTTCTGCACTTTACAGTTTTCAAAGCACTAAATCAAAACCAGAAAGTATAAAATAAGTCAAAAATCGACCATCACCTAATTCACCCCCCCTCTTAGGCGCAATTTTAATCTTACAATGGTATGATGTCATGATGTTTATATACAAGTAATCATATACAAGCAAAGCAAACAAGTCCTTAGGTTTAGGCTTACACGGAGTTCATAGGTAAGTACCCTCTTGAAGTTTAGTTGGTTTAACCTGTCCTAGAAAGTAATCGGGTTCTAGGGAATCTCAATATCATTGATCTTTCTTCATTGGGCATTGTCTCAGCACAATCAATCTTTTCTTGCGGCTGAAATATCCCAAAAGTTCGATCTCAATGAGCGTAGTATCGAGTACCAACCAATTTTCAGCTTTCCACTAAAGCCGACTATCTCACTACTTTTTAATGGCCAAGTTGTTCGATTAAAAGTTCTAAGGTCAGTTAGTGCTTTATGACACTGCTCAGCGGCCCCGTATTCTCCATGATTCAACACAAGGGATACTGGTACCAACAAATGCGTCACACTAATATAGCCATTGCTTCAACAATATCGGTCTATGCCATACAGTTTCCACAATCTATTGCTACTTACCTAATGATGTTCCCAGATCCGGGTATAGGATCAAAGCAAACCCAAACAAGGACCCATAAACGTAAAGCAAACAAATCAAACAAAGAAAGCGTTTAAAGTTGATCTAGATCTAAGGTTACCCCACTTTTAAGTATTTCCCCAGTAGAATCTCCAGTTCTGTAATACGGTGGGAGAATTGACTTGGTGTTTTGCGTTTTATCGCAATTATTGCGGATAGCAAGAGTCGCCACTGACTTTTCTTTTATCCAATAAGGAAAGGGTGAAAAGAACAGGAAATACCTTTGAGATATTTTCTTGAGTTTGGGGGGTAGATTATGAAAAGGGAAGGTGTTATCACCCTTTTCATCCATAGTTATCTATGGGCTCTTAGTTGCTTGCTATATCACTTTTGAAATTGCTTTGTTTGAAATGTGTTTGTGGTGATTTTTGAAAGTATTTTTGAAAAGCGCCTTCGTTTAGGAAAACTTTGTAATGATTCTCGTCTCTATGAGAATGTATACAAAGTGTTGACTTTTGAAAATATTTCATTTGAAAGTGTTGGTGTGTTTGAAAAGATGTTTGTTTTTGAAGATGGATTGTGAGCAAGCAACTAAGAACGTTCTACCTACACAAAAGTCTTTTGTTCATTTCTCTCTTCCTTTGATATTGCTATCTTACCATTGATTGGTAAGAAGCTCTATCTTTGGATGTAAAGGGACGGGCGCGGGTCATCGTATAGTCTTAGAAGGGAACATTGTAGGATATCTTAGCAATTTGTCGTAAGGGTCAAAGATCGTTTAACGAAGGCAACATTGAAGGGTTATCGAGGGACTACGATCTTGTATTCGAGGGTCATTGCTAAAGTATCTCACGTTTGAGGGACATGACTATTTTTATCCGAGAAAACAAATGTGGGTTACCCTAGAGGTGGAAGTGTGCAAAGTATATTGATTGCATGCATTTTTTGTCTTGAGATCAGAGTTTTCTAAGATTGATTTTATCTAGCCATACAAAATCTAATTACTAGCATTTATATTTGAAAGCGATAAATTACAGAAATGTAAAGTCCTACGCTATTATATCATTTGGGGGTGGGGGTACAAATTTACAAATGGGGAGATGAAAGAAAATAAACCTAATTTACTATTACAAGATTTTGACAATTACATAATTATAGTGCGAAATAATAAAATATACAAAGAAATATAAAGAGAGGATAAATTATTTTTATGTTTTTTTATTATGAAAAAGGTTTTAATTAATCTAATTGATTTGAAAAAAGAAATTAATTAAAATACTAATGTCTAAATTAATTTAATCAAAAGAAATAAATTGAACTAAAACCTAAGTCTAAATATTAAATTAATTTTAAGAAAAGAAATTGATTTTAAGTTGAACATAGATATATTAAATCAGTTTCTGTTGTGAGAGACATACAACCCGAACAACAAACTCGTAGATGGAGACGAGAAAATTGTTTCTGATTGAGCCACGTCTGGTTTCGACCAAGATTGGATTGAAAGAGGAGGATTCTTGTACGATTTTTGTCGGCACCATGAAAATAGGGCTTCTGTGTGTGTGTGTGTGTGTGTGTGTGTGTGTGAGAGAGAGAGAGAGAGAGAGAGAGAGAGAGAGAGAGAGAGAGAGAGAGAGAGAGAGAGAGAGAGAGAGAGAGAGAGAGAGAGAGTAGATATGGTGGGAAAAAGTTTCAATTTGAACCAATGATAATGTAACACTTACTGTATGAAATCAGAAAAGTAAAATAAGTTAAGAGTTATTTTGTTAATTACGATAATGTATAAATTGCAGTGTAATTTTTTTTTGAGAGAAGGATATTTTAGAATATTTGTTTAATCTTTTAATAAGTGTTAGATAGTAGATGTGTGGTGTTGATTTCACTTAATGATAAATTTCCTGGGGAGAATCTACTCCTCACAAGTATGGGTTTGTTAAAGTAGATGTAAAAAGATGTTGTTACTCATTGAAGTCATTAGCGCTATTAGGAAACACTTGCTTTGAATGAGTTTACCCTACAAATTAACATATTAACTTGAATAGATGGATTAAGTTTTAAAAAGAAACAAAACGAGAAACTGTAAATTGAAAACCAATTCCATACATTTCTTTTAGTAGTGGAAAACAATTATAATAATGTGAAATGTGGTGATGATGCATATATAATTAAATTTGAAGACGTCGTGGATGCAAATGTCAAAAGTTTGGTTAAAGCGTCAATATCATCTAGAAGTAACTCTGGTATTTTGAACAAAATTAAATTGAATGTTTAGTTTTAATAAAATAATTGATTAATTACCTTTGTTGCTCTAAATGATTAATAAATTTTTATGAAGAAATTCAATAACATTCAAATTAAATGGTGCGTAAAAGAAACATATAAATGAAATAGTAAAGAACTTTTCATCTTGATAATTTGTTCATGTTCATAACTAGGTTGAGGCAGGAATAAAATCGATCTAATAGCGACAATTGATTCAAATCGGTTTCATTTCTAAACACGATTCATCAAAAATGTACCCAATTTAGGCATTTAAATTCAAGAGGCTAATATATTTACTACAAGAGTAGCATCAAATTAAGGAGGGACATAAAGTAAAATACCTATTTGAATATTTGTTTCTATAAAAAAGGTTTTAGGATCTATAGAGCAGACATGGACCTACCCTAAAAATGCTGGTCTAAAAAACACTTTTGGAAAAATCTCTCTAAAAAGAATTTGGAAATTGATTTACTATATGGGTGAGATTAGACACAAAACTTACAAGTGCAAACACTCTGCTACTATGCTGTATGCTTCAATTTATTAAATGATTGCTTCTGTTTTCTAATATTATATAATTATAATTATTTTATACTATTATATAATTATAATAAAATAAATATTATGCTTTATATTTTAATATTATTAATATATAATAAATATGTTTCATATTATTATTCACTTACATATATATATATATATAAATATGCATATAAATATATTTATTATAAAGAAAGTGTATATATATATGTCTCATATTAATATATATTTATTATAAAGAAAGTGTATTATTACATATAAATATACATGTAATGATGTTAATTAAAAAAATGTAAGTGTGATAAATATTTAAATAAATAATAGTGTGAATAACATGGAACAATATATAATAATTAATTTAATAATATACTCAATAAATAATAGTGTAACAATATATAATAAACAATTTAAATTAAATATATATAATAAATAATTTATTAAATATGAATTAAATATTTAAATAATAAATTAATAATGTTAAGCATAATGAAACATTTATCAACATATACTAAATATGTTTCAATATATTTATGTAATAGAGTTTTTTAAAAAATTAAATAATAGTATTAGATGAATATTGTGATATATGTATTTGATGCAAAGATTTAAAAATTAGAATGCGTTAGCGTAGTGGTAGGGGATTTTTATTGTATGCATTGTGTCAAAGATAATAAAAAATAATAAAAATGTCAATAAAATCATTCACGTCATTAAAAATAATAAAAAAAATATAAATAACAGTATTCGCGTCAAAGATTCCTGTGACTAAATTTCAAGAGGAGTCAAAACAGAGGAATCTTCATATATTAGAGGGCGAATCCAAACTTTTTTTACGGGTTTTTTTCAAAACTCGTCCAAAAGAGCTATTAACCCTAAAATTTATCAGTCTGGATGACTACGATTGAAAATGGAGGAGAGTCATCACAAACCTTAGTAAGACTTTGAGATGACAATGAATATCCATGAACATAAGTACTAGTCTCTTGTTATCTAGTCTATCGGATAAATATGATATTCGTGTGAGTATCCACTAAACATATATCTATGAATTTTGAGATATCCGAAATAATTTACTAATATTTGTAGATACTATTATTTTTTTTTTAAATTTATAAATAACTAATATTTCTTTATCCTCTTTTAAATACATACAAAAATAGTTTCAAATCTAGTACAAAATAGGAATGATATTAATAAAAATAAATCACATGCATTTTATTCCTTCTTTTACAATATAATTATACTATATTTAACATCATAACAACAACAACAACAACAACAACAACAACAACAACAATAATAATAATAATAATAATAATAATAATAATAATAATAATAATAATAACAATAATAATTGTTCTAGACTAATCCAATGACTAGGCATGATTCAATCCATTTCCGCGTTCAGGATGGTCCAATAACTTTTGTCTAATCAGTTGGGATAGACAAAGAGCATTTTTCCCTTCTGCCTCTTAGTAGGGGACGCGTGACCAATTTTCCCCCAGGACCAACAAGACCGCTGCTACTCTTAGTCATACCTCTCCTCGCGTCAACGACTAGTTTCACTCTGCCTGTCACGCGCAGAGCAACCATCCAGGAACGACCATATCGCGCTTGCTCGTAACCACACCCCTGATCGAAGCAATAGTTAGTTCTAAGCATTCTAGCCCACTACAACGGCTAGTTTCTGGCAGTTACCTACTTTTGGGAATCTAATATCTAGGCTCAAAATTAGGAATCAGTGGCCAATCGCCGAGGGAACTATATATACACTCACACTTGTGAGGGTCAGGTATTCAATATCCAAAATATTCTACTCTAAAACCCTAGATTATCTCTTGTATCTCTTTGCACACTTACTTACTTGAGCATTGGAGTACCTTACAGGTACACCCCCTTCTCCTTGATTCCATTATTACAGACACATATATCGGTCCATTATAGGTTCTGATCACCGGTAAGACCAGTGGCGCCGTCTGTGGCAAAATGTTTTCGTCATCTTTCTTTTCCCATAAACTAAAGATCAAACGACATTTCAAGATTCAAATCATGTCCGATCAAGATGAAAATTATCTTGCTGGGAAAACAGTCATCTCCCCTATCTGCGAGATAGATAATGATGGAGAAACACATCTCCACGAAGATATTCCCTTGAGAGACGTCTGCACCATGTCTCCCTCCTCTAACGATGCTGAGGACGACGACGTTCACTTCTTAGAGGCCAACAAGTCCAAGAAGGTCCAAGAAGAAGCACCTGCCATCTTCCAACCTATTCAGGTACAAGCCAACACTGACCCAGCCATGGCAGCGTTGCTCGCAGCATCAAATCAGAGCAACACTCTGATCCTACAACAAAATAATAGAATCGAAGCCTTGGAGAAAAACAACCGCTCAAGTTCTCCTCCGAAGAGATACCGACAACATGGGTCTCGCAGCTCATCACCAACACGACCAAGCCATTGTTCTGCACCAGAAAAATCAGATACCTCTCTAATCAAGAAACGCGAGCATACTCCTCCTCATAGAGATCGGTGTTCCTCGATCACCAAGAGGACAAAAGGAAATTAACGGGAAGATTACTATCGTTCTCCCTCTCCCAAGTCGAAGCATCATCGGAGGAGCATGTCTCTCCGTCGAGACATCCGTCCTCGATGA
Source organism: Vicia faba (assembly GCA_948472305.1). NCBI lineage: Eukaryota > Viridiplantae > Streptophyta > Magnoliopsida > Fabales > Fabaceae > Vicia > Vicia faba. Next base: position 67,760,942 of record OX451740.1, read on the forward strand.
GGGAAGAACCACTACTCGCATCTACCATCACCATACCGAAGTGAAGACGACAAGTCCCATGGTCCATTATCAAGAGAAATCATTGAGACTCCCTTACCTGTCTGTCTGGAGAAACTCTAGAATCTTAGAACGTACGACAGAACCACCGATCCAGACGAGCACATCAAGAATATTAATGCTGATAAAGAAGGATTTAGCAACTACTACCAATTCTAAAGTTTCACCTTAAGGATGAACAGAAAACATAAAAAAGAAATAAAATTCTTAATATTCTCTACCTTTCATTAAGCCACTTAGAGCTTTAAATAGGTAAGAACACTCTAATGGGCCTCAAATATGGGCCAAGCCCACTTGTAGAAAATACAAATAAACATAACAATTAATACTAAATTATTTTAATTGAGAATATAGTCTTGTAATCGTTTAGGCCTCGACGATATTCGTGTAGTCCTTCTATCAGTACTATCCAGACCAAAAACACCCTTGTCCTCAAGGTTGGGTGGTGAAATAGTGCTTTTGGTTTGGAAGGATTCGGCCTAAGCATGAGGCCAGGAGAAGCTGAAGACGCGGCCCATTTGAGTCTTGAAGCAGGGAAATTAGGGCTAGCTAGCAGCGACTAGGGAAATGTGTTTGCATGCGGAATAACTGAAAGATGTGAGGAGCCAGCTTTTGACCCATCATGGGGAATCGTGACATGTGGGGAAGTGATAACATCACGTGAGGGAGTGGGTAACACATTAACTTCATTGTGTCTTCCCATATCAGAAGGGTCTGGAGAGATAAAGTCTTGTACTTCCAAAGTTGTCTTTGTACTTTCATCTACGTTCAAACTAGGGCTTTCTCTTATTTCTTCTCCCTAATCATCTATTTTTTACATCGTTCATGCACCATTTGTGTCTACTTCGGGGGGTTGGGAGAGTGATGCATGGGAGAAAGAGTTCTTTGGGTCTTCACTTTCTTCATCCGAGCTTTCAAACTCAGATGGAATCAGAGTGAAAGAAGTGGTTGAATCGGTACTATGATAAGCTCGGAACTGGGAGACATGAATGATAGGATGAATCTTTGCTGATGAGGGAAGGTCCAGTTGATACGCCAGGGAGCCGATCTGTTTTTGAATGCCAAAGAGGCCGAAATACTGTTTAGCAAGCTTCTGAGATGTACGATTGTTGACAGATTTCTGGCGATATAGTTGAAATTAAGGAAAACAAGGTCTCCTTCGGCAAAGGTACGATCCCTTTTATGATGATTACTCTGAGTTTCCATGAGTTCTTGGCTTTTCTTTAGGTTGAGTTTTAAACATTTCAGTATTTCTTCGTGTTTTTGCAGGTAGTCGTCTAAAACCGGTAGGGATGTAGATCCGGAGGTGTAATTGAGGAAAGAAGGCGGAGGGCGTCGGTAGAGAGCTTTGAAGGGAGACATATTGATGGACGGATGATGGGTTGTATTATACCAAAACTCAACTAAGTGCACTACTACAAATAAGAGAAAAAACAACATTTTTTTAGGCTTTTAACAGCGCTGCCTAAAAGAAAAGACAACTCTTTTTTTCAATGTAAAAGTGCTTTCTTATGTCCACTTTAGACAACACTTTTAGAATAGACAACGCTTTTTTATATACCCCTTTAGTAGTGCTTTTATTTTAGACAACACTTTGTTATTTTTTAAGTTAGCCTTTAGACAACGCTTTCCTTTAAAAGTGATGTCTATTCCCTCACTTTATACAGCGCTTTCCCATATTATGCAACGCTTATTTTTGAGTTTTTACAGCGCTTTTCTCTTAAAGTGCTGTCTATTGGTCATAATTTTTTTTAATAAAATACCTATTTTGACTTACAAAAGCGCTGTCCAATATATATAATGCATTTTAATCAGAATTTTAACCATATTTTAACCAGGTTTTCACCATATTATGCACCATATTTGGTAGCTTCATTCCAATGAAATATGTATATATAAAAATTACACATATATATAAATTGATGATATATACAACAACAACTACAAAATTTATGATACAAGTTAAAATTCTACAAGTTAAAATCCTAAAATTCAAAATTGATGTTACATTTGTACATCTTACTATCTTCGAGAATTCTCATGAAACAACAACAACATGAATATCTTAGCTCTATCTTCTACACATGCACCTATAAACCCGGAGAAAAAAAACCAAAATGATCGAAATTCATAACATGATAATATTAACGTTGCACTTTATTCGAATTTAATTTATACTCAAAACTCGAAAGTTCTCATCAAAGGAAATAAGACAATATACCTTAGCTTATAAAATTCTCAACCCGATAATGAATTGACACCATTCCTTCATAAGTTCATCCAACTGACCTTTTGAGTAATGTGCACAATTGAATTCCTCAAAGTACTACATATATAATAATATAACATAGTATGTGATTTAGTTAAAATAATATGTCATTTTATGAGAAACACAAAATATGAAAATAGTATGTAATTTCTAAGTTAGAAATCTATACTGTGGATGGAATCTCTAATCGATCCAAAAGAATAGTTTCTTTCATAAACTTCAATATAAAATAGCCGTAATTTATACCGTTAAGCTGGCGAGGACACTACACATGGAAAGAAAATACGAATATATATCAGGATATACCCCTTAAATTGTTTTATCAAGTATCATCACTAATATAATCAAAACTGAATATCTCTTTGTGAAAATATACCTCCACTCTGATCCATGTAACGTTGTTGGCTCTACTTTTTGGCACTTGAATATCTCTTTGGGAGCGAAAAGCTAGTAGAATGCTATAATAAAAATATAAATGACTGTTTAGAACAATCTCACATAGAAACATAAACATAAACACAAAATCCATATATGTTGACCATAAACATAAACATGAACATAAACTTGAATATCTCTCTGGGAGCGAAAAACTTACGTGTCAATCATCTGCTTCAAATATGGATATGTTGACCAATCATTGTATAACGAATCCAAATAATACACAGTTTCTCTCATATGATTAATCGCAACCAATAACCAGTATCCACTGTAAGATTAAACAAAGATTAAACAATGGCCAAAAACGGAAAATTATAATAGATCAACTTAGGATGAAAATCTAACCCGTTGCCAGTATTATATGGCAAAAAAAAAAAACTTCTCAGTATCTTTGCTGGCCACGAATAAACCGAGTACATATGCTATGACATCATCTGGTCTCGCTACAATTAACCCTGAATTGACAGTGTTGGGAGCTAAGAAGCCAAATCTTGCTTCTAATCCATGCGGGCGCACAATATTGTCATACATAAACCTTAAATTAAAACATCATTAACATTATACTATATTCATTGAAATGAGGGAATAAATTGTTCATCTAATTAAACAAAGTTGATTGGAGTATACCTGATGTATATACCGATAACACCGAGGCCTAATTCCAAATATCTAAAAACTTGCTCCATATCCTCTCTACCAATTGCTTCCAGGTATTCAAAACCAAAGATGTCTGCACTCATAGGTATAAGGCGGGTACCACCATCCGGAATATCTGTAATTCCTAAATATTTCCGAAGGCACGACCTGAACTAAGCAGTAGTTTTTTTGCTAGCTACTGTCTTCTTAGCAACATTCTTTTTTATGTGGAAATATTGCTAATTTCAGGCGCCTTACCCCTACTGACTTGTGCAATCTCTTTAACATGAATATAGTTATCATATAATTAGTTAAGGGAAGTATAAAATCACAAATTAGCATTTCTCATAGCATAAATGTCATATAATTGTGTTGTACCTCAATTGATGCAATTGACTCGGTCTCCCGCCTAATCCCCTTATCTTTTGGAATGGATTTTGTTGGAGTCTAACATTACCATGTAAACAAAATGTAAGTAAAATTGCCTTAAAAAATTTTAATAGTAAACTATTTTAAGCATACCTCATTATCTACGCAAACGAGGCTTGACGGTCATGCAACAAACGATCCTATTGCATCTTCCACCAATGTTGCATCCACCACATCGTCAGATAGTGGTAACAACGCACCCCCCTCTAAAACAACATCGACCGATACTTTCAAAAATCCATATGGGAGCGGTTTATGGTGAAGTATTTCTCCCGAAGTACTATACACTTTTCCCTTGCCAACCATCCGATAAGTCGGTACCGACAAATAGAGTTGACACCGGGAAATTCCCTATAACCATTAATAAATATGGTTATATAATTAATAAATATGGTTATATAATTTATAAATATGGTATATGATTACCTCGAGAATATTCTATCCAAAGTTACCATTGATACTACCTTTGTCACTAGTATCTTTAAAACCAGTAGCTTGATCTATTTCCTTTTCCTTTCTCAGCTCATAAACTTCTTGTTGTAACTTTTCTAACTTCTCCTAAAGTTCTTTATTGCTAGGAGATTTTGTCTTTGATTTTTTCTTCAAGTACGTTGGAGTGATCCCAAATCCCTTACCCCTCACCCGACCTGAATACTCACGAATATCTAATGCTCGTAAGAGTATTCTCCTGCAATCATTATCTTCATCTGGAGGTATAGACTAGGAAAGAGTCTCCTGAAATTCATATAAATATTGTAATTAAAGAATGATATGTTAATAAAAGAATGATGTAATTAAATAAATAAAAGTATGATGTAATTAAATAAATAATATTATACTTACACATCTCTCGAAAACTTGTTGAACTTTTTCTTCAACAACTCCTTCCTTACACACACGGGCTTCCTTCCATAAAATGTGTTCGGAAGAGATGTTTCAGAATGATTCTCCTTTGTTAGCTACACATTAAGACAAATAACATGATCAAATTTAAGCGTGCATATATTATTGATACTTACAATAGATTGTTGTAAGCGTGCATATCACATACGCCCTTTTCTGTATGGATATGCTGGACTTGATGCTCGTTGTCGATCTACGACACTTAAACTCTCAAATTTTTTGGTATTTTTTTTTAATTTAAAAGTTTCCCATTCTTCAGCTGTAATCAAATCTGCATATTTCTTTGGAAGCTCTACATCAACAAAAAATTTATCCGCATCCCTAAGAAACTTGTTTGACAAGAAAGCTCTAAACATTCTATGTAGTTTCCCGGCCAATTTAAGAATATAATCTCTCCTGGTATCCTCAATGATGAATGACCTCTACGAAAATCATACATAAAGTGTGTTAGTATAAGTAATTTAGAGACATAATCGTCATTAAAAACAAATAACATCACATATGGTACCTGTATCTCACTCCATATTTTATCTTTAGCATCGTCCAACACTCTTGCTCTCCAATGTTCACATGTAATTAGAATTTCTCTCCTTACCACCGAACCAAGATAACTCGTCAATGTTGAACCGTTAGGCTCAATTAGTTGGCCTTCTTGACTCCAATGCACATCATACTTTATGCCTTGGTCTCTATCCCGAATTATTCTCTTCATTATTGTTATTCCTCGTTTATATTGCATTTCCGTTTTACTGACGACCTTATCTCCATCATGCACAGAATCATCACATGGGTGATCCTCGTTAGTAGCCATCTAACCTGTAATAAACATAAACATAAACCCAATATAAAATTTCATAGTCATTTAAATATATATATATATATATAAAATGACAATGCCTAAAATTAACATAAGCATAAACTTAAACGTAAACACAAACATAAACATAAACATTTTAATATGCTACCTCTTTCACTAACATCTCTTTCTTTTCTTGGTTGGAACATGAATTACTTGTTTCTTAACAATGCGAATGGATGGATTTATCCAAATTCTCTCATTATGATCATTTCAGATATATTATTCATCCGCTATAATATTCTCATCTTGATCATTTATAATACATAACTCATTTTGTCTAATACATGACTCATTCTCATCATCAATATCACCTTGGTATACACCGTTATCATCAAGCAATTTGTTAGATAAAAGCACTATAGACCATTTTATACTCGCCGAGTCAGTGACATAGAACACTTGTTTAGCTTGAGAGGCAAGAATAAAAGGCTCATATTTGTACCCCTCCCTATTAAGATCCACTTGCAAAAATCATGACTTATCCATTCGTATGCAACTACTACTTACCCACTTGCAACCAAAGATAGGAATATGAAACTTCTCGTAATCAAACACTCAAATATGCTCGATAACCCCAAAATATGACATATTTGCATATTTGGGGTTTAGGTCCTTCATACTTGAAATGTGCATTGCTTCAGCAAGCACGGTGACACCACTATTTTGCATAATACTTTTATCATCTTGTTCTTTGGTATAAAATATGTATCCATTAATTGTGTATGCACTATAAGAAAATACATGCAAACTTGGACCATATGCCAAACATCTCAACCTTTCTGTTATTGAAGCGGGATCTAAATGAAGATTTGAAAAAATATGTTCCTTAAACCATGGTATAAAACTTTGATCGTGCTCCTGTACTATCCAATTTTCATTTCTATTCTGATTTAACCCTCAGAGTACATCCTTGTGCTTTTAAACATATGGCTCAACCTCACTGTCATTATGCAGAACATACAGATGCACTTGATCCCGTTCATCTTTTGATACTGTCACAATTTTATTTCCAATTAATCTTTTACCTTCCTTTTTTTTAAAATATGACTTTTGGGGAGTCCAATGGATTGAACTTTAGAAAAATATTCAGTACAAAACTCAACGGCTTCTTCAATAATGTATCGCTCAACAATACAACCCTCTGGGTGACTTCGGTTTTTCACGTACCCTTTAATACTTTCATATAACGTTCAGCAGGGTACATCCATCTCATATAAGCTGGTCCGCAAAACTGTGTCTCTTTCACAAGATGAACAACTAGATGTACCATTATGTCAAAAAATGAGGGAGGAAAATACATTTCAAGCTCACATAAAATAATAACAATTTCTTTTTGCAATGTTGGTAAGATCTCAAGATCAGTCACCTTACTACAAATTGACCTAAAGAAAAAACACAACTTAGTTATCGCGCTCCTTACTTTATCTAGAAAAATAGAACGTATACCTATTGGTAGAAAATGCTCCATTATAACATGGCAATCATGTGTCTTTAAACTCTTTAACTTGAGGTCTTTCATAGACACAAGTCTTCTAATATCTGAAGATTATCCTTTTGGAACTTTAACTTCACTTAGAAACTTACACAATATCTTTTTCTCCTTTCTAGATAGAGTAAAAGCAGCAGGTGGTAGATATGTTCGGCTTCCTTTTTTCACGGGTCCTAGTTCAGTTTGTATTCCCATCTTTAACATGTCCTCCCTTGCTTTAAGGCCATCCTTAGACTTTCCTTTAATATTGAGTAACGTACCAATAACACTTTCAAATACATTTTTTTCAATATGCATAACATCGAGAAAATGTCTCACATACAGAGACTTCCAATATGGAAATTAAAAAAAAATCAATCTCTTCTTCCACCCACCTTTGACAACCGTATGCGCAAAAGGCTTGCCAAACTGAGTATATATATTTTTCACCTTTTCAAAAATTTGGTCACCTGACAATGCAGGTGGAGCTTTACATTATTCGGTGTCTCCATTGAATGCTTTTCTCCATGCCCATTAGTGATGTTTAGAATGTAAGAATCTACGCTGACCGAGAAACACATTCTTCTGACAAAGTTCCAAACGCGTCGTATCGGTTCCATCTTCACAAATAGGACACGCATGTTGACCTTTAATGCTATACCCAGATAGATTCCCGTACGCTGGAAAATAATTAATTGTGCCAAAAAACATCACCCTCAAATTGAATCTTTGTTTCCTATATCTATCATAAACCTCCACCCCGTTCTCCCACAAAATCTTTAAATCTTCGATAAAAGGTGTTAAGTATACGTCTATGTCATTCCCTGGTTGTTTAGGCCCAGAAATTAACATAAATAACATCATGTACTTACGCTTCATACATAGCCTTGGAGGTAGGTTATAAATCATAAGAATTACAGGCCATGTGGTATGTGAAATACTTTGAAGACCATGTGGATTCATTCCATCAGTAGATAAAGCCAAGCGAAGGTTTCTTGCTTCTTCTCCAAAATTAGGATAATCATTATTAATTTTCGACCACTGTGGTGAATCTGCCGGATGTCAATACTTTCCATCAATAATTCTTTCATCTGCATGCCAAGTCAGGTGTCTTGCACCGGTTTCACTATGAAACATGCGCCTAAATCTCAGAATTATAGGAAAATACCATAAGACTTTTGCTGGAGACAATTTTTTCTTATATCGAGACAAACCACATTTAGGGCACTCATTTAACGATGCGTATTAATTTCGAAGAAAAACGAAATCGTTTGGACAAGCATGTATCTTATCATAGCTCATGCCAATAGAGCACAACATTTTTTTGGCCTCATAAGTTCGATTAGGAAGAACATTATCCTCCGGAAGCATATCTCTCATAAGGTCTAATAACTCTGAAACTTTTATCTGACCATCCATTGCCCACCTTTAAGTTGTACAACTTTAATACCACAGACATTCTTGTGAATTTAGTGAAACCTTTATACAACGGTTTCTCTGTATCGCTTACCAATCTCTCAAACATTTTGGGACAATCCTGAAGATCTTCTTCAAGTGCATTTGCAATCTCTTCGACTCGATAAAAATCGTATGTATCTGTGTCCTTGTCGTCTGAAGCATAGGATGTACTACTTTTATCCCCCGATTCAATGTTGTCGTTACTTTTTTCACCGTGAAATATCCAACACGTATAACTTCTATCAATTCCACGCATTAGTAAATGCGATTTCAATCCATCTACATTAACCCGACCCACATAACAACAACCCAAGCAAGGACACTTCATTTGACTGGGGTTTTTGGCGTGTTCAACAACAAACTTAATGAATTCCAATACCCCATTCTCGTACTCTTGTGACAATCGATCGGCAAACATCTATTTTTATCCATTTTTTCTACTAATTCAAGTAAACAAAAACACTATAAATGGATTATTCTCTTTTTGTTTGAATTAAACGAATTATTTCTAGAAATTTATTTCTAGAGTTAATAACATGGACTAAAAATAAATATATCTATATAAAAATAATTGTGTTTTTTAATTGATCGATACAGATAGAATTTGAATTTGACTTACCAAAGAAAGAAAAGGGGTTATTGGTGTCGACGACAGATGACACGGCTTTGATGTTATTCAAATCGGTGATGGTCTTCGACTAACTACACCAATATAAAGGGATCATCAAAAACAAGTTGTATATATATATATATATATATATATATATATATATATATATATATATATATATATATATATAGGTTCAAAATACTAGTAAAAAAATACTAGTTCATGGAGAATATAAACATGATAAACAATTCAGAAACCAATTAAAATAACAAAAAAACCCATCATCATCTTTTTTATTCCAAAACAAAGAACCAAAAGAAAATGCAATAATGCTAAATTCTAAAAGTGTTGCTGTTATATATCAAGCCCTACCAAGAACCCAAAAATCAAAATGCATACCTATAACTTAGTTATGCATATCTATAACTCAATTTGGACATCAATAGGAGGATAATGTCTTAGATGTTAGCATAATACATTATCAATAGGAGGATAACTCAGTTTGGATATCAATGGAGATAAAGACATTTTCAAGAAAGAACCTACCTCGAGAACGGGCCGGTGTGGGTGGAGGACAACCGAGAGAGACGGTGGAGGATGAATGGGGGTTGGTACGACGGTGAAGTAAAAACGCTTTATGTTCAGAGAGGGAAAGGGTTTCTGCTATCGTTCGTGAATCTGTGAAAGAGAAACAATATACATTGATTCTATTTTTTAATTTTCATTTATATGGAATTGGACAACACTTTCTAAAAGCGCTGGCTAATATGGACCTTTAGCAGTGCTGGCTAATAGGGTCCTTTAGCAGCGCTTTTCTGATATATTTTTTTTTAAAAAAAATTATGACATTATACAGCGCTTTCTTAAAGCGCTATCTAAAGTGGTCCTTTACCAGCGCTTTTGATAAAGCGCTTTCTAAAGCAATACTTTAGCAGCGCTTTTTAAAAGTGTTGTCTAAGGTCACATTTTTAGCAGCGCTTTTACTTATTATTTTATAGAGTTTCCGTGTTTTTTTTAAAATTCACTTATAGCAGCGCTTTTGTATAAAAGCGCTGTCTAATATGCGCTGTTAAAAATCATTTTTGGCATAGTGGTGTAAGTACCGATACCACTTTTTTGGATTGTCACTAGTAAAACATCATAGATAAGTTTATAAGCAATGGTTCACGACCTCCATTTGACCATCCATTTCAGGATGGTACGCAAAACTGTACTTTAGAGTTGTCCCTTGGGCACTAAAAAGGTCGTTCCAAAAAGTACTAAGAAAGAGAGGGTCTCAATTGAAGACAATGGATGATGGCACGCCATGGTGACAACATATTTCAATGGAGAAACGTTGCATCAGATCCTTTGTTGAAAACTTGGTGGGTAGAGCGATGAAATGGGAATACTTTGTCAATCTGTCAGAAACAACCCAGATTACAGTGTGACTAAAAGAGACAGGTAAATGGATAATAATATCCATGCTTAACTCATCCCACACTTGATGTGGTATTTTTAGTGGTTGAAGTAGCCCTTGTTTCCTCTTAGGTGTGTATTTATTTTGTTGACAAGTTGTGCAGGTTTTGATAAACTCTTGAATCTACTTATAAACGCCAGACCATAAGATTAAAGAGGATAAACGATTAAGGGTGGGTTGCAGTCCAGAGTGACCCCCTTCTGGAGTGGAATGATATTCAGTGATGATTTTTGCTCTCAAATCGTGAACTGCGGGTATGAAGAGTCTATTTTTGTAGTAGAGAAGTCCTGCTTTGCTTTGAAAAGATGGGTCATTGTCAAATTTTTCCATAAGGAGTTTCCCAGATGAATCTGACTTGTAAAATTTTTTCAATTGGTTTATGAGGAGGGGAACTGGAGAAGATATAGACAAGAGGACGACATCACCTTCAGTCTGGATGCGACTTAGAGCATCAACCACTTGATTCGCTTTTCCAGGTTTGTAGTAAATGTTGAAATGAAATCCAAGTAGCTTAGCCGCCCATTTATTCTATTATGGGGTCTGAATAGTTTAAACCAATAGATTTCTTAAGCTTTTTTGATCTGTATATATTTGAAAGTGTCTGCCTATTAAATATTGTCTCCATTTTTTACAACCTCAGTAATGGCACACATCTCGCTAACATAGATTGAAGAAGTTTGCAGGCGATTGCATAATTTCTTGCTAAATAAGGCTATTGGATGCCTTTGATGGGATATGACGACACCAATGACAATTGCTGAAGCATCTGTTTCAAGTACAAAAGTTTTAGAGAAATCTAGCAGGCACAAGATAAAGGTTTATGTCATCTTCTTTTTTAGTGTCGTAAAGGCTGTATCAGCCTCTGTATTCCAATGTAATTTAGTAGCACGTAATAAATCAGTGAGGGGAGCTGTGAGAGAGGCGTAATGATGAACAAAAGATCGATAAAACCTAATGAGGCCTAAAACAACCCCTGAGTGTCGTGAGTGTGTTGTAACCGATTTTAAAATGAGAGTCACCACCCTTAATTTTTATCTTTAGGAAGGGGATATGAAGGATAACCCTAATTTGGTCATAGATTCTAAGTTGTTTGACTTGTTCTTAGACGAAGGGAAGGTGTTAGGCACCCCTCTTCTACCTTGTTCACAAAGATACTAGGGTTTAGAATTACAGCTTATGAAATAGGGTTTTAATTTTTATTAGGGAAGCTCGCTACGATTTTAGTCGTATGCCTATGTATCCTCTTATGAGGAATCAGAGTCCCAATTCGTAGTTCACAGTTGGTTGGTTTTTTATGGATTACGAAGATGTTTGAATTCCCCTTGTAATTAGTCTGGGTGTGTGAATAACAGAGTTATTAGACGAATTGCACAGTCGAATAAAATATTTTCGTCATCTTTTTTGAAAATTGATTTAGAGTTAATTAGTTTAATAAAAAGGGTTTAGTGTTGGTTAAATATTTTTTAATGTATATAAAAACATCTTATTAATGCATGATTAAAAATAATTTTAATACAATAAATAAATATCTAGATCAGTTGGAAAATAAATATTTGATTTTATCATAATAATAAAATAATATTAAAATTTATAAATATATTAAAATATAAAAATAAATAAATTATAAAGAATAAAATAATAAAAAACGCAAGGGGTGTATATTGTGTTGGGCTAGCAAAACAGGGGGTATAGGTAGTAGGACCCTGACTTCAGATGTTAAATTCAGGCCCAAACGCAGGGGGGTAAGTTATTTGAATAGGTTAGTAAAATATGGGGGTTTGGTTAGCAGGGGCCCAAGTTTATATGTGGAACTTGACCCAAGAGCGTTAGGGGGGTGAAGATTTGAGTTCGCTTAGCAAAAACAACAGACTGGAGATGCGAGTATCATAAGCTTAGGCCCAAAACAGTTTGTGATCCGTTTAGACAGGGTGTGGAAGGGTGTATGGCATTACAGTGGGCATACAGATTAGGGACACTTGATATGGATCACACAGTTATGATTAAGGGTGCATAGTAACGACTATGGAATTACGCGTACTAGATTATTGAAGCCATTATATTTGTTTTACTAATCAATTCGTTATTTCTTTTCTCTCTCTCTGATTCATCTCTCATTTCTCTCTTCTAACAACACAACACCAACATAGAACCCTAACCGCCGCCGTCCCCCACAAACCCTAATCCATGACGGCGCTCCCACCAAAACCCCATGATTCTGATCCCAGACAACCCCATATCATAAAATAATAATGCAAATCCCTTAAGCTAAGTAATCGAAGCTTACCTTCTTCGTCGTAGATCTCTGCGCCTCTTCAGATTTGGGTCTGATTCGTTCTGATATTTTCTTCTCCCTTTCTGTTTTGTAGGCACTGGATGATGGTGACGAATGAAGTAGTGGCGACGCGATGGAGAAGCATTAGGGTTTCAGATGTTGAAACCCTAAGCTTACACGGAGCGACGATGTGCAAAAGTTTATGGCGGAGGTACTTGGATCTCCTTCTTATCTCAAGCTCTTTCTGTTCTTCCGATCTTTGTGAAAAAATTCCCTTTTTTCCTAGAATTCTTAAGCTTTTATACCGTTTAGGTTTAGATAATTTAGGAAGTTTTTATATGATTATCGTTACTAATAGATTTGATTTAGGGTTGATTAGTGAATCAGGGATTTTAGATATTTGTTTTTGTTTTTATATGAATGCATATAATAAGTTTTGATTTAGTTAAGATTTGATTTGATTTTGTATTAAGTTTGATTTGCAAACTATGCCTGTAAAGTTTCACACAATTCAATGTAAAAGATTTGATTTCGCTTTGATTTGAACAATAATTGTTTTCCTTTAAACAAGCGTTTCTCCTTCTTTAATTTGAGCAATTCATGTTTTCTTTCTTGATTTGAACAACGAGTGTTCTTTGGGCCTTGGGCTTGTTAGTAAAAGCAGGCCTGTTGTCCGAGTAACTTGAAGGCCTTTTCAATTTTGACTTTTTAGTCAATGTTTTTTTCAAATAATAAAACAAATATAATTATGACTTAATTAAGTTTATAAAATAATAGCAATGATTTTAATAATAATAAAAATATGATTAAAACAGAGAAAAATCAATTATAAAAGAAGGTAAGTTTACTCGGACAATCAAAGCCAATAGGCCGTTAAGAACAAATTGTCATGGGCCTTCAGATTTTTTAAAAAGAAATCCCAATCACAACCATAAAGGGTCTTTAATGAACCTAAATGGGCCATCAACCTTACATGGGCTTTCCTGATTTAGAAAAGCCCATTAATTCTTTATTAAGGTAAAACCCCCCTTTTATAAACTTAAACCCAATGGATATATGAATTTGACAACAATATAATATAAAGAAAATGATAACTCTAGAAATTAATAAGGAATAAAAATGATTAGAAACCAGTATGGCAAATTTGGGGTATGACAGCTGCCCTTATTTAATTGCCTTTCGGTTGAATAGTGCGAGAATACGCAGGTCCCGCATGCTTTGATCGGAAGTTTATTAAATAATGGAAGACCCCAAAATTTGTCCGAAAGATTATAAGGGTACATTATACACTATTCCCATGGGTATGAAAAATAGGCATAAATGATGATGTATCATCTTACCAGCATTTGAACCAAAATTTTGATTTGACTTAGATATGACAACGCGAATAACTCGTCATTATCTAAAAGAGATCATAGATTTTTTTGCATATTTACCATAATCTAGGAGGTAAATGATACAAGTTTGAACAAATGACTTACTAAAATATAGTAAGTTTATGATGCAGATTTTGTCTATTCATTGCAATCTAGGGGATGAATGAAACAAAATTTGATAACACATTACTGCATAAAGACTGATGCAATGGATTATGCAGATTTCTCTATGTTTACTACGACCTAGGGAGTAAACAGTACGAGGATGAACCTTTTTACTTATCACAACCTAGGGGATAAAAGAAAACAGGGGTGAGCTTACGTTATTCATAACAACCTAGTAGATGAATAGTATAACCCTAAAAATTTGCATACCTATCGCAACCTAGGGGATAAATATTTGAAGAATTTGTGTGTTTACCACAACCTAGGGGGAAAACGACACAAAGATGAATTCAAGTATTCATTGCAACCTAGGGAATGAATAATATGAATTTGGTAGTTCGTACACCTACCACAACCTAGAGGGTAGATGGTTGAAAAAGTGTTTTTGATGACCAAATATTAGATAACTAGATCAAAGATGAGATCATATTTTTACCGGTTGTGTCTGTTTTCAACCAAGGTAATAATTTGTTTTGATGATCTAACAAAGGGCCCTAAGATATTGGTTTTACCCAAAGTGTGTTCAGAAAAATGCCATGTATGATGTATATGCATAATGTCCTAGATTGATATGGAGCCCAAGATATATATGCGTTGAGTATTTTGTGTATGTCCCAAGTGCACCAAATATGTATATGCCCTAAATGTAATTTTTTTGTTGATATTCTCTCCTTTTAAACCAATGGTTTTGTGTTACAACTCCCTGACGTTGCGTTATTGTGGTTTCTTTAAATTGATTTGAATAAGATGAATAAGTGTCAACAAGATTTTGATATTTGTATCGTAGGCGCAGGCGTAGGTGTGGACGTAGTCGTGGACGCAGGCATGGATGTAGACATAGACGTGGACGTAGGCGTGGGCGTGGAAGTAGGCGTGGATTCTCTCTCAATGTTTTTTTAACCAAAATGATTTTTGATATTTCATCAAATGCTTTTATTTGTCAAATCTCCAAAATAATTTCAACGCAGTATTCACAAAAATGATCGTAGTACTTTGCAAACAAGTTCGAAAATAAAAAAACACAATTTGAAAGATTTGAAAAAGTCAATGTTTTATTATTAAATATGCCTCTGAATAGGCGAGAGTACAAGATGCAATTCCTTGGAAGAGGTAATTACAGAAAGTTTTAAAACTGAAAATGGCAATGAAAATGATAATTTCTACTGTTGTTTCCCCAATGTCCTTTTGACAGCTCCAATCTCCTTTTCTGAGTTAAATGATTTGGACCCATTTCTTCCTTTGTGGTTTGTAGACGTAGTTCTTAGATTGCAGTCTTTGTTCTTTATTTTTTAAATAAGATCCCTAATTTTTTCTCAGATCGCCCTCTCGGGTTTTTAATCTACCAGGATAATTTTTTTCGTGTGTGTCCCTAATTTTTGCCTAGATTTCCCTTTAGGGTTTTTGATCCATTGAGACGCTCCTTTTTGCTTAAGTCGCTTGTTTAGGGTTCAAATTTAGAGAGATTTTTTATACATAGTATTTTTTGACTGCGTCTGAATTTGCTGGATATGGTAGTTCTTCCCCATCCATTATTGTGAGGATGAGACAACCATTGGAGAAAATGTTATTTTTACCACATATGGACCTTCGTAGTTAGGTGTCCATTTACCACATGAATCAAGGCGAGGTAGTAGAATCTTCTTGAGCACGAAATCCCTTTCTTTGAACACTCGAGGGCAGACTTTTTTGTCGAGTGCTTTCTTTATCGAATTTTGGCACAAAGCTGTCAAGCATTTCTCTTCAATGAGGTTGAGCTGATCAAGTCGCGTCTACACCCACTCTACTTCTTCAAGCTTTATTTCTATTAGAACTCGAAGTGGTGGATTTCTATTTCAACTGTGAGTATTGCCTCCATGCCATATACCAGAGAAAAGGAGTTGTACCTGTTGATGTACGCACAGAAGTATGGTAGCCATGTAAAGCAAAGGGAAGCATTTCATGCCAATCTTTGTATGTCTTCACCATTTTCTGAATTATTTTCTTGATGTTTTTATTGGAAGCTTCAACTAACCCATTCATCTTGGGTCGATATGGCGAGGAATTATGATGCTCGATCTTGAAACTATCGCATAACTCCTTCATTATTTTGTTGTCAAATTGGACCCGTTGTCTGTAATGATTTTTCTTGGAACCCCATATCTGTATATGAGATTTTGTTTGATGAATCGAGTGACCACTTGACTTGTCACATTTGCGTTGGACGCCGCTTCTACCCACTTGGTGAAGTAACCAATGGAAACCAATATGAACCAGTGTATGTTAGATGCTTTCAGTTCGATCATGCCTATCATATCAATTCCCCACATCGAAAATGGCCAAGGAGAGCTAATGACATTCAAAGGAGTTGGTGGTACATTCATTTTGTCGGCATAGATTTGGCATGGTGACATGTATTTGTATAATGGTAGCAATCGTCTTCCATCATTAACCAATAATAACCTACTCGCAGGATTTTTCTAGCCATGGCATGTCCATTTGTATGAGTTCCAAAAGTACCTTCATGGATTTCTCTCATAAGTGTATCTTCTTTCTGTTTCTCCATGCACCTGATTAGCACCATGTGATACGGTGGGAAGAGAACTGACTGTTTTTGGAATGCTGGTTCGCGTTTTGCGTTTGTTTTTGCAAAATGTCGCGGTAAGCAAGAGTCGCCACCGTCTTTTATTTTATCCAACAAGGAAAGGAAAAAAGCACAGAAAAATTCCTTTTTCGAGATGTTTCTCGGGTCCGGGGGGTAGATTATAGAAAGGGAAGGTGTTAGCACCCTTTCTATCTGTGGTTATCCACGGGCTCTTAGGTACTTGCTCAAAGTGTTTTCAAAATTTGATTTTCTTTGTGTTTGTGGGTTTGAAGAAGTTTTTTGTTTTGAAAAGGAGTGTAAGTGCGAAAAGTTTTGTTTTATTTTGAGAGAGCAAGTACTTAAGAACCATCTACCTACTCGAAAAATGAATCAATCTGTACTAATTCCCTTTAGACAATGCTATCCCACTATTGATGAGTAGGTAGCATCGTTGTTGGAGTTTTAAGGATCAATTCGATCAAGGGGCGTGCGGTCACTAAAGCAATGTTAGGATGCCTTAGCGGTAACCCTAATGTCTTAGATCATTTTTCCGAGGCAACCGTTTCGAGGCAACTATGATCTTTGGACAAGAGGGCGACCTCTAAAACTTCCTATACTTAATGACCACGTTACGAAGGCAACCAAGTGAGGTGTACCCTAAGAGTGCGCATGTGCGAGTGTGTTATTTTCAGTTAATTTTATCTTTGTACATGTCAATGGTTATCTATGTTGATTTTAAGTTCATACATACGATCTTGTCATGCATCCCCTATTATCAAACATCTAACAGTTTATAGATTGCGGAAATTAAATTGCGGAATTTAAATCTAACTATTACAAGGCGTCGGGTATTTACATCGCCAAAAATAACCCTTGAAATTAAAATGCGGAAAGTAAAATAAAGCGATAAAATAAGTTAAAGTCCTATTAAAACTATTACATTCCGGGAAACAATTACATCAATATCATAAATGGATTGCATGCGAGAAAATTAAATTTGGCGCATTTTTTAGGGTTTTGACTCCTTTTTAAAAGAAAGTGATTTTTTGTTATTTTTTGAATGAAAAGAAATTAGATCTAAATTAATTATTAAATTAAATGAGCTAATTAATTAATTAATGAAAATAATATTTTTTTGGATTTTTGAGTATTTAAAGAAATAAAATAAATTTGATCAAAGTTAATAAAAATCTAATTATCTACATTAATTTTAATTATTTGCAAAAGATATTGAAAATTATACCTATTTAAAACTAAATTAATTAAGTTAGTATTTATTTACAAAAATAAAAAGGCTGAATTTAATTTTACTAAATAAAATATATTTTTGGTTTTTGATTTTTATGAGGAAAAAAATTTTAATTGGTTAATTAAAATAAAATTAAAAAATAATAACAATAAAATAATTAAAGAAAGAAATAGAAAAAGAAATAACCAAGGGGGGGTTTTGGGCCCAGATTGGAGGTTTGGATAGCAACTCAGAGGGACCAATAGTGCAAGCCTGCGCTGACTTTTGCAATCCCATGCGTGCACATTGACTTTGGCATATGGTGCACGTTCAATCTTGGCCATCAGATCTGGCCTGGGGCCATCTGGCAAACCTCTGGATGAGGACACATGATATGCTACGCTTTGGACATTGCATGGAATCACTTGGCTGAAAAATGCAACAAATAATATGGGGACCTGGGATTCGAACCCAGGTCCTGTTAGTCACCAAGCATACGTCCTTGCCACTCAACCAACGCCTGTTAATTGTTAGTGTAATAAACAAAGAATATTATATGTGAAACAACAACAATATGCCAGTGTGATACGGTGGGAGAACTGACTTGAAGTTTTGCGTTTGTTTTTGCAAATGTTTCGGTTTAGCAAGAGTCGCCACCGACTTTTTATTTTATCCTAAGGAAAGGTTAAAAAGCACAGCAAAAACCTTTGAGATGTTTTCTTGGGTTCGGGGAGTAGATTATAGAAAGGGAAGGTATTAGCACCCTTTCTATCCATGGTTATCCATGGGCTCTTAGTTACTTGCTTAGATCACTTGCCTTGCATTTTCAATTGTTTGAAATAGTGCTTTGTGTGTGTGGTTTTTTTTTAAAATGTTTTGAAAAAGATGCCTTGTCTAGGCAACCGTTGTAATAATTCTTTACTCGAATGTTTTACAAAGGTGTTTGTCTTTTTGAAAAGATGTTTCAAGATTTTTGAAAGTTGTTTGGAAATTGTATTTGTGAAGTGTGTTTTTGAAAATAGGTAAGAGTGTTTTTGCAAGTTTGATTAAGTAACTAAGAGTTGTCTACCCCTAAATTTCTCAAAGATCTTTCCTATGTTTTAACCCTTTTAACAGTATTGTTCCACCATCGTATTTGATGGACAATCTTGTGTTAAGATGTAAACGGGACAGGCGCGGGTCATCGTATAGACCATGATAGCAATTTTGCAAAGTATCTTAGCATTTTTTGAGGGACTAAGATCATTTTTGTTAGGCAACTTTGGATAGCGTCATTGAGGGACTATGATCTTTTGATTTTGTTTGTTTTACCAAGATACTTTGCATGCGTAACATGGCCCATTTTTGAAGGCAACAAGTGGATGTAACCCTAGGGGTGTTTGTGTGCAAGTGTGTTTTATTGCATACAAGAATTTATCTTTGAATTAGGATTTTCTATTTCATTGATTTTATCTTGCCATACACATCCTAATTACTAGCATTTATATTTGAAAGCGATAAAAAGCAGAAATATAAAATCCTACGCTATTACAACAATTAGGGGGTGGGGATACATATTTGTACATGGGGTGGTTCAACGAGAAAAATAGATAAGAAAAGAAAGTAACAAAAACAAGATAGAGAGAAAGAGAGAGGGAGCCAGCGCGCTGCTGAGAGGTCATCAGAAGTTCTGATTCAGGCCCGCTTCCAGATGATCAACCTTTTGGTTAAACTGTATGAGTCAGAACTTCTGACTCTGGCACCTGCAAAACAGAAACCTGTTAGTGGGAAAATCAGAAGTTCTGACCCCCATGCGCTGCAAGACAAAAGTTTATTAGTGGGGATATCAGAAGTTCTGATCTTGCTGGAAATACAATAATTCTCAGAAGTTCTGATATTATTGACAGCAAAACAGGCTTCAGATGTGCTAACGTCAAAGTCAGCACTTGGCTTCTCCCTGTGCTAGTCAAAACATTTGCAATTTTGTTATTTTTCCACAAAACAGAAAACATGTTTGGAATAGCTTCAGCAAATGTCAAAGTGTTTCAGGGGACAGAACCAACAAGGTCACAGACAGGTTCTATGCTGACTCACTTCCTATCTAAACATTCTGAGGTATGAAAATCCTCAGAACACAAACAACAGCAACATGATGTTTACATTATGCTTATTTGAGCATGCAAAGCTGATGATGCTTAGCAGCGTGATGAAGGTCAGCAGGTGCTTACCTGGCTGTTGGAAAAGGGTGTGAGTGAGAGCTAGCTTTTAGCTCTGATGGGGTTCTGGACAGGTTCTTTTCTGAAAGGGGCAGATGAAGGCGTATGTGTATGTATGGTCAGAGCCTAAAAGGGTATTCTTTAGTCACAAAGAAAGATGGGTATGGATGAAGTTTGGAGGTAGGAAGTTCAAAGTTATGTTTGAAGCTTTTGAAACACTAAGATTTTTTTGACAGAGTTTCACAGTACTTTCTTGCTAAAAATTTCTGTTTCTCTTCTAGCAATTTTTCTGGTTTTTTTTGGACGCCCCTTTTCAGTGGACAATGGTGCTCTATTTATAGGCAAAACTCTTGTGGCATCTTGAACATTAAAGGCGCCAATAGAGGTTGAATTGTTTTTTTGAAAGAAGTTCCTGGGAAGTTGTGATAATGGATAGCCTTTCAACCTAGGCTGGAACAGCAGGCAAGGGGAGAAGTGACCTATAGGTGGAAGGTGGAGCATAGACCCATGCCTAAGCCTGCATAAAGGCGTTTACCAAGCCACACGTGAAGAGACCCCTTGGATGAATATTCAGGAGTGGTTGGGAGCATTAATGAGCATTAAATGGTGATGAGACTTATCAACACCAAAATTCTGGTAATAGGAGAAAAACTTGAACCAGCAGTTCTGCTTTACCAAAAACAACGTAAACCATGCTCTGGTCTTGGCCTCTTGTTGTCTTAGCAAATTCTGGGGATTCTCCTGACTTTCTGACACGTTCCTTGGATTTGCTTCTGGAAATCCTGGACTTAGAGATTCTGTATTAGTGTAACATCCACTCTTCTGACCCTTTCATCTTCTGATTTCAGCATGTTCTGAAGGAGTCTTCAGACTTTCTTGCTCCCTTTGCATTCTTTTAGCAAACTCTGGCTGAACTTGCGTAACTACTGAAAGAGCCATGTTCTGTTTGAGGCTTACGTGTTGAACCACGTTTGTAACTTCTGACTGAGTTGATGTAGCTGCTGAAGAGCCAACTTCTGACTGCGTTGAGCCAAGCTTGCAACTTCTGACTGTTTCTGCCTGGAGTTTGGTCCAGAACTTCTGAAGCGCTATTTTCTTCTTAAACACCCATTTTTAGGAAAATTCCAAATGCTTAGAGAAATTTTTTTTAGATGAAAGCGTTGCCTTTAGAGCTTGTGTGGTCATTTTGCTCTTGTAAATGGCTTGCTTGGGAAGACATGATAATTCAGGACTTGGATTTGTTTCAGAGGGATTCTTTGAATCCAGGATGATTTCCTGAAGAAAGAGAGGGCAAATTTTGGGGTACAACAGCCAGCAATGCAAAAAACACGCGCGGAGTTTTTGAATGGGCCAGTTGGAAAAGGACACGTCTTCGTCTTCTCCACTGAATCCTGGATATTTACCTGCGGATTTGTATCCGCAGCTAAATCCATAGGTCCATCCTAAAACGAGTTCTAGGCCATGAAAATGAATTCTGAGACCACAGTCATGCTCGTCTCTCCCTCCTAAACATGCATATGTCCATTATTTGCATTGATTTTTCCTGAAACTAAAACGCCCCAAAACAAGAAACAAGAACCCTAGATTCGGGTATGGCATTACAGGCTATAAAAACACAATCAAATATTGCAGAAAGTTTAGAAATCATACAAGGATCATGACTATGCAAATAATTTGTCAAAGAAATGCAAGAATGAGAGATTGCGATTTCAAATGCAGGGCAGCTTTCAGGGAGACTTACAGCGCGATTCAACAGGTATGGGGATTGGTTTTGAGTTGGCTTCGCTTTAGTGATGACCCAGCAATAGACTCACGTTGAGTTTTGGCCTTGAAAACACCTCTATGCTTGATTTCAGTTTCAAGCTTTTCCACCTTTTTTCAAGTTTTTGTTCTTCTGATTGTGCAACCTCTAGGTTACAATTCTCGTGCCTTTGCCTTGTATAAGTAACATGGAGTGGATTAGGTCAATTTTCTTGGGTTGAATCCTTATGCATTGATGATTTAGGATGTGATTTGATTCACCATTAAAAAGCTTCCAAAATTGTCCAAATTCCATCTTTTTGTTCATGATATGGCTTGATTTGGATTTGATTATGTCCATGATGATATTTAAGACCTATATCAATCAAAAAGATCCTAAGTTATTATTATTTAGATTTTATTTGGATTTAAATTGATTTAAAATGAATTAATTCAATAAAAATCAAATAAAATGGAAAAATTAATAAATAGACACAAGACTGAATATAGGACATGTGTGTAGTGTGACAAGATCAAATCAAGTGGAAAAAAGTGGGCCCATTTGACAAAATTTGAAGTTTTGGGGATAGTTGACTTTTGGCAATTTTGCAAAAATGCCCAACTTCAACAATGCATAACTTCTTCAATTTTGAACTTTTGGAGGTGTTCTTGGACTTTTTAGAAACCTTGAGATGTCCTCTAACCAAACCTTTTGGTCGCATCTCATTTTGATATTCCATGCTCAAGTTATAAGCTTTGGCAAAAAAGTTGTTTTTGTTGACTTTCAAAAATGACCTATAATGTCCAAATTTGTAACTTCTTGTGAGTGTATTTCTTGATCTTGGGGTATGAAGATGGATTGTAGAAAATATCATCCTCTTAAAAATGAGCTTTGGATGGGTCATTTCTCATAAAGTATGAGAAAGTTATGCTTGGTCAAAGTTATGCTTGATGAATTTTGAGCAATCCTTGATGAATCATGATCAACCCTTGATCAAATGATGAATTATCCTTCAAAATGAGAATGTTGACAAAAAATCTTGAGGTTTGACTATATTTGGGGCACCGTTGACTTTTGCCCTAGCACAGTCGATTTTTGGACTTCTTGAACAATTAACTGACCAAACTTCCTCTGCAAGGCTTGCAATTTGACATGGATGATCTTGAGAACATATTAGGATATTGGGGAGCACTTGAGGTCATTTGGATGTAAGGACCTTGATGCAACACAAAACCCTAATTTGAGGTTGACTGCCTTAGGAGATGATTTGACTGTCCAACTCTTGAGCAATCTTGAGCAACTTGGATATTATTCTTGCAATGCCTTGGGAAATATGGGAGGGAAAATTTTGGGGTACAGCAGCTGCCCCTGTTCAATTTTCTTAAACCTGAGGATATAGATTGGCTTTCGGTCCTTTCGTGATCCGAAGGTGGAAGATGATTGAACACTAGTATCATCCTTGTGATGTCAGGAATGGGCTTACAGATGCCATTTGGAGATTGTTGATAGATGGTCTGGACTTCAACTGGAATACGAATCAGGGAGATCGTATCGGCGACCTGACTAAACCAGAGGAGGTCTTGGATTAACTTTGACTGGATCGGCATCAGAAAAATCTTTAGGAATCGATTTAACTGGACCATACAAGGTCTTGGAATAACTTTAACTGGATCGGCATCAGAAAAATCTTTAGGAGTCAATTTATATGGACCAGAGAAGGCCTTTGACTGGATCAACATCAGAAAAATCTTTAGGAATCGACTTAACTGGACCAGACAAGGTCTTGGAATAACTTCAACTGGATCGACATCAGAAAAATCTTTAGGAATCGATTTGATTGGACCAGAGAAGGCCTTTGACTGGATTGGCATCAGAAAAATCTTTAGGAATCGATTTAACTGCACCAGACAAGGTCTTGAAATAACTTCAACTGGATCGGCATCAGAAAAATCTTTAGGAATCGATTTATCTGGACCAGAGAAGGCCTTTGACTGGATCAACATCAGAAAAATCTTTAGGAATCGATTTAACTGGACCAGACAAGGTCTTGGAATAACTTCAACTGGATCGGCATCAGAGAAATCTTTAGGAATCGATTTGACTGGACCAGAGAAGGCCTTTGACTGGATCGGCGTCAGAAAAATATTTAGGAATCGATTTAACTGGACCAGACAAGGTCTTGGAATAACTTCAACTGGATCGGCATCAGAAAAATCTTTAGGAATCGATTTGACTAGACCAGAGAAGGCCTTTGACTGGATCGGCGTTAGAAAAATATTTAGGAATTGATTTAACTGGACCAGACAAGGTCTTGAAATAACTTCAACTGGATCGGCATCAGAAAAATCTTTAGGAATCGATTTATCTGGACCAGAGAAGGCTTTTGACTGGATCGGCATCAGAAAAATCTTTAGGAATCGATTTAACTGGACCAGACAAGGTCTTGGAATAACTTCAATTGCATTAGAAAAATCTTTAGGAATCGATTCAACTAGGCCAGAGGAGGTCTTGGCGCCTTTGGCTGGATCGGCATCAGAAAAATCTTTAGGAATCGATTTAACTGGACCAGACAAGGTCTTGGAATAACTTCAACTGGATCGACTTCAGTAAAATCTTTAGGAATCGATTTAACTGGACCAGAGGAGGTCTTCCACATAGTTGAGGATTTAACTGCATCTTTCCTGAAAGGCAAAGGTCAGTCATATGCAATGCATGATATGGATCAAGCAATGATGTTCTCAACATAAATGAGATTGTATTATATGATGCCTATGATGCATGAAAATTTAATGTTTTAGCTGGGGAAAATAAATCCCGGATAGCTTGCTGGAGAATATAGTTGAATTCTTCGTTTCCGCTAGGGATGACGAACGGAGATGATTGCAAGAATAAACCTGCAGGAGAAGATAACTCCGTTGGGGAATAAACTTATGAAGAGATTACTCTTTGAGGAAGAGATGCTCTACTGAGGATTCCACTGATAAAATTCGATGGGGATGGATTATTGTTGCTGGTGATATTGAATTCCTGCTTGTGAAAGGAAAGAGACTCGTTGGGGATGATCTTCCAGTTGTGATTTTCTAGGTGTGATACGGTGGGAGAACTGACTTGAGGCTTGCGTTTGTATTCGCAAATGTTGCGGTTAGCAAGAGTCGCCACCGACTTTTTATTTTATCCTAAGGAAAGGTTAAAAAGCACAGCAAAAACCTTTTGAGATGTTTTCTTGGGTTCGGGGAGTAGATTATAGAAAGGGAAGGTATTAGCACCCTTTCTATCCATGGTTATCCATGGGCTCTTAGTTACTTGCTTAGATCACTTGCCTTTTGTTTTCAATTGTTTTAAATGGTGCTTGAGTGTGTGGGTTTGAAAATGTTTTGAAAAGAGGCCAATGTGGTGGCAACCTTTGTAATGATCCATGTGGGGATGTATACAAAGATGTATGTCTTTTTGAAAAAGTTTTCATTTGTTTTTGAAAGTTGTTTTGAAAGTGTGGTGAGGTGTGATTTTGAAATTAGGCAAGTGTTTTGCTTTGCAAGTTGATTCAAGTAACTAAGAGGTTATCTACTCCTAAATTTCTCAAAAGATCAGTGCTATACTTTAACCCTTTTAGCAAATTTGCTCCACCATTGTATTTGGTGGGCAACCTTGTGTTAGGATGTGAAAGGGACAGGCGCGGGTCATCGTATGGACCATAATTGCAACAGCGTTAAATGTCTTTGGGCAATTTCTCTAAGGGACTTGATCATTTGTTTTTGTTTGTTTTGAAAAGTTTTTGTCGAGGGACTATGATCATTCAAATTGTTTGCTTTGCCCAAAGATGTTCAACATACAACATGGCCCATTTATTTGAAGGCAACAAGTGGAATACCCTAGGGGGTGCAAGTGTGATTTGTGTGTCCATTTTCATGCTTGTTTATCTTGTATTAGGTCAAACTATTTTTTATCGTTTTTTCGCATACAAACCCTAATTCTAACATGTTATCATTAGAAAGCAATAAAGTGCGAAATCAAAATTACTAAGCTATTACAAAACCAAATATGGGAAGGGGGGTACAAATGTTCAAATGGGGATATTGACAAGAATTTAAATCTAAATTATTACATCAATTGGATATTTGCAATTTAAATGATGCATAATTAAATGTAAATTAAACAAATATGTGAAATGCAAAAGGAAAGTTTTTATGTGTATGAGAAAATATTATTTATGTAAAAGGGAAAAGAAAATAACAATGTATTATTTTTTGAGTATTTGAATTTAGGGCAAAAACCCTAATTTTAAAGAAAAAAGGGTATTATTTTCTAATTTAATTCAACTATTTATTTATTATGTACAAAAATAAAATAAAATGAAGTGTATTGTGAAAAAAGGTATTTTTATATCAAATATTAATAAAATGAAAAAATCAAGTATTTTTATATTTTTTTGTCTTAAATATATTAATAATCACATATATATATATATATATATATATATATATATATATATATATATATATATATATATATATATATATATATATATATATATATATATATATATATATATATATATATATATATATATATATATATATATATATATATATATATATATATATATATATATATATATATATCCCTAAATATGTATTATTCTAAAAATAAATATTTATTTAATATTTTAATAAAATGAATAAAAGAGTATTTTTTTTTGTGTAAAATATTTTCAGAAAGTAAATAAAAATAAAAATTGTATTTACATTATTTCTTATTATTCTAATAATAATACATATATATATTATATACAAACAAAGAAAATAAACAAATAAATATGCAATAAATGCAAAAAATGATAAAAAAATATTTTTTTAATTTTTAAATGTCATGAGAAAAAATAAACAAAGTCAATCAAAAAAGAAAAAGTCAAAAATGTTAAAAAATAAGCAAATGGGCTCAGGGGGGTGTAAACCAAAAAAGATGGTGTGAAAAGCAAAAATAGCACAGGCCCAGCCCACTTCACTCCTTCTTCAACCTCCAGCACAGATTATTTGAAAAAACGCGCGCCATGTTCAGTTCCTTCTAACTCTTGATTCCTGGCTTTTTAGCAAAAACTCATAACACAAGAAATGTTCAGCATGAAGAGACGGTTCTAACCATATAAAGAACTTGACCTATCTCTCTAAGATGAGGGAGAATTTCTCTCCCCCTCTTTTCTGACCTAGTTTTTCTACCATTTTCAAAGCTTAAATTCTCTCTACTCAGACAAAAGAAATGAAAAGTAAAGCTATGTACATGTTCAGGG
Organism: Vicia faba; assembly: GCA_948472305.1. Taxonomy (NCBI): domain Eukaryota; kingdom Viridiplantae; phylum Streptophyta; class Magnoliopsida; order Fabales; family Fabaceae; genus Vicia; species Vicia faba. The sequence continues at coordinate 67,788,349 of OX451740.1, forward strand.
CTATGAGTAGGACCTTGTTTCTTCACAAACTTAAGACTAAAGATGCATAATAAGAGAGATACGAATTCAAACTTTTACCTGTGCAGTTGAACTTCTATGTGGAGAATGAGAGACTTTCAGTGCAATGTAATGATTGGAAAAGCTTCCTTGAGGTCCAGGGATGCTTTTTCAATGCTTACTTTGTCTTGAACCTTCTTGTATCAAGCTGTAGAACTTCACCTGCAAGTCAAAGATGTGAAAATGGTGGAAGTGGTTAGAGCAACTACAGATCGTGCCTTAGCTTCTGGATAGCTTGCATATGTTATAAGGAAGGTATAGGAACAGGTTTTGATCAAAATGCTCGAAGGGATTGAGAGATAGCACTCAATCTGCAGGGCCTGCTCTGTTTGAGCAGTTTTGTGGTGTTTCTGAGATGGAGAGTGTTTGAAAGGCAAAAGGTTCGTGCAAAAGCTTGGTTGGGTGATCTTGAATGTGTTTGATATCTTTTGTGTTGTGTTTGTAAGCTGAGATTCAAGTTGGCACAAGTTATGGACTTTTCTTCTTTTCTAAGCAACAAAAGCAAATTGGTGTTCTAGGTCAGTATAGGCCCCCCTAATGAGCTGCATCAACACCTCTTGATCAGTGTGTTATGCCCATAATCTTGTGCTAAGCAGATTTTCTATGTACTTGTTTGATTTACCAATTGACATAAAGCAAACTTTTGTAAAAATGGAAAGTTCACTTTATCCAAAAATGGATCAATCTTGTGTATAATGCTTGAATTCATGGAACAACACTTGGACACAATGAACAAGCATTAAATTAAGGAGTGTAATGTGGTTTAAGGACCTGCAAAGTAGCACAAACTATGCTGAGTTCAAATTTGCCAAGTTTATGAACATGCTTTGATGAAGAACAAAAGTGAATTTTTGCCAACTTGTGAAATTCGAATCTCTCAAGTTATGAGGTTGTTTGATGAGTTCTTGGACATTTTGGAAAGCTTGGAATGTGTACTACAATCCATCTTTGAAATGCAAATCAAAATTCCAAGTGGAAGGGTATGAAAAGTGGCTTTGAAGTAGGGTAGAAAACCTTGTCAAAATAGGTCAAATTTCACTAAGTTAAAAGATGGTTTAGTGCCCTTATTCAAAAAATCATAACTTGAGATACAAGCTTCAAATGAGAAAACTTTGTGAATCAAAGTTGTAGATTATGCAACAAGCTACAACTTTCATGTTTGGACTTTTGTTTGAATCCAAATGGATCATGGTGAAAAGATGGGGTAAAGTTGGGAAAAAATTAGGGTTTTCCATAACTTAGAAAAATTCTAAGTTATGAAAAATTCCATTTTCTAACCCTAATTTGCATTTTGAGATTTCTTGGTGAACAAGTTTCATGATTTGGAATGTTTTGATGAAAAATGAATTTTGACTCTTGATTTTGACCAAAAAAAGTCAAAGTTTGACTTTTCAGTATACAGTCAAAATTGATCAATTGACTGGGAAATTCAACTGTCAATCTTGTGTACTTGGGATCTTTTGAGCTTGATGAACATGTCAAGATGATTCCATTGAGTCCTTGAGGCCATATGTGAACTTGGCTTGCCATTGGCTAGGTCAAACAGTCAAAAATTGCCTTTGTGCAGTCAAAACCCTAAAAATGACCATTTTGCCCTTTTGATGATCTGATCAAATTTCTTGGGGAATTGTGATCCAAACTTGATCAAATGGTTCATATGAGTTCATAATGTTGATGTGGATCAAATTTCATGAAGTTTGACTGTCAATTGGCCACAGTTGACTTTTTCCCCAATACAGCTGATTTCTAGGTCAACTGTCCAATTGACTGGGCAAAACTTGGAATCAAGACCTGAAACTTGGTATAGGTAAACTTGGGAGTCCAATATGAAGCATGAAAGTCATCTTAGGCATTTCAGGTCAAAACATCCTTAGGCAAACACAAACCCTAATTTGAGTCCACAGTGCAAGGAGAAGTCTTGAGCAGAGGAAACCCTAACTGGATCTTGATCTTCAAAGGTCTTGTGATGAGAAAATGTTGAGGAAATGGGAGGGCAAATTTTGGGGTACAACAGTTGCCCCTGTTCAATCTTCTTGGACCTGAAGAGTTAGATTGGCAAGTTTGCCTTTCGTGACTCGAGGGTAAAAGGAGATTGGACATTAGAGTGCCCGGAAATTTGCACTCGCATGCTGGAGTCTTAACAACGTGGAGCCGGGAATGGGCTTATAGATGCCATTTGGAGAGATGGTGGATAGGGAGATGGGCTTATAGATGCCATCTGGAGACGTGACAGAACCTTGTCTGGAATGGGCTTATAGATGCCATTTGGAAGTGTCGATCGCATAAGAGATTCCTTAGCGAGAATTTGCGTATTTGAGAAAGACGGATGTTTTCCTGGCTTGTTACAGGTGTTTGATCTTCAGTCTCCTTATGCAGATATGCCCTGGCTAGATACAGGTATCGAATCTACAATCGGTTGCTCACAGATGTGCCCTGGCTGGATACAGGAGTCGAATCTGGAAATAGTCGTCAATAGATATGCCCTGGCTGGATACAGGAGTCGAATCTTTGAACTCTGCAGACGTGCCCTGGCTAGATACAGGAATCGAGTCTGGAAATGTGGTCAACAGATATGCCCTGGCTGGATACAGGAATCGGATCTGGAGCTGTTGTAGTTGATAGATGTGCCCTGGCTGGATACAGGAATCGAATCTCTGAACTCTGCAGACGTGCCCTGGCTAGATACAGGAATCGAGTCTAGAAACTGATCACTCTCAGATGTGCCCTGGCTAGATACAGGTATCGAATCTGGAATCGTGACAGTTGAAGGTAGTCGCTTTTGAGATTGTCTTTTTCCTGAAAAGGCAAAGACGTAAGTTGTATGCAATGTCATGATGTATGATATGCATGATGTCATGATGTTCAACATGAGATGTCGTATGTGTTTCACCATGTATGTAAGCAAGATGTATGAAAATGTGAAATGTTTATGAGTGTAATTTCATCTTAGGAAAATAAATCCTTGACGAACGGCCGGGAAGCTGCTCTGTGGAAGAGATACTTGGCCGAAGTTTTGATGAGAGGCCTGCTGAGGACTTTAATGATGGATTCCGCTGAGGATGATGGTGATAAACTCCGCTGGGGAACTCTAAAGATAAACTCTGCTTGGGAATACCAAAGATAGACTTCGCTGGGGATTTGAAGGGACTTTGCCGAGAGCGGTCTTCCGTGGCTTTTAGCTGAGGATGACCCAGTTATAAGTCCTTGTGAGGAAATAACTCTAAATAAAACTTGGGCGAGACGTCCGTACTTTGCAGGGGATAAGCTTCCAGAATCTACTGGGGACGAGCTTTAAGACCTGCCCGGGAATGTTGGGCTTCTTCAGGATCGACGGGGGATCAACTTCTCTTGGGGAAAGTATTGCTGAACCTTGTTTTATTCTGCGGGGAGTTAAGATGATTTGGCCACATTTTTCAGTTGAACCTACCTTGGTGCCTTGGCGGACAAAACAACTAGACTGCTTTAGACAATTCCACATTGCCCCTGTCTTTGATGTCACCTGTAATTAATCTCTTGTTTCATATGCGAATATTTATGAATCAGCAATTTAATGTCAAATGCATATATCAAAAATGAACATGGGACGTTCTTCGCAAGACAAAACAGAAAAAAGGAAAACAATGGTAATTTGTATGGACAAGTGAATTTGTATTGATTTAGACTTTGCCTGTGAATAGGCGTTTTTTGTACAAGAGACCGACATCCTAGTAAGAGGACATCGCCAAATAGTATAGAGTTTACATTTTGAAAAAGAAAACAAAACAGCTATGTGAACAATCCCACTGGGTTCCAACTCTGCTATTGCCTTTATGTCTTCAAACGTCTCATCGTTTTGCTGCTTAGTTGAAGATGAAGCCGATTGGTCAATGCCGAAATCTGGAGCCAGGTAGTTGATGCCGAATTCCGGATGCGAAGTGACCCAATGAGACATAGCGTTACGCTTTTATCCCTAACTTTTGCCTGGACCGCCCTTTCGGGTTTTCAGTCCACCGGGATACCCATTTTTGCTCAAGCCGCCCTTTCAGGTTTTCGACTTGCCGGGTGTAAAAATTTTATTCATTTCATCCCTTATTTTTGCCCGAACCCTTTTGGTTCGCCGAGAAGCCCTTATTTTTGCCTAGGTATGTCAACCTAGCGGGTCTTTTATTCAGGCGTAGTATTTTTTCACTATGTCTGCATTGGCGGGGTGAGGAAGGTCGTCACCATCCATGGTGGTTAGGATCATGGCTCCTCCTGAGAACACACGCTTAACCACAAATGGCCCTTCGTAAGTAGGGGTCCATTTGCCCCGGGGATCACTTTGAGGAAGGATGATGCGTTTGATTACCAGGTCCCCAACTTGATACTCTTGCGGTCTGACTTTCTTGTTAAATGCCCTGATCATCCGTTTCTGATACGTTTGACCATGACAGATAGCAGTGAGCCTCTTTTCGTCAATCAGATTTAATTGATCAAGTCGAGTCTGGATCCAATCATCTTCATTCAAGTCTGCATCCTTCATTATCCGGAGGGAGGGTATCTGGATCTCGATTGGCAAGACTGCCTCCATGCCATAGACTAAGGAGAAGGGAGTTGCCCCGGTTGATGTCCTTGCTGAGGTACGGTACCCATGAAGAGCGAATGGTAACATCTCGTGCCAATCCTTATAGGTCACTGTCATCTTCTGCACAATTTTCTTGATATTTTTATTGGCTGCCTCTACAGCCCCATTCATCTTCGGCCGGTAGGGAGAAGAATTGTGGTGTTGTATCTTGAATTGTTCACAGAGTTCAGTGATCATCTTGTTGTTGAGATTGGTACCATTGTCCGTAATGATTCTTTCTGGGACGCCGTACCGACAGATCAGATTATGCCGGATGAAACGTGCCACGACGCTCTTGGTTACTGTGGCATAGGAAGCTGCCTCAACCCATTTCGTGAAGTAATCGATCGCCACCAAGATGAAGCGATGCCCATTGGATGTCGTTGGTCGGATCTCACCGATCATATCGATGCCCCACATTGCGAAAGGCCAAGGTGCCGTTAGGACATTCAAAGGAACTGGAGGGATATGCACCTTGTCAGCATAGATCTGGCACTTATGACAAGTTCGGGAGTGCTGGTAACAATCGGCTTCCATTGTGGACCAGAAATATCCTGCCCGAAGGATTTTCTTAGCCATGGTGTGCCCACTGGAATGCGTTCCAAATGTACCTTCATGCAGTTCCATCATGATTTTCTCAGCTTCAGCCTTATCCACACAACGCAGCAGAGTCGAATCATGATTCCGTTTGTAGAGAATGCCGTTGCTGAGGAAGAATTTTGCAGCAAATCTCCTCATGAACTTCTTATCATTGACGGATGCACCTTCAGGGTATTCCTGAGCTTCCAAGTACCTCTTCACCTCGTGATACCAGGGTTTTTCAGTTACCTTCTCAGCCTCGAGCTCACAGCAGTATGCCGGTTCATCCAACTTCCAGATTATGATTCGGGGAGCCTCATTGTCCCATTTAACTTTGAACATTGAAGACATCGTGGCTAGTGCGTCCGCTAGCTGATTCTCCTCTCTGGGGAAATGCTCAAAAGTTATCTCTTCAAAGTGAGGGAGCAAGGTCGACACATACTCCTTGTAAGGAATAAGATTCGGGTGTTTCGTATCCCACTCGCCTTTGATCTGATTGATCACGAGAGCGGAATCTCCGAAGACACTTAGAAATTTTATCCTTAAGTCGATTGCAGCTTGTAAACCCATGATACATGCCTCATATTCTGCCATGTTGTTGGTGCAGCTGAAACATAATCGGGCGGTGAGTGGAGTATGAGTCCCCTTGGGAGATATGATTACAGCGCCGACGCCGTTACCCAAAGCATTGGAGGCTCCGTCAAAATGCATAGACCATCGGGATCCTTCCTCAGGTCCTTCATCCGGTCCAGGTACTTCACAGTCAGTTACCACCATGATGTCTTCGTCCGGAAAATCAAAGTTCAATGATTGGTAATCGTCCACAGGTTGGTGTGCCAAATGATCAGCCAATACACTTCCCTTAATTGCTTTCTGAGTTGTATACTGGATATCATATTCTGTTAAGATCATTTGCCATCTCGCTATTCTTCCAGACAGAGCAGGCTTTTCAAATATGTACTTGATGGGATCCATCTTTGAAATCAATAAGGTAGTGTGAGTCAGCATATACTGTCTCAGCCGGCGAGCAGCCCATACAAGAGCGCAGCAAGTTTTCTCAAGCAGTGAGTAACGAGACTCACAGTCGGTAAACTTTTTTCTCAAGTAATAAATAGCGTGCTCTTTTCGGCCAGACTCGTCATGCTGCCCCAGCACACACCCCATTGAATTATCAAGCACTGTCAAGTATAGTATCAGAGGTCTTCCTTCCACTGGTGGCATAAGGATGGGTGGCTCTTGGAGATATTCCTTTATCCTTTCAAAGGCGGCCTGACATTCATCATTCCAGCGTACCACTTGATCTTTCTTCAGTAATTTGAAGATTGGCTCACAAGTAGCAGTTAGATGTGAGATGAATCGGGCAATGTAATTCAGTCGTCCTAGGAAACCTCTGACTTCTTTCTCTGTTTTTGGAGTCGGCATCTCTTGTATGGCTTTTACCTTGGCAGGATCCACCCGAATACCTTTATCACTTACAATGAAACCTAACAGCTTTCCGGATCTTACCCCAAAGGTGCATTTGTTGGGATTCAACCTCAGCTTGTATAATTTGAGTCGGTCAAACAACTTCCTCAGATGGTCAAGGTGCTCCTCCTCAGTTTGAGACCTTGCAATCATGTCATCAACGTATACCTCAATTTCATGATGGATCATATCATGAAATAAAGCAACCATGGCACGTTGATAGGTTGCCCCAGCATTTTTCAATCCGAATGGCATGACCTTATAACAGAAGGTGCCCCACTGAGTCACAAAGGTAGTCTTCTCCATATCTTCCGGAGCCATCTTAATCTGATTATACCCTGAAAAACCATCCATGAAGGAGAACACCTTGTGTTGAGCTGTATTGTCAACAAGGACGTCGATGTGAGGTAGGGGGAAGTCATCTTTGGGGCTGGCCCTGTTCAAATCCCTGTAGTCGACACACATTCTGACTTTACCGTCCTTCTTTGGTACCGGCACAACATTGGCAACCCACTGAGGGTAAGAAGTTACTGCAAGGAAAATCGCATCAAACTGTTTCATCACCTCGACTTTAATATTCTCAGACATCTCTGGACGCATCCGTCGAACTTTTTGCTTTACTGGAGGGCAATCTTCCTTGGTTGGCAGGTGGTGAACTACAATGTCGGCATCCAAACCAGGCATATCTTCATAGGACCAAGCAAAAATCTCCATGTAGTCTTGTAGCATTTGGATCAATCGTTGCTTCACGCTGAGCTCTAGATTGGCACCAATCTTGACCTCTTTCTTATCCGTCTCAGTACCCAGGTTAATGGTCTCCACAGGCTCTTCATGTGGTTGAATAACCCTCTCTTCCTGAAGTAGCAGTCTCGCAAGTTCACCAGGCACTTCGCAATCATCTTCACCTTCGTCTTCGGCCAAGTTGATCGGATTTTCGAAGTCATAACTGGCGGTAGCAGAGCTGTTACCAGTGAGATCCAGAGTGGATTGAAACCTGTATAAGTGAGTGTGTGTAAATATAGCTGTTTTGCAATATGTATAACACAGAAAGAAAAAAGAGCACAAGATTTGAAATGCAACAAACGTCCAATGTTTTGATTGATGATATATGAAAATGTCATACAAAAAGCCCTCACAAATGGAGCTACGATGCCCCGGGTAGGACACCGAGCCAACAGAGTTTTAACATATTGTTTGTTACAAATTTGGAAATCAAAAGAAATCAATTACTGCGTGACAAATGTGATAGGGGTAAAATCCTTTGCCGTCCAATTGCTAGGTCCGTTGCTGGTAGTCGGGTAGATCCAACTGTCAAACTCTGCTTCCTCCACATCTTCCTCAATAGCGTTCACCCTTGAGCTGGAAATAAACACCGGAGCCTTTCCGATCTTCTCTTTGCGCACCGCCTTCTGAGCCTCTGCAGTAAAGCCTAGCCCAAACTTGTCGTTCTTCTGAGTGAAGTCAGGAAGCTGACCCCAGTGTGCACAATTGCCTTTCTGAACCACAGCCCGGGCATCCCTTAGGGAAGCCATCTTCAAGGAATCATTCTCTTCGGCCATTGTCTCTGCAGCTGCTGAAATTGGATGTACCTCCTCGAAATGCTGGAAGGGGGTTTCAATGAACTCTCCGTCCATCTCGATGTACCTGAAAGAATTCAAATGGCTCACCATATACTCCTCTTCTCCTCGCACAGTGACGATCTTCCCCCTGACGGGATACTTCAGCTTTTGGTGTAAGGTGGAGGTCACTGCCCCAGCTTTATGGATCCAAGGTCGACCCAACAGACAAGAATACGACGGACGTATATCCATTACGTAAAAGGTAGAGTCAAACACTTGAGAGCCCACACGAATAGGGATGTTAACCTCTCCGTGAACCATCCTTTTGGAACCGTCAAAGGCCCTGACGATGATACTGCTGGGTTTCAACTCCAGGCCTTCATAATCCAGACGATCTAAAGCCTTTTTCGGTAGAACATTCAAGGAGGAACCAGTGTCCACCAATACATGCGCCAGAGTAGTGCCCCTGCATTCAATAGAGACATGCAGGGCATCATTGTGGTCTCTCCCTTTTGCGGTTAGATCAGCATCTGAAAAACCCAAGCCGTTGTCCGCCGTCAAATTCGCTATGCAGTCAGTGAACTGAACTGCAGACGTCTCCTGCGGCACATGGGCCGTCTTGAGAAATGAGATCAAGGCCTTTGCATGGGCCTCGGAGCATAGCAATAGTGAGAGCAGGGAGATCTTGGAGGGTGTATGCCCCAATTGCTCGACAACATTAAAATCACTCTTCTTTATTATTTTCAGAATCTCCTCCATTTCTTGTCGGGAGGCCTCAGCATTTACGGGTATTGGTGCCTCCATCCGGGCAGGCTCTTCTTCAATCCCTTTGCCCCGAGCATTTGATGACTCGGCAGCAGGGGACACAATTTGATCAGCAACAGGACTAGGTAAACTTGTAGGTTTTATGAGGAGGGGTTTTCGAATAGCGGGCGGCGCAATGTCAGGCGAGAAGAGCCTGCCACTGCGGGTGACTTTAGCTGGACCGGTGATATCGCAGATACTGGCACTAGCGTCAAATTCTTGCTTGATTCCATTTACATACACGTCTGCCCCATAATGCCAGGGGACAGCTTTATCAGATACATAGGAGAGGGGTCCCGGAACAGTAATGATTACAGGCGCAACTGTCAAGATTTGAACAGGCTTCTTTGGGGGAGCCTTGATTGGATTTTTGAAGATGGTGATTACAGAAACTTCTTTCATCGGAACCAAATGAACAGCAGTCTTTTTGAATAGAATCTCCTTGCTATCCATTAGGCCTTGGATGCCTAACCTTAGCAAGGGACAATCAAATGGGGAAATAGCACAGAATGGGCAACCTTCGCCGCAACCCGGAAATAAACCGGCCCGCAGTAGGTTCTTCTTAACAGTCTTCAGGGGGGTAACAACTTCATCTACCGAAACAGCGTACACTTCTTCCTCAATGGCATTTACCCTATGCTGGGGCATAGGAGCCGTTACAACATTTGGTCTTTCTGGCGCTTCAAACTGAATTTCCTTTGCGTCGATCAGATCTTGCACTTTGTTTCTCAAGGCCCAGCAATCATCAGTAGTGTGCCCGGGACTATCAGAATGATAAGCACACCGGGCATTCGGGTTGTATTTAGGAGACGCAGTGTTGACGACCTTAGGAGCTTCTTTGAGGGTCACTAGGTTGGTGGATAATAGTTGGGGTAAAATTTGAGATAATGTCATACTCAGTCGGGTATACTGCCTCTTGGGCCTTTCGCTTCTTTGTTGATTGTACTGCTGAGGAGCAGCAACAGGTTTGGAGATGACCAAAGCATTGACGGCTTGGCGACTTTCGGGCTTGACTTGTCTTCTAGGGCCATAGACGGCGCTTGCTTCTTTCTTAAATGGCCTCTTCTCAGCACTTGTAGAGGCAGCCTTCTGTATCTTGCCTGACCTGATGCCAGCTTCAATTCTTTCTCCCGTTAATATCAAATCTGTGAACCCAGCGGAGGAGTTACCAACCAAATGATTGAAAAACGGACCAGACAAAGTCCCCAGGAACATATCAACCAGCTCTCGATCAGTTAATGGAGGCTGCACCCTGCCAGCCAAATCTCTCCATTTTTGGGCGTACTCTTTGAACCCTTCACCCGTTCCTAGAGACATACCCTGAAGTTGGGTACGCGTAGGAGCGAGATCAGAATTGTATTGGTATTGTCTGTAGAATGCAGTTGCCAAATCTTCCCAGTGCCGGATGCTAGCTCCGTCCAATTGGTAGAACCATTCAAGTTGTGACCCTGAGAGACTATCTTGGAAGAAGTGAATCCAGAGGTTCTTATCCGCCGTGTAAGGTTGGATTTTCCTTACATACGACCTCAGATGCAGCTTTGGGCAGGAGACCCCATCATACTTGGCGAAGGCAGGCGCCTTAAACTTGTGTGGAATGACTACCCCAGAAGATAACCCCAAATCTCCGAAATCCAGTCCTGGCACGTTCTGAATTTCCATGGCGCTCAAACGGTCCTCCAATTGTTTGTATCTGTCAGCAGCAGGTGGGTATTGTTCATCGTTATAGTCCGTCTCGTTGTCGGAGACTGCGGGACTAGGAGCTCCTCCCCCTTGGGGACTATTTTTCTCAGCAGAAGAAGTGGTTGGATCAGCTTCATTGTGGAGTGTGTTCCCAAATCTGCGTCCGGTGTTGAACAATGCAGTCCTCTTTTTCTTCTTCTTCTTCAGGAGTAGAGTCTTCAACTCTTGTTGGCCTTGGGCTAGGCTTAGGACCATCTCTTGAAACTGTGCACTTTGGGCCTGAAGGGCCTTGATTGCCTGCTCGCTGGAGGACTTTGGATTCATGATGACTGTGCAAAATAAACAGCGAAGGAGATTAAGCAACCTGTGAAATAGGGTACCTGCTATGCATATGGTGTAATGGAATGCGTATGTTTTATGTTTTCAAAGACAAACGAGATTCAACTTTGTAGACAAAAAGGGAAACACACTTCATTAGATTAAAGTTTTCAATTGTTCAACAATTTGCCCTTAGGCATTACAGGAATGAAAAATACTGGAAAGGAAATAAACTATAAAAAGAAACATCCAAAGCTCCTCAATGCTCCCATGGCCTCCTCTTTTCAGTGCTGATGTAGTTGTTCAGGACCCGTTCTTCCTCCAATTGCTTAGTCAGCCTTTGGATCTTCCTTTCCTGCTCGTTGAACTTTTCCCGATAGAAATCCCGTTCTTCCTTTAGCTGTGCCCAAGATCTCTTCATGGTGTCAAAATCAGTAGGTATCTGAGGAGGGAGGACAGTTGGAGGCATCCCATCTTCAACAGGAGACTCAAGAATGAGAGGTCTAACAGCTTCGTAGGGCATACCTAACTCCTGAGCACGGATGTGGACCCATTTGCAATAGGGCTTCAATGGCAGAGAAGTCTTTGGTCCTAACTCATGTGGGTCAGCTTTGTGAATTCTGTCCCAAGCTCTAATGAATCCCTGGCGTAGTTTGTCACTGTCTGCCTGAAACTCAAAATGGAAGTGAGGAACCAGCATTTCATGAGGCCCATCTCCTCTGGCTCTTCCAAACTGACGGAGAGCTAAACACGGATTGTAAGAGATTCCTCCTTGGATACCAATCAACGGGACATTAGGGTATTCTCCGCAACGGTCGATAACAGCTACCTCATCCAAACCTCTGAGAGTCCAAGTGATATCCTTATCTGCGAGAGACATTAACCTCCAAGCCCAACCTTTTCCTTCTTCATTCTTCAGCACGGACTTAGGAAGGTGCGAAATAAACCACCTTACTAGCAAAGGAGCACAACACCACGGAGTCCCCCGTTTTCGAGCAGTACGAGCATAGAGTTGTTGTAGAATGTCACCCAAGAGAGTGGGTACCGGATTCCGAGACATGAAGATTCTTATGACATGGATACTGATAAAGGTGTCAGGGTTGGGAAACAATACCAGACCATAGATCAAAAGAGCCAGAATATCCTCATATGCCTTGAAGTCCAAGTCATTCCAGAAATCATTAGCCTTGCCAACCAAAAATTTGACCAAAAAGCCCTTGATCCCATTTCTAGTTTCCCAATTAGACAACACCTCTTCTTTGGTCAAGGGGAGAATTGCAGCAATCTCTTCAGGCCTAGGAGTCTTTTCCAAACCAGTGAAAGGAGTTTGTTCCAAGACAGGAATCCCAAGCAAATAAGAAAATTCTTCCAGGGTAGGAACCAGCTGGAAGTCTTGAAAGGTGAAACAATGATGCAGAGGGTCATAAAACTGGGTCAGAACACTTATCAATTGTTGGTCCCATTTTGCAGTGATCAAGCCAAGGAGGGAACCATGTCTGTTGATGAAGGAGGTAGTGTTTGGAATCCTTTCAACCAGATCCTTGAGTAAAACTGGGGGTTGAACAAAGTTGAGCCGGACAGTATTTCTACGCACGGGCATCATAATGTCCTACAAAACAGAGCAAAGGTGAAACCTTTTTGTCTTTGAAATGGGTTAGCCTTTTACACAGGATGCATGCAATGGTATGATGGAATGATGCTATGATGAAACACACCACAAATATTCACATAGACAGATAAGGCACACAAGTCACACAAGATATCCTTAGGTTTCAGGCCAGCATGAGTTTCAGGTATTACCCTCTTTTGGTTTTGTTGGTTAAAACCTGTCCTATCAAAAGTAACCGGGTTCTAGAGGATCTCAAATCATTGGCTACCCTCAATCGGTCATAACTCCAGCATCGCAATCTTTTCTCGCGGCCAGAACCATCTCGAGAGTTTAGCCTCAATGAGTGTAGCATACTGCTACTGTCCTAATAGCCAAGTTGGTCAATTTAGGGTTCTAAGGTTGGTTGGTGTTTAATGACTCCTTAGAAGACCTATATTCTCCCCGTTACAACACAAGGGATATAGGTACAGACTAAGATGCCACACCAACGTAGCCACTGCTTCACCCATGTCGGTCTACGCCGGACAGGTCCCTCACAGATTATGCTACCTAAAAAGGGTTTTTCCCAGATCCGGGTTAGGATCTATGAAACTCCGATACAAAGCCCACAAATGTAAAAGCAAACAAAGCAAACAATTGAAAACAAAGGTGATCTAAACCCTAAGGTTACTCCACTTTTAGAAGTTGTCCCCAGCAGAGTCGCCAGTTCTGTGATACGGTGGGAGAACTGACTTGAGGCTTGCGTTTGTATTCGCAAATGTTGCGGTTAGCAAGAGTCGCCACCTACTTTTTATTTTATCCTAAGGAAAGGTTAAAAAGCACAGCAAAAACCTTTTGAGATGTTTTCTTGGGTTCGGGGAGTAGATTATAGAAAGGGAAGGTATTAGCACCCTTTCTATCCATGGTTATCCATGGGCTCTTAGTTACTTGCTTAGATCACTTGCCTTTTGTTTTCAATTGTTTTAAATGGTGCTTGAGTGTGTGGGTTTGAAAATGTTTTGAAAAGAGGCCAATGTGGTGGCAACCTTTGTAATGATCCATGTGGGGATGTATACAAAGATGTATGTCTTTTTGAAAAAGTTTTCATTTGTTTTTGAAAGTTGTTTTGAAAGTGTGGTGAGGTGTGATTTTGAAATTAGGCAAGTGTTTTGCTTTGCAAGTTGATTCAAGTAACTAAGAGGTTATCTACTCCTAAATTTCTCAAAAGATCAGTGCTATACTTTAACCCTTTTAGCAAATTTGCTCCACCATTGTATTTGGTGGGCAACCTTGTGTTAGGATGTGAAAGGGACAGGCGCGGGTCATCGTATGGACCATAATTGCAACGGCGTTAAATGTCTTTGGGCAATTTCTCTAAGGGACTTGATCATTTGTTTTTGTTTGTTTTGAAAAGTTTTTGTCGAGGGACTATGATCATTCAAATTGTTTGCTTTGCCCAAAGATGTTCAACATACAACATGGCCCATTTATTTGAAGGCAACAAGTGGAATACCCTAGGGGGTGCAAGTGTGATTTGTGTGTCCATTTTCATGCTTGTTTATCTTGTATTAGGTCAAACTATTTTTTATCGTTTTTTCGCATACAAACCCTAATTCTAACATGTTATCATTAGAAAGCAATAAAGTGCGAAATCAAAATTACTAAGCTATTACAAAACCAAATATGGGAAGGGGGGTACAAATGTTCAAATGGGGATATTGACAAGAATTTAAATCTAAATTATTACATCAATTGAATATTTGCAATTTAAATGATGCATAATTAAATGTAAATTAAACAAATATGTGAAATGCAAAAGGAAAGTTTTTATGTGTATGAGAAAATATTATTTATGTAAAAGGGAAAAGAAAATAACAATGTATTATTTTTTGAGTATTTGAATTTAGGGCAAAAACCCTAATTTTAAAGAAAAAAGGGTATTATTTTCTAATTTAATTCAACTATTTATTTATTATGTACAAAAATAAAATAAAATGAAGTGTATTGTGAAAAAAGGTATTTTTATATCAAATATTAATAAAATGAAAAAATCAAGTATTTTTATATTTTTTTGTCTTAAATATATTAATAATCACATATATATATATATATATATATATATATATATATATATATATATATATATATATATATATATATATATATATATATATATATATATATATATATATATATATATATATATATATATCCCTAAATATGTATTATTCTAAAAATAAATATTTATTTAATATTTTAATAAAATGAATAAAAGAGTATTTTTTTTTGTGTAAAATATTTTCAGAAAGTAAATAAAAATAAAAATTGTATTTACATTATTTCTTATTATTCTAATAATAATACATATATATATTATATACAAACAAAGAAAATAAACAAATAAATATGCAATAAATGCAAAAAATGATAAAAAAATATTTTTTTAATTTTTAAATGTCATGAGAAAAAATAAACAAAGTCAATCAAAAAAGAAAAAGTCAAAAATGTTAAAAAATAAGCAAATGGGCTCAGGGGGGTGTAAACCAAAAAAGATGGTGTGAAAAGCAAAAATAGCACAGGCCCAGCCCACTTCACTCCTTCTTCAACCTCCAGCACAGATTATTTGAAAAAACGCGCGCCATGTTCAGTTCCTTCTAACTCTTGATTCCTGGCTTTTTAGCAAAAACTCATAACACAAGAAATGTTCAGCATGAAGAGACGGTTCTAACCATATAAAGAACTTGACCTATCTCTCTAAGATGAGGGAGAATTTCTCTCCCCCTCTTTTCTGACCTAGTTTTTCTACCATTTTCAAAGCTTAAATTCTCTCTACTCAGACAAAAGAAATGAAAAGTAAAGCTATGTACATGTTCAGGGCTATGAGTAGGACCTTGTTTCTTCACAAACTTAAGACTAAAGATGCATAATAAGAGAGATACAAATTCAAACTTTTACCTGTGCAGTTGAACTTCTATGTGGAGAATGAGAGACTTTCAGTGCAATGTAATGATTGGAAAAGCTTCCTTGAGGTCCAGGGATGCTTTTTCAATGCTTACTTTGTCTTGAACCTTCTTGTATCAAGCTGTAGAACTTCACCTGCAAGTCAAAGATGTGAAAATGGTGGAAGTGGTTAGAGCAACTACAGATCGTGCCTTAGCTTCTGGATAGCTTGCATATGTTATAAGGAAGGTATAGGAACAGGTTTTGATCAAAATGCTCGAAGGGATTGAGAGATAGCACTCAATCTGCAGGGCCTGCTCTGTTTGAGCAGTTTTGTGGTGTTTCTGAGATGGAGAGTGTTTGAAAGGCAAAAGGTTCGTGCAAAAGCTTGGTTGGGTGATCTTGAATGTGTTTGATATCTTTTGTGTTGTGTTTGTAAGCTGAGATTCAAGTTGGCACAAGTTATGGACTTTTCTTCTTTTCTAAGCAACAAAAGCAAATTGGTGTTCTAGGTCAGTATAGGCCCCCCTAATGAGCTGCATCAACACCTCTTGATAAGTGTGTTATGCCCATAATCTTGTGCTAAGCAGATTTTCTATGTACTTGTTTGATTTACCAATTGACATAAAGCAAACTTTTGTAAAAATGGAAAGTTCACTTTATCCAAAAATGGATCAATCTTGTGTATAATGCTTGAATTCATGGAACAACACTTGGACACAATGAACAAGCATTAAATTAAGGAGTGTAATGTGGTTTAAGGACCTGCAAAGTAGCACAAACTATGCTGAGTTCAAATTTGCCAAGTTTATGAACATGCTTTGATGAAGAACAAAAGTGAATTTTTGCCAACTTGTGAAATTCGAATCTCTCAAGTTATGAGGTTGTTTGATGAGTTCTTGGACATTTTGGAAAGCTTGGAATGTGTGCTACAATCCATCTTTGAAATGCAAATCAAAATTCCAAGTGGAAGGGTATGAAAAGTGGCTTTGAAGTAGGGTAGAAAACCTTGTCAAAATAGGTCAAATTTCACTAAGTTAAAAGATGGTTTAGTGCCCTTATTCAAAAAATCATAACTTGAGATACAAGCTTCAAATGAGAAAACTTTGTGAATAAAAGTTGTAGATTATGCAACAAGCTACAACTTTCATGTTTTGACTTTTGTTTGAATCCAAATGGATCATGGTGAAAAGATGGGGTAAAGTTGGGAAAAAATTAGGGTTTTCCATAACTTAGAAAAATTCTAAGTTATGAAAAATTCCATTTTCTAACCCTAATTTGCATTTTGAGATTTCTTGGTGAACAAGTTTCATGATTTGGAATGTTTTGATGAAAAATGAATTTTGACTCTTGATTTTGACCAAAAAAAGTCAAAGTTTGACTTTTCAGTATACAGTCAAAATTGATCAATTGACTGGGAAATTCAACTGTCAATCTTGTGTACTTGGGATCTTTTGAGCTTGATGAACATGTCAAGATAATTCCATTGAGTCCTTGAGGACATATGTGAACTTGGCTTGCCATTGGCTAGGTCAAACAGTCAAAAATTGCCTTTGTGCAGTCAAAACCCTAAAAATGACCATTTTGCCCTTTTGATGATCTGATCAAATTTCTTGGGGAATTGTGATCCAAACTTGATCAAATGGTTCATATGAGTTCATAATGTTGATGTGGATCAAATTTCATGAAGTTTGACTGTCAATTGGCCACAGTTGACTTTTTCCCCAATACAGCTGATTTCTAGGTCAACTGTCCAATTGACTGGGCAAAACTTGGAATCAAGACCTGAAACTTGGTATAGGTAAACTTGGGAGTCCAATATGAAGCATGAAAGTCATCTTAGGCATTTCAGGTCAAAACATCCTTAGGCAAACACAAACCCTAATTTGAGTCCACAGTGCAAGGAGAAGTCTTGAGCAGAGGAAACCCTAACTGGATCTTGATCTTCAAAGGTCTTGTGATGAGAAAATGTTGAGGAAATGGGAGGGCAAATTTTGGGGTACAACACTAGGGATATCCCTGTTAGACTCTTGTGGGGATAATCCTTTGAGCTTTACTGGGAATGATCCTTTGAACTCGACTGGGGAGATTTATTTTTTACTCCGCTGGGGATAAACTTCTAGAGTCTACTGAGGATGATATTCAAACTCCATTGGGGAAGCCTTTTCAGATCATGCCGGGGAAATTTTGACTCCATTGGGGGTGTCTTGTATTCTGCCGGGGAACATTCTTATATTTTGCTAGGGAATATTAAGACTGTCGGGGACATCGAGCCTTTTTGGTGCTGATGGTAGATCAACTCTGTTTGGGGAGAGCATTGTTGATTTGTTCATGGTTGCAAGTCTCAGCTGGGGAGAGCTACCATTACTGTCTTACTCTGCGGAGAGTGAAGGCATCTTAACCATATCCTTCAGCTGAATTTACCATCGTGTCGGGTGGACAGAGAAACTATACAGTTTGGACACTTCTTATTGCCCCTGTTTCTGCTATTACCAGTAATTCGTCTTTTGTTTCGCATGTAAATATTTATGAGCAGCAAATAATGTCAAATGCATATATCAAAAATGAACATTGGACGTTCTTTGCAAAACAAAACAGATAAAGGAAAAACAGTTTGAAATTTCTTTGAAAATGAATTGTATTGATTTTGAAGTTTGGCCTGTAAATAGACGTTTTTGTACAAGAGGTTGACGTCCTAGTAAGAGAACGCCGCCGAATAATAGAATTTACACAATTTGTGAAATACTAAACAAAACAGCTATGTAAACAATCCCACTGGGTTCCAACTCTGTTATTGCCTTTATATCCTCGAGCATATCATCACTTTGCTACTGGTTGAATATGAATCAGATTGATTAGTGTCGTCCGAGCTTGATAGTCGATACCGAAGTCTGGATGTAAGGTGACCCAATGAGACATAGTGTTACGCTTTGATCCCTAACTTTTGCCTAGACCGCCCTTTCGGGTTTTCAGTCCACCGGGATACCCTTTTTTGCCCAAGCCGCCTTTTCAGGTTTTCAACTTGCGGGGTGTATAGATTTTTATTTTCATCCCTTATTTTTGCCCGAACCCTTTTGGTTCGCCGGGAAGCCCTTATTTTTGCCTAGGCCAGTCAACCTAGCGGGTCTTTAATTATGTGTAGTATCTTTTTACTATGTTTGCATTGACGGGGTGAGGAAGGTCGTCACCGTCCATGGTGGTTAGAATCATAGCTCCTCCTGAGAAAATGTTCTTAACCACAAATGGCCCTTCGTAAGTAGGGGTCCATTTGCCCCTGGCACCACCTTGAGGTAGAATGATGTGCTTGATAACCAGGTCCCCAACTTGATACTCTTGTCGTCTAATTTACTTGTTAAATGCCTTGATCATCCGTTTTTGATACGTCTGACCATGACAAATAACAGTAAGTCTCTTTTCGTCGATTAGGTTCAGTTGATCAAGCTGGGGCTGAATCCAGTCATCTTCGCTCAAACCTGCACCCTTCATAATTCGAAGAGAGGGTATCTGAACTTCAATAGGCAAAACTTCCTCCATGCCATATACCAAGGAATATGGTGTTGCCCCTGTTGACGTCTGCGCTGAGGTACGGTACCCATGAAGAGCAAATGGTAACATCTCGTGCCAGTCTTTGTATGTCATTGTCATCTTCTGCACAATCTTCTTAATGTTCTTATTAGCCGCTTTTACAGCCCCATTCATCTTCGGCCGGTAGGGAGAAGAGTTATGATGTTGTATCTTGAATTGCTCGCAGAGCTCGGTGATCATCTTGTTGTTGAGATTGGTACCATTGTCTGTAATGATCCTCTCTGGTACACCGTATCGACAAATCAGATTGTGCCGAATAAACTGTGCCACAACGTTCTTGGTTACAGTAGAAAAGGAAGCTACTTCAACCCATTTCGTAAAGTAATCAATTGCTACCAAGATGAAACGGTGCCCGTTGGATGCCGTAGGTCTGATCTCGCCGATTATATCAATACCCCACATTGCAAAAGGACAAGGTGTCGTGAAGACGTTCAGAGGAACTAGAGGTATGTGCACCTTATCAGCATAGACCTGGCATTTGTGACATGTCCGAGAATGCTGATAACAGTCGGCTTCCATTGTGGACCAATAATATCCTGCCCATAGGATCTTCTTTGCCATGGTGTGTCCACTGGAATGCGTTCCGAAGGTACCTTCGTGTAAATCTGCCATGATCCTTTCTACTTCATTCTTATCCACACAACGCAGTAAGGTCGAATCATGGTTACGCTTATAAAGGATGCCATTGCTGATGAAGAACTTTGCTGCAAACCTCCTTAGAAACTTCTTGTCATTAACAGATGCACCCTCGGGGTATTCCTGATCCTCAAGGTATCTCTTCACCTCATGAAACCAGGGTTTATCCGCTACCTCTTCAGTCTCAATGTCACAGCAATGTGCAGGTTCGTCCAATCTTTCAATGATAATCCGGGGAGCTTCGTTGTCCCAATTGACCTTGAACATAGAAGACATCGTAGCTAGCGCGTCCGCCAACTGATTCTCCTCTCTAGGGAAGTGTTCAAAGGTTATCTCCTCGAAATGGGGAAGCAACGTCAATACATACTCCTTGTAAGGAATAAGGTTCAGGTGTTTCATATCCCACCCGCCTTTGATCTGACTGATCACGAGAGCGGAATCTCCGAAGACACTCACACACTTAATCCTTAGGTCAATTGCTGCTCGAAGACCCATGATGCACGCTTCATACTCCACCATGTTGTTGGTGCAGTTGAAACATAGTCGGGCGGTAAATGGAGTATGAGAACCTTTAGGAGATATGATCACGGCGCCAATGCCATTACCTAAAGCGTTCGAAGCTCCATCAAAGTACATAGACCATCGGGATACTTCCTCAAGTCCTTCGTCTGGTCCAGGTGTTTCACAATCAGTTACCAACATGATATTCTCGTCCGGAAATTCAAAGTTCATAGACGGGTAATCATCCACTGCCTGATGTGCCAAATGGTATGCCAACACACTTCCCTTGATTTCCTTTTAAGTCATATATTGGATGTCATACTCAGTCAAGATCATCTTCCATCTTGCTATTCTTCCGGACAAGGCAGGCTTTTCGAAGATATACTTGATTGGATCCATCTTTGATATCAACAGAGTAGTGTGAGTCAGCATATACTATCTCAGCCGGTGAGCAGCCCATGTCAAAGCGCAACAAGTTTTCTCGAGCAACGAGTATCAGGTCTCGCAGTCGGTAAAATTTTTGCTAAGGTAATAAATAGCATGCTCTTTTCGGCCAGACTCGTCATGCTGACCCAGCACACACCCCATTGAGTTGTCGAGTACTGTCAAGTATAAGATCAGAGGTCTCCCTTAAACTGGTGGCATAAGAATAGGTGGCTCTTGGAGATACTCTTTGATCCTTTCGAAAGCGGCCTGACATTCATCGTTCCAACGTACCACTTGATCTTTCTTTAGCAACTTGAAGATTGGCTCATAAGTAGCAGTCAGGTGCGAGATGAATCGGGCAATGTAGTTCAGACGTCCCAGAAAGCCTCTGACTTCTTTCTCTATTCTAGGAGTTGGCATCTCCTGTATGGCTTTCACCTTTGCAGGATCCACTTGAATACCTTTGTCGCTTACGATGAAACCCAGTAGCTTACCAGACCTCACCCCGAAGGTTCACTTGTTCGGGTTTAACCTCAGCTTGTACAACTTCAACCTGTCAAATAGCTTCTGCAGATGGTCCAGGTGTTCCTCTTCAGTTTGGGACCTTGCTGTTAGAACAATGTTTGCATCTACTACCCTATATTTAAGTTTTGATGATAACAAAGTGAAAAGATATAGTATTTATAAGTTTCATGAATGAACTATATGCTGCCTAAAATTATTATGTTCTGACTTGCAGATACTCTGATTGAGATAAGCAAGATCACGTCTATTCAGCATCAGAATTTGATTTCATACACCAGCATCAGAAGTTGCTACATCAGAACGTCAAAATCAGATGATCAACTCACGTACATGCTGAAGCCTGATGAACAAGACTGCGCTCAACACTCTGATACAGAAACAATAGTTCATCAGCAGCGAAGCAGAGTCAGAATGAGCCAAGCCAGAACTTGCGTTAAGGAAGCAACGGTACTGTGCATTGAAAGCTAATTAATTCCAACGGCCTCATTCCAGACAAGATCTGCTCAATAAGGAAAGCTTGTTATTAGAATTGAATCAAGAATATTGCATTCAACGTTCATCATCTCAAGTGCTATATAAACAAGGCTTTGAAGATTACAATGGCTAATGCTCTCCAAATCTCTACACGCACAAAAGCTGAACCATAATCTTTGTTCTACCAGTTTTGCTAAACCACACTCTGATATTCCATTACTGTTTAGCAATCTAGTTTCTAAGCTTCATTTTGTGTATACATCACAGTTGTGATAAAGTTTTGTAGAAAACATTCACACACATAGTCTTATCTCTTTGTAAGAAAGTGTTGCCTTGACAAACCGGGTTGTGGTTTGAATCAAGAAGGCTTTAGCAGTTGTTAAAGCAGTCTGTAATATTCAGTTGAATATAGTGAGTTAAGACCTCGTTGGAGAGAGGCGAAATCACCTTGACGGGTGGACTGGAGTAGTTTGAGATCAAACGAACCAGGATAAAAATATCTTGTCAATTGCTTTAGATTTCAGTTTTACAATTCAACCCCCCCTTCTTGTGTTTTTCACCACTTCAATTGGCATCAGAGCGCCTGGTTCTGAGCTAAAACACTTAACCTTGTCAGTACAAGATCCAGCGTCAGAAAAACACAATGGCAGGAAACAATTCTCACATCAGCAATGACAACAATGAGGACAGAGACAGATTCAGTGGCAAACCTCCAGTCTTTGATGGAGAAAACTTTGATTACTGGAAAGACAGAATTGAAAGCTTCTTTCTAGCACATGATGCTGATCTGTGGGATATGGTGACAGATGGATACACGCACCCTGTGAATGCAAGTGGTCAGAAGATTGATAGAAAATCAATGACTGATCAACAAAAGCGTGACTTCAAGAATCACCATAAGGCCAGAACCATCCTCCTCAGTGCCATCTCCTATACTGAGTATGAAAAGATCTCCAACAGAGACACAGCAAAGAATATCTTTGATTCTCTCAGAATGACGCATGAGGGCAACGTTCAAGTCAAAGAAACAAAAGCTCTAGCGCTCATTCAGAAGTATGAGGCGTTCAAAATGGAAGAATCTGAATCCATTGAAATTATGTTCTCTAGATTCCAGATTCTGGTAGCTGGTCTCAAAGTTCTGGACAAAGGATACTCTACTGCTGACCATGTCAAGAAAATAATCAGAAGTTTACCCAAGCAGTGGAGGCCTATGGTTACTGCTCTGAAGCTAGCTAAAGATCTCAACAAAATCACTCTGGAGGAACTTATAAGCTCCCTCAGAAGTCATGAGATAGAGCTAGAAGCTGATGAGCCTCAGAAGCAAGGTAAGCCTTTAGCATTAAAATCTAACAAAAAATTTGAGTCTAAAGTTTTGCAGGCAGTTGAAGAAACATCTGATGGATCCTCATCAGAAGAAGACGAACTTTCCCTTCTCTCCAGAAGAGTAAATCAACTGTGGAAGCAAAGACAAAGGAAGTTCAGGAATCCCAGAAGATCTGATCAGAACGAGTCTTCTTCCAGATACAGAAGGACAGATTCTTCCTCTGGATACAGAAGATCTGAAGGCTCCTCAAGTAGCAAGAAGCCAAACACCAAAGACATCATCTGCTACGAGTGCAATGAGCAAGGACACTACAAGAGTGACTGCCCAAAGCTTCAGAGGGAAAAGCCCAAAAAGAAGTTTAGAAGAGAGAAGAAGAAAAGTCTCATGGCTACATGGGATGACTCTGACTCGTCTGAAGCTGACTCAGAATCAGATGACGAAAGGGCAAACATAGCTCTCATGGCTAACATTTCAGAAGATAGTGAAGCTTCTGAATCAGACTCAGAATCAGACACAGAAGAGGTATTTCCTAACTTCGCTGTTAACTTTACAAAGGCTGAACTTGCTGAAAGCCTTAATGAGATTCTGGAACGTTATCAGCAGATTAGAGCTAAATTCAGAGACCTGAAAAGGAATCTTGAATCTGACTCTAATAAGTCTGAGAGTCTCAAATTGGAAAATTCTGAGCTGAGAAATAAGATTTCAAAATTAGAAAACACTTTACAAAACTCTCAGAAGGAACCAATTTCTGAAACTCCCAGCAACGCTGATGAGATCATCAAGGAGTATGATCACAGTTTCCAGAAGTTCCTAGCTAAAAGCATAGATAGAAGCAGAATGGCTTCAATGATCTATGGAGTTAGCAGAAACGGCAGGAAAGGAATAGGATACCAAGGTAAGGTTCCTACACCAAAGAATGTCATGGACTTAACCATTAAACACACTCCTTTAAATTCACACTTTGTGTATGGTCACACACATGATATCAAATATACTAGCAGTAAGCATTCTGTGAAACCAAAATTCAACCAGAGTTTTGGTAAAACTAACAAGTCAGGACCCAAGAAAATCTGGGTACCTAAGGATAAAATAATACATGTTGCAGATATCTTTAGCAGCAAGTCAGAAACACCAGTCATGGTACCTGGACTCTGGCTGCTCACGACACATGACGGGAAGAAGGCATATGTTCCAAAGCCTGGAACTTAAGCCTGGAGGCCACATTGGCTTTGGAGGCAATCAGAGGGGAAAGATAATTGGCTCTGGAACTGTAGGTAATGGAAATCTTCCCTCTATTAATAATGTTCTGCTAGTAGATGGATTGATGCATAATCTGTTATCCATAAGTCAATTAAGTGATAACGGTTATGATATAATCTTTAATCAAAAATCATGTAAAGCAGTTAGTCAGAAAGATGGGACTATCCTGTTTAATGGTAAGAGGAAAAACAACATTTACAAAATCAAACTTTCTGAACTAAAGAGTCAGAATGTAAAATGTCTTCTGTCTGTTAACAACGAGCAGTGGATCTGGCACAGAAGATTGGGGCATGTTAGTATGAGAAGAATATCTCAGATTAACAAACTCAATCTGGTCAGAGGACTTCCTAATCTGAAGTTCAATTCAGATGCTCTGTGTGAAGCATGTCAGAAAGGCAAATTTGCAAAACCTTCTTTTAAATCCAAAAATGTTGTTTCTACCTCTAAGCCATTAGAACTTCTGCACATTGACTTATTTGGACCAGTTAAAACTGCTTCAGTCAGTGGTAAGAAGTATGGGTTAGTAATCGTAGATGACTATAGCAGATGGACATGGGTAAAGTTCTTAAGACACAAGGACGAGTCACATTCTGTGTTTGTTACCTTCTGTAACCAAGTTCAGAATGAAAAGGATCTTAGAATCGTTAAAGTCAGAAGTGATCATGGTGGAGAATTTGAAAATAAAGATTTTGAGTCATTCTTTAATGACAAAGGCATTCTGCATGATTTCTCTTGTCCTAGAACTCCCCAACAAAATGGAGTTGTAGAACGAAAGAACAGAACATTGCAAGAAATGGCCAGAACCATGATCAATGAGACAAACGTTGCTAAGACTTTCTGGGCAGAGGCAATAAACACAACGTGCTACATTCAGAATAGAATCTCAATAAGACCTATTCTGGAAAAGACTCCATATGAATTGTGGAAGAACAGAAAGCCCAACATTTCATATTTTCATCCATTTGGATGTACTTGCTTTATATTAAATACAAAGAATTATTTGAACAAGTTTGACTCTAAGGCACAGAAGTGTATTATGTTAGGATACTCTGAACGCTCAAGAGGGTACAGAGTATACAATACAGAAACACAGATTGTGGAAGAATCAATCAGTGTTCGTTTTGATGATAAGCTTGACTCTGAAAAGTCAAAGCAGAATGAAATTTTTGCAGGTATAGAAATTGAATTTGCAGGTTCTGAAGACAAGTCATCAGAAGCTCTCAACACAGACATTCCTTCAACATCTGAAAGGAGCACTGCTAGAAATCCTACAACAGCTGCTGATCAACCTCAGAAGAGATTACCCAGAAGCAGCTTGGATCACCCAGAAGAGACTATCCTAGGAAGAAAGGAAGATCCAATCAGAACAAGAGCAAGCTTCAGAAACTCTGAAGAAACACTTATGGGACTTGTGTCTCTGATTGAACCTTCTTCTATTGATGAAGCACTTCTGGATAATGACTGGATTCTGGCAATGCAAGAAGAGCTGAATCAATTCACCAGAAACGACGTATGGGATCTCGTTCCCAGACCAAAAGGATTCAACGTCATTGGAACAAGATGGGTGTTCAGAAACAAGCTAAATGAACAAGGTGAAGTCATTAGAAACAAGGCACGACTGGTTGCACAAGGTTATAGTCAGCAAGAGGGGATAGACTATACAGAAACCTTTGCCCCAGTCGCCAGGTTAGAATCTATCAGACTTTTAATCTCATTTGCTGTTAATAGAGGCATCACTCTGTATCAGATGGATGTCAAAAGTGCATTCTTAAATGGTTATATAGAAGAAGAAGTTTATGTTCACCAACCCCCAGGTTTTGAAAATACAAAACATCCAGAACATGTTTTCAAACTAAAGAAGTCACTTTATGGTCTGAAACAAGCTCCCAGAGCTTGGTATGAAAGGCTAAGTAACTTTCTGCTTGAAAATGAATTCACCAGAGGGAAAGTGGACACTACTCTATTCTGTAAAACAGTTAAGAGTGACATCTTAGTCTGTCAAATTTATGTTGATGATATCATTTTTGGTTCTACTAATCCTTCTCTTGGAAGAAAATTTGCTAAGTGTATGCAGGCAGAATTTGAGATGAGCCTTATGGGGGAACTGAAATTCTTTCTAGGAATTCAGATCAATCAAACTCCAGAAGGAACTTACATTCATCAGAGCAAATACATCAGAGATCTTCTGAAGAAATTTGACCTCTCAGAATGTAAGCCATCAAAGATTCCAATGCATCCCACGTGCATTCTGGAAAGAGAAGAGGTAAGCAAAAGTGTAGAACAGAAAGTCTACAGAGGTATGATTGGTTCTCTCCTCTATCTGACTGCTTCAAGACCTGACATATTATTCAGTGTTTGTATCTGTGCTAGATTCTAATCAGATCCTAGAGAATCTCACTTAACAGCTGTTAAGCGAATTTTCAAGTATCTGAAAGGTACTACTAATCTGGGTTTGTTTTATATAAAATCTAGTGATTACAGCTTAGTAGGCTACTGTGATGCTGATTTTGCTGGAGACAGAGTGGAACGTAAAAGTACTTCTGGAAGCTGCCAGTTTCTGGGAGAAAATCTGATCTCTTGGTCCAGCAAAAGGCAATCAACAATTGCTCTGTCAACAGCAGAAGCTGAGTACATAGCAGCAGCAGGATGTAGCACACAAATGCTCTGGATGAAAAGTCAGCTTGAAGACTTCCAGATTTTTGAGAGTAACATTCCTATACTTTGTGATAATACTTCTGCTATTTGCTTAAGTAAGAATCCCATTTTACATTCTAGAGCTAAGCATATAGAAATAAAACATCACTTCATTAGGGACTATATTCAGAAAGGTATTTTGAACTTAAAATTTATAGATACAGACCATCAATGGGCTGATATCTTTACTAAACCCCTTTCAGAAGATAAGTTTAATTTCATTCTGAAACATCTCAGCATGAAAGTGTGCCCAGAGTGAAAATGTTTTAA
This sequence comes from Vicia faba, assembly GCA_948472305.1. Taxonomy (NCBI): domain Eukaryota; kingdom Viridiplantae; phylum Streptophyta; class Magnoliopsida; order Fabales; family Fabaceae; genus Vicia; species Vicia faba. Next base: position 67,815,615 of record OX451740.1, read on the forward strand.
TTCCATATATTTACTTTCAGAATGTAATTATTTTACTGTGAACTTCTGATCAATCTCCTTTCAGAAAGATAGAACATGCAGATTGTATCAGATGCAAGTCTAAAGATCTGAGAGTCTAATCTCAAAGACAGACGTGCTGATCACAACATCAAACAAGTGTCATCCAATCATCAGCATATCTCTGAAGCAGAACGCGTGCACGCTTCTGAGAAGGCAAAACGCTGATTGGGTGCATTGAGACACATGTCTGGTAATCGTTTTTAAGTATCTTTCTCAAATCCCCCAAAATCAGCAAGCATTTAATGAAAAGTAATCATGCTTTTAAATGGCAATCATGATTTTTCTCTCTCTTAAAAACGTTTATCTTTTCAAAATAATTTTGAAAACTCTATTTAAGCACATTAATCTCTCATTCTTATTCTTTACGCTTTCTCACTATCACTCAAGCATTTTCTGCATATTTCTGAGTTCATCTCTTGCAAACCTTTTTCTTCAATTCATTCTCAAAACCCTTTTTAGTGTGAACAATGGCATCCTCCAGCAGCGTTTCTGCAGGCAATCAGAAGAAAGCAACCTCTGAGCAATATCAAGTGCCACTCAGAACTCTCCTCACTCCAGTGAAGAACCTTGAAGTGCTCTCTGAGTTAATCATTGACTTTGAAAGCTTGAAGGAGAATGGTTTTGACCTAACTGAAGAAATTAGGGCTCAAAAGTGGGAAAGATATTTCGATAGGTTGGTTGGACCAACATTCCCAGCGCTGGTCAAGGAATTTTGGATTCACGCCAAGGTTTCAAAACATCTTGTCATCTCCTCTGTTATGGGGAAGAAGATTGTGATTTCTGAAGATCTCATTGCAAGGCTAATCGGTCAAAGTGGTGGTGGCGTCCGTTGTGTGGACATGGCTGAAAGATGTGCTGATACAGGTGTGGTAGCTAACAGGATTTTCACTCTTGGGATGCCCAGCAGCAAGATTAAGGATCTGAAGAATCATTGCAGAGTATGGGCTAAGATTGTTCTGGGGTGCTTCAACCACAGGAAACCAACAAGTTCTCCTGATTATATAAATGTGGATCAGCAGTTTCTGATCTACTTTATTGATCAGAAGATAAAGATCAATCTGGCTCACTTCCTGTTCAACCATCTCAAAACCAGTGTGAAAGAAACAAGGGAAGAAGAAAGAACCAAGAGGGACTGGATACCGTTTGGAAGGCTAATATCAGATATTCTGACAGAGAATAGGCTGATTGAACATCTGATAGAAGCTCAGGAGCTGAGCACTATTGAACCAACAATTGGGAAACCTCTGAACGCAAAGAACCTGAAAAAGATGAAGCTGATAGAAAATATTCAGAAGGAACCCAGAGCTACTTCCACTGCTGATATCTCCAGCAGAAGAGTGCCTCTGAGTGATTTTTCGGTATTTTCTGAAATGGAATCCAAACCAGAGATGTTTCTCAGGTACCCAGATGCGTACAAGGCAGATGATACAGATCCAAAGCTGAATATCAGAGATCTGCATCAACCCCAACCAGAAGTGACTTTGAAGAAGACAAAGAAGAGGAAAGCGCCATCAGAAGGATCATCTCAGCAGACTCCAAAGAAAAGAGGTATTTCATCTGCTGCCCCTATTTCAAAATCTTTTACTATTCCAGCATCTATCCCTCCTCAAACCTCTCATAGAATATCAATCCCAATCCCTACCATTGATGAAACCATACAAGAAGAAGACCCTTCTGAGGCATTAAAACTTAGAAGACCTAGAACCAAGCAACCCAAACAACCAACAATTTCAACAACAACAGCACTTGACCAAGTGCTGGCTGATATTGAGCGTCAACATGCCTGTGCTCAACCAAACTCTGAACCACAAAATGTTCCTCCTCCACAACCAGAACAACAACAACAACCAGAACCAGAACCACAACAACAACAACCACTCTCAGAAGAACCTCTGATCCCTGAGCAATTAGAGATTCCACCTCCCTCTCCCCAACCAGAAATAAATCCACCTTCACCACAAACAGAGTTTCACCACTCTGAAACTCCTTCCCCTCATAAATCTGACCCTCACTCACCTCAACCTTCACCGCTGGCAATCCAGTTGCCATGTGGAACCACTATTGTCATGCCCCAGTTACCATCCTCATCAGAATCAACACCACCAAAGACTCCCAAAACACCACCCACTCCAATCGAAATATCTGACTCTGATACCCCTCCTCCAAAACAAACAGCTGCTCAGAAAACCTCTGAAAACCCCAGCAGGACTTTCATTGACTTAACCAGTCTTGACCGTCTTGCTGATCTAAAACACAAAATTGCCATCCCAAAACCAAAGCAACCAGATGTTGGCTCTGGTATTTTGAATTTTGAAACAGGTGTGCTGCAATGGATTGCTTCTTTGAAGCAAGTCTGTCCTGGGATGATTAACCCAGCTGCTTCTGATCAGCTCTGGTCACAGTTCAGACTTTGGGTACGTGCTGAAGCCCTCAAGTTGCAGGATATCAACTATGAGCAGGCACAACAAAATTTCAGCAAACTTCTGAATGAAGCTGAAAGTATGCTTCTGAAAAAGGACGTGCTCCCTCTGGACAGTGAACCTTGGTCTGAGAAACAGCAAGCTGCAAAGGTGCAACCATCAGAAGAAGACAAGACCTTTCAGGCTGAAGAAAATCAAGCAGAAGATGTGGCTGAAAGTTCTGAGAAGCCTCCTCCTTCTGATGCTTCTCAAGCTGCCTTGGACAGGCAGACTCTGGAAGAACTAAGGCTGAATGACATGCGTCTACAGCAGCGGATGGATGAAAACGATCAGAAGATGAAAGCAAGAATGGATGTGCAGGACAACAAGATTGACACTGTTGTCAGCATGGTGCATAAACAGAATGAGACTTCTGAAAAGATTCAAGCCATGCTGGAGAGCCTGTTCTCACGCTTGCCCCCTCAACCTTAAATCTTTTTCATGCATGACCTTTTTTCATGTTTTCTTGATTTTCTGATGTACTGTTTGATTAAGTTTTGTAATATTTTCTTGCTCTGATTCTGAACTATTTTAATATGATTAGTTTTTATGATCTTAATTATTTTAGCACATCACCAACACTTTTTGATTGCTGACAAAAAGGGGGAGAACAAGAATGATATTTAAATCAATAACGGCTAACTAGACAGAAATTCTCAAACATTCTAACTTTATTACTTGAAATGTTTTTCTGTTTTGTTTAAAGTCTACAGGCACAAGGAAGCTCCTGGACACTCTGAAGACTAGAAGCTCTGATCAAAATGAAGAAGCTCTGATCAATATGAAGTTCTGATCCAAAGCAAAGCTCTGACAAGAAAAGCTCTGAAGCTCTGCTCTGACATAAAGCTTCTGATAAGTCAAAGACTCTGATAATCTGATGTTCAAAGAAAGAAAAAGATCTGATCCTGAAAAACACGTATAATCAAAGGGAAGTAATCAACTCAGGGGGAGTATCTCTTAACTCTGACTTCTCCTTACTTCTTAACTCTGATACATTTTCCAGATACCTTTTCACGTTATTTTTCATTTAAAATATCTAGTTTTTGTCATCATCAAAAAGGGGGAGATTGTTAGAACAATGTTTGAATCTACTACCCTATATTTAAGTTTTGATGATAACAAAGTGAAAAGATATAGTATTTATAAGTTTCATGAATGAACTATATGCTGCCTAAAATTATTATGTTCTGACTTGCAGATACTCTGATTGAGATAAGCAAGATCACGTCTATTCAGCATCAGAATTTGATTTCATACACCAGCATCAGAAGTTGCTACATCAGAACGTCAAAATCAGATGATCAACTCACGTACATGCTGAAGCCTGATGAACAAGACTGCGCTCAACACTCTGATACAGAAACAATAGTTCATCAGCAGCGAAGCAGAGTCAGAATGAGCCAAGCCAGAACTTGCGTTAAGGAAGCAACGGTACTGTGCATTGAAAGCTAATTAATTCCAACGGCCTCATTCCAGACAAGATCTGCTCAATAAGGAAAGCTTGTTATTAGCATTGAATCAAGAATATTGCATTCAACGTTCATCATCTCAAGTGCTATATAAACAAGGCTTTGAAGATTACAATGGCTAATGCTCTCCAAATCTCTACACGCACAAAAGCTGAACCATAATCTTTGTTCTACCAGTTTTGCTAAACCACACTCTGATATTCCATTACTGTTTAGCAATCTAGTTTCTAAGCTTCATTTTGTGTATACATCACAGTTGTGATAAAGTTTTGTAGAAAACATTCACACACATAGTCTTATCTCTTTGTAAGAAAGTGTTGCCTTGACAAACCGGGTTGTGGTTTGAATCAAGAAGGCTTTAGCAGTTGTTAAAGCAGTCTGTAATATTCAGTTGAATATAGTGAGTTAAGACCTCGTTGGAGAGAGGAGAAATCACCTTGACGGGTGGACTGGAGTAGTTTGAGATCAAACGAACCAGGATAAAAATATCTTGTCAATTGCTTTAGATTTCAGTTTTACAATTCAACCCCCCCTTCTTGTGTTTTTCACCACTTCAATTGGCATCAGAGCGCCTGGTTCTGAGCTAAAACACTTAACCTTGTCAGTACAAGATCCAGCGTCAGAAAAACACAATGGCAGGAAACAATTCTCACATCAGCAATGACAACAATGAGGACAGAGACAGATTCAGTGGCAAACCTCCAGTCTTTGATGGAGAAAACTTTGATTACTGGAAAGACAGAATTGAAAGCTTCTTTCTAGCACATGATGCTGATCTGTGGGATATGGTGACAGATGGATACACGCACCCTGTGAATGCAAGTGGTCAGAAGATTGATAGAAAATCAATGACTGATCAACAAAAGCGTGACTTCAAGAATCACCATAAGGCCAGAACCATCCTCCTCAGTGCCATCTCCTATACTGAGTATGAAAAGATCTCCAACAGAGACACAGCAAAGAATATCTTTGATTCTCTCAGAATGACGCATGAGGGCAACGTTCAAGTCAAAGAAACAAAAGCTCTAGCGCTCATTCAGAAGTATGAGGCGTTCAAAATGGAAGAATCTGAATCCATTGAAATTATGTTCTCTAGATTCCAGATTCTGGTAGCTGGTCTCAAAGTTCTGGACAAAGGATACTCTACTGCTGACCATGTCAAGAAAATAATCAGAAGTTTACCCAAGCAGTGGAGGCCTATGGTTACTGCTCTGAAGCTAGCTAAAGATCTCAACAAAATCACTCTGGAGGAACTTATAAGCTCCCTCAGAAGTCATGAGATAGAGCTAGAAGCTGATGAGCCTCAGAAGCAAGGTAAGCCTTTAGCATTAAAATCTAACAAAAAATTTGAGTCTAAAGTTTTGCAGGCAGTTGAAGAAACATCTGATGGATCCTCATCAGAAGAAGACGAACTTTCCCTTCTCTCCAGAAGAGTAAATCAACTGTGGAAGCAAAGACAAAGGAAGTTCAGGAATCCCAGAAGATCTGATCAGAACGAGTCTTCTTCCAGATACAGAAGGACAGATTCTTCCTCTGGATACAGAAGATCTGAAGGCTCCTCAAGTAGCAAGAAGCCAAACACCAAAGACATCATCTGCTACGAGTGCAATGAGCAAGGACACTACAAGAGTGACTGCCCAAAGCTTCAGAGGGAAAAGCCCAAAAAGAAGTTTAGAAGAGAGAAGAAGAAAAGTCTCATGGCTACATGGGATGACTCTGACTCGTCTGAAGCTGACTCAGAATCAGATGATGAAAGGGCAAACATAGCTCTCATGGCTAACATTTCAGAAGATAGTGAAGCTTCTGAATCAGACTCAGAATCAGACACAGAAGAGGTATTTCCTAACTTCGCTGTTAACTTTACAAAGGCTGAACTTGCTGAAAGCCTTAATGAGATTCTGGAACGTTATCAGCAGATTAGAGCTAAATTCAGAGACCTGAAAAGGAATCTTGAATCTGACTCTAATAAGTCTGAGAGTCTCAAATTGGAAAATTCTGAGCTGAGAAATAAGATTTCAAAATTAGAAAACACTTTACAAAACTCTCAGAAGGAACCAATTTCTGAAACTCCCAGCAACGCTGATGAGATCATCAAGGAGTATGATCACAGTTTCCAGAAGTTCCTAGCTAAAAGCATAGATAGAAGCAGAATGGCTTCAATGATCTATGGAGTTAGCAGAAACGGCAGGAAAGGAATAGGATACCAAGGTAAGGTTCCTACACCAAAGAATGTCATGGACTTAACCATTAAACACACTCCTTTAAATTCACACTTTGTGTATGGTCACACACATGATATCAAATATACTAGCAGTAAGCATTCTGTGAAACCAAAATTCAACCAGAGTTTTGGTAAAACTAACAAGTCAGGACCCAAGAAAATCTGGGTACCTAAGGATAAAATAATACATGTTGCAGATATCTTTAGCAGCAAGTCAGAAACACCAGTCATGGTACCTGGACTCTGGCTGCTCACGACACATGACGGGAAGAAGGCATATGTTCCAAAGCCTGGAACTTAAGCCTGGAGGCCACATTGGCTTTGGAGGCAATCAGAGGGGAAAGATAATTGGCTCTGGAACTGTAGGTAATGGAAATCTTCCCTCTATTAATAATGTTCTGCTAGTAGATGGATTGATGCATAATCTGTTATCCATAAGTCAATTAAGTGATAACGGTTATGATATAATCTTTAATCAAAAATCATGTAAAGCAGTTAGTCAGAAAGATGGGACTATCCTGTTTAATGGTAAGAGGAAAAACAACATTTACAAAATCAAACTTTCTGAACTAAAGAGTCAGAATGTAAAATGTCTTCTGTCTGTTAACAACGAGCAGTGGATCTGGCACAGAAGATTGGGGCATGTTAGTATGAGAAGAATATCTCAGATTAACAAACTCAATCTGGTCAGAGGACTTCCTAATCTGAAGTTCAATTCAGATGCTCTGTGTGAAGCATGTCAGAAAGGCAAATTTGCAAAACCTTCTTTTAAATCCAAAAATGTTGTTTCTACCTCTAAGCCATTAGAACTTCTGCACATTGACTTATTTGGACCAGTTAAAACTGCTTCAGTCAGTGGTAAGAAGTATGGGTTAGTAATCGTAGATGACTATAGCAGATGGACATGGGTAAAGTTCTTAAGACACAAGGACGAGTCACATTCTGTGTTTGTTACCTTCTGTAACCAAGTTCAGAATGAAAAGGATCTTAGAATCGTTAAAGTCAGAAGTGATCATGGTGGAGAATTTGAAAATAAAGATTTTGAGTCATTCTTTAATGACAAAGGCATTCTGCATGATTTCTCTTGTCCTAGAACTCCCCAACAAAATGGAGTTGTAGAACGAAAGAACAGAACATTGCAAGAAATGGCCAGAACCATGATCAATGAGACAAACGTTGCTAAGACTTTCTGGGCAGAGGCAATAAACACAACGTGCTACATTCAGAATAGAATCTCAATAAGACCTATTCTGGAAAAGACTCCATATGAATTGTGGAAGAACAGAAAGCCCAACATTTCATATTTTCATCCATTTGGATGTACTTGCTTTATATTAAATACAAAGAATTATTTGAACAAGTTTGACTCTAAGGCACAGAAGTGTATTATGTTAGGATACTCTGAACGCTCAAGAGGGTACAGAGTATACAATACAGAAACACAGATTGTGGAAGAATCAATCAGTGTTCGTTTTGATGATAAGCTTGACTCTGAAAAGTCAAAGCAGAATGAAATTTTTGCAGGTATAGAAATTGAATTTGCAGGTTCTGAAGACAAGTCATCAGAAGCTCTCAACACAGACATTCCTTCAACATCTGAAAGGAGCACTGCTAGAAATCCTACAACAGCTGCTGATCAACCTCAGAAGAGATTACCCAGAAGCAGCTTGGATCACCCAGAAGAGACTATCCTAGGAAGAAAGGAAGATCCAATCAGAACAAGAGCAAGCTTCAGAAACTCTGAAGAAACACTTATGGGACTTGTGTCTCTGATTGAACCTTCTTCTATTGATGAAGCACTTCTGGATAATGACTGGATTCTGGCAATGCAAGAAGAGCTGAATCAATTCACCAGAAACGACATATGGGATCTCGTTCCCAGACCAAAAGGATTCAACGTCATTGGAACAAGATGGGTGTTCAGAAACAAGCTAAATGAACAAGGTGAAGTCATTAGAAACAAGGCACGACTGGTTGCACAAGGTTATAGTCAGCAAGAGGGGATAGACTATACAGAAACCTTTGCCCCAGTCGCCAGGTTAGAATCTATCAGACTTTTAATCTCATTTGCTGTTAATAGAGGCATCACTCTGTATCAGATGGATGTCAAAAGTGCATTCTTAAATGGTTATATAGAAGAAGAAGTTTATGTTCACCAACCCCCAGGTTTTGAAAATACAAAACATCCAGAACATGTTTTCAAACTAAAGAAGTCACTTTATGGTCTGAAACAAGCTCCCAGAGCTTGGTATGAAAGGCTAAGTAACTTTCTGCTTGAAAATGAATTCACCAGAGGGAAAGTGGACACTACTCTATTCTGTAAAACAGTTAAGAGTGACATCTTAGTCTGTCAAATTTATGTTGATGATATCATTTTTGGTTCTACTAATCCTTCTCTTGGAAGAAAATTTGCTAAGTGTATGCAGGCAGAATTTGAGATGAGCCTTATGGGGGAACTGAAATTCTTTCTAGGAATTCAGATCAATCAAACTCCAGAAGGAACTTACATTCATCAGAGCAAATACATCAGAGATCTTCTGAAGAAATTTGACCTCTCAGAATGTAAGCCATCAAAGATTCCAATGCATCCCACGTGCATTCTGGAAAGAGAAGAGGTAAGCAAAAGTGTAGAACAGAAAGTCTACAGAGGTATGATTGGTTCTCTCCTCTATCTGACTGCTTCAAGACCTGACATATTATTCAGTGTTTGTATCTGTGCTAGATTCTAATCAGATCCTAGAGAATCTCACTTAACAGCTGTTAAGCGAATTTTCAAGTATCTGAAAGGTACTACTAATCTGGGTTTGTTTTATATAAAATCTAGTGATTACAGCTTAGTAGGCTACTGTGATGCTGATTTTGCTGGAGACAGAGTGGAACGTAAAAGTACTTCTGGAAGCTGCCAGTTTCTGGGAGAAAATCTGATCTCTTGGTCCAGCAAAAGGCAATCAACAATTGCTCTGTCAACAGCAGAAGCTGAGTACATAGCAGCAGCAGGATGTAGCACACAAATGCTCTGGATGAAAAGTCAGCTTGAAGACTTCCAGATTTTTGAGAGTAACATTCCTATACTTTGTGATAATACTTCTGCTATTTGCTTAAGTAAGAATCCCATTTTACATTCTAGAGCTAAGCATATAGAAATAAAACATCACTTCATTAGGGACTATATTCAGAAAGGTATTTTGAACTTAAAATTTATAGATACAGACCATCAATGGGCTGATATCTTTACTAAACCCCTTTCAGAAGATAAGTTTAATTTCATTCTGAAACATCTCAGCATGAAAGTGTGCCCAGAGTGAAAATGTTTTAATTCCATATATTTACTTTCAGAATGTAATTATTTTACTGTGAACTTCTGATCAATCTCCTTTCAGAAAGATAGAACATGCAGATTGTATCAGATGCAAGTCTAAAGATCTGAGAGTCTAATCTCAAAGACAGACGTGCTGATCACAACATCAAACAAGTGTCATCCAATCATCAGCATATCTCTGAAGCAGAACGCGTGCACGCTTCTGAGAAGGCAAAACGCTGATTGGGTGCATTGAGACACATGTCTGGTAATCGTTTTTAAGTATCTTTCTCAAATCCCCCAAAATCAGCAAGCATTTAATGAAAAGTAATCATGCTTTTAAATGGCAATCATGATTTTTCTCTCTCTTAAAAACGTTTATCTTTTCAAAATAATTTTGAAAACTCTATTTAAGCACATTAATCTCTCATTCTTATTCTTTACGCTTTCTCACTATCACTCAAGCATTTTCTGCATATTTCTGAGTTCATCTCTTGCAAACCTTTTTCTTCAATTCATTCTCAAAACCCTTTTTAGTGTGAACAATGGCATCCTCCAGCAGCGTTTCTGCAGGCAATCAGAAGAAAGCAACCTCTGAGCAATATCAAGTGCCACTCAGAACTCTCCTCACTCCAGTGAAGAACCTTGAAGTGCTCTCTGAGTTAATCATTGACTTTGAAAGCTTGAAGGAGAATGGTTTTGACCTAACTGAAGAAATTAGGGCTCAAAAGTGGGAAAGATATTTCGATAGGTTGGTTGGACCAACATTCCCAGCGCTGGTCAAGGAATTTTGGATTCACGCCAAGGTTTCAAAACATCTTGTCATCTCCTCTGTTATGGGGAAGAAGATTGTGATTTCTGAAGATCTCATTGCAAGGCTAATCGGTCAAAGTGGTGGTGGCGTCCGTTGTGTGGACATGGCTGAAAGATGTGCTGATACAGGTGTGGTAGCTAACAGGATTTTCACTCTTGGGATGCCCAGCAGCAAGATTAAGGATCTGAAGAATCATTGCAGAGTATGGGCTAAGATTGTTCTGGGGTGCTTCAACCACAGGAAACCAACAAGTTCTCCTGATTATATAAATGTGGATCAACAGTTTCTGATCTACTTTATTGATCAGAAGATAAAGATCAATCTGGCTCACTTCCTGTTCAACCATCTCAAAACCAGTGTGAAAGAAACAAGGGAAGAAGAAAGAACCAAGAGGGACTGGATACCGTTTGGAAGGCTAATATCAGATATTCTGACAGAGAATAGGCTGATTGAACATCTGATAGAAGCTCAGGAGCTGAGCACTATTGAACCAACAATTGGGAAACCTCTGAACGCAAAGAACCTGAAAAAGATGAAGCTGATAGAAAATATTCAGAAGGAACCCAGAGCTACTTCCACTGCTGATATCTCCAGCAGAAGAGTGCCTCTGAGTGATTTTCCGGTATTTTCTGAAATGGAATCCAAACCAGAGATGTTTCTCAGGTACCCAGATGCGTACAAGGCAGATGATACAGATCCAAAGCTGAATATCAGAGATCTGCATCAACCCCAACCAGAAGTGACTTTGAAGAAGACAAAGAAGAGGAAAGCGCCATCAGAAGGATCATCTCAGCAGACTCCAAAGAAAAGAGGTATTTCATCTGCTGCCCCTATTTCAAAATCTTTTACTATTCCAGCATCTATCCCTCCTCAAACCTCTCATAGAATATCAATCCCAATCCCTACCATTGATGAAACCATACAAGAAGAAGACCCTTCTGAGGCATTAAAACTTAGAAGACCTAGAACCAAGCAACCCAAACAACCAACAATTTCAACAACAACAGCACTTGACCAAGTGCTGGCTGATATTGAGCGTCAACATGCCTGTGCTCAACCAAACTCTGAACCACAAAATGTTCCTCCTCCACAACCAGAACAACAACAACAACCAGAACCAGAACCACAACAACAACAACCACTCTCAGAAGAACCTCTGATCCCTGAGCAATTAGAGATTCCACCTCCCTCTCCCCAACCAGAAATAAATCCACCTTCACCACAAACAGAGTTTCACCACTCTGAAACTCCTTCCCCTCATAAATCTGACCCTCACTCACCTCAACCTTCACCGCTGGCAATCCAGTTGCCATGTGGAACCACTATTGTCATGCCCCAGTTACCATCCTCATCAGAATCAACACCACCAAAGACTCCCAAAACACCACCCACTCCAATCGAAATATCTGACTCTGATACCCCTCCTCCAAAACAAACAGCTGCTCAGAAAACCTCTGAAAACCCCAGCAGGACTTTCATTGACTTAACCAGTCTTGACCGTCTTGCTGATCTAAAACACAAAATTGCCATCCCAAAACCAAAGCAACCAGATGTTGGCTCTGGTATTTTGAATTTTGAAACAGGTGTGCTGCAATGGATTGCTTCTTTGAAGCAAGTCTGTCCTGGGATGATTAACCCAGCTGCTTCTGATCAGCTCTGGTCACAGTTCAGACTTTGGGTACGTGCTGAAGCCCTCAAGTTGCAGGATATCAACTATGAGCAGGCACAACAAAATTTCAGCAAACTTCTGAATGAAGCTGAAAGTATGCTTCTGAAAAAGGACGTGCTCCCTCTGGACAGTGAACCTTGGTCTGAGAAACAGCAAGCTGCAAAGGTGCAACCATCAGAAGAAGACAAGACCTTTCAGGCTGAAGAAAATCAAGCAGAAGATGTGGCTGAAAGTTCTGAGAAGCCTCCTCCTTCTGATGCTTCTCAAGCTGCCTTGGACAGGCAGACTCTGGAAGAACTAAGGCTGAATGACATGCGTCTACAGCAGCGGATGGATGAAAACGATCAGAAGATGAAAGCAAGAATGGATGTGCAGGACAACAAGATTGACACTGTTGTCAGCATGGTGCATAAACAGAATGAGACTTCTGAAAAGATTCAAGCCATGCTGGAGAGCCTGTTCTCACGCTTGCCCCCTCAACCTTAAATCTTTTTCATGCATGACCTTTTTTCATGTTTTCTTGATTTTCTGATGTACTGTTTGATTAAGTTTTGTAATATTTTCTTGCTCTGATTCTGAACTATTTTAATATGATTAGTTTTTATGATCTTAATTATTTTAGCACATCACCAACACTTTTTGATTGCTGACAAAAAGGGGGAGAACAAGAATGATATTTAAATCAATAACGGCTAACTAGACAGAAATTCTCAAACATTCTAACTTTATTACTTGAAATGTTTTTCTGTTTTGTTTAAAGTCTACAGGCACAAGGAAGCTCCTGGACACTCTGAAGACTAGAAGCTCTGATCAAAATGAAGAAGCTCTGATCAATATGAAGTTCTGATCCAAAGCAAAGCTCTGACAAGAAAAGCTCTGAAGCTCTGCTCTGACATAAAGCTTCTGATAAGTCAAAGACTCTGATAATCTGATGTTCAAAGAAAGAAAAAGATCTGATCCTGAAAAACACGTATAATCAAAGGGAAGTAATCAACTCAGGGGGAGTATCTCTTAACTCTGACTTCTCCTTACTTCTTAACTCTGATACATTTTCCAGATACCTTTTCACGTTATTTTTCATTTAAAATATCTAGTTTTTGTCATCATCAAAAAGGGGGAGATTGTTAGAACAATGTTTGAATCTACTACCCTATATTTAAGTTTTGATGATAACAAAGTGAAAAGATATAGTATTTATAAGTTTCATGAATGAACTATATGCTGCCTAAAATTATTATGTTCTGACTTGCAGATACTCTGATTGAGATAAGCAAGATCACGTCTATTCAGCATCAGAATTTGATTTCATACACCAGCATCAGAAGTTGCTACATCAGAACGTCAAAATCAGATGATCAACTCACGTACATGCTGAAGCCTGATGAACAAGACTGCGCTCAACACTCTGATACAGAAACAATAGTTCATCAGCAGCGAAGCAGAGTCAGAATGAGCCAAGCCAGAACTTGCGTTAAGGAAGCAACGGTACTGTGCATTGAAAGCTAATTAATTCCAACGGCCTCATTCCAGACAAGATCTGCTCAATAAGGAAAGCTTGTTATTAGCATTGAATCAAGAATATTGCATTCAACGTTCATCATCTCAAGTGCTATATAAACAAGGCTTTGAAGATTACAATGGCTAATGCTCTCCAAATCTCTACACGCACAAAAGCTGAACCATAATCTTTGTTCTACCAGTTTTGCTAAACCACACTCTGATATTCCATTACTGTTTAGCAATCTAGTTTCTAAGCTTCATTTTGTGTATACATCACAGTTGTGATAAAGTTTTGTAGAAAACATTCACACACATAGTCTTATCTCTTTGTAAGAAAGTGTTGCCTTGACAAACCGGGTTGTGGTTTGAATCAAGAAGGCTTTAGCAGTTGTTAAAGCAGTCTGTAATATTCAGTTGAATATAGTGAATTAAGACCTCGTTGGAGAGAGGCGAAAGCACCTTGACGGGTGGACTGGAGTAGTTTGAGATCAAACGAACCAGGATAAAAATATCTTGTCAATTGCTTTAGATTTCAGTTTTACAATTCAACCCCCCCTTCTTGTGTTTTTCACCACTTCACTTGCAATCATATCATCGACATATACTTCAATCTCATGATGGATCATGTCATGAAACAAGGCAACCATGGCACGCTGATACGTTGCCCCAGCATTCTTCAGTCCAAAAGGCATGGCCTTGTAGCAAAAGGTACCCCACTGAGTAACAAAGGTTGTCTTCTCCATGTCTTCGGGAGCCATTTTGATCTGATTATAACTGGAGAACCCATCCATAAAGGAGAATACCTTGTGCTGAGCAGTGTTGTCAACCAGAACGTCGATATGAGGCAGAGGGAAATCATCCTTGGGGCTTGCCTTGTTCAAATCCCTGTAGTCAACACACATCTGAACCTTACCATCCTTCTTCGGAACAGGAACCACATTGGCCACCCACTGAGGGTACGAAGTAACTGCTAGAAAACCGGCGTCAAACTATTTCATAACTTCAGCCTTGATTTTCTCAGACATCTCTGGGCGTATCCGGCGGACCTTCTGTTTCACGGGAGGACAATCTTCCTTGGTAGGTAGGCGATGGACCACAATATCAGTATCCAACCCAGGCATATCTTCATAAGACCAGGCGAAGATTTCAACGTAGTCATGCAGCATCTGAATCAACCGTTGCTTCATACTAAGTTCCAAATTTGCGCCGATCTTGACTTCTTTCTTATCTGTCTCGGTACCCAGATTCACTGATTCTACCGGCTCTTCGTGCGGCTGAATAGCCCTCTCTTCTTGAAGTAACAATCTTGCAAGTTCACCAGGCACTTCACAATCATCTTCACCTTCGTCTTCGGCTAAGTTGATCGGATTTTCGAAGTCATAACTAGAAGTAGCAGAGTCGTTACCAGTGAGATCCAGAGTGGATGTGGACCTGTATATGTGAGTGTGTGTAAAATAGCTATTTTGCAATATATAATAAAGAAAAACAAGGAGCACAAAATTTGAAATGCAAGAACGTCCAATGCTTTTATTAATGATATATGAAAATGACACACATAAAGCCCTCACAAATGAAGCCACAGTGCCCCGGGTAAGACACCGGGTCATAAAGTTTTAAAACATTGTCTATTACAGATTCAAAACAAAAAGTTTCATTACTCGGTAACAAAAGTAATAGGGATGAAGTCCTTTGCTGTCCAGTTGCATTGTCCACCGTCGGTCGTAGGATAGATCCAATTGTCGAATTCAGACTCTTCCATATCGTCTTCAATGGCATTCACTCCCGAGTTGCTGATGAACACAGGAGGTCTTCCGATTCGTGCATTCCGAACAACCCTTTGAACTTCTGCAGTGAAACCCAAACCAAACTTGTTAGTCTTCTGTGTAAAATCAGGGAGTCGGCCCCAATTTGCGCACCCACCTTTCTCAATAACATCCCGGGCATCCTTGAGGGAAGCCATCTTCATAGGAGAATCTTCAACAATAGTCTCAGCTGAAGCCAGTGTTTGGGGAACCTCTTTAAAATGCTGAAACAGGGTCTCAATGAAATCCCCATCCATCTCTACATATCGGAAAGAGTTGAGGTGGCTCACCATGTACTCTTCCTCTCCTTGCACTGTCACAATCTTCCCTTTGACCGGGTATTTCAGCTTCTGGTGGAGTGTTGAGGTTACGGCCCCAGCTTTGTGGATCCATGGATGACCCAACAAACAAGAATAAGATGGCCGAATATCCATCACATAGAATGTAGAATTGAAAACCTGAGAACCAACCTTGATCGGGATATCAACTTCTCCGTGCACCATCCTCTTAGACCCATCAAAGGAACTGACGACAATGTTGCTTGGTTTCAACTCTAACCCTTCACAGTCCAACCAGTCTGGAGCTTTCTTAGGCAGGACGTTCAATGAGGAACCAGTATCCACTAATACATGTGCAAGAGTAGTTCCCCTGCATTCAATGGAGACATGCAGGGCATCATTATGATTCTTCCCCTTAGCAGTTAAGTCGGCATCTGAGAAACCCAACCCATTATCAGCAGTCAAATTGGCCATGCAATCTGTAAACTGATCAGCTGACGTCTCTTGAGGTACGTGGGCAGTCTTCAAGAAGGTAATCAGAGCCTTGGCATGGGCTTCTGAGCATAGCAACAGTGACAACATAGAAATCTTAGACGGGGCTTACCCCTGCTGTTCAACTACATTGTAGTCGCTCCTTTTGATGATCTTCAGAATCTCTTCCATCTCTTGTTTAGAAGCTTCAACAGTAATCGTCTTCGGTGCCTCCATCTGGGCAGGCACATCAGTGGTGATCCCTTTGCCCCGAGTGTCAGAGGACTCGGCGATAGGGGTAAGAATAGGAACCTGAACAGGAATAGTAGCAGGTACACTGGTAGGTGTAATAACAACAGGTTTTTGGATAGTTGGCAGAGAGATATCAGGTGAGAAAAGTCTTCCGCTGCGGGTGACTTTAGCAGGTCCAGTAATATTGCTGACGTCAGTATCAGCATCCAACTCTTGCTTAACTCCATGAAAATAAACATCAGCTCCGTAGTGGCAAGGGACAGCTTTATCAGAGGTATAGGGGATGGGCCCCAGAACAGTGATGATCACAGGTGCGATCTTTGGAAAATATGTAATTCTAACAGGCTTCCTCGAGGGAGCCTTGGAAGAATTGTCGAAAATGGTAATGATGGCAACTTCTTCAGTATGGACTATAAGAACAACAGTCTTCTCAAACAGAATTTCTTTACTATCCATCAGGCGTTGGACACCTGATTTCAAAAGCGGGCAATCGATAGGTAGGGTAGAACACAAAGGGCAATCTTCGTCACAACCCAGAAATAAACCGGCTTGCAAAAGGTTCTTCTTCACAGTCATCAAAGGGGTAACAATATCGTTCACAGAAACCACGAACGAGTCTTCATCTATAGCATTTACTCCATGCTTGGGCATAGGAGCAGTCACACCATTAGGCCTTTCGGGCACCTCGAACTCAATCTCCTTCGCATCAATTAAGTCCTGTATCTTATTCTTCAAAGTCCAACAATCATCTGTATTATGCCTCGGGCTATCAGAGTGATAAGCACAACGGGCATTAGGGTTATACTTTGGTGACGTTGTATTTGGATTCTTTGGGGCCTCCTTTGGAATCACCAGGTTGGTCTTCAGTAACTGTGGCAGGATCTGAGATAAGGTCATGTTGAGACGGGTGAATTGCCTTCGAGGTCTCTCGTCCTTTTGTTGATTGTTGTACTGAGGAGAACTAGTAGGTTTTGAAATAACAACCGCATTAACAGTTTGGCGGTGTTCAGGTCTATTCTGTCTTTTCGAACTGTAGACAACACTGGACTCTTTCTTAAACGGCTTCTTCTCGGTGCTCGATGAGGCACCCTTCTGTATCTTACCAGCCTTAATACCAGCCTCAATCCTCTCACCGGTCATAATTAACTCCGTAAACCCAGATGAAGAGCTTCCAATCAGATGGTTGAAGAATGGACCAGACAGGGTCCCCAGAAACATATCCACAAGCTCCCGATCAACCAAGGGTGGTTGTACTCTCCCGGCGAGGTCCCTCCATTTCTGAGCATAATCTTTGAATCCTTCACCTGTTCCCATTGACACACCCTGGAGTTGGGTACGCGTGGGAGCGAGGTCGGAGTTGTATTGATATTACCTGTAGAAAGCAGTAGCCAAATCTTCCCAACTGCGAATACTGGCTCCGTCCAACTGGTAGAACCACTCAAGATGAGTCCCTGAGAGTCTGTCTTGAAATAAATGGATCCATAGGTTCTTATCAACGGTGTACGGCTGAATCTTCCTTACATATGACCGGAGGTACAGCTTCGGACAAGAAACTCCGTCATACTTAGCAAAGGTTGGTGCCTTGAATTTGTGGGGAATCACTACCCCAGATGATAGACCTAGATCACCGAAGACCAGACCAGGCACCTTATGAACTTCCATAGCACTCAACCGGTCTTCCAGCTGCTTGTATCTATCCTCGACAGGAGGATACTGGTCTTCATCGAAGTCTGTCTCGTTGTCGGAGACCACAGGGCTAGGAGCCCTCCTTTCTTCCTGACTATCTTTTCCTCCAGATGAGGTGGTCAAATCAACTTCATTCTGAAGCCTGTTTCCAAACCTGTGCCCTGTGTTAAACAAGATTGTCCTCTTCTTCTTCTTCTTTTTCTCTTTCAAAATCAGGGTCTTCAGATCTTGCTAACCCTTAGCTAGATTCATGAACAACTCTTGGAATTGGGCATTCTGGGCCTGTAGGGCCTTGATGGCTTGCTCAGTTGATGGTTAAGCAGACATGATGAGTGCTGAAATAAACAGCGAAGAAGATAAGAGACCTGTAATGGGTACCTGTTATGCAGTGCATGGGATGAAATGCGTATGACATGATTTCAAAGACAATCGGGAGATTCAAATTTGTAAACAAGAAATGAAACACACTTTATTAGATAAACTTTGTAATTCAAATTGTTCAACAAATTGCCCTTAAGGCGTTACAAGAATGGAAATACTGAAAAGTAAATAAAACTGGAAAGGAAACAATCAATGTTCAATCAGTGCTCCCATGGTCTCTTCTTGTCGGTGCGGACATAGTCATTGAGAATCTGCTCGTTCTGCAACTGCCTAGTCAACCTCTGGATTTTCTGCTCTTGCTCGTTGAACTTCTCTTGGTAAGCATCCCGTTCTTCCCTCAGTTGCATCCAAGACCTTTTTAGTGCCCCAATGTCAGTGGGCATGTAAGGATGGAGGATGGTAGGAAGAACCCCCTCTTCATTAGCAACTTCAACAATGACAGGCCGTACGGCTTCATACGGCATACCCAGCTTCTGGGCACGGATACGGACCCATCTGAGATATGGCTCCATTGGAAGGGAAGTCTTTGGACCCGACTCATGTGGATCAGATCTGTGAACTATATCCCAGGCATTTATGAATCTGCGACGTTGCTCATCGCTATCCCCTTGAAAATCAAAGATGATACTAGGCATTAGCATCTCATGAGGTCCTTCTCTTCTGGCTCTCCCAAACTGACGTAAGGCCAAGCACGGATTGTAAGAAATTCCTCCATGGGTTCCTAACAGTGGAACATTGGGATACTCCCCACAGCGATCAATGATAGCCTCCTCATCCATACCCTTGAGAGTCCAGATAATGTCATTATGGGAGAGAGACATAACCCTATAAGCCCAGCCCATGCCTTCTTTATTCTTCAGCACTGACTTGGGGAGGTGCGAAATAAACCACCTCGCCAATAAAGGAGCACAACACATCAAGGTTCCCCGCTTTCGGGCCGTACGAGCATAAAGCTGATGCAGAATGTCACCCAAGAGAGTGGGTACAGGATTACGAGAGATGAAGATTTTCACCGCATTCACATCAATAAAGGAGTCAGAATTTGGAAACAATACCAAGCCGTATATCAGAAGAGCCAGAATATCCTCGAATGCCTTGAAGTCTAGACTATCCCAGAAATAATTAGCTTTACCAACCAAGAACTTAGTCAGAAAACCCTTTGCTCCACTTCTAGTCTCCCAATTAGCCATTACCTCCTCCTTTGTCAAATGAAGGGCTGCAGCAATCTCTTCGGGCCTAAGAATCTTCTCCCAACCAGTAAACGGGGTCTACTCCAGAATAGAGATACCGAGCAGATCAGATAACTCTTCTAAAGTGGGAACCAACTGGTAGTCTTGAAAAGTAAAGCAATGGTACAATTGATCATAGAATTGGACCAGAACACTCATCATCTGCTCGTCCAATTTGGAGGTGACCAAATTGAGAAGATAACCATGTCTTCTGAGGAAGGAAGTAGTATCAGGCATCTTTGCAATCAATTCCTTAAGCATAGTGGGAACCTGGACAAAGTTGATCCGGATAGTATTCTTACGCATGGGCATCATGATGACCTACAAAACAGAACAAAGATGAATCCCTCCTGTCTTTGAAATAGGTTAGTCCAATGCAAGATGTATGAAATGTTATGATGTCATAATGTCATGATAGTAAGCACACCACAAGTATCCACAAATGGCAAACATGGTAAAGGTACACAAGTCACACAGAGAGCCCTTAGATTTTAGGCCTGCAAGGAGCTTAGGTACTACCCTCTTTCAGTTCAGTTGGTTTAAACCTGTCCTAAAAATAGTAACCGGGTTCTAGAGGATCTCAATATCACTGACTACCCTCAATCGGTCATAATTCCAGTTTAGCAACCTTTTCTTGCGGTCGGAATCATCGCGAGAGTTTAGTCTCAATGAGTGTAGCATACTGCTACTGTTCTATGGCCAAGTTGGTCAATTTAAAGGTTCTAAGGTCAGTTGGTGCTTAATGATCCCTTAGATGACCCATATTCTCCTCGTTAAAACACAAGGGATATCGGTACAATCTAAAGTGCCACACCAACGTAGCTACTGCTTCAACCGTATCGGTCTACGCCGTACAATTCCCTCACAGTTTATTGCTACTTACCTAAAGGGTATCCCCAGATCCGGGTTAGGATCTATAGTAACTCTGATACAAGCCCACAAATATAAAGCATACAAAGTAAACAATTGAAAACACAATGATCTAATCCTAAGGTACACCCCACTTATTAAAATTCCCCAGCAGAGTCACCAGTTTTGTGATACGGTGGGAAGAGAACTGACTGTTTTTGGAATGCTGGTTTGCGTTTTGCGTTTGTTTTCGCAAAATGTCGCGGTAAGCAAGAGTCGCCACTGTCTTTTATTTTATCCAACAAGGAAAGGAAAAAAAGCACAGAAAATTTCCTTTTTCGAGATGTTTCTCGGGTCCGGGGGGTAGATTATAGAAAGGGAAGGTGTTAGCACCCTTTCTATCCGTGGTATTCCACGGGCTCTTAGGTACTTGCTCAAAGTGTTTTCAAAATTTGCTTTTCTTTGTGTTTGTGGGTTTGAAGAAGTTTTTGTTTTGAAAAGGAGTGTAAGTGCGAAAAGTTTTGTTTTATTTTGAGAGAGCAAGTACTTAAGAACCATCTACCTGCTTGAAAAAGGAATCAATCTGTACTAATTCCCTTTAGACAATGCTATCCCACTATTTATGAGTAGGTAGCATCGTCGTTGGAATTTTAAGGGTCAATTCGATTAAGGGACGTGCGGTCACTAAAGCAATGTTAAGATGCCTTAGTGGTAACCCAAATGTCTTAGATCATTTTTCCGAGGCAACCGTTTCGAGGAAACTATGATCTTTGGACAAGAGGGCGACCTCTAAAACTTCCTATACTCAATGACCACGTTACGAAGGCAACCAAGTGAGGTGTACCCTAAGAGTGCGCATGTGCGAGTGTGTTATTTTCAGTTAATTTTATATTTGTACATGTCAATGGTTATCTATGTTGATTTTAAGTTCATACATTCGATCTTGTCATGCATCCCCTATTATCAAACATCTAACAGTTTATAGATTGCGTAAATTAAATTGCGGAATTTAAATCTAACTATTACAAGGCGTCAGGTATTTACATCGCCAAAAACAACCCTTGAAATTAAAATGCGGAAAGTAAAATAAAGCGATAAAATAAGTTAAAGTCCTATTAAAACTATTACATTCCGGGAAACAATTACATCAATATCATAAATGGATCGCATGGGAGAAAATTAAATCGGGCGCATTTTTTAGGGTTTTGACCCCTTTTTGAAAGAAAGTGATTTTTTGTTATTTTTTGAATGAAAAGAAATTAGATCTAAATTAATTATTAAATTAAATGAGCTAATTAATTAATTAATGAAAATAATATTTTTTTGGATTTTTGAGTATTTAAAGAAATAAAATAAATTTGATCAAAGTTAGTAAAAATCTAATTATCTACATTAATTTTAATTATTTGCAAAAGATATTGAAAATTATACCTATTTAAAACTATATTAATTAAGTTAGTATTTATTTACAAAAATAAAAAGGCTGAATTTAATTTTAATAAAAAAAAAATATTTTTGGTTTTTGATTTTTATGAGGAAAAATATTTTAATTGGTTAATTAAAAAAAATAATAACAATAAAATAAATAAAGAAAGAAATAGAAAAAGAAATAACCAAGGGGGGGTTTTGGGCCCAGATTGGAGGTTTGGATAGCAACTCAGAGGGTCCAATAGTGCAACCCTGCGCTGACTTTTGCAATCCCACGCGTGCACATTGACTTTGGCATATGGTGCACGTTCAATCTTTGCACCAGATCTGGCCTGGGGCCATATGGCAAACATCTGGATGAGGACACATGATATACTACGCTTTGGACATTGCATGGAATCACTTGGCTGAAAAATGCAACAAATAATATGGGGACCTGGGATTCGAACCCAGGTCCTGTTAGTCACCAAGCATACGTCCTTGTCACTCAACCAACGCCTGTTAATTGTTAGTGTAATAAACAAAGAATATTATATGTGAAACAACAACAATATGCCAGCAATGCAAAAAACACGCGCGAAGTTTTTGAATGGGCCAGTTGGAAAAGGACACGTCTTCGTCTTCTCCACTGAATCCTGGATATTTACCTGCGGATTTATATCCGCGGCTAAATCCATAGGTCCATCCTAAAACAAGTTCTAGGCCATGAAAACGAATTCTGAGACCACAGTCATGCTCGTCTCTCCCTCCTGAACATGCCTATGTCCATTATTTGCATTGATTTTTCTTGAAACTAAAACGCCCAAAAATAAGAAACAAGAACCCTAGATTTGGGTATGGCATTACAGGCTATAAAAACACAATCAAATATTGCATAAAGTTTAGAAATCATACAAGGATCATGACTATGCAAACAATTTGTCAAAGAAATGCAAGAATGAGAGATTGCGATTTCAAATGCAGGGCGGCTTTCAAGGAGACTTACAGCACGATTCAGCAGGTATGGGGATTGGTTTTGAGTTGGCTTCGCTTTAGTGATGACCCAGCAATAGACTCACGTTGAGTTTTGGCCTTGAAAACACCTCTATGCTTGATTTCAGTTTCAAGCTTTTCCACCTTTTTTCAAGTTTTTGTTCTTCTGATTGTGCAACCTCTAGGTTACAATTCTTGTGCCTTTGCCTTGTATAAGTAACATGGAGTGGATTAGGTCAAGTTTCTTGGGCTGAATCCTTATGCATTGATGATTTAGGATGTGATTTGATTCACCATTAAAAAGCTTCCAAAATTGTCCAAATTCCATCTTTTTGTTCATGATATGGCTTGATTCGGATTTGATTATGTCCATGATGATATTTAGGACCTATATCAATCAAAAAGATCCTAAGTTATTATTATTTAGATTTTATTTGGATTTAAATTGATTTAAAATGAATTAATTCAATAAAAATCAAATAAAATGTAAAAATTAGTAAATGGATACAAGACTGAAGATAGGACACGTGTGTAGTGTGACAAAATCAAATCAAGGGAAAAAAGTGGGCCCATTTGAGAAAAATTTGAAGTTTTGGGGATAGTTGACTTTTGGCAATTTTGCAAAAATGCCCAACTTCAACAATGCATAACTTCTTCAATTTTGAACTTTTGGAGGTGTTCTTGGACTTTTTAGAAACCTTGAGATGTCCTCTAACCAACCCTTTTGGTATCATATCATTTTGATATTCCATGCTCAATTTATAAGCTTTGTAAAAAAAAGGTGTTTTTGTTGACTTTCAAAAATGACCTATAATGTCCAAATTTGTAACTTCTTGTGAGTGCATTTCTTGATCCTGGGGTATGAAGATGGATTGTAGGAAATTGTATCCTCTTAAAAATGAGCTTTGTATGGGTCATTTCTCATAAAGTATGAGAAAGTTATGCTTGGTCATAGTTGAGTTGACTTTTCCTGCAAAACCCTAATTTAGCAACTTTTGAATCTTGATGAATTTTGAGCAATCCTTGATGAATCATGATCAACCCTTGATAAAATGATTAATTATCCTTCAAAATGATAATGTTGACAAAAAATATTGAGGTTTGACTATATTTGGGGCAAAGTTGACTTTTGCCCTAGCATAGTCGATTTTTGGACTTCTTGAGCAATTGACTGACCAAACTTCCTCTGCAAGGCTTGAAATTTGACATGGATGATCTTGAGAACATATTAGGATATTGGGTAGCACTTGAGGTTATTTGGATGTAAGGACCTTGATGC
Source organism: Vicia faba (assembly GCA_948472305.1). Lineage (NCBI taxonomy): Eukaryota > Viridiplantae > Streptophyta > Magnoliopsida > Fabales > Fabaceae > Vicia > Vicia faba. Next base: position 67,839,732 of record OX451740.1, read on the forward strand.
AATACAAAACCCTAATTTGAGGTTGACTGCCTTAGGAAATGATTTGACTGTCCAACTCTTGAGCAATCTTGAGCAACTTGGATATTATTCTTGCAATGCCTTAGGAAATATGGGAGGGAAAATTTTGGGGTACAACACACCATATCATAGTTTCTTTTGTATAACATATCACCACTCAAAGAATTTTGAGGCTAGCTTTCATAGGGTTCGCTTGTTAATGATATAAGCATTTTCTGGATATTCTTGTTTTTCACAGTATCTCTTGATGTCATAGAACCAAGACTTTTTATACGGTCCCTCTTCAATAGAAAGGCAATGTGTAGGCTCTCCAAAATGTTTGATTTTAATGCAAGGTTCGTGGTTTGGCCCAGTTACTTTGAACATGGCAGATAAAGTTTCCAAGGCGTCCGCTATCTGATTTTCTTCTCATGGGATATGATTGAAAGTGATCTTAGTGAATTCTGTAGCTAGCTTTAAAACATGTTACCGATATTGAATAAATTTGGGATGCTTAGTGTCCCATTCGTTGTTGAATTGGTATATGACTAACGTGGAGTCTTCAAATACTTTGAGATGTTTGATTCTTATATCGATAACAACTTCTAGACCTAGGATACAAGCTTCGTATTCAGCGATATCATTGGTGTAGTCAAAACATAACCTTGCAGTATAAGGTTTGTGATAATTCTTTGGAGAAGTCAAAACTGCCCCAATGTCGTGCCCTAGTGGATTTGAAGCTCCATCGAACATGAGTGTCCAACGTGCTCCTGGTTCAGGTCCTTCGTCGGGCCCTGGTAATTCGTAGTCACCTATAACCATGACATCTTCGTATGGAAAGTCGAACTTCACTGGTTGATATTTTGGTAATGGATGATGAGCTAGATGGTCAGCTAGTACACTAACCTTGATGGCCTTTTGAGTAGTGTATTAGATGTCATACTCTGATGGTAACATCAGCCATATGGCAATCCTTCCTATAAGAGCTATTTTTTCGAACACATACTTTAAAGGATCCATTATTTATATTAACCACGTGGTGTGAGTTAACATTTATTGCCTCAATATTTTAGTAGCTCAACCTAAGGCATAATAAGTTTTCTCGAGCTGTAAGTACCTGGTTTCGCAGTTAGTAAATTTCTTGCTGAGGTAGTAGATTGCATGCTATTTTCTACCTGTTTCGTCATGTTGTCCCAATACACATCCCATTGATCCTTCAAGCACTGTCAGATACATGATGAGTGATCTTTCAGGAATTAGTGGCATTAAGATTGATGGCTATTGTAAATATTACTTTATTGTCTCGAAGGCTGTTTGACAATCATTATTCCTTACCACAATCTAATCTTTTCGCAGTAATTTGAATATAGGTTCGCATGTAGCAGCTAGGTGCAATATGAACCTTGAAATATAATTCAATCATCCTAAGAAACCACAAACCTCTTTCTTTGTCTTTGGAGCTTGCATTTCTTGTATGGCTTTTACCTTTTCGATTGTACCCCAAAATTTATCCTTCCATTATTCAAGACAAATTGATTCAAGATACCTCCTCATGGTCATGAAGGTCTCAATGGCTCAAGACAACTCAAAGATTGATCAGACAAACCCTCCTCTTAAGCATTGACCTACAACTAGGGCTTTGTTTTTCCCAAGGGAAATTGGACTTATAATGCCTCAAGAGGATTTCATGGTTTCTCATATGCTTCAAAGGATCCTCATGCCAAGTTTCAAGCCTTGCAACATAAGTTTGCTCAGTTAACTACTCAGATGATTAAAAATCAATTGTATTGGACAAAAAGTCTACTTTGACAAATTTACAGTCAAACTTCAAGATTTTTGGTCAATATCAAGATTTTGAAGTCAAATTCATCATTTTATCAAGGGTTGATCATAATTCATCAAGAAAACTCAAGATTCATCAAAAGTCAAAAGTTACTAAATTAGGGTTTTCTTAAGGAAAAGTCAACTGAACTTTGACCAAGCATAACTTTTACATACTTCATTAGAAAATTCTTAACCAAATCCCATTTTGAAGTAAATTCATTTCTCTACATATTTGCCTCTGTAATCTCAAGGCAAAAAATGCTTCATTTGAGAGATATGGGCCAAAACATTACAGGTCATTTTAAAAGTCAACAAAAAGATACTTTTTTCAAAGCAATTTACATCAGGTTAAAAACTTCAAATAAAAAAAATGAAAAACATCAAAGTTGTAGGGGACATCTTGAGGTTTCCAAAAAGTCCAAGATCACCTCCATATGATAAAATTTGAGTGAGTTATGATTGGTGTAAGTTGGATAATTTTGAGAAAATGCATGAAGTCCAAATTGAGCAAATTTGAATTTTTGGGCTCATGGGCCTATCTTTTAAGGTCCAAACATGTTCCTGACCTCATAATAGACTCCCAAATCCCTTCATTTATTTTTGTGGTTTTTATTTCTTTTCATTTTGATTTTATTCAATTAAAAGCAAAATAAATCAAATAAAATACCAAATAAATGATATAAGACATGTGAATCTGTTTTTGAATCAAATCATAAGTCTAAAAAGCTCACGGCCAGCTATAAAAAACATGATTTGTATGAGATTGGCCTAAAAAAGTAAGATTTCATGGAAAAATTCAATCAAATATTTGATCATGAAATTAAGATCTTTTGTAATTTCATCAATATTTGATCATGAAATTCAAATCATGAAATATTTATCATGAAATACAAAAGATTTGATTTACTTTTGTTGACCTAAATCTTCCATTATAAATACATGACATCTTCATACCAAGAGGGACACGAAAATTGCCTCAAGAACACACTCTCAAAAATATCAATTTTCTCAAAACTAGGGCAAACTAAAAACTTTGTGTGCAACAACTTTCAATCCATTCCAAACATTCCATCGTGTTCCTGAAGTTCCCAGGAGTTCACCCCACCCATCTTTGAAGCTTGAAGCGCGCTAGATCAACATATCTCAACATCACCGGTTGGGTAATATTCTTGAAATTCAAACTCATAATTCACGCGTTGTTGATTAATTCTATGCATATATACCTATTTATAATGATGTTAAGACTTTTTTAGAATCATTGTTTCCAAGTTTCGACGCATGAATAAGGATCTGCCATTGCTAGGGCAGTTTGAGTTATTTTTATCGAATCTCATGATACAAGTGTTTTCAGGCCAAACTAACATCCAACCTAAGCAATTGGTTTTTTTTTCTCCTTTTTTTTTTACTAAACCTAATTTATTTTCGCCATATTTTCTTAATTTCCTTTATAATTAACAATTTATTAACCTAATTTTTTTAACACTTTAACAAATTAGGATTAGGGTTTTTAATTAGTAATTAAATTATTGATGTATTTTTATTAATTAATTAATTAACATTGTTCTAATATTAAAAATTTATTAGAAACAATTAGGTTTTAATTAATTATTATCACTTAAATAATTTTCTACACAAAAACGTTTTAATAATTTAACATTCTTTTTCTTATTTCTTTACTATTTAATTTTCTATTTTGTTAATTAATTTATTTTTAATTAATCATTAACTAACCTAATCATTTTTCAAAACTATAACAAATTAGGGTTAGGTCTTTTTAGTTAGTAATTAAAATTTTTCTTATATATTTTTATTTTACTAATTATTTTATTAATTAATTAACTCTTTTTAATATTAAAATTAATTAGAATTAGGTTTTTTATTACTATTATCATTTAAATTATTTTCTACAAAAAACACAAAAACAAATTAGGTTTCATTCCAAAGTCCTACCCCTTAAGAGGATATCTCTTGAGACATATTCATTTCTAGGAATTCCACTAACTCTAGGCAAAGTCGTTACATAAACTCATAAGGCTAATGTATCCCCTTGGCTAATAGACGAACCTTCTTTCTAAGGGTTTTGAAAAATATTCTATTTTGAAATAATAAAATCCCGACAGAAAATGATAATATAATAATGACAAAATAATGATAAATAAATAAATCAAAAAAATAAAATAAGCAAATATAGAAAACACGAAAAGAATATAAAACCCTATCAAAACCCTAAATCCAAAGGATAGGCTTTTAAACCCTATGGTTGAGTCCCTAGTAGAGTTTCCAGCTGTTGTAACCGATTTTAAAATGAGAGTCACCATCCTTAATTTTTTTCTTTAGGAAGGGGATATAAAGGATAACCCTAATTTGGTCAGAGATTCTAACTTGTTTGACTCGTTCTTAGATGAAGGGAATGTATTACAACTTAGGAAATAGGGCTTTAATTTTATTAGGGGAACTCGCCACGATTTTAGTCATTTGCCTACGTATCCTCTTATGAGGAATTAGAGTCCCAATTCATAGTTTGTAGTTGATTGCTTTTTTTATGGATTACGAAGATGTTTGAATTCCCCTAGCACTTAGTCTGGGTGTGTGGATAGCGGAGTTATTAGACGAAGTGCGCAGTAGATTAAAATATTTTTGTAATCCTTTTTGAAAATTGATTTAGAGATAATTAATTTTAAAAAAGAGAGTTTACTGTTGGTTAAATATTTTTTAATGTATTAATATTTAAAAATATTTTGTTAATGCATGATTAAAAATAATTTTAATGCAATAAATAAATATCTAGATGAGTTGGAAAATAAATATTTGATTTTATCATGATAATAAAATAATATTAAAATTTATAAATATATTAAACTATAAAAATAAAAATAAATAAAGTATAAAGAATAAAATAATCAAAAAGCATGGGGGAGTGTATATTGTGCTGGGCTAGCAAAACAGGGGGGTATAAGTAGTAGGGCTCTAAATTCAGGCCCAAACGCAGGGGGGTAAGTTATTTCAATAGGTTAGTAAAATATGGGGATTTGGTTAGCAGGGGCCCAAGTCCAGATGTTGGACTTGGCCCAAGAGCGTTAGGGCGTGAGGATTTGAGTTGGCTTAGCAAAAACAGCAGACTGGAGGTACGAGTATCATGGGCTTAGGCCCAAAACACTTTGTGATCCATTTAGACAGGGTGTGGGAGGGTGTATGGCATTACATTGGGCGCACGGATTAGGGAAGCTTGATGTGGATCATACGGTTATGATTGAGGATACATAGTAACGACCATGGAATTATGCATACTGGATTATTGAAGCCATTATATTTGTTTTACAAATAAATTCTTTATTTCTTTTCTCACTCTCTGATCTATATCTCATTTCTCTCTTCTAATAACACAACACTAACACATAACCCTAATCGCTTCCGTCCCCCAGAAACCCTAATCCACGGTGGCGCTCCCACCAAAACCCCACAATTTTGATCCCAGATAACCCTACATCACAAAATAATCACGCAAAGCCCTTAAGCTAAGTAATCGAAGCATACCTTCTTCGCCGTAGAGCTTCTTCAAATTTGGGTCTGATTCTTTCTGATCTTTTCTTCTCCCTTTCAGTTTTGCAGGCACAGGGAGATGTGCATAAGTTTACAAAGGCGGTGCTCGGATCTCCTTGTTCTCTCAAGCTCTCTCTATTCTTCTGATCTCTTTGAAAAAATCTCCCTTTTTCCCTAGAATTATTAGGCTTTTATAGTGTTTAGGTTTAGATAATTTAGGAAGTTTTTGTATGATTGTCGTTACTAATATATTTGATTTAGGGTTGATTAGTGAATTATGGATTTTAGAGATGTTTTTTCTTCTGATTTTGTATGAATATGTATAATAAGTTTTGATTTAGTTAAGATTTGATTTGATTTTGTATTAAGTTTGATTTTCAAACTATGCCTATAAAGTTTCAAACAATTCTATGTAAAAGATTAGATTTCTCTTTGATTTGAACAGTAATTTTTTTCCCTTTAAACAAGCGTTTCTCCTTCTTTGATTTGCATAATGCATATTTTCTTTATGATTTGAACAATGAGTGTTCTTTAGGCCTTGGGCTTGTTAGTAAAAGCAGGCCTGCTGACCGAGCAACTTGAAGGCCTTTTCAATTTTGACTTTTTAGTCAATGTTTTTTTCCAAATAATAAAACAAATATAATTATGACTTAATTAAGTTTATAAAATAATAGCAATGGTTTTAGTAATGATAATATAATGATTAAAACAGAGAAAAATCAATTATAAAAGAAGGTAAGTTGACTCGGTCAGTCATAGCCAATGGGCCGTTAAGAACAAATTGTCATGGGCCTTCAATTTTTTTAGAAAGACATCCCAATCATAACCATAAAGGTCCTTTAATGAACCTAAATGGGCCATCAACCTTACATGGAATTTCCTGATTTAGAAAGGCCCATTAATTCTTTAATAAGGTAAAACCCCCGTTTATAAACTTAAACCCCATGAATATATGAATTTGACAACAATATAATATAAAGCAAATGATAACTCTAGAAATTAATAAGAAATAAAAATGATTAGAAACCAGTAGGGAAAATTTGGGGTATGATAGAGTGAACGAGGCCCTACCAATCTAGCATAGCTTGAAGCTTTGCAGGATATGAGGTTACACCTTCACTTGTAATAATATGACCTAAATAATCAACTTTAGGAATAGAAAAACAAATTTTGACAATTTGGCATAAAAATGATTAGCTAACAATAGCTTTAAAATCAGTTTCAAATGATAAGCATGATCAACAAGGCTAGAGTTACAAATGAGAATGTCATTAAAAAACCGTCTTAAATAAGGGTGAAGCAAATCATTCATATTGGATTGAAAATAACTAGGAGCGTTAGTAAGTCTAAAGGGCATAACCAAGATCTCGTAGTGTCCGTCAAACATTCTAAATGTTGTTTTATGAGTATCCGCCTATGTTACTTTGATTTGGTGATAACCAGATCGAAGATCGATCTTAGAAAAAATAGTTGATGAACCCAACTCATTAAATAACTCATCTATTGTTGGGATATGGAAACGGTCGTGCACTGTAACAATGTTGAGTGCTTTGTAATCAACACAAAAGCGCTACGTCCCATCTTTTTTCTCTCACTAAAACAACTGTAGATGAATAGGGATTATTGTTGGGTTTTATGATACCCTCATGAAGCATGTATTGGATAATGGTTGTCATGGCTTCTTTTTGGGAGTGAGGGTACCGATGCGATTTTACGTTAATGGGGGCTATGTTGGGTAAAAGGAGAATATGGTGATCGTGTTGTCTAGGTGGGGGTAGGCCTTGGGGTGGTTGGAAAATGGCAGCAAAATATTTAAGGATTTGGGTGATGCATTGGGGAATAAAAGTGGGTAAAGACTCAATAATGTTGGAAGAAAGAGTAGGAGAGGTGCAGTCGTGTTCATAAGTGGGTTGGTAGATTAGTAAATGCATAAAAGAAATAGAGTCCGTGTGGAGAATATGGTAAAATTAGTTGTAGGAAGAGTGTGAGGGTAAGGTTTTTGAGTCACCTGTAATGGTGATGTCATTTTGGTTATAGGTGAATGATATTATTGGGATGGAAAAATCAACAATGAGGGGGCCAAGGGTATGTAGCTATTCCATACCAAGGACGACATCTTCCCTTTCTATCAGAAGTAAGTGGAAAGGAATAGTGAACAAATTTTCTTGTAGGTTAATTGGAACATTGGGCCACATGCCCGAGAAAAGTAATTTAGAACCATTTCCTACCATGACAAAAAAATTGGGAATAGGTGTAGTGGGTAGTTTTAGGTGTTATGCTATGCGAGGGTGTAGAATATTGTGAGTATTGTTGGTGTCAATTAGGACAGTGACTGCCAACCCATTGAACTTGTGGGTTTGGGAGATAAGTGTCCACTAGCAGCTTGGAGAGAGAGTTTAAAATCTGTTTCATCTAATTCGGTGGTGGTAACCTCCTCTTCAATCAATTCTGTTGCCGCTAGGGAGTTGGAATCATCATCATCAATCAATAACAATAGAAATTTTCCATAAGCACATTTATGACCAGGAATAAATTTCTCGTCATAATTAAAGCATAGCCCTTGAGTGCGACGCTCTTGAAGTTGGGCATTTGAGAGGTGTCAAATGGGTAGTCTGGGGTTTTGGGCTAGTGTGGAGGATTTTGGGGAAATAGTTTGAGCAACCGCTGGTGGTGCGGTTGGGTTAGGACGATGGAAAATAGTAGATCCAACTTCGGGATATTTGGGTTTGGCTTCATGTAGCTTGGATTCAATCAACTTAGAAAGACCAATTGCTTGTGAGATAGAAGCGGGTTTATGAATAGCTATCTCATTTTGAATGTCGTCTGTTAATCCTGAAATAAAGCAATTAAGGATAGCCTCATGGGACAAACCAACAATCGGATTTCCCAATTTTTCAAATATTGATTGATATTCCACAACTGAACCAACTTGCTTTAATTTAAATAATTCTTCTTGATGATTGACAAAAGTAGAAGGACCGAAATGTAACTCCAAGGCTTCTCCTTTAAACCATTTAAACCAACATAATTCTTCTCCTTTCATATAAAATTACATCATGGACAGTCTACTTTCAGGAGGTAATTTGTAAAAATTAAAGAATTGGTCCGCCTAAAATAACCATTCTAAAGGGTTAGAGCCATCAAACATTGCAATTTCTAGTTTGGATGTACGAAAAGGGAGTAAGGTGGTTAAGTTAGGGATTTAGATATATGGAATATGTGGTTGAAAAGGGATGGTGACACTTTGGGTTAGGGAGAATCTTGCGATGACAAAGGGAAGTGTGTAGTTTTGTGCAGATGAAAATGGGGGGAAATGATGTGCATATGGTGTAAAGGGTGGTGGATGGGTTGGGGTTATTGTCACACGTAACATCGAATGAATTGTTGGTTATAGGGGTGATTGGGACAAAGCAGTGTAGTGTCTAAGGGGGGTAGATACTGGTGTAACATTATGGTATATGTGACTAGCATTCATGGGTGGAGAAACAGGTTAGTGACACCTGATGAAGAGGTGTCGGTCAGAACGATTGTTGTAGCTTACTGCTCCTTTTATGAAACCAATTTATTTAAGATAGACATCATGGAGTCATAGAGATGGTATGCAACGTGTTGATCCCTTTCCAACCAACAATGGAGTTGACCGACTTGCTGCTGCAGATCTGAAGTGGCCAAAGCAAATCATTCGTCAAGTTGTGTTTGGGTATCTTGGAGAGCATTGTCAAGATGAAGGCCAACCATTTGGACAACTGCTTGGATAACTTCATCAATAATTTCCTTGTAAGAGATATTTGGAGGTTTGGGAGGGGCCACGGGAACAAAGGATGAAAGCACCAATGATAAAGAAGGGTTTAGAAACTACTACCAAATCTAGGGTTTCACCTTAAGGATGAAGGCAAAACAAGAAAAAGAAATAAATTCTAAATATTATCTATCTGTCATTAAGCCACTTAGAGCTTTAAATAAGTAACAACACTCTAATGGGTCTCAAATATGGGCCAAGACCACTTGAAGAAAATACAAATAAACATAACAATTAATACTAAATTATTTTAATTGAGAATATAGTCTTGCAGTCGTTTGGGCCTTGATGAGATTCGTGCGGGTCTTCTATCAGATACCCTGTGTTGTACCCCAAAATTTGCCCTCCCATATTCTCCAATAAACTGCCAAGCCAAGCTACAAAATTCCCCAAGAATTGCACAATGCAAAGGCCTCTATACAGTCAAAACTAGGGTTTGTGTGTTGATCAAGAAAAGGAAGTTTTCAAAGGCTCAATCAAGTCTCATATGCTTACAAACATGGTCAAGCATCCTCATATCAAGTTTCAAGGCATTCAGCTCAAGATTGTACAGTCAAAACCCTAGATTGCACTACAGTCAACTGTAGGGGCAAAATGGTCATTTGGCAGTCAAAAGTTCAAATTTTTGGTCAATACATCATTTTGAAGCCACAAACATCATTTGATCAATGCTTGATCATGATTCTCAAGATTTGGCTCAGAAATCATCAAAGATGCAAAAGTTGCTATATTTGGACAGCTGAAAAAGTCAACTGAAATTGACCAGGGCATAACTTTCACATGGATTATCAGAAAAATTCCATCCAAAGCTCATTTTGAAGAGAAAGACATTTCCTACAACTCATCTTCATACTTCAAGTCCAAGAAATGCTCTCACAAAAAGTTATCAATTTCAACATTATAGGTCATTTTCAAAAGTCAACAAAAGGGGACTTTAAGTCAAAGGCCATAACTTGAGATTGGTAAATCAAAATGACATGGGACCAAAGACATTGGTTAAAGGACTCAAAGACCTTTCCAAAATGTCCAAGAACATGTGAAAAGCTTAAAAATTGAGCAAGTTGTGCCTTGTAGAAGTTGGGAAATTTTTGTGAAATGGCAAAAGTCAACTATCCTTGAAAATCCAATTTTGACAAAAGGGTCCCATTTTTTCCACTTGGTCCATCCTTTTCATGCCACACACGTGGCCCATGATTAGTTTCAAGACCAAATATTGATTTTTTTATTTTATTTAATTTTTGATGATTTAATTCATTTTAATTCTTTGAAAATTCAAATAAAATTTAAAAACCAATGGAATAGTATCATATGAACTTGGACAATTTCTATGTATCATGAACTAACTCAAGAAATCAGCTAGGGTTCATTTGCACACTAGGTCTAGGTTTTGGCTAAAAAGGAGGAAAAATGGTTAATGGAAGAAACCCTAAGACTAATTCTTTCCTAAGCATGAATTAAGGCCAAAAAACTAGCCAATTCCATTCCATGAGATGCATTGAGTCAAACCCTAACCATAGTGCAGCAAAAGGCTCGCTCAAAAGTGGATTGGCAATTTGAAAAATGAGCCATATAAGTCAAAACTGATTTCAAAGTTAGGGACAATTTTAAGCCTTGATTCATATACCAATAGCTTCCTGAGACAATTTTGGACGCATTCCAATTCATAACATCAATCAAAACTCCTTGAACTGGTATCCACAACTCAAACTGTACAGCAAAATATTTGAAATCGTATTCTCCATTTTAAGCATCTTCATTGCATTTCAGTAGGATATTCTTGTTCCATGTGAAGTTTCCAAACTATTCATGGTGTTTAATTTCATTTTTGCTAATCATACGCTAATCCACCATTTTCGAATCCTAGGGTTACAGCTTTCTTAAATTAGGGTTTTTTCGTAGAGGAAAAATTAAGGTTCCTGAAGACCATGGTTGAACTCAGCATTTAGAGACGAAGAAGAAGATATGCTCGCGACAAATTTATGAGCTACAGGGACCTAATCGCTATTTTCTGCTAGCCCCCCTAACACTACGTTTCAAAACCGTTGCCTTATTTGTTTGTGTTTCAGGAAATTGGAAGGGATGATGGCGTGGCACAAGCAGATTGGAGGAATTTGAATTGCGCGCGTTTTTAAAAAGCACTAACCTTTTTCTTTTATAATGTTTGTTGATTAATATATATTAAATGAATTCAAAGTGGCTCAGTGGCCAGGGACACGCGCATGTAACCTCAATGACCTGGGTTCAAGTCCCAGGTCTTGCAAAATTCAATATTATTTTTCATTTCCAGTTTCCATGCAACGCTGACATTAAAGCTCACCATGCACACTCCTCATCTATTGCACACGTGTCCTAGGAGGCTTATCAAAGGGTTCAGAACAAAGGCATATGGTGGACGCCAGTCAACATGCCACACCTGAGTGGAAAAGTCAACAAATTGCCAGCAAATGGGCCAGGCTTTTCAAATCCACACCCCCCTGGTTTGCTTTATTCATTTTTATTTTTATTCTTTCTTTAATTTTTTCCTTTTATTTCTTTTTGCTATTTATTTAATTCATTATTTTTTTAACAAAATACAAAAACATCACAAAAATCAGAAAATATAAAAAATATGATATTTATTTTATTATGATTATTTTCTAAATAATAACATGTAAAATGTTTAGTTTTAATTAAGTTTTCAACTTTAATTCCTTTTAATAAAAATCAAAAACAAAAACATAGAATTAGGTTAATGACTTTTTCCTTTTAACTTTCCTTGTTTTTTGCCATAGTATTAGTGTTTTTTCATAATTAAGCTAGGGTTGCATTTTAGGTTAGATTTTAATTCTTTTAATAACTAAAATCCAAAAAAATAGAGTTTAGGTTTAATAACTTTTTATTTTCTTTTTTTTTAATAATAATATTATTTATTTATTTAATGCACATAAATTAATTTAGAATTAAATTAGGTTAAAAGTCAATATTTTCATAATAAACTTAAAAGACATTAGAACTAGGATTTTAATTTTAATTAAATTTTCTTTTTTTCTTTTAAATCTAAAAAACACAAAAATACCATTTTTTATTTAATTTTAATTTTAGATAACTTAATTATTTTTAATTCCTTTAAAGGGTCCAACGCCCTCGCATTTGATTATTTTCTTTTTCGCGCGTTTCATTTATTTCTTTTGTAAATAATTATGTATATGTACCAAAGCCGTGTAATAGCTATTAGACATTTCTTTTCTGCAATTTATTTTAAAACGGGTCTGGATTAATTTGGCGTTGTAGACCCTCGCCTTTGTAATAGCGTAGGACTTTTATCTTTTCCGCACTTTAAATTCCCGCACATTTAACTGTTAAACAATAACATGAAAGAATGAATGCCCAAAAATAAAATCGAATCGTTAGATCACCAATGCATGACAAGACAAACGATAAACTGAAAATGACACACAATTCGCACACACCACCCCTAGGGTACGCCTCACTGTTGCCTTTCGAAAGGTGGTCGTCGAGTATAGGACGTTTTAGTAAGTCCTTATGTCCATGACATGATCCAGTTGCCTCGAAATGGTTGCCTCGGAAAATCAAGGATCAATGGCATAAGGGTAGCTTCTAAGGTGTCCTACTGTTGCTCTGGTGACCACCACGTCCCTAAAACTCGAATTGACCCGAACACCTCCAACGGTGGTGCTACCTACCTCTCAATGGTGGGATGGCACTACTTTAAAGGACATTTACACAGACGAATTCCTTAGGGTAGGTAGGTTCTCGTAGATACTTGCTCTCTTTAAAACAAAACAAATCAAAATCTTTTCACACCAACACTTTCAAAAACTTTCAAAACGAACTTTTCAAACACTCTGACGTACGAGTTGAACTGAAACTTTTCAAAGAATATTTTTGAAACCCACATTGAAAAGCAAACAAACATTTTTGAAAACACATTGAGCAAGTACCTAAGAGCCCATGGATAACCATGGATAGAAAGGGTGCTAACACCTTCCCTTTCTATAACCTACCTCCCGAACCGAGAGCAATCTCTTTAAAGGAATTTTTCTGTGCTTTTGTCCTTTCCAATTGGAGAAAATAAAAGACGGTGGCGACTCTTGCTTACCGCGACATTTCGCGAACCAGCTTTAAAACAGTCAGTTCCAGATCCACCGATCACAGAACTGGCGACCCTGCTGGGGACTAAAACTTAAAGTGGGGTGTACCTTAGGATTAAGATCACTGTGTTTTCAATTGCTTTCTTTGCTTGCTTTATTATTGTGGGTTGCTTGGGAGTTCTATAGATCCTAACCCGGATCTGGGGATACCTTCTTAGAAAGTAGCAACAAGGCTGTGAGGGAACTGTGCGGGGTATACCGACATGGTTGAAACAGTCTGCTACGTTGATGTGGCACTTTGGTGTGTACCGGTAACCCTTGAGTCAGTCAAGGAGAGTACGGGGCCTCCATGTGGTGTCATGAAGCATCAACAGATCTTAGGAACCTTAATTGAACCATCTTGGCCTCTTTAGGGTAGTGAGATAACTGACTTTGGTGCAGTCCGAGGTTGGTTGATACTCGATACTACACTCAATTGAGGGTTGCTTTCCTGGAATATTTCGGTCGCCAGTTCAGTGGCTAAATCGAAACGATGAACAATGAAAGCAATCCCGTGATATTGGGAACCTTAGAACCCGGTTACTTTGATAGGACAGGTTGAACCCACCAACTTCAAGAGGGTACTACCCAGACTCCATGCTGGCTTAAACTTTAAGGGCTTCTCTTGTGTGACTTGTGTGCCTTCCTACTTGAACTACTTGCATGCTTATTACCTGACATTTGTCTCTTGCAGGTTGTGTTTGTAGTCCTTAATTAGGACTCATAACAGGGTATCCTAAGTTTCTTGCAGGTTTTTGCAGTCCTTAATTGGGACTCATAACAGGGTTACTCACATTACCCCATGCATACCATGACATCATACCATTACATACATCCTAACCCATTTCAAGGATCTCAAGGGCTTGTGATGCAGGTCAGGACGAATCAACTGTCCCAGCAAGGGGCAAAGAGGATTTATTTTCCTCTAGACCAGGTTGTCAGGGGCTATGACCCACTTGATATGGTGAGCTTTTGACCCTTGGAGAAGGACTCTCAACAATATGAAGTACCTTCAATCAAGCCACCAGTTTCCAATGCTAACTATTTTCTTGTTTACCCCACGAGATTCTTGAAATCATTGCATGCATGTCATACATCTCGTTGCATTACAGGTATCCCCTTGACAGGTTGCTTACTGTTCTTCGCTGTTTATTTCAGCACTATGAACCCTGAATCATCAACCGAGGCATCTATCAAGGCTCTTCAGGCGCAGAACGCCCAATTTCAGGCGCAGAACGCCCAATTTCAGGAGCTGATCAAGGGCTTGGCTCAGGGTCAACAAGAGTTGAAGACCATGCTGCTGAAGAAGACTAAGAAGAAGAGGAGGACTGTGCTATTTAACACTGGGCGCAGACTCGGGAACACTTTGGTTGAAGCTGAAAGGACTCCTCCATCTGTGACGGAAGGTAGTCACCAAGAAAGGGAGGTCCCTACTCCCGTGGGTTCTGATACTGAAACAGACTTCAACGACGAACAGTACCCTCCTGCTGAAGACCGGTACAAACAGCTGGAAGACAGATTAAAGGCTATGGAGGTTCAGCAAGTGCCTGGACTGGATTTTGGAGACTTGGGGTTATCTACTGGGGTGGTGATTCCACACAAGTTCAAGGCACCTGCCTTTGTGAAGTATGACGGGGCTTCCTGTCCCAAGATGCACCTCCGTTCTTATGTAAGGAAGATCCAGCCTTACACAGCAGACAAGAACCTTTGGATCCATTTCTTCCAGGAGAGTCTTTCAGGGACTCACCTCGATTGGTTCTATCAGTTGGATGGAATCAGCATTCGTAACTGGGAGGATCTGGCCACTGCTTTTTACAAGCAGTATCAATATAATGCCGACCTTGCCCCCACACGTACCCAACTTCAGGGTATGTCGTTAGGTGCAAGTGAAGGTTTTAAAGAGTACGCTCAGAGGTGGAGAGACCTAGCTGGCAGAGTGCAGCCACCGTTGACTGATCGGGAGTTGGTAGACACGTTCTTGGGGACCCTGTCTGGTCCATTCTTCAACCACTTGATTGGGAATTCTACTGCTGGGTTTACAGATCTAATCTTGACCGGAGAAAGAATCGAAGCGGGCATCAAGTCAGGGAAAATACAGAATGGTGACTCCTCGAACACTGAAAAGAAACCATCCAGGAGGGAATCTAGTGCTGTCAACGCATTAGCTATCGCAAAACCGGCCGGTGCTCCTCAGCGTCACCATCAACAAAGGGAAGAGAGACCTAAGAGGCAATTTACTCCCCTCGGCATGACCTTGTCACAAATATTGCCACAGTTGCTGGAAACCAAGTTGGTAACCCTCATGGACCCTCCAAAGAATCCTAACAGGACACCCTCGAGGTACAATCCCAATGCTCGCTGCGCCTATCATTCCGACAGCCCGGGGCATGCTACAGATGACTGTTGGACTTTGAGAAACAGGGTTCAAGATCTGATTGACGCAAAGGAAGTCCAGCTCGACTCTCCAGAGGCTCCCAATATGATCACTGCTCCCTTGCCAAGACATGGCTAGGATTAGTTTTTGTTCATTCAAATATTCAAGTTGTAATTTTCTTTCAATTGTTCAAACATTTTATTTCATGTCAAACTTGGTTATTTCATTAATGCGTTACACATGTCTGTTTTGAAGTAATTATTTCATATTCACTATGTGCAAATTATTTTCATATTTTTTTTCTGATGATCAACGTTCGACTAATAATTCTAAGCCTCTTGAGGGAGGATGACGAAAACGATACCACGATTTACAGTATGCTTTTGAACAGACCCCGCTGATGAGGTACAGGCATTGTTTCAACCCCTAAACACTGCAGTTATAAGGATGATAATCCCTCGCCAACCCATCAGAGCCAAAGGAGTAGGAGTTTTATTTTCGAAAATCAAAACCCTTAATCATAACCTGGGGCAGGGTAGTTCTCTCAGTTGATCCAAGTGCACAATGAATGGCACCAAATGAGTTTTTTCAAAAACAAAAGACAGTGATGGTTCCGAACAATCATAAGGACAGGCAGTCATTATCAAAAAAAAATCATAAACGAAAAGCCCAAGAAGTCAAAACCTATGAAAAGAGACTTACGAAACTGGGGCATCCCGCTGACTGTAATTCCAAAAAGGAAACAGTTCAGGCAAAAAAAGAAAGGGATAACAAAAATCAAGAAAGAGGTCTCACAAACCCTCAACAAAAAGTGACTGCCTAGTCAGAATAAATCATCAATGTTTGGACCATCACCGGAAAATCAGAGCAAAGACTCAAACAAGGTCTAACGTATGATCAACTGAGTTTAGGGTTGGAGAACATCACGAAAGAGCGGGTGGGTACAAATAGTTTGGGCCTTTATCCTTTGTTTCTTAAACCGTGAACCAGGCCACGATATAACCCTTAAAAGTCCTAGCTGAAGCATGGGTTAGTTCGAAAGCATACTGTTACGAAGGTATCCTGACTCCTGAAGGTTTGCTGTAAAATCTTGAGTTGACACCATATTGTATTACAACAAAATGCATTTTTAAAATATTCAAGACAGACATAGACTTTTGCATTCTTAAAATAACTTTGTTTGCATATGAATTTTTGTCTGAGCAGCAGGGAAATTCGCACGATGAATATCTTGTGAACAGAAGTACCTCCAATCAAGAGGCACAGTAGGAGCATTGCCCATTATCTGGGGCATGACAAAGTATTTCCAACAGGGGCAACTCCCCACATTTTGAGAAGTATGGACATAGTCGAAAGAATACTACGCAAAATCAAAGACCCGCTAGGTTGACACACCTAGGCAAAAATAAGGGATTCCCGGCGAACCAAAAGGGTTCGGGCAAAAATAAGGGATGAAATGAAAAAATCTGTACACCCGGCAAGTCGAAAACCTGAAAAGACGGCTTGGGCAAAAATGGGTATCCCGGTGGACTGAAAACCCGAAAAGGCGGTCCAGGCAAAAGTTAGGGATCAAAGCGTACGAGTATGTCCCAGCATCTCGACACCTGCCTACCAAAAGACTCGTCAAGTACTCCCACAAGTGCCTCCTCCCACTGAAACTGGGGCAATAAGGAGTTGTCTAAAAGATCCGGTTGCTCTGTCCATCATAGGTTCGGCTAAAGAATGCAACCCAGATATTTTCACTCCCCGCAGAACACGAACGCGTCGTCCGGCTTTATTCAAAGAGTTATTTCCTTAATAAGATATAACTGGGTTATCCTCAGCCAATAGCCACGGAAAAGACCGTCCTCAGTAAAGTCTTATCATCCCCAACGGAAGCAAAAGCTTATTCTCCAACATCAGCCCAGGAGTGACTTCCCGGCACCCGTCAAGGATTTATTTTCCTAAACGAAAGCATACATTCATAAACATCACATTTTCGTACATCATGACACATGCATGTACGCATCATGTCATACAATTGCATTTATGCCGTTGCTTGATTCATATCACGTACTGCATATAACTGACCTTTACCTTTCAGGAAGGATACAGTTGAATGATCAGCTATGTCAAAATAGACAAAACACCGTCAGAAAAGACAAATCCCGTCATAAGAGACAAATCCGGTCAAAGAATACAAATCCAGTTTAAGTCAATGCCTAAAGATTCCTCTGATACAACTCGTCGTGATAGACACTCGTCATGATAGACACTCGTCGTGATAGACACTCGTCGTGATAGACACTCGTCGTGATAGACACTCGTCGTGATAGACACTCGTCGTGATAGACACTCGTCGTGATAGACACTCGTCGTTATAGACACTCGTCGTGATAGACACTCGTCGTGATAGACACTCGTCGTGATAGACACTCGTCGTGATAGACACTCGTCGTGATAGACACTCGTCGTGATAGACACTCGTCGTGATAGACACTCGTCGTGATAGACACTCGTCGTGATAGACACTCGTCGTGATAGACACTCGTCGTGATAGACACTCGTCGTGATAGACACTCGTCGTGATAGACACTCGTCGTGATAGACACTCGTCGTGATAGACACTCGTCGTGATAGACACTCGTCGTGATAGACACTCGTCGTGATAGACACTCGTCGTGATAGACACTCGTCGTGATAGACACTCGTCGTGATAGACACTCGTCGTGATAGACACTCGTCGTGATAGACACTCGTCGTGATAGACACTCGTCGTGATAGACACTCGTCGTGATAGACACTCGTCGTGATAGACACTCGTCGTGATAGACACTCGTCGTGATAGACACTCGTCGTGATAGACACTCGTCGTGATAGACACTCGTCGTGATAGACATTCGTCGTGATAGACACTCGTTGTGATAGACGCTCGTCATGATAGACACTCGTCAGTGTAGACACTTGTCGTTATAGACATTCGTCATAGACACTAGTCGCTATAGACACCCATCGTTAAAGACCACTCGTCCTTGGAAACATGTCAGTAGAGACAACTTCATCACCGTTTGAAGATCCAGACCCAGCTCCTGTAACCAGTCAGGACATATCTATACCAAGCATCTGAAAACCAGCTCCTGCGACGTGTCAGGTACTCATTTTCTTTTGCAGGTATGCAGGTTCTCGCTAAGGAATCTCTTACGCGATCAACATCCAGATGGCATCTATAAGCCCATCATCCTACCCATCAATCTCTAAATGGCATCTATAAGCCCATTCCCCCACCACACTGCTACCATGTGAGCGCAAATTTCTGGGCACTCTAGTGTCCAATCATCTTCTACCCTCGGATTACAAAAGGCACGTCAGCCAATCTCCATCCTCAGGTCTAAGAAGATTGAACAGGGGCAACTGTTGTACCCCAAAATTTGCCCTCCCATATTCTCCAATAAACTGCCAAGCCAAGCTACAAAATTCCCCAAGAATTGCACAATGCAAAGGCCTCTATACAGTCAAAACTAGGGTTTGTGTGTTGATCAAGAAAAGGAAGTTTTCAAAGGCTCAATCAAGTCTCATATGCTTACAAACATGGTCAAGCATCCTCATATCAAGTTTCAAGGCATTCAGCTCAAGATTGTACAGTCAAAACCCTAGATTGCACTACAGTCAACTGTAGGGGCAAAATGGTCATTTGGCAGTCAAAAGTTCAAATTTTTGGTCAATACATCATTTTGAAGCCACAAACATCATTTGATCAATGCTTGATCATGATTCTCAAGATTTGGCTCAGAAATCATCAAAGATGCAAAAGTTGCTATATTTGGACAGCTGAAAAAGTCAACTGAAATTGACCAGGGCATAACTTTCACATGGATTATCAGAAAAATTCCATCCAAAGCTCATTTTGAAGAGAAAGACATTTCCTACAACTCATCTTCATACTTCAAGTCCAAGAAATGCTCTCACAAAAAGTTATCAATTTCAACATTATAGGTCATTTTCAAAAGTCAACAAAAGGGGACTTTAAGTCAAAGGCCATAACTTGAGATTGGTAAATCAAAATGACATGGGACCAAAGACATTGGTTAAAGGACTCAAAGACCTTTCCAAAATGTCCAAGAACATGTGAAAAGCTTAAAAATTGAGCAAGTTGTGCCTTGTAGAAGTTGGGAAATTTTTGTGAAATGGCAAAAGTCAACTATCCTTGAAAATCCAATTTTGACAAAAGGGTCCCATTTTTTCCACTTGGTCCATCCTTTTCATGCCACACACGTGGCCCATGATTAGTTTCAAGACCAAATATTGATTTTTTTATTTTATTTAATTTTTGATGATTTAATTCATTTTAATTCTTTGAAAATTCAAATAAAATTTAAAAACCAATGGAATAGTATCATATGAACTTGGACAATTTCTATGTATCATGAACTAACTCAAGAAATCAGCTAGGGTTCATTTGCACACTAGGTCTAGGTTTTGGCTAAAAAGGAGGAAAAATGGTTAATGGAAGAAACCCTAAGACTAATTCTTTCCTAAGCATGAATTAAGGCCAAAAAACTAGCCAATTCCATTCCATGAGATGCATTGAGTCAAACCCTAACCATAGTGCAGCAAAAGGCTCGCTCAAAAGTGGATTGGCAATTTGAAAAATGAGCCATATAAGTCAAAACTGATTTCAAAGTTAGGGACAATTTTAAGCCTTGATTCATATACCAATAGCTTCCTGAGACAATTTTGGACGCATTCCAATTCATAACATCAATCAAAACTCCTTGAACTGGTATCCACAACTCAAACTGTACAGCAAAATATTTGAAATCGTATTCTCCATTTTAAGCATCTTCATTGCATTTCAGTAGGATATTCTTGTTCCATGTGAAGTTTCCAAACTATTCATGGTGTTTAATTTCATTTTTGCTAATCATACGCTAATCCACCATTTTCGAATCCTAGGGTTACAGCTTTCTTAAATTAGGGTTTTTTCGTAGAGGAAAAATTAAGGTTCCTGAAGACCATGGTTGAACTCAGCATTTAGAGACGAAGAAGAAGATATGCTCGCGACAAATTTATGAGCTACAGGGACCTAATCGCTATTTTCTGCTAGCCCCCCTAACACTACGTTTCAAAACCGTTGCCTTATTTGTTTGTGTTTCAGGAAATTGGAAGGGATGATGGCGTGGCACAAGCAGATTGGAGGAATTTGAATTGCGCGCGTTTTTAAAAAGCACTAACCTTTTTCTTTTATAATGTTTGTTGATTAATATATATTAAATGAATTCAAAGTGGCTCAGTGGCCAGGGACACGCGCATGTAACCTCAATGACCTGGGTTCAAGTCCCAGGTCTTGCAAAATTCAATATTATTTTTCATTTCCAGTTTCCATGCAACGCTGACATTAAAGCTCACCATGCACACTCCTCATCTATTGCACACGTGTCCTAGGAGGCTTATCAAAGGGTTCAGAACAAAGGCATATGGTGGACGCCAGTCAACATGCCACACCTGAGTGGAAAAGTCAACAAATTGCCAGCAAATGGGCCAGGCTTTTCAAATCCACACCCCCCTGGTTTGCTTTATTCATTTTTATTTTTATTCTTTCTTTAATTTTTTCCTTTTATTTCTTTTTGCTATTTATTTAATTCATTATTTTTTTAACAAAATACAAAAACATCACAAAAATCAGAAAATATAAAAAATATGATATTTATTTTATTATGATTATTTTCTAAATAATAACATGTAAAATGTTTAGTTTTAATTAAGTTTTCAACTTTAATTCCTTTTAATAAAAATCAAAAACAAAAACATAGAATTAGGTTAATGACTTTTTCCTTTTAACTTTCCTTGTTTTTTGCCATAGTATTAGTGTTTTTTCATAATTAAGCTAGGGTTGCATTTTAGGTTAGATTTTAATTCTTTTAATAACTAAAATCCAAAAAAATAGAGTTTAGGTTTAATAACTTTTTATTTTCTTTTTTTTAATAATAATATTATTTATTTATTTAATTCACATAAATTAATTTAGAATTAAATTAGGTTAAAAGTCAATATTTTCATAATAAACTTAAAAGACATTAGAACTAGGATTTTAATTTTAATTAAATTTTCTTTTTTTCTTTTAAATCTAAAAAACACAAAAATACCGTTTTTTATTTAATTTTAATTTTAGATAACTTAATTATTTTTAATTCCTTTAAAGGGTCCAACGCCCTCGCATTTGATTATTTTCTTTTTCGCGCGTTTCATTTATTTCTTTTGTAAATAATTATGTATATGTACCAAAGCCGTGTAATAGCTATTAGACATTTCTTTTCTGCAATTTATTTTAAAACGGGTCTGGATTAATTTGGCGTTGTAGACCCTCGCCTTTGTAATAGCGTAGGACTTTTATCTTTTCCGCACTTTAAATTCCCGCACATTTAACTGTTAAACAATAACATGAAAGAATGAATGCCCAAAAATAAAATCGAATCGTTAGATCACCAATGCATGACAAGACAAACGATAAACTGAAAATGACACACAATTCGCACACACCACCCCTAGGGTACGCCTCACTGTTGCCTTTCGAAAGGTGGTCGTCGAGTATAGGACGTTTTAGTAAGTCCTTATGTCCATGACATGATCCAGTTGCCTCGAAACGGTTGCCTCGGAAAATCAAGGATCAATGGCATAAGGGTAGCTTCTAAGGTGTCCTACTGTTGCTCTGGTGACCACCACGTCCCTAAAACTCGAATTGACCCGAACACCTCCAACGGTGGTGCTACCTACCTCTCAATGGTGGGATGGCACTACTTTAAAGGACATTTACACAGACGAATTCCTTAGGGTAGGTAGGTTCTCGTAGATACTTGCTCTCTTTAAAACAAAACAAATCAAAATCTTTTCACACCAACACTTTCAAAAACTTTCAAAACGAACTTTTCAAACACTCTGACGTACGAGTTGAACTGAAACTTTTCAAAGAATATTTTTGAAACCCACATTGAAAAGCAAACAAACATTTTTGAAAACACATTGAGCAAGTACCTAAGAGCCCATGGATAACCATGGATAGAAAGGGTGCTAACACCTTCCCTTTCTATAACCTACCTCCCGAACCGAGAGCAATCTCTTTAAAGGAATTTTTCTGTGCTTTTGTCCTTTCCAATTGGAGAAAATAAAAGACGGTGGCGACTCTTGCTTACCGCGACATTTCGCGAACCAGCTTTAAAACAGTCAGTTCCAGATCCACCGATCACACCCTGCTTAATTATAGAGGCGTCTGAGGAGCCATCAAGTGCCGACTTTTTCCTACCACTCTGAGAAAGGGGGGCTATGGCTTGGTATAAAAGCCTCCCTGACGAGTCGATCACATCATGGAAGAACATGGGGAAACAATTCTCCAGGCACTTTACTGCCTCCCACCGACATTTGAAATATGAAGCATAGCTGGAGGCGATCATCTAAGAGAAAGAAGAATACCTCCGGGCATATATAAAGAGGTTCAACCGTGAGGCCATTCAGGTCTCCACGACTGATGATATGAAGAAATATTTGCTGGAGTGCGGGATACGTCTCCATAGTGATTTTTCCAACGCGGTTCACATAGAAACACCTACTACACTGGATGCCCTCCTTCTTAAGGCCTAGGCATACATCTATTATAAAGAAAAAGAAGCTGCCAACAATGCACGAGACACACGACATCAGGAGAATTCAAAGTTCCCAAAGCACGATGACTCCTCAATATCTCATTGGGGAGAAGATAAAAGAAAAGATGACAAGTCCCACAAACCGCGGTAATTCAAAGGGCCAACTGGCCAGTTCCATGATTATACTCCCCTTAATGCCTCAAGTGAGTGCATCCAAATTGACTGCACAAATTCCGAGTTTCATCAGGCCAGGGTCCACTTTCCTCGACAAACAAAACTAAATAATGCCGATTCCACAAGAGCCACGAGCATACCACTAAAGACTACATCCATCTGAAGGATGCCATTAAGATCCTCATCAGAGATGGACATCTCAAAAAATATGGAATATGATGGGAGAACTGAATTTTTTATTTTTTCACAAATTTTGCAGTTAGCAAGAGTCGCCACCGACTTCTCTTTTATCCAATATTCAGGAAAGGTGAGAAGAACAGGAAAGACCTTTGATAGATTTTGAGTTCGGGGGGTAGATTATGAAAAGAAAAGGTGTTAGCACCCATTTCATCCGTAGTTATCTACGAGTGTAATACGGTGGGAGAGCTAACTTTTTGGTTTTATCCAAAATATGCGGATAGCTAGAGTCGCCATCGACTTTTCTTTTATCCAATATTTAGGCAAGGGTGAAAAGAACAGGAGAGACCTTGATAGATTTTGAGTTCGAGGGGTAAGTTATGAAAAGGGAATGTGTTAGCACCCTTTTCATCAGTAGTTATCTACGGGCTCCTAATTGCTTAGCTCACTTTGAAAACTTACTTTGTGTATGTGTGATTTGTTTAAAAATATTTTGAAATGCCAATGTAAGACTGACTTTGTAATGATTCTTGTATCAGTACTCAAGAATGCGTACAAAGTATTTTGAAAATATTTGTTTGAAAGCGATGTAAAAAAAATGTTTTGAGTTGTGAAAAAGATTTGTGAGCAAGCAATTATGAGTTCTTACCCACTAAAGGCTTTATTATTATTTTCCTTCTCCTTTAGAGATAGTACTATCCATACCATTAGTTGGTAGGTAATCCCATCTATTAGATATGAAGGGACAGGCGTAAGGTCATCGTATAGTCATCTAAGGCAACATGTAAGGATACTTTAGCAATTGTATCGAAGGGACTATCATCATTTACTCGTAGGGACTAGATCATTTTGTAGGCAACTCAAAGGGTCATCGAGGGATTATGATCTTTATTTAAAAGGGACAATGGTGATTTGATCGAGGGTCTTTTGCTAAAGTATCCCCACTTTCGAGGGACATGAACATCATTTCTGAAGGAAACAAAAGGAGGTTATCCTAGAGGTGCAAGTCTGAATAGTGTGTTTAGTTCAGTTATTTATCTTATATTAGTGTTATCTATCGATTGTTTTTAGATCTTGCCATACATACCTAGTTATTAGTAGTCGAATATATATAGAAAATTAAACATGCAGAAAGTAGAGACCTAAGCTATTACAGGTGTAATACGGTGGCAGAACTGACTGTTTTTAGTTACTATTGGTTTTTGCGTTTTTTGTTTGCAAATGTACGGTAAGCAAGAGTCGCCACCGTCTTTTATTTTATCCAACAAAGGAAAAGGGAAAAAGAACAGAAAAAATCTTTTTCGAGATGTTTCTGAGTACGGGGGGTAGATTAAATAAAGGGAAGGTGTTAACACACTTTCTATCCGTGGTTTTCCAAGGGCTCTTAAGTACTTGCTCATTTTTAAATTGATTTTGTGTGTTTGTGTGCTTTTAAAAAGTTTTAAAATTGCATTAGTGTGGCGATTCACTTTATGGTAACCCTTGCGTCAGTCCTCAAGAGTGTGATAAAGAGTTTTTGAAAACTTTTGTTTGAAAAGTATGTTTGAAAGTGTATGGTGTAAAAGATTATTTTGAGCAAGTACTTAAGAGTTTCTACCTACTCGAAAAAGACTGTTCATTTTCTTATTTCCTTTAGACGGAATTATCCTACTATTAAGGAGTAGGTAGTTCCATTGTTGGAGTTTAAGGGACAATCGAAAGGGATGATTATAGTCACTGAAGGCAACATGTAAGAATACCTTAGCATTTCGAAGGGACTATCATCATAAGATCATTTCTCACAGGCAACTTGAGGGACATTTTAGGGACTATGATCTTTATGACAACTTTTTAACCGAGGGTCTTTGCTAAGATATCCCTACGTTCGAGGGACATGACAATTGTTTCCGAGGCAACCAACTGAGGAATACCCTAGGGGTGCAAGTGTGCAACAGTGTTTGTTTTCAGATATTTATCTTGAAGTTAAGTGATCTACCGATTGATTGATTAAGCATACAAGCCTAGGTTGCTAACAATTATATACAAGCATAAGATATAAAAGCGAGAAAGTAAAAAAAGTCCTACGCTATTACAAGGATTTTGGACATATACATAAAGAATTGACTGAAAGTAAATTTGCGGAAATTAAACCCTAATTAATCTATTACAAACCGGGCGCAGTTACATCAATAGTGAAAAAATAATCGTACGGCAAAAATAATTACGCGCGAGAATAAAAAACTGGAAAAAGTTTAAAACCCTAAAAAAAACCTAATTTGATCATTAAAATATTTTTTGGATTTTTTATGAAAAAAGATTTGAAATTAACCTAATTTCTAATTGATTTTAATTAATGAAAAATAAATTAAAGTTAATGGAAATAATTAATTTGCAAAAATTGAATTATTAAAAAAAACTAAGTCCTATTTTTTGTGATTTCGATTTTATGATTTTATGAAAAAAAATGATTTAAAATAGATAAAACAAGCGGAATAATTAAATAAAAAAAAGAATTAAATAAAGAAAGAAATAGATGGGCCTGAGGGGGTGCAAACCCAAATTGAAGGGTTGCATGCTAAAATTCTGTCCAAAAAAAGCCCAATCCAATAGCCCAACACAACGCTGGATTTGGTGTGATTATGCCAGGAATGTCCATCATGAGCTGCAGCCTGGAAGCATTAGATCTGGGCAAGGATGATCCAATGGTGATGGATCTTAAGGCCTATGGTGTACGCGCTTGGAAAGAGACCATTGAATTTGCAGATAAAGGTTAAGAAAAATATTATGTAGGAGGCAGGGATCGAACCCTGACCTCCTACACGCGCGCGCCCTGAAACCCTTCGCTTATACCACTGAGCCAACTTGCTATTAGTTGATATAAACAAATAACATATAATATATTTAATAATGAGTCAGTGTTATAAAAAAAACGCGCGAGATTCAAACTGTCCAACCAAGCTTGGACACGCCATCGTCTTCCTCGCAGAACCGTCATTTTAGGTATTGGACTTATACCTATGGACAAAGTCCATAGCTATAACCCGTGACATTTCCAAAACACAGCATATGCATGATAAATCCCAACCAAGGGCATGGGTCGATTTGAAATTAACCACTGAACCTGAATATACCCTTGGTTTAGCCTAATTTAACCTATATCAAAAAGCCCTAAAACATGCTTTGAAACCCTAAGAATTTTGTTTCACGATTCCTGCGCGTAAACTCAAATCAAATTATCCAAACATATTGCAAACATGATAATAAGCATGAATAAATGATTAAAACATGTTGATAATGCCAGAATTAAGGAAAGTGATATTCAAAAAAGGAGCAAACTGTGACTGTTATTATGCTTGATTCTTGATGCTTTCAGGCTTAGGAATGAGTGGGATAGCTTCAGTGAATGTCCAGGAGTGTTGTTGTGTCCTTGGAATTGCTTGAAACGGCCTATGGAGGGATATGTGATCAACACTTTTTAACAAAAAGTTTGATCTTTGTTCTTGCTTTGGGGGAGGCAGGCTGCGCATAAAAAATCTTTCCTTAGGGTTGCAAATGCTTTGTTATATGTAATAGAATCAATCTAGGTCATTAGAATTAGAAAGAATCCAAGATATAATGGTCATGAATTTTGATTCCAATCTTTCCATATTTGAATACTTCCTCTTGTTTTGAGCTTGCATGATTTTGTTCTTTATTTGACAGCTCATGAGATATTCAATCAATGCCAAAACAAATCTTATCCCATTTATTTGATTAATTTTTTATTTTATTTGATTTTATTTGAATTTTAAATAAAAAAATCAAAATAAAATAAATAAATAAGTGAATAAGGCATGGAGGGTCCCATAGGTCGTGGACCATGCTAGGACTGAGATTCAATCTTGAAAAGATGGGCCCATGTGGAAAAAAAAAATGCAATTTTGAGCATTGTTGACTTTGTGCAAATTTCCAAAAATGGCCAACTTTGGCAATGTATATCTCTCTCAATTTTGACCCTAAGAGGTCGTTCTTAGACTTCTTAGAAAGGTTGGGATGTCCTCTAAACAACCCTTTTCGTTTCATCTCCATTGGATCTTCCATGTTCATGTAAGGAGCTTTGACCCAGAAGGTGTTTTTGTTGACTTTTTGAAATGACCTATAATATATGAACTTGTATCTTTTGATTGAGGCATTTCTTGACCTTGAGGGCTGAAGAGGAGTTGTAGGGAATTGGATTCTCTTCAAAATGAGCCTTGGATGAATAATTTCTGATAAAGTATGAGAAAGTTATGCCTGGTCAAAGTTTGGTTGACTTTTCCTATAGGAACCCTAATTTAGCAACTTTTGAGTTTTGATGGATTAGGGGCATTCCTTGAGGAATCATGATCAACCCTTGATAAAATGATGGATATCACTTTAAAATGTTGATGTTGACCAAAAATCTTAAAGTTTGACTGTATGTGGGTCACAATTGACTTTTGACCTAGTATAGTTGATTTTCAGGCATTTGAGCAGTTGACTAAGCAAACTTCTTGTGCAAGGGATGAAACTTGGCATGGATGATCTTGAGGACATATTAGGGAAATGGAAACCATTTAGGACCCTTGGAACTCAAACATCTTGATGAGGAGTGAAACCCTAGTGTTGTACCCCAAAATTTGTCCTCCCATATTTCTCAAAACATTTCAAGAAAGATCTTCAAATTGCTCAAGGAAGTCCAAGGGTTGACCAGACAAGCTCCCTCCTAAGGCAGTCTACCTCAAATTAGGATTTTATGTTGCATCAAGATACTTGAGTCCAAGGGATCACAAATTCTCACCATTGTCCTAATATGTTCTCAAGATCATCCATGTCAAGTTTCAAGCCTTACAGAGAAAATTTGACCAGTCAATTGCTCAAAGGCCTAAAAATCGACTGTGCTAGGGAAAAAGTCAATTGTGGCCTACTGTAGCGGTAGAAATGTTCAAGACTAAGCCATTGGATTGACTAGACTTTATACAAATCAAAATCGCCACCGCACTTTATTGTTTCCAAAGGAATGGGAAAAGAGCGAATAACCCAAAAAGAAGGGGGAAAGATTCAAGGTAAGGGGGTTGGTTATGCAAAAGGGAAGGTATTAGCACCCTAAACATCTACGGTACTCCGCAGGAACCTATTTGGAAAATCTGTATATTTTAGCTATAAAAATGTGTTATGTATAAAATGGATAGTGAAGGTGAGAAAATAAATATTTTTATGATTTTTGCACCTGCCGCGGTTGCGAACCTTTAGTGCCTACGTACCACCTTTCATGCAATAGGGGTTCAGGGTACACGTAGTTCCTCTAGAAAAGACTTGTCTGTTGGTTGATTTTAAACAAGGAGGCAAGTCGTCATTGTTAGGAGAGAAATCTCGACTAACGCCCACAAGGTGTAAGAAAGATGGACTATGCATCAACAAGAGTGAGGGTTTGAGAACGCCTCTAGTACTCAAGTGGAAAAGTTGACACCTTTATAACCATAGGGATAGGAGAATGTTGCTCGACTATCAATGAATCATGTCTCACCTTGAAAAAAGTTTTGAATGTAAAAGTTGCTCGGGCGCACAAAAGAGTTTGAATGTGTTGAATTGTTTTGTTAATTTTGAAATATGTCAAAGTATGATTAAGTGAATTGAAGTTTGTTTAAAGAAAAGAAGTTTTAAAAGAAAAGGCACTCGACAAAGTCGAGGTTTATTATGAAAGCGGTTTGATGTTATAAACAAAGAAGATTTTGAAAAAAAAGATGAGAAGATTTTAAAAATTAAAGAAGATGGGAGGAGATGAAGGGACTATCCTAAAGCATAAGGTAAAAGCTAAGGAAGAGAACAGTCTAACCAACAAGAAGCCGATACTTAAAATTATGAGCCAATGTAGAATTCCCATTCTTTGGAGTGAAACAAAGCAAGAAAAGATATAGACCTATTGAGAGAACCAAGCTTCAAGTGTATTAAGTCTTCGAAAAAATTGGGCAGAGTAACGGCTGTATACGGGTGAATTCCAGATTACAAACAAAGAGTGTAATCACAATAACCTGCACATAAAGCAAACAAACAACCCAATGTCTTGAGGTAAACCCCAAGAGCTCCAGACGGAATAATGAATTAAGGTCACAAGGTCTCCAAGATAAGCCAAGGTTTCTATTCCTAAGTCCAAGAAGTCCATCACTCCATAATGAAAAGGATAATAACCAAGTAGTCCAAGTATCATTAAAGATTTTTATGGTTCATGTTGATTATTAGGTGTCTTTAAAAGGAAAAGAAAAGCTCAAGTGAGCAAAATAAAAATGACATAAAAGTAAATGCTCAAGTGAGCAAAGGTGAAAATAACATGAAATGTAAATGTAAAAAGTAAATGGTACATAAAGCATAAAAAAACAAAAGCATAAAGTAAAGTCAATTGTTAGTAATTAGTGGTTAGTTGGATGACCATCTTGAAACTTGCATTTGGAACTCATTATAGGATTGGTAAAACCAAAGCCTCCACACAACAAGTTGCATTTGCTTTTTGTCAAGTATATCATCCATTTTGGAATCCTCAAAGAGGTAACATGTAATGATCAACGATGTTTAAGTGATCCGCGCTGACCAAAGGTGTTGTAGACCCATTAGAGGATTGGTAGAACCAAAGCCTCCACACAATGAATCTTAAGGTTATTGGATCAAAGAGATCAAATTAACATACTTGGGCTTGCAATCATAAGTTTGGGCCACGAATGATCATTTATTCGAATTGGGACAAAATTTAGCGCTATGTTAAGCAATCGTAAGTGGACTTATGTAGAAGTCGCGCCTATTTTGAGGCCGGTCAATAGCAATCTATGTACTTCATGTTTGGATAAATGATATAGAGATCACCATACTTTAACATGTAGCACAATTAAAAAGAAAGGGATAAGATGAAGAGGGAGGGGAATGATAAGCTAATTTGGATCACCATTTCAAAATTCTTTCATCTTTAAATTCAACCACTCCTCTAGATGGATTAAAGCACTAAACATATCATTAATCCAAAGCAACAAAAATGAATTAGATAATTCACTCTTAGGTAGATTTCAATTGATAAACATTTATCCAACTTCATCTACATCACAAAGTCCATTGGGTTTAAAGATTAATTGGACATTTAAAATTGTAATCCAAATTATCTATCAAAGAGAGTAAGCAGAAAAATATTTGAGTCAAAACAGCCCCAAAATACGGCAGCAAAAGTATTTTTGGCACTGTTACAATCAACTGTGCTTAGACAGCAACCTATTGCATCAGTGCAGTTTTTATCAAATCAATTTTCTATGACAATTAATTGCAATGTTACAACAATTGATTGCAACCTGTTAAAAAATCAGTAGAAAAACAACATTTCAAAGATCAAATTATTGTTCCAACTTTTCATCAAACACCTTATGATCATGGATCCAAATGAGCATGAAAATTCCATCAAATTATGAGAAAATAGAACTAATAGAATCATAAAAACAATGCTCAATGAATCAAAAACCAGAAATCCACAAGAGATCACATTGCGAAAGATGATGATCCAACTTACCAAAGGTAGAATTAGAGAATCATCAAACAACTTCCAGAATTTGCTTCAATTCAACCACAAGAATCAATTACCAAAGCTTGGATGTAGAAATTTGATGGAGAAAAAGTATTTGGATGAAGGTTTAGCTCAAAGATTACTAAGCTTCAATGCAAAGCTTACTAACTTTTTGAAAATGGAGCTTTGAGTGAATTTGGTAGATGGTGAGAATTGAGAGATTTTTTAGCAAGATGAGTTTGGCTATCAAAAGCTTGTGATTTGAATGAAATGAGGTCTCTATTTATAGAGTTTTAGGATTGGGATTAGTGGTAATTTGGTAATTGATTCTTGGAGCCAAATTGAATTAATGATATAATTTCCAATTATGCAGGAAAAAAATGGAGCCAAAATGATGACAATTTGAATTTGCTGGCTTTTTTTTCCAAAAAACACGTGCATTTGGATGTTATGAGTCGATACATAGGTGGTATGCGTCGATACATCCTAGTTGTATAACACAACATGTGTTGATACATGGCTCTATGTGTCGATACATACTGCTTCTTCAACACATTACAGAACCAAACAAACTGCATGAGTCGATACATAACAGTATGTGTCGACACATGCTAGTTATTCAAAGAGGATGAGTCGATACATACATGCATGTGTCGACACATGCTAGAAAAACAAATAGGATGAGTCGATACATACATGCATGTGTCGACACATGCTAGTTGTACACAAGGAGATGAGTCGATACATAGCTCTATGTGTTGATACATGCTGGATTTTTTTGATTTTTGAAGGCAGAAATCCTTATTTGTCAGATGCTTCGACTCGGTACCTGCAAAACACAATTTTGCAAAGACAAAGACAAATATTTTTTGTATTTTGATTAGAAGTTAATCAATAACACGAGAGCAAACTTTAAAGATAAGATGCAAATGTGATGAATGATGCTAAATGACAAAATATGGTATGAAAGTTAGTGGCCAAATTTCTGATAGACCAAGCTCAGCTATTCTGGGATAATTTGGATTTTCAGGCTTTTGAAGATGTCTTGGCTCTTCTTATCTATGGTTTGGTTCTCTTTCCTAATCCGGATTCCTTTATAGATGTGAACGCTATCAAGATTTTCCTCTCTCGCAATCCTGTGTCTACCTTACTTGGAGATATCTTGCACGCCCTCTATACTCGTACCACAAGGAGAAGAGGAACTCTTATGTACTGCATGCCATTGTTGTCCAGGTGGTTTATTTCTCACCTCCCTAAGCATGTGCTGAAGAACAAAGAGGGTTTGGGTTGGTCGCACAGAATAATGTCACTTGCTCATACATATATTATTTGGTGTTCCCGAGCTATGGAGGACGTTACTGTTATTGACCGTTGTGGGGGGTACCTTAATGTACCATTACTTGGTATTAGAGGAGGTATAACTTACAATCCTTGTCTAGCTTTACGACAATTTGCTCGTGCTCGGAGATATGGGCCCCATAGATTACTTCTCGAGGATATTGCATTCGACTATAAGGAGGATGCTGAAGGGCATCGCCGGAGATTCATACGATATTGGGGCATGGTAAATAGTCATACCCCCATGAGTTGGGACCAAAGACTTCCCTTCCTATGCAGCCTTACCTCCAATGGGTCCGAGCTCGTGCACAGAAGCTTGTGATGCCATATGGAGCAGTGTTAACAGTGATTGTGGAACCCACTACTGCAGACGGTATTCCTTACATAGTTCTCTATCCTTACATGCCTACTGATCTTGGGGAGCTACAAAGGTCTTTGATTCAGCTTAAGAATGAGCGAGATACTTACAGGGAGCAGTTCCATGAGCAAGAGAGGAAGGTTTTGAAGCTCACCAGACAGCTCGAGGAGGAAAGAGTGCTCAATGGCTACATCAGCACAAAGAGAAAGCGTCCATGGGACTTTTGATTTTGCTTTTCTAGTTTTAGATTTGTTTTTATTTACTTCTTTGTAAACGCCTTAAGGGTATTGTTGAACATTTCAAATTTAAGCTAATAAAGTTTGTTTATTTTTGGTTTGCAAATTTAAATCTCTCAAAGTCTTTGAAATCATTACATACGCATCCCATTATCATGCACATTATCACAGGTACCACTACAGGTTTCTTATCTTCTCCGCTGTTTATTTCAGTAGAAATGTCTTCTGATCAAGCCATCAAAGATCTTCAGGCACAGAACGCCCAGTTCCAACAGATGTTCATAAGTCTGGCTAAGGGACAAGAGGATCTGAAAACTCTCATTCTGAAAGAAAAGAAGAAGAAGAAGAAGAAGAAGAAGAAGAAGGTCGGGCTTCTAAATATGGGCAGAAGGTTTGGAGAAAGGTTGAAGCACCAAGCTGATCTGACCTCTTCATCCAAAGAAGGGGAGAACCAAGAAGAAGAAAAGGGCCCCAGTTCTGCGGTCTCTGATAATGATACTGATTTTGATGATGAGTAATATCCTCCTGCCGAGGATAAGTACAAGCAGCTAGAAGACCGTCTGAGTGCTATGGAAGTTCAGAAGATACCTGGTTTGGATTTTGGAGAACTAGGACTGGTATCTGGAGTGGTCATCCCCCAGAAATTCAAGGCTCCCGTTTTTGCTAAGTATGATGGAGTGTCCTGCCCAAAGCTCCATCTCCGCTCTTATGTCAGGAAAATTCAACCCCACACAGATGATAGAAATTTGTGGGTGCACTTCTTTCAAGATAGTCTGTCAGGGACTCAGCTTGAATTGTTCTACCAGTTCGAAGGGGCCAATGTTCGAAACTGGGAAGATCTTGCTGCTGCTTTCTACAAGCAGTACCAGTATAATGCCGACCTTGCTCCCACTCGTACTCAACTCCAGAGTATGTCCATGGGTGCAGGCGATGGTTTCAAAGATTATGCTCAGAAATGGAGAGATTTGGTTGGAAGGGTTCAACCCCCTTTATTTGATCGGGAGTTAGTTGATATGTTCCTGGGGACGTTGTCTGGTCCATTTTTCAACCACTTGATCGGAAGTTCATCGTCTGGTTTCACTGAGTTGATCTTAACTAGAGAAAGAGTGGATGCCGGAATTCAAAGTGGTAAGATATAGAAGGATGCTTCTTCGAGTTCGATGAAGAAACCTTTTACCGATAAGAAGGAAGCCAGTGCATTTTATAGCCCGAGGGGCCAAAACAGATCTGAACACCGTCCAACGGTAAATGCTGTAGTGATACCAAGACCCGTTGTTGCTCTACAACGCAATAATCAACAGAGGGTGGAAAGACCACAACGGCAGTTTACCCGCATTATCACGACATTGGCTGAAGTGTTACCTCACCTGTTGAAATCTAACTTGACCACATTAAGGGAGGCTCCCAAAAATCCCAACATTACCTCTCCTAGATACAATCCCAATGCGTGGTGCGCCTACCATTCTGAAAGCCCTAACCATGATGCCAATGACTGCTGGGCTTTGAGAAACAAAGTACAAGATTTGCTGGAAACTAAGGAGATATAGTTTGATGCTCCAGAAAAGTCGAATGTAATAACTGCTCCAATGCCCAAGCATGGTCGTGGGGTTAATGTTGTTGACAATAATTTGTTTGTGACCTTTATTGAAGAAATTTCTGCTCCTCTTATGACTGTTAAGAGGAATCTGCTGTTGGCCGGTGTATTCTCGAGTTGTGGTGAAGGTTGCCACATATGCTCGATTCTACCTACTGGTTGCCATTTGTTGAAATCAAGTGTTCAGCGCCTGATGGATAATAAAGAGATTATGTTCGAGAAGACTGTGACCCTTGTTGTTCTCGATGAAGACGTTGCCATCATAACCATTTTCTCTAATCCTTCAAAGGTTTCCTTGAGAAAACCTGTTAGGATTACACCTGTTCAAAGAATTTCTCCACTAATAATCACCGTTCCTGGTCCCATCCCATACACTTCAGATAAGGCTGTCCCATGGCACTATGGTACTGATGTATATTATCATGGCATTAAGCAAGAGTTTAAGAATGAAGAAGCTGACACTGATGTCAGTAATATTGTCGGGGCTAGCAAAGTCACCAGAAGTGGAAGACTCTTTTCTCCTGAGATTTCCCCTCTGACTATCCACAAACCTGTTCTTATTCCACCTGCTAGTACATCAACCACTGTTCTAGTTCTTACTCCAGTTATCACCCCTATCGCTGAGCCATCTGAAAATCGGGGAAAAGAAATCATAGGTGAGCCTTCCCAGACGGAGGCGCCTAGAAAAATTATGGTGGAAGCCTCTAAACAAGAAATAGAGGAAATACTAAAAATTATCAAGAAAAGCGACTACAATATGGTCGAACAGTTGGGGCAGACCCCGTCAAATATCTCCATGTTGTCTCTGTTGTTGTGTTCAGAAGCCCATGCGAAGGCTCTAACCGCATTTCTCAAAACTGCGCATGTGCCGCAGGAAACTTCTGCAGATCAGTTCAAAGATTGCGTGGCTAGCCTGACTGCTGACAATGGGCTAGAATTTTCAAATGCAGATCTGACCGCTACGAGGAGGAATCATAATGATGCTCTGCACGTCTCGATTGAGTGCAGGGGCACCACTATGGCTCATGTGCTGGTTGACACCGGGTCTTCGCTGAATGTTCTACCAAAGAAAGCTTTGGACCGTTTGGGCTGTGAGGGTTTGGCTTTGAAGCTGAGTAACATTGTGGTCAGGGATTTTGATGGATCAAAAAGGATGGTGCACGGGGAGGTGGACATCCTTGTCAAAGTGGGTTCTCATACCTTTGGATACACCTTCTATGTAATGGACATCAGACCATTGTATTCTTGCTTGCTGGGTCATCCTTGGATCCATAGGGCTGGGGCAGTCACTTCCACACTCCATCAGATGCTGAAATACCCAGTACAAGGGAAAATTGTCACAGTGTGAGGTGAAGAAGAATACCTGGTAAGTCATCTCAATTCTTTCCGTTATATGGAGATGGATGGGGAGTTCATAGAGACTCCTTGTCAGAATTTTGAGGAGGTCCCCCAGACTTTGGTGTCAACTGAAGTTACTACCAACAAACCTCCGTTGAAGATGGCTTCTCTCAAGGATGTCAGGGCTGTTGTTGAAGAAGGTGGGTGTACCAATTGGGGTCGGCTCCCTGATTTCACTCACAAAACTGACAAATTTGGTTTGGGCTTTACTACAGGGGCTCAAAGGGCTGTTAGGCACACACGGATTGGAAGACCTCCTCTACACATCAGCAATCGGGGAGTTAATGCAATTGAGGACAGTGAAGAAGATTCAAACATCGACAACTGGATCTACCCAATAACCAATGGTGGACTGAATAACTGGACAACGAAGGACTTCATACCTGTTTCTTTTATTTCACAGTAATTGACTTTTGATTTAAGATTTGTAATAAACAGTTTAAAACTTTATGGCCCGGTGCCTTACCCGAGGCACCTTGGCTTCGCTTGTGAGGGCTTATTATTATTTGTCATTTTCATATATCATCAATAAAACATTGGACATTTTTCTTGCATTACAAATTTTGCGCTCCTTGTCTTTCTTTTCTGTCTCCCATTTTATCAAAACAACTATTCTCTTATACACACTCACGTATCATACTGCAGATCCATATCCACTATGGATCCTATTGATAACAGTTCTGCTACTGCCAGTTATAACTTCGAAAATCCAACCAACCAAGTCGAGGACGAAGGCGAGGATGATTGTAAGGTTCTGGGAGAACTTGTTAGACTACTACAACAGGAAGAAAGGGCCATACAGCCTCATGAAGAGCCAGTCGAGTCAGTGAATTTGGGTACATAGGAAGACAGGAAGGAGGTTAAAATAGGTGCTAATCTGGAGCCTAGTGTCAAACAACAGCTAATACAGATGTTGCAAGATTATGTTGAGATCTTAGGCTGGTCCTATGAAGATATGCCTGGTTTGGACACTGATACTGTGGTACATCGCCTGCCGACTAAAGAAGACTTCCCTCTGGTAAAACAGAAAGTCCGTTGTATGCGCCCCGAAATTTCAGAGTAAATCAAGGCAGAGGTCATGAAGCAGTTCGATGCAGGATTCTTAGCCGTCACTTCTTATCCGTAGTGGGTTGCCAACGTCGTTCCGGTACCTAAGAAGTATGGTAAGGTATGGATGTGTGTGGACTATAGATATCATGAACTACTCATGCGATCATGTTTGCAGACATTGCAAAATTAGCACTAGTGAGAAATTGATTGGGCTTTCTCTTGGCTAAAACCAAGGCTCAATTGTTAAGACTATATATTTCTTTTGCCTCTCTATTATCAAAACATTCAATTAATTTTCTAAGTTTCACCAAAAGCTCTAAAAAAATACTCTCTATTTTCTCTCTCAAGAAAAAGAAAAATTTGAATCTCAAAACTCCCTCTGTCACTCCCTCTCGCCAATCCCTATCTCCCTTCAGCCGTCCACCATCACTACCCTCCTTCTGGTGCCACCTTCAAGCCTAGCCGATCGCCACACCTCCCCAAGGACACCGCCACTCCCTACGCGTGTCGTCCACCACACCTCCGTGTGTCGTCCGCTATCCAGCTGCTGGCGATCGCCACCCTAGCCTGCCGCTTGCCACAATTGTGTATTCCATTCATCTGC
Organism: Vicia faba; assembly: GCA_948472305.1. Taxonomy (NCBI): domain Eukaryota; kingdom Viridiplantae; phylum Streptophyta; class Magnoliopsida; order Fabales; family Fabaceae; genus Vicia; species Vicia faba. The sequence continues at coordinate 67,877,451 of OX451740.1, forward strand.
ACATGATCTCTTCTGTCAACACCTTTGTTCCTCTTCTAATTAGAATCTTCGACATCATCCTTCAATAAATTTTCCTAAACTTTGAATAATTATATTGTTTGCATTAAGATTTAATTGAAAAAATCTGGAATCTTTACGTTCATGAATTGAAATTGGTATGTCATGGTTGACCTGTGAATCTTTTTTTTAGTGGAGTAATTGAGTAGATAATGATGAATAAGTGTGGTTTTGGTTAATTGATTGTTGTTCAATTCGGTAATTCTTGAACATTAATTGGATTTTTAGGTGAATTTTGATTATGGTTTTTTACATCAAATTGTGAAGTTGCGTCGTGATTTTAATTTCAATTTCATGAGCTAATGAAATTTTGACACCGATTTGCTGACCAATCTATTTTTGCAACTTAAAAACCTCAAATCGGTTGACATTGCACTAATACATGAATTTTGATTTGTGTTTGGATTAAGGCATTCGGTGTGATTTAATCTTTTGTAGCCTGTTTGCAATTTCCAAGCGATAACATTTGGACCGAAAAATGTGCTTTCATATCCATTTGTAATGATTGAAATCATTTTTGGTTAACTTTGGTTCAAGTGTGTACTGCTATATGGAATTGTAAGTAGGTTGCAAATTGCATTCCAAAAATGGTTTGAGGTTCATTTGAGTTACTTGTGCATTTGTGGGTGGATTATGTTGAATTTTACTGTTTTCGGATGCGTTAACGTTGTGTGTGTAATGCTCCCCAGTTATGATTTCCATCTTCAGTTTCTCATTTATACTTTTCTCCTTTGCATTTCATTGTTATTTTTGAGTTGAAATTTGACACTTAATGTTACGTTGTTATTTGCTAACCGATTTTGTGACTTGTGCAAGTTTCCAAAATCTTTGATTGTGCTATACACGACACTCAGACTATTGCTTTGGTTGTATAGAATTATCTTGTGCAGATAATTTTATTCGATGGGACGACTTTCCGCATGCGATTTATTTTCGCATTTGTGATATTTCTTACTATTATTGCGTCTGATTCTGATTATTTCTCTGTTGCTTGGTGAAGCTTGCATGAAGTTTTTGGGTTTCTTTACTTTCGTCTGATAATTGACGAACATGCGTTAGATTGGTATTCCCTTCCCTTTCTTTTATCTCTTGCATTCTTTACCGCTTTTCTGATGCCATGAGAAGTGGGACTAGAGATACATGTTCTGGGAGTCCCTTTAAGGAAAATCTGGTTTATTTAAAGAACTTGTTTAAGGAAATTCCTACCTGTGTTTGTTTACCATTCTGTGTGTTTACATTTTGGCCAAAGACCTCGATGAAGGCGTCCCATTCCCATTCCCCTTTGATAAGTCCTCAGAGAAGCAAAGTGGAGGAGGGTTCGCAATCGACCCCCACAATTTCTAGTATGTGTCATTCATAGCTCGCATCGTGCATCGAAGCTATGAATAATGCTATTCCAGTATCGAGTCGGTCAAGTGGAGAAGGGTTCACAATCAAACCCCACGCTTTATCATTAGCTCGCATGTCGTGCACGTCGGTGCTCTGATGTGATCTCATTATTGTCTTCTATCTCCTACCTTGTTAACATGATATCTTGGTTAGGTTTTTAGTCGCTTATGACGATTCACTCTCGTTCTTCTCTTGCCTATATAACATGATATATTGGTTAAGAGTTGACACCCCTTATTTTTCTTGCCAATATGACGTGCTATCATGGTTAAGAACAACGTATTCCCCCTTTATCCTACCTTGATTACCCGATATCTTGGTTAGGTGTCCCTTCTCCCTTGTCCTACCTCGATGACACAATATCATGGTTAGGCATGATCCCTCTCCCTTTCATTCCTTGGTAACATGACACCTAGGTTAGGCATGTGCTACTTGAGTGAGTGGATACTCCTTAAGCTTTGTGTGTTTACCTTTTATTGCATGTTTATTGAAATTCTGGTATCAGATATGTGATGTCGAATGAGATGTCACGACACAAATATCTGAGGAACAAAGTAAAGTGCAACAATAATAAAAGCAGTTAAAACACAAGGGATTGTTAACCCAGTTTAGTGTACAACAACACCTACTCTGGGGGCTACCAAGCCAGGGACAAGTCCATTAAATAGTATTAATTCATAGACCCTCAGTAAACAACCAGTTTATGATCTAATCAATTAATCACTACCCGTGTTATACTTCTACCTAAGACTCACCTAGGTATGAGGCCCTCCTCAAATCCCATCAATCAATTATAGTGAAGAAACAACAGAAATAATAAGTTTAAAAACTTCAACCATTCAATGCTTAAAAGCTTATGAATGATACACAATTAACAACCCAAATAACAACACAAATATTAAATCAATACTAGAGTGTGTGACAATAAAAAGACTTAGACTTCTAAAACAGAAAGAAATTATTCTTCTTCAAAAGTTGTAATTTTCTAAATAAGGAAGCAGGTCCTTATATATGCGTAGCTGTGGGCTTGGGCTGAAAAACAAATATTCAAATCTTTTGAATATTTCCATGAAAGAAGGCCAAGATATAATCCATAAAGATAATTCAAATAGAAAAATATTCCTCCATATTTTTCGCAGCCAATACAAATCCTGAATTATGGCGCACAAGAAATCAGGAAACAGAAAACATGAACTGATATTGGGTTGAGTTCAGTTCAGGAGGAAGATATCAAGACATCTGCTTTGACATCATTCAAAACAGTCTGTTTCAAATGTTAAGACATTTAGAAAAACATTATCAAGTCATTTTTTTACCAAAATTGCTTCCAACAAACACTTACAAACTCCCCCTTTGGCAAATTTTAGCTAAAACATTATCAGAACATATCATCAGAACATTATCAGAGCATAAGCATAAGCAAAACAAGCAAAACAAAAACTTAATTAGCAGTTAGCTGTTAGCAAAAGAAGATGTAAAAACATCTTGTGAGACATGAGGCTCCCCCTCAAGTATTAAGCTCCCCCTCAATCAGTGGTCAGTCAGTGGTCAGTGGTCAGTCATTCACTTTCTCTCCCCCTTTTTAGTCATAATATACCAAATAAAAGGATGCATTCAAGAGAATATCAGTAATATAGGTCCAGACCATAGAATTCAAATGTGAAGCACATGCAAGTGCCAAAAAGAAACAAAGGGTTCAAATGATTAAATCGTAAATAGTATAATTGTCTTCAGGACCAGTAGACTTGGCAGAGCCAATACTTCCTTCCTCACTAGAATCTTCTTCTTCAGAGCTCACTCTATCATCAAGGCTGCTGTCCTTCTGCAGATCCTTGATCATCTTTTCAAAAGTTAGCTTCCTTGTTGAGCTAACTCTGATCACATCATCTAATTCCTTGTAGGCTTCTCTTAATTCAGTGATCATGTCATCCTTGGTGGAGGACTTGTTTTCAGCAGGTGAAGATGTCAAAACAATGTCTGGGACATCTTTTCCTTAATAAAGCTTAAAATAAAGGGTCAAAGCAGACTCCCTCTTGCACACTACATCATTACCACTTAGAATCCCAGGATGTTGATTAAGGATAATTCCACAGATAAGGGAAGGAAAAGCAATTGACATCTTAATGGCACAAGTTCCTGCATGCTTAATAGTCTGATCATAGATGTAAGTACCATAATCAAATAGTTTCTTGTTTCCAACAACATAAATAAACTTTCCTAAGCCAATAGTGATGGTTGAAGTGTGATTTGTAGGAACCCACTTTGCAGCTCCAATTCCTTGCAAAATAGCATATTTCACACTTAGCTTGCTAACAAGAAGTTTATTTTTCATGGGCCACTCACTCACTTGATTAGCAGTGATGGCTCTGCACACTTGATTATCTGTTAGTTCCAGCTCATAAAAGTCATCTTCAGTCCTATCCAGAAATCTATTTATGATAGCTGTAGAAGTAGAAATGTTCAAGAGCCATTGGATTGACTTGACTTTATACAAATCAAAATAAAAATCGTCACCGCGCTTTATTGTTTCCAAAGGAATGGGAAAAGAGCGAATAACCCAAAAGAGGGGGAAAGATTCAAGGTAAGAGTGTTGGTTATGCAAAGGGAAGGTATTAGAACCCTAAACATCTATGGTACTCCGTAGGAACCTCTTTGTAAAATCTTTATATTTTAGCTATAAAAATGTGTTGTATATAAAATGGATGGTAGAGATGAGAAAAGAAATATATTTTTTTATGATTTTTGCACCCGCCGCGGTTGTGAACCTTTAGTGCCTACGTACCACCTTTCGTCCAATAGGGGATCAGGATACACGTAGTTCCTCTTTTAGAAATTTGAAACACAAGTGTGTTGGTTAATTTTAAGAGATAAGAAATCATCGTCATTGTCCGTGTGGAAAACATACTTACTACCCACAATCATGAGAAAGGAGAATTTGCATCATCTCAAAGTGGAGGATATGGCTTGGATTTTAAAATCAATAATGCCTCACTCAACACCCAAGTGGAAAATATCTCACTTCACTACATACCATATAAGTATAGTTGTTTGCATCACTACAAGGATTGACAAGAGTCTAATCTTTTGAGAAAAGTTTAAAGATAAAAGCCAAAGTGGCAAAATGATTTGAAATGAGATTGATTGACTTTTAGTCTTCTCACAAAAAATGTCAAGGTATTATTAAATTGATTGAAGTTTATTTATAAAAATATTTTGAAAACGCATGGACCTAAGTCTAAATTTATTATGAAAGTTTTTAAGTTTCAAAACAAGAAGGGTTTTCAAAAGGAGGGAGAAGATTTTTGAAATTAAAGAAGATGGAAGAAGAAGAAGAGGCTATCCTAAAGCATAAGGTAAAAGCTAAGGATAAGGACAATCTAACCAACAAGAAGCCAAAACTTGACATTATGAGCCAAGATAGAATTCCCATTATTTGGATTGAAACCAAGCAAGCAAAGATACTAAACCTCTTGAAAGAATCAAACTTCAAGTGTATTAAGCTTCACAAAAATTGGGCAGAGCAACGGCTGTATACGGGTGAATTCCAGATTACAGACAAAGAGTGTAATCACAAAAACCTGAACAAAAGCAAACAAACAACCCAATGTCTTGAGGTAAACCTCAAGAACTCCAGACAAAATAATCAGATAAGATCACAAGGTCTCCAAGATAGGCCAAGGTTTCTAATCCTAAGTCCAAGAAAAAGTCCCATGCTCCATAATGCCAAGGATAGAAACCAAATAGTCCAAGTACCATTAAATGTTTTTTAGGGTTTATGTTGATTATTAAGTATCTTAAGAAAAGAAAAGAAAAGCTCAAGTGAGCAAAGTAAAAATGACAAGAAAATAAATACTCAAATGAGCAAAGATGAAAATGGTATGAAATGAAAATGCTAAAAGTAAATAGTACATAAAGCATAAAAAAGAATAAAAGCATAAGATAAAACAAGTCAATAATTAGTGATTAGTTGGATGACCATCTTGAAACTTGCATTTGGAACTCATTAGAGGATTGGTAGAACCAAAGCCTCCACACAAGAGGTTGCATTTGCTTTTTGTCAAGTATATCATCCATTTGGAATTCTCATAAGTACCATTTAATGATCAACGATGTTTAAGTGATCCGCGTTGACCAAATGTGTTGTAGATCCATTAGAGGATTGGTAGAACCAAAACCTCCACACAATGAATCTCAAGGTTATTGGATCAAAGAGATCAAATTAAGATACTTGGGCTTGCAACCATAAGTTTGGGCCACGAATGATCATTTATTTGAATCGGGACAAAATTTAGCGCTATGTTAAGCAATCGTAACTGGACTTATATAGAAGTCGCACCTATTTTGAGGCTGATCAATAGCAATCTATGCACTGTTTGTTTTGAGACATGATATAGAGATCATGCTCCAACAACATTTAGTGCAATAAGAAGGGGGTGAGATGAAGGGGATTAAGGCAAAAAGATGAATAAACCACTTTCGAATTAAAATTTTAATCAAACTATTATTAAAATCATTCATCCATTTTGGTGGAGTTGAACTCAACACCCAAGATCCAATGATGTTAATAAAGTCATGATCAAAAAATAAACTCAAGACAGCCAGAAAATAATCACAAAATAATATCATATTTAATATATATTAAAAATGTTTAAAAATAGAAAATAATGAAGAAAATATCAATTATGTTCAAATTAATAAAGAAATGAAAAAATAAGGTCATAGAAAAATCAGAAATGGATCCAAATATCTTTATAAAAATTTTGGTAATTTTTAAAAGTCAGAAACTATTTTTAAACTATTTAAAATAGCTAAAACAAACATAAAATAGATCAAAAATAGTAAGCCTCAACATAAAATTCCATAAAATTTTCAGAAAGTCAAAAATATGCAAAATAATATTTATGAATTTTTCCAGAATTAAAAAATGTCAGAAAGTATTTTTTAAGTAATTAAAAGTAAGCAAATAATACAAAAAACATAACAAATACCAATTGTTAAAATAAAAATGTGAAAAAATATTCATGAGATCAGAAATAATTCAAAGTATTTTTGTGAATTTTTTCATAATTTTTGGATAAAAAAATAAAAGAGTTATGAATTTTTGAAAATTTAATCAAATAAAATATAAAATCAGAAAATAAAATAAAACCAAAAAGATGTGGACCATCAGATCATAGTCAAAACGCGTTAGTAAGCTAATCCAATGGACCAGCCGCGCTGTGCTTGATATGGACCTTAGTGAAACACGCATGTGATCAGAAAAAGGGCAACCAATGAAATTAAAACATTTTGCACGCTATCATTGGCTGAGACGAGACATGTTATCGTCTTCAACCTCCAGACACCCTGCAATGGGGATTTTGTGAGATCCTTCAAATGGAAAAATTATGATCCCAGGATAGCATCATTGAAGTCGTCTCTTAAAGACGATTCTAACACAACCATCACACCAAATTTATATAAGGTATGGAGAGAGATATGAATCAAAAACTCAAAAAATAGCGAGCACCTTCAATTTGAGATTTCTCTCTCAATTCTCAATGGATTTAAAAATTGTAAGCAGCATTAGAATCAGACAAAGGAGTAGAACATATTAGTGCTTGATTTGGATTCAAATGGTGGAGAATTATACCTTTTCAAAGTTCAAGTAAGAAGCTATGAAACTGGACTTATGTAGCTTGAATTATGGGTCGTTTTGATTGGTTTAAGTGCTGGAGAGTTTGTATGAAGTTCAAGGATGATGAATGCGCAAAGAATTTTGGAAAAGGAAGCTTAAATTTCAAAAACTGAATTCAACAAAAGTGGGTTTGTGTGAGGTTTTGGCAGGGTGTTCTTGGCTCTCTAAGCTTGGGAAAACGAATGGGATAGCTCATGTATTTATAGGAGAAGCAAATGGGATCAAAAGGAAGAGTGAATGATGCATTTTGGAGGGAATTTGTGTGGGTCTACATCATGAAGAAAGTGTGACTCAATTTTGATCAAAACTCAGCTAAATCGTGCGTTTCATGATGCTAAACACTTTTGGGAAGTTGCAAAACATGATTAGAAACAAAAACGCGTGGAAATCTTGTGATTAGCAGCCAAAACAAAGATTTCAAAATTCTTACTTTGTGAAAAATTCAGTTTCAAGTTATCAAATTCAAATCCATGGCATTTCAGACTCAAGGGGTCTTAGGGCATAATTCTTGATGCTTTGGAAATATGAGGTTACAAGCTTTGCAATGGAAAAAGAATGGAATCAAATGGATGCTTGAGCTGAAAGTTACATGGAGTCAAAGTTGAAGAAAAAGAGTTGACTTTCCATACTTAGAAATATTTCAAATTCTTCTTCAAAAATGACCTATAATCTTTTGTATCCAAACATGGCCTTCCACTTAGAATTTGCTTTTGATCAAATAATATGGGATGAAGTAGATCTCTTGAATGAAAATTTGAAATTTTAACCACTCAAAATCTCCAAACAAATGTGCAAGTTATGACTTGTTGAAGTTGGCCAAAAATCATGAAAGGACCTATAATCTTTTGCATATTTAAGGAAACTTCCATCCATTTTCTCAATTTTCACATAAAAGAAGGCATAAAGTACACATCTTTAAGATCATCATGGAAAAATAATAGACTCAAGGTGATAAAAATTGACCAAGGTATGACCATTTGAAGTCACATATGGAAAATTGGGGATTCATCTGGATGACTTCTAATCTTTCTTCTTCACCAAGTTCCTTACACATGAAAACTCCTTGGAACTTTTGAAGTTATTTGTTTTTAACCCTTTGAAGAGAAAGATGTCTTTGGAATCACTCAAAAATACCAAAATGTGAGCAAGATATGCTTCTTTATAGTTCAAAACCCTAGCCTCTAGATCAAGAGAATGCTTTGAGGAACTTTGACAAGTTTGAACAAACTTCTTGTGCCAATATTCTTTCTTTGTGAATAGAAGTTGTTGAGGATGATGATGAGGACTCATAGCCATCAAAACCACTTCCATATCTTGAAATTTAAGATAAATGTGCTCTTTTGACCAATAGGAACAAGACCTTGTCCAATCATGACAACTTCTTCCCTCAACCCCTTGTACTTTTGAATCAATTTTGATAACTTTGAAATATGTTGAACCAAAGTAAGCCTTGTCATGCTATTTCTTCCAAAACTACTTCAATAGTGAAGTTTGAATTTCTCAAGCTATTGACTAGGGCATGTAAATAAACTCATGAACCCATGAAACAACATGCTAAATCGCATTGCCTTTACCTACATTATTAACAAGTAAGACAAACCAACATTGCATTTTATTAATTAGAAAGAACATCAAAGAAAAATATTCATGATCACAAAAGAAAACAAGTTAAGGTGCTTGGTGACTCCTCAAAAGAGCAAAACTAAAGATAGGGAGAATAACTAAAACCCTAATGTGATCTTGTTATGATTGAATCAACATGGTATGATGAAGGGATCTTAAGGGGAAAAATTGGGGTACAACAGCTGCCCTTATTTAAGTTTCTTCTATCCAAAGATACGAAGGTTGAAAATCTTCGTGTCGACGTGATCGAAGATACTTAAATATAAAACAAACTCTATTTTTGGCCTTAAGATACCATGCACATGCTTATGCATATGAACACTACCAAAGAGACGCAAAGCATCACTAGATGCAACAAAAATAAAGAAACAAAGGAGCAACCCCACCAGGAAAATAAATCACTGGTGGACCAAAAGAACTGAATCAGAGAGGAAGATAATAAGCATCGACGTTCACTGCCGATGGTCTACCAACTTTCACTGAAGGTAGAAAGAGAATATCATATCATATCACCGCCGTTCACTGACGATGAACTATCAATGTTCACTGAAGATAGCAAAAAAATAATAAACACCAACGTTCATTGTCGATGTCCTACCAATGTTCATTGAAGGTAGAAAGAGAAAACATATCATATCACCGCCGTTCACTGACGATGAACTATCAACGTTCACTGAAGATAGCAAAAAGATAGTAAACACCGACGTTCATTGTCGATGTCCTACCAACGTTCACTGAAGGTAGAAAGAGAAAATATATCATATCACCATCGTTCACTGAGGATGAACTATCAACGTTCACTAAAAATAGCAAAAAGATAATAAACACCAATGTTCACTGCCGATTTCCTACCAACGTTCACTGAAGGTAGAAAGAGAAAATATATCATATCACTGCTGTTCACTGATGATGAACTATCAACATTCACTGAAGATAGCAAAAAGATAATAAACACTGACGTTCACTGCCGATGTCCTACCAACGTTCACTGAAGGTAGAAAGAGAAAATATATCATATCACCGCCGTTCACTGACAATGAACTATCACTGTTCACTGAAGATAGCAAAAAGATAACAAACACTGACGTTCACTGTCGATGTTCTACCAACGTTCACTGAAGGTAGAAAGAGAAAATATATCATAAAGTTTTCCCCAAAATTCTGGTGTTTCACCTAGAACGGGTCTCAACTTCTTCTTTAACCAAGGAAATTTTCCTGGCAAAGATCAAACATAAGCTATCTCAAATAAAGAGACTTCTTACTTGTTGTCATGGAGAATTGCAAAAAGGAATGACTTTTCTGGGGATAGAAATATGACTTCCCAGGGAAATGCTACAATATTCCTGCTGGGGAGATAAAGTCTTCTTGTGCAAAATAAATGCACAAACCAAAACTCAAAGTTTTCATAAATCCAAAGTAAATAATATTGTCATGCAACCACAAATTCAAATCAGAAATAAACTGGAGCAAGACGGTAAACGAAGATACATCCTTTGAGAAATAAAATCAGGGGGAAAACCAGATCCATCTAAGCAAGGAGTGTTGCAGGAAGGTTAGAACACAATGTCAATGAACAATGATTTGTCAATTTGTTCCATGCATGATGTATGTATGCATGTATGAGCGCTATCATGCATATGCTGGCAAAACATATACACAATCAGTACAAACAAACAAAACCACCTCAGGTACTAACAACACTTGGCTAAACTTTAATCAGAAAGATCATTCCAAGAAAGGTAGCAGCCAACTGCGGAAACCAAAGCTATTGTCTGCCTTTAACTTTTATAAAGAGGAACATAATACAGAGGCATACAAATTAAACAGATACCGAGATAGAACACCCCTCTTCCGGCTTCATCAGAGAAACAGTTTTTTCCAAAAGCAACATGGCTACCAGAGATTGCAAGACCAACCTCAAATAAAGCAGACTGACGCTGAAACAATCAAACCTCACTGGGGAATTCAAGACTACCTCCCTGGAGAAAGATACAAATTGAAACTTTACATCATGAATACTTATTCCATCAAAAGATGCCCTGGGATAGCCTTCCCGGGGAATCAAGAAGTCAACATTAATGCCAATACTATAAAAAGAGTGACATCTCAGCACACCAAGGGAATAAACCCTTTCATCACAAGAGGGAAGACTTTGCTGGTGAATCTGGGACAAAGGCTTCTGACCATGCAAACGTAAAATCAAACACGAACCAAGACATGACTGGAGACAAATGGGATCACAAACCCAATACTGCACCTTACATCGATTGGTACCGTCTTTAACTATCTGAGAAACATATAAAGATCGTGCACATACCAGCAAAAGGACCTGAGAAAACCTTCATGAAGGAAGTAAAACTTCTCAAAACAACCGGAGTTGTTCATTCCTGGGATCACCATTTTTGTTGTCATTATGTCATCACAAATCTCAAAGTAAATTGAATTGTAAAGATCTCTTTTTTTTTTTAAAAGTCAATTTTGCTTTTTAATCTTTTTGCTTTGAAAGTTAACATCAGTAATAAATGGAGTCTTTTCAAGCTAAATAAAATAAGAACACAAAGAATTGGGTAAAAGATCGAATTTCATTAATAGAATGGTAGTCTGCGAATGGCGAGACTCCATAGATGATTACAAAGTTTGGGAAATGGTAATACATAATGGAAAAGATACATTGAGATACAATGACCACTATTCCCCCTAACAACTTTTGAAATCCTGAGCAACAGCTTTTGTTGAAGTATGGTGAGGATCCGAGAAGATTGTTGCTTCATCGATCAAGTCTTGTCTGATGTAGTTACTTGCAAAGAAAATCCCTAACTTTTGCCTAAGCTGCCCTTGCGGGTTTTCAACTTAGCGGGAAATTTATTCTGTTTATGTCTCTAATTTTTTCCTAGACCGCCCTTTCGGGTTTTCGGCCTACCGAGATGCTCCTTTTTACCTAAGCCGCCCTTTCAGGTTTTCAACTTAGCAAGCTGTTCTTTTATTTCTTTAGGCGAAGTATTTCTTGACTGTGTCAGCATTCATGGGACGTGGGAACTCCTCGCCATCCATAATTTTAAGAATTAATTCACCACCAGAGAAGGCTTTCTTGACAGCATACGGGCCTTCAAAATTGGGAGTCCACTTTCCCCTAGAATCAGTGTTGAAAGACATGATATCCCTGAGCACGAGGTCGCCTTCTCTGAATTCACGAGGTTTGACCTTTTTCTCAAATTCTTTCTTCATTCTTTTCTGATATAACTGTCCATGACACAAAGCTGTCATTCTCTTTTCCTCAATCAAATTCAATTGGTCAAACCTATTATGGATCCATTCAGCCTCTGTCAATCTGGTTTCCATTATCACACGCAACGATGGAATCTCTACCTCGACATGGAGTATAACTTCCATTCCATATACCAGGGAGAACGGGGTTGCTCCTGTTGAAGTGGGAACAGATGTTCGATATCCATGCAGAGCAAAAGGGAGCATTTCATGCTAATCCTTATAAGTAACAACCATTTTCTGGATAATTCTCTTGATATTCTTATTAGCAGCTTCAACAACCCCATTCATCTTTGGCCTGTATGGAGATGAATTGTGATGGACAATCTTGAATTCTTCACACAGTTCTGTCATCATCTTGTTGTTCAAATTCGAGCCATTGTCAGTGATGATTCTGCTCGGCACACCATACTGGCATATAAGATTATTTTTTATGAAACGCACAACCACCTGTTTGGTAACATTGGCATATGAAGCAGCCTCCACCCATTTGGTGAAGTAGTCAATTGCTACCAAGATAAAACGGTGCCCATTCGAAGCTGTGGGTTCTATCATCCTGATCATGTCTGTACCCCCACATAGAGAAAGGCCATGGGGAGGAAATCACATTGAGGAGTGTCGGAGGAACATGGACCTTATCTACATAAGCCTTGCATTTATGGCACTTCTTTGCAAATTTGTAACAGTCATATTCCATTGTCAACGAATAATAACCTGCCCTTAGCATCTTTTTAGCCATCGAATGTCCATTAGCATGAGTTCCAAATGAACCTTCATGAATCTCATGCATCAACATGTCTGCTTCGTGTCTATCCACACATCTGAGCAAGACCATGTCATAATTTCTCTTGTATAACACATTTTCACTGAGGAAGAAACTGCCTGCCAATCTTCTCAGTGTCTTTCTATCTTTCCTCGACGCACCAATCGGGTATTCCCGAGTCTTAAGAAAATGCTTGATATCATAATACCAAGGTTTTTCATCTGCTACCTCCTCTGTCGTAAACACATGAGCGGGCCTATCCGGCCGTTGAACTGTAATTCAGGGTATATCATTCCAAGTATTTACTTGGTACATGGAAGCCAGAGTTGCCAGAGCATCCGCCATTTGATTTTCATCTCTAGGGATGTGATGGAATCCAACTTTATTGAAGAAGGGTAATAATCTTCTAGCATAGTCTTTGTAAGGGATCAAGCCAGGGTGACGAGTGTCCCATTCTCCTTTAATCTGATTTATTACCAAAGCAGAATCACCATACACATCCAGAATTTTGATTCTGAGATTAATAGCTTCCTCAAGACCCATGATGCAAGCCTCATATTCTGCCATATTATTAGTACAATCAAATGTTAAACTTGCAGTAAAAGGAATGTGTGATCCAATAGGAGTGACAATAACAACACCAATTCCTTTACCATAAGAATTCAGCACTCCATCAAAAATCATACTCCAACGAGATTCAGAGTCAGGGCCTTCCTCAGGCAATGGTTCATCACAATCTTTCACTTTCAGGAACATCACATCCTCATCGGGGAATTCATATTCTGCACACTGATGATCTTCCACCGGTTGGTGAGCAAGGTAATCTGCCAACACACTACTTTTAATAGCCTTTTAAGTGCAGTACTCAATATCATATTCAGTTAATAACATCTGCCAGCAGGAAATTCTCCCAGTAAGAGTAGGCTTTTCAAAAATGTACTTGATTGGATCCATTTTGGAGATCAACCAAGTGGTATGATTTAACATATACTGCCGGAAACGCTTTGCCGGCCAGGCCAAAGCACAACATGTCTTTTCTAGCATGGAATACCGCGACTCATAATCAGTGAACTTTTTGCTGAGATAATAAATGGCGAACTCCTTCTTCCCTGTTTCATCCTGTTGTCCCATAATACAACCCATGGATTTATCTAACACTGTCAGATACATAATCAACGGTCTTCCTTCTACGAGAGGGAGCAAGATAGAAGGTTCAAGCAGGTATTCTTTGATACTCTCAAATGCCCTTTGGCAGTCATCCGTCCACACACAACCTTGATCTTTCTTTAACAACTTAAAGATCAGTTCACACGTTGCAGTCATGTGGGAAATAAATCTGGAAATGTAATTCAAACGCCCGAGGAAACCTCTGACTTGCTTTTCAGTTCTTGGTGCTAGCATTTCTTGAATGGCTTTGAATTTATCAGGGTCAACTTCAATTCCTTTCTGGCTAACAATGAAACCCAACAATTTCCCCGATCGAACACCGAAGGTGCATTTATTTGGATTCAAGCGGAGACGATAATTCCTCAAACGCTTAAACAACTTCATCAAATCTTCTACATGCCCTTCTTCAGTCTGGAATTTGGAAATCATATCATCAACATATACTTCGATTTCTTTGTGCATCAGATCATGGAATAGGGTTGTCATAGCGCTCTGGTACGTTGCACCAGCGTTCTTCAACCCGAAGGGCATCACTCTGTAACAGAATGTTCCCCAGGGTGTGATAAACGTTGTTTTTTCATGTCCTCTAGAGCCATTCTTATTTGATTATACCCGGAAAACCCCTCCATGAACGAGAATACTTTGAATTTTGCTGTGCTGTCCACTAACATGTCGATGTGAGGCAATGGAAAATCATCTTTTGGACTAGCTTTATTTAGATCTCTGTAATCTACGCACATGCGTACTTTTCCGTCTTTTTCGGTACTGGGACAATATTGGCAATCCATTGAGGATACACTGACGTCACAAGAAAACCAACATTAATCTGCTTTAGGACCTCCTCTTTGATCTTTACTGCCATATATGGGTGAGTTCTTCTCAATTTTTGTTTGACTGGCAGACACTCTGGCTTCAACGGCAAATGATGTTCGACAATATCTGTATCTAACCCAGGCATATCTTGATAAGACCATGCAAAAATATCCACATACTCTTTCAATAGCTCAATCAACCTGCTCTTTACATCGGGATGCAATGATGCTTAAATCTTGACTTCCTTCGGATCCTCTTCTGAACCCAAATTAATCACTTCCAAAGGCTCCTTATATGGATGAATGGTATTTTCCTCGTGCTCAAGCAACCGTGAGACCTCTTCCGGAATCTCATCATAATCTTCTTCTTCAGCCCCAAACACAGGACATTCAAAGTTGTGAGAGGGTACAGGGTCATTGTATTCAACCGGTTTTTTAATTAATCTGCACATATGATTTATGATTGCTTTTAGAAACTGACACATATAACAAGTGATCATGCAGATTAATTTTCAGTTATTATTTATTTTGAAAGGTTTTTTTTTCAAATTACCATTTCCCAAGAAAAAGCAGAAAATAAAGACATAATTTTGGAAGCAAAGACAACTTTTATTAATGATCTTAAAAGTCACAGCAAACAGATAAGCCCTACAACATTAATACTTTCACCTTGGGCAGAGTGAAAGCTTTTCAAAAGAAAGAAACAGATTAACAAAACAAATTACTTTGAAACATGTATGCAAGAAGGAACATCAATGATGACCCAGTTATGAACTCGGACTCCATGCGTCACATAATTCGGTACTTCCTACTCTGCTTCATCCTCTTCAACAACATTAATTCCATAACCAATTGGATGGAGGTAGCCTTCGCTGCAGAAAACATCATGATAACTGTTCATAGAAGACTTTGACTTCAAACTTTCCCCTTTGCCAATATTCGAAGAGAAACCCAAACCAGTTCTATTTTTGTTCACAGGTGGATCCACAAGTCATCCCCAAACTGTATTATGACCATTGCGCACAACCTGTTGCGCGTCCTTTAGCGAAACCACAGAATTCTCATTTCTCCTTATGTTATCAATAGATAGGGCTTGGAACTGGGTTCCAACAGCAGCCTCATCCGCTTCTACGATACTGAAAGAGGATATATGGGATATCAACAATGCTTGCTCCCCATTTATGATCACTAACTTCCCTTCACGCACAAACCTTAGCTTCTGATGCAGAGTTGAAGTGTCAGCCCCTGCTTCATGTATCCATGGCCGTCCTAGCAAACAACTATATGCAGGAATAATGTCCATGACCTGGAAGGTTATCAGGAACAAATGTGGTCCTTTATGGATAGGTAAGTCCACTTCACCGATGATATATTTCCTCGACCCATCAAAAGCCTTCACAATGATGCCACTCGGGCGCATAGGTTCTCCTTGATACTTTAACTTCATGAGAGTACTCATAGGTATAACATTCAATGCGGGTCCCTTATCAATTAGTACGTTGGACAGTGAATCATTCTTGCAGTTCATAGATATGTGGAGGGCCAGGTTGTGATTCCTCTCTTCATCTGGTTACTCATCATCGCGGAAACTCAAGTTATTACATGACGTAATGTTTGCAATTACGCTGCTGAATTGATCTAATGACATGTCACTCTCCATAAAATCTTGGTCTAGTACTCTCATCAATGATTCTCTATGAGCAGAGGAGTTCATCAATAAAGCTAGGATGGATATCTTTGAAGGAGTCTGCAGTAGCTGATCTACAATTCTGTAGTCGCTCAACTTAATTATCTTCAAAATATCATCCACTTCTTTCTCTAATATAGCTCCACTAATCTTTCATGTAGCCTTCTTAGGCTCATCATTCTCAGCAATTTTCTTTCCTTCAACAACATCTCTTTGTAGAACCAGCGCAAACACACGACCGCTACGGGTCACCCTGCTATTTTCAGCTATATTACCAATATCAGGCATTGGCTGGATAAGAACTTCCACCCCATCTTCTAAGATCGTAGCGTTGTATTTGTAAGGCACGGCCTTATCTGATTTGTAGGGAATAGGACCTGGAAAACTAATTACCAAAGGGGTAACAACTGGTTTGCTATGGTACTCCACTTCAAGACGAGCAGGTGCACTAAAATAAGGCACAATGACATTTACCTCTTCCTTAACACCATCAGTCATCAAAAAGTCATTTCTGGGAAACAAATCTTCATTTGAAGAGAAATACTCATCCGCAGAGGCATACTCTTCCTCTGACTCTTCTTCCATTAAGCAAACTTCAACCATATCAATCTCATGATAATCATCTCTCTTACCTGTGATCTTGATAGTTCCATTGTCTATCAGCAACTGAACACCCTCTTTCACAACAGAACATCCTCGGGGGTCTTGACAACAAACTATGCAAGACCCATATTGGTGTTCCACTTGACCAGCAGTACGGTAGAAGGTAGCATGCAACTGCACGAGATCCTCATTCAAATAGTCCACATCAAAAATTCTGAATTTACCAGGACATCCAGAAACCATATTCACTTCCTCTTCATACTCATCCCTAGGCCTGATTATATGGATTAAACCATCATCCATCATCTCCTGTAAATCAGCCTTTATCTTCTCGCAACCCTGTATGTTTGTACTGCAAAAAGCACAACCGACATAGTCGTGAGTATAGTAACTAAATTCGCAGAGGTCTGCGTGCATTTTCACCAAATCTCCTCTAACCATATTAATGTCAAAAATCCGAAAGTCACCTGGACAAACGACTACCATATTCACAGTATTCACTCCCCCATGCTTGGGCAGAGGATTGTCTTTCACATTAGGTCCCATGTCTTTGAAAGAGAATTCTAGACTTCACCAACCTTTGCACTTCAGTCCTCAAAGGATAACAATTCTCAACATTATGCCCTGGTGCTCCCTGATGAAAAGCACATGTTTGGTCTGCGTTATAATACCAAGGTAATGGTGATGGTACGGCGGGAGGTGGTCGTGTCTGGACCAACTTCTTCTGAATCAATGTCGGTAGTATCTTTGCATACTCATGGGAATAGGGTCATAGTTCTCTCTTCTCTGATTATTCCCTTGGTTCCCCTGCTGGGACTGTCTTTGATAAGCAACGATAGTCGGAGCAGCATTCATAACAGGAGTAACTGAGGCGACTTGCTGGTGACGCTGATAATTCCTTCTAGGAGCATTTACCCTCCTCTCTTGTATAACAGCATTTGCGTCCCCCTCTTTCTTCTTGGTAAACCCATAAGATGGCTTCTTCACACCTCCGAATCCTTCACTCTTCGCCAAACGGCCTTCTCTTACAGCCTCTTCTAGCCGGACACCCATTCCTACCATCTCTGTAAAATCACTTGGTGCGCTTGCTACCATCCTTTTGTAGTAGAAAGCATTCAGTGTCTTCAGAAAAATCTTAGTCATTTCTTTCTCTTCCATGGGAGGAATTACCTGGGCAGCCACTTCGCGCCACCTCTGCGCATACTCTTTGAACGATTCCCTGTCTTTCTGAACCATAGCCCTAAGCTGGTCACGGTCGGGCGCCATGTCCATATTGTACTTGTATTGTTTGATGAATGCTTCTCCCAAATCATTAAAAGTATGGATGTTGGCGTTGTCCAAGCTCATATACCATTTCAATGCTGCGCCGGTCAAACTGTCATGAAAAAAGTGAATCAGAAGACACTGATCATCAGTGTGGGTAGACATTCTCCTGACGTACATCACCAAGTGAGCACGAGGGAAAGTGTTGCCCTTATACTTCTCAAATTTTGGGACCTTGAACTTAGCAGGTATTTTTACATTCAGGACCAAACACAACTCATTCATATTCTTCCCAAATAGCTCTTTTCCCCTAAGAGCCTTCATCTCTCTTTGCATTCTATCAAACTGCTCTTGAAAATCATCCATTCTGTCATAAAGACCCAAGTCTTCACTCGGCAGAGGGAAAGGACGACACACATCTTCATTAACAAACGGAACTAAATTCACTGAAGGAGGTGCACCAGGAACAACATGCACCACAAGAGGTGCCAGAGTAACAACAGTCTGAACCACTGGAGCATCTTGAGGGCCAAGATTGAAACCTTCAGGTGCAAAATTCTCTGGCATTCCCCATGGATAACCTTGAGGCATACAGTTTTGAACAAAAGCCGGAGTAGCGGATACAGGAACAGTTGGAACTTCAGTATTTGCCCTTGTTGGTTGAAGTTGAACACTCGGTGTCTGATTCTGAGCAACCACCAGAGCTTTCATCAGAGTAGTCAAATTGGCCAAGTCGGCCTTCAAAGCAGAAACTTCTTCGTGCAGCTCGCGATTCTCCTGTTCTAAGTTGTCCATCTTCTTTTTGAAATTAGCCTGAGTGTTGTAGTGACGAGTCAGCTTGCTGAATGAAGTAAAAAGCTGGGTAAGGCACCTGGATATGCATAATAAATGCAAGAAATATGTGCAATATGATGCATGTCATGCAATGCACATGATTATTTTTATTTCATTATTTAATATTTCAAGGGATTTAAGATTTATAGACATGTTGCAAACATCAAAGTAATAAAGCTTTTGAAATACTAAATTTTTTTTATTATAATAACTTCAAAATGGATTACAAGTTTCAACGATCCCAAGTACAAGATGAAAATACAATCTAAAATCATGAGAAAAAAGAACTGATAGAGATCAATCTGTACGCTAGCGCTTCCCTGTGAGCCTGGAAATCTGAGCCCTCAACCTCTGGTTTCTTCCGCATGTCTAATGGCAACCTCCTTCCAATCATCTGGATCAGAAAATGAGTAATCAACACCTGTTTGAGGCTTAGGGGAAAATAAATCCCCTTGCCTCTCCATAGACTCCACCGCTCGACTCTCAAGGATCTCGATCAAGTTGTCTTTGTCCTTCAAGTCTGCTCTATAGGAACTCTCTAAAGTTTGGAACTTGTTCTTCCAAGCATCCCTTTCCTGTTGCATCCTAACCAAAGCGAGTTACAGTTCTTCTAGATCATCTAATAAAGGAGGAGTGGTATTCACAAATAGATCAGACATGGGCGTCTCCCGAGTATACGGTATCTTCAACTGAATGGCTCTCGATCGGACCCACTGAAGATATGGCTCCAAAGAAATAGCACCCCTAGGTCCCAAATCCTTCCTACTCTTCTTATGAATGTAACTCCAGGCCTTCGCAATCTTCTCCCTAGCTTCCCTATGGTCTTCTCCTTCCTTCAGAAAGAAACTACTCAAATGAATACTATTCGGTTTATCCCTCGTCAGATAACCAAGATGTCGCCGTGCAAGAACAGGATTATAGTTAATTCCTCCCTTTGTACCAAGAAGAGGTACATTAGGGAAACTACCACAACTGTCAATAATCTCCACATCCTGGTAAGCTCGATGATACCAATCAATATCCGAGTGAGTAAGTGCCATGATATTAGGAGCCCAACGGGGTTCCTTCTTGAAATCCCAAAAAGCATCAGACTAAGGCATATGAGAGGTGAACCACCGGTACAACAAAGGCATGCAACAAATAATCATTCCCCCCTGATAAGAACTCTGAAGATGAACAGAGTAATAAGCATCACCCAACAGTGTAGGAACTGGGTTTCCAATCATGAAAATTTTGATAGCGTTAATGTCGACAAACTTGTCCACATTAGGAAATAAGAAAAATCCATAAGCAAGTAGAGCAAAGATGGCTTCAAAAGCAACCATACTCTTCATTCTGGAAAAGTAACGAGCTTTCTCCAATAAGAACTGAGCTGGTAATCCTCTAATCCCTCCTTTGGTAGTCATATGGGCTTCCACCTTAGACCTCCCTAAGTGAATCAAAGCAGCAACCTCATGTGGTTTTGGCTCGCCCTCCAAACCAATAAAAGGAACACGATCGGTAACAGGTAAATCCAATAGATGAGAATACTCTTCAAGTGTATACATCAACTGATAATCGGGAAAAGTAAAGCAGTGATACACCGGATCATAGAACTGGACCAAGGTCAAGAGAATACCCTCCTTCATCTTCAGCTTCATGAGAGGAATAATGGATCCATACTTCTTCCGAAAATCTGCAGGACACTCAATCTGTGGAATTAGACTGACCAACTCATCTATCTTGGGATCCTTGAAACTGTATTTTCCGGTATTTCTCTTTCCAAAATCCATGGTTAAAAGTACCTGAGATATTCACAAATAGTCAACCTTTAAATCCCTTGAAATATTGTTTTCTTCAAAAGATGCTTATGAGTGCATGGATGCATGATGCAACAATCACACACAAGATCACATATATAGGGTTCATAGGTTCAACATCACGAGCATGAGGTCGAAGGTACTATCCATAAGGTGTTGGTCTAAAAATTTATCACATGCCGTACAAGGTTTTAGAGGTTCCCAGAGTCTACATCCTTCCTTCGGATATTATCAACTTCCCTATTAACTCGGTAATTAGTAATATTTTCAAGAAAGACTCGTTCGAGTGTAGTATCGCGTGACAACTATTTCTGGATTACTCCGTCATAGCTTCCGCACTACACCTAAAAGGCCAAGATGGGTTTGGTATTCTACGGTCCTCAGTTTCAGCAGGCTCCCAGGTCAAAAGCAGTATGTCTTCCCGATTACTCGGTAGATGACACTACAGTCAAAGGGGCCTCCACTGAGTGGGGGATCTCATGCCTCCTTTTTTGGGATTACTCCCTCAAAGTTAACATGACTATACCGCCCGTCCTATCTTAAAGTTTGCCCAAGTCCGGGTATAGGACCTATAAGTAATCACCAAGCACCCTGAAAACCAGGAAAGTCCAAACAAACATATATACAAAATATAACACATAAACAACAATAGCACATATACAGATATAAACAAATATAGGCTCAACCCATTTAGGGATGGACTAGCAAGAGGTCAATCTTTCCCCAGTGAAGTTGCCATTTTTCTGTAGCAGTAGAAATGTTCAAGACTAAGCCATTGGATTGACTAGACTTTATACAAATCAAAATAAAAATCACCACCGCGCTTTATTGTTTCCAAAGGAATGGGAAAAGAGCGAATAACCCAAAAGAGGGGGAAAGATTCAAGGTAAGGGGGTTGGTTATGCAAAGGGAAGGTATTAGAACCCTAACCATCTACGGTACTCCGTAGGAACCTCTTTGTAAAATCTGTATATTTTGGCTATAAAAATGTGTTGTATATAAAATGGATGGTAGAAATGAGAAAAGAAATATATTTTTTTATGATTTTTGCACCCGCCGCGGTTGCAAACCTTTAGTGCCTACGTACCACCTTTCGTGCAACAGGGGATCAGGGTACACATAGTTCCTCTTTTAAAAATTTGAAACACAAGTATGTTGGTTAATTTTAAGAGATAAGACATCATCGTCATTGTCTGTGTGGAAAACATACTTACTACCCACAATCATGAGAAAGGAGAATTTGCATCATCTCAAAGTGGAGGATATGGCTTGGATTTTAAAATCAATAATGCCTGACTCAACACCCAAGTGGAAAATATCTCACTTCACTACATACCATAGAAGTATAGTTGTTTGCATCACTACAAGGATTGACAAGAGTCTAATCTTTTGAGAAAAGTTTAAAGGTAAAAGCTAAAGTGGCAAAATGATTTGAAATGAGATTGATTGACTTTTAGTCTTCTCACAAAAAAATGTCAAGGTATTATTAAATTAATTGAAGTTTATTTATGAAAATATTTTGAAAACGCCTGGACCTAAGTCCAAATTTATTATGAAAGTGTTTAAGTTTCAAAACAAGAAGGGTTTTCAAAAGGAGGGAGAAGATTTTTGAAATTAAAGAAGATGGGAGAAGAAGAAGAAGTTATCCTAAAGCATAAGGTAAAAGCTAAGGATAAAGAATATCTAACCAACAAGAAGCCAAAACACGACACTATGAGCCAAGATAGAATTTCCATTCTTTGGATTGAAACCAAGCAAGCAAAGATACTAAACCTCTTGAGAGAATCAAATTTCAAGTGTATTAAGTCTTCACAAAAATAGGGCAGAGTAACGGCTGTATACGGGTGAATTCCATATTACAAACAAAGAGTGTAATCACAAAAACCTGCATACAAAAGAAAACAAGCAACCCAATGTCTTGAGGTAAACCTCAAGAACTCCAGACAAAATAATCAGATAAGATCACAAGGTCTCCAAGATAGGCCAAAGTTTCTAATCCTAAGTCCAAGAAAAAGTCCCACGCTCTATAATGCCAAGGATAGTAACCAAATAGTCCAAGTACCATTAAACATTTTTTAGGGTTTATGTTGATTATTAAGTATCTTAAGAAAAGAAAAGAAAAGCTCAAGTGAGCAAAGTAAAAATGACAAGAAAATAAATACTCAAGTGAGCAAAGATGAAAATGGCATGAAATGAAAATGCTAAAAGTAAATAGTACATAAAGCATAAGATAAAAAAAGTCAATAATTAGTGGTTAGTTGGATGACCATCTTGAAACTTGCATTTGGAACTCATTAGAGGATTGGTAGAACCAAAGTCTCCATACAACAAGTTGCATTTGCGTTTTGTCAAGTATATCATCCATTTGGAATTCTCATAAGTACCATTTAATGATCAACGATGTTTAAGTGATCTGTGTTGACCAAAGGTGTTGTAGATCCATTAGAGGATTGGTAGAACCAAAGCCTCCACACAATGAATCTCAAGGTTATTGGATCAAAGAGATCAAATTAACATACTTGGGCTTGCAATCATAAGTTTGGGCCATGAATGATCATTTATTCGAATCGTGACAAAATTTAGCGCTATGTTAAGCAATCGTAAGTGGACTTATATAGAAGTCGCACCTATTTTGAGGCTGGCCAATAGCAATCTATGCACCATTTGTTTTGAGACATGATATAGAGATCATGCTCCAACAATATTTAGTGCAATAAGAAGGGGATGAGATGAAGGAGATTAGGGCAAAAAGATGAATAAACCACTTTCGAATTAAAAATTTAATCAAACTATTATTAAAATCATTCATCCATTTTGGTGGAGTTGAACTCAACACCCAAGATCAAATGATGTTAATAAAGTCACGATCAAAAAATCAACTCAAGACAGCCAGAAAATAATCACAAAATAATATCATATTTAATATATATATATATATATATATATATATATATATATATATATATATATATATATATATATATATATATATATATATATATATATATATATATATATATATATATATATATATATATATATATATATATATATATATATATATATATATATATATATATATATATATATATATATATATATATATATATATATATATATATATATATATATATATATATATATATATATATATATATATATATGTATATATATATATATTAAAAAGGGTTAAAAATGTTTAAAAATAGAAAATAATGAAGAAAATATCAATTATGTTCAAATTAATCAAGAAATGAAAAATAAGGCCATAGAAAAATCAGAAATGGATCCAAATATTTTTATAAAAATTTTGGTAATTTTTAAA
Source organism: Vicia faba (assembly GCA_948472305.1). Taxonomy (NCBI): domain Eukaryota; kingdom Viridiplantae; phylum Streptophyta; class Magnoliopsida; order Fabales; family Fabaceae; genus Vicia; species Vicia faba. The sequence goes on from OX451740.1 coordinate 67,901,714, forward strand.
AGTCAGAAACTATTTTTAAACTATTTAAAATTGCTAAAACAAACATAAAATAGATCAAAAATAGTAAACCTCAACATAAAATTCCATAAAATTTTCAAAAAGTCAAAAATATGCAAAATAATATTTATGAATTTTTCCAGAATTAAAAAATGTCAGGAAGTATTTTTTTAAGTAATTAAAAGTAAGCAAATAATACAAAAATATAAAAAAAAAATACATAATGTTAAAATAAAAATGTGATAAAATATTCATGAGATCAGAAATAATTCAAAGTATTTTTGTGAATTTTTTTCATAATTTTTGGATAAAAAATAAAAGAGTTATGAATTTTTGAAAATTTATTCAAATAAAATATAAAATCAGAAAATAAAATAAAACCAAAAAGATGTGGACCATCATATCATAGTCAAAACGCATTAGTAAGCTAATCCAATGGACCAGACGCACTGTGCTTGATATGGATCTTAGTGAAACACGCATGTGATCAAAAAAAGGGTAACCAATGAAATTAAAACGTTTGGCACGCTACCATTGGCTGAGACGAGACATGTCATCGTCTTCAACCTCCAGACACCCTGCAATGGGGATTTTGTGAGATCCTTCAAATGGAAAAATTAGGATCCCCGGCTAGCATCATTGAACTCGTCTCTTCAAGACGATTCTAACACAACCATCGCGCCAAATTTATATAAGGTATGGAGAGAGATATGAATCAAAAACTCAAAATAGTGAGCACCTTCAATTTGAGATTTCTCTCTTAATTCTCAATGAATTTAAAAATTATAAGCAGCATTAGAATCAGACAAAGGAGTAGAACAGATTAGTGCTTGATTTGGATTCAAATGGTGGAGAATTCTACCTTTTCGAAGTTCAAGTAAGAAGCTCTGAAACTGGACTTCTGTAGCTTGAATTATGGGTCATTTTGATTGGTTTAAGTGCTGGAGAGTTTGTATGAAGTTCAAGGATGATGAATGCGCAAAGAATTTTGGAAAAGGAAGCTTAAATTTCAAAAACTGAATTCAATAAAAGTGGGTTCGTGTGAGGTTTTGGCAGGGTGTTCTTGGCTCTCTAAGCTTGGGAAAACAAATGGGATAGCTCATGTATTTATAGGAGAAGCAAATGGGATCAAAATGAAGAGTGAATGATGTGTTTTGGAGGGAATTCGTGTGGGTCTGCATCATGAAGAAAGTGTGACTCAATTTTGATCAAAACTCACCTAAATTGTGTGTTTCATGATGCTAAACACTTTTGTAAAGTTGCTAAACATGATTAGAAACAATAACGCATGGAAATCTTGTGATTAGCAGCCAAAACAAAGATTTCAAAATTATGACTTTGTGAAAAATTCAGTTTCAAGTTATCAAATTCAAATCCATGGCATTTCCAACTCAATGGGTCTTAGGGCATAATTCTTGATGCTTTGGAAAGATGTGGTTACAATATTTGCAATGGAAAAAGAATGGAATCAAATGGATGCTTGAGCTGAAAGTTACATGGAGTCAAAGTTGAAGAAAAAGAGTTGACTTTCCATACTTAGAAATATTTCAAATTCTTCTTCAAAAATGACCTATAATCTTTTGTATCCAAACATGGCCTTCCACTTAGAATTTGCTTTTGACCAAAAAAGATGGGATGAAGTAGATCTCTTGAATAACAATTTGAAATTTTAACCACTCAAAATCTCCAAAAAATGAGCAAGTTATGACTTGTTGAAGTTGGCCAAAAATCATGAAATGACCTATAATCTTTTGCATGTTTAAGGAAACTTACATCCATTTTCTCACTTTGCTTATAAAATAAGGCATAAATTACACATCTTTAATATCATCATGGGAAAAGAATGGACTCAAGGTGATAAAAATTGACCGAGTTATGACCATTTGAAGTCACATATGGAAAATTGGGGATTCATCTGGATGACTTGTAATCTTTCTTCTTCACCAAGTTCCTTCCACATGAAAACTCCTTGGAACTTTTGAAGTGATTTGTTGGTAACCCTTTGAAGAGAAATATTTCTTTGGAATCACTCAAAAATACCAAAATGTGAGCAAGATATGCTCCTTTGAAGTTCAAAACCCTAGCCTCTAGATCAAAAGAATGCTTTGAGGAACTTTGACAAGTTTGAACAAACTTCTTGTGCCAATATTCTTTCTTTGTGAATAGAAGTTATTGAGGATGATGATGAGGACTCATAGCCACCAAAACCACTTCCATATCTTGAAATTTGAGATAAATGTTCTCTTGTGACCAATAGGAACAAGACCTTGTCCAATCATGACAACTTCTTCCCTCAACCCCTTGTACTTTTGAATCAATTTTGATAGCTTTGAAATATGTTGAACCAAAGTAATCCTTGTCATGCTATTTCTTCCAAAACTACTTCAATAGTGAAGTTTGGATTTCTCAAGCTATTGACTAGGGCATGTAAATAAACTCATGAACCCATGAAGCAACTTGCTAAACCTCATTGCCTTTACCTACATTATTAACAAGTAAGACAAACCAACATTGCATTTTATTAATTAGAAAGAACATAAAAGCAAAATATTCATGATCATAAAAGAAAACAAGTCAAGGTGCTTGGTGACTCCTCAAAAGAGCAAAACTAAAGATAGGGAGAAGAACTAAAATCCCTAATGTGATCTTGTTGTGATTGAATCAACATGGTATGATGAAGGGATCTTAATGGAAAAAATTGGGGTACAACAATAGCATGGGAAAAATTCTACACAACCACCCCTAACATACACCTTCCTATACTCCTTAGATTTATGATCAGCACAGTCAACAGGAATATTAACAATAAATTCCTTAACAAAAGTCTCATAGCATTTGGCAAACCTGGTGACAATTTTCATCAATACAACATAAGATATTAACTCCATGATTTCTTTGCATTCTAGAGCACCAGCTCCCAGTTCTCTTTCTAGGGAAATTCTTATTTGAAAAACATACTTCCACTTTTCAGCATTCCCAATACAATTGAAGGAAATGTTGTCAAGGGGAGAATCAGGAACCCTAACAGAAATCTTCTTGCTTGCAGAATTTTTGATAGGGGAGGTGTACTGGATATCTTGTTCGACATCATAGTTTGAGTCAACTTCTTCAACTACCCCAAATTTCTTTTTACTTTGAGATCTTTTTACAGCATTATCATCATCATTAGTGGAGCTACCAGGTCTAGATTTTCTTTTGATATAGGGAGGAACCACTTTACTTTCGGGCTTTGAGGGTCCATACATGGTTTTCTTCTTGATTGTCTTGGCAGGGGGTGTGACACTTTCATCCTTCACTTTCCTGGATTTGAGCTTTCTTGCAATACCAAGAACCACATTAGTAATAAGCTCATTGTCAGATAGCTCAACTACATTAACTACATTCTCAACATTTTGACCTTTTGCATCCTTGGAAGCAGCAGCATCTTCCTTAGAAGGAGAGTTCCCCTCAGCATCTTGTTCAACATTTTCTTCTTCCACTTCCTTTAAAGTAGAGGTAGCAAGCTTCTTAAATTTGCTTTCAACAACATCTTTCTTGAAGGTGGATGATTCAGCAGCAGAACTTTTAGGGTTACTTCCTTTGTAAGCAGAAGGAGGCATGCGAGCAAGAGGAGTAGAAATCCCAGGCACAACAAAGCCTTCATTTAATACTCTGTCTACTAGCCTTCTGATGCTTCTATCTACATTAACAACCTCTTCTTATGTCCTATTTTCAGTAGTAGTAGAAGAGTTACCTTTATCATCTTTGGATATCTTTGCAGGTGATGATCTAGGTTTCTTGACCTTTTTCTCAAGAGGTGGGATGGTTGTTAGGGGAGTAATATCAAGTACTCTATCAAGGGAGAGATTTTCAGGGAGGTTGCCAGATTTTGAGAAAGACGATGTATGATGTTGAGACATCTTTGAAGATTTTTGAGCAAAGAGATGAAGAATGACAAGAATTATTTTTCTGTAGAGGAGAATGAAGAGTTTGTGAAGGTAGAGAGATGTGATTTCGTAGTCTGTGGAAAACAATTTGAGACAGTCTTGAAATGATTGTTTTCTAAATTTGATTTGTTGAAAACATAAATAATATAATATCACTTTAATGATATTCCCACACGCCTTTATTTTCTATAAACCCTCATATAGGTAAATTCCTAATTTTCCTCTTAGGATCTCAAACTGATTAGCATCCAAAGCCTTGGTGAAAATGTCACCCAATTGCAATTCAGTGGCTACATGTTCTAAGGCAACAATCTTTTCTTCAACAAGCTCTCTTATGAAGTGATGGCGGATATCAATGTGTTTGGTCCTGCTGTGTTGAATGGGGTTCTTTGATATGTTGAATAGGGTTCTTTGATATGATAGACGTAAAAGTATAGCTAGGGTTTCATAAACCACATTTGTCAAGTATGAATACTTCTCCACAAGGGTTCTATTTATATAGCCTCTTATGTGATTTTCAAGCTGAATAAATCCACTTAAGCTCATTGTATCTTACGATGTTCTGTATTCCACTAAAGTGCATTGCAGCTAATAGTGGTATGTGTTCCACTTAAGTGCAATATACCTTACGATGTACCATATTACACTTAAGTGAAACCTACCTTACATTGTTCTTCATTTCACTTAAGTACACAATACTTTATTGTGTACTTCGTTTCTCTAATTAGCGCTAGTGCATTACAAGATCACACACTCAAATAAGATTCACTTATTCATTTTATCTCTCATCTATCTGTCCTTAAGCGTGTGACCATGTAGACTCTAGTAACATTGGAATTTATACTAACACTACTATGGAAAACATATATGACAACAGTTGTGAAATACATATAATGGCGTTTATACATCTATTGTTAGGTAGTGTAGCAAGTATGTTGGTTTCCATCATGAGCGTGTAATCGTGGTGATAAACTAGGTAGCGTGATATCTATCACAATGATTATATAATCATTGTGGTATATATATATATATATATATATATATATATATATATATATATATATATATATATATATATATATATATATATATATATATATATATATATATATATATATATATATATATATATATATATATATATATATATATATATATATATATATATATATATATATATATATAACATTTCATCACAGTTACAAAAGATAACCATTGTAGTATGTATACATGAGTTTGTTATAAAATATGTGGATTTCTCATTTTTCCATACACTTCACTAAACATATACAACCATTCAAATTGATGTAGAAGATAATAATCTGATAAATTAAATTATTCTTGAAAAACAAGTTAAACGAACCACTATTTTTCGAATTGCATGCATCTCGTAAGTCGTATCTCGCTCTTTAACATATAGAATTTGGTTCAATGACCTAATTTTTTCATAGAAACAATTTCTTCTCTTCTAGTTTATTCTTAAAAACATCAATTTGTTGACTAATTTAGATTCATCATCATCACTGGCATCATAATAAATATCAGCATCATTTAAAATAATAAATATGATGATAGTGACGATGATGAATCCGAGTTAGTCAACAAATTGATGCTTTTAAAAGTAAACTAGAAGAGAAGAAATCAATGATATGAAGAACTTAGGTCATTGAACCAAATTCTATATGTTAAAGGGCGATAAATGAATTAAGAGATGCATACAATTTGAAAAATATTGATTGATCTAAGTTGATTTTCAAATATAACTTAGTTTTCAGATTATTATTTTCTAAATCAATTTAAATGAATGCATATTCATTGAAGGGTTAGTGAAACAATCAACCTACATACGATATAATAAACTTAACTAGATCTTATGTTAATCTACATAAGAAATTAATGCTACAATATTCACAAAAACAAAAAATTGTTAAGTCGCAAGAAGGTTTTTTATTGTGACTTAGCAATGTTTTATTGTTGTCCTGAGAAACATTTATCAACAACAACAACATATAACAACATTTATCAACAAAACAACAACAACATACAACAATATATCAACTCATAAAGTATTTCACGAACGTACCTTTTATTGAAAAGATTTGTGAAAAATGAAGATGGATAAATGATTTAATTGTCTCAGAATGAACTAAAATTGATCTACTTTGTGTTGTTTTGAAGAAAAAATACAAAGCATATGAAGCTTCCACAATAGCTTCATACTTCTTGTATTTTTTATCCATATCAAACACAAACCATTTGTGAACCAGTCCCATAGTATGCGCTTTATTGAGTTAATTTTTTGATTCACCTTCCCTACAAGTCAAAAAATACCATGCTAAATATAAACAGATTTGGAAAAATAAAATCTTGAACCAAATTTGAAAACATAAACTCTTGATCTAAACTTGAAAATATAAAGAGCTTTCAGAAAACACCATGCCAAATGTAAACCCTTTGTAACACCAAGTGGACTGAATAGTTTGATGAATCACGAGCCTTGAAAGTTCTTCAAAGGTGACAAAAAGTAGAACCTATACAAAGAAAAATGGAAGAAAGCATATGAAGAAGAAGTGGAAGAAAGATAATAAATAAACAACATTGATATTGATTACCTTTTAGTATGAATAAAAATAATGACGATTTCTACATGTGAATATGGAAGAAGAAGAGAGAATATGTTAGGGTTTTACTTTGCGAGAGATGGCTCCTACTCTGTCAAGAAGCGAGAGTTAAATTCACTTATATATAGATAAAATATTTCATCAGGTTGTATTATAAGAACCATGATTAAATGTAATATATATATATATATATATATATATATATATATATATATATATATATATATATATATATATATATATATATATATATATATATATATATATATATATATATATATATATATATATATATATATATATATATATATATATATATATATATATATATATATATATATATATATATATATATATATATATATATATATTATAAGGACAACACTCTTTGCAACGAAAAAATAGAAAATTGTTCGTACTTCAATTCAAAATTTGTCACTCATGTACATTTAACTATGGTTGCTTATAAAAACATAATGAAACGTCTTTTGGTAAATATAAAACAACATTCAAAAAATGAGAAATTATCATGGTTAACTAAACAACCGTTGTAATATAGAGTTATCAAAGGTATATTTTGTGGTAGTGTAAATCACACATTTAGTATAATAAACTATGAATAGGATACAACAACACATCTTTTTCAATAGAGTAGAGGTAGACACACCATTAAGATCATCAACCTTGAACCAAGTTATCCCTCAAGGGACGGTGTTTAAGTAGTTAATGAAGAACAAGTAAATACCAAATTGATATTTTTTTTTTAATTATCATATGTGCATGTAATCCTTTGACATGCAACGAGCAAGAATTTCTTGAAATGATATCAAGTACTCTATCAAGGGAGAGATTTTCAGGGAGGTTGCAAGATATTGAGAAAGACGATGTATTATGTTGAGACATCTTTGAAGATTTTTGAGAAAAGAGATGAAGAATGACAAGAATTCTTTTTCTGTAGAGGAGAATGAAGAGTTTGTGAAGGTAGAGAGATGTGATTTCGTAGTGTGTGGAAAACAATTTGAGACAGTCTTGAAATGATTGTTTTCTAAATTTGATTTGTTGAAAATATAAATAATATAATATCACTTTAATGATATTCCCACACGCCTTTATTTTCTACAAACTCTCATATAGGTAAATTCCTAATTTTCCTCTTAGGTTCTAAAACTGATTAGCATCCAAAGCCTTGGTGAAAATGTCAGCTAGTTGCAATTCAGTGGCTACATGTTCTAAGGCAACAATCTATTCTTCAACAAGCTCTCTTATGAAGTGATGGAGGATATCAATGTGTTTGATCCTGCTGTGTTGAATGGGGTTCTTTGATATGTTTATTTCACTTAAATTGTCATAGAATAATGTCATGACATCTTGTTTGACATTGTATTCAGTTAACATTTGTTTCATTCAAACCAATTGAGAATAATTGCTTCCTGCAGCAATATACTCAGCCTCAACAGTGGACAGAGACACACAATTTTGCTTCTTACTGAACCAAGAAATGAGATTATTTCCCAGAAAGAAGCATCCTCCTGATGTACTTTTTCTATCATCAGCACTTCCTTCCCAATCAGCATCACAATAACCAGTTAGGGCAGAATTAGATCCACGATAGTATAGCATACCATAGTCACTTGTCCCATTCACATATTTAAGAATTCTCTTCACATGGTTGGCATGGCTAACTTTAGAATTAGCTTGAAGTCTTGCATACACCCCTACAACGAAGGCAATGTCAGGTCTGCCAACTGTGAGATATAGAAGACTTCCTATCATACTTCTGTAAAGACTTTGATCAACACTTACTCCTTTTTCATCTTTAGACAACTTTGGATGTGTGGGAGAAGGAGTTCTTTTGTGACTGGAATTTTCCATCCCAAACTTCTTTACTATATTCTTAGCATACTTGCTTTGAGATAAAAATATGGAATCTTCCATTTGTTTAACTTGCATACCAAGAAAATAGGTTAATTCACCAACAAGACTCATCTCAAATTCTGACTGCATTTCCTTGACAAAATGTTGAACCATCTCATTTGACATCCCACCAAACACAATATCATCAACATAAATCTGTGCAATCATGACCTTCCCTTCTTCTTCCTTGACAAAAATATTTTTGTATATGCCACCTTTCCTGTATCCATTCTCACCAAGAAATTATGTCAATCTATCATACCAAGCTCTTGGAGCTTGCTTTAATCCATATAGAGCTTTCTTCAGTTTGTAGACATGTTTAAGAAAACTTGGATCAACAAATCCATTTGGTTGTTCCACATAAACTTCTTCATTCATATAGCCATTTAAGAAGGAACTTTTTACATCCATTTGAAACAATTTAAATTTAAATATGCAAGCAACTCCCAAGAGTAGTCTGATTGATTCAAGTCTGGCCACAAGAGCAAAAGTTTCATCAAAGTCAACTCCTTCAATTTGAGTGTACCCTTTTGCAACTAACATTGCCTTGTTTCTGGTGACCACCCATGTTTCATCAAATTTATTCTTGTACACCCATTTAGTGAAAATCACATTTGTCCCTTCATGTCTAGGAACAAGATCCCAAACTTCATTTCTACTGAATTGTTCTAGCTCTTCCTGCATAGCATTAATCCAAAACTCATCAGTTAGGGCCTCTTTGACATTCTTAGGCTTAATTTTTGACACAAAGAAAGAGTTTGATATCCCATTTCTTGATTTGGTAGTAACTCCTTTATTTAGATCTCCTATGGTAAGCTCCTTAGAATGATCTCTTTGGGTTCTAATTGAAGGTCCTTTATTGAAATGACTAGGCTCAGGATTTTCTTGAGGTGGATTAGAATCAATACTTCTGTCATTTGATTCTGTTGGAATATCAGACAAATATGTTCCAACATCTTCTGAGACATCTTCTTAAACATTCCATCCTCTATCATCGATAATAACATTTATTGACTCCATCATAACTTTTGTTCTGGAGTTAAAAACTCTGTAAGCTCAACTATTTGTAGAGTAACCCAGGAATATTCCTTTAACACTCTTGGGATCCATCTTCCTCCTTTGTTCACGATCAACTAAGATGTAACATTTACTTCCAAAAACATGAAAGTATTTGACAGATGGTTTTCTTCCCCTCCATATTTCATACAAGGTGGCTGCAGTGCCTTTCCTTAGAGTGACTCTGTTATGGATATAGCATGCAGTATTCATAGCTTCAGCCCCAAAATGGTAAGGTAACTTCTTAGCATGAATCATGGCTCTGGCAGATTCTTGAAGGGTTTTGTTCTTGTGTTTCGCAAACCCATTTTGTTGAGCAGTAATGGGTGAACAGAATTCATGGTTGATTCCTTCAGAAGAGCAAAAGTCAGCAAAATTGTTGTTCTCAAATTCCTTTCCATGATCACTCCTGATTCTAATGACATAACTATCTTTTCCCTTTGAAGTTTTTGACAGAGATCCTTAAACACTTCAAAAGTTTCTAATTTATCTCTAATAAAGCTTATCCATGTGTACCTAGAGAAGTCATCTACAACAACATAGGCATACTTCTTTCCACCAAGACTTTCAACCTGCATAGGTCCCATCAAGTCCATGTGAAGAAGTTTCAGAACTTTTGATGTAGTAAGATGTTGGATCTTATGATGTGACATCTTAGTTTGCTTTCCAATCTGGAAGTCACCACATACCTTCTTTCTTCTATCTTGAGCTTAGAAATCCCTCTCACTACTTCTTCAGATATAATTATTTTCATACCCTTCAGATGTAAGTGCCCTAATTTTTTATGTCATAGTTTAACTTCATTCTCTTTGGCTAAAACACATGTTGAGGAGAAGTTCAACTCTTGAGGAACCCATAGATAACAGTTGTCTTTAAATTTGATTCCTTTCATAATAACTTCATTCTTTTCATTGCACATAAGAAATTCTTCCTTGGTGAGGTTAAATTTGAGTCCTTGATCACAGAGTTGGCTTATACTTATTAGGTTTGTTGTTAACCCTTTAAAAAGTAACACATCATCAAGCTTAAGGACTCCTCAATAGTGAAGCTTGCCAACACCTTTGATTTCTCATTTTGCTCCATCACCAAAAGTCACATAACTGGTGGAATGAGATTTGATATCTACCAACAGATTCTTGACACCTGTCATGTGTCTAGAACAGCCACTGTCAAAGTACCAGTCATCGTTGGTTGATACTCTGAGGGAGGTGTGAGCTGTGAAACTAGCAACATTAGACTTGGGAATCCATTGTTTCTTCTTTTTGCTATTTTGTGGAATCCTACCAGTCTTGGTAGGAGGAGTAGTCTTAGGATGCCCATACAACTTGAAACAAAAGGGCCTTATATGACCAAACCTTCCATAGTGATGACATCTCCAAGGCTGGGAATTCTCTCTGGTGTGATTAAAATTTTTCTTGCCATGATGTTTTCCATAATGTCCTTTATTGCCATGATGTATAGACATTTGATTAGACATCCTTGGTTTAGACTTGGAATGAGTGGAATCTACTGAAGGTTAATTAGAATTTGGTTCATTTTTCTCATAAAACCCCAGACCATTCTTTCTTCCTGCTTGAAGAATTTCATCTAAAGTGTCAGACCCATTATTCAACATTTTGAGAGATTTGACCATTCTATCAAGGTTTAAATTCAAGGAGGTCACTTCACTTTCCGAATTAAAAATAGTTTTTAAATGCTCTTCCCTTTCTGCCTTCAGCTGTGTTATGAGGACTTTCTGTTTCTCCCCTTCAAGGCACACTTCTGCACTTCTGAGACATAATTCTTTATATGAAGCATCTAACTAATCAAAGGTTAGTTCTCCATCACTAGATTCTTCATCAGATACATATTTCCCTGTCAATGCTTTAACATACTTGGCAGATTCTTCAAGATCACTCTCTGAGTCCTCTTCAGACCAAGTAACAGATAAATTTTTCTTTTGTTTCTTAAGATATGTAGGACATTCAGCTCTAATGTAACGAAAGCCTTCACATTCATGACATTGTACTCCCTTCCCTTGAGTGGATTTTTCTTCATCCATTTTTCTTGCAAACTCATTTGACTTATGGATGTTATATGAGATGTTCTTGACATTTGATCTTTGGTTCCTATCCATTCTTTTTATCACTTTGTTAAACTACCTTCCAAGCATAGCTAAGGCATTTGATATTCCTCCATCTGTATCCAGATCACATACTTCCTCTTCATCTTCAGTATTTGATACAAAGGTTATGCTTTTGTTTTTCTTTTCAGATCTTTCATTGATGCTTAATTCAAATGTCAGAAGGGATCCAACAAGTTCATCCACTTTCATTTTGTCAATGTCTTGAGTTTCTTCTATAGCAGTCACTCTCATATCAAATCTCTTGGGAAGAGACCTGAGCATCTTTCTCACCAATTTATCTTCAGGTATTTTCTCTCCTAAAGCATTGGATGCATTAGCAATTTCAAGAATATTCATATGGAAATCATTAATACTTTCATCATCCTTCATTCTCAAATTCTCAAATTTTGTGGTGAGCAACCGAAGTCTTGACATCTTAACTTTGGATGTGCCTTCATGAGTAGATTGAAGAATTCCCCATGCATCCTTAGATACCTCAAATGTGTTTACTAATCTTAAAATGTTCTTGTCAATTCCATTGAATAATGCATTCAAGGCTTTAGAATTTCAAAGAGCAATTTCATCTTCTTCTTTAGGCCAATCTTCTTCTTGTTTTAACTCAGAAGTAGGTTCTCCATTTTCTCCCAATTTGACAGGGTGTTTCCATCCTTTTAAAACATCTTTCCAAGCCCCGCTGTCCAAAGACTTTAAAAATGCAACCATACGTGGTTTCCAGTAGTCATGATTACTTCCATCCAGAATGGGTGGTCTGTTCACAAATCCTCCTTCCTTGTCCATAATACCAGAAAGTATCTTCCCTGGATCTCACCCAGATAAAGAGCAGGATGTCTACTCTGATACCAAAATGAAATTCTATCATCAGATATGTGATGTCGAATGAGATGTCACGACCCAAATATCTGAGGAACAAAGTAAAGTGCAACAATAATAAAAGCATTAAAAACACAAGGGATTGTTAACCCAGTTTGGTGTACAACAACACCTAATCTGGGGGCTACCAAGCCAGAGACAAGGTTACTAAATATTATCAATTCATAGACCCTCAGTAAGCAAGTAGTTTACGATCTAATCACTTAATCACTACCCGTGCTATAATTCTACCTAAGACTCACCTAGGTATGAGGCCTTCCTCAAATCCCTTCAATCACTTACAATGAAGAAACAACAGAAATAATAAGTTTAAAAACTTCAATCATTCAATGCTTAAAAGCTTATGAATGATACACAATTAACAACCCAAATAACAATACAAGTATTAAATCAATACTAGAGTGTTTTACAATTAAAAGACTTAGACTTCTAAAACAGAAAGAAAGTATTCTTCTTCAAAAGTTGTTATTTTCTGAATAAGGAAGCAGGTCCTTATATATGCGCAACAGTGGGATTGGGCTAAAAAACAAATATTCAAATCTTTTGAATATTTCCATGAAAGAAGGCCAAGATATAATCCATAAAGATAATTCAAATAGAAAAATGTTCCTCCATATTTTTCGCAGCCTATGAGTCACAAATCCTGAATTATGGTGCACAGGAAATCAGGAAATAGAAAACATGAACTGATATTGGGTTGAGTTCAATTCAGGAGGCAGATGTCAAGACATCTGCTTTGACATCATTCAAAACAGTTTGCTTCAAATGTTATGACACTTAGCAAAAAATTATCAAGTCATTGTTTTACCAAAATTGCTGCCAACAAACACTTACATTTACATGCTCCCCATAGGATTTCTTGATTCGATCTTAGGAAGCGAATTGAGATAGATCTTAGGTTGCAAACCATCTATGATAACTCTAGGCTTACTTTGATAGTCTCCCTTAGACCTTTTTTTATTTCTCTTTTGCATTTGCATTAAAACTAAAACTTCTTTTTTTCTTTCAAATTTTTAAAGGTAAAAATACCAACTAATTCAAACTTCATTTTTCCGCTTGGCTTTTCTTTCAAAACCCTTTTCAAGGTAAAAAACATACAACAAATCAAAACATGTGAGCCGAATTACGGAGCTCTGACTTTCCTATTGCACGAGGGAGTATGTAGGCACTAGGTCGCGGGGCCTAGGCAAGAAAAACTTTGTAAATATTCCTTCTTTTCCCAATGTTTTATTTTTCATGCATTTCCTCTTAGAAATAAGCTTTAGACATAGATTTTTACACATCCTTAGATTAGAGAAAAGTTAAGTGGATCCTATTGAGTACCACAAACGCGTAGGGTGATAATACCTTCCCCTTGCGTAACCGACTTCCGTACCTATTCTCTTGGTCGCAAGACCATCTTATCCATTTCTTTGGGGTTCTCTCGATATCTTCCCTTCCTCCGGGATAAATAGAGTTCGGTGGCGACTTTGTGTGTTTTTTGTGGCGCGACAGCTGGCGACTCTATTGGCGATAAGTTGACCAATTTCGGGTTCATCCTATGCAAGCCAGTCCTAACTTTTGTTTGTTTTCTTGTCTTTGGGTGTTTTGTGTATTATTGATTTATTGCTGCTTTATTTACATGCTTTTGTGAATATGTTTTCATATCATTTTACTTCTTTCCATATACTGGACTGTGCTGGATTTTCTAGTTTTTCAGGTTGGGTGAGATATTACTATGAGGTAAAAGGCTTAATACCCAGGCCAAAGTTGTATACCTCTAGGAACACTAGGAATAGAGTGGAGACTCATGACGGTTGATAGGCGTATGCCCTATTGTGTCCGATCATGAGAGACACGGTCAAACGAGGTTCAAATGGGGTGCTGTCGTCCTCACGCATGTACAACCTCACTATTAGATGTTTTGCACGATGTTAAAACTCAGAAAGCTAGAATTTCAGTATGGTGAATGATATTCTTATGTCTTGTGGCACTCCTCTGCATTATAGGTCTTAGGATTCATCAAAAAGTACTTTGAAATTGACCCAACACATTGAAAAACAGTTTCTGTATGCTTTTGCATTGCATGTGTCGACACATTCGATTTTCAGGTCGACACATGTAACTCAATTTTTAAAACTATAAGCTTCTGTAAGTCACAGGCCAACACATACAACCTCCAGGTCGACACATACTAAAATATTTCTGAAATCGCATAACTTCTTATTTTATGTGTTGACACATCCATATTTCAGGTCGATAAATTTACTCACGTTTTAAAGTCTGTAGCTTCTGACTTGCTCAGGTCGACACATTAAGTCCTTCAGCTCGACACATGTATTCTTATAACGTATGTGTCGAGACATACGAATTTGAGGTCGACACATAAAGTCTATTTTGGTCAAATTTTCAATTTCTTTTATTCTGAATTTGTCCTTTGTTCCCTAAATGTTTCCAACTATAAATATATCATTCATGCATCATTCCACCTTGATGATACTATAAAATTAGCCTACATTTCCTCTTCTTCTTTAACCTTCCAATCTATGCATACACACCAATATTACATTGTGATGATGTTCCGTCGAGGTTCCATCTAGACGAAGAATTATAGATTTCTAATTGGTTTGGGTTGAGATTTGTAGGGGTCTTCATCCGGTAAAAACCATCGGGTTTGTCCTCCAAAATCATTTGTTGAATTGGGGGTTTTCTTGCAAGATAGTGCGAGTAGGAATCGTCCATGTGAAAAATCCCTTGGAGTGTTTGAAATCTTTTCAAGGAACCTTAGAGTGTTTGAAATCTTTCTAAGGAAGTATCAAGAATTGGATGATAAAATCGGTGACGATCCTCACATACTATAATCAAAACAATTTAGTCGGATATAGTTTTTGAACCAAGCATGTAATTGTAATTATTAAACATGGACATAAAAATAATTTAAAAACGAGGATAGATTATTGCAAGTATTATAATAGTACTGGACGATAACAACACAATAATATTAAATAATCAAAAGCACAATAACAATTATAATGACGGTAAAATAAAAGAATATGTGAAACAAAGCTGAAATTAACAGAAATAAATAATTCAATTGCTGGAAAATATTCCGAGTATAACAAACGGAAAAAACTTCTAATGTCGGCTCAATTATAATTGATTCAAGCTTACAATTAAGTCCTAAAACTAGGGTGTGATAGTCCTCTGATGTGAGAGCTCTATTACTTTGAAATGTAATTTTTCTTCTTAAGGCTAAACTTCTTGAACGTATGAACTTGGATGCTCAGAAATTGGTGAAATTTGTTGTTATATTGTGCTAACTGCCCCTGGAAGGTGTTCCTAATCGTGGTAGAATCATGGAGAAAAAGTAGGGAAGTTATTGTGTATTTCTTTATTCTGTTTCCTTTTTTTGAATTGTGCAGCCATGGCGAACACCCTGAGGGCATGATGAACACCATCGTCAAGTGAGTTGCTGATGTGGCATACGGGGTACATGGAGAACACCATAAGGCCATGGTGAATGCCATGCACCAGAAAAATGCATTTTTGATCTTTTCTTCACTCGTTTCCTTCTTTGTCGATTTCTCGCCGGAGTTCTTATCTTTGGAAAATACATGCAAAAAACTAGCATAACCGACATAATACTACAGAATAAATGAAAAAATGAACTAAATGGAAAGAAAATTGTGTCAAAAATACGGTGTAAAATTTAGTTATCACCTCTTTAATTCTTGGCGTTTCTTTTCTTCCTTTAACATTTTTAATTTCTGCACTTTAAATATTTTATTTCTGCTGCTTAGAATTAGAAAATGTTTTTAAACTCTAATTTAAATTGGCAAAATTATTCAAAACCAAGTTTTTCCAAATCACACAATTCACCCCTCCTCTTGTGTGTGAAGTCTCAAGTCCAACTCAACTTGGAGAAGAACAAATACAAAACAATCACCTAACAATCATATTTAACCGTGTGCCCAAATTCAACATGACATTGAATGTAGAGAAAATGCATATTTGGAGTAAAGGATTGTGAGTATCTCATTGAAAGAGGTATTGAAGCAATTTTTGACAAGTGTGATTCCATAATCAAGATTGAAACTTCCTCCACCAAAGAAAAAATAATAAAATTGAATGGTATGCTTGCCAACCTCAACAGATTTATCTCTAGATCCACTAAACACACCCTTCTATGTTACAGAATCCTAAGGAATTATGAACAATTTGAATGGAGTTTAGAATGCGAAGAATCCTTTACACAGATGAAAAACATTATATCTATTCCCCCAATTCTCTGGAGACTAGTGACTGGGGAGACTCTTTTCATCTACATGAATGTCTTAGAAGAATAGGTCATTATCGTTCTTATGAGAAAAGAAGGAGAAAACTAGAACCCAATATAATTCGTCTCCATAGCCTTAGTAGGACATGAAACCCGATATCAGATGATTGAGAAAAATTCCCTAGGTAGCTACTGAAGCGGTAAAACAACAAGCAAAAGTAAGTATTTTTATCAGGTGATATATGTTATATCGTATCGTCTCCACATGGATTAGTGAGATAGAAAAATTATCGTTTAACAGTTTCAATCCTTCTAAGTTTGGAAAAGGGTTTGCAGAAAAAGTAAATAAAGCAATAAATAAAGCGATAAACAATCATATGTAGCCTAAGAGAATTCATTTTGGAATCGCATTTCACTCTACCCGTCAAATACTTAAACATGCATATCAATTGCACGCAACCTAAATCACTCATCAATACCACCACGTACCGCTCACACTAAGGCTATCTCTAACGCAAAGTGAGACATCACCCATATTGCTCTCGGAGGTGAGTTCACGCGCAACTCAAACAACCTGGATGCATTTCATAACCGATACCCACATGAATATTAAGCCTAAATATATGTCTAGAACTAGAACCTAATAGATATTCATTCAAGAAAAAGATTCGGAAAGCATATGTCTATGACAAACCAAAACTCTGTAATAAAGCAAAAATCAAGAACAAACACCGGTATTAATTCCTAAAATAGATTTCATACAATCCCATGATCAACTAATGTACATATATAAAGAGTAAAGATATACATACAACACCCATCATTGGAATGATACATAGGGAAGAAGGAGATGAATAGGAAACTTCTCGCGGTGTCAACACGATATGAGACAACCAATAACCAATCGACAAGATGCACCACCCAAAGATGTTGGGTAAACCTCTAAATTACAGAAAATCGGATCAGAGCTCCTCCAAGAGGGAAAGAGGTGATAAAAATTCTATAAAAAAAATATGTTCTAAGCTATTTATACAAAAACTGAAAATCGCAGACCGCGCTAAGCGCCAAATACCGTGATAAATGCGCCTTCATTTTTTCTCTAAACCGCCTTAGAGCGTGCTAAGTGCCAAATATCGCTCT
Source organism: Vicia faba (assembly GCA_948472305.1). Classification (NCBI taxonomy): domain Eukaryota; kingdom Viridiplantae; phylum Streptophyta; class Magnoliopsida; order Fabales; family Fabaceae; genus Vicia; species Vicia faba. The sequence continues at coordinate 67,919,618 of OX451740.1, forward strand.
ATGTGGGCTCGACTCTGCCTGGCAACTCAACACGCGCGTTGTGATTGCGCTAAGCCCGACCCGGAACTTCAAAAATTCCTTATTTCATTAAAAAACGCCTATTCGGAGCCGTACCTTCGATACTTTATTCCTCGATGCTCCAAATACGTGAAAGTACCTACAAAAGACATTAAATTTATCAAACGATATATAAATGAATCATAAATTGTGTACACGAAGTATACATATTTACACAAAAGTCGGGTTTATTCATTTAAAATTAACAACAAAGAGTCGATAAGTGCAACAAAAAGTATATACAAAAATAGCTACAATTTTCACTTATCAAACTCTCCCAAACTTGAACTTATTTATTCCTAAACAACAAACAAGCAACTCGAAGAAACAAAAACGATCAACCAAAGAATTACGAATCGACAAGTTTTAAAACGGAAAACAAATGCAATGGTTCAAATGAAAAATAGTACACACAGAGTAAAAACTTACCACTAAACTACAATGATAGCATAATCAGGAAACAAAAGCTAAGTACAAAAGTCATGTCAAACATTCTAAAACAACACTAGTTCACAAATTAATCACACCTAGCACACAATCATCGATAGATGACAAACAACAAAAAATGAGGGACTTTCACTCATCCAACAACCTTGCAAACAAAAGATTAAATTATACACTCATCCAAAAATCATGTTGAAGACATCAAAGAAAGAATCACAAGGGCTTTTCAAGATTGTAGCGTGGTTTACTAAACAAACAAGGGGCAATTTTTAAAGCTAATTGAAACAAAAACTTGCCTAAACCTAAGGGAGTGATCAACTCACAAAGTTTAAAATAACACAATTTCAATTAAACTTCTTCTGAATCCTAAATTGTTACACAAAACACATTACTTATTTGCACAATTATTTGAGCTCTTTTTGTTTTTCTTTTTCAAAGCTTTTTCATTGTTTTCTCTCTTTTTCTTTTCTTTTCTTTTTCACATTTTTCTTTTCTTTTCTTTTTTACATTTTTTCTTTTCTTTTCTTTTTTCAACCTCATAGCAATCAACCACAAGTGCATAATCATTTTTCTCCCCAACTTGAACTCAACCAACATTATCATGTGAATACTCCCTACTTTCTAAGGCAAGGTAAAAATTCATACAACAACACAAAGTTGAGGGTTCAAGAAAAAATCAACAATCAAAATCCATAAAAAAGTGAAATCAATACTTATAGACAATCACCAAACTCAAAGAATATGGACAATGACAAAAGGCTCAAAAGGGTTACGATTGATCAAACACTCACAAGGGCAATTGGATTTTTGGTTAGGTAGTTATGCTCAAAGTGAAACAAAAATGCCTTGATATTGTTCATGCTTTTATATAACCAACACAAACAAAAGATTAAGCATAATAGAATCCATGTAGAACAAGAATTGTGGTACTTCATGCATATGGACAATGGAAAGCTACCTCACAAAAAGGGTAGGAACTAAAGTGATTCACAAATGGACAAGTATAAAAAATAATGAATGGCATAAAAATTATAAAAAGTCTAAGTATTACGAATATGCTAAAGTATAGAAAGCGATAAACACATACCTCGAACATGTACAAAACCCTAAAAAAATCATTACCCCGCATTCTCAAGTCGAAACAATCAAACTTAACAAATCACCTCAATATCCTCAAGCTATTCACAACAAGCTCAAAGACAAACACAAATGTGAACACAATTAATATACACATACTAACATACCGAATGAAATTGTATAAACAAATTTAAAAGTGAAGATATAAAATTTAAGAACTAGTCTGAGTTAAGTTTGTTTAGACAATTGCATTCAACTACCTAAACTACAACTAAACAACACTTGTGGAGTGGGAAAAAGGAAGGCAACAAAGTGACACAAATAGAATTCATTGGCCGAAAACAGAAGAGCGTGCTAAGCGCTCTCAGGAAAATACAGAAAAACCAGCAAAGTTGCTGCATTTTCACCAAGCCTCAACTACACCGACAAACCTACACAATAAAAAACACAATATATACATAATACACAACCGTTGGGGTTCCTTCCAACAAGCGCTTTTTTTACGTCGTAAGCTCGACTCCTGTTATTGACAAACAAACATGTTGCTTCGAATGAGCCAAATGCTTTCTCTCTCGCCTTCGCTCAAATCTTTTCAAGCTCAAACCAGAACTACACACCTAACCACACTTTGGTGAGCGTGAAACAAAACAACTATATGTACAAAATAAACAAGTATGTAAACTATGCAAAAATGTACAATATAAACATATTTATGAAACTTAGAAAGCAAAACTATTGCTATGTAATTAATATCAACACCAATCCCCGACAACGGTGCCATTTTGCTTAAGCGGTAAAGCAGAAAGCAAAAGTAAGTATTTTATAGGGTGATATAGGTTATATCGTATCATCTCCACATGGATCAGTGAGAGGGAAAAAATACCGTTCAACAGTTTCAATCCTTCTAAGTTTGGAAAAGGGTTTGCGTAAAAAGTGCAGGAAAAGTAAATAAAGCAATAAATAAAGCCATAAACAATCATTTGAAGCCTAAGAGAATTCATTCTGGAATCACATTTAGCTCTACCCGTTAACTACTTAAACTTGCAGATCAATTGCACGCAACCTAAATCACTCGTCAATACCATTATGCATCGCTGACACTAAGGCTATCTGTAACGCAAAGTGAGACATCCCCCGTATTGCTCTCGGAGGCTATTTTACGCGCAACTCAAACAACCCGGATGCATTTCACAACTGATACTCACATGAATATTAAGCCTAAATCTATGTTTAGAACTAGAACCTAATAGATATTCATCCAAGAAAGAGATTCGGAAAGTATATGTCTATGGCAAACCAAAACTTTGCGATAAAGCAAAAATCAAGAACAAACACAGGTATTAATTCGTAAAATAGATTTCATACAATCCCATGATCAACAAATGCACATACATAAAGAGTAAAGATATACATATAACACCCACCATTAGAATGATACATAGGGAAGAAGGAGATGAATAGGAAACTTCACGCAGTGTCAACACGATTTGAGATAACCCATAACCAATTGACAAGATGCACCACCCAATGATGTTGGGTAAACGTCTAAACTATAGAAAATAGGATCAAAGATCCTCTAAGAGGGAAAGAGGTATAAAAACCCTAAAAAATATGTTCTAAGCTATTTATACAAAACTTTAAAATTGCAGACCGCGCTAAGCGTTAAATACCTCGCTAAGCGTGCCTTCATTTATTCACTAAACCGCCTTAGATCGCGCTAAGAGCCAAATATCGCACTAAGTAGGCTCATCTTTGCCTGGCCACTCAACACGCGCACTGTGACCGCGCTTAGCCCGACCTGGAACTTCATAAATTCCTTATTATGTTCAAAAATGCATATCCAGAACCGTGTCTTCCACAACATATTCCTCGATGCTCCAAATACGCGAAAATACCTACAAAAAGACATTAAAATTATCAAATGATATATAAATGAATCATAAATATAATTATACATTAAGTATATATATTTACATAAAAGTAGGGTTTATTCAGCCGAAATTAACAACAAAGAGTCGATAAGTGCAAAAAAACATATATACAAAAATAGCTACAATTTGCACTTATCAGTAGGATCGAGAAAATTATGGAATTATTTCTTGTCCAACTCAATAATGATCTGCATGGACCAACCATTGAAAAATGTCATTAGGATCAAACCTAGACAGGAGAATGACAATGTGGTTCATTAATATCTCAAAATTAAACATATCCTTTTTGCCCATGATAACATCAAAACACATGTATTTTCATATTTTATTTCATAGCTCACCCTACTCACAAATGAATACAACATGATGAGGAATTTTCATTGATGGGTCATCAAATAGAAAAGTGAGAGGAATCAATATTATACTCAAGAGTGACAAGTGGTTGATAGTATAAGTCTTTGTCATTTTTATTTCTCCACCACCAACAACAAATGTAAATATGAATCCTACATAGGCCAATTCACCTTAGCATCAGAAATGGGATTATGAGAGGTCAAAATACACAAGGAATCCCTACTAGCAGTGTCATGTGTCATAAGGTGAAAACATGCCAAGCACCCACTATTTCTAAAATATGTGGTCATGGTAAAACATAAACTTAGTTAACTTAGATCGTGAAAGGTCATACATGTGCTAAAAGAGAAAATGAAAGGGAGAAGATCAAATAAAAAACTAAAAAGCACGAAGCTAAATGACATTAATTATCTTTCATACAATAAACACTTAAAAGAGGCAACTTCTCTCCACTAGTTTCCATTGCCATGTAACAACAAGGTATTAGAACCATCATGGATTACTCCAATCACGACTTTCATAGAGCATGGGATACTTCCATTAGACCATGTAAATTTTTGTCTTGTTCAATGAATAACATGCTCACACTCAGTCACAGGAGGCAAACTATACAAATGGAGTTTTCCACCCCTCCTCAAAATTTTTAGAGCATGAAGGAGTCGCATACATCCTCACTAAAATCCACAAGATTATATTCAGACAACATGTGAGAGGGAAAAACTTTGTCAAGAAAGTCCTCATAAAAGGATAGTATTAGTCCACCATAATCGAAGACACCAGATAATTTGTGAAGAAGTGTTAAAAAGCACGAAGATAATCACATCCATTGAGCTCAACACTTTGACAAATCCATGACCTTTATTCCTATGGGTCATGGACATGGTAAATCCCGTCATATTGACCTCGAGTCAACTAAAATTCCTTATAATATTTGTTGAATATTTCATAAAGTGGATCAAGGATAAAGCCTTGGCAAAAATCACAAGCAATAATATACGGAAGTTCTCCAAGAAGAATATTTTATCGTGATACGAGATTCCTCAACCCGTAGTCACATACAACATAACTCAATTTGTAGGCAAGAAGTTGATAAATATTTTCTAATATTTGAAGTTCAAACACCATTTTCACGTTATTTGAGCACCCTTAAAGCAATGTCAAACAAAATCCACCAACAAAGTCTTGATAAAGGGGATGAGAAATAGGCTATAAAGGTATAAAGGGAACTAAGCGGAAGAGCTCCCACATAACCTGTGGGCATACCAAATTATGGCTTATTCCACCTCCAAGGAGAGGCCTTTCAGACTCAAACATACGATATTGAGGTCCTCATCTCTGTTGAGTAGGATAGAATGTCAAATCCCTTCCATCACTAAGATGTGGTTCTATGTGGATATATGTTTTGATGATGATGAAACAAGATCAAACATAATTAAAATAATTAAAGAATGTATATGAAACAAAGAGCGTTAAATATACTATCTGATAAGAGAAATACTTATAGAGGCACAAACCCAAATAAATATCATTTGGGCACACACTCATAATATGCATATTATTTAATTATTTCAAAAATATATAATATTTAATTCTTTTCTCTTTCATACCTTTTTCATGTTTGTGTGTGTGCCTAAGTGACTTTTATTTATGCTTGTGACCAAACAAGTGTTTCTCATTTGATAATGACTTAACAAAGTTCAATCTCTAAAGAAACATCACGATGCTCAACTTTTTAATAATTTTGTATGATCAATCTGTAAAATTAGAGTGATGATCTCTAAGTACTAACAATATAATCACACTAACAAATTTTTTTTTCAAATTTTATCTCTTTCTAAAAACTTTTTGGAATAGCTAAAAATCATTTTTATTAAAGCAATTTTTTTTTATGATTCTTAGATAACTGATTATGAAATGTTACTTGCTCTCTAATCAATTATGATGTTGGTATAATTGGTTATGAGGTGGGTTTTGATTATAAATCAATTATGATGTAAGCCTAATTAATTAAGGTTCAATATATGCAAAAAAGTTCTTTATTTATAAGGAGGTGTCCATTCTAACATTGCCATAGTTGATTATGGACCAGATTTAAGCTTTTCTAAAGTTTTCCTTTTGTACATATTTTTATACTATAAAAGGTGGTCTTGTTTTTATTTGAAAAAAAATACAAGAAATATGAAGAAAAAAAAACTCCTTTTGTTTTACTCTCACCTTGCTCTTATATCTTTCATACACACTTCATATATTTTCAGTGTTGAGAGAGTAACTGCTAAATAGTAAATTTCTGTAACCGCTACTGAGTTTATGATCTACATTGTAAAATAAAGAAATATTTGTTTTCTTGAATTTATATTGTATAAAGGTTACAAGTTAAATTTGAGATAAACGATTAATGTAAGAGGTTATGGGTTGAACCTATGGTAAAATGTCTATTGATAGTTGAAAATCTCAAGGTGTTATCCCCAACAATTGGACACAAGCCTCACGGTTTTGGGTCGAACCAAGATAAGTATGATGTTTTCCTTCCTTGACCATTATTAAAGAGAGATCGCAATTAAAATACGTAGCGGAAAATTCCCCCCCTTAAGTTTATCCGTACGAATGAACATGATCAACGATATGATGGTTACTTGTTGTGGTGATTTATCATGGATATAGAAACCATAGAAAAATCACGAACACCTAACGAAAAACAAAACATCTATTCAGTCCACATGAAGACTTTTAGAGACAGAAAAGTATAGCTAGGGTTTCATAAACCAGATTTTTCAAGTATGAATACTTCTCCTCAAGGGTTCTATTTATATAACCTCTTGTATAATTTTCAAGCCGAATAAATCCACTTAAGCTCATTGTATCTTACAATGTTTTGTATTCCACTAAAGTGCATTACAGCTAATAGTGGTATGTGTTCCACTTAAGCGCAACATACCTTACGATGTATCATATTCCACTTAAGTGAAACCTACCTTACATTGTTCTTCATTTCACTCAAGTACACAATACTTTATTGTGTACTGCGTTTCTCTAATTAGTGCTAGTGCATTACAAGCTCACACACTCAAATAAGTTTCACTTATTCATTTTATCTCTCATCAATTTGTCCTTAAGCGTGTGACCATGTAGGCTCTAGTAACATTGGAATTTATACTAACACTACTATGGAAAACATATATGACAACGACTGTGAAATACATATAATGATGTTTATACATATGTTGTTAGGTAGTGTAGCAAGTATGTTGGTTTCCACCATGAGCGTGTGATTGTGCTACCTATCGCAATGATTATCTTAAATAATCGTTGTGGTATATATATATATATATATATATATATATATATATATATATATATATATATATATATATATATATATATAATTAACACTTCATCACAGTTACAAAAGTATACATGAGTTTGTTATAAAATATGTGGATTGCTTATTTTTCCCTACACTTGACTAAACATATACAACCATTCAAATTGATGTAGAAGATAATAATCTGATAAATTAAATTATTCTTGAAAAACAAGTTTAAAGAACCACTATTTTTCGAATTGCATGTATCTCGTAAGTCGCATCTCGCTGTTTAACATATAGAATTTGGTTCAATGACCTAATGTTTTCATAGAAACAATTTCTTCTCTTCTAGTTTATTTTTAAAAACATCAATTTCTTGAATAATTTAGATTCATCATCATCACTGGCATCATAATAAATATCAACATCATTTAAAATAATAAATATGATGATAGTGATGACGATGAATTCGAGTTAGTCAATAAATTGATGCTTTTAAAAGTAAACTAGAAGAAAAGAAAGCATTGCTATGAAGAACTTAGATCATTGAACCAAATTCTATATGTTAAAGAGTGATAAATGAATTAAGAGATGCATACAATTCGAAAAACATTGATTGATCTAAGTTGATTTTCAAATATAACTTAGTTTTCAGATTATTATTTTCTAAATCAATTTAAATGAATGCATATTAAGTGAAGGGTTAGTGAAACAATCAACCTACATACAATATCATAAATTTAACTAGATCTTCTGTTAATCTACATAATAAATTAATGCTACAATATTCAAAAAAACAAAAAATTGTTAAGTTGCAAGAAGGTTTTTTTTATTGTGACTTAGAAATGTTTTATTGTTGTCCTGAGAAATATTTATCAACAACAACAACATAAAACAACATTTATCAACAAAACAACAACAACATACAATAATATATCAACTCATAAAGGGTTTCACGAACGTACCTTTTATTGAAAAGATTTGTGGAAAATGAAGATGGAGAAATAATTTACTTGTCTCAGAATGAACTAAAGTTGATCTACTTTGTGTTGTTATGAAGAAAAAATACAAGGCATATGAAGCTTCCACAATAGCTTCATACTTCTTGTCTTTTTTTCTCCATAGTAACACAAACCATTTGTGAACCACTCTCATAGTATGCGTTTTATTGAGTTAATTTTTTGATTCACCTTCCCTACAAAGCAAAAAATACCATTCTAAATATAAACAGATTTGGAAACATAAAATCTTGAACCAAATTTGAAAACATAAACTCTTGAACTAAATTTGAAAATATAAAGAACTTTCAGAAAATACCATGCCAAATGTAAACCCTTTGTAACACCAAGTGGAATGAATAGTTCGAGGAATGACGAGCCTTGAAAGTTCTTCAAAGGTGACAAAAATTAGAACCTATACAAAGAAAAATGGAAGAAAGCATATGAAGAAGAAGTGGAAGAAAGATAATGAATAAACAACATTGATCTCGATTACCTTTTAGTATGAATAAAAATAATGATGATTTCTACATGTGAATATGGAAGAAGAAGAGAGAATATGTTAGGATTTTACTTTGCGAGAGATGGCTCCTACTCTGTCAAGAAGTGAGAGTTAAATTTGCTTATATATAGGTAAAATATTTCGTCACAGTTGTATTTTAAAAAAATAAATAAATGAAATGTACATTTAACTATGGTTGTTTATAAAAACGTAAGAAATGTCTTTTGGTAAATATAAAACAACGTGCAAAAAATGAGAAATTATCATGGTTAACTAAACGACCGTTGTAATATGGTGTTACCAAAGGTATATTTCGTGTTAATGTAAATCACAAATTTAGTATAATAAACTATGAACATGATATAACAACACATCATTTGCTATCCAAGTCATGAAAATATCATGTCATATTATGAAACCTTTCTGTGATAATACTTATATGTACAATCATCCCTTTAACCTCATTTCTATATTTAACACAAGATATAAACCATGTCACATTTGTCCAATTTAATATTTGTCTCTTAGACATTTATCCTGTTACACATGAAGGATAGGAAAATCTCATATAGGTCACTCATGTCTTTTGAGCATGATTTGTGGATTATTATCAACCATATTTACAGTCGTTCTATTAAGCTTATGTTTGAATGAAAATAAAGTACTTGAGTCCACACTTATCTTCAATCGTAGTTTCATGTTGAAGGGTAGTATACAACACTATCATCGTGAGACTAACTTATGACACTTGCATACTATTCTATGTAGTATTCTCATATCGGGTCAATCCAATATAAATATTACTCATAATATTTATACATATGTGAAGACTTGATAACTCTTTATTCATGACTTGTGAGATGTGATCATCGTTCTACCCAAATAATAGTCTCAATGATTTAATGTTATCCAATTTCAAAATAAAACTTGAATATAGATACTTTAAAAATAATGTCCTTATATTTTATGGGGTCTCACAATTAAGTCACATTTAATGGTTCATTAAACAAGCTAGAAGTTCTAGGGACTTTATTACTTTGAAAAACAAATATAATAAATAAATTGTGTTTTATTATTAATAGATGAATCGATACAAGTATCAAGTTTTAATAAAACTATTGGCTTCTAGGGCTTATACCAACACTTATATCTTTACTTTATGATGATTATTTTATTTGTTATCTTCTTTCTTGTTCCACTCCCTTGTTAAAATTAATTCAAAAATTATTTTAAATCTTTAAATTTTCAAAAATATTTTTAATCACAATTCACGTCCCTCTTGTGTTTGAAGTCACTTGAGCAAGAGATTAACCCTCATAAAAAATTCGAGAAGAGCTTGACTTTTAAGATGAAGGAAGATGCATTCTCCCTTCATCGATGTTGATATCAAGAAATCTACGATAACCAAATACCACAAGAAGATAAATCCTAGGGAATTCCACCTCAACGATCTTGTCCTTTCTAGAGGCAACACCGGTGGAAGGATTGACAGAGAGGGAAATTGGCCCAAAACTAGAAAATATTGTAAAAAGTTTGAATGAACATGGATAAATGGGATTATACAATTGAGATCCTTCACATGGATCTAGCCTAAAATATGGTTTACAACCAATCTTAAACGATATTACAAGTCATTTTTTAATTCGCTTGCATAACACTTTACAATGTAACATCATATAACAGTAGATGCTATAAAATATATTTTCACCATGATGTTTGGTTATTATTGTGTTAATGACAATGTAATGCTTAAACTCTATAATGGCACTAAACTTTGAACATGTAGGTGGTGGAACAACAAAGGAATAAGCCAAACACACATATATAAATCTCAAGTCCTCCAAGCTAACACTAAACCTCAAATGCACAGGTGGTGGATAAGTAAAGCAAAATCAAAAACACATATTGCAAAAATATGGAAAGCACACAAACAATGACATTAAAACTCAAACGCATAGGTGGTGTACAAACAAAGGGTGCCTATCCCCTTTTATTACCTAGCCACTATTGACATATTTTGTTTAATTATCATATGTGCATGTAATCCCTTGACATGCAACGAGCAAGAATTTCTTGAAATGATAAAGCAAAAGGGAAATCTAAGCAAATGACAAGACAAATAACAATTCAAATTTCATTGTAAAATATTACACATCCACAAAAAAGAGACGCTAAACACAAAGAAAATAAGATTCAACCATATTAGGGAGAATTCTCCCTTGAGATCTTGACGTCTGGGTAGAGTAACACTTTCTTCCTTATTTGATCGTCACTCTTCAAATATACAAATTGAATACCATGATTCTTACATCTAGCATGTTCCTCCAATAACCATGTTACTTCCTCAACATTAAATTGATACTTATAGTTACACTCCATGCACCAGTAAAACACATGCAATTTGGGATCATACATGACATTCTCAATGGTAGTGGGATTAACTAGGCTAATGTCTCCAAAACTGAATAATGCCTCGATATGGTTCATGTTAATACATGTGGGATAAATCTCTTTATCACTTGGAATAAGGTCGATCCCTTCTGATTCACTCGTGGAAACTATATCACTATGTTATAAAAAGAGGATTCCTACAAATGAGTTCTCTAGGTTCACCAGGTTAAAACTTACACAAAATCTCATAAATGAAAAATAAAGGAGCAATTTGAATTAAAAAATAAGGAGAAATAAGTAGTAAATAGAAAAAGGAGCTTGAATTTGGAAGTCTCCACCAACAAAGATGAAGCAACATAAGTTTTCGTTGAAAAAGGCTTATGAATGAAGAGAATGAAAAAATTATGAATGAGATACAAATTCTCTCTTTGTGTAAAGTGATAGCTAGAGTCAACGACTACAATCTATTCGAATTTTATGTAAGAACAAGATTTAATTCTGCATCTGCCTTTTAGTTTTGATGATAACAATACATTGTTTGTTAGAGAATAATTTTGTACCCTAACGAGTTTGTCTAGTGTGTATCTTTTGCTAACAGGCTCTGACTCTGATAGTATGACATGTGACATCATCAGTTTCTAGAATCAACACACTTTAACTTAAGAGAGATATTAATTATGTGTTATAAGACATTGTCAAGTTCAAAAATGCTTCTAAACAAAGATTTTGATGAACGTTAGTCAAGAGCTTCTGGATGTGACTTTGATGGTAGAGCTTCTGAGGTCTTCTCAAACTCTGAGGTTTTGAAGAACAAGTTCTGAAGATTATGAGACAAGGTTTGAAGACTTTGAAGACAAGGTTCTGAAGACTCTATTTGTGTTTTGATTCTTCTAAATATGCTTCACCAACACATTTTTTTAAGCCTCTGAAGATTAGAAGATAAGATCAAAAAGGTTTTTTGTCAATAAATAGTACATGGTAAAATATCAAATATTCCTCTCACTACTCCGATTTTGTGGCGCAAGGAATGTACTATGGTACAATATTGTCTAGTACTCACAATGACTGTTATGCAAGAATACAATAAGAATTTGGAGTTCCCATTCTACCCTCCAACTGATCTTTCTTTGGCTATATAAAGAAGACTTGGAAGAATGGAAAAACAACAAATTTCGTGTGAAAAGAAACTCAGCGCAAAAATTCTCGAATTCATTTTATTCTGTTGTAAAGAGTTGTAAAGCAAGGAGCTTTTGTTCATAAACTTGCTAGTAACACTTTTGTGTTCATCGTTGTATTTAAACTTGTGTAAATATGCTTTCTGAGAAGCATCTTGTAAACATACCTCTTTGTATTTCAAATGTGAGTTGTTTGTTTTTTGAGAAAGGAAAAATCACTTTGGCGGGTAGATTAGATTAACTTCGTTAACAGCAAACCAGGTTAAAAATAATTATGCTCATTTATTTTTGTGTTTGTTTTGTCCTTGTTTATTTGGGAAGAAAAAGTTTTCATTTCTTGAAACCCAACTTAAACCCCCTCTTTCTTGTGTTTCTTCTGAAAATAATAATGAAAAGGAAGAATTTTGGAATTAAGACTATATATGTTTTTTCCTCTGGTTCTTTCATAATTCTTATCTTTGCCAATGGAGTATTTCGTTAGTTATATAGAGACCGCTCTATAGAGTATCATCTTGCAATGAATATCTTATAGCAGATTTTTTTTTTTGTGGATTAGGTAAATGCACCAAATGAAACTAACTCAGTGAAATACTTTAAAGACAATGAAATGAATGAATTTCAAAAGTCACTTATAATATAGAAAGAATAATGAAAATACCGGTTAGAATATCAATACTTGTATTGTATGGGATTTCCAAGTAGACAGGACCAAGTTGTGAGGAGAATCAATGGAAAAAATTGCTATTGGCTTTCTTCATTCGAGTTGCCATTGACTCCCATCACAACATGCACCAACAAACATGGAGAAATCACTGAAATTTTTAGTAAATTGAGCACTCTTAGCAATAAAATAGGGGTTGAAGTCGAGCCCTCCATATATGACAGTGGGGTCTGGTTCTTCTAAAGTAACTAATTCACTTTAGAGTGTAAAGAAATAAATGGAATCCACTAATTAACAAACCAATGATAAATATTATTTCCAAGTACACATAACAAATTGTGAGTTTATGAAGATCTTTTTATTTTTCATTTTAAACATTAGTTATTTTAAAAAATCAAAATCTATGACAGTAATATTGTTTATATTTTGTTTTAGTCATAGATGTAGGCTAAAACTTTAATCGATATTTAATTTAATTTGTTGCTACAGTTATATTTTACACATCTTTCTAGAGACGACTATTTTTCACGTTATGCTTTTCAATATTAATCTTTCTTCATTGTAAATTCAAATTTGTTTCTCTCTATTGCCAAATATGCATATAAAATTAATTACAACCAATACAAAATTTAATATTAACGGGAATATAAAGTTATTGCTTCAAATTTGGAATATTAACAAGAATATAAAGTTACTGATTAAAAATATTAAACTTTAACGAAAACATATAATTCTTGATCAAAATATTGAATATTAACAGGAACAAGAAGTTACTGATCAAAATATTTAATACCAACGGGAAAATAAAGTTATTGATTACAATTTTGAATATTAACAGGAACATAAAGTTAGTGATAATAATATTGAATTTTAACGTGAACATGTAGTTACTTATCAAAATATTTAATATTAACGGAAACATGAAATTATCGATAAAAATATTTAATATTAACGGGAACGTGAAGGTACTGATCGAAATATTGAATATTAACGAGAACACGAAGTTACTGATCAAAATTTTGAATATTAAAGAAAATACAAAGTTACTGATCAAAATATTGAATATTAAAGAAAAGACGAAGTTATTGATCAAATTATTGAATATTAAGGAGAACGTGAAGTTACTGATCAAAATATTGAATATTAACGGGAACATGAAATTACTGACCAAAATATTTAATATTAACGAGAACATGAAGTTACTGATCAAAATATTGAATATTAACGGAACATGAAGTTACAAATCAAATATTTAATATTAACGGGAACATGAAATTACTTATCAAAATATTGAATATTAACGGAAACACAAAATTACTTATTAAAATATTGAATATTAACGAGAATACAAAGTTACTGATTAAAATATTGAATATTAACATAAACATGAAGTTATTGATCAAAATATTGAATATTAATGAAAACATAAAGTTACTGATCAAAATATTGAATATTAAAAGAAATATTAAATTACTACTAAATTATTTTTCTTAATTATACAATCAATTAATTCTTTTTCAAGTTTTATAAGCAAACACCATTTTTAGATTTCATTTAACCATAAAAATAATATAATGAAAACCATCAAACTTGAAGTCATATAGAAACTAAAATTATCCTAACATTTAGAACACTTCATGTAGCTTTTTATCAACAATAAATTATTATTTTTAAATTATTTTTGTTTCTTTTTAATTTTTATTCAATATTAATTCTTTCATTTTTTTATTATTATTACATTTCAACTTTATTTATAGTTTATATAATATACTAACTATCATTAAACATTTTGTTTTACATTTATTTTTGAATTCAAATATATTTTACTCAATTTTAATTCTTCCATTTTTTTATTAATACATTTCAACTTTATTTATACTTTATATAATATACTAACTATCATTAAATATTTTATTTTACATTTATTTTTAAATTCAAATATACGTAATAAAGCGGTATCCGTGCAAATGCAAGGATATCCCACTAGTTAAATTAAATATATAGGACATATCCATACTACAATGAACATGAGTAAACTTTCCTTCCATCCTTAACGTTTAGTCAAAAGTTTTAGAAATAAAAAACATATAATATTTTTTTAATTAAAGAAATATTAAAAAATATTTATTTTCATAATTAAATATTTAATAAGTTATTATGTGACCAAAATTTAATATTAATTTGCTTAATTTTTTATTAGTTATTTATTTTTAGTATTAGTACTTTAGTCGCTGTCCAATACAATATCCTATTTTTGAACGTATATTATACATTTTTGACAATATAGGAAGGGAGTATATTATCTTTTTTAGGGGGGAGGGGGTGTTTTGTATATCATCTTAGACATTCGTTTTGTTACGTAAAAATATATTTTATAAAATTCAAACATTAGCTTTCTTTTTTTCATGCAAACATTTGCTTTCTTACGTAAGACATATTTATATAAACTTTTTCTTAATAATGAAAACGGAAATTATCTTAATGAAGTGGAATATGACAACATATTGGATTTCTTGTAAAAAAACATGTTAACATAAAAACAAAAACATATATTATTAAATTAAAAATGAGAGTTATGAAACCATGCCGATGCATCTTTTCATCCTTATTAGTATTTAGATCCGTACTAAGTACGGAAAATTAATTATTTTAATGACCAAAGAAAAAAAATTCATCTGGGTTGAGATAATTTGTCTGAGAAAGAAAAAAGAAAGGGGATCATTTGAAACTCTTAACTAGTGAGAAATTAAATTGAAAAAACTCCTATTTTGTTTAAACTTTATAAATTTTCTGATTCTGTTATTGTACTTAGTCCCTCAAGTATGATGAGTTGGGAATAATACATTGGATATATTAGAATAAAAAGTTATTCATTCAACTGATAATATTTGAAAATTGTATTAGATATAATTGGAATAAATTTCTACTTAAATAACTAAGTTTTGTATAATTAGATCACTTTTGACTTAAAACAAAGTGAAATATGAATCTCGATCCAATAGAAAATCTTCCAACGAGATTTTCTGTGTAAAATATTGAGTGTCATTTAGTTTGAGTAAAATAGTAGAAGAATATTTAATTAAAGACCTAACTAAATATGATATTTTAACGTTCACATTATATAGATTATCACGTCAACAAACACATCTAACAATATTTTGCGATCAATCCTTGATAAGAAAAAAACCGTCTAGGACAAATTTTATGGATTGACACCGAAACTTGAGGATTGTCCTCAAACATGAGAAACATATGTATGTCTTAGAGACACCTATTTCTAAAGATGAGCATCTTAGCTCTGCTCCTAAAGCTGAAAGAGATGTTTATAAAAAGCATGTTGATAATGCCAATAAAATTGTCTGCCTCATGCCGACTATCATGAAATATGTAACACCCCAAAATAATTAGATTATTTATTTAATTATTTAATTAATTATGATGAGTATTTGTGAGTATATGTGATGTTTGATGAATATGATGTGTGATGTGATGTTATGTCGGGCATAGTGAAAATTAAGTGATATTGAGCGGTTTAGATAATTTTAGATGATTAGTGTAATTATTTAGAATTATTTTAATTAGTAAAATTAGATAATATGAGGTGTAGAATTAATAAGGACAAGATAATAATTGGTGAAGTGATTAGTGAGAGTAAGATGGGAAGACCATAGAAATGGTCAAAGGGTTAAACAAAGAATAGAGGAAAAAGTGTGTCATTATGTGCCATAGTGGAAAGAGTTAGAAGAATGCAGCAAAGTTAGGACAGGAAGAGAACAAAGTGATTTTTGGTAGAACACAAAGAAGAAGATCAAAGTTATAATCTAAGGTAAGGGGGTTATCCTTATTATTATGATTGATATAGGGTTTAGATGTATATCGCTTGTTGGGGGATTTTATGATGAATTTGATAGCATGATGATTGTCATGAATTTGGTGATAAATTGATATTGTAATGTTGTGAAATGATGTATATGAAGCTTACTATGATGTGTTTTTATGATGTGGTGAAACCTTGGTGAACTATGTAAATTTTGGGTATGTTATGGGGTAATATCACAAGCAAAGTTGGGATTGAACTGTGTAGAAAATGTAACAGCAGGTTGTTGTTACGCGTGTCTCCTGGGTGTGCAAGATGCTTCGTTGGATGAAGGTGCTTCGCTCATAATGCATAGAGAGAGAGAGAGAGAGAGAGAGAGAGAGAGAGAGAGAGAGAGATAGAGAGAGAACGACATGAAAAGGTGGAAGGAAAACATAGCCCCTGAATTTTTGTATGGAGGAGGGTGATTCGCCCCAGTTTCGTCGGGCAAAAGTGGGGGCGAGACTGATCTCGCCAGGAGAGCGATTAGAGTTGTCGAGCGAAGGAAGTAGAAGAAAAATAAGCTCCTAGAATTTTGTATGGATGAATATTTTTCACCCCAACCTCGCTAGGAAAGCCTCAGGCGAACAAGATGCTTCGCCGGCAAGCCTCAGGCGAGAGGCAGATGGCAGAATCTTCAAAGTGTCGTAACTTGAGTTTTCGGACTCCATTTGACACGTTGTTTAAAGTGTGGGGTAGCTAACTCCATGAAATATAATTAGGTGGAATAAAATTAGTAAAAGGATGAAAATTTATATTACATATGATATGTGTAGCAGAAGAAATATTGAGACTAAGCCATTGGATTGACTTAACTCGCACAGTTCAAATACAAATCACCACCGCGCTTTATTATTTCCATAGGATTGGGAAAATAGAGAATAAACCTAAAAAGAGGAGGAGAGAATCTAGGTACGGAGGTTGGTTATGAAAAGGAAAGGTATTAGCATCCTAAGCATCTACTGTACTCCGCAGGAACCCCAGTGCAATCGATTTACATAAAGGGTGCAATCGATTGCATGCTGCACGATTTTGAAAAACAGCAGCTTTGCACATTGTTGTACCCCAAAATTTGCCCTCCCATTTCCTCAACATTTTCTCACCACAAGACCCTTGGAGCTCAAGATCCAGTTAGGGTTTGCTCTGCTCAAGACTCCTCCTTGCACTGTTGACCCAAATTAGGGTTTGAGTTTGCACAAAGATGTTTTGACCTAAAAGGCCCAAAATGACTTTCATGCTTCATGTTGGACTCACAAGTTTATTCATACCAAGCTTCAAGCCTTGATTCCAATCTTTGGCCAGTCAATTAGACAATTGACCTAGAAATCAGCTGTATTAGAAAAAAGTCAACTGTGGTCAATGGACAGTCAAACCTCATGATTTTTGACCCACATCAACATTATGAACTCATATGGACCATTTGATCAAGTTTGGATCACAAATCCACAAGAAATTTGATCAGATCACCAAAAGGGCAAAATGGTCATTTTTAGGGTTTTGACTGCACAAAGGCCATTTTTGACTGTTTGACCTAGCCAATGGCAAACCAAGCTCACATAGGGACTCAAGGACTCAATGGTATTGTCTTGACATGTTCAACAAGTTCAAAAGATCCCAAATGCACAAGATTGACAGATGAATTTTCCAGTCAACTGAGCCAAATTTGATTGTATACTGAAAAGTCAAACTTTGACTTTTTGGTCAAAATCAAGTGTCAAGATTCATTTTTCATCAAGACATGTCAAATTATGAAACTTGTTCATCAAGAAATCAAAAATTACAAATTAGGGTTTAGAATGAGAAAATTTCATAACTTAGAATTTTTCTAAGTTATGAAACTTCCTTATTTTTTCCTAACTTTGTCCCATTTTTTCATCAAGATACATTTGGATTCAAACAAAACTCAAAACATGAAAGTTATATTCCATTGCAAAAACTACAACTTTGATTCACAAAGTTTCCTCAAAAGAAGCTTGTAGCTCAAGTTATGATTTTTGGAACAAAGGTGCAAAACATTCTTAACTTAGAAAAATTTTGACCTATTCTAGGCAGGATTTTTGCCTAACTTCATGGCCACTTTTCACATGCTTCCACTTGGAATCTCATCTTGAATTACAAAGATGGATTGTAGTACACATTCCAAGCTTTCCAAAATATCCAAGAACTTCTCAAACACCCTTGTGGTTAGGGAGAATCGAATTTGTCAATATGGGCAAAAGTCACTTTGTTCATGAGCCATTTTCATGTTCATACACTATGCATTTTTGAAATCAGTTTGCACAAGCTAGTTACAGGCCTCTAATCTCATTTACACTCAATAATTAAATGCCAATCCATTGTGTTCTAGCATTATTTTATGCATTTGGACATTACATGAAGAATTAAGCCATATTTGGAAAAAGTGACTTATCTATTCTTGTAAAGTATGGCTTTATGTCAAAACATGAATCAAAGAAGTACAAGCCATATCTTTGGGCACAAGATTCATAGACAGATCCCATTGATCAAGACTCAAATGTGCAGCATAGATTTAGGCATTGTACTGGCTTATATCCAAGAACACATTTCCTTTTTACATACATAGAAGAAACTTGGCATATTGAACACCAACATTACATTCCTGTCCATACAAGCCTAAGCAAACTTGTTGAACACATTCAAAACATCATAACTGAGCTAAAACACGAGCCAACCACTTCCAATACCTCTTCAAACACCGAAACACCATCCTCTTGCAAAAACAGAGCACCTGTTGCAGATTGAGGTCCACAACTCAATCCATTCGTGCGCCTTGGCCAAAACCAGTTCAAACACACTCCTTACCACCCATACAAACTATCCCAAGCATTGGACACGAACTGTAACATCCCTAACATCATTTGCCATTTTCAGTTTTCAACTTTGCAGGTGAACTTCTGTAGCTTGATATAGCAAGATTCAAAGCACACCAAGCATTGGAATAGCATCCCTGGACTTCAAGCAAGTTGTACAAGTCCTCACATTGCCTTGAAAGTACCTCCATTATCATACACGAATCAAGCTGAACAGGTAAGTTTTTGAACTTCTATCTCTCTATCCAAGCATAGTTAGGCTTAAGTTTGTGAAGAAAACATGTTCTAATCATAGCCCTGAAGCCATCCATATAGTTAATTTTCATTTATATTGTGTGTGCTAAGAGTATTTGGAACCTGAACATTAGGAAAAAGTTAGGTCAGGAATTGGGGGAGAAGAAATTCTCTCTCATTTCTGAGAGTTAGATCAAGTTCTTGGTATGTATGGATTCGTGATTTGATGCTTGACATTTTTTGTGTTATAAGTTTTGCTTGAAAGTCCAAGAATCAGGATGTTTGAATCAGCATGAGAAACGCGCATTTTTTGAAACAAACTGGCTGGAGGTTGTGATTGGTGGATCTGGAACTGACTGTTTAACGCTGGTTCGCGAAATGTCGCGGAAGCAAGAGTCGCCACCGTCTTTTATTTTCTCCAAATGGAAAGGACAAAAGCACAGAAAAATTCCTTAAAGAGATTGCTCTCGGTTCGGGAGGTAGATTATAGAAAGGGAAGGTGTTAGCACCCTTTCTATCCATGGTTATCCATGGGCTCTTAGATACTTGCTCATTTGTGTGTTCAAAATTGTTTGTTTGCTTTTCAACTGTGGGTTTTTAAAAAAAGTTTCTTTGAAAATTCCAGTTCGACTCTTGTATCGGTCCTCAAGAGTGTTTGAAAAATTGCTTTCGAAAGCTTTTTGAAAAGGTGTCGGTGTGAAAAGTATGTTTGAATTTTTGTTTCGAAATTAGAGCAAGTATCTAGAGTCGTCTACCTACCCTAAGGAATTCGTCTGTGTAGATGTCCTTTAAAGTAGTGCCATCCCACCATTGAGAGGTAGGTAGCACCACCGTTGGAGGTGTTCGGGTCAATTCGAGGTTCGGGACATGGTGATCACCAGAGCAATGGGAAGACACCTTAGAAGCTACCCTCATGCCAGGTTCCCGGATCATGAGGACTTACTAAGACATCCTCTACTCGACGATCACCTTTCGAGGCAAGGCAACAGTGAGGCGTACCCTAGGGGTGGTGTGTGAATTGTGTGTCGTTTTCAGATATTTTGTCTTGTCATGTATTCGTGATCTACGCGTTGCTTTTATTTTTGACATTCATTCTTTCATGCAGGTTAATTAACAGTTTAAAAAAGTGCGGAAAGGTAAAGTTCTAAACTATTACAAAAGGCGCGGGTCCACATCGCCAAAATTTCCAAGACCCGATTTGACAGAAAGTAAATAAGTAAAGAATTAAAGTACGAAAGATAAATGTCCGAGTTTAAAAGGCCTTGGGAGAGGTACATAAAAATTATACGAAAAGAAAATAAATGCGCGATTTGAATTAAAATTAGAAACGAGGGCGTTGGACCCTTTTTGCGAAATTAAATTAAATGATTAAATTAAGGAAAATTAAAAAGAAAAAAGAAATTATTGTTTTTGAGATTTTTTGTATTTATGAGAATTTAATGAAATTAAAAACCTAATTCTACAATTTTTTAATTTATTAAGAAAATATGACAATTATCTAAAATTAAGCCTAATTAATTAATTGCAACTTGATTTATAAAAATAACTAATTAAGAATTAATGATTAATATAGTAAAATAAAAAAAGGATGAAAAATGCTTGAAACCCTAATTCTACCAATTTTAGGTTTTATTGAAAAAACATTAAGATTTAAACCTAAATTAACACTAAAATCAATTAATGATGTTTATTTACAAAATATTAAAATATTAAATAAAAATACTTATTTTTTGTCTTTTTCTGATTTTATATTGTTTTTTATATTTTTTGTGAAAATATTTAAATTAAAGAACTAATTAAAAATAATAATTGAAATAAATAAAAAGAATGAAAAAATGTAAAAGCTTGCAAACCTAGGGGGGTCTGTCCCCAAATGAGAGGTATGATCCAGTGTTTTAGGCCCATTAACCTTTGGCCTCTTTGACTTTTCAGCTAGCGCGCATGTGTGTTGACTGAGGTTCACCATGGTCTTCTGATCTGGTCCCTTGGATTGGTATGATTGTACGCGTGGACGGCTTGATAATGTGGATGCATGATGGACGCTAGCATTGAAACTACACATAAGCATTAATTGAAAAATAATATGGAAAGGGTGGGGGACCTGGGATCGAACCCAGGTCCTAGGGATTACCAGCAACGTGTCTTTCCAACTGCTCCATTTGGTTTCTTTATATATTATATAACAAACAATTATTATAAAACAAAACAACGCGCTAGTGACTTTTTCGCGCGGATTTTCAAACGACCCAACCGTTGCTTTACACCTCAGCATCTTCTTCCTCGTTCTATTTTTTCCTGAAACATAAAAGAAATTGGCAACGGTTTTGAATCGTTCCCTTATGCACCTTTCTGGAAAATAGCGAATAGGCCATATGGCCTCATAAATTAGGCGCGAGGGTTGGGTTCTTTTCGTCCAAGCACGCTTGTTTCAATGATCCAGGTCTCGAGTCTCAATTGTTCCTTAAATGGGAAACCCCAATTAACAGCTTTGAAAACCCTAAAAGACAACAATGGCGTTTTTGCGTATAGTGCATAAAAACTTAATACAATCACATGGTTAGTTTCAGAATTATCCAATTAGTCAGAATCCATGAAAGAAATGCCATGAAAATGCTTAAATATTAAAACACGATTATGAAAAAAATGTGGAAAAGTTTGAATCCTATTCACCAATTCTGGGCGTTAGGGACGTGGAAACCTATTCAGGCACGTTGCTTGATGCCTCAGGAAGGTGATGAGATGATTATCTCAGCTTGAATCGTCCTGGAAAACAGTTTTCAGTATTTGACTTTTTTGAGAAAATTCAAGTTTTGTTCTTGGCTTTTTTGCGCAGCTTGGACCTCTTTTGCATTAGGGTTTGCATTAGTATGTATAGGTGAACGATTAGGGTAAGAATTCAGAGCCAAAGGATCAAGGAATTGATGGAGAGGATATTGATTTTCATGGCAAAATATTTCAAATCTTTTTCAAGCATATTTGATACAAATCATGGCCAATTGACTTGATTCTTTCTATATTTGGTCTTGCACGAAATTTTAAGCTTATTCCTTGCATAAAAAGATTTGATTGCATTGGTTTGGTATTTTTTATATATTTTAATTAATTAAATGAATTATTAATAATAAAAAATCCAAATAAATAAATAAAAATGATAAAAAAAACTTCCCTTTGGGCCACATGGTCGTGCACATGCCTTGGATGATGAATTGTGGAAGAAAAAGAGGCCCATTAGCATTTTTAGGTCATTTGAAGCAATGTTGACTTTTCAAAATATCCAAAAATTTCCCAACTTCCACAAGGCATATCTTGCTCAATGTTTAAGCTTTGCTCATGTTCTTGGACATTTTGGAAAGGTCTTTGAGTCCTCTAACCAATGCCTTTGGTCTCATGTCATTTTGAGTTACCAATCTCAAGTTATGGCCTTTGACTTAAAGTCCCTTTTTGTTGACTTTTGAAAATGACCTATAATGTTGAAATTGATAACTTTTTGTGAGAGCATTTCTTGGACTTGAAGTGTGAAGAGGAGTTGTAGGAAATGTCTTCATCTTCAAAATGAGCTTTGGATGGAATTTTTCTGATAATCCATGTGGAAGTTATGCCCTGGTCAATTTACAGTTGACTTTTTCAACTGTCCAAATATGGAAACTTTTGCATCTTGATGATTTTTGAGCCAAGCTTTGAGAATCATGATCAAGCATTGATCAAATGATGTTTGTGGCTTCAAAATGATATGTTGACCAAAAATTTGAACTTTTGACTGTCAAATGACCATTTTGCCCCTACAGTTGACTGTAGTGTAATTAGGGTTTTTGACTGTGCAATTTTGTGCTGTAAGTCTTGAAACTTGGTATGAGGATGCTTGACCATATTTGTAGGCATGTGGGACTTGATTGGACCTTTGGAAACTTCATTTTCTTTGTCAGAACCAAAACCCTAATTTTGACTGTTTAGGAGGCCCTTGAATTGTGCAACCCTTGGGGCAATTTTGAAGCATTGACTTGACAAATCTTGAAGAATATGGGAGGGCAAATTTTGGGGTACAACAGTTGCCCCTGTTCAATCTTCTTAGACCTGAGGATGCAGATTGGCTGACGTGCCTTTCGTAATCCGAAGGTGGAAGATGATTGAACACTAGAGTGCCTAGAAATTTGCGCTCACATAGTAGCAGTGTGATGGTGGAATGGGCTTATAGATGCCATTTGGAGATTGATGGATAGGATGATGGGCTTATAGATGCCATGCTAAGAGATGATGGAAGGTGTATGGGCTTATAGATGCCATCTGGATGTTGATCGCGTAAGAGATTCCTTAGCGAGAACTTGCGTACCTGCAAAAAAGAAAAATGAGTACCTGGCCTGTTACAGGAGCTGGTCTTCAAAATCTTCGTATAGATGTGTCCTGACTGGTTACAGGAGCTGAATCTGGAGCTTCAAACGGTGATGAATGAACCAAGGATGGTTACTACCTCAACATGAATCATTGAGAGAACCTTGGATGATTACTACTTCAACAGGAATCATTGAGAGAACCTTGGACGACTTCCACTTCAACAGCAATCGTTGAGCGAATCTTGGGATGATTACTACCTCCGCAGTATCGGGGAGAGAACCAAAGGCGACTACAACCTCAACAGCAATCATTGAGAGAATCTTGGATAACTTCAACTTCAACAGCAATCGTTGAGCAAATCTTGGGATTACCACCTCCGCAGGATCGGGGAGAGAACCATAAGCGACTACAACCTCAATAGCAATCATTGAGAGAATCTTGGGCGACTTCGACTTCAACAGTGACGCTGAGCGAATCTTGAGATTACCACCTCCGCAGTATCGGGGAGAGAACCATAGGCGACTACAACCTCAATAGCAATCATTGAGAGAATCTTGGGCGACTTCGACTTCAACAATGACGTTGAGCGAATCTTGGGATTACCACCTCCGCAGTATCGGGGAGAGAACCATAAGCGACTACAACCTCAATAGCAATCATTGAGAGAATCTTGGATATCTTCTACTAAGTCTTCATCAGAAAAATCTGTTTGGGGTCGATTTAGCTGGACTAGAGAAGGCCTTGAAATCTTCAACTGGAATAAGTGTCAGAACGTCGCCATGCATGGGTCACATCCGAACCATATCTGGAAGGAAATCTGGAAGAAGTATCAGAACGTCGCCATATCTGGTTCACATCTGAACTATATCTAGAAGGAAATCTGGAAGCAGTATCAGAACGTCGCCATATCTGGTTCACATCTGAACTATATCTAGAAGGAAATCTGGAAGCAGTATCAGAACGTCGCCATATCTAGTTCACATCTGAACTATATCTAGAAGGAAATCTGGAAGCAGTATCAGAACGTCGCCATATCTGGTTCACATCTGAACTATATCTAGAAAAAGTCTGGAAGAAGTATCAGAACGTCGCCATATCTGGTTCACATCTGAACTATATCTAGAGAGAAATCTGGAAGAAGTATCAGAACGTTGCCATATCTGGTTCACATCTGAACTATATCTAGAAAGAGTTGCGATAGTTGATAGTAATCATCTTTGTATTGACCTTTCCTGAAAAGGTAAAGCATCAGTTGTATGCAAGATCATGATGCATGAACTGCATGATTTCAGGATGTCCTCAAACTTGATGGGATTCATGTAGTATGATGCATATGCATGCTATAATGTATGAAGATGTAATGTTCATGAATGTATTTTTTTGTCTTAGGAAAATAAATCCTTGACGAGTGCCGGGAAGTCACTCCTGGGCTGATGTTGGAAGACAGATTTTGCTTCCGCTGGGGATGACAGTTGCAAGAATTTCGGTAGAAGAAGATAACTCCGTTAGGGAATGAACTTGGTGAATGGATTACTCTGCGAGGAGAAAATTACTCTAGCGATCTTGCTGGGAAGCCATACTCCGTGGGGAAAGAGGTACTTTGCTGAAATGTTTATGATAACTTGCTGGAGATACCCTTGTGGTGTTGGAAGTGTTGATAAACTTCGCTGGGGATAAGAAGACTTCGCCGAGGACGATCTCTCCGTGGCTTTTGGCTGAGGATAACCCAGTTATATCCTGGTAAGGAAATAACTCTTTGAATAAAGCCGGGAGACGCATTCGTGCTCTGCGAGGATAAGCTTCCAAAATCTACTGGGGATAAGCTTACTGCTTGGGGAGGTGAATTCCAACTTTCTTGGGGAAACTGGATTAGACTCTCCTGGGGAAGTATTGAATTGTATTGGTTATGTTCTTCAACGGAACCTACCTTGATACCTTGGAGGACAGAACAATCAGATTGCTTAGACAACTCTTTATTGCCCCTGTTTCTGAGGTGAGGGAAAAGATACCTTGTGGAGGCAGTTGACAAATCTTCTGGTAGACAGGTGATAAGATGCCAGGACATAGTCGTACGCTTTAATCCCTAACTTTTGCCTGGACCGCCCTTTCGGGTTTTCAGTCCACCGGAATACCCATTTTTGCCCAAGCCGCCTTTTCAGGTTTTCGACTTGCCGGGTGTACAGATTTTTTTCATTTTCATCCCTTACTTTTGCCCGAACCCTTTTGGTTCGCCGGGAAGCCCTTATTTTTGCCTAGGCCAGTCTACCTAATGGGTATTTGATTATGCGTAGTATTTTTTCGACTATGTCTACGTTCTCAGAATGTAGGGAGTTGCCCCTGTTAGAAGTGTTTTGTCATGCCCCAGAAGATGTTTGGTCATGCAAGATTTGTTGCTGGGAATTCATTTCCAATGCCCCAAGTGGCTCAGGCGGAGGTTTGCCCCTGGCTGTTTGGCATCTTAAGAGATTCCTTGAATCTTGACTGGACTGCCCCAGATGATGGACAATGATCAGGCCATGCCCCTTGATTGGAGGTGCTTTTGTTCATTAGGCATTCGTCATGCGAATTTCTATGCTGCTCAAACAAAAAGTCATATGCAAACAAAGTTATGTTAAAAATGCAAAGCTTATGTCTGTTTCGAAGTTTTTGGAAATGCAGTTTTTTAATAAAACAAGTGAGTTCTTTTGTAAACTGTGATGTCAAACTCGTTATTTTACTGCGAGCCTTAAGGAGTCAGGATACCTTTCGTAACAGTATGCTTTCGAACTAACCCATGCTTCAGCTAAGACTTTTGAGGGTTATAACGTGGCCTGGTTCACGGTTTAAGAAACAAAGGATAAAGGCTCAAATTATTTATACCCACCCGCTCTTCGTGATGTTCTCCAAACCTAAACTCAGTTGATCATACGTTAGACCTTGTTTGAGTCTTTGCTCTGATTTTCCGGTGATGATTCAGATGTTGATAACTTATTTTGAATAGGCAGTCATTCCTTTTTGTTGAGGGTTTTTAAGACCTCTTTCTTGTCTGATTTTTGTTATCCCTTTCTTTTTTTTGCCTGAACTGTTTCCTTTTTTGGAATTACAGTCAGCGGGATGCCCCAGTTTTGTAAGTCTCCTTCATGGATTTTGACTTAATGGGTTTTTAATTTGAGAAGTAATGACTGCCTATCCTTGTGATTGTTCGGAATCATCATGGTCTTTTTTTGTTCTGTAAGGACCTCCTTGGTGCCATTTGTTATGCACTAGGATCGACTGAGAGAACTACCCTGCCCCAGGTTATGATAAAGGGTTTTAAATTTCGAAAAGAAAAACTCCTACTTCTTTGGCTCAGAGGGGTTGACGAGGGATTATCATCCTTATAACTCCAGTGTTTAGGGATTGAAACAATGCATGTACCTCATCAGCGGGGTCTGTTCAAAAGCATACTGTAAGGATCATGGTATCATTTTCGTCATCCTCCCTCAAGAGGCTTAGAAATTATTAACCGAGAGTTGATCATCACAGAAAAAACAATTTTGAATATAATGAAAACAATTGTATTAATTCCCAAAACAGACATATGCGATGCTTTAATAGGATAAAAGAGTTTGCTATGACATTAATTGTTTGTATGAGCAAAGAAAAAATACAACTCGGAGATTCAAATAAACAAAAGGTCTTCAATGATTGGGCAACAGAGCAGTGATTATGTTCGGAGTCTCAGGCACTTCAAACTGAATCTCTCCGGCATCGATCATGTCTTGAATCTTGTTTTTGAGAGGCCAGCAGTTGTCCGTGGTATGCCCCGGGCTATCAGAATGATATGCGCACCTATCGTTGGGATGGTAGTTCGGAGCAAAAGTGTTCGGATTCCGAAGAGGAGCCCTTAAGGTGATCAGCCCTGCCTTCAACATTTGTTGTAGTGCTTGATCCAGCGACATGTTGATCTTGGTGAACTGTCGTTCCTCCTTGCGCTGCTGCCCCTGTCCTTGTTGAGCAGGTCTAGGATTGGAGATCTGGGTTACCCCTACCTCATGACGGCTCTTTTTAACGTGCACGGCATTGGACTCTTTCTTTCCATGATGAGGCTTTTTATCAGAAGGTGCAGTCTCTTGAATCTTTCCAGACCTGATGCCAGCTTCTATTCGCTCTCCAGTCAAGATAAGATCTGTGAATCCAGCAGACGAATTCCCAATCAGGTGGTTGTAGAATGGACCAGACAGGGTCCCCAAGAACATGTCCACAATTTCACGGTCAGTCAGCGGTGGTTGTACCCTACCGGCCAGGTCTCTCCATTTCTGCGCATACTCTTTAAAACCTTCTCCCGATCCTAGCGACATACCCTGGAGTTGAGTACGCGTAGGAGCGAGGTCGGCATTGTACTGATACTGCTTGTAAAAAGCAGTAGCCAACTCCTCCCAGTTACGAACCTTGGTTCCATCCAGCTGATAGAACCATTCGAGATGAGTCCCTGAAAGACTTTCCTGGAAGAAGTGGATCCACAAGCTCTTGTCCACAGTATACGGTTGAATCTTCCGCACATAAGACCTGAGATTCAGCCTGGGACAGGATGCCCCATCGTACTTAGCAAAAGAGGGTACTTTGAATTTGTGTGGGATCACCACACCAGAAGTTAGACCCAAATCTCCGAAATCCAAACCAGGTACTTGTTGAATTTCCATTGCATTCAGACGGTCTTCCAACTGCTTGTACTTGTCTTCAACAGGAGGGTATTGTTCGTCGTTGAAATCTGTCTCGTTGTCAGAGACCACTGGACTAGGCACCTCTCTCTCATGGGGACTGCCTTTCCCCACAGATGGAGTTGTCCTCTCAGCTTCATCCTGCAGTGTATTCCCAGATCTGCGTCTAGGGCTGAACAAAACAGTCCTCTTCTTCTTCTTCTGAATCAAAGTCTTCAATTCTTTTTGACCCTGGGCTAGGCTCATAATCAACTCCTGGAACTGGGCATTCTGGGCCTGGAGGGCCTTGATAGTTTGCTCAGTAGACGATTCAGGATTCATGACGATCGGCTGAAATAAACAGCGAAGAAGGTAAGCAACCTGTCAAAAGGGTACCTGCAATGATGTGTATGATATGCATGCAATGTTTTCAAGGATCTCGCGGGGTAAACAAGAAGATCGTTAGCATTTGAATTGGTAGCTTGATTGAAGGAACTTCATGCTGTTGAGAGTCCTTCTTCAAGGGTCAAAAGCTCACCATATCAAGTGGGTCATAGCCCCTGACAAACTTGGCTAGAGGAAAATAAATCCTCTTTGCCCCTTGCTAGATGTTTGATTCATCATGACCTGCATCACAAGCCCTTGAGATCCTTGAAATGGGTTAGGATGTATGCAATGGTATGATGTTATGCTATGCATGGGGTACCATGGGTAAACCCTGTTATGAGTCCCTATTAAGGACTATAAACAAAACCTGCAAGAAACTTAGTGAACCCTGTTATGAGTCCCAATTAAGGACTATAAACAAAACCTGCAAGTAGTTCATGGGTCAGACAACAAGCATGAAGGCACACAAGTCACACAAGAGAAGCCCTTAGAGTTTAGGCCTGCATGGGGTCTGGGTATTACCCTCTTGAAGTTGGTGGGCTCAACCTGTCCTATTAGAAGTAACCGGGTTCTAAGGGTCCCAATATCACGGGATTGCTTTCATTGTTCATCGTTTCGATTTAGCCACTGAACTGGTGACCGAAATATTCCAGGAAAGCAACCCTCAATTGAGTGTAGTATCGAGTATCAACCAACCTCGGACTGCACCAAAGTCAGTTATCTCACTACCCTAAAGACGCCAAGATAGTTCAATTAAGGTTTCTAAGGTCTGTTGATGCTTCACGACACCACGCGGAGGCCCCGTACTCTCCTTGACTGAACTCAAGGGTTACCGGTACACACCAAAGTGCCACATCAACGTAGCAGACTGTTTCAACCATGTCGGTATACCCCGCACAGTTCCCTCACAGTCTTGTTGCTACTTTCTAAGAAGGTATCCCCCAGATCCAGGTTAGGATCTATAGAACTCCCAAGACATTCCCACAATAATAAAGCAAGCAAAGAATACAATTGAAAACACAGTGATCTTAATCCTAAGGTACACCTCACTTTAAGTTAAGTCCCCAGCAGAGTCGCCAGTTCTGTGATCGGTGGATCTGGAACTGACTGTTTAACGCTGGTTCGCGAAATGTCGCGGAAGCAAGAGTCGCCACCGTCTTTTATTTTCTCCAAATGGAAAGGACAAAAGCACAGAAAAATTCCTTAAAGAGATTGCTCTCGGTTCGGGAGGTAGATTATAGAAAGGGAAGGTGTTAGCACCCTTTCTATCCATGGTTATCCATGGGCTCTTAGATACTTGCTCATTTGTGTGTTCAAAATTGTTTGTTTGCTTTTCAACTGTGGGTTTTTAAAAAAAGTTTCTTTGAAAATTCCAGTTCGACTCTTGTATCGGTCCTCAAGAGTGTTTGAAAAATTGTTTTCGAAAGCTTTTTGAAAATGTGTCGGTGTGAAAAGTATGTTTGAATTTTTGTTTCGAAATTAGAGCAAGTATCTAGAGTCGTCTACCTACCCTAAGGAATTCGTCTGTGTAGATGTCCTTTAAAGTAGTGCCATCCCACCATTGAGAGGTAGGTAGCACCACCGTTGGAGGTGTTCGGGTCAATTCGAGGTTCGGGACATGGTGATCACCAGAGCAATGGGAAGACACCTTAGAAGCTACCCTCATGCCAGGTTCCCGGATCATGAGGACTTACTAAGACATCCTCTACTCGACGATCACCTTTCGAGGCAAGGCAACAGTGAGGCGTACCCTAGGGGTGGTGTGTGAATTGTGTGTCGTTTTCAGATATTTTGTCTTGTCATGTATTCGTGATCTACGCGTTGCTTTTATTTTTGACATTCATTCTTTCATGCAGGTTAATTAACAGTTTAAAAAAGTGCGGAAAGGTAAAGTTCTAAACTATTACAAAAGGCGCGGGTCCACATCGCCAAAATTTCCAGGACCCGATTTGACAGAAAGTAAATAAGTAAAGAATTAAAGTACGAAAGATAAATGTCCGAGTTTACAAGGCCTTGGGAGAGGTACATAAAAATTATACGAAAAGAAAATAAATGCGCGATTTGAATTAAAATTAGAAACGAGGGCGTTGGACCCTTTTTGCGAAATTAAATTAAATGATTAAATTAAGGAAAATTAAAAAGAAAAAAGAAATTATTATTTTTGAGATTTTTTGTATTTATGAGAATTTAGTGAAATTAAAAACCTAATTCTACAATTTTTTAATTTATTAAGAAAATATGACAATTATCTAAAATTAAGCCTAATTAATTAATTGCAACTTGATTTATAAAAATAACTAATTAAGAATTAATGATTAATATAGTAAAATAAAAAAAGGATGAAAAATGCTTGAAACCCTAATTCTACCAATTTTAGGTTTTATTGAAAAAACATTAAGATTTAAACCTAAATTAACACTAAAATCAATTAATGATGTTTATTTACAAAATATTAAAATATTAAATAAAAATACTTATTTTTTGTCTTTTTCTGATTTTATATTGTTTTTTATATTTTTTGTGAAAATATTTAAATTAAAGAACTAATTAAAAATAATAATTGAAATAAATAAAAAGAATGAAAAAATGTAAAAGCTTGCAAACCTAGAGGGGGTCTGTCCCCAAATGAGAGGTATGATCCAGTGTTTTAGGCCCATTAACCTTTGGCCTCTTTGACTTTTCAGCTAGCGCGCATGTGTGTTGACTGGGGTTCACCATGGTCTTCTGATCTGGTCCCTTGGATTGGTATGATTGTACGCGTGGACGGCTTGATAATGTGGATGCATGATGGACGCTAGCATTGAAACTACACATAAGCATTAATTGAAAAATAATATGGAAAGGGTGGGGGACCTGGGATCGAACCCATGTCCTAGGGATTACCAGCAACGTGTCTTGCCAACTGCTCCATTTGGTTTCTTTATATATTATATAACAAACAATTATTATAAAACAAAACAACGCGCTAGTGACTTTTTCGCGCGGATTTTCAAACGACCCAACCGTTGCTTTACACCTCAGCATTGGATTGACTTAACTCGCACAGTTCAAATACAAATCGCCACCGCGCTTTATTATTTCCATAGGATTGGGAAAAGAGCGAATAAACCTAAAAAGAGGAGGAGAGAATCTAGGTACGGAGGTTGGTTATGAAAAGGAAAGGTATTAGCATCCTAAGCATCTACTGTACTCCGCAGGAACCCCAGTGCAATCGATTTACATAAAGGGTGCAATCGATTGCATGCTGCACGATTTTGAAAAACAGCATCTTTGCACATTGTTGTACCCCAAAATTTGCCCTCCCATTTCCTCAACATTTTCTCACCACAAGACCCTTGGAGCTCAAGATCCAGTTAGGGTTTGCTCTGCTCAAGACTCCTCCTTGCACTGTTGACCCAAATTAGGGTTTGAGTTTGCACAAAGATGTTTTGACCTAAAAGGCCCA
The DNA here is from genome assembly GCA_948472305.1 of Vicia faba. NCBI lineage: Eukaryota > Viridiplantae > Streptophyta > Magnoliopsida > Fabales > Fabaceae > Vicia > Vicia faba. The sequence goes on from OX451740.1 coordinate 67,952,252, forward strand.
AAATGACTTTCATGCTTCATGTTGGACTCACAAGTTTATCCATACCAAGCTTCAAGCCTTGATTCCAATCTTTGCCCAGTCAATTAGACAGTTGACCTAGAAATCAGTTGTATGAGAAAAAAGTCAACTGTGGTCAATGGACAGTCAAACCTCATGATTTTTGACCCACATCAACATTATGAACTCATATGGACCATTTGATCAAGTTTGGATCACAAATCCACAAGAAATTTGATCAGATCACCAAAAGGGCAAAATGGTCATTTTTAGGGTTTTGACTGCACAAAGGCCATTTTTGACTGTTTGACCTAGCCAATGGCAAACCAAGCTCACATAGGGACTCAAGGACTCAATGGCATTGTCTTGACATGTTAAACAAGTTCAAAAGATCCCAAATGCACAAGATTGACAGATGAATTTTCCAGTCAACTGAGCCAAATTTGATTGTATACTGAAAAGTCAAACTTTGACTTTTTGGTCAAAATCAAGTGTCAAGATTCATTTTTCATCAAGACATGTCAAATTATGAAACTTGTTCATCATGAAATCAAAAATTACAAATTAGGGTTTAGAATGAGAAAATTTCATAACTTAGAATTTTTCTAAGTTATGAAACTTCCTTATTTTTTCCTAACTTTGTCCCATTTTTTCATCAAGATACATTTGGATTCAAACAAAACTCAAAACATGAAAGTTATATTCCATTGCAAAAACTACAACTTTGATTCACAAAGTTTCCTCAAAAGAAGCTTGTAGCTCAAGTTATGATTTTTGGAACAAAGGTGCAAAACATTCTTAACTTAGAAAATTTTTGACCTATTCTAGGCAGGATTTTTGCCTAACTTCATGGCCACTTTTCACATGCTTCCACTTGGAATCTCATCTTGAATTACAAAGATGGATTGTAGTACACATTCCAAGCTTTCCAAAATATCCAAGAACTTCTCAAACACCCTTGTGGTTAGGGAGAATCGAATTTGTCAATATGGGCAAAAGTCACTTTGTTCATGAGCCATTTTCATGTTCATACACTATGCATTTTTGAAATCAGTTTGCACAAGCTAGTTACAGGCCTCTAATCTCATTTACACTCAATAATTAAATGCCAATCCATTGTGTTCTAGCATTATTTTATGCATTTGGACATTACATGAAGAATTAAGCCATATTTGGAAAAAGTGACTTATCTATTCTTGTAAAGTATGGCTTTATGTCAAAACATGAATCAAAGAAGTACAAGCCATATCTTTGGGCACAAGATTCATAGACAGATCCCATTGATCAAGACTCAAATGTGCAGCATAGATTTAGGCATTGTACTGGCTTATATCCAAGAACATATTTCCTTTTTACATACATAGAAGAAACTTGGCATATTGAACACCAACATTACATTCCTGTCCATACAAGCCTAAGCAAACTTGTTGAACACATTCAAAACATCATAACTGAGCTAAAACACGAGCCAACCACTTCCAATACCTCTTCAAACACCGAAACACCATCCTCTTGCAAAAACAGGGCACCTGCTGCAGATTGAGGTCCACAACTCAATCCATTCGTGCGCCTTGGCCAAAACCAGTTCAAACACACTCCTTACCCCCCATACAAACTATCCCAAGCATTGGACACGAACTGTAACATCCCTAACATCATTTTCCATTTTCAGTTTTCAACTTTGCAGATGAACTTCTGTAGCTTGATATAGCAAGATTCAAAGCACACCAAGCATTGGAATAGCATCCCTGGACTTCAAGCAAGTTGTACAAGTCCTCACATTGCCTTGAAAGTACCTCCATTGTCATACACGAATCAAGCTGAACAGGTAAGTTTTTGAACTTCTATCTCTCTATCCAAGCATAGTTAGGCTTAAGTTTGTGAAGAAAACATGTTCTAATCATAGCCCTGAAGCCATCCATATAAATACTTTTCATTTATATTGTGTGTGCTAAGAGTATTTGGAACCTGAACATTAGGAAAAAGTTAGGTCAGGAATTGGGGGAGAAGAAATTCTCTCTCATTTCTGAGAGTTAGATCAAGTTCTTGGTATGTATGGATTCGTGATTTGATGCTTGACATTTTTTGTGTTATAAGTTTTGCTTGAAAGTCCAAGAATCAGGATGTTTGAATCAGCATGAGAAATGCGCGTTTTTTGAAACAAACTGGCTGGAGGTTGTGATCGGTGGATCTGGAACTGACTGTTTAACGCTGGTTCACGAAATGTCGCGGAAGCAAGAGTCGCCACCGTCTTTTATTTTCTCCAAATGGAAAGGACAAAAGCACAGAAAAATTCCTTAAAGAGATTGCTCTCGGTTCGGGAGGTAGATTATAGAAAGGGAAGGTGTTAGCACCCTTTCTATCCATGGTTATCCATGGGCTCTTAGATACTTGCTCATTTGTGTGTTCAAAATTGTTTGTTTGCTTTTCAACTGTGGGTTTTTAAAAAAAGTTTCTTTGAAAATTCCAGTTCGACTCTTGTATCGGTCCTCAAGAGTGTTTGAAAAATTGCTTTCGAAAGCTTTTTGAAAAGGTGTCGGTGTGAAAAGTATGTTTGAATTTTTGTTTCGAAATTAGAGCAAGTATCTAGAGTCGTCTACCTACCCTAAGGAATTCGTCTGTGTAGATGTCCTTTAAAGTAGTGCCATCCCACCATTGAGAGGTAGGTAGCACCACCGTTGGAGGTGTTCGGGTCAATTCGAGGTTCAGGACATGGTGATCACCAGAGCAATGGGAAGACACCTTAGAAGCTACCCTCATGCCAGGTTCCCGGATCATGAGGACTTACTAAGACATCCTCTACTCGACGATCACCTTTCGAGGCAAGGCAACAGTGAGGCGTACCCTAGGGGTGGTGTGTGAATTGTGTGTCGTTTTCAGATATTTTGTCTTGTCATGTATTCGTGATCTATGCGTTGCTTTTATTTTTGACATTCATTCTTTCATGCAGGTTAATTAACAGTTTAAAAAAGTGCGGAAAGGTAAAGTTCTAAACTATTACAAAAGGCGCGGGTCCACATCGCCAAAATTTCCAGGACCCGATTTGACAGAAAGTAAATAAGTAAAGAATTAAAGTACGAAAGATAAATGTCCGAGTTTACAAGGCCTTGGGAGAGGTACATAAAAATTATACGAAAAGAAAATAAATGCGCGATTTGAATTAAAATTAGAAACGAGGGCGTTGGACCCTTTTTGCGAAATTAAATTAAATGATTAAATTAAGGAAAATTAAAAAGAAAAAAGAAATTATTATTTTTGAGATTTTTTGTATTTATGAGAATTTAATGAAATTGAAAACCTAATTCTACAATTTTTTAATTTATTAAGAAAATATGACAATTATCTAAAATTAAGCCTAATTAATTAATTGCAACTTGATTTATAAAAATAACTAATTAAGAATTAATGATTAATATAGTAAAATAAAAAAAGGATGAAAAATGCTTGAAATCCTAATTCTACCAATTTTAGGTTTTATTGAAAAAACATTAAGATTTAAACCTAAATTAACACTAAAATCAATTAATGATGTTTATTTACAAAATATTAAAATATTAAATAAAAATACTTATTTTTTGTCTTTTTCTGATTTTATATTGTTTTTTATATTTTTTGTGAAAATATTTAAATTAAAGAACTAATTAAAAATAATAATTGAAATAAATAAAAAGAATGAAAAAATGTAAAAGCTTGCAAACCTAGGGGGGGTCTGTCCCCAAATGAGAGGTATGATCCAGTGTTTTAGGCCTATTAACCTTTGGCCTCTTTGACTTTTCAGCTAGCGCGCATGTGTGTTGACTGAGGTTCACCATGGTCTTCTGATCTGGTCCCTTGGATTGGTATGATTGTACGCGTGGACGGCTTGATAATGTGGATGCATGATGGATGCTAGCATTGAAACTACACATAAGCATTAATTGAAAAATAATATGGAAAGGGTGGGGGACCTGGGATCGAACCCAGGTCCTAGGGATTACCAGCAACGTGTCTTGCCAACTGCTCCATTTGGTTTCGTTATATATTATATAACAAACAATTATTATAAAACAAAACAACGCGCTAGTGACTTTTTCGCGCGGATTTTCAAACGACCCAACCGTTGCTTTACACCTCAGCATCTTCTTCCTCGTTCTATTTTTTCCTGAAACATAAAAGAAATTGGCAACGGTTTTGAATCATTCCCTTATGCACCTTTCTGGAAAATAGCGAATAGGCCATATGGCCTCATAAATTAGGCGCGAGGGTTGGGTTCTTTTCGTCCAAGCACGCTTGTTTCAATGATCCAGGTCTCGAGTCTCAATTGTTCCTTAAATGGGAAACCACAATTCACAGCTTTGAAAACCCTAAAAGACAACAATGGCGTTTTTGCATATAGTGCATAAAAACTTAATTCAATCACATGGTTAGTTTCAGAACTATCCAATTAGTCAGAATCCATGAAAGAAATGCCATGAAAATGCTTAAATATTAAAACACGATTATGAAAAAAATGTGGAAAAGTTTGAATCCTATTCACCAATTCTGGGCGTTAGGGACGTGGAAACCTATTCAGGCACGTTGCTTGATGCCTCAGGAAGGTGATGAGATGATTATCTCAGCTTGAATCGTCCTGGAAAACAGTTTTCAGTATTTGACTTTTTTGAGAAAATTCAAGTTTTGTTCTTGGCTTTTTTGCGCAGCTTGGACCTCTTTTGCATTAGGGTTTGCATTAGTATGTATAGGTGAACGATTAGGGTAAGAATTCAGAGCCAAAGGATCAAGGAATTGATGGAGAGGATATTGATTTTCATGGCAAAATATTTCAAATCTTTTTCAAGCATATTTGATACAAATCATGGCCAATTGACTTGATTCTTTCTATATTTGGTCTTGCACGAAATTTTAAGCTTATTCCTTGCATAAAAAGATTTGATTGCATTGGTTTGGTATTTTTTATATATTTTAATTAATTAAATGAATTATTAATAATAAAAAATCCAAATAAATAAATAAAAATGATAAAAAACTTCCCTTTGGGCCACATGGGCGTGCACATGCCTTGGATGATGAATTGTGGAAGAAAAAGAGGCCCATTAGCATTTTTAGTTCATTTGAAGCAATGTTGACTTTTCAAAATATCCAAAAATTTCCCAACTTCCACAAGGCATATCTTGCTCAATTTTTAAGCTTTGCTCATGTTCTTGGACATTTTGGAAAGGTCTTTGAGGCCTCTAACCAATGCCTTTGGTCCCATGTCATTTGGATTTACCAATCTCAAGTTATGGCCTTTGACTTAAAGTCCCTTTTTGTTGACTTTTGAAAATGACCTATAATGTTGAAATTGATAACTTTTTGTGAGAGCATTTCTTGGAATTGAAGTGTGAAGAGGAGTTGTAGGAAATGTCTTCATCTTCAAAATGAGCTTTGGATGGGATTTTTCTGATAATCCATGTGGAAGTTATGCCCTGGTCAATTTACAGTTGACTTTTTCAACTGCCCAAATATGGAAACTTTTGCATCTTGATGATTTTTGAGCCAAGCTTTGAGAATCATGATCAAGCATTGATAAAATGATGTTTGTGGCTTCAAAATGAGATGTTGACCAAAAATTTGAACTTTTGACTGTCAAATGACCATTTTGCCCCTACAGTTGACTGTAGTGCAATTAGGGTTTTTGACTGTGCAATTTTGTGCTGTAAGTCTTGAAACTTGGTATGAGGATGCTTGACCATATTTGTAGGCATGTGGGACTTGATTGGACCTTTGGAAACTTCATTTTCTTTGTCAGAACCAAAACCCTAATTTTGACTGTTTAGGAGGCCCTTGAATTGTGCAACCCTTGGGGCAATTTTGAAGCATTGACTTGACAAATCTTGAAGAATATGGGAGGGAAAATTTTGGGGTACAACAGAGGTTGAAGAAGATAGACTTGGGTTGGGCCTGAGTTTTGTTTTCCTTTTTGCACCACTTTATTTCACATACACCCCCCTGGCCCATTACATGATATATTTGTCATTTTTGACTTTTTCTTTTTGATTCTGGTTTGTTATTTTTTGTTAAAGTATAAAAAAAATAAAAAATATTTTTTCACCATTTTTTGCATTTTATTTGGATTTTATTTGTTTTATTTTGAACTTGTACATAAATAAATAAAATACCTTTTTTATTCAAAATACAAAAATAATACAAAATACATTCTCATTTTCTGATTTTTATTTTATTTTATCCTTTGAAAATATTTTCTAAAAATATACTTTTTCTTTGTAAATAATAAATATTTTATTTTTTGTACATATTTAATATATTTAGTAAATAATATAAATACTTATATATTTATTAGAATATTTAGGAAAAAAATACAAAAATAATACGTTTTCATTTTTATTAATATTTAACCTCAAAAATACTTTTTTTTTTGCAATATACTTCCTTTTATTTATTTTTTGTACATAATTAATAAATGTTGTATATAATAAATAATTAATACCTTTTATTTAGCAAAATTGGGGTTTGCCCTAAAATGTAAAAATATCCAAAATTATTCCTTTTTATTTTTGTTTATTTGTCACATAAAAAAACACCTTTTACATACATATAAAAATCATTTTTTGCATCTTACATATTTTATTGTATTTTATTTAATTATTGTGCAATTAATTAATTTGTATATTCAATTTGGATGTAATAGTTTAAATTTAATTTTTCTTGCTAAATATCCCCATTTGAACATTTGTACCCCCCATCCCATAATTATGTTGTAATAGTTTAGGACTTTAAATTTCGCATTTAAAAGCTTTCTAAATATGCCATGATAGACTTAGGGTTTGTATGCAAATCAAAAACAACAAATAGTTTGACCTAATTCAAAGATAACAAAGCATGAAAATGGACAACATCAATCACACTTGCACCCCTAAGGTTACTCCACTTGTTGCCTTCAATAATGGGCCATGTTGCATGTTAGGTATCTTTGGCAAAACAAAACAAATTCAAATGATCATAGTCCCTCGATGACGCTTTCGAAAGTCGCCTAAAAATGATCAAGTCCCTTAAAGGAAAAATTGCCCAAAGACACTTGGCACCATTGCAATCATGGTCTAAACGATGACCCGCGCCCGTCCCGTTCACATCCTAACACAAGATTGTCCACCAAATACAATGGTGGAACAAAATTGTTAAAAGGGTTAAAAACATAGGAAAAATCTTTGAGAAATTTAGAGTAGATAGCTCTTGGTTACTTGCCAACTTGCAAAACAAAAACACTTGCCTATTTTTCAAAACAACACATCACAACACACTTTCAAAACAACTTTCAAAAACATTGAAAACTTTTCAAAAGATATACACCTTTGTATACATCCAAACATGGGTCATTACAAAGGTTGCCACAACAAATGGCCTCTTTTCAAAACATTTTCAAACACACACACAAAGCACCATTTCAAACAATTGAAAGCACCATTTCAAACAATTGAAAATCAAGGCAAGTTGATCTAAGCAAGTAACTAAGAGCCCATGGATAACCATGGATAGAAAGGGTGCTAATACCTTCCCTTTCTATAATCTACTCCCCGAACCCAAGAAAACATCTCAATGGTTTTTGTTGTGCTTTTTAACCTTTCCTTAGGATAAAATAAAAAGTCGGTGGTGACTCTTGCTCAACCGAAACATTTGCAAAAACAAACGCCAAACACAAGTCAGTTCTCCCACCGTATCACAGAACTGGCGACTCTGCTGGGGACATTTTTTAAAGTGGAGTAACCTTAGGGATTAGATCACCCTCTTGCATGACTAATTGTTTGTTTTGATTGCTTTACATCTTGGCTCTCTTGTTTGGGCTTGAAATCCTACACTCGGATTTGGGGAAACATTCATAGATAGCAATACGTTGTGGAAACTGTGCGGGGTATACCGACATGGTTGAAGCAATAACTATATTAGTGCGACATATTTGTGAGTACCGGTAACCCTTGAGTTCAATCAAGGAGAGTACGGGGCCGCTGAATGATGTTACTAAGCACTAATGACCTAGAACCTTACTTGACCATCTTGGCCTTTTATTAGGGGTAGTGAGATGACCGGCTTTGGTGCAATCCGAAGTTGGTAGTTACTCGATACTACACTCATTGAGGGTTGTTTTATTGGAATATTTTGGTCGCTAGTTAAGTGGCTAAACCAAAACAATGAACATGGAAAACAATCCAATGATATTGAGCTCCTTAGAACCCGGTTACTATTTATAGGACAGGTTTTTAAGCCAACTACACTCAAGAGGGTACTTACCTATGAAACCTCATGCAAGCCTGAAACTAGGGTTTTGTGTGAATTGCTTGTACATATTTTTTGTCTATGCATCATGAACATCATAAAGCATCATATGCATCCACTAACCATTTCAAGGGTTTATATCTTCATCTTTGTTCTTGTTTTGTAGGTCATGGAAATTCTTCGCAGGAAAACTATCCAAGTCAACCTTGTGAGAATCCCTCCTCAACTCAAAGAGCTCACATCAAGAATTCCAGAAAGCTCTCCCTTCAGTGAAAGACATGGTAGACTGCTCATCCTAGTCAACACCAGCATTGAAGAGGACATGGTAAAGGTGTTGTTCTAGTTCTTTGACCCCCTTCACCACTGTTTCACTTTCCCCGACTATCAATTGGTGCCCACTTTGGAGGAATTTTCTCACCTCTTGAGAATTCCTATTCTTAATCAACTACCTTTCAACGGTACGGAAAAAGAACCAAAGCCTGAAGATGTTGCTCAAGCCCTACACTTGCAACCATCTGACATCAAGGGGCATTGGGAAACTAGAAGCGGTGTCAAAGGCTTCTTGGCAAAATTCTTGTTTGAGAAGGCACAAGAGTGTTGGAATTCATTGGATCTACAAGCCTTTGAAGAAATTGTGGCACTCCTCATTTATGGGTTGGTCTTGTTCCCAAATCCTGACCAGCTCGTAGATGTCAACGCCGTCAAGATCTTCTTATCCAGAAATCCAATACCAACATTGCTTGGGGACATTCTTAACTCATTTTACACACGAACAATGAGAAAGAGGGGTGTTCTCATGTGCTGTACTCCTCTCCTTCCAAGGTGGTTTATTTCGCACCTTCCACAATCTGTTTTGAAGAATGACCAAGGATTAAGGTGGTCACAACAGTTGATGACCCTCACTCACTCTGATGTACATTGGTGTTCTCGGTCCAGAGAAAATGTCATCATCGTCGATCGTTGTGGAGAGTTCCCTAATGTTCCATTGCTTGGCATTAGAGGAGGCATTACCTACAACCCTTGTCTAGCTTTGAGACAATTTGGATATGCACGGAGGGATGGCCCTCACGACATGTTGATTCCTAACCTAGTTTTTGACTTCGACAACGATGCGCAAGGACTTCGCCAAAGATTCATTAGAGCTTGGAGGATGCCTAACAAGGTAGACAGCAAGACACTGGGGCACAAGAACTCCATCCCTCTTGAGCCTTATCTCAAGTGGGTACGAACCCGAGCCCAGAGTCTAATGATGCCTTACCCGCATGTTCTCCCTGTGATTAAAGAGCCCGTTAAGGAAGGAGAGGTTCCCTACACCATCCTATATCCTGACATGCCTACATCATGGGAGGAGATGCAGAAGAGTTGGATTCAACTTAAAGAGGAACGGAATACTTTTGAAGCCAGCTTCTACGCCAGTGAGAAGAAGGTTTTGGAGCTTACCCGCCGACTCCACGAGGAAGAGACCCTCAACACCTACATCGCACCAAAGAGGATGCACAACGTCTTTTTACCTTGAGAAGTTTTTTGTAATATTTGGCCCATGGGGCATTTATGTAATGACAAATTTCTTCTTATTAATATGACGTGCGTTCTTTTTGTTTGCAACAATTTTGAATTTTCTAGATCCTTGAATGCATTGCATACATAAGCATATCATTCATCATACGCATAAGCAGGTATCCACACCAGGTTTCCTTATCTTTCTGCTGTTTATTTCAGTAAGATGGATCTCGAACAGACGGTCAAGGACTTGCAGTCTCAGAACTCACAGTTTCAACATCTCCTGATGACCTTGGCTAAGGGTCAGGAGGATCTAAAGGCCCTGCTTGGGAACAAAGAGCAAGTGAAAAAGAAGAAGAAAAGAATCGGGGTGGCTACCCTAGAAAGAAGGTTTGAGGGTGAAGCCAGAAGAGTGCTTGAATTTCCCCCTACATCTGAAGAAGGAACCAGTAAAGGGAATGCAGCTGCGGTACCTTCTGAATCCGAAGCTGAAGAAGGAGAGGATGAAGAAGACGAAGACTACTCTGAGCAACAATACCCGCCCGCTGATGATAAGTACAAAGGCTTAGAAGACAGGTTGGCAGCTATGGAGCTGCAGAGAGTTCTCGGCTTAGATTTCGAAGATTTGGGATTAGTTGCTGGAATTATGATTCCCCCGAAGTTCAAAGTGCCAGTTTTTGCAAGGTATGACAGGCTATCCTGCCCGAAGATGCATCTCAGATCATATGTAAGGAAGATCCAACCTTACACTACAGACAAGAACCCATGGATCCATTTCTTTCAGGATAGCCTTTCAGAGGCTCAACTCGAGTGGTTCTATCAGCTGGATGGAGCCAGTATCCGAAACTGGGAGGACTTGGCTACCGCATTTTATAAACAGTATCAGTATAATTCTGACCTTGCTCCCACGCGTACCCAACTCCAGGGTATGTCACTGGGGACGGGCGAAGGATTCAAGGAGTATGCGCAAAAGTGGAGAGACCTGGCTGGCAGGGTGCAGCCACCGCTGACTGACCGTGAACTTGTTGACATGTTCCTAGGGACCCTATCTGGTCCATTCTTCAACCACCTGATTGGTAATTCTTCTGCTGGGTTTACAGATTTGATCTTGACTGGTGAGAGAATAGAAGCTGGTATCAAGTCGGGGAAGATACAAAAAGGTGCCTCTGCGAATACTGAAAAGAAGCCCTTCAAGAAGGAAGCCAGTGCTGTTTATAGTCCCAGAAGACAAATTAAGTCGGAACGCCGCCAAGCTGTCAATGCATTGGTAATTTCAAAGCCTGTTGCTGCTCCTCAGCAGTTCAACCAACCAAGGGGTGAGAGGCCCAAAAGGCAGTACACTCGGCTCAGCATGACCCTGTCTCAAATTTTGCCGCAACTACTGTCAACCAATCTGGTAACTGTCAAAGAAGCTCTGAAGGTAGTGAACACAGCTTCTCCAAAGTATAATCCCAACGCCCGTTGCGCTTATCACTCTGATAGCCCGGGGCATACTACGGACGATTGTTGGGCTCTGAGGAATAAAGTTCAGGACCTTATTGATGCTAAGGAAATACAGTTTGAGGCGCCCGAAAGGCCCAATGTTATGACTGCTCCCATGCCCCAGCATGGAGTGAATGTTGTGGAAGAAGACCGGTATGTAGCCTCCATGGAAGAGATTGTTACCCCGTTGTTGACCGTCAAGAGGAACCTGTTGCTAGCCGGTTTATTTCCGGGATGTGGTAAAGGTTGCATTCTATGTGCTGTTTCACCTGTTGGATGTCCTTTGCTGAAATCAGGTATCCAAAGCCTGATGGATAGCAAAGAAATCTTGTTCGAGAAGATTGTTGTTCCTGCTGTCCCTGCTGAAGAAGTTTCTATTGTCACTATTTTCAACAACCCTCATAAGGCTCCTTCAAAAAAGCCTGTCAAAATCATGACCACTCAGAAGATTGATCCTATCATCATCACTGTTCCAGGGCCTCTCCCCTATACATCCGACAAAGCTGTCCCATGGCACTATGGGGCAGATGTTTATGTGCTTGGAGTTAAGCAAGAGTTTGATACTAGTACCGGCATCAGTAACATCACCGGGCCTGCCAAAATTACTCGCATTGGTAGGCTGTTCTCGCCAGATATTGCGCCACCAGCTATTCAGAAACCTCTTATCATCACACCTGCAAGTGTGCCTGTTCCCCTTCCTAATCAAGTTCCTGTTTCTACCCCTGCTGCCGAGTCATCTGACGCTCGGGGAAAAGGGATTGCTGCTGATTTGCCTGCCCTGACGGAGGCACCAAAGACAACCACTGTTGAAGCTTCCCAGCAAGAGATGGAAGAGATTCTCAAGATCATTAAGAAGAGTGATTTCAATGTAGTTGAGTAGTTGGGGCACACCCCATCAAAGATTTCTATGCTATCACTGTTGTTGTGTTCATAGGCCCATGCCAAGGCCCTGATTTCCTTCCTGAAGACGGCCCATGTGCCACAAGAAACGTCTGCTGATCAATTTACCGATTGCGTAGCCAACTTGACTGCCGATAATGGGTTGGGCTTCTCTGACGCCGATCTGACTTCCAAAGGAAAGAACCATAAGGATGCCCTGCATGTCTCCATTGAATGCAGGGGCACTACTCTTACCCATGTGTTGGTAGACATCGGTTCTTCATTGAACGTATTACCCAAGAAGGCCCTAGACAGGTTGGATTGTGAGGGTTTGGAGCTTAAGCCTAGTAACATTGTTGTCCGAGCCTTTGACGGTTCGAAAAGGATGGTGCATGGTGAAGTTGACATTCCAATCAGGGTTGGCTCTCAAGTTTTTGATTCTACTTTCTATGTGATGGATATCCGACCATCCTATTCTTGTTTGTTGGGTCGTCCATGGATCCACAAGGCTGGAGCTGTGACCTCCACACTACATCAGAAGCTGAAGTACCCAGTTAGAGGGAAAATTGTTACAATTCAGGGGGAGGAAGAGTATATGGTCAGCCACCTCAACTCGTTCCGGTACATAGAAATGGATGGGGAATTCATTGAGACCCCCTTTCAACACTTTGAAGAGGTGCCTCAGACACTGGCATCAGCTGAAACTGTGATTGAAGACCCTCCTTTGAAGATGGCTTCCTTAAGGGATGCCCGGGCTGTTATTGAGAAGGGTGAGTGTGCAAACTGGGGCCGACTTCCTGATTTCACTCCAAAGACTGACAAGTTTGGTTTGGGCTTCACTGCAGAAGCTCAGAGGGTTGTTCGTAAAGCAAGAATTGGAAAACCTCCTGTGGTCATCACCAACCCGGGAGTAAATGCTATTGAAGACAACATGGAGGAATCTGAATTCGACAGCTGGATCTACCCAACAACCGACAGTGGACCAAGCAACTGGACTGCCAAAGACTTCACACCTATTACTTTTGTCACTCAGTAATGAACTCTTTTGTTTTCAATTTGTAACAAACAATATGTTGAAACTTTTATGGCTCGGTGTCCTACCCGGGGCACCGTGGCTTCAGTGAGGGCTTTTGTATGTCATTTTCATATATCATTAATCAAAACATTGGACGTTTGTTGCATTTCAAAATCTTGCGTTCCTTTTCTTTCTTTATTATATATTGCAAAACAGCTATATATACACACACTCACTTATACAGGTTCCAATCCACTCTGGATCTCACTGGTAACAACTCTGCTACTGCCAGTTATGACTTCGAAAATCCGATCAACTTAGCCGAAGACGAAGGTGAAGATGATTGCGAAGTGCCTGGTGAACTTGCAAGACTGCTACTCCAGGAAGAGAGGGCCATTCAGCCATATGAAGAGCTAGTGGAAACGGTAAATCTGGGTACTGAGACAGACAGAAAGGAAGTCAAGATTGGTGCCAATCTAGAGCTCAGTGTGAAACAACGGTTGATTCAGATGCTGCATAACTACGTGGAAATCTTTGCCTGGTCTTACGAAGACATGCCTGGGTTGGATACCGACATTGTGGTTCATCACCTGCCTACCAAGGAAGACTTCCCTCTGGTTAAACAAAAGGTCGCCGTATGCGTCCAGAAATGTCCGAGAAAATCAAAGCTGAGGTTATGAAACAATTTGATGTCGGGTTTCTAGCAGTGACTTCTTACCCTCAGTGGGTTGCCAACGTGGTTCCAGTGCCGAAAAAGGATGGTAAGGTCCGAATGTGTGTTGATTACAGGGCTTTGAATAGGGCGAGCCCTAAGGATGATTTCTCTCTGCCTCATATCGACGTTCTGGTTGACAACACTGCTCAGCATAAAGTATTCTCCTTCATGGACGGCTTCTCCGGTTATAATCAGATCAAGATGGCTCCTGAAGACATGGAGAAGACCACTTTTGTTACTCAGTGGGGCACTTTTTGCTACAAGGTCATGCCTTTTGGGTTGAAAAATGCTGGGGCAACCTACCAACGTGCCATGGTTGCTTTGTTTCATGATATGATCCATCACGAGATATAAGTATACGTCGACGATATGATTTCAAGGTCCCAAACTGAGGAGGAACACCTTGACCATCTACGGAAGCTGTTTGACCGTCTGAAATTGTACAAGCTGAGGTTGAACCCAAACAAGTGCACCTTTGGGGTGAGATCTGGAAAATTGCTAGGCTTCGTCGTAAGCGACAAAGGAATTCAAGTGGACCCTGCCAAAGTGAAAGCCATACAAGAGATGCCAAATCCCAAGACAGAGAAAGAAGTCAGAGGCTTTCTAGGACGGTTGAACTACATTGCCCGATTCATCTCGCATCTAACTGCTACCCGTGAACCAATCTTCAAGCTGCTGAAGAAAGATCAAGTAGTATGTTGGAATGATGAATGTCAGGCCGCTTTCGAAAGAATCAAAGAGTATCTCCAAGAACCACCCAATCTTATGCCACCGGTTGAAGGGAGACCTCTAATCTTATACTTGACAGTACTCGACAACTCAATAGGGTATGTGCTGGGGCAGCATGACGAGTCTGGCCGAAAAGAGCATGCTATTTATTACCTTAGCAAAAAGATTACCGACTGTGAGACCCGATACTCACTGCTCGAGAAAACTTGCTGCGCTCTGGTATGGGCTGCTCGCCGGCTGAGACAGTATATGTTGACTCACACTACTCTGTTGATTTCAAGAATGGATCCAATCAAGTACATATTCGAAAAGCCCGCCTTGTCCGGAAGAATAGCAAGATGGCAGATGATCTTGACGGAATATGACATCCAGTACACGACTCAAAAAGCAATCAAGGGAAGTGTATTAGCAGACCATCTGGCACACCAGGCAGTGGACGATTACCAGTCGATGAACTTTGAATTTCCAGACGAGGATATCATGGTAGTGACTGATTGTGAAGTACCTGGACCAAATGAAGGACCTGAGGAAGGATCCCGATGGTCTATGCACTTTGATGGAGCCTCGAACGCTTTGGGTAATGGTATCGGTGCTGTGATCATATCCCCTAAAGGCACTCATACTCCACTCACCTCCCGGCTATGTTTCAACTGCACCAACAACATGGCGGAGTACGAGGCATGCATCATGGGTCTTCAAGCTGCAATTGACTTAAGGATCAAGTTTCTGAGTGTCTTCGGAGATTCCGCTCTCGTGATCAATCAGATCAAAGGCGAGTGGGATACGAAACACCCAAATCTTATTCCTTACAAGGAGTATGTGTTGACTTTGCTTCCCCACTTCGAGGAGATAACTTTTGAACACTTCCTAAGAGAGGAGAATCAGTTAGCGGACGCGTTGGCTACGATGTCTTCTATGTTCAAAGTCAAATGGGACAACGAGGCGCCCCAGATCATTATTTGGAAGTTGGATGAACCTGCACACTGCTGTGATCTTGAGGCTGAAGAGGTAATAGAAAAACCCTGGTATCATGAAGTGAAGAGGTACCTTGAAGCTCAAGAATACCCCGAAGGCGCATCTGTTAATGACAAGAATTTTCTGAGAAGGTTTGCGGCAAAATTCTTCCTCAGCAATGGCATTCTCTACAAGCGAAACCATAATTCAACCTTACTGCGTTGTGTGGATAAGACTGAAGCAGAAAAGATCATGGCAGAGCTACATGAAGGTACTTTCGGAACACATTCCAGTGGACATACCATGGCAAAGAAAATCCTTCGGGCAGGATATTTTTGGTCCACAATGGAAGCCGACTGTTATCAACATTCTCGAACTTATCATAAATGCCAGATCTATGCTGATAAGGTGCACATTCCTCCGGTTCCTCTGAACGTCTTGACAGCGCCTTGGCCTTTTGCAATGTGGGGCATTGATATGATCGGAAAAATCAGACCTACGGCATCTAACGGGCATCGCTTCATCCTAGTAGCGATTGATTACTTCACAAAATGGGTTGAAGCAGCTTCCTACGCTACGGTAACCAAGAACGTCATGGCACGGTTCATTTGGCACAACTAGATCTGTCGATATGGCGTTCCTGAGAGGATCATTACGGATAATGGTACTAATCTTAACAACAAGATGATCACTGAGCTCTGCGAGCAATTCAAGATACAACACCACAACTCTTCACCTTACCGACCGAAGATGAATGGGGCTGTAGAAGCAGCGAATAAGAACATTAAGAAGATTGTGCAGAAGATGACAGTGACCTATAAAGATTGGCACGAAATGCTACCGTTTTCTCTTCATGGGTACCATACCTCAGCACGGACGTCAACAGGGGCAACTCCCTTTTCCTTGGTCTATGGCATGGAGGCAGTCTTGCCTATTGAAGTCCAGATACCCTCTCTCCGGAAAATGAAGGATGCAGGTTTGAGCGAAGATGACTGGATCCAGACTCGGCTTGATCAATTAAACCTAATTGACGAAAAGAGACTCACTGCTATTTGTCATGGTCAGACGTACCAAAAGCGGATGATTAGGGCATTTAACAAGAAGGTCAGACGACAAGAGTATCAAGTCGGAGATCTGGTAATCAAACGCATCATTCTTCCTCAGGGTGATCCCAGGGGCAAATGGACCCCTACGTATGAAGGGCCATTTATGGTTAAACATATCTTCTCAGGAGGAGCTATGATTCTAACCACCATGGATGGTGACGACCTTCCTCACCCTGCCAATGCAGACATAGTAAAAAGATACTACGCATGAATCAAAGACCCGCTAGGTTGACACACCTAGGCAAAAATAAGGGCTTCCCGGAGAACCAAAAGGGTTCGGGCAAAAATGAGGGATGAAATGAAAAAATCTGTACACCCGGCAAGTCGAAAACCTGAAAAGGCGGCTTGGGAAAAAATGGGTATCCCGGTGGACTGAAAACCCGAAAGGGAGGTCCAGGCAAAAGTTAGGGATAAAGCGTAATACTATGTCTCGTTGGATCACTTTGCATCCAGAATTCGGTATCAACTATCAGGCTCAGATGACTCCAATCAATCAGCTTCATCTTCAACTAAGCAGCAGAGTGATGAGACGCTTGAAGACATAAAGGCGATAGCAGAGTTGGAACCCAGTGGGATTATTTTTCACATAGCTGTTTTGTTTCTTTTCACAAAATTGTATAAACTCTATTTTGCTCGGCGGAGTTCTCTTACTAGGACGTCAACCTCTTGTACATAAAACGCCTAGTTACAGGCAAATTTCAAAATCAATACAAGTTCAATTTTTCAGACAAATTATCCATTGTTTTTCCTTTTTCTGTTTTGTTTTGCGAAGAACGTCCAATGTTCATTTTTGATATGTGCATTTGACATTAATTGCTAATCATGAATAGTTGCATGCGAAACAAAGGACTAATTACATGTGACATCAGAAACAGGGGCAATTTAGAATTGTCCAAGCGGTCTAGTTGCTCTGTCCACCAAGGTACCAAGGTAGGTTCAGCTGAAGAACGTAACCAAGTTACTTCAACTCCCCACAGAGTAAGACAAGATTCAGCAATACTCTCTCCAGGAAGAGTTGGTCTCCCAGCAGCCCTGAAAAGGCACTTTGTTCCCCTAGCAAGTCAGCGGTACTCTCCCCAAAGCCGAGTTAGTCTACATCCAACCTTAGGAAATTAGGTATCCCCAGAAGATCTCAATATTTCCCAGCGGAGTATAGGCATTCCTCAGCAAGCATCCCCGGCAGTCTTAATATAAGATTGTTCCCCGGCGGAATACGGACACCCCAGTGGAGCCATTCCCCGGTACAATCTGAGGTTTCCCCAGGAAAGTTGAATCATCCTTCCCAGTAGATTCTGGAAGCTTATCCCCAGTAGATTCTGGAAGCTTATCCCCAGTAGATTCTGGAAGCTTATCACCTGCAGAGTACGAACGCATCTCCCGACTTTATTCAAAGGTTATTCCCCCACCAGGGTATAACTGGGTTATCCTCAGCTAATTACCACGGAAAGATCGTCCTCGGCAAAGTTCTTTCTATCCCCAGCGGAGTTCATCAAATTCCCCAACATAACTTATCAGTGGAATCCCCAGCGAAGCTCTCATCAAAACCTCAGCAAAGTATCTCTTCCCACAGAGTAATTCCCCGCAGAGTAATCTCTCCAACAAGTTTATTCCCCAACGGAGTCATCTTCTCCTACCGGTTTATTCTTGCAACCATCATCCCCAGCATAAACGAAGAACTCTACTCTTCAACATCAGCCCAGGATTCCACAAACTCCCGGCACTCGTCAAGAATTTATTTTTCTAGACGAAAATACATTCATAGACATTTCACATTTCATACATCCTGCTTACATACATGATAAAGTGCATACAACTCTACCTCATTTTGAGCATCATGACATCATGCATTTCATACATCATGACATTGCATACAACTGATGTTTTGCCTTTTCAGGAAAAGGTCAATCCAAAGATGATTACTATCAATTGTCACAATTCCAGATTCGATTCCTGTATCTAGCCATGGCATATCTGTGAGTAATTTGATTGTAGATTCGATACCTGTATCCAGCCAGGGCACATCTGCATGAAGAGTTTCCAGATTTGATACCTGTATCCAGCCAGGGCATATCTGTAGACAACAATTTCCAGATTCGATACCTGTATCCAGCCAGGGTACATCTGTAGACGAATAATTCCAGATTCGATTCCTGTATCTAGCCAGGGCATATCTGTGAGTGATTTGATTGTGGATTCGATACCTGTATCTAGCCAGGGCACGTCTACATGAACAGTTTAGAGATTCGATACCTGTATCCAGCCAGGGCACGTCTGTAAACAACCTTTTGAAGTTCCAGATTTGATTCCTGTATCTAACCAGGGCACATCTGTGAGCAACTAATTATGGATTCGACTCCTGTACCTAGCCAGGGCATATCTGCATGAAGAGACTGAGGATCAACACCTGTAATAGGCCATGAAACCATCTTTCTTTCTCAAGTACGCAAGTTCTCGCTAAGGAATCTCTTACGCGATCAACACTTCCAAATGGCATCTATAAGCCCATTCCCGACAAGGTTCTGTCACGTCTCCATATGGCATCTATAAGCCCATCCTCCTATCCACCATCTCTCCAAATGGCATCTATAAGCCCATTCCCGACATCACATTGCTGATACTCCACTATGTGAGTGCAAATTTCCGGGCACTCTAGTGTCCAATCTCCTTTTACCCTCGAGTCGCGAAAGGAAAACTTGCCAACCTAACTCTTCAGGTTCAAGAAGATTGAACAGGGGCAACTGTTGTACCCCAAAATTTTCCCTCCCATTTCCTCAACATTTTCTCACCACAAGACCCTTGGAGCTCAAGATTCAGTTAGGGTTTGCTCTGCTCAAGACTCCTCCTTGCACTGTTGACCCAAATTAGGGTTTGAGTTTGCACAAAGATGTTTTGACCTAAAAGGCCCAAAATGACTTTCATGCTTCATGTTGGACTCACAAGTTTATTCATACCAAGCTTCAAGCCTTGATTCCAATCTTTGCCCAGTCAATTGGACAGTTGACCTAGAAATCAACTGTATTAGAAAAAAGTCAACTGTGGTCAATGGACAGTCAAACCTCATGATTTTTGACCCACGTCAACATTATGAACTCATATGGACCATTTGATCAAGTTTGGATCACAAATCCACAAGAAATTTGATCAGATCACCAAAAGGGCAAAATGGTCATTTTTAGGGTTTTGACTACACAAAGGCCATTTTTGACTGTTTGACCTAGCCAATGGCAAACCAAGCTCACATAGTGTCTCAAGGACTCAATGGCATTGTCTTGACATGTTCAACAAGTTCAAAAGATCCCAAATGCACAAGATTGACAGATGAATTTTCCAGTCAACTGAGCCAAATTTGACTGTATACTGAAAAGTCAAACTTTGACTTTTTGGTCAAAATCAAGTGTCAAGATTCATTTTTCATCAAGACATGTCAAATTATGAAACTTGTTCATCAAGAAATCAAAAATTACAAATTAGGGTTTAGAATGAGAAAATTTCATAACTTAGAATTTTTCTAAGTTATGAAACTTCCTTATTTTTTCCTAACTTTGTCCCATTTTTTCATCAAGATACATTTGGATTCAAACAAAACTCAAAACATGAAAGTTATAGTCCATTGCAAAATATACAACTTTGATTCACAAAGTTTCCTCAAAAAAGCTTGTAGCTCAAGTTATGATTTTTGGAACAAAGGTGCAAAACATTCTTAACTTAGAAAAATTTTGACCTATTCTAGGCAGGGTTTTTGCCTAACTTCATGGCCACTTTTCACATGCTTCCACTTGGAATCTCAACTTTCATTACAAAGATGGATTGTAGTACACATTCCAAGCTTTCCAAAATGTCCAAGAACTTCTCAAACACCCTTGTGGTTAGGGAGAATCGAATTTGTCAATATGGGCAAAAGTCACTTTGTTCATGAGCCATTTTCATGTTCATACACTATGCATTTTTGAAATCAGTTTGCACAAGCTAGTTACAAGCCTCTAATCTTGAAATTCTGGCAGCATATACTCAATGTCACAGTGAATGTTATGACACCGTATCTGACTTTCTATAAGAGATTAAATAAAAACAGTAAAGAACACAGTCAATTGTTTACCCAGTTCAGTGTGAAACAACACCTACTCTGGGGGCTACCAAGCCAGGGAGGAAATCCACTATAAGAGATATTAATTCAGGAATAAACTAACCAGTTTATCTCCTTCACTTAAGACCTACTCAATGCAACTTCAATCTAAGTTCAACTTAAACCTGTGTTCCTACTCACTCCCCCTCAATCACAGCAGTGATACTTAAAACAATTGACTAATGAATTAATGAAGACACTCTTCAGAACATACACTCGATTATGCTTCACAACTTTTTAATCAAGTAACAAAAACACTCGTGCTTCACAGCTTTGAGTGATACATAAACCTAACTTGACTTTGCTTCAAAGCTTTAGTCAAGAGACACAAACACTCTTGCTTCAAAGCTTTGAGTGATACAAAAACCCTTACAATCAAAACCTA
Organism: Vicia faba; assembly: GCA_948472305.1. Taxonomy (NCBI): domain Eukaryota; kingdom Viridiplantae; phylum Streptophyta; class Magnoliopsida; order Fabales; family Fabaceae; genus Vicia; species Vicia faba. Next base: position 67,973,384 of record OX451740.1, read on the forward strand.
TTCCAAGTCACTTATCACAATGATACTTGCTTGGATTACAGCAGTTAAAACTATACAACTCCTAATTGATCTTCAGTCAAAAAAGATACTTTGCAATCAGCAATCCTGTTGAATATATAGGCAGTTGTTTCTTTAGTTTAGGGCTTCCACGAAAAGCTAGGGTTAATTAGGGTTAACCTCAAGACTAGGTCATAAGACTTTATCAACCAGATTAGGGTTGAGCTAGGTTAACCCAAAGTCCACGTGAGATTCTGTTCTGGAAGGAATGAGCCATCTTCCTGAAAAATCTCAGAATTAACCAAACTGCATATCTGTTAGATCAGTACAGGATGTCTTAACATTTGTTATGACATCAGAATTCCTGTTTACTGATTTTGGTAGAAGGCAATAAATGTGATCATTGCAAAATGCTTAGATACACACTCATAAACAGTAGCTACTGTATGCCATACTTTTTCTGCATAAAGTACCTAATAATCCAGAATGTTATGACATCAGTCATGACATTTACGCACCTGGTTTTACCAAAATTACATGCCAATAACTAAACACTTACAAACTCCCCCTTTGGCAGATTTTTGGCTAAAACCCCTAAGCAATCAGAGAATAGAGAGCAGCAGAATGAATATGACTGCAGAAAAAAATGTCTACCAAGAATTAACACAAAATATCTCCCCCTCTTTAGCCACAAATGGGCTAAAGATACATGTACTTATATGTTATACACCAAGAAAAACTAAAATCACTTGCATCAACAAGAACCAGCATCAGGCTTGTCAACTCCACCAAACTTTAAGCATTGTCATCTTCAGAGGAGCTACTTTCTTCAGCATTGAGCTAATCTTCAGCAGCACCCTCTTCCCTTCTGTTTCCTTCAGTCTCCTCCTGTTCCAACTAGAGAGAGAACTTTGATTGAGAGAATGGGATTTGTTGCAGAGTCGAGAGAGGAAGGAGGCAAATGAGTGTCTATTCAGCTTCTTAATAATTATGAAAGAAATGGGAAAGCATATGATTAACCCAATCAAAATAGACTTAACAAAAATAACTCCTTCAACCCTTGTTTTAAGTAAAATTAATTGCTACAATTCCTCCTGTTGGCAAATACCCAACTTGCCCCTCAAGTTTTCAAATTGATTTGCATCAAGTGCCTTGGTAAAAATGTCAGCCAACTGTAGCTCAGTGGCAACATGTTCCAGTTTAATCGTCTTCTCTTCTACAAGGTCTCTGATAAAGTGATGTCTTATGTCAATATGCTTGGTCCTGCTATGCTGAATAGGATTCTTGGAAATGTTGATTGTACTCAGATTGTCGCAGTACAATGTCATAACATCTTGTGTGACATTATACTCAATAAGCATCTGTTTCATCCAGATCATTTGAGAACAGCTACTACCAGTTGCAATGTATTCAACTTCAGCAGTAGAGAGAGACACATAGTTCTGTTTCTTGCTGAACCAGGAGACCAGATTATTTCCTAAGAAGAAACATCCTCCAGAGGTGCTTTTTCTATCATCAGCACTTCCAGCCCAATCAGCATCACAATAACCAGTCAGAGTTGGTTCACAACCATGAGAGTACAGCAAGCCATAGTTGTAATTTCCACTTACATACTTCAAAATTCTCTTTACTTGGTTGATATGACTGACTTTAGGATCAGCTTGTTATCTTGCACAAACTCCAACTGCAAAAGCAATGTCAGGTCTGCTGGCTGTTAAGTACAGTAAACTTCCTATCATGCTTATGTACAGACTTTGGTCCACCTTAACCCCACTTGAATCTTTGGATAGCTTTAAATGAGTAGGTGCAGGGGTCCTTTTGTGACTGGCATTCTCCATACCAAACTTATTGACAATGTTCTTTGCATACTTGCTTTGAGATAGAAAGATTAAGTCCTCCATCTGTGAGACTTGCAGTCCAAGAAAATAAGTCAGTTCTCCCATGAGACTCATTTCGAATTCAACCTTCATCTGGTCAGCAAAATGTTTAACCATTTGTTCTGACATTCCCTTAAACACTATGTCATCAACATATATTTGAGCTACCATTAACTTCCCTCCTTCATTTTTGACAAAGAGGGTTTTATCTAAGCCTCCTTTTCTGTATCCTTTGTCTGAGAGAAATTTTGTTAACCTGTCATACCATGCTCTAGAAGCTTGTTTCAGGCCATATAGAGCTTTCCTCAATTTGTAGACATGATCAGGGTGGTTTGGATCCACAAAACCTTTAGGTTGTTCCACATAAACTTCTTCATTTAAGTACCCATTTAGGAAGGCACTTTTTACATCCATCTGAAACAGCTTGAACTTCAGGAGACAAGCAATTCCCAATAGGAGTCTGATAGATTCCAGTCTGGCTACAGGGGCAAAGGTCTCATCAAAATCAACCCCTTCAACTTGAGTGTATCCTTGGGCAACAAGTCTTGCCTTATTCCTAGTGACAACTCCTTCAGCATCTGATTTGTTCTTGTATATCCATTTTGTGCCAATGATGTTTGTTCCCTCTGGTCTAGGAACTAACTCCCAAACTTCATGTTGCTTAAATTGGTTCAATTCATCTTGCATTGCACCAATCCAGTATTCATCAGTTAATGCCTCCTTAACATTTCTTGGTTCAATTTTAGACACAAAGCAAGAGTTTGAGATGATTTCTCTAGATCTTGTAATGACTCCACTATTTGGATCCCCTATAATGAGTTCTTTAGGATGATCTTTCTAAATTCTGATGGAAGGGATTTTGCTAGCTTCCTTGGATTCAGAGTCTGTTGTAGTGGTGTTAGGAAGGTCATTCTGTTGAGTTGGAGTCTCAAAGAATGTCTCAACATTACAAGGGACATATGTTTCTTCATGATAATCATCAACTATGACATTTATTGATTCCATCATGACTTTGGTCCTGGAATTGAATACCCTATAAGCTCTGCTGTTGGAGGAGTATCCTAGAAATATACCTTCATCACTTTTAGGGTCCAACTTTCTCCTTTGTTCACGATCTGCCAGAATATAGCATTTGCTGCCAAATACATGGAAGTACTTCACAATTGGCTTTCTTCCTTTCCAGAGTTCATAAATGGTGGATGAGGTTCCCTTTCTCAAAGTGACTCTGTTATGGACATAACAGGCTGTATTCATAGCTTCAGCCCAAAAATGAATAGGAAGTCTTTTGGCATGTATCATAGCTCTGGCAGATTCCTGTATGGTCCTATTTTTCCTTTCTACAACTCCATTCTGTTGAGGAGTTATAGGAGAAGAGAATTCATGACTAATTCCTTCTGAGGAACAGAACTCATTAAACTTACTATTTTCAAATTCCTTGCCATGATCACTTCTGATTCTGACAATACACCCTTCTTTTTCTCTTTGAATTCTTTTGCACAGTTCTTTAAAAACTTCAAACACATCAGATTTTTCCTTAATGAAGTTAATCCAGGTGAATCTGGAATAGTCATCCACAACAACATAGGCATATCTCTTTCCACCAAGACTTTCCACCTGCATTGGTCCCATCAAATCCATATGTAAAAGTTCCAGAACCTTAGAGGTGGTCAGATGTCTTGACTTTGGATGTGACATCCTAGTCTAATTACCAACCTGACATTCACCACAAACTCTCCCTTCATCAATTTTCAGTCTTGGAATCCCTCTGACTGCCTCCATGGAGATAATCCTTTTCATTCCTCTTAGATGAAGATGGCCAAATTTTTGGTGCCACAGTTTCACCTCTTTTTCTTATTTGGCAATAGAACACACAGTGGAGTAATTAGTGTTCTCAGGCTCCCACAAGTAACAATTGTCTTTAGATCTGACTCCTTTCATTACAAATTCTTGTTTTTCATTAATTACAAGACATTCAGATTTTGAGAAGTTGACCTTGAATCCTAGATCACATAATTGACTGATACTAATGAGATTAGCAGTCAGGCCTTTTACCAATAGTACTTCATTCAGATTTGGAACTCCAGGGCAGTCCAAATTACCAACTCCTTTGATTTCACCTCTAGCACCATCTCCAAAGGTCACATAACTAGTGGTGTGAGGTTTAACATTATTGAGAAGGTTCTTGATTCCAGTCATGTGCTTAGAACACCCACTGTCAAAGTACCAGTCTTCCTTTGCAGAGACTCTCAGGGAAGTGTGGGCTATCAGGGCAGTAGCCTTTTTCTTCCATTGAGGAGTATGTGGTACCCTGTTAGACTTAGGTTTGACACCCAGGTTCTGATTAGGGTATCCATACAATCTGAAGCAGAAAGGCTTTATGTGACCAAACCTCCCACAATGATGACATCTCCATCTTTGGTACGTTTTCTTCATATTTCTCTGTTCCCGATGTTGAGTGTTATGTTGAGACATCTGCTTTGACATTTGTTTATCAGACCTGATCTTCTTGTCTGCACCAGATTTCTTTGCTGCCACAAATCCTAGACCAGACTTGTTTCCCACATTTTGTCCAACCTGAAGGATTCCTTCCAATTTGTCAGTTCCATTTGTCAACATCTTGACAGATTTGGTCATCTGGTTCAGTTTTGAGTTCAGCATTTGAACTTCCCCTTCTAGATGACTTATAGTTTCAAGGTCTGCCCTTTTTTCATCCTCCAACTTTATGATGAGTTTTGTTTGTCTCTCATTTTGCACACAGACTTCAGCACTTCTGATACACAATTTCTTGTAAGTATCAGCCAGTTCTTCAAATGTCACTTCCTCATCACTAGTGTCAGTTTCAGAGGTACAAACACCAGTTAGTGCAGTAACTAGTTTGGCAGATTCTTCTTCAGAATTACTTTCTGAATCACAGTCAGACCAGGTAACAGTCATTCCTTTCTTTTGTTTCTTAAGAAAGGTAGGACATTCAGCTCGAATATGCCCATATCCTTCACAACCATGGCATTGAATTCCTCTGCCTTGATTTCCCTTCTCTTCAGACCTTGGTCTTCTGCTGGAGTCATAAGATCTGTTAATGTTAGAGGGGATGTTCTCAACATTTGACCTTGACTTTGGATCCATTCTCTTGATGAGTTTGTTGAATTGTCTTCCAAGCATGGTTATAGCTTCTGAAATATTTTCTTCTTCATCCTCCTTGTTTTCATCTTCAGTGTTGGATACAAGTGCTATGCTCTTGTTTTTCTTGTCAACATTGTCACTGATCCCCATCTCAAAAGTCTGAAGAGACCCAATGAGTTCATCCACCTTTAACTTGCTGATGTCCTGGGCTTCCTCTATAGCAGTTACCTTCATTGTAAATCTTTTAGGCAGGGATCTGAGAATCTTTCTCACCAGTTTTTCTTCAAACATCTTTTCACCCAATGCTCCTGAGGTGTTGGCAATCTCCAAGATGTTCATGTGAAACTCATGAATGGTTTCATCTTCCTTCATCCTTAGGTTCTCAAACTTGGTAGTCAGCATCTGAAGCCTTGACATTTTTACTTTGGATATGCCCTCATGGGTAGTTTTGAGAGTGTCCCACACTTCCTTGGCCAGTTCACATTGATGTACTAGTCTGAATATGTTTCTATCAATTCCATTGAACAAGGCATTTAAAGCTTTGGAATTACCCAGGGCTAACTCATCTTCTTCTTTGCTCCATTCTTCCTCAGGCTTCAGACTGATTGTCCCATCTTTCTCAGTTATGGTGGGATGGTTCCATCCTTTGTCAGCAGCTCTCCAAGCATTTTTGTCCAGTGATTTTAAGAAGGAAATCATACGAGGTTTCCAGTAGTCATAATTTGTTCCATCCAGAATGGGTGGTCTGTTTCCAAAAACTCCTTCTTTGTCCATAGTGCCAGAAAGTGATATCCCTAGATCTCACCCAGTAATACAGGCAGGGTGTCTGCTCTGATGCCAATTGAAATTCTGGCAGCAGATACTCAATGTCACAGTGAATGTTATGACACCGTATCTGACTTTCTATAAGACAGTAAATAAAAACAGTAAAGAACACAGTCAATTGTTTATCCAGTTCAGTGTGAAACAACACCTACTCTGGGGGCTACCAAGCCAGGGAGGAAATCCACTATAAGAGATATTAATTTAGGAATAAACCAACCAGTTTATCTCCTTCACTTAAGACCTACCCAATGCAACTTCAATCTAAGTTCAACTTAAACCTGAGTTCCTACTCACTCCCCCTCAATCACAGCAGTGATACTTAAAACAATTGACTAATGAATTAATGAAGACACTCTTCAGAACATACACTTGATTATGCTTCACAGCTTTTTAATCAAGTAACACAAACACTCGTGCTTCACAGCTTTGAGTGATACATAAACCTAACTTGACTTTGCTTCAAAGCTTTAGTCAAGAGACACAAACACTCTTGCTTCAAAGCTTTGAGTGATACAAAAACCCTTACAATCAAAACCTATTCCAAGTCACTTATCACAATGATACTTGCTTGGATTACAGCAGTTAAAACTATACAGCTCCTAATTGATCTTCAGTCAAAAAAGATACTTTGCAATCAGCAATCCTGTTGAATATATATGCAGCTGTTTCTTCAATTTAGGGCTTCCACGAAAAGCTAGGGTTAATTAGGGTTAACCTCAAGACTAGGTCATAAGACTTTATCAACCAGATTAGGGTTGAGCTAGGTTAACCCAAAGTCCACGTGAGATTCTGTTCTGGAAGGAATGAGCCATCTTCCTGAAAAATCTCAGAATTAACCAAACTGCATATCTGTTAGATCAGTACAGGATGTCTTAACATTTGTTATGACATCAGAATTTCTGTTTACTGATTTTGGTAGAAGGCAATAAATGTGATCATTGCAAAATGCTTAGATACACACTCATAAACAATAGCTACTGCATGCCATACTTTTTCTGCATAAAGTACCTAATAATCCAGAATGTTATGACATCAGTCATGACATTTACACACCTGGTTTTACCAAAAATACATGCCAATAACTAAACACTTACAAATCTCATTTACACTCAATAATTAAATGCCAATCCATTGTGTTCTAGCATTATTTTGTGCATTTGGACATTACATGAAGAATTAAGCCATATTTGGAAAAAGTGACTTATCTATTCTTGTAAAGTATGGCTTTATGTCAAAACACGAATCAAAGAAGTACAAGCCATATCTTTGGGCACAAGATTCATAGACAGATCCCACTGATTAAGACTCAAATGTGCAGCATAGATTGAGGCATTGTACTGGCTTATATCCAAGAACACATTTCCTTTTTACATACATAGAAGAAACTTGGCATATTGAACACCAACATTACATTCCTGTCCATACAAGCCTAAGGAAACTTGTTGAACACATTCAAAACATCATAACTGAGCTAAAACACGAGCCAACCACTTCCAATACCTCTTCAAACACAGAAACACCATCCTCTTGCAAAAACAGGGCACCTGCTGCAGATTGAGGTCCACAACTCAATCCATTCGTGCGCCTTGGCTAAAACCAGTTCAAACACACTCCCTACCACCCATACAAACTATCCCAAGCATTGGACACGAACTGTAACATCCCTAACATCATTTGCCATTTTCAGTTTTCAACTTTGCAGGTGAACTTCTGTAGCTTGATATAGCAAGATTCAAAGCACACCAAGCATTGGAATAGCATCCCTGGACTTCAAGCAAGCTGTACAAGTCCTCACATTGCCTTGAAAGTACCTCCATTGTCATACACGAATCAAGCTGAACATGTAAGTTTTTGAACTTCTATCTCTCTATCTAGGCATAGTTATGTTAGAACAATGTTTGAATCTAGTACCCTATAATTAAGTTTTGATGATAACAAAGTGAAAAGATATAGTAGTTAAATATTTCATGATTGAATTATATGCTACTTAAAATTACTATGCTCTGACTTGCAGATATGCTGATTAAAATAAGCAAGATCACGTTCTCAGCATCAGAATATGAGTTTGTGCACCAGCATCAGAAGTTGCTGAATCAGAACGTCAAGATCAGAAGATCAACGCTTGCACATGCTGAAGCTTGATGAACAGAACTGCGCGTAAAATACTCTGATACAGAATCAAATCAGTTCATCAGCAGCGAAGCAGAATCAGAATGAGCCAAGCCAGATCGTGCATTGAAGAAGCAACGGTACTGTGCATTGAAAGCTAATCAATACCAACGGCATCATTCTAGACAAGATCTGCTCAGAAAGGAAAGCTTGTTAATAGCATTGAATCAAGAATATTTGCTTCAACGTTCATCTTCTCAAGTGCTATATAAACCAAGCTTTGAAGATTATCACGGCTAATGCTTCCAAACTCTCTACACGTACAAAGCTGATCAATAATCTTCACTCTACAAGTTTTGCTAAACCACCAAACTCTGATACTCTATTAGCGTTTAGCAACTTAGTATTCTAAGCTTCATTTGTGTAAACATCACAGTTGTGATATAGTTTTCGTAGAAACATTCACACACATTTGATTATTCCTTTGTAAGAAAGTATTGCCTTGACAAACCGGATTGTGGTTTGAATCAAGAAGGTTTTAGCAGTTGCTAAAGCAGATTTGTATTCAGTTGAATATAGTGAATTAAGACCTCGTTGGAGAGAGGCGAAATCACCTTGAACGGGTGGACTGGAGTAGTTTGAGATCAAACGAACCAGGATAAAAATACCTTGTCATTTGCTTTAAGTTTCCAGTTTTACAATTCAACCCCCCCTTCTTGTGTTTTTCACCCCTTCAATTGGCATCAGAGCGCCTGGTTCTGAGCTAAAACACTTAACCGTGTCAGTAAAAGATCCAGCATCAGAAAAACACTATGGCAGGAAACAACTCTCATTTCAGCAATGACAACAATGAGGATAGAGACAGATTCAGCGGCAAACCTCCAGTCTTTGATGGAGAAAACTTTGACTACTGGAAAGACAGAATTGAAAGCTTCTTTCTAGCACATGATGCTGATCTGTGGGATATGGTGACAGATGGATACACGCACCCTGTTAATGCAACTGGTCAGAAGATTGATAGAAAATCAATGACTGATCAACAAAAGCGTGATTTCAAGAATCACCATAAGGCCAGAACCATCCTTCTCAGTGCTATCTCCTATACTGAGTATGAGAAGATCTCCAACAGAGACACAGCTAAGAACATCTTTGATTCTCTCAGAATGACGCATGAGGGCAACGTTCAAGTCAAGGAAACAAAGGCTCTGGCGCTCATTCAGAAGTATGAGGCGTTTAAAATGGAAGAATCTGAATCCATTGAAACTATGTTCTCTAGATTCCAGATTCTGGTAGCTGGTCTCAAAGTTCTGGACAAGGGGTACTCTACTGCTGACCATGTCAAGAAGATAATCAGAAGTTTACCCAAGCAGTGGAGGCCTATGGTTACTGCTCTGAAGCTGGCGAAAGATCTCAACAAAATCACTCTGGAGGAACTTATAAGCTCCCTCAGAAGTCATGAGATAGAGCTGGAAGCTGACGAGCCTCAGAAGCAAGGTAAGCCTATAGCTTTGAAATCTAACAGAAAATCTGAATCTAAAGTTTTGCAGGCAGTTGAAGAAACATCTGATGGATCCTCATCAGAAGAAGACGAGCTTTCTCTTCTCTCCAGAAGAGTAAATCAACTGTGGAAGCAAAGACAAAAGAAGTTCAGGAATCCCAGAAGATCTGATCATAACGAGTCTTCTTCCAGACACAGAAGGACAGATTCTTCCTCTGGATACAGAAGATCTGAAGGCTCCTCAGGTAGCAAGAAGCCAAATACAAAAGACATCATCTGCTACGAGTGCAATGAGCAAGGTCACTACAAGAGTGACTGTCCAAAGCTTCAGAGGGAAAAGCCAAAAAGGAAGTTTGGAAGAGAGAAGAAGAAAAGTCTCATGGCCACATGGGATGACTCTGACTCGTCTGAAGCTGACTCAGAATCAGATGATGAAAGGGCGAACCTAGCGCTTATGGCTAACATTCAAGATGACAGTGAAGCTTCTGACTCAGACTCAGAATCAGACACAGAAGAGGTATTCCCTAACTTCGCTGTTAATTTTACAAAGGCTGAACTTGCTGAAAGCCTAAATGAAATTTTGGAACGTTATCAGCAGATTAGAGCTAAATTCAGAGACCTGAAAAGGACTCTTGAATCTGACTCTAATAAGTCTGAGAGTCTCAGATTGGAAAACTCTGAGCTGAGAGATAAAATTTTAAAATTAGAAAACTCTTTACAAAACTCTCAGAAGGAACCAATTGCTGAAACTCCCAGCAACGCTGATGAGATCATCAAGGAGTATGATCATAGTTTCCAGAAGTTCCTTGCTAAAAGCATAGATAGAAGCAAAATGGCTTCAATGATCTATGGAGTTAGCGGAAACGGCAGGAAAGGAATAGGATACCTAGGTAAGGTTCCTACACCTAAAAATGTCATGGATTTAACAATTAAATACACTCCTCTAAATTCACACTTTGTGTATGGTCACACACATGACATCAAATATACTAGTAGCAATCACTTTGTGAAACCAAAATTCAACCAGAGTTTTGGTAAGACTAACAAATCAGGACCCAAGAAGATCTGGGTACCTAAGGATAAAATAATACATGTTGCAGATATCTTTAGCAGCAAGTCAGAAACACCAGTCATGGTACCTGGACTCTGGCTGCTCACGTCACATGACGGGAAGAAGGCATATGTTCCAAAGCCTGGAACTTAAGCCTGGAGGCCACGTTGGCTTTGGAGGCAATCAGAGGGGAAAGATAATTGGCTCTGGAACTGTAGGTAACGGAAATCTTCCCTCTATTAATAATGTTCTGCTTGTTGATGGATTGATGCATAACTTGTTATCCATAAGTCAATTAAGTGATAACGGTTATGATATAATCTTTAATCAAAAATCATGTAAAGCTGTTAGTCAGAAAGATGGGACTATCCTATTTAATGGTAAGAGGAAAAACAACATTTACAAAATCAAACTTTCTGAACTTAAGAGTCAGAACGTAAAATGTCTTCTGTCTGTTAACAACGAGCAGTGGATCTGGCACAGAAGATTGGGGCATGTTAGTATGAGAAGAATATCTCAGATTAACAAACTCAATCTGGTCAGAGGACTTCCAAATTTGAAGTTCAATTCAGATGCTCTGTGTGAAGCATGTCAGAAAGGCAAATTTGCAAAACCATCTTTTAAATCCAAAAATGTTGTTTCTACCTCTAAGCCATTAGAACTTCTGCACATTGACTTATTTGGACCAGTTAAGACTGCTTCTGTCAGTGGCAAGAAGTATGGGTTAGTAATCGTAGATGACTATAGCAGATGGACATGGGTAAAGTTCTTAAGACACAAGGACGAGTCACACTCTGTGTTTGTTACCTTCTGTAACCAAGTTCAGAATGAAAAAGATCTTAGAATCGTTAAAGTCAGAAGTGATCATGGTGGAGAATTTGAAAATAAAGATTTTGAATCATTCTTTAATGACAAAGGCATTCTGCATGACTTCTCTTGTCCTAGAACTCCCCAACAAAATGGAGTTGTAGAACGAAAGAACAGAACATTGCAAGAAATGGCCAGAACCATGATCAACGAGACAAACGTTGCTAAGACTTTCTGGGCAGAGGCAATAAACACAGCGTGTTACATTCAGAATAGAATCTCAATAAGACCTATTCTGGAAAAGACTCCATATGAATTGTGGAAGAACAGAAAGCCCAACATTTCGTATTTTCATCCATTTGGATGTACTTGCTATATGTTAAATACTAAGAATTATTTGAACAAGTTTGATTCTAAGGCACAGAAGTGTATTATGTTAGGATACTCTGAACGCTCAAGAGGGTACAGAGTATACAATACAGAAACACAGATTGTGGAAGAATCAATCAGTGTTCGTTTTGATGACAAGCTTGACTCTGAAAAGTCAAAGCAGAATGAAAATCTTGCAGGTATAGAAATTGAATTTGCAGGTTCTGAAGACAAGTCATCAGAAGCTCTCAACACAGACATTCCTTCAACGTCTGAAAGAAGCAATGCTAGAAATCCTACAACTGCTGCTGATCAACCTCAGAAGAGAGTACCCAGAAGCAGTTTGGATCACCCAGAAGAATCTATTCTAGGAAGAAAGGAAGATCCAATCAGAACAAGAGCAAGCCTCAGAAACTCTGAAGAAACTCTGATGGGACTTGTGTCTCTGATTGAACCTTCTTCTATTGATGAAGCACTTCTGGACAATGACTGGATTCTGGCAATGCAAGAAGAGCTGAATCAATTCACCAGAAACGACGTTTGGGATCTCGTTCCAAGACCAAAAGGATTCAACGTCATTGGAACAAGATGGGTGTTCAGAAACAAGCTCAATGAACAAGGTGAAGTCGTCAGAAACAAGGCACGACTGGTTGCACAAGGTTATAGTCAGCAAGAGGGGATAGACTATACAGAAACCTTTGCCCCAGTCGCCAGGTTAGAATCTATCAGACTTTTAATCTCATTTGTTGTTAATAGAGGCATCACTCTGTATCAGATGGATGTCAAAAGTGCATTCTTAAATGGTTATATAGAAGAAGAAGTGTATGTTCACCAACCCCCAGGTTTTGAAAATACCAAACATCCAGAACATGTTTTCAAACTGAAAAAGTCACTGTATGGTCTGAAACAAGCTCCCAGAGCTTGGTATGAAAGGCTAAGTAACTTTCTGCTTGAAAATGAGTTCACCAGAGGGAAAGTGGACACCACTCTATTCTGTAAAACAGTTAAGAGTGACATTTTAGTTTGTCAGATTTATGTTGATGATATAATCTTTGGTTCTACTAATCCTTCTCTTGGAAGAAAATTTGCTAAGTGTATGCAGGCAGAATTTGAGATGAGCCTCATGGGGGAACTGAAGTTCTTTCTAGGAATTCAGATCAATCAAACTCCAGAGGGAACTTACATTCATCAGAGCAAATACATCAGAGATCTTCTGAAGAAATTTGACCTCTCAGAATGTAAGCCATCAAAGATTCCAATGCATCCCACGTGCATTCTGGAAAGAGAAGAGGTAAGCAAAAGCGTAGAACAGAAAGTCTACAGAGGTATGATTGGTTCTCTCCTTTATCTGACTGCTTCAAGACCTGATATTTTATTCAGCGTATGTATTTGTGCTAGATTCCAATCAGATCCTAGAGAATCTCACTTAACAGCTGTTAAGCGAATTTTCAAGTATCTGAAAGGTACTACTAATCTGGGTTTGTTTTATAGAAAATCTAGTGATTACAGTTTAGTAGGCTACTGCGATGCTGATTTTGCTGGAGACAGAGTGGAACGAAAAAGTACTTCTGGAAGCTGCCAGTTTCTGGGAGAAAATCTGATCTCGTGGTCCAGCAAAAGGCAATCAACTATTGCTCTGTCAACAGCAGAAGCTGAGTACATAGCAGCAGCTGGTTGCAGCACACAGATGCTCTGGATGAAAAGTCAGCTTGAAGACTTCCAGATTTTTGAGAGTAACATTCCTATTCTTTGTGATAATACTTCTGCTATTTGCTTAAGTAAGAATCCTATTTTACATTCTAGAGCTAAGCATATAGAAATAAAACATCATTTCATTAGGGACTATATTCAGAAAGGCATTTTAAACTTGAAATTTATAGATACAGACCATCAATGGGCTGATATCTTTACTAAACCCCTTTCAGAAGATAGGTTTAATTTCATTCTGAAACATCTCAGCATGAAAGTATGCCCAGAATGAAAATGCTTTAATTCCATATTTTTATCTTTCAGAATGTAATTATATTACTGTGAACTTCTGATCAATCTCTGTTTCAGAAAGTTAGAACATGCAGATTGTATCAGAGGCAAGTCTGAAGATCTGAGAGTCTAATCTCAAAAGACAGACGTGCTGATCACTATATCAAACAAGTGTCATCCAATCATCAGCAAATCCCTGAAGCAGAACGCGTGCACGTTTCTGAGAAAGGAAAACGCTGATTGGGTGCATTGAGACACATGTCTGGTAACCGTTTTTAAGTATCTTTCTCAAATCCCCCAAAATCAGCAAGCATTAAATGCAAAAGTAATCACGCTTGTTAATTGCAATCATTATTTTTTTTCTCTCTCTTAAAAACGTTTTATTTTTCAAAATAATTTTTGAAAATCCTATTTAAGCACATTACTCTTCATTCTTAATCTTTACGCTTACTCATAATCTCTTAAGAATTTTTCTGCATATCTCCTTCAAAACCCTAGCTTTTCTCAAATCACTATCAAGCTTTTTGTGTGAGAACAATGGCATCCTCCAGCATTTCTGCAGGAAATCAGAAGAAGGAAACCTCTGAGCAATATCAAGCGCCTACCAGAACTCTTCTCACACCAGTAAAGAATCTTGAGGTTCTCTCTGAGTTAATAGTGGATTTCGAAAGTTTGAAGGAAAATGGATTTGACCTATCTGCTGAAGTCAAAACTCAAAGGTGGGAGAGGTACTTTGATAGATTGGTTGGACCAACCTTCCCAGAGCTTGTCAAAGAATTTTGGATTCATGCCAAGATTGATAAGCATCTAGTCGTCTCCTCTGTTATGGGAAAGAAGATCATAATTTCTGAAGACCTTATTGCTAGGTTAATTGGTCAGAGTGGTGGCGGAGTCCGTTGTGTGGACATGGCTGATAGGTGTCCGGATATTGGTGTGGTAGCAAACTGCATTTTCACTCTTGGTCTTCCCAGCAGCAAAATCAAGGATCTGAAGGATCACTTCAGAGTGTGGGCCAAGATTGTTCTAGGCTGTTTCAATCACAGGAAGCCAACAAGCTCTCCTGACTATATAAACGTGGATCAGCAATTTCTGATCTACTTTATTGATCAGAGGGTGAAGATCAATTTGGCACACTTCCTGTTCAATCATCTGAAGACAAGTGTGAAAGAGACTAGAGAAGAAGAAAGGACGAAAAGAGACTGGATACCATTTGGGAGGCTTATCTCAGATATTCTGACAGAGAATAAGCTGATAGACTATCTGAGCGAAGCTAAAGTACTGGGCAATTTTGAACCAACTGTTGGAAAAGCGCTGAATGCTAAGAATCTGAAGAAGATGAAGCTAATAGACAATATCAGGAAGGAACCCAGAGCTTCTTCAACTGCTGACATCTCCAGAAGAAGAGTGCCTCTGAATGATTTCCCAAGATTTTCTGAAATGGAATCCCACCCTGATATGGTTGCCAAGTATCCAGATTCTCTCAAAGAAGAAGTTGCAGGTTCGAAGCTGAAGATCAAAGATCTGAGTCAGGTTCAACCTGAAATGGCTCAGAAGAAGTCAAAGAAGAGGAAAGCAGAAGGATCATCTCACCAGACTCCAAAGAAACGAGGTAATCCATCTACTGCTCCTATTTCAATTTCAACTACTATTCCAACATCTGTTGCTCCACCCCAAACCTCTCACAGAATTTCCATTCCAATCCCCACTATTGATGAAAACATACCAGAAGACCCTTCTGAGAACTTACAACTCAGAAGAACCAGAATAAAAATTCCTCTCAAAATTACCAAACAACAACCAACTGTTTCAACAACACCAGCACTTGATAGAGTGCTAGCTGACATTGAGCGTGAACATACCTCTGTTCAAACTCACTCTGAACCACCAAATATTCCTCCTCCACAACCTGAACCAGAAATTCAACCTGAACCAGAAATTCAACCACAACCAGAACCAGAACAAGAACCAGAACCACAATCACAACAACCTATCACAGAAGAACCTCTGATTCCTGAGCAATCAGAAGTTCCACCTCCTCAACCAGAAAATAATCCACCCTCACCTCCAACAGAGTTTCATCGCTATGAAACCCCATCTCCTCATCATTCTGATCCCCACTCACCTCAACCTTCACCGCTGGCTATACAGTTGCCATGTGGAACCACCATTGTCAGACCCCAGTTACCATCATCAGAGGAATCAACACCTCCAAAAACTCCAACCACTCCAATAGATATATCCTCTGACTCTGATAACCATCCACCAAAACAGACAGCACCTCAGCACACCTCTGAAAGCCAATCCTCTGAAAACCCCAGCAAAACATTCATTGACTTAACAAGTCTTGAACGTCTTGCTGATTTAAGACACAAATTGGCCATTCCCAAACCAAAGCAATTAGATGTTGGCTCTGGTATTTTGGACTTTGAAACAGGTATGCTGCAGTGGATTGCTTCCTTGAAGCAAGTCTGTCCCGGGATGATCGACCCAGCTGCTTCTGATCAGCTCTGGTCACAGTTCAGAGTATGGGCTCGTTCTGAAGCACTCAAGCTGCAGGACGTCAACTATGAGCAGGCTCAACAGAACTTTAGCAAGCTGCTGAAGGAAGTTGAGAGTCAGCTGCCTCAAGAAGTTGTGCTGCCTCTGGACTCTGAATCTTGGGCTGAGAAAGAGCAAGCTGCTCAGGTGGAACCAGCAGAAGAAGACAAGACTCTTCAAGAAGAAAATCCAGCAGAAGATGTAGCTGAAAGTTCTGAGAAGCTTCCTCCTGCTGAAAGTTCTCAAGCTGCCTTGGACAGGCAGGCTCTGGAAGAGTTAAGGCTGAATGACTTGCGTCTACAGCAGCGGATGGATGAGAATAATCAGAAGATGGAAGCAAGGATGAATGTCCAGGATAGCAAGATTGATTCTGTTGTCACCATGGTTCAGAAGCAGAATGCAACCTCTGAAAAGATTCAGGCAATGCTGGAAAGCCTGTTCTCACGCATGCCCCCACAACCTTGAAATTTTTTTCATGCATGACATTTTCTATTTTCCTTATTTTCTGATGTACTTTTGATTATGTTTTGACTATGGTTTGTAATGCTATTTTGCTCTGATTCTGAACTATTTTCAATGTTATTAGTTTTTCTGATCTAAATCATTTTAGCACATCACCAGCACTTTTTGATTGCTGACAAAAAGGGGGAGAACAAGAATGATATTTAAAATCAATAACGGATAACTAGACAGAAACTCTCAAACATTCTAACTCTCTATTACTTGAAATGTTTTTCTGTTTTGTCTTTAAGTCTACAGGCACAAGGAAGCTCTTGAACACAATGAAGACTAGAAGCTCATGTTGCTCTGATCAAATATGAAGTTCTGATATATGAAGCTCTGATCGACCTAACACTCTGATCTGAAGCAAAGCTCTGACAGGAAAAGCTCTGAAGCTCTGCTCTCTGATAAGTCAAAGACTTACAATCTGATGCTCAAAGATAGAAAAAGATCTGACTCTGAAGAACACGCATATCAAAGGGAAGTAACAAACTCAGGGGGAGTATTTCTTAACTCTGACTTCTCCGTACTTCTTATTCTGATACATAGATCTGATAACCTTTTCACGTTATTTTTCATTTAAAATATCTAGTTTTTGTCATCATCAAAAAGGGGGAGATTGTTAGAACAATGTTTGAATCTAGTACCCTATAATTAAGTTTTGATGATAACAAAGTGAAAAGATATAGTAGTTAAATATTTCATGATTGAATTATATGCTACTTAAAATTACTATGCTCTGACTTGCAGATATGCTGATTAAAATAAGCAAGATCACGTTCTCAGCATCAGAATATGAGTTTGTGCACCAGCATCAGAAGTTGCTGAATCAGAACGTCAAGATCAGAAGATCAACGCTTGCACATGCTGAAGCTTGATGAACAGAACTGCGCGTAAAATACTCTGATACAGAATCAAATCAGTTCATCAGCAGCGAAGCAGAATCAGAATGAGCCAAGCCAGATCGTGCATTGAAGAAGCAACGGTACTGTGCATTGAAAGCTAATCAATACCAACGGCATCATTCTAGACAAGATCTGCTCAGAAAGGAAAGCTTGTTAATAGCATTGAATCAAGAATATTTGCTTCAACGTTCATCTTCTCAAGTGCTATATAAACCAAGCTTTGAAGATTATCACGGCTAATGCTTCCAAACTCTCTACACGTACAAAGCTGATCAATAATCTTCACTCTACAAGTTTTGCTAAACCACCAAACTCTGATACTCTATTAGCGTTTAACAACTTAGTATTCTAAGCTTCATTTGTGTAAACATCACAGTTGTGATATAGTTTTCGTAGAAACATTCACACACATTTGATTATTCCTTTGTAAGAAAGTATTGCCTTGACAAACCGGATTGTGGTTTGAATCAAGAAGGTTTTAGCAGTTGCTAAAGCAGATTTGTATTCAGTTGAATATAGTGAATTAAGACCTCGTTGGAGAGAGGCGAAATCACCTTGAACGGGTGGACTGGAGTAGTTTGAGATCAAACGAACCAGGATAAAAATACCTTGTCATTTGCTTTAAGTTTCCAGTTTTACAATTCAACCCCCCCTTCTTGTGTTTTTCACCCCTTCAAGTTAGGCTTAAGTTTGTGAAGAAAATATGTTCTAATCATAGCCCTGAAGCCATCCATATAGTTACTTTTCATTTATATTGTGTGTGCTAAGAGTATTTGGAACCTGAAAATTAGGAAAAAGTTAGGTCAGGAATTAGGGGAGAAGAAATTCTCTCTCATTTCTGAGAGTTAGATCAAGTTCTTGGTATGTATGGATTCGTGATTTGATGCTTGACATTTTTGTGTTATAAGTTTTGCTTGAAAGTCCAAGAATCAGGATGTTTGAATCAGCATGAGAAACACACGTTTTTTGAAACAAACTGGCTGGAGGTTGAAGAAGATAGACTTGGGCTGGGCCTGAGTTTTGTTTTCCTTTTTGCACCACTTTATTTCACATACACCCCCCTGGCCCATTACATGATATATTTGTCATTTTTGACTTTTTCTTTTTGATTCTGGTTTGTTATTTTTTGTTAAAATATAAAAAATATAAAAAATATTTTTTCACCATTTTTTGCATTTTATTAGGATTTTATTTGTTTTATTTTGAACTTGTACATAAATAAATAAAATACCTTTTTTATTCAAAATACAAAAATAATACAAAATACATTCTCATTTTCTGATTTTTATTTTATTTTATCCTTTGAAAATATTTTCTAAAAATATACTTTTTCTTTGTAAATAATAAATATTTTATTTTTTGTACATATTTAATATATTTAGTAAATAATATCAATACTTATATATTTATTAGAATATTTAGGAAAAAATACAAAAATAATACATTTTCATTTTTATTAATATTTAACCTCAAAAATAATTTTTTTTGCAATATACTTCCTTTTATTTATTTTGTGTACATAATTAATAAATGTTGTATATAATAAATAATTAATACCTTTTATTTAGCAAAATTAGGGTTTGCCCTAAAATGTAAAAATATCCAAAATTATTCCTTTTTATTTTTGTTTATTTGTCACATAAAAAAACACCTTTTACATACATATAAAAATCATTTTTTGCATCTTGCATATTTTATTGTATTTTATTTAATTATTGTGCAATTAATTAATTTGTATATTCAATTTGGATGTAATAGTTTAGATTTAATTTTTCTTGCTAAATATCCCCATTTGAACATTTGTACCCCTATCCCATAATTATGTTGTAATAGTTTAGGACTTTAAATTTCGCATTTAAAAGCTTTCTAAATATGCCATGATAGACTTAGGGTTTGTATGCAAATCAAAAACAACAAATAGTTTGACCTAATTCAAAGATAACAAAGCATGAAAATGGACAACACCAATCACACTTGCACCCCTAGGGTTACTCCACTTGTTGCCTTCAATAATGGGCCATGTTGCATGTTAGGTATCTTTGGCAAAACAAAACAAATTCAAATGATCATAGTCCCTCGATGACGCTTTCGAAAGTCGCCTAAAAATGATCAAGTCCCTTAAAGGAAAAATTGCCCAAAGACACTTGGCACCATTGCAATCATGGTCTAAACGATGACCCGCGCCCGTCCCGTTCACATCCTAACACAAGATTGTCCACCAAATACAATGGTGGAACAAAATTGTTAAAAGGGTTAAAAACATAGGAAAAATCTTTGAGAAATTTAGAGTAGATAGCTCTTGGTTACTTGCCAACTTGCAAAACAAAAACACTTGCCTATTTTTCAAAACCACACATCACAACACACTTTCAAAACAACTTTCAAAAACATTGAAAACTTTTCAAAAGATATACACCTTTGTATACATCCAAACATGGATCATTACAAAGGTTGCCACAACAAATGGCCTCTTTTCAAAACATTTTCAAACACACACACAAAGCACCATTTCAAACAATTGAAAGCACCATTTCAAACAATTGAAAATCAAGGCAAGTTGATCTAAGCAAGTAACTAAGAGCCCATGGATAACCATGGATAGAAAGGGTGTTAATACCTTCCCTTTCTATAATCTACTCCCTGAACCCAAGAAAACATCTCAAAGGTTTTTGCTGTGCTTTTTAACCTTTCCTTAGGATAAAATAAAAAGTCGGTGGCGACTCTTGCTCAACCAAAACATTTGAGAAAACAAACGCAAAACCTAAGTCAGTTCTCCCACCGTATCACACGCATGCCTGTTCATAACACCATTTCATGGAAACCTTTCACTCAATCTTGGCAATTGTTCATGATTCATATACAGAACTTTATGTTGTTTCAAAAAGGTGCTATGAACATATAAATACTCATTTTCAAAATCATTTTCTGCACCTCTTCCAATTATATTTTCTGAATTTTCAAAAATCAACCTCAAGCTGCTATACATTTTCATACACAAGTTTTCTGCACACTTTCACATATTATTAACCAGAAAACTTTGAGCATTATATATTTTGAGTCATTTTATACTATTATCATTTGGAGATAAGATCAATTTATTGATTAAATCACTCAAAGTGATCATTACTACTCAAACTCACTCAAATCAAATATTGATAAATACTTACTTATTTTCAGGATTGTTGGAAATAAGTTTAAGTGGTTTTATAAATCTTTTCTTTTCAGGATTGTTAGATACAAGTGAAGTCACTTTGAGAGGATTGTTCTCATTGTTGACATAGTGAAAATACAAGAGGATTGTTCTTGGTCCAAGAGGATTGTTCTTGGTTTTGGGTAGTTCTTGTTTAAGTTTGCCACAATAAGGAAATCTCTTTCATGTTGAAAGGGGACTGGAGTTCTCTCGGACTATGAGGGGAACCAGGATATATCGTTTGTGTCTCTTTATTTTTCTGCACTTTACTCTTTCATAAACTCACCATAATCCAGAAAAATAATATCCCTCATCACTAAAACCAGAATTTTTTAAAGTACCTAATTCACCGCCCTCTTAGGCGCACTTTGTACTTACAATTGGTATCAGAGTAGGTTATAGGTAACCTGTTCCTAAAAGATTCAGAATGGCTTCCGCAAATCAAAATTCCATTTTCAGAGATGGTGGTAGTAACAACAAGCCTCCTCTATTTTGTGGTGAATATTTTAACTTCTGGAAAATACGCATGAAGGCACATCTAGAAGCACAAGGAGAAGAAATATGGGATGCCGTCGAGAATAGTCCATTTATCCCTATAACGGTAATCAATGGTGCTGGCTCATCAAATCCTAAATCTGCGTGGGACGAAGATGATAAGAAGAAGGTTCTCTATGATAAAAAGGCAATAAACCTTCTTCAAGGTGAACTTAGCATAGATGAATTCTTCCGTGTCTGGACATGCAAAACCGCAAAAGAAATATGGGATACCTTGGTATAAACTCATGAAGGAACTGTTGAAGTTAAAAGATCAAGACTAAATACCCTGAGTCAATAATACGAATTATTTCGAATGCAGCCCGGAGAAACTATTCTTGACCTACAAAAGAGATTTGTGCACTTGAAAAATCATCTAAGTGCTCTTGGTAAGACTTTGACGAATGATGAACTAAATCTGAAAGTACTTAGGTCCTTAACTAGGGAATGGCAACCAAAGGTAACGGCAATTTCAGAAAAGAAAAGTCTCTCCTCCATGACGTCCACAACATTGTTTGGGAAACTTCAAGAATATGAAACGGAACTCGGGAGACTTTAAAAACATGAAAATCAAGAGAAGAAATCCAAGAATATTGCTTTGAAGATAGATTCCAAGGAAGTTGAAAAGGAAGACAATCCGGAAGAAGATGAAAATTTAATGCTTCTTGTTAAAAGGCTTGGTAAGTTCTTTGGTATAAATAACAAATCCTTTTCTCATTCAAAAGGAAAGAAACAATTCAAGAAAAAGGAAGCTTCCACATTAACACAAGAAGTCACATGTTATGAATGTGGTAAGCAAGGTCATATCAAGCCGGATTGTCCGAAACTCTCCAAGAAAGGTGGCTACAAAAGCAAAAAGGGATTCAAGAACAAAAAGGCCTATGTTGCATGGGAGGATAATGAAATAAGTCCTCATTCGATTCTGATAGTGATGAAAGTGAAAATCTAGCATTGATGGCCTCACACCATTCCGAAGATGAAGACAATGAGGTTAGTAATGAATTTTCTCTTTTTGATAGTGATGCACAAGGTGTTATAGATGAACTATTGAATGAATGCAAAATTCTGTATAAAACTATTTCATCTCAAAAGAAACAAATTTCATCCTTAGAATAAAAATGGGAATATATGGAAAAAGATTTCAAAGAAGAAACACAAAAATTAAGTGATGAACAAAAACAGAATTTTGTATGCAAAAATTGTGAATCGCTCTCTTTCCAAATTGTCCAATTAAAAAGAGTCATTGAAAGATATGAAAAAGGCCAAATTGGATTGAAAGGTGTTCTTATCCAACAAAGATACTCCAATGATAAAAGTGGACTTGGATATTCAAAGTTTTCAAAACCAAGTTTTAATAAAACTATCTTTGTTAAGGCTAGTGATCAATCATCCAAAGAGAAAGTGAACAAATCTAAAATATTTCATCACTATCCTAAAAAGAAAACATTTCCCAAGAAGAAATCTTATCCTTCTAGATATAGAAGTAACTTTGAACTTATTTGTTTTTATTGTGGTATTAAAGTCCATACACCTAATGCTTCCTATGTTAGAAACTTTAGTGTGGCAAGTGGGCATTATGTGTGGGTAAAGAAAGGCACTAATTATGAAGGACCCAAAGCAACTTGGGTACCTAACAAAGCCTAATTTGTTTTGCAGGTATGCTTGAAGACCACATGCAATCTTTGGTATCTTAATAGTGGTTGTTCAAAGCATATGACGGGAGACATACACTAACTTTCAAATCTAATTCAAGTCCAAGGATTATTTCACATATGGGAAATACCTTAAAGGAAGAATTCTTGGCATTGGCAAAGTTGATACACTAACTTTCATATCCATTGAAGATGTACTCCAAGTTGAAGAACAAAAGACAACTTCTAAGTACAAGTCAACTTTGTGACAAATGCTTCAACATCATGTGTGTGTGTGTGTGTGTGTGTGTGTGTGTGTGTGTGTGTGTGTGTGTGTGTGTGTGTGTGTGTGTGTGTGTGTGTGTGTGCGCGCTTGTCTCTAACTATTGCAGCCCAAAGAAAGATTCAAATTCTCTATGACTCAATGGAGAATTTTGATCAAGAGGGAGTTATCAAAGATAGGGGGATCATTCACATAATAGTTTCTCATTCTGACTAAAAGAGTTAAGCATCTTCAAAAGTTTGTTTTGATGAAGATAACTACTATGTGCATTTATCAAAGGATGAGAAAAAGCATCATGGAGCAATATCGCTATGGTTAAGTTTTCAATATTACTACGTATATTTTGTCCATTTTTATTGCATCTTTCCCTTCTTTTTGATAATGTCAAAGGGGGAGAAGGATGTTGTACTTTATGCTTGTGTATTTCCTTGTCTTAAATTTCTAAGGTACTCTTCAACCAAGATGAACAAATTCAAAGGATTCCAACCTTCTCATACAAAGAGGGAGTTATGCATCTTAGGGGGAGAAGCTCTTTCCGGAAATTACATCGCACCAAGCAAGATCATTTTTCATCATCAAAAATGGGGAGAATGTAAAAGCAACCTTCTCAAATGAACTTTTGTTTTGATGAAGACAAACCATGATTGTCAAAGAAGGAAAAGTTTTTTGACTCAGCTAAAAGCATCTGTGAATAAAGTCTTCAGTTCAAGCACTTAGAAAAATTTTAAGGTATAATGATAATACTTACTTTGAACTTAAGACGTAGATGCTCAATGGTAAAAAGAAATATTTTATATTGTCTAAACCTTTACTCAAGTTTTTCTAAGCTAAAAATAATTTTTCACTTGAGTGCAATCAATTTGCATATTAGTGCAATCGATTACATGCTTCAATTTTTTCAAATCTTTTGCTACTGTTTCTCAGTGCAATCGATTTGCATGTTTGTGCAATCGATTGCACTCAATCAATTTTTGCTACTGTTTCTCAATGCAATCGATTTGCATGTTTGTGCAATCGATTGCACTCAATTAATTTTTGCTACTGACTTCACATGCAATCATTTTACACTCTTGTGCAATCGATTGCACACTCAAAATATTTGAAATTCTAGCCGTTGAAACCCCATGCAATCGATTGCATGCTGCACGATTTTGAAAAACAGCAGCTTTGCACATGCCTGTTCATAACACCATTTCATGGAAATCTTTCACTCAATCTTGGCAATTGTTCATGATTCATTTACAGAATTTTATGTTGTTTCAAAAAGGTGCTATGAACATATAAATACTCATTTTCAAAATCATTTTCTGCACCTCTTCCAATTATATTTTCTGAATTTTCAAAAATCAAACTCAAGCTGCTATATATTTTCATACACAAGTTTTTTGTACACTTTCACATATTATTAACCAGAAAACTTTGAGCATTATATATCTTGAGTCATTGTATACTATTATCATTGGAAGAGAAGATCAGTTCATTGATTAAATCACTCAAAGTGATCATTACTACTCAAACTCACTCAAATCAAATATTGATAAATACTTACTTATTTTTCAGGATTGTTGGAAATAAGTTTAAGTGGTTTTATAAATCTTGTCTTTCCAGGATTGTTGGATACAAGTGAAGTCATATTGAGAGGATTGTTCTCATTGTTGACACAGTGAAAATCCAAGAGGATTCTTCTTCATCCAAGAGGATTGTTCTTGGTTTTGGGTAGTTCTTGTTTAAGTTTGCCACAATAAGGAATTCTCTTTCATGTTGAAAGGGGACTGGAGTACTCTCGGACTGTGAGGGGAACCAGGATATATCGATTGTGTCACTATATTTTTCGGCACTTTACTCTTTCATAAACTCACCATAATATAGAAAAATAATATCCATCATCACTAAAACCAGAATTTTTTAAAGTACCTAATTCACCTCCCCCCCTCTTAGGCGCACTTCGTACTTACAGTTGCTTCGCCGAGCGAGAGAGAAGCGACAGCAAAGGGTGGAAGTAAAACAGTTCCCCTGAATATTTGTATGGAGGAGGCGAGAGTGATCTATCCAGACGAGCAATTAGAGTCGTTGGGAGAAGGAAGTAGAAGAAAAAGAAGCTCCTGGAAATGTGTATGGGGGAAATCTTTTTTCCACAGCCTCGTCGGGAAAGCCTCAGGAGAGCAAGTTGCTTTGCCGGGTGAGGCTCAGGCGAGAGGCAGATGGCAGAATCTTCAAAGTCTCATAACTTGAGTTTCCTGACTCTGTTTGATGCTCCGTCTGAAGCGTTGGGTAGCTAACGCGATGAACTATAATTAGGTGGAATAAAATGAGTAAAAGGATGAATATTTATACTACTTATGATATGATGAAAATAGACTTCTATGTGATGGATTATAAGGTGGTGTGTTGTATGATGAGTTGTTGATACTATGATGATACTATGTTTTTGCTATGATGATATGATGATGTTGTGATGATGCCATGTATATACGATGTATGTGATTGTATTATGATGATCACATGAATAAATTATGTGTTTTGACTAGTAGTGGTCATGTTTTATTATGTTGTTGTGCATAATACATTCATGACATATGTTAAGAGCTTGGTCCAGTGATGTTGTTAGGACGATTGGTCTAGTGACACTGATAGGATGTTGGTCAAGTGATGGCTTCAATCCCATAGTATGGATTGAATGAAATATTATGATGTGCTCTGGTTCCAAGCGAGAATTGATCCTATTGGTGGGGATCTTTGGAGGAAAAATGACTGAGTCATTAGTGAAGTTTTAGTACCACATGAATGAGTCAATGACGTTGTATTGCATTATATGTGACATTGCATAATGATTGGTTAAGTGACGTTGGTGACTTTGGGATCTTGTGATGCTTGACGATTGTTGTTAATGTGATGATATAATAATATAATTGTTTCGTATTGTGGAATCCATGATTATTCGTTGTTGTACTACTATTTCTATTCCATATATCTTTTATAATAATTTGTGATTACTCACCATTTCTGCTTGGAAATGTTGCCTCTATACATGGGTAACTTGTAGGTGATCAAGAATAGTTCATCAAATCTTAGAGGATAACTTCGGAGTGCGTTATTTATTTCCGTTGATTTTAGAAGGTCTTGCTCTGATATGTAATATCAGGGTCTTTGGGATCCTTTGAACCAAACTATGTGTTGCTTGCTAACAGGATGTGTTGAGATGCTTTATTCCGTTTTAAGATGTTTTGAAGTTTAACTTATGAAATATGAAGTGTGATGGTATTTTATTTTGAAGTATTTATTAAAGATGTTTTGATACAATTTTTTTGCTGCGATGTGTTGAAGTTTAATGATAATATTATCGAGATATAAATGTTTTAATTTTTGAAAACTCGTGTTACAGAGTAAGATATGCATGTATGATGTTTTATATGAATATGTGACACATATTTTGGTACTTTACTCTGACTTATTATTCATAATATTTGTGGAACTTAGAAAGGTGTTACAAAGTCCAAATTTCAAAAGAAACTTGAGAACATGGCAACGTTCGATATGATGAAACACCCAAAGATGCTTTATCAAGAGCAAACTAGGCATGGGAGGTTTCAAGTTTCCAGAGCCTTTTTTCAAGGCAAGCTAGCTAAGGAAACACATGTAGGTCCCATGTACTCAAGTTGATTAGGTATGTGGAGAACTTTAAGAGTTTTGGTTTTCCCATGTGGATCCTAGATGAAGTGTCAAGTACTTTATTGCCATTAAAACTTTGGTAGTAACACGATAACCATACAAATTGTTGATGGGTACTCCATAAATCATATTGAGGGACATGAGTGACCTAGATGGAATTTGCCCATCCTGCATAACAAGGTATATGTCTATGGGCCAATATTGAACTAGACAAGGGTGACACAATCCTTATGTTCAATATAGACATGAGAGCAAAATGGTAATTGTACATACAAACATTATCACTGAAATATTTTGTCATGTCACATGAAATTTTTGTGACTTGAATAACAGTTGTGTCGCTAGATACCGCTCATTTTTTATTAAATTAAATGTGTGATTTAATATAATTTCCATCATTATGAGAACCAACAGATTCACACACATATGGACCAATTGATGAGATATTGAATAAATAAGTTAACCAAGAAACATTGTAAGATATAGTGTACTTAAGAGAATTATGGAATACTGTAAGGTACAGTGCACTTAAGTGAGCTGTAGAACGTTGTAAGGTACAATCACTTAAGTGGAATACAGAATACCATAAGGTACCGTGCACAATACACTTTAAGGTATTGTACATCCCATAATTTATATCTTAGCAGGGATATCTGTCAGTGTTGTATGAGAATTTATGTCTTCCTTTTTTTACCAGAAATCCAAGTAATCAAATAATAAGTCAGAGTTGTTGTTCTACCAAATCTAAGCTAAAACAAAGTATCTCTATTCTCCTGGAATACACTTATTTATGTTAAAATAAACCATATTATACTCTACGATAAAATTTTGAATATATTTTGTTTGTTGATATGACATTTCATGATTACTTTGTAGTTTCTTAAAACACAAGCATTCATAGATAAATGAATGTATGAAGAATTGATTTGAATTTTTACAAGGTAAATAAATACTATATTACACTAATTACAGTTAACTTCATTATATTTTTCTT
Organism: Vicia faba; assembly: GCA_948472305.1. Classification (NCBI taxonomy): domain Eukaryota; kingdom Viridiplantae; phylum Streptophyta; class Magnoliopsida; order Fabales; family Fabaceae; genus Vicia; species Vicia faba. Next base: position 68,001,262 of record OX451740.1, read on the forward strand.
TAAAAAATTCTGATGTGAAAGTCTTATATTTTTGCATTACTATTGTAAAAAATTGCAGAGAGAGATAATTCTTCTGATAAAGAATTCATGTTTGGTCTTCCTCTTAAAGTACGTCATTCATGTTAGGAAAAAACAAACCATAGAGAAAAAAGAGGAACAAAATAACAACACAAGAACATAACGTAGAAACTCCAAAATCGGAGAAAAAACCACGGTTGTTGTTAATAGACAACCAGAAAATAATACTATGTGAAAATTGTTACAACATATAATATACCCTCAACTAGCCCAAACTCCCAATATATCCACACCCTCCAAAACAAATATTTAACTACATCTCACAATACTCTAATACAAGAGTATAAGAGAACAAACAAAGTCAAATACAAGCTTAAAATGCTTTTGACTTGTACATCTTGTAAATAAATACTTAAATTCTAGAGCCTTGAATTCTCTCTTCCACCTCTAAACTAAGCAATATGGGACTTAAAATAACTTTAATCATATATATAGCCTTGGACTACCCATTCCTTCACAAAACTAACCGATGCGGGACTTCTTTAACATGTATATTTTCAACCAACCCCAACAATCTCCATCTTGATTGAAAATAATACATAAATTTTTATTGTCTTCACTGACAATCATACTCCACCATAAAGAGTATTGTCACTTGAAGCTACATCACTCTCAGAATTTTCAGATTGTCTTCACCGATAATCATAATTTTAAAAACTACCATACTCCACCTAAAGAAGAGTATACTTCACTTGAAGCTAAACCACTTCAAGAATTTTCGCATGTCGAAAACCAGGTTGAAACTTTATGGTGCAACTTCCATGTTGGTAGCAAGCTCTTCAACCATCGACATAATCTTGCACCTTGTGTAATCTTGATTGTGTCAACACATCTTTGACTTGAACTTTTCATAAGTCAAAAACAATTCTTCCATCAATTTTCTCTAGCCCAAACTGCACAGCAGAAATTGTGACTGCAGCTAAAAAACTCTTTCACAACACTATCCTTCTTTTCTGATGTGAAAGATTAGACAAAGCTACAACCACAGAGCATACTAAGAACACTTATCCCCGAATCAAAACAAAAGCTCTGATACCAGTTGTTGGGAAAAACAAAGCATAGATAAAAAGAGGAACAAAATAACAACACAAGAACATAACGTAGAAACTCTAAAACCGGAGAAAAACCATGATTGTTGTCAATAGACAACCAGAGAATAATACTATGTGAAAATTGTTACAACACAAAATATATCCTCAACTAACCTAGGCTCCCACTACATCCACACTCTCCAAAATAAATATTTAACTACATCTCACAACACTCTAATACAAGAGTATAAAAGAATAAAGAAAGTCAAATACAAGCTTAAAGTGCTTTTGACTGGTACATCTTGTAAAGAAAAATTTAAATCATATATAGAGCATTAGACTCTCTCTTCCACCTCTAAACTAAGCGATGTGAGACTTAAAAGAATTTTAATACTATATACTCCTCCTTTCTTCACAAAACTAATCGATGTAGGACTTTTTCAATATATATATTTTCAACCAACCTCGACAATTCATTGTAATATATATATATATATATATATATATATATATATATATATATATATATATATATATATATATATATATATATATATATATATATATATATATATATATATATATATATATATATATATATATATATATATATATATATATATATATATATATATATATATATTCACTAAAAATATTTTAAAATAATATATTTATCATTTTGATTTTAATTGTATTAACTGCATTAAATAATATTATTTTTAAGGTGACATACAATAAAAACCTCTTAAAAAGATATACATACATTTATTTTTCTCGGTTATGTATATTAAAAAAAAAAGCAGACAAGCAAGTACCCGTTTGAACGCTAGTAACATAATAATAATTCAATATACTCATTTTTTTAAGATAAAAAATTATGTAAAAATACTTATTGGACAAAATAGACTAGTTCCAACAACTACAAACATTAAGTGTTAATATGTATAAATTGAAAACTTACTATTTGATATCACTACCAAACACATTAAATTTCTGTGCATATACCACATGAGACGTACTTATCTAGCTTTTCACAAGAATATTTAATTTTCTATAAATAATAATATAGTCTTATTATAAAGACTTGCTCAAAAAAATAAAAAGTCTTACAAGGAAAACATCTAAAGGAGGCTATGCTCCTGTGGGACCCTGAGTTTTGTTATTAACTTATTTGACATAAAATAACAATGGAGTCATATATCTATTTTCTAATAACACTTGATTTAACATGTTAAAAAAATAGCAAGTGAAAACTTGAAGAGGAAAGTTTCATTTTGACAAGTTACAATGACTGAAATTGAACTTAGACAAGGACATTTTCCAGCTATATATTACTATATAAACAATAATAACAAGTGGTTAGGTTTGGAGGGTAGCCATGTAAATATATAGTAGTGGTATTGATTTAAAAGCTATGTATATAAATAGAAGAAGTATAATAGAGTTGAGTAGATATATTTAACAAAAGCTAGAAGAGATGGAGAAAATAATGAGGATTTTGTTTATGGTTCTGGCTTTGGTGTTTATGATGTTTTCTAGTGGAGAAGGGCAATTAGTAGAGAATTTCTACATTTCAAGTTGTTCTAATGTAGAACTTTTGGTGTCTCAGGCAGTGACAAACAAGTTTACTCAGACAATTACTACTGGACAAGCAACTCTTCGTCTCTTTTTGCATGATTGCTTTGTTGAGGTATATAATCTTAGTTTCTACAATTCATATATTGTTCTTGAGTTTATGATTTATTTGTATGTTCTGGTTTAGTTTCTTGGCTCCTAATTATTGAAAATTGTTGTGATTTTGATCCTACATAGAGTTTTAACCTTAATTTAAAATTTAAAGAAAAATATATAAAATTATAACATTTTAAACTGAAAATAACCATTTTTTAAATTAAAAAATAATATAAAATATGTATAGCATTAGGACTTTTATAGCTGGTGGAGGCTTATGCTTATTTTTTCAAAGGTCTTAATCTTAATTATGTCATCCATTAGAAATTTTCAAAAACGCATATGGAAATTGGAATGGTGTGCGTGACTCATATTTTATTTGTAGAAGTAAATGATAAAATATAATATGCTAAACAATTTGGTTTGAATTTTTTAAAATTTATAAAAAATGATATTTTTTATGGATTAAAAAAATTTAATTAAATTTTATAAATTAAAAAAATTAATGTATACATCTAATAATATAAATATATTTTTACGCTATTAGATTAGCGGAAATTAAAACAAACTTAGAATCGTGTAATTTTAAAATATATTTCTTAAAATTATTTTTTTATAAAATTTATTCAAAATGTTTTCAAATATAAAAGATTTTTTAAACTTTAAATATCTAAAAAGTTATAGTAAAAATTTAAAATGTCTAAAAATTATATTTTATAAAAATTTATTTAAATTAATATTTAATTTAATTTTAAAGCTTATAATTGTATTTTTTTTTTGAAAAAAAATATGTAAAACTATAAAAAAGAAATCATAGTCAAAACACAAGTAGTGGACGTGGTAAACAAAAGTATCCCAAGTTACAAGAATATACTAAAACTAGAAGACATTGACTAAGAATTTTTTTATTTTTTAATTTAAATAACAATGATTTCAATATTAGTTTCAATTCTTCCAAATTTGTTTGGTTTATAATAAAGAAAAATTGTGATATTGTGTAGGGATGTGATGCATCAATTATGATAGCTTCACCAAATGGAGATGCAGAAAGAGATGCAAAAGAAAATCTTTCACTACCAGGAGATGGGTTTGACACTATCATTAAAGCAAAGGAAGCAGTTGAAGCTTCTTGCCCAGGAGTTGTTTCATGTGCAGACATTTTAGCACTTGCCACTAGAGACGTTATTGTATTGGTGAGTAAATATTATTATTTTAATTCTATAAAATTATAACACTCTATCATCTAATTATGACAATTTAACAAGTCTTCTTCTTTACGTCACGTTTAAATACGTTTAAACATGGAAGATCGAGTAAATATTCATTTTTATTTAAAAATATTACAACTTACAATTTACCAATTTTATTAACTTAATTGACAAAGTCTTATATTTATGATTGTAGAAAAATTAAGTTTTTTAAATATTAAGTCAAATCATCAATTCTATTTTTAATTTTTCTTTTGATTAATTCCTTGTTTCTTTAATATAATAACCCTATCTTGGATATAAATAAAAAAAGTTAAATATGTTTGTAATCTTCTTAAATATCTCATATTTTATTTTTATTTTTTAAAAAAATTATTTTTAAAAATGGTCTTCCTAATAAATTTTACAATATTTTTGGTCCCTTCTACAACTTAACGACGGTTTTTAACAATTTAATAATTAAATTAATGAAAATTTTAACGGTAATTTCTATTTAGCGATGAATTAACAATAATTTTAACGAGAGACCAAAAATGAGAACAAAATTTTTTAAATTGAATATTATTCGAAGAAGATTTTTATAGAGATTAAAGTTGAATGTAAATTATTTATAAAAAAAAAATACATATTTAATTTTAAATAAAAATATTTCTAAGAAACTCCTTTGAAAGGAAAAAAATAATTATTAAAAAAACTAAATTTTAAATTATTTGAAGAGTAATTTATGAATTATATCACCATAATTACTTAAAATTTCATTTATATTTTGTAGCACTAATTATTTATTTATTTGAACTATAGCTTGGAGGCCCTTCATTCACCGTTGAGCTTGGACGTAAAGACGGACTTATTTCAAAAGAATCAAACGTAGAAGCAAATCTTCCAAAACCAACTTTCAATCTTAATCAATTAAACAGAATTTTCTCCAAACACAACCTAACCCAAACCGACATGATTGCACTCTCAGGAGCACACACTATTGGATTCTCACATTGTGACCAATTCACAGATCGTCTATACTCATCTCAAGTGGACCCCACATTAAACCCTAGCTATGCACAAGAATTAATGACAGGGTGCCCTAGAAATGTTGACCCATTAATTGTGCTTCCTCTTGATCCTCAAACTCAATTTGTTTTTGATAATATTTACTACCAAAACTTGGTTAATGGAAAAGGGTTATTAACTTCTGATCAAGTTTTGTTCACTGATGATGCTTCAAAGTCTACGGTTGTTGAGTTTGCTAATAATGGGGCAAAATTCTTTGATGCATTTGTTGTTGCTATAAAGAAGCTTGGAAGGGTTGGGGTAAAGACGGGTAAAGATGGAGAGATTAGGAGAGATTGTTCTAAATTTAATTAGTGTGATATTTAATAAGTTGGTTGTTATATAATAGTTGTAATAATTTACATGTTACGAGTCATGGTGATAAATCTAAATGTATTCTTTATATTGATGCCTCCCAAAGGAAATAGGTTTGCATATATTTATTTTAAATTGGTTGCTTGTGCTCATAAAACTAATTCAATTATGGTGTGATGATGTATATTTTCACATATTATCTTGCTTATATAAGGAATGACCTTTATATAATTTTAACAAACTTTTAATTAAGCCAGTTCATCATGATAGAGACTAAAATCACTTTTCTGTAGGGGATATATATATATATATATATATATATATATATATATATATATATATATATATATATATATATATATATATATATATATATATATATATATATATATATATATATATATATATATATATATATATATATATAGGTGTACATGTTCTTCTTCAAGGGCAGGATGATTCAGAGGTCTTAATAGGTTTATGACACAATATGGTAGTTAGGGCTTGCCAACGACAGTAAGAAATTATGTACGGTGGTGTTTTGAGGTAGTTTAAGAGACCTGCTCACGTGAAGTGAGAGACTCAGATGATGACCGACGAAGCTTGGTAGCAAGTGTATAGTTAGAGGCAGTCGTGTGTTAAGACTGTAGTGAGCGTTGTGCTCTTTAGAGTGTAGAGAATGCGTATGACTTAGGGTCTTTCTTCACTCCTTGACAGGAGATGTATTTATAGAGGTCTCTAGGACCTAGAGTTTTCTTGGAAATGGTCACTGCTAACTCAATCAATGGTGCACAGTTGAATCCCTATTTTCCAGAGGGTCTTCGGTTAGTTAATGACCTTGACACTCTCTCTATCCAATAAGTGTCTTATCCTGTGTTTCCCACATAGCGGCGAGGGGAAAACCATGGGGCGAGGCTATACCTCCATTTGGGAGACATTATATCCTCGCCTGTTCTAGGACATTCTAAAGGCATCGCCCAAGGCGAGGCCTTTTACAAATATAACACTACATAGCCCTCAGGCACAAGGCCTTTAGTAGAAGACAAAGTGTTTTTCAATCACGGCTTATGGGAGTATCCCGAGATCCGGTGCTTCTTCTCGCAAGGTATTAGCTACCTTAGGAAATCGGGGTCTATTGGTCGTAGCCATGTGTATTCCGGCTGAAGAAACACTAAGTCTTTCAGGCGAGGGTTTAGTTGAACTTGAGAATCTAAGTCCTCTATATAAAATTATATATAGCTCGGCTGATGAGACTCTTAGTCCCTTAAGCGAGATATTTTACCTACTTGGGTGGGTCTTCCATCGAGCCTTCAGGAAAGACTTGTTATTAAGTCTATCAAGCTAGATATATGTTGCATATCTTAGGAGTAGTTCTTAGTTATTGTCATGCCCGAGTAGACACTAAGTCCTTCAGGCGAGAGTTTAATTAGCTTGGAGAATCTAAGTCTTTCAGATGAAATTGTATATAGTCTGACTGATGTGACTATAAATCCCTCAGGAGAGGCGTTTTACCTACTTGGACGAGACTTCCATCGAACTCTCATGCAAGACTTTGTTGGTGCAAACCATAAAGGCCAATACTTTTATTAGAACTTAGTACATGTATTGAAAATTTTATTAATCATTAGAAGGACATTTCTTTATTATGTTTGTTTTTTCAAAATAATAAAGTCTCAAGAATAGCTAACTTGTTTAATAAAATGTTAAGTGTGACTTAATCATGAGATCCCATAAAACATAAGGACATTATCCTTAAAGTATTTGTAGTCAAGCTTTATTGTGAAGTGGATAAAATTAAAGCATTAAGACTATTATATGGATAGACTGATGATCATATCTCAAGGATCATGGATAAAGAGTTATCAAGTCTTAAATATAAGTATGAATATGAGAGACATGAGTGACCTAGATGGAATTCCCCATCTTGTGTAACAGGATAAATGTATAAGGGTCCAATATTGAATTGGACAATGATAACACGGTATATTCCTTGTGTTCAATATAAGGGCAAGAGTAATTATACACTCTAGTATTATCACAGAAAGATTTTTTCAGATCACATGACATTTTTGTGACTTGGGTAGCAATGACGTGTTGCTAGATATCACTCACTGTTTATTATGTTAAATACGAGAACTTACAGGGTCACACACATAAAGACGGTTTGATGAGAGAGAGAGAGAGAGAGAGAGAGAGAGAGAGAGAGAGAGAATAAATAAGGAACATCGTAAAGTATAATGCACATAAGTGAATTGTAGAACACCGTAAACTACAGTTTGAAGGTGTGAGAAATACAAGAAAGGGGGTTTGAATTGGGTTTCACCAAAAATAATTTTAAATATTTCCGTTGATGAAAGACCAAGTTAACTTAGATCATAAAAATTATTGAACACAATTATTTTTATCCTGGTTCACTATTAACCAAACTACTCCAGTCCATCCCTCAAGGTGATTTGCCTTCAACAATGACTTAATCCACTATAACCAAACTGATTACAGACAACCCACAATAAGTCATGTCAACCTTATTGACACCCCAATAATCCAGTCGATCCTTATTGAAAATCCACTCAAACTGCAACAAGAGTCTTCTTGAGTTCATACCTTCACTTGGTCACTCAATGAATTAATCTACAATCATTGAATACTTTCAGTGTATTACAATTTGCTTCTTTTAAGTAGATTACACAAATGTTTTAGTACAAAGAGAAAACCTAAGTGTTTTACACCAAGATACGAGCAACAACTCCTTGCTTATTTACAAAACTATACACATAAGATTTCTATAAAGAGTTGCACATCGCTTTGGTGTAGTTTTGTTTGAGTTTGATTTAACCCGATAGGTTTTTCGTTGTAATGTTGATTCTTACTTTTCTTCAACTTCTAAGTCTTCCATTTATAGCTTGTAAAAGAAATCCGTTGAAGGGGTAGAAAGTTAATCAGAAATTCAGTTGTTTGTTCCCAACGATCATAATAAGATTGGTTGACAATTCAGTACGAAAGAGTTGTCCTTACGCCACCCTAGAGGGTAGAAGTCACAGAGCACTTTTTGTACATTTTGTACACCATCACACTTTAATCATTTTGAACGTCTTCTAGTATTCAGAGGCTTCAGATAATTTGAATGTTTGGAGCTTGTTGTAGAAGAATCACTCTTATGTCTTAGAACCTAAGTCTTAGATTCTTTGGAACTTGTTCCATCAGAACCTTGTCTTCAGAGTCTTCAGCACCTGGTCATAAGAACTTGTTTTTTCTTCATATGATAAGAACTTGTTCAACATAACCTCGTCTTTATAATCTTCAGATCTTGGAACATACAGAAGCAAAGCTTTAGAAGGCTTCCATAAGGTATGGTGCACTTAAGTGAGAATTTTAGCTTGCATCCCACACAAATGCTTCGATAAATAGAACCCTTGTGCATAAGCTTTCTCACTTAATGAAATTTTATTTTGTGAATCCCTATCCATGATTTCTCTCTCGCTCACTAACTCACTCACTCAATGTCTTCATTCGTAGTAACTAACATTGAGATTGAAGGCACTCTGTTCATATGTACTGAGTAGAGGCATTGTTCTTTATTCAACACTCATGATCACACTTTTAGTTGTGAATCAAACATTTCAATTACCACAAGAGGTATTTGGTTCTATCACTGATCACGCTCATTTGCAAGGATCGACTAAAGGGAAAAAAATTGTTTTCTACTGTGCCTTGTATCGTAAATTTCCTTCAGATTTATTATCAAGTCTCTCAAACTGGATATCTTTCACGCCTCTTAGACGTGATTCTTGATTCTTGTATTACTTGAGGAAAAACTAAGTCCCTAAGACGAGAGTTTAATTAGCCTATCCATGTTACTCTAAGGGCAGGCAAGGATCTTCGCTATAAAGTTCAGCGGGGGAAATGTTGCCCTGAGAGGTGAAAATGATCTTTGCTAAGAAGTCCATCCAGGGAAATTTTGCCATGAGGGGCAAAAAATATCTTTACTATGAATTACAACAAAGGAGATGTTGTCTTGAGGGGCGACAAAGATCTTCGGGATGAAGTTCAGCAGGGGAAATGTTGCCCCGAGGGGCGACAAGGATCTTTGCTATGATGTTCAGCAAAAGGAATATTAGCCTAAGGCGTGGCAAGTATCTTCACTATGAAGTCTAGCAAATGAAATGTTACTCCGAGGGGTGACAAGGATCTTGTTGGGTGAGAATATGGACACACAAAGGTATAGAAGGGGGGATGAATAAACTATTTTTCCTTTAAGACAATTTCAAAAACATTTTATGTCCCATATACAAAATTAGCGATTTTATAAAAGCAGAGAAGTAAAATATAAAAACAACAGAGCTTGGAAGGATCTCAATGAATTAAACCAAATGAAATAATGCATAATGTTACTAAGTACTTGAATACTTCTAACGCAAGTCAATCACAAGATAACCAAAGTTGCTTTAAACAAAACTATTTCAAAACTCTTAGCATTGATATTCTATCAAGACATAATTGAATTCTTGATACTTCAATAAGATTGATACACCACAAATATAAGCTTATAAAATAAATCAATATAAGAAAAGTCTAACCTATATGGCATACAATCAATGCAATAGTTCACTAATGCAATAGCAAAATAATGAATACTAGAAAACTAAAACAGGATAAGGGAAGAAGAAAAGATACATAAAGGATATATATTGGTTCAACATTCATCCACACTTTTTCTAATCCACTCTTCAATGGTATTGAAAACCATTGGAAAGTAATCACGACCTTCCACTATTTTGATAAGTTCGATTACAAGCATTTTGGTTACAACAAACTATCAGACGATAATTCCCTTTATTGATGCAGACACTCAAATGTTAATAAAAACAATATATCTAAATGATCTTGATCCAATAACTTAGCTATCCATAGTAATCCTAATTCAAGTATTCATATGTGGCAATCCACCTGATCCCACCGATGTATTTTCTTAGTGATTGCCATTAGCTAAGCATTGATTGTATAACTCCCAACTTTGTCTGTGAGCAATCTTTTTCCAACTTCACCAAAGATGGACAACTTCCATCTCCGCCTTACGGATAGCTGATACTAGTTCTTTCCAAAGTCTTTCTTGGAGTATAATGAATTTCTCTTCTTGATAAATAAAAACAAACACCAAAATGCATTCAAGAAATGATATGTGCAACTATAATAAATAGAAAACTTCAAACAAAAACATTAGATACCATAATGTACCACTAGTCTCCTTCAACACTAAATCTTTAGAGATGAAGGTCCTCAACAATGGAAACGGCTAAGGATGAAGATGATGAACAATGCCCAAATATCTCACAATCACTCTAAATACACAAGGTTTTAGTCAACAGTTTAGATGAATTTGAATGAAGAACACACACACAAGGTTCTCTCAAATTTCTGGTAAATATGTATCGAATTTGATTGTTATCAAGAGATTGATTAATCATGAACAACACATCAAGATTAATCAAATCCAACTCTAATTAACTCAACACAACAAAAAATTACACAAGGACGTGATGCACCAAAAAAGGAAAATGAATCTAACAAGAATTCATAATCAAGAAGTTGTTTTAGATAAGAAGGGAAAGAATCATGGTGATGGGTATAGACACACTAAGAAGAGAAGACAAAATCACTCTTTGTATCTATGGGTTTCTCCCATATGTTTCAGTCACTTGTTACTTTCATCAAAGAAACAACTATTTAAATCAAGGATGAGAAATGAGTCTTGAAGCTTTGATTCAGATCAAGTGAAAACTGTGATTCAAATCAATTTGAGCAGAGCCAAAATATGGCTTCATGAAATCAGTTGATTCAAATAAATTTTTGCACTTGATTTGGATCACATGAGGTTGTGATTCTAATCAAGTTTGATTTGTGATTCGAATCTAATACTCCAGAGGCATTTCCCATTTTTCACACAACTTATGATTCAAATCATGTATTACATTTGATTCAAATCAAATGACTGAAAATCTAGATTTAAGCGTTCTAACTTGTGATTCAAGCTATGCTTGATGAAATGACAAAGTAGCAGCTAGATAGGCCCAAAAATCAATAATATCAAGGATCAAACACTCTTATTAAATGAGTAAAGGTGGTTCTAGTTATACAACAAAGTAATATCCAAAGTGATTACAAATGAAAATGCAAATAGAATACAAGCACACGATTATAAAATCAAATTACAAACACGCAAGTACTAAGATACTTATATCAAATTGACAAAAACATCAAAACAAATAAGTGATACCATATGATATTGTGACTTCACTTTTAGTCTCCCCCTTTTGATGTTTGGAAAATTTGATATATTATTGTTGATCAATTCTTCAAGGTGTTATTTAGACTTTGATGGATGAAATGAATCAGGTGTATTAATGTACATTTCTTCGCTTGAGTTGTAAAAGTTGTAAAGCTCCCCTTGCATAAACATTTAATGTGTGTGAATATTGATAGTATATTAATACCTTCTCCCCCTTTGAAAAATATCAAAATGAGAGAAAATAGAGAGAAACAAAAAAATTTAACCAATTGAATCCAAGATAGAATACAAGTCAAAATAGGATGTCATACTAAGTGAACTAAATAATCACCAATTAAATTGCATACGAAATTAACTATCACAAATACACAATTTAAGAAAGATACAAAGAAACAGATAACATATAGATAATCACAGAGATATCATATATACATGACTAAAACTCACCACCAGATACATAAACCAAAATATAGTCAAAGATGATCAAAATACACAGTCAACCAATCAACCAAAATGACATAAATATTCATAAAATGATGATGCTATGCTATGCATAAAAAATAAAAATAAAAATCATGGAATGTCAGCTTCATCAGATGGTGGTACAACAACAATAATACTGTCATCTGGAATGGAATAGATGTAAGAAAAAGATTTGGTTCAACATTTGGCTTTTAGCTTTGATGAGAACAATATATTGTTTTTAAGAGAACAATTTTGTACCCTAATGGTTTTGTCTAGTGTGTTGCTTTTTCTAAACAGGTTCTGACTCCTGATAAAAGATCGTGTGACATCATCAATTTCTGAATCAACACATTTTGACTCTGGAGATACTCAAGAACATGCTACTAAGATCTATCCAAGTTCTGTAATGTCTCTAGACAACAGTTTTGATGAACGTTAGTCCAAAGATTTTATGTTATGACTTCTCAAGCTCTGAAGTTCTAAAGACCAAGTTCTGAAAACTCTAAAGACAAGGTTCTGGTGAACAAGTTCTGAAGACTCTGAAGACAAGGTTCTAAAGATCATGCGTTTCCAAGTTCTGAGATTTTGAAGACCGGAGTTCTGAAGACTCTAAAGATAAATTTCTTGAAAGAACAAGTTCTAAATACTCTGAAGACATGGGATCTGAAGATTCTCTTTGTTGTTTTTGGTCCTTCTAAGCATGCTTCATCAACACATATTCTGAAGCCTCTGAAGATTAGAATATAAGATCAAAAATGTTTAACGTGAGTAAATAGTACATGGTATATGATCAAATGTTTAGACTACTTTGATTTTTTGTCACAAGGGTTGTACTATGGTACGATGTTGTCTACCACTCTCACTGATCGTTATAGAAGAAGACAAATGAAGTTAAGTATTCCTATTCTACAATCTAAAGGATTTTGTTGTACCCCAAAATTTGCCCTCGCATTTTTCCTCAAGAAATCACAGCTTCAGGCGTTTCCTGATTTTTCAAACTGGCTCAAAGATCGGTCAAACGGACTTTTCTCGTCAGTCAGACACAATTAGGGTTTTACTGATTCTCAGGGCTTTAGAATGTTTCAAACAGTTGGCTTAGGGTTTTGATTGATTTTGGCTCAACTTTGATCAGGCGAATGTTCTTTGGCATTTGATCAGGAATTAGGATTTTCGTGTGCGGTTCCTCAGAAAGATTTAATTCTACGAGGCTTTGCAAGTTATTCCGAGATTTGGACTGAATTCGCATTGTTTAACTTAATCAATAAAAGAATGCGTTTGGATTGAATTCACGATTGTTTGACTGAATCAATAAAGGGTTGCATTGGGGTTGAATTTGCGATGTTTGATTAAAGTCATAAGAGGGAAAAGCGTCCGGACAATTGCTGTGATTGACTGTTGTTTTGCTCTGGATGTTTGAAACGCCAGGTTTAACTGATCAAATGCTGAAGCATTGTTTATTTAATTATTTATTATTCTAAGATTAAAAGATTGGAATTTATTTTCCATTTATTATAATTCAAAGAATTCTAAATAATAAATAAACAATAAAGGATAAAAAAGAATTAATTGGATAAAAACTTTTTATTTACTTTTAAATTATTCGTACAATTATTGTTTACAATTTGTTTACAACAATAATTTTACAGTAATTTAAACTTAAATAAAAACTATCCTAAATATTTTTCTAATCTTCAATTCTTCATCTGCTATCCTTTGCTCCCCTCCATTCAATTTTTGTCTGCAAATAAGAGAAAGAAAGTCAATTGCAGATAAATAGAGACAGATATAAAGTTCATCATTAAGGGAAACTGTTTGGGATCAGTTAGCCCTCTTTGCAAATCACGGGATTTCTCCTGGTTCACAAAGAGGGATGGATATTTGCAAGTCAAAAATGAATGCACAAAAGTCAAAATTGCACAATTCAAAAATTGTCAAACTGCATAGTTCAATACAAACAGAAAGTCCAAACTGAATCACAACTTTCAAACCATCCAACAACTTTCAAAGTACAAGTTACTGTCACAAGGCCACTCAAAGCTATCAAAAAAGAAGATTTGGAAAGATATCAAGAAGCACAAAATCTGGAAGATATGAAAGGATATGCAGTGAAACATGTAATGCAAGCAAACAACCAATTTCATCATTTCCCACAGCTTCCCTTTCAGAAAAAGTACAAAGCATAACATATTTTAATGCTTAAAAGTGTACTGGAGAGAGAGAGAAGAGAAAAGAAAAGCAGGTTTTGCAGGCTTAGGCTTTAGGCATGAAGAGAAATATAAAACAAACTGAACACAGTGGATAAAAGGGGGGAAAAGAAAATATAAAGCGGTAGAAAGATATATCAAATGAGGAGAGATATCAAACAGAGAGGAGAAAAAACAAAAGAAAGCTTTCAAAACCTCTACAGAACCTGTCAAGCAAAGGTTGAAACCTGCATTAGCTCAAACCTGCTAAAGCTCATAAACCAGCCTTAACCATCAAACAGCATACCTGCCTGAGACCTCACAAGCCTAAAACCTGTGAAACTCCACAAGCCTAAAACCTGAAAAACAATATAGAACAAACATCCAAAACCTCTACAAGACCTGCATATGCCAAACCCCTGCAAAAAAAAAGCAAGACAATTTCAAACCTGAAGCACAAGCCTGAACTGTGTTCAAGCTTAACACCAGACATGCCTATCATCAAAGCATAAGCCTGTACCACCAGTTCTCATACCTGCCTAAACACAAACAACAAAAAACCAGTTCACCACAACCCAACCTGCCTGAAAGCCTAAAGAACCAAAGAAGCTCAAACCTGTACCAAATAATCCAGGCCACAACCTAAAAACCTGTTAAGCCTAAACTGAGAAACCATAAACCAATAGAAACCTCACAAGGCCATGAACCATTGAGCCCTGTCAAGCCCAAAAGGAATTCAACATAACCTTCCAACACCATCCAACCATCATCAACTCAATAAGGCAACTCAGTGTCAAACACAGGGCCCTCAGAAAACTCATCATTGGGCAGTAAAAAAGGCAAACATTCAAGGCAATAGAAGGAGGAGATAAAGAAATACTGAGGCAACTCGAAGCAAGGCAACTCAGGGACAAATAAAAGAAGCATCTCAAGGCAAAATCAAAAGGCAACCCTAACAAGTGTTCCAAGGCAACTAAGAGACGAGATAAAGAAGCATTTCAACAGGCAACACAGGCATCAAGCACAAAGCCATCAATCTCAGCATACAACAAACATATTCCAAGGCAAGCCAAAGAGTCAACGAAGAAGAAAGAAGTGAAATCAACAAAAAGCTTTCAGACAAACATCACAAAGCCTAAAGAAAGGTACATAAATACCAAAATCCAGCAAAGTGAACTAGCTCACACCGCGTCTCATCTCGCTCCGCCCTTGGCCGCCCTAGGTGCTCCGGTCCTCCTCACCTCCTCTCCCAAAAAAGGTATAACCCTTTATTTCTTTCTTCTCCACATCTCATGCGAACATTGAACAACATAAAAGAATCAAGAGCAAATAAAAACATGCGAAGGCGTCAAACATACCAAATAAAAATCAGTACCTTGTAGACCTTTGCTTACACGACCTTGGAGAAGAGGGAGCTGACTGAAGCACCTGGTGGCCATGGGCAAGAGGAACTCAGGCGAAGGTGGAAGAGGACGAACGCAGTAACCACAAGTGGCGCGCTTCTGTTTCTGTAACCCTAACGCGTTTCAAATGAAAACAATAATCAAAACCCTAAAACGTTTGCCAAGCTTGATGGGCCTTGCCCTTTCTCCAGCGCCCAAGCCTTTTTTGTTTTCCCTTCATACACCCCCCTCATTTCTCTTCTGTTTGGGCCATAACCTCCCAAAGGCCCATTCAAAAACTTTAACTTTTTTATAAAACAGATTTTATCTTCTTTTCATTAATAAATCAACTTAACCCTTTTTTTTATTTTGTTAATAAATTAACACAAACTTTTTATATAACATAATTTTAAACACAATATATTTTTCTCTAACTTAATATATTTTTTTACATTAATATCTTAATGCCTTAATACATAAAAATACATTATTTAAAAAACACTTTTTTATTTAAAGTTATACATAAATTTTCACTAAGTTGATATATTTCTCTTTTTAGAAATATTTGTACATAACCAAGACAAAATACTTTTTTTAATAAACATAATTTAGTTAAGATTAAAACATTTTTCTTTTCTTTTAGTAAATAAATATTTGTACATATTAAAGAAATATACAAGATTACAAAGACTAATTAAACAAACATTTAATTCTTTTCTTTAAGTTAACCATACCTTAATAATACACATTTAAATTCACATTTTCGCACCTGTAAATAATTACATACACATATACACATACACTTACACAATGTACTTATATTTGATACATTATACATTTGCTTATTTTTGTATATTCGTTACATTTACATTTGATCGATTCGATTTGGTTGTAATCTATTGGACACTACATTCCTAAGTCTCATCCCCATTCGTAAATTTGTACCTCCACTCCCGGATACTTATTTTGTAATAGCGTAGACTTTAAATTCTTGCAATTTACCGCTTTCAATTATACCATGGTTAGACCTAGGGTTTGCATGTACATAAAATCAAACGCTAGATAACCTAATACAAGACAAATACATGAAATCAATGCACAATCACACTTGCACCCTCTAGGGTAATCCCACATGTTGCCTTCCAAAATGGGCCATGCTTGCACGTCAAGTATCTTTGGCAAAACGAATTCAAATGATCATAAGTCCCTCGATGACGCTTTCGAAAGTTGCCTAAATGGAATGATCATAGTCCCTTCAAAGCAAATTGCCAAAGACACTTGGCATCATTGCATTCATGGTCCATACGATGACCCGCGCCCGTCCCGTTAAACATCCTAAATGCAAGATTGTCCACCAAATTCAATGGTGGAACAAAATTGTTAAAAAAAGGGTTGAAAACATAGAGAAAACCTTTGAGTACAATAGGGTAGACAAAACTCTTAGTTACTTGAGATCAACTTGCAAAAACACTTGCCTTCTTTTCAAAAATCACACTCCACAAACACTTTCAAAACAAACTCTCAAAAACATTTGAAACATCTTTTCGAAAAGATACACACCTTTGTAAAACATTCGAGTAAAGAATTATTACAAGGGTAGCCTAAGACAAGGCATCTTCTTCAAAAACATTTTCAAAAACACACACACACACCACATTTTCAAGCAATCGAAAATCAAGGCAAGTGATCTAAAAAACCAAGTAACTAAGAGCCCATGGATAACCATGGATGAAAAGGGTGCTAATACCTTCCCTTTTCATAATCTACCCCCCGAACCCACGAAATATCTCAAAAGGTTTTTGCTGTTCTTTTTTAACCTTTCCTTTAGGATAAAATAAAAAGTCGGTGGCGACTCTTGCTCAACCGAACAAGTGCGAATACAAACGCAAAACTCATAGTCAGTTCTCGCACCGTATCACAGATTTATTTTTGGATATAAAAGGAATACTTTGAAGAATTGGAAATAAGAACTTTTCACGCTAAACATTTTGCTTAAACATTGCTCAAATTTCTACTGAAATATATCTTGTGTAAAATTTTGTAAAGCAAGGAACATTTGTTCGTTAACTTGCAATCAAGGAACTTTTGTTCATTCAACTTTCTATTAAAATTGTTGTGTTATTTCTTTGTATTTCAACTTGTGTAATTTGCTTTCTAAGAAGCATCTTTGTAAAGACACTTTATATTTCAACCTTGGAGTTGATTTTTCCTTGAGAGACTAGGGTATAGTAAGAATTTCTCAAGAAGATATTGACGATTAGTCTTTTTGGTTTGTAAACATTGACGAGTAGTCTTTGTTTGTGTCTATAATCAGTTTGGTTATAGTGGATTATGTTATTGTTGAGAAAGGAAAATTATCTTGGTGGTTGGACTGGATTAACTTCGTTAACAATGAACTAGGATAAAAATACTTGTGTTAATTTATTTTTATTCTTGTCTCATCCTTGTTTGTTTGGGAAGTATAAAAGTTTTTAAAATTTGGAAACACAATTCAAACTCCCGTTTCTTGTGTTTATTGTACCTTCAATAGAGGGGTCAATGTCAATATCAGAAGGACCAATATTAAACATATCGTTAGCTCCACCCAGGTGGTCAAAAACAGATATAACATACTCCACTTGAGCAATCACTTGAGCTTCAGAAGCTTGAATCTCTTCCTTCAGCTCAACCCTTAAATCAATCTTCATTTATACCTTACTTTCTTCACTTTCCCAAGCCACCGAATAAACACGTACCATAATCCTTTCTTCCCTAATCTAGTTGTCATCCAAAGCATTCCAACCAACTCATCAAGGTAAGACTTCAAATTAGAAGAAAGTGAATCAAAAGAAGAAGAACCAGTAGCCTCAATAAATGGATCCTTAGAAGAATCCACAACCTTGTTATCATACACCTTTTAGACAGATTCATCGAGGTAGTAATAGTTACAATTTGAATCCCTATAATATCTCATTTTTGAAACACCACCATAATCCAAAATCTTTGGTGTCTCAATCTAATCTTATTCTTTTAAGACAACTCCATTGACCTTAAGGATCAACTGCACAAAAGAATAAAAGAACAAAGGTCTCTTCGAGTTACCCCTACAATGAATCATTTGGTCCACAACGAACTTCACCCAATTAAGTACACTATTATCAATGAGATCCCACATAAAATACATATGATTGTCATTAGCTTTTCCTCATTTTCTCAGTTTCTTGTAAATAATTATTACATTAATTCAGTGCAACAAGCGCATATCAAACTTATTGATGCCAAAGTTTGACATGGATGGACTTTCACAAACAGATTTTTAGATGGAGAGAACAAAAGAAATCCTATCATACTCAAATGATCTTGAAACAACCATATCAGAACCAGAATAAGTCAATGCAAGATACTTAGTGAAATCCATATAATTAAAAGTAACAACTTTGTCCTTGAACCTACTTTCAATGCCGGTATGAGTTTACACAAGATTACACTAGAAAGCTTTAACATAATCATGATTATATTTCTTGTTCATCCCAATAAATTTCAATGGATAATGAAAATAAAATGGTTTCAAAATTTTGGCTTTCAGTTCAATCTCAGTTGACGCATCAACATAATACTCAAGATCAACTGGTTTGTTCAAAAACTTTTCTTGTCAAAGCTGCAAACTATCCTCATGGAAAAGAGGTTTTACCTTATAACACAGAGCTTCAAAAGTTTAATCCTTGGATGACTTCTTATTAATCCTTGCATTAGGTGTTGCTTTGCTCGCTTGAAACATGGTCTTTGCTTTGTTAGGAACTGGTGTAGGAGAAGATGCCATGGGTCTCTTGCCATGTTGCTTGCCAGAGAAACTCTTCTGAGTGCTGAAAGAAGCCATTAATGATGTTGGGACAAAGGGTTCGAGTAATAAAGTGATGATGATGATGATGATGATGATTTATAAAGATGATATGATGCTATGAATATTTGATGATGATGAAAATATTTTTTTCTAAAGAGGGATTTGGAGAAATGATGAGAAAATGAAAAGAAAATCTTAATGAATTTTAAAATAAGTGTAACTTTTAAGTTATGATTCGAATCATGTGTAAAACTTGATTCAAATCAAGGGATTTAATTTTTAAATAAAAAGCATTTTGGTTCAAATCAAGTGCAATATTTGATTCGAATCAAAACGAACAAACCCAAATGGATTCAGGCCTCATGGATTTGATTCTAATCAAATGTATAGGAAAAATTTTATGATTCTAATCATGGGTTCCAAATTTGAAAAAAGAACTTGTTGAAATGAGATTTTTCGAATCAAATTATTTTTAATAATGGAAAGTAACTTTAATGCAAATGATAAATAAGTTTTAATGTTATGTATGAATGCAAAGAACTCATCCATTTAATGCAAATGCTCAAAAGGATTTTTAATGAAATATGTATTGTTGTGAACTCCAAAACAATTTTGATGCACAAATTTGAATGATGATGCATGAATGCATCAATAATGCAAATGAATGGAATGAGCAGGAGAAATAAGAATTAAAATGATGAATTGAGTGGATGTATGATTAAGGCATGAGATACACAAAAGTATCACATACGCGAACATGTTTCAATCATACAACACACCTAGGAAAGTTGGATAAATACAGCCATGCATACACAAAAGCAATAAAGGAGGGTTGGAACAATCATGCCAATTTAAATAGTCTAGGCTTAAGTTGCTGCACACGAGAACAATTATTCATAAAAAAAATAACATAAGCTTTAAAATACGAAAAATCTTATACTAATTGGATACAACTCCTTTTGCGTGTCCGAAAAATACTATTAGACTCTCCTTCATAAGGCTTAAGATTAACTTAGAATGACAATAGTTTAATTATCACTGATTGACAAAATTTGTCAATCCCGAATAACTGATTCAACTCTTTGACGACTGATAGCACTTCAAAGAGCATACTTTTATCCTTGAATCTTTTGTAATTATAGAAACTTCGGAGAATCATTGCCGGTAACCATAAAACTTCCTTCGCCTTCTTTTTACGATAACCTTGGAAGAATAGGCCACTTAGAAGATGCTTTTGTTTCCTTCTTTTATCTCATAAAACTTCCAGCATATATAAAGTGAATGTACATCCATCTTCGCTTAGGACTCATCACGGACAACCTTTAAGACATGATGTCAAATACATACTGCATATACCTTAAAATGTTATTAGTTCAATCCTTGATGAATAAAAAGATAGAGAATATCTTAAATACAATTAATGTTTGAAGAATATGCTAGTAAGGTTTTACGTTGAGTTAATCCATGTAATGCATTGTAATGAATAACCAATCATTAGTAAATTAATGTAGTTTTATTGGAATTTATTTAATTGCATAAGCTTCCGATCAATTAGAAAAATTTGTCTAGGATCGAAGGAACCATATCCTTAACTTTTGGAGTCGCAAGAATCTGATCAAAAACCAAGACCATATTCCAATTGTTGGGTGAGAATATGGACACGCAGAGATATATGAGATGGGGGGTTGAATAGACCTTTTTCCCTTTAATATAATTTCAAAAACATTTTAGGCCCCATATACAAAATTAGAGATTTTAAGAAGCGCAAAAGCCAAACACAAAAGCAAGAGAGCTTGCAAGCATCTCAATAAATTAAACCAAAGGAAATAATACATAATGTTACTAAGTATTTGATTTCTTCTAATGCAAGTAAATCACTAAATAACCAAAGCTTCTTTAAACAAAGTTATTTCAAAACACTTGAAACAACCGGCTTAACAAGTCATCAAGATGAAATCAATGAAGTCGCCATCGAACATTTTTTATCCCACGGGAAGGGAAAGGTAAACATCGAGTAAACTTGAGAAGGGTAAAATCAAGGTTGAATGACCAAGAGATACATGTAAGAGAGTTTGTTATGCGAGGGGAAGGTACTAGCACTCCCACACGCCCGTAGTACTCTACGATATCCACTATTGTTATCTATCTTATGGGTGTGTCTAATCTATGCTTACTGATTAATATTGAGGAAGAATGCATGCAAAAGAAATGAGAAAATAATGTAGGGAAAATAAAGTTGTGCTCACTTGGAACCTATCCTAATGCCTACATATCCTTTTTGAGGAATCATAGTTACCGTAGTTCGACTCAAAAGTTTCTGTTGGTTTGTATTTTTTAATGAATAATATTAATTTTGCCTTCTGCCGCAACTCGACCTTTGGAGACTACGCGTCAGCACAAAAATGAATTAACATGTTCTCTTGCAAAAGTTTGAAAGACAAGCCCGAAGGTGCAAAAGAGTTTATATTGGTTGATATCTTTTACCTTAAAGAAGGATTTGAAAGTTGTTAGATGTTTTATGCATTTTTCAAGAAAAAATATTTTTAGTCTTAATGCAAGGATGCAAAAGAAAGAAAAACATCTAAGGGAGACTGATGAAATCTATCCCTAATGTTATCATACAATGATTAATCCTAAGGTTGAGGATGAAAGGGAAATCTCTACCCTATGTTAGCATGCATGGATACATGTCCTAATGTCTAGCTCGAAGGCTACTCTAATTGAGCGATCATAAGGGAAGCATGGTATATCAAACAAATAAGCAAACAAGTGCTTTGGAAAAAGCACACAAACATACTGACTCAAAATGATGGGAGTAACAATAGAAATGCTTTAGCTAAGGGCAGCGTATCACCCGAAGCAAATAAGCGGGTAGAAGAGTATCAACAATGGCCATTACGAACTCCTGACAAAGTTCTTCCCCACATGACTGACTCGATACACATGATATGCACGACTCCGAAGCATCGATGTATAACATGAGCTAAGGATGACACAAACTAAAATGTGCGGAGATTGATTACTAACCCTCCCCGCTTTCCTCCTTTTGAGGACTTACTATCTGTAATATAATGTGGATGCAAATGTAAACACACGTGTGAAATACCTACTTCAAAGGTAGGATTTTAAACAAACACAAATAGCATACAGAAACCGGTGTCTGCTACAGAACTTTAAACAACGACTTTGACCACACACTCTTTATTTCCTACTTCTCATGATATCTAGAAAGCAGTAAAGTTCCTACTTCTCATGATATCTAGAAAGCAATAAAGTGATGAATGAGATAATAAGAGATTATACCAAACGAATATCAATCCGTAGCAAAGCATATCAAAACAAAGAAACCTGACGATCTTTGCGAAAGCTTCACCAATCATAGAAAATAGTAAAAAATCAAATGATCGGAATAAGCGTCAAAGCATCATCGATGTGAAAAGAAATCACAATTGAAAATATGTATTTAATTCAAGTATAATAAACTCGCATAAGATATGCTTCACCAATAAACTCGCATAAGACTCAGATCTCAACAAGCAAAGGTGAATTACAAATCTCAAGTATAATCAGATAATATGGATTTAATTCCTAAAATCACATTAAAGAAATATAAAATTTTTATTGATTTTATTATTTTTTATCATATGGAAAAAAGTTAAAAAACATAAACAATTCACAAAATTTTTAAAAGAAATTACTAAAAGGAAAAATAGGCCCAAGGGGGTGTGATTCTTCTCCGGAGATTACAGACATCCGGAACCCAAATACCTGGCCTCGTTATGTAGTTCTGAACCTACATCTATCATCCTCTCTGTTTAATTTCCTTTCGTCTTATTCTGATTCCGTTCTCCAGAGAAGAGCCTCCTTCCTCTTCATCACATAATCAAACGTCTCAACTTTGATCCCATCGAACCCGTTGATACACTAGCACACAATCGATTCCAAAGAAACTGACAACTTCACATCCATTTGCAATTTAGAACCGGC
Organism: Vicia faba; assembly: GCA_948472305.1. Lineage (NCBI taxonomy): Eukaryota > Viridiplantae > Streptophyta > Magnoliopsida > Fabales > Fabaceae > Vicia > Vicia faba. Next base: position 68,024,735 of record OX451740.1, read on the forward strand.
TTCGTCTGCCACTTTTATCTTCTCAACTGCGTCTTCTTATTCAAGTTCATGGTGGAGGTTAACATGATGTCTTCTTTGTTATCAATTCAAACAGACTAAACGAACAACAACACACAACCTATGCTAAAGGGGAAGAGGTCGAATAATATTACCTTCCAGAGACGGTATGGTGTATCTTTGATGCCAATAACAACGAGAAATATGGATAAACCAATTTAGGTATGTGTTTCGATCACTATTTTTCCCCTTATCACTTCATTAACAATTCTGTTTCTCAGCGTCTGTGCTTTGTAGTCACTGCTCTTGCACTTTGTGTTAGTGCTAAAGTGTGCGTTGCATTTTTTGTTGTTCTGTATGAAGCGGTTCAAACGATATTGATGTATTGCAGTTTGTTGCAGGTTGAAGATGAAACAGAGTGTGCAGAGAGAAACAAAGTGGCTGATGAAGAGTGATGAAGATGGAAGTGCAGTGATGCAGTTATGGAGAGAGAGTAGAGAGAAGATGAAGATGAAGAAGAGAGGAGGAGAGAGAAAGATGAAAGAAGAAGGCGTGATCAAGATGTGATTCAATGGGAAAGTCCCTTATGATTTTTCTATGATTCTTCTGAAGAGAATGAAGAAGACATTGAAGAAGGTCAGCAATTCTATTTTATACTTCTGTTATATTAGAGATGGTTAGAGTTGTTAGAGGACGTTAGAAAACAGTTAGGAGGTTAGTTTAATTCGGTTAGTTCTGTTAGGATGAGATGGAAATTCGTTTTGTTATTGAGTTAGTTAGGATAAAAAAAATTGTTAGAAATTAGTTACTATGTAAAAAAAAGTCTGTTAGCAAGTTTGTTGATTAGGCTTAGGCTGAGAAATTAGTTTGCTGGCCTGAACGCTTTGCCATTAGATCTCTGATAAACACTAGAATCTTAGTTCGCATGCAGTCAACAGAAGATGAAGTAACTCGTTCCTTCACAACAGAGAACCACGAATTGTTTGCACCAGTCTTTTCACTATTTACACGCCAGTCGCATATCACTCTTGCTATGGCCATGACATAATAGCCGCAATCATAACCATTCACTTGCTTAGGAGAATCCGCACATTCTAGAAATCGGGCCTTTAATACTGATTCAGATAACCCCACATATCCAACAACAGCTTTATAGAGTTTCTTAGAAGGTTCTGAATTTAAGCTTCTGCAGCTATCATGGTGAACAAATATGGGTAAACTGGTTTATGGATTAATCAGAGATGCTGAGATGTTTTTTGTGATGATGAATAACAGACCGTTTCAGTATTTTTCCATAGGGATTACGCGTGAATTAATGGTTAATTGTTTGGATCTGGTTTATGTATAACTGATATGTGCTGGTTTATTTACTGGTTATATGCAAGTTTTATTATGGTTAAGGCGTAAAGCCACATCAGGTCTATTATAGATGATTGAAGCACGTTGAACGGTTGTTTTGATGGCGTATGATTATGAAAAAGCCTTGGCACGAGTACACAGGCCTGTAACACGAGGTACCAGATACTGATTCTTTTTGTGATCTTCTTTCTGTTTTTTCAAAACTGATGCAGGGTTAGTACAATTTTCTCTTAGATAACAACCTACTCCTTCTTCTTCTTCTTCTTCTTCTTCTTTTGATGAACTTGAGCTGGATGTTGGTTGATAAAAAATGCAAGTTAGCATAGTTTTTGTTTGTTAACCCCTTTTTTGTTTGGAATTTCCAACAGGGATGGTTTTAATTTTGGTTAACAGGTGGTGATATTGGAACTATTTGTTGATGTCAAAGTTGTAGCTTGAAGACACTTGAAGTTGGAGCATAGATAATCACAAGCACGAAGACAACTTTTCACATGTTCTTTAAAAATTGCATTGTTATTTGTAATAGTCTTTAGAATGTATTTTGGATACAACTTGTAACAGACTTTGAATATGGTAACTTGTGATAAGAACCTCTCGAATGTTTAGTCTTTCTTTTGAATGAAATGTGTAATGAACATGAGTTTTTGATAATGATAAACTTTGCCTTTTTTGGCGAATGAGTAAAGATGAATTTGAATTAAGCTTGAAATGTCGGGTGATTAAATTTATGGACAGAGTTTAAATGACAAAGTATTGAAACTTGAACTTTAAAGGGATTATGGTAAAAATGCTTAAAGCCATGAAAACATTAAATTTTATTGTAAGGTATTGTTACACTTGAATGAACTTGAATGGAATCAGATAGAATTTATTTGAATCATGAATGAAAGGGTTTGAATAAACTTTGAATTCATATGAACTTGAATCTTGAATAACAATGAACATATTTGTAATACGGATGAACTTCGACTTGAAAAAGACCTTTCAATTTGTACCTTACCTTCCAAGAAATTCACACGACCAATACTTAAGGCTCTTTGTCAACTTTGGTCCAATCAACCGCCTTCGACATTTCGAACATCTTGAATTCAAATCAAACTTCAAATCCAAATCACACTTACGTTCTCAATGAACTCCTAACTTCAATCTTAATTCAACTAACAATGACGAGATTGCCTTGATCAAGAATGAACCCACAATTTCATATCTCGTCCCATGGCTCAAAGCTTTAGTAATTCAATCCACAAACACCTTGTTTTGAAAATGCAAAGCTAAAACCCTTGAGGAAATCCTTTGACTCAGATGAAACCAGAAGCATAGAAATACACCCCTGTGATAAAACCCTAATTTCATGTTATACATAGTGAAATAAACCCTAATCACTGGAACTGATGAAACTTGGCGGAGAATGGCCTCATAGCTTGACGCATAAGAAATTCTTAACCACGACTCACAACCTAACTTCACTGCTCATTACTTGAAGAATAAATCATCCTTTATTGGATACAAATGTCTTAACCAGTGTAAAACCCTAATATTGCACGTCCACTGAACCTTAAACCTCAAGAGCTTTATTGAATGCAATACATGCTACGTTAATGACCTAATGGAATATATGCAGATGAATGCAAACGTATAATCCAGATAAAAGAAATTAGGAGGGAAAATTTTAGAGTGCAACAATTCTTAGCATAGATATTCTATCAAGACATAATTGGATTCATGATACTTCAATAAGATTGATACACCATATACCTAAGCATATACAATAAATCTATATAAGCAATGTCTAACCTATGTGGCATACAATTATTATAATGATGCACTTATGCAATAGCAAAATAATGAGTACTAGAAAATTAAAAAAAATATAAGGGAAGAAGAAAAGATACACAAAGATATATAGTGGTTCAACATTTGTCCCCGATTTACCTACTCCACTCTTTAATAGTGTTGAAAACCATGGGGAAATAATCAAAATCTTTAACTATTTTGATAAATTTAATTACAAGCATTTTGGTTACAATAAACTATCAAACGATAGTTCTCTCTGTTGATATAGACACTCAACTGCTAACAAAAACAAGATCTCTAAAAGATTAAATATTTTGATTCAATAACCTTACTATCCACATTAATCCTTCTCCAAGTATTCATATGTGGAAATCTACATGATCCCACAAATATCTTGTCTAAGAGATTTCCATTAGCTAAGCACTGATTGGATAACTCACAACTTTGCCTACGAGAAATCTTTCTCCAACTCCACCAAAGATGGACAACTTCCACCTCCTCCTTACAGACAAATGATACTAGATCTCACCAAAGTCTTCCTTGGAGTATAATTAAACGCTCTTCTTGATAAATAACAACAAATACCAAACTGAATTCAAGAAATGTTATGTGCACCTATAATAAATAGAAAACTTCACACAAAAATAGTAGATACCCTAAGTTATCACTAGTCTCCCTCAACACTCAAAATTTATAGATGGTGGTCCTAAAAATGGAAAAATACTAATGATTAAGATGATAAAAAGTTCCATAATATATTAAAATCACTCTAAAGACACAAGATGGTAGTTAAGGGTTTAGATGAATGTGAATGAAGAACACACACACACACACAAGGTTCTCTCATATTTATGGGTAAATGGGTATTATATTTGTTATTAAGAGATTGATTAATCATGAACAACACATCAAGGTCAATCAACTTCATCTCTATAATTCACTCAAATCAACAAAAAATTGCACAAGGACAAGATGCAACAAAAAATGAGAATGAACCTGAAATGAATTTATAATCAAGAAGTTATTCTAGATAAGAAGATAAAAAATAATTATGATGGATATAGACACACTTAGAAGTGAAGACAAAATCACTCTTTGTCTTTATGGGTTTATTTGTCGCACCACGAAAAATACTCGAGTGGATCGCACACTCTAAATATAACAGAGTCACCACAATATTTTAGTTATTCTTAAAGAATGGGGAAATAATGTCAAAACCCTAAAGAGAAATGGATAAGATGGTCATAACAGCCAAATATGGGTATGTGAGTCATTTAAGTGATAGGAAGGTGTTAGGCTTCTATCACCTTTGTTGTACTCAATGGGGACCTCCTATAGCCTATGGTTAAGTTTGTTTGTCTTAAGGGTGGTTTGCATGTATTATTTATACTTTTATTTTATTTACTTAATATTTACAAAAAGAAGAATTAAAGGAGGGAAAAGTTAGTTTTAGGTTAGGGGACTCGCAAGGGGTTCAAAAACTTGTGCCTATGTATTCTCATTGAGTGATGAGAAAATCGGAGTCTACGTAGTTCAACCATTTGTTGGTTGGTTCATTTAAATTTATGAAAATAATTTGTCACATAAGGTGAAAGTTAATTTTAAAGTGTTTTTAATTGAGCTAAGTGCACGAGAGCATAAAAGAGATTTGATGAGTGAAGTAGATTTGAATGTGTGAGATTGCTTTTCTTTGTTATTAGTTTTTTGACCTAGTAACTAAATAAAAATGAAGGACTTATTTTTTGGATTCTTGCATTTTGATTTTTTTTTGTATTTATTATTTATCTTATTATAATTAATAAAATTAATTAACCTAAATAAATTGTTAAATTAATTAACTAAGAAAATAAAGTAACTAAATAAAAATTCTAAATGTCTAAGTAAATAAAAAGAGATTAATTAGATAGAATCAAACCTAAAAGAGGTGTTAATTTAGCATGAGAGGTGTAAGTTAGAAAAAATGGAAGATGGCCCAAGGCCCAACAAAATTACTAAAAGCCTAATATAAATAAATACATAAATAATATAAAAATAAAAATAAAAAAGAACACCACTTGAAAACATGGGTGCAATCTGGTTCTTTCTCTACTTCCCTCTTTTCAAATTTGCAATCCCACCATCAATGAAACATTTAAATTTGGCATATGATTTTTATGCAAAATTAAAACAACATATGTTAAGAAAAAAATAAACATTAAAGTAGTCTCTCGTTTATGACTTCCCAAAGTCTCCCCTCCTCACCTCACTCTCAAGCTTTCTTCTTCTCTCTTCTTATCTTTGTGTTACAAGAAATTCAAAACAAAAAAAACAAACAACAATAACATGATAAAATCTAGGAAAAATACCCCTTTTAGTCTATTATCTTTACCTCGGGATCCATTTTGGTCCCTTAATTTTTAAAAGTGTCAATTTAGTCCCTTATGTCTTCAAGCAATGTCATTTAAGTCCTTTCCGTCCAATTTTCATAAATGGTGTTAATTTTTGCATGGGTGGCATTCAATATTGCACCTGTTTGTACGCATGACATGTGACTTTGCATACATTCATCTGTGGGTACATTATCAGCCAAGTGCGGATCAAGATATAGGGTGAAAATGAGCATGGTAGAGGGAATATCAGTGAAGTGTTGCGTGGGAGGGTGGCCGTCGATGGACCTTCGCATCGGGGGAGGTGCATTACTAGCCAGTGTGAGTCACGTTGGAGCTCCAACGAGTGAAGTTAGGAGGAAATATCCTTTTCTCCTCCTTTAGGATGAAGTGTTGTTGTGATGTTACTGCTTATGAACAACTGATGATGCACATGGTTAGATTGATTTATATTTTACTGGTTCTAGCTTATGATTTCGTGAAAACTGATTTTGGTTTATGGAGTTGGTTTATGATATTTTGAGTTGGAAGGTAGAATTTGATTGAAAGTGAAGTTTTTATGTTTTGTGATGAAAGGTTTTGGCTCAATGTTGTATGAAAGTAAGAATTTGATGGTGATGGTCTATGTGCGAATTTAGTTAAGTTTTTGAAGTTGTTGTCAATGGTATGATGTGGATATGGTTGTGAGGCTATGGGTGATGATAATGCTCCCATTGTAAAACTTGAAAGAGGGCTAGAAAAACATATTGTTTTTTATTTTTTTAATTTTTTATGGTTTTGCACTTTTACTGGCAAAAGAGACGTGGTGAGAGAAGCCCTTTGGTCAAGATGGCGATCTTTTTTTTTTATACAGTATGGAAAAAGTGAAGGAAAACATGTAGTCTTTTAGGGGTTAATGTGTGAGAACTTGGTTTCTAATGCGTGAATATACAAGATTTGATTCAAAATTTAACAAATATTGACTAATGAAATTTTACAAGGGTTTTAGGAATGAGGTATATCATGTATTTTTTTAGTGTGGATAGTCAGTGACCCCCTAATGTGAGAAAACGTGACTCTATTTATAGGGTTAATAAATTAGGTTAAAAGACCAATAAATAAATAAAATTAAATCTCATCCAGATTTGATCAAATAATACTTGAATTTAAATTAGATAATATCTGATTATTTCTTGGTCAAAAAGTTGACCAATCAGAAGTTAGGATGACAATAGTGTGACCAATAGAAAGCAACTATGACAAAAATGGAAAATATTATATATTTATTATGTGCTTTGGACTCTTTTGGACTAAAAGTGCATAAATTAAATTAAAAAAAAATTTTAAAAAAATTCTTTACTAAAAAAACAAAAATTAAAAATAATAATGTAAATTTTGATTTTTTGTGATTTTGAATATAAAAAAGTAAAAGGAGAAAAATGCACTAATAATGGAAAAGATGAGTTTCGAATCCAAGACCTCACACTTGTAACTCCTTGAATTCACTTCACTACCAAATGGTTTATCTCATTCATCCAAAATGAAATGCGGCTTAAACCCATATAATAGTAAAACCCGAACAAAATTGGGGTATGAAAAGATTTCAGACGGACTGGAGATGAAGAAAATATTTCGAATGGACCAGAGATGATGAAAATATTTGGGAAGAAAAAAAGATAAATAAGAATATTCTGGACAAACCAGAGATAATGAAAAGATTCAGGACAGACCAGAGATAATGAAAGGATTTCGAACAAACCAGAGAGAAGTAGAATTATGGACGAGGCCAGAGAAAATGAGATATTTACCAACAAAGAGGTCGGTATCTTGGTTGGAATATGATTAGTACAAGGATTGATGCTTGGATAAAGGAAATAGCTTGGTTTGCTAGGGATTCGAAGGTCAATGCTTATGATAGAGTAATGTGGGTCCTTTAGGATGATCCTCCGTTGGGGAAGGTTCTAGGGATAATTCAACGAGGAAAAGAATAGCTGGGGAAAACCTTTCAAATGAGACTTTATGGGGAATTCTGTTGGGGAAGTTAATAACCCTACTTGCTAAAATAAGCTTATTGGGGGATTATAACTAGTTCAACTAGGTAATGTTTTTATGATAAAGCTTCTGTATGGAACTGATCTGGGGATATGAGAGATCAACACCTGATAATGAGTTGGTATGGATCATTTAAGATAACCGTCTATTGGGGAGATTCTAGAAAGGACACACTGGTAGCAAGCTCGTTGAGGAGAAACTTTCAAATGGAACTCTTGTGGGGAAGTTACTTATTGGGGAAACCAATAAAAATTCTCGGTTGGGGAATTTTAATGTTGTTAGCTGGGGATTGGACTTCTATAAGCAGTCACAAAACCCTTGCTTATGTTATGTATACATGTTTTACGCGTATGCAAGTGTTAATGCATGATATGTTCTTGGTCAATGCATTTTTTGATGCATGCCATGTGATATTCGTGAAATGGTGTGTTCGATGAATGTAGTGGGATAATGGATGATCTGATTTCCAATAGAAAATTGGACTTTGGTAGTTTTCCAGATAAGAACTAGGCTTTGAGATGATTTGGTTTTAAGTTGCCAAATGATGTTTGGCTTTGAAGTGCCAAAGAAGATTGGGCTTTGATTGTAGGTGTTGGGTGCCAAGCAAGGTTGGGGTTTGTGAGATACCAATAAAGGTTTGTTTTTTTAAGTAAACTCCAAGTGAGGTTGGGCTTTTTTTTGGGGGGGGGGGGGGGGGGGGGGGTAAATTCCATGTGAGGTTGGGCTTTTTGACTTTTTATGCTTGGGTTACAAGGAATTTTTGTATGATGTAAGATTCATACTATGGGAATGCACTAGATGAATAAGATGATAAGTGTGGTTTGATCCTAGAGAGAAACAACATGATTAACGTATGATGGTGATATATGCAATGACTTGAATGCCTTCAATCAGTGCCCCTGTGATGGGTCGTGGACAGTTAAGGCTTAGAGAGGTTGCTTATGTAACAAGGAAGCTTATCAAAAGATTATAGGATAATGTGATAGCATGAGCTTTCGATACTCATTTCAATCTCAATGACTACTGATGTATGACAGAACTTGCTCGAGCTTCTTGAAATTATGAAGAGGGTTTTCCCCTGCAGTACACTATCTTTTCCCCTATTGGTAGAGTCTTTGAAGGAATTTCCTAGAAAGGAACTTGGATACCCCCATGTCGTGATATGGAGTACCCCTAGTATTTGAATCTTAAAAGTCCTACCCTTAATCATTAGGGTCCAGAACAGTGGTATGGAAAAGAACTTGTATCCCACCATGTTGTGATATACATTGATATGGACTGCCCCATTATTTGGATTTTGAAAAGTATGCCCCTGATTAACTGGTGCTTGAAGGTGTGACCCAAGTTGACCAATTCTTGAAATGATTTACCCATGGTCAATGGGATCTTCATGTGATATTCCTATGATCATTTTTCCCCTTATTGGAAGAATATTTCAAATATTTTTCTCGAGTTAAGAGTGTCTTGGAATGGCATGCCTCTAATCAGACTATTTTTTAAATTTCCTTGATGCTAAGTGTAATACGATGGGAAAACTGACTTTTTTTATCCAAAATATGCGGACAGATAGAGTCGCCACCGACTTTTCTTTTATCCAATATAAGGAAAGGCTGAAAAGAATAGGAAAAACCTTGATAGGTTTTGAGTTCGGGGGGTAAGTTATGAAAAGGGAAGGTGTTAGCACCCTTTTCATCCGTAGTTATCTACGGGCTCTTAACCGCAAGCTCACTTTTTGAAATTTTCTTTGTGTATGTGATTTGAAAATAGTTTTGAAAATCTAAATTACGGCCAACTTTGTAATGATTCTTGTATCAATCCTTAAGAATACGTACAAAGTGTTTAAAAATATTTTTGTCTGAAAAGTGTGATGTGTAAAAATGTTTTGTTTGTGAAAAAGGGTGTGAGCAAGCGATTAAATGTTCTTACCCACTCAAGGTCGTTCTTATTCTTTTCCTTCTCCTTTAGAGATAGTGTTATCCGTACCATTAGTTGGTAGGTAGCCCTATCTATTAGATGTGAAGGGACAATCGTAGGGTCGTCGTATGATCATATAAAACAACTTGTAAGGATACTTTAGCAATTTGAAGGGACTGTCATCATATTATTCATAGACAACAAAGAGCTAGATCATCTTTTTGCAGGTAACTCGAGGGACATCGCGGGACTATGATCTTTATTCGAAGGGACTATGATGATTTAATCGAGGGTCTTTGCTAAAGTACCCTTACTTTTGAGGGAAATGACTATGTTTCCAAAGGTAACGAAGAGAGGTTACCCTAGAGGTGCAAAGTGTGGAAAGGTGATTCAGTTCAGTTATATCATCTCGAGTTAAGGTTTTCAAACGTTTGTTTTTGTCTTTCCATACAAACCCTATTAGCATACATCTAACAGTTATGTATACAAGTATATAAAATATAAGTGCAAAAAGTAAAACCCTAAGACTATTACATGGCTTCGGGGCAGTTGCAATATTTAATAAAATCTTGCGAGAAATTCAACACTAAGCTATTACAATTTTTATACAACCTATACACTTGTCTAAATAAATAGAAAATAAATAAAAATATATGTTAAAAATTATTTAAAAAAACGTAAATGTCTTAAAATGTCACATATTTTTTTTTGTATTTTTGGGTTAATCTTAAGCATTTAGAAAATAATTAGTTATCTAATTCTAAATTAATTACAAAGGTTAATTAATTAAAAAAAACTAAGTCTAATAAAATTGAATTAAAAATATGTCCAAAATTAGATTAATTAATAAAAACCCTAAGACTATTTTTTATTTTATTTTTTATGGATTAAAACGATTTGTAGAAAAATAAATAAGAAAATAAGTAAAAATAATGGAAAGTGGAAAAGATTAGAAAACAGATAAAAGATGGTTCCAAGTGCCCAAGTTGGCACCCACACCCTCTCCTTGTCGAGCAAGAACACTACCACTGCGCCATGAAACAAACAGAATTTTATGCCCTAACAATGGCATCTTGTATTCCTCATGTTAAAACTTGCATGTAAGGCTTCAAACCTGTTCTAAACAATCATGCTAAGAAATCTGAATTGTTAGAATCATTTAACAATGCGTATAATTTTTAATACGAATAATAAAAAATAATGCAAGCCGGACATGGCATGTATGCAAGTTTTAGGTACAAATAGGCATGGAAATTTACTTGTTCTTACCTTTGGGATGTTCTAGAAGTAATTTGAGGTGGTGGTTTTGACTGAATAAAATTGGAACTTGAGATTCAATGGTGCACTTTCTTTGAAAATTTGTGGTTTTTGAGACTTTTCTTGAGGTAAAATTTTGGTCCATTGTAGTGTGAGTGTTTGAGTATTTATAGAGGAGGATATTTAAGTCACCAAAGAAGGAAAGAATCAAGTGATCATGGTGTTATCAAAAATCAATGAAACATATTTTCTAACTTGCCATTTTTGAAGATCCTTGCCTCAAACATGTCTCTCACGGTTTTGGCAAGCTTTTATGAGGTATTGGGATTTCTAGAAGATGTCCAAATGATCATAGTCCAACATTAATCCAACTATTAGTTATTTTTAATTTAATTCTTTTACAAAAAAATAAATAAAAAAATAAATAAATAGGATAAAAAATATGACCATGTGCCAATGGACTTAGAGGTCTTATATCATGTCATAAACATGTTTGATCCTCAAAAGTTAGGCTCATTAGTCCAAAAATTCAAAATTGCTCAATTGAGGTTTCATGCATTTCTAAAAAATTGTCTAACTTGTGCCAACCATAACTCTCACATTTTTTGTCATATGAAAGTGATCTTTGACTTTTCGGAAACCTCAAGATGTCTCTTACAACTTTCATGCTGATCATTTTTTCATTTGAAGTCTTTAACTTGATGTAAATTGGCTTGACAAAAAACGTCTTTTTGTGGACTTTTAAAATGACCTGTAATATTTTGGCTCATATCTCTCAAATGAAGCATTTTTTGAACTTGAGCTTAGAGAGACTAAGTTGTAGATAATTGAATTTCCTTCAAGATAGGCTTTGGTTGAGATTTTTTTTGATGAAGCATGTGAAAGTTATGCTTGGTCAAAGTTCAGTTGACTTCTCCTTAAGAAAACCCTAATTTAGTAACTTTTGACTTTTGATGAATCTTGAGTTTTATTGATGAATCATGATCAGCCCTTGATCAAATGATGAATGTGACTTCAAAATATTTATGTTGACCAAAAATCTGGAGTTTTGACTGTATGTTGACCACAATTGACTTTTTATCCAATATAGTTGATTTTCAATCATCTGAGCAATTGACTGAGCAAACTTGTGATGCAAGGCTTGAAACTGGTCATGAGGATACCTTGAAGCATATGAGGAATCATGGAATCCACTTGAAACATTAGAAGCTCAATTTTCTTTGAGAAACACAAAACCTTAGTTGTAGGTCAATTGCTTAGGAGAGGGGCTTGTATGCTCAAACCCTTGAGTATTCTTGAGCAATTGAGAACCCTAGGAGCATAAGGAGGTGTCTTGAGTTAATTATCTTAAAAAATGGGAGGGAAAATTTTGGGGTACAACAGCTTCCCCTATTCAATCTTCTTAAACCCGAAGAGTTAGATTGGCTTGTCTGCCATTCGTGATCTGAAGGTGGAAGTGGATTGAACACTTAAGTGCCCAGAAATTTGCACTCGCCGATGCACAAAGTAACGCTGTTGGTTGATAGTATTGATTTAATTAGATTTAAGGATGTCATTCGGAAAGTTGACAGAGTGTCATCGGAGATGGGGTTATAGATGCCATCCAAAGTAACTAGCAGATGCGTTGGGGAGTATCAGAATGGAATCTATGTCTCGATTTTATCTGAGGGAAATGATTTTATGAAAAAATCTCCGAAGTAAAATGCTTTTCAGAATAAAGCCATGAAGGAGAATTCTTTTCATAATTCATTCTCTGAAGGGGAATGCTCGCCAGAATTCAGTCTTTGGGGGGAAATCATTTGGTCATGCAGATAGTCGCCCAATCATGTTTTTGGGAATTAATCTAAAATCTGTTTTTCATTGGTAAATCGATGTTGTTTCAGGAATTCATACCACCTGGTCATATAGATAGTTTCCCTGTCATGTTTCAAGAATTAATCTACAACCTGTTTTTCGTTGGTAAACCCGTCCTGTTTCGGGAATTCATACCGCCTGGTCATATAGATAGTTGTCCTGTCCTATTTCGGGAATTAATTTGTGGCCTTATTTTTGTTGGTAAACCCATCTTGTTTTGAGAATTCGTACCATCTGGTCATATAGATAGTTGCCCCGTCCTGTTTCGGGAATTAATTTGTGACCTATTTGTTTGTTGGTAAACCCGTCCTATTTCAAGAATTCATACGCCTAGTCATATAGATAGTTGCTCTGTCTTGTTTCAAGATTTAATATTAGACCTGTTTTTAATTGGTAAACCCGTCCTTTTTTAGGAATTCATACCGCCTTGTCATATAGATAGTTTCCCCGTCCTATTTCGGGAATTAATCTCTGTTTGTTTGAAAATTGCTGATGATATTCGTCTGTTTGCAAACTTTAACTGAAAAGACAAAATTAGATTTCTATAATGTCATGATATATGTAATGCATTGTGTAATGATGCTCTAAAAATAAATGAGAATGTTATATGCATTTAGGTATTCATATGCTATGATGTATTGTGAAATGATGTATAGACGCAATATGTTATTGAAGCATATCAGTAGCTCGTTGTAACAATGTCTAGATGGAGAAAATAAATCATAGACTTTTGATGGGGATGAATAAAATGATTCTTCAATTTCTACTGGGAAAACTTTTGCTGGGGATTCCCGCTTTCTGTTTGAGAATAATCCACTAGGGATTTTTGACTTCTACTTGAGGATAGAGGTATTCAAGGAGTGTCGGTCATTCTCCGTTCCTTTTGTTGAAGGATTTGATTCTTACGTACCCTGACTGGGGATAAAAGAGATGGATATTCCTCTGGTGTACTATCTTTCCAGGTTTTAGATACCGTAACAACTCTTCTGGGGATAACAACTTTGATTAAACCCTGCTGGAGAAGAGAGTTTTGTTAGTGATTTATGACGTTGGAGTAATAAAATCCGCTGGGGAATTAAATTCCTGTAAACTGTGTCGAGGAAATAAACTCTGATAGGGATTGGAGTTTTATAGGCTGCACTGAGAAAATCCCCACTGTATGTTGGGGAAATGATCAAACTTCCTTATCCGCTAAGGGACCTATTTGGGATGATGATCAGGTCAAGCTATTCATTAGGGATATGGAGGTGAACTGCTGGAAGATGCCCCAATTTCTGCCAGAGGGCATATTAGACTTGTTGGAGAATATATATATGTTGGGGATGAGCTTGTGAAGATAGCTCTGTTTAGATAGTTTCATGGAGATTTCTCTGTGGGGATTTATGAACGACTTAAACATTGTTCCAACTCCTAGAGTCTTCGATAAATGCTAATCCTATTTTTTATGCAAATATTTGTAAATGGTAATCATATTCAAATGCATATGTTCATTCAAAGTAACCGTTGGACTTATTTTCAAACAAAATAGGGGAAGTAAAAACAAATAGTTTTGAATTTTGAAATAGACTGAGTTGTATTGATTTTGAAAGTTTGCCTATGAACATGCAGTTTTATACAAGGAGACAAAAATCCTAGTAAGAGGAAGTTGTGAAATTGAAACTACAAAGTGATAAACAAGAAAAACAACTATGTGGAAATGATCCCATTGAGTTTCAACTCTGTTATTGCCTCTATGTCTTAAAGCATCTCATCACTTACCCTCATAAGAAGATGAATGGATTGATCTGTACTATTTGATCATGACGTTAATAACAAAGCTTGCTGTAAAAAGATGATCCAACAGGGAATAGTCATATGCTTTAATCCCAAACTTTTGCCTGGACTTCCCTTTCGGGTTTTCAGTCTACTGGGATACCCTTTTTTTCCCAAGCCACCTCTTCAGGTTTTCGACTTGCCGGGTGTATAATTTCTATATGTATGTCCCTAATTTTTGCCCGAACCCTTTCGGTTTGCCGAGATGCCTTTATTTTTGCCTAGGCCTATCAACTTAGCGCGTCTCTTTTATGCGTAGTATTTTTGAACTATTTCCATATTAACAGGGTGTGGAAGGTCTTCACCGTCCATGGTGGTAAGTATCATAGCACCACCAGAAAATTTCTTTTTGATTACAAATGGCCCTTCGTATGTGGGAGTCCATTTATCCCTGGGATCACCTTGTGGTAGGATAATGTGATTTATTACCAAATCATAAGCCTGATACACCTGATGTCTGAATTTCTTATTAAAGGCCTTGATCACGCACTTCTGATACATCTGACCATGACAAATGGCCGCAAGCCTTTTCTCATCAATCAAATTTATTTGGTCCATCCTACTCTGAATTCACTCATCTTCATCTAAACTTGCTTCTTTCATAATCCTCAGGGAAGAAATCTGGACTTTGACAGGTAAGACAACATCTATACTGTAGATGAGAGAGAACGGGGTTGCCCTAGTTGATGTAAATACTGAAGTGCGTAGCCATGAAGAGCAAATGGTAACATCTCGTGCCAATCTCTGTATGTCAACATCATTTTCTGCAAGATCTTCTTGATATTCTTGTTGGTGGCTTCCACTACGCCATTCATCTTTGGTCGATACAAAGAAGAATTATGATGCTTAATCTCGAACTGCATGCAGAATTTTGTGATTATAGTATTGTTAAGATTGGTACCATTATCCGTGATGATCCTTTTAGGTATGCCGTACCGATAGATAAGGTTATGCTTAATGAATCTGGCCATAACATTCTTGGTAACGGAGGCGAACGAGGCTGTTTCAACCCACTTTATGAAATAATCCATAACGACCAAGATGAAACGATGCCCATTAGAAGGAGTAGGATTAATTTCTCCAATCATATCAATGCCTCACATTGCAAACGGCCAAGGAGAATTCAAGACATTAATAGGAACCAGAGGCACATGTATTTTGTCAACATAAATCTGGAATTTGTGACAAATTCGTGAATGATGGTGGCAATCAGCTTCCATAGTCGACCAATAATAACCCGCTCTCATAATTTTCTTAGCCATCGTATGCCCGCTGGAGTGAGTACCAAAGACTCCTTCGTGTATATCTTCCATAAGCTTCTCAACTTCTTTCTTGTCTACACAGCGAAGCAAGGTCGAATCGTGATTGCGCTTGTATAAGATTATGTTACTTAAAAAGAACTTGGCAGAGAACCTCCTTAGAAATTTCTTATCATTGATAGATGCTCCTTCAAGATACTCTTGAGTCTCGAGGAATCTTTTTACTTCGTGGTACCAAGGCTTTTCCTCTACTCTATCAGTATCAACTTCGTAGCAATGTGCCAGTTCGTCTAGTCTCTCAATAGTAATTCGAGGAGCTTCATTGTCCCATATGACTCTGATCATAGATGACATGGTATCCAAGGAATCTACCAATTGATTCTCTTCTCGCGAAATATGTTCAAAAGTAATTTTTGCAAAGTACAAAATTAATGTCAACACATGCTCTCAATAAGGAATGAGATTTGGATGCTTCGTGTCCCATTCTCCCTTAATCTGACTGATTACTAAGGCTGATTTTCCATATACATTTAGGAATTTAATTCTCATATCAATGGCAGCCTTGATACCCATGATACACGCTTCGTAATCTACCATGTTATTGGTACATTCAAAACATAATATGGCTGTGAAGGGCGTTTAGAAACCCTTGCGAGAGACAAACATATCACCGATTCCGTTTCCAAGTGAGTTGGAAACTCCATCAAAAACCATAACCTATCAAGATCCTGGTTCAAGTCCTTCATATGTTTCAAGTTCTTCATAATCAGTAACTAACATAATATTCTCATCCGGGAACTCAAAATTCATAGACTGATAGTCATCTACATCCTGATGAGCCAAATGATCTACCAATACACTTCCTTTGATTGCTTTCTGAGTAGTGTACTGAATGTCGTATTCGGTCAAGACTATTTTCCATGTTGCTATTCTTCTAGAGAGAGTGGGTTTCTCGAATACATATTTTATTGGGTCCATCTTAGAGATCATCAAGGTAGTATGAGTCAACATATACTGTCTTAGTCAGCGAGAAGCCCATGCCAAAGTGCAACAAGTTTTCTCGAGTAGTGAGTATCTTGTTTCACATTCGGTAAACTTTTTGCTAAGGTAGTATATTGCATGCTCTTTTCGACCAGACTCGTCATGTTGCCCCAATACATACCCCAATGAGTTCTCTAACACTGTTAGGTACATGATCAAAGGTCTTCCTTCAACAGGTGGCATATGAATTGGAGGTCTCTGAAGATATTCTTTGATTTTGTTGAAGGCTATCTAAAAATTGTCGTTCCACTTCACTACTTGATCTTTCTTTAATAACTTGAAGATTGGTTCACAAGTAGCGGTCAAATGGGAAATAAATTTAGCAATGTAGTTCAATCGTCCCAGGAAACCTCTGACTTCCTTCTCAGTATGGGAAGCTGGCATTTCTTGAATAACTTTAACCTTGGCAGGATCAACTTCAATACCTTTACCACTGACGACAAAACCTAGGAGTTTACCGGATCTTACCCCAAAGGTGCACTTATTTGGATTCAACCTCAGCTTGTATTTCTTCAATCTCTCAAATAGCTTGTGCAGGTGGTCAAGGTGTTCTTCTTCAGTCTGAGGCCTGGCTATCATGTCATCAACGTAAACCTCTATCTCGTGATGGATCATATCATGGAACAAAGCTACCATAGCACGCTGATATGTTGCACCGGTGTTCTTCAAACCGAAAGGCATTACTTTGTAACATAAAGTGCCCCACTGTGTAACAAAAGTAGTCTTCTCCATGTCTTTAGGTGCCAACTTGATTTGATTATACCTAGAGAAACCATCCATGAAGGAAAATACTTTATGCTGAGTTGTGTCAACCATAACATCAATATGCGAGAGCGGAAAGTCATCTTTGGGGCTTTCCTTATTCAAATCCATGTAGTATATACACATATGCACCTTGTCATCTTTCCTCGGTACTGACACCATATTTGCAACCCACTGAGGATAGGATGTAATAACTAAGAAACTGCATTGAATTATTTCATAACTTCAGCCTTCATCTTTTCAGACATCTCGAGACACATACGATGAACCTTCTGCTTTATAGGGGGACAACCTTCCTTCATCGATAGATGGTGAACCACAATGTTAGTATCAAGTCGTGGCATGTCTTCGTACGACCAAGCAAAGATATCAACATAGTCACGCAACATCTGAATTAACATCTTTTTGACATTGTCTTCTAGGTTAGCACCTATCTTGATTTCTTTCTTGTCCTCTTCATTACCCAAGTTCACAACCTCGACTGGCTCTTCATGTGGTCGTATGGATCTTTCTTCTTGCATTAATAGCCTAGTAAGCTCTCCAGGTATTTCACAATCTTCTTCACCTTTGTCCTCGACTTGGTAGATCGGTTTTTCAAAGTCAGGATTGGCAATAACATAATTTTCATCTATGGGATCCATAGTGGATATTGATCTGTAATTTGTTATGTGTGTGTGTGTAAGAATACATAACTATTTTGGAAGTAAAATAAAGTAAAATAAAACAAAATTTAAATGCAGAACATCCAATGATTGTATTAAATGAAAATATATGAATGAAAGATAACAACCCTAACAAATGGACCATTGTGCCCCGGGTAAGGCACAAGGCTTAAATTTATTGTTTAAAATACATATCCAAAAACTTGAAAGCAAGAAAACAAAAAATAACATTTACTCCTGACTAAAGGAGATTGGTATAAAGTCTTCAGTCTTCCAATTAGTGAGCCAACTTTTGGTAGTAGAGAAGATCCAGCTGTCTATGTCGTATTCTCTATCAGCATCTTCCAAGGTATTAATAGCATTAACTCCCTTATCATGATTAGGCATAGGTGCAGACTAAACCCAAATCCTCAAAATCCAACCCAAGAAATTTCTAGTTCTCCATAGAATTTATACGATCCTCTAGCTGCTTGTATTTTTCATCAGTAGGGAGATATTGTTCATTCAGATAATCTTCTTTCTCCTCATCAGAGTATTTAACAGGACCATAGTTTCTTTTTTCAGTTTCACCACTCTTATCATCTTTATCGTGTTCGTCGTCTTCGTCTAGTGGAGTATCAGGATCTTAAACTTGCTTGACTTGACCCCTAAACCTTCTTCCCATGTTAAGGATGTCGACTAGTTTCTTTGTCTTTTTCTTTTTCTCTTTGGTGATGAGTGCCTTCAGTTTTTCCTGCCCCTTGGCTAAGTTCAGGAACATGTGTTGGAACTGGGCATTCTGAGCTTGGAAATCTTTGATGGTTTGTTCAAGATTCATTTTTGCTGAAATAAACAACAAAAAGATGAGAAAACCTATCTTGGGAATACCTGTTATATAATGATATGTATGACATGTAGATGCATATGCAATGTTTTCAAGGGTCTTGCGGGATTAAAAATTTGAAAATGCATCTGGTTGCTGCTTTGTCTTGAAGAACTTTGAGTCTTTATTTTGAATGTCCTTCTATAAGAATCAAGCTCACCATATCAAGTGGGTCCTAGCCTCTGACTCAAGAGAACATACTTAGATCTTTGACGACATCTGGTTAGAGGAAAATAAATCCTCTTTCCCCTTGCTAGCAATCTGGCTTATGATAATCCTGCACTAAAGGTCCCTAAGATCCTTGAAATGGTTACTAAAAATGGCATGTCATGATGTTATGATGTCATGATGTTATGATGTTATGATGTCATGATGTTATGTCCATGTTTAAACAAGTGGAAAACACAAACAAATCACACAAGAGCCTTAGGTTTAAAGGCTTGCATGAGGTCCATAGGTAAGTACCCTTCTCTATTGAAGTTAAGTTGGCTCAACCTATCCTAAAATAGTAACTGAGTTATAGGAATCTCATATCACAGATCTTTCTCGAAGGTTTTATTTTAGTACGGCAACTGACTTTCCACCAAAACTTCCCGCGATTCGAATCTCAAAGAGTGTAGAATCGAGTATCAACCAACCTTTGACTGCACCAAAGTCGGCCATCTCACTACCTTCTAATGGCCAAGATGGATCAATTAAGGTTCTAAAAGTTATTTAATGCGAATGACACCACGCGGAAACCTAATGTTATCCTTGACTGACTCAAGGAACATTAGTACAAACCAAAGTGTCGCACTAACCATAACCATCACTTCAACCATATCGGTCTACGCCGTATAATTTTCATGAACTATTGCTACTTACCTAAGGCATCCCTAGATTCTGGTGTAGGATCTTCCAAACAATAAACCCAAGGAAGCCCTTAAAGTTAAAGCACACAATTTAAGAAAGTAAAGTTATCTAAACTCTTAAGGTAACCCCTCTTTTAATTACTCCCCAACAGAGTCTCCAGTTCTGTAATACGGTGTGAGAACTGACTTTTTTGGTTTTTATTCAAAATGTGGGGATAGCTAGAGTCACCATAGACTTTTGTTTTATCCAATATAAGGAAAGGCTGAAAAGAACAGGAAAGACCATGATAGATTTTGAGTTTGGGGGGTAAGTTATATAAAGGGAAGGTGTTAGCACCCTTTTCATCCGTAGTTATCTACGGGCTCTTAATCGCTAGCTCACTTTTAAAATTTTCTTTGTGTATGTGATTTTAAAATATTTTTGAAAAGCCAAAGTACGACCAACTTTGTAATGATTCTTGTATCAGTCCTCAAGAATGCATACGAAGTGTTTGAAAATATTTTTGTCTGAAAAGTGTGATGTGTAAAAATGTTTTGTTTGTGAAAAAGGTCAGGAGCAAGCGATTAAGTTATTTCCCACTCAAGGTCATTCTTATTATTTTACTTCTCCTTTAGAGATAGTGATATCCGTACCATTAGTTGGTAGGTAGCCCTATCTATTGGGTGTGATGGGACAGGCGTAAGGTCGTCGTATGGTCATAGAAAGCAACTTGTAAGGATACTTTAGCAATTCGAAGGGACTGCCATCATATTATTCGTAGACAACAAGGGGGACTACATCATCTTTTCATAGGTAACTCGAGGGACATCGCAGGACTATGATCTTTATTTGAAGGGACTATGATGATTTAATCGAGGGTCTTTGCTAAAGTACTCTTACTTTCGAGGGACATGACCATGTTTCCGAAGGCAACAAAGAGAGGTTACCTTAGAGGTGCAAAGTGTGCAAAGGTGATTCAGTTCAGTTATATTATCTCGAGTTAAAGTTTTCTAACGTTTTTTTTTGTCTTTCCATATAAACCCTATTAGAATACATCTAACAATTATGTATACAAGTATTTAAAATATAAGTGCGAAAAGTAAAGCCCTATGACTATTACATGGCTTCGGGGCAGTTACAATATTTAATAAAACCTTACAAGAAATTAAACACTAAGCTATTACAATTTTTATACAACCTATACACTTGTCTAAAAATAAATAGCAAATAAATAAAAATACATGTTAAAAATTATTTAAAAAAAGAAAACCATAATGTCTTAAAATCAATGAAGGAAATAATCAAGTGATCATGGTGTTACCAAAAATCAATGAAACATGTTTTCTAACTTGCCATTTTTGAAGATCCTTGTCTCAAACATGTCTCCCACGGTTTTGGGAAGATTTTATGAAGTCTTGGACCTTCTAGAAGATGTCCAAATGATCATAGTCCAACATTAATCCAACTATTTGTTATTTATAATTTAATTCTTTTACAAAAATTAAATAAAAATTTAAATAAATAGGATAAAAAATATGACCATGTACCAATGGACTTAGAGGTTTTCTATCATGTAATAAACATGTTTGATCCTTAAAATTTAGGCCAATTAGTCCAAAAATTCAAAATTGGTCAATTGAGGTTTCATGCATTTCTCAAAAATTATCCAACTTGTGTTAACCATAACTCACAATTTTTGTCATATGAAGGTGATCTTGAACTTTTTGGAAACCTCAAGATGTCTCCTAAAACTTTCATTTTGTTCATTTTTTCATTTGAAGTCTTTAACTTGATGTCACTTTCCTTGACAAAAAAGTCTTTTTGTTAACTTTTAAAATGACTTGTAATATTTTGGCTCATATCTCTCAAATGAAGCATTTTTTGCACCCGAGCTTAGAGAGACAAAGTTGTAGAGAATTGAATTTCCTTAAATATAGGCTTTGGTTGAGAATTTTCTGATGAAGCATGTGAAAGTTATGCTTGGTCAAAGTTCAGTTGACTTCTCCTTAATAAAATCCTAATTTAGTAACTTTTGACTTTTGATGAATCTTGAGTTTTCTTGATGAATCATGATCAACCCTTTATCAAATGATGAATGTGACTCCCAAATCTTGATGTTCACCAAAAATCTTGAGTTGTGACTGTATGTTGACCATAGTTGACTTTATATCCAATATAGTTGATTTTCAATCATCTAAGTAATTGACTAAGAAAACTTGTGATGCAAGGCTTGAAACTGGTCATGAGGGTAACTTGAAGCATATGAGGAATAATGGAATCCACTTGAGGTATTAGAAGCTCAATTTTCTTTGAGAAACACAAAACCCTAGTTGTAGGTCAATTGCTTAGGAGAGGGGCTTGTATGCATAAACCCTTGAGTATTCTTGAGCAACTGAGAACCCTAGGAGCATGAATGGTCTTCAAAAATGGGAGAAAATTTTTTGGGGTACAACACTAAGTATTTGTTTGAGAGTAAAACTGTCCCTTTTTGAAAAGTAATTCTAACGCAATGCTTATGCAAGTTTTGAAATCAAATTTTTTATAGGAAACTAATATGGAATGTACGGTGGATGAGTACAAATGGAGATATTATGGAACAATGTGGTTAGCGATGATTTAACAAACATTTAAACTCAGTTTAACAATGATTTTGCTGAATATGCTTTCATAGTGAACCTAACTTCAATTAGGTCTTTTGAGGGTTGTAACATGGTCTGATTCACAGTTTAAGAAATAAAGGATATGAAGCTTAAAATTTTATTTTAACCCAACCATTTTTCTTTTATGTTCTTCAGTCCTAAATCCATGTAACTTTATAGATGCATTCAACCTGCAAGAGAGTTTTGGTAGTCATGATGATGGAAGTTGATTTAATGGTTGAAGCACTTGTAACATTCTTGAGATGTCATTCACCTACTTTTACAATTCTTTTTGCATAGAACAATTCTTTTTAATTTGCGGTCCATCATGATGCCCTAACTTTTCCTAATTCAACTTTTTTCATATTTTTTCTTTTTTGACTTAGCGGTTTCTTTTTGGAATAATTCTTTTACAATTCTATTTGTGCTTTTGATCCCTATTTTTGCATAGAACAATTCTTTTTAATTTGCGGTCCATCATGATGCCCTAACTTTTTCCTAATTCAACTTTTTTCAACTTTTTTCTTTTTTGACTTAGCGGCTTCTTTTTGGAATAATTCTTTAAATTTTTATTTTGATTCAGAAAGGTGATGACTACTATGTAAATTATTATGAGCTTTATCTTCATTTCTTCCTCGATGTTAGATGAGGAAAAGGATGTGCTTAAACCTCTTATAGAGGTGATTAGATGGACTAATTCTCTTGTATTAGGATATGTCATCAGATTAATTGAAATCTACCCTACACCTAGTTAAGATTAAGGGTTTTTATATCGACGGGCTTACCATTATCATCTCGGTCTAAGTTCAAGGCCGTCGGCATAAGAGTATCAATTACTTTTGAGTTTGCCATGTCAAATTGCTTAAGTAGGTTAAGACAATATTTGGTTTGATTCACGAACGTTCCTTCATTTAATTGCTTGATTTGAAGTCCAAGAAAGTAGTTTAACTCTCCCATCATGCTCATCTCAAATTTTCCCTGCATCATCTTAGAGAATTTCTTGACCAAAGATGTGTTAGAAGAACCAAAAATAATGTCATCTACATAAACTTGAACTAAAATAAAATGATTTCCTTCATGTTTAATAAAAAGGAATGTGTTAACATTTCCTCTTGAGAATCCTTGATCTAGTAAGAATTTGCTAAGACATTCGTACCAAGCCCTAGGGGTTTGTTTAAGACCGTATAGAGCATGCTTAAGTTTGTAAACATAGTTAGGATTCTCAAAATTCTATAAACCGGGAGGTTGAGACACATAAACCTCTTCATTAATGTATCCATTTAAAAAGGATCTTTTTACATCCATTTGGAATAATTTGAAGTTTTGCTAGAATGCATATGCAAGCAAAAGGCGTATAGCCTTAAGTCGGGCCACTAGAGCATAAGTTTCCTCAAAATCTATGCCTTCCTCTTGGTTATACCCTTGGGTAACAAGTTGAGCCTTGTTGTGAGTCATAATTCCATTTTCGTCTAGTTTGTTCCTAAAACCCCATTTAGTTTGAATAACTCGATGATCTCACTGAGGGGGGACAAGGTCCCAAACCTCATTTATTTTAAACTGATTTAGTTCCTCTAGCATGGCTAAAAACCAATGTTCATCGAGTAAGGCATCTTTAGAGTTTTTGGGTTCAATTTGAGAGATGAAAGCAAAATGATAATAAAATTTACTTAACTTAGAGTGAGTTGTGACTCCCTTTGATATATCTCCCAGGATGTTGTCGATGGGATGATCCTTAGAGGTTTTCCATTCCAAAGGAAGATATTTTTATTTCTTGGATGATATTCCTTCTTTCTTAGGATACTTGATCTAACTCTTCTTCAATTTTAGTAGATTTCAAGTCCTTTTCTTTGGGATCTTGTAGTATGCTTTCCCAAGGTACACATGCACCATCTTAAACACTACCCTTTCCGACTAATTTCAAATCAGATTCATCAAAGGAAACATGTACAAACTATTCAACTATATGTAATCTTTTATTAAATACGCTATAGGATTTACTTGATTGAGAGTATCCGAGAAAGATACCTTCGTCTGCTTTTGAATCAAATTTACCAAAATTTTCTTTACCATTATTTAACACAAAGCATTTACATCCGAAGACGTGAAGACGAGAAATATTTGGTTTTCTTCCTTTCAAAAGTTCATAGGGAGTTTTGTTTAGAATAGGACGTATTAGAACCCTATTCAAAACATAACATGTCGTGTTAATGGCATCAGCCCAAAAGTACTTTGGAAGACAGTGTTCATTGATCATAGTTCTTCCGAGTTCTTCTAAAACATGGTTTTTACATTCCACCACTCCATTTTGTTGAGGAATACGTGGAGCGGAAAAGTTATGATCAATACCATATTTTTCACAAAATTTATCAATGAGATCATTCTCAAACTCACCACCGTGATCGCTTCGAATAGTAACTATGCTAGTGTTTAATTTGTTTTGAGAAAACTTGGAAAGTTTTTCAAATGCCGGAAAGGTGTTACTTTTATTTGCCAAGAAAATTGTCCAATAAAATCTTGAGTAGTCATCTACAATAATGAATCCATAATAGTTACCACCTAGACTTTTAATTCTAGATGGTCCAAAAAGATCCATATGAAGAAGTTCAAGAAGCCTCGTTGTAGAGACAATGTTTTTATATTTAAACGAGATTCTAGTTTGCTTCCCCATTTGGCAAGCATCACATAAGTGATCCTTGGAAAATTTTAGTTTTGTTAAACCGAATACTAAATCTTTTGAGACAACTTTATTTAACAAATCAAAATTCAAGTGAGCTAGACGTATATGCCACAACCATGAATCCTCATTTAAAATGACTAGACATTTAGCTCCGGTTAGAGATACATTATTCAAGTCAAGCATGTATACATTGTTTACCCTCAAGCCTTTGAACACATCATCTTTCTTATCATTGTGTTCAATTATGCAACAATATTTTGAAAATGATACATTGTATCCTTTGTCGCATAGTTAACTAATGCTAATAAGATTGTGTTTAAGACCATCAACTAATAGGACATATGAGATAGTAGTAGAAGAGGGATTACCTACACTATATTTACCGAGTATTTCTCCCTTTTTATTGTCGCCATAGGTAAAAAATCCTTTCTTTTTCTCCACAAAGTCAAAAAAATAGGGAGATGTCACCGGTCATATGTCTTGAGAACCCACTATCAAGAAACCATCTTTTCTCCATAGTCTCTAGACATTCCACCTACAAGTTTAAACAAGGGAAGTAGGTACCCAATTTTTATTGGGTCCTTGTGTGTGAATGACACTTGAGTTGCATTTTGGCAACCATTTGAAAATGCCTTGAGGAACCTAAAACCTCATAAATTGACATTTGCTAATGGTGTGCCCCCATTTGCAACAATATAAACATGTTAGAGATTTGGGCAAGTTACTTTTGCTTGGAGGATCTCTTATTTCATAAGTGTATTTTTGATATAGATTTATCATACTACTTCTAAAATTTGATCTATCAAGGTTAAAAGTAATTTTGGGTTGTAAAGCCTTGTCAAGTTTGGCTTTAAGAGTTTTTACCTCTATTTGCCAAATGTAGCAAGTTTCACATCCATCCCAATCATGCCAAGAAAGCTTATAATATTTGCTATAAGTTTTGATTTTCTCTACCATGAATGCCTTGAGAGCTTCAAATTTTTTTTTGGAATTTGGACACATTATGCTCAAGGTATGAAAAAAATTTCTTATTTGAGGCTAATCGTTTAAAAGCTTCCCTAGCCTCATTTTATGGAGTATCAAAAGCTATTTGCAATTCTATGTGAGACATTTTATCAATGTGACTATATTTAGAGTGACTTACATTGCTTTTCTTCTTTTGATGAGCCATGAGGCAAAGGTTGATCATTTCTTCTTCGTCACTAGAGTAACTTTTGCTTGAGGCTTCACTATCGCTATCCCAAGCAATGTATGCTCTTCTAGCTTTGTTAGGTTTTTTTTGAAATTTGTCTTTTTCTTAGTCTTTCTTGAGCAACAGGCATTCCGGTTTGTAGTGGCCGGGTTTTCCGCAGATGAAACATGATCCTCTTGATTTAGATTTCTGACCTTCATCTTGTCTTGAAGGTTTTAATTGGCTTCTATAATTGATGAGATTTTTGTAGGAGTGTTGGACTTCATTCTTTCAGAGATATCTGTGATATTTTCTCATAAACAACCCCATGTCTTCACTTGTGCTTTCATCTGTATCACTAGAATCACTCACATAACAGTTATTGGTGGAGGACTTTGAGCTTGAAGCCTTTAATGCGACAAAATTCTTTTCCATTTCTTTTAGTTTTTCCTTCTTTACTTTTTCTCATGCTTATTGAGATTGATGAGCTCTTGCTCATGCTCTTGAAGCTTCCCAAAAAGTATTGTTATGTCGAGTGTAGCTAGATTGTTTACTTCCTTGATTGCTGTAACTTTAGGCTGCCATTCCCTATTAAGACATCTTAAAATTTTGTTATTAGCAACAACATTGGGAGTAACATGACCAAGAGTGTGTAAGCGATTGATTATATGAGAAAATCTCTTTTTCATATCAGCAATGGTTTCACCATGCTTCATGTGAAAGAGATCAAACTCTTGAGTTAATATATTGATTCTAGCAAGTTTAAAATCATTTTTCCCTTCATGGGAAATTTGTAGAGCATCCCACATTGCTTTAGCAGTTGCACAATGTGATACTCTAAAATATTCATCAACACCTAAAGAAGCAATAAGCATATTTCTACCTTTCCAATCATAGCTATACTTTTTCTCGTCTTCCTCATCCCATAGTGCTTCAGGTTTCGGTATGGTAATGTTATCCTCATTGGTCTTGGTTATTCGAATAGGACCATCCTTGATAACTTTCCATATATTTCTATTAACAGAGTTAATATGCACACGCATATAATCTTTCCAATAGGTATAGTTTTCACCGGTGAAAACAGGAGCTCTCTTATAAGCCCCTTTTGGACCATTCTCCATATTCTACAAAGTAATATGTGAAGCACCAGATGAACCGGTGCTCTTATACCACTTATTAGACGATGTTATCGGTCTAGAAGGGGGGTTGAATAGATCGTTTAAAATAATTTGCGCTTTTTAAAATTGTTTTTCAGAAAAATATGCGAAAGCTTCATGGAATCTCCAATCGTCTAAACGATCCTCTATTGAAAAGATCAAATATGCGTAACCGTATGGGATATAATGACAAAGTAAGAATCAATGAGTTTTAATCAATTGATCAATCACTTATTGTTGTACCCCAAAATTTCCCCTCTCATTTTACTCAAAGCATACTCCTAGAGATCCTCAATTTGCTCAAGGTTGCCCAAGAGTTGACCAGACAAACTCACTCCTAAGGCAATGTATCTTAAACTAGGGTTTCCATTTTCATCAAGATGGGTGAAATCCAAAGAACTCATATACTCTTCATGGTCCTAATATGTTCTCAAGACCCTCCATGTCAAATTTCAAGACTTGCACAAGAAGTTTGCTCAGTCAACTGCTCAGATGCTTGAGAATCGACTGTATTAGGTCAAAAGTCAAATGTGGCCCACATACAGTCAAACTTCAAGATTTTTGGTCAACATCAACATTTTGAAGTTATATTCATCATTTTATCAAGGGTTGATCATGATTCCTTAAGGAATGCCCAAAATTCCTCAAAATCCAAAAGTTGCTAAATTAGGGTTTCTTAGGCAAAGTCAACCAAACTTTGACCAAGCATAACTTCTTCATACTTTATAAAACATTTTCTATACAAGGATAATTTTGAAGAGGATGCAATTCCCTACAACTCATCTTCATCCCTAAAGCTCAAAATATGCACTCACAAAAAGATATGAATTTCTACATTATAGGTCCTTTTGAAAAGTCAACAAAAACACTTTTTAGGTCAAAGCTTCTTACATGAACATGGAAGACCCAATTGAGATGAGACCAAAAGGGTTGATTAGGGAACATCCTAAGCTTTCTAAAAAGTCAAAGAATACCTCTCTATGGTTAAAATTGGAAGAGATATGCCTTGTCAAAGTTGACCTTTTTTGCAAAATTACCAAAAGTCAAATGTGCTCAAAATTGCATTTTTTACGAATGGGCCTAACTTTTTATGCTTTCACCTCACTCATAACATAGTCCACGACCCAAATATTTACTCACATGTTATTTGCTTCATTATTAATTTTATTTTGATTTTTTATTAATTAAAAATTAAATTAAATCAAATAAATGGTAAATAATAGCAAAGATTTGTTTTGATTGGATTTTTGGACAGAATCACAAGCTCATTATGTTGGCATAGTAGAATCAAATCGAATAAAGCTGATTGCCACAAGAATGACATGATTAGGCCAAATTTGGAAGGATATCATACACCATGAAAACTAAATCAAATCTTCAAAAATTGCAAAGATACTAGTCATTTTTATAACCCTAATTCGTTCAAGGATATATAATGAACAGAGCCAAGGCAAAAGCAAAGGTTTTAAGGTCGTGAATGTCATCAAACAAAAGTGAGTTTTTTGCAAAAAAGTGTGGTTCGAATTCTGATTTAGAGGCAATTCAAGGCAATTTAAAGCCAACGATTTATTCCTGGGCATGTATTGAAGCTATTCTAATCGCTCTCAAGTCATAAAACCTCCAGAATCGTCAGTTACACCTCACGGTTTGCACCCTCTGAACTCAAACTTGTTTCTTTGGTTTTACATGTTTTAAATCTAATTCGCTTGCATAGACATGTTCATGATCATGCTGAGAATCTTCTTGATAGCCTGGATTTTGAGTTTCGATGCAGGAATGGTCACTTGCCATAGTTAGGGTTCATAAGCTCCAAATTGGGCCAAATTAAGGGCATCTTCATGTTCAGGGGAGGAAATACAATTGATCTATGCCCTTGAATTGAATTTTTTTTGCTTGAATTACGTTTTAAAGATTTGCATGTTTGTAGCTATAGGCAAATGCCGTCGCTATAACATATAATGACGAATATGAGTGTAGGTAAAAGTATTATGTCAAAAACAACATATCAATGAAGGAGACGCTGGCATGGCTGAAGGAAGCTTGCTGATTGGCTCATTCAAATACCCAGGGACCCACTCGGGGCACGCGCGTGACAGCTTGGCATAGGCCCGATTTACTATCATATTATTTTTGTTGTATTATATTAACGATTGAACAAATTGGTCCAATGGCAAGAGTGAATGATGTTAAGGCGCCACAGTGTGCAAGGGCAGGGGTTCGATCGCTGCCTCTTGCATTTTCCATTTTTCCGAGGCTTTCTTGCAGGATTCTATACTCCACGCATCCAAGTGCCCATCGTGCACCATAAGATCCCCACCATTGGATCGTCAACATCCCAGATCTAACGCCTAACACTCAGGTTCTCCAGGGTGGACCCTCAAATGAGAATCATACTGGATCTAGCGCAAGGCAGATGGGATAAGGGATCTGGGCCTAACAATTCAGCCATACACCCCCTGATTTCTTCAGCAAACAAGCCCATTCTATTTTTTGATTTCAATTCTTTTTTTAATTATTTTCTAACTATTCTTTTTAAAAATAACACATAAATTATTTTTTTATTATTAAATCAAAAAAAAAAAAAAAACACCCAAAATCTTTTTCATAAAAAATATTTTATTTCCTTGAATTAATTAATTTAATTAAATTAGGGCAATTAAATCTTATATTTGTAATTAAAATCAATTAGGAATTAGGGTTTACTTTTTTATATAATTAATTTTTTCTTCAAAAAAAATAAATAACTTAAACATTTTTCTCAATTAGATTTTTAGGGTTTTCTAATCGTCTTCGCATTTAATTCGTCGCGCGTATTTTTAATTACCTTTTTAATTACTTTTGTAACTGCTCCGAGGTTGTAATAGATTTTAATTAGGGTTTTAAATTTCCGTATTTTATTTTCAGTTAAATAATTATGTATCTGCGAAAGCCATGTAATAGTTAGGATTTCTATTTCGGCACTTTAAATTTCTGCAATTATTAACTGTTAGATGTATGCAAATAGGATTGTATGGGAAGAATGCTTGAAAATTAAAACGGTAGATAACCTAAATGTGAAAAGACAAATTAACTGAAAAAATTCACTCGCACATGCTCACTCCTAGGGTTTACTCCACTTCGGTTGCCTTCAGTTAAACGGTCATGAAGTATAGGGTTTGTTAGTGGTTGTCCTCTAGCCCCGAAAGATCTCAAATGACCCATTCGGATGTTGCCTCAAAAACAGATATTTAAGGCTTTAGGATGATTACTAACACCTCATAACATTGCTTTTGTGATCGTATCTGTCCCTTCGAATGTCCCTTAAAACTCCAAGGACGGTGCTACCTATTCCTTAATAATGGGATAACATTGTCTAAAGGAAAACGAACAGTCTTTTTTGAGTAGGTAGATAGTTCTTAGGTACTTGCTCAAACAAACAAATTTCACACAAATACCTTTTAAAACAATTTTCAAAATAACTTTGTCACATCCTTGAGGACTGATACAAGGGTTATCACGAAGTAAACCTTTTTTTTCAAAACAAACACACACACACAAGCAATTTTAAAATGAGCAAGTACCTAAGAGCCCATGGAAAACCATGGATAGAAAGGGTACTAATACCTTCCTTTTCTATAATCTACCCCCTGTACTCAGAAAATCTCGCAAAAGGTTTTTTTCTGTTCTTTTTCCTTTTCCTTAGTTGGATGAAATAAAATTTGGTGGCGAATCTTGCTTACCGCAAAATTTTGCAAACAAAAAACGCAAAACGCAAACCATTATTAACAGTCGGTTCTGCCATCATATCACAGAACTGGCAACTCTGCTGGGGATTTAATAAAGTGGGATATACCTTAGGATCTAGGTCTTTTTAAAAAAATTTGCTTTCTTGCTTGTTTGCTTTATTCTTAAAGGGTTTTGCTTGGGTTACTGTAGATCCTACACCCGGATCTGGGGGCACTTTTTAGGTAAGCAACAATAGATCGTGGAGACTGTACGACATAGAACGATATGGTTTAACCGATAGCCGTGTTGGTGTGGCACTTTGGTTGGTACCGGTATTCTTCTTGGGGAAACGAGGAGAATACGGGGTCGCCGTGTGGTGTCGTGAAACACTAATAGAACTTAGAACCTTAGTTGAACAAACTCAGCCATTAAGAAGTAGTGAGATAGCCGGCCTCGGTATAGAGCTGAGGATACTCGATGCTACACTCATTGAGATCAGACTTTCGGGATATTTTGGCTGCAAGAAAAGATTACTTGAGCTGAGACAATGCCTGATAAAGGATGGTCAATGATATTGAGATCCCTTAGAACCCGATTACTTTTTAAGACAGGTTTGAAACCAACTAAACTTCAAGAGGGTATGACCTTTAACCTCATGCAGGCCTTAAACCTAATGACTTGGTGTGATTTGTCTGTGTTTGCTATACCTGTGGTTTGTCATGACATCATGCATCATAACATAGCATCCATTCTTATTTCACTAACCATTTCAAAGACCAAGGGAGATTATCTTTGTTCTGTTTTGCAGACCATGGCTTCCGTTCGTAGAAACACTATCCGAATCAGCTTTGTGAAGATACCTTCCTAAATCAAAGAGCTAGTATCAAAGGTTTCTGAAACTTCTGCGTTCACTAAGAGACATGCTTGACTTCTCAAACCGGTTACTTCAAACTTTGATGAAAAGATGATGAGTGTACTCTTTCAGTTCTTTGATCCCAAGCACCATTGCTTCACCTTTCCAGACTATCAGTTGGTGCCTACCATGGAAGAATTCTCTCAGCTGTTGGATATACCCATACTTTAACAGTTTCCTTTCACAGGTATGGAATAAGTTCCTAAGCCAGAAGTTATTGCCTCAACTTTGCATCTAAGACGGGCCGACATGGTATCCAATTGGGAAACAAGAAGCAAAGTTAAGGGTATTCTAGCAAAGTTTCTGATAGACAAAGCCCAACTGTTTTGGGATGATATGGATTTTCAGGCTTTTGAGGAGGTCTTGGCTCTTCTAATCTATGGGTTAGTAATATTCCCTAATCCATACTCATTCATATATGTGAATGCTATCAAGATCTTCCTCTCTCGCAACCCTGTGCCTACCTTGCTCGGAGATATTTTGCACACTCTCCATACTCGTACCATAAAGAGAAAAAGGGTTCTTATGTGTTGCATGCCATTGCTGTCGAGGTGGTTTATTTCTCACCTCCCTAAGTCCATACTGAAGAATGAAGAAGGTTTGGGTAGGTCACAAAGGATAATGTCACTCGCTCACATGGATATTCTCGGGTGTTCCCGAGCTATGGAAAACATTGCTATTATTGACCGCTGCGGGGAGTACCCTAATGTCCTGTTACTTGGCATCAGATGGGGCATAACCTACAATCCTTGTTTAGCTCTGTGACAATTTTGTTACGCTCGAAGAGATGGTCCCCACGAGTTACTTGTTGAGGGAATTGTATTCAACTATGAGGATGACGTTCACGAGTATCGCCGGAGGTTCATACGAGCTTGGGGCATGGTAAACCGATCTGGCCCCAGGGCTTTAGGGCCAAAGGCTTCCATTCCCATGGAACCTTACCTCCAACGGGAACGAGCTCGCGCCCAGAAGCTTATGATGCCCCATGTGGCCGTTTTACCAGTGATTGTGGAACCCACTACTGAAGGGGGTATTCCTTACACGGTTCTCTATCCTTATATGCCCACTGATCTTGGAGAATTACAGAGGTCCTGGATTCAGTTGAAGAAGGAGCGGGATACTTACAGGGATCAATTCTATGCTCAAGAGAGGAAGGTTTAGAGCTCACAAAGCAGCTCCATGAGGAAAAAGGACTCAATGTCTATCTCGGCACGAAGAGGAAGCATCCATGGGAATTTTGATTTCTTTTCTTAGTTTTAGATTTGTTTTTAATTGTAACGCCTAAAAGGCATTTGAATTTTGAATTCAGCTAATAAAATTTTTGTTTTATTTTGGTTCGCAAATTTAAATTTCCCAAAGTCTTTGAAATCATTGCATGTGCATCCCATTCATAGCATTGCATGTACATGCACCATTACAGGTTTCTCATCTTCTTCGCTGTTTATTTCAGCAGAAATGTCTTCCGCAAAAAGCATCAAGGACCTTCAGGCACAAAATGCCCAGTTCCAACAAATGTTCATAAGTCTGGCAAAAGAGCAGGAGGATCTGAAAGCCCTCATCATCAAAGAGAAAAAGAAAAAGAAGAAGGCTGCCGATATTCTGAATATGGGCAGAAGGTTTGGAGAGAGGTTGAAGCGACAAGTCGATCTGACTTCTTCATCCAAAGAAGGGGAGAATCAAGAAGAAGAGACAAGGGATAAGGATCCCAGTCATGCAGTTTCCGACAATGATACCGACTAAAATGTTGAGCATCCTCCTGCTGAGGATAAATACAAGTAGTTGGAAGATCGTTTGAGTGCCATGGAAGTTTAGAGGATACTTGGGCTAGATTTCGAAGAATTGGGATTGGTATCGGGAGTGGTCATCCCGCAGAAGTTCAAAGCTCCAATTTTTGCTAAGTATGATGGGGTAACCTGCCCAAAACTCCATCTCCGCTCTTATGTCAGAAAGATTCAGCCCCACACCGCTGATAGAAATTTGTGGGTTCATTTCTTTCAAGATAGTCTATCAGGGACTCAGCTTGAATGGTTCTACCAACTAGAGAGAACCAATGTCCGAAATTGGGAATATTTGGCTGCTGCTTTCTACAAGAAGTATCAATACAACGTCGACCTTGCTCCTACTCGTACTCAACTCCAGAGTATGTCCATGGGTACAAGTGAAGGCTTTAAAGACTATGCACAGAAATGGAGAGACTTGGCTGGAAGAGTTCAACCCCCGTTGTCTGATAAGTAGTTGGTTGACATGTTTCTGGGGACGCTATCTGGTCAATTCTTTAATCATTTTATCAGCAGCTCATCAGCTGGTTTCACCGAGCTGATTCTAACTGGAGAAAGAGTAGAAGCTGGGATTCGGAGTGGCAAGATACAAAAGGATGCCTCTTCGACTCAGTAAATAAGCCTTTTGCTGGTAAGAAGGAAGCCAGTGCCATCTATAGCCCGATGGGCCAAAACAGGGCTGAACATCGTCAGAAAGTAAGTGTCTTAATGATACCTAGGCCTGCAGTTGCTCCACAATGCAACAATCAACAAAGGGTGGAAAGACCACAATGGCAGTTTACCCGAATGAATATGACATTGGCTGAAGTGCTACCTCATCTGCTGAGATCCAACTTGGCAACCTTGAAAGAGGCTCCCAAGAATCCAAATACCATATCTCCCCGATATAATCCAAATGCTCGGTGTTCCTATCATTCTGAGAGTCCTGGCCACGATACCAATGACTTCAGGGCTCTAAGAAATAAGGTAGAAGATCTGATTGAAGCTAAGGAAATTGAGTTCGATGCTCCGGAGAAGCCCAATGTCATAACTGCTCCCATGCCTAAGCACGGTCATGGAATTAATGTTGTTGATATCGATTTGTTTGTGACCTTGGTGGACAAAGTTTCTACTCCTCTCATGACTGTAAAGAAGAATTTGTTGTTGGTCGGTTTATTTCCAAGTTGTGGTGAAGGTTTCCATATGTGTTCATTTCTACCTTCTAGTTGCCATTTGATGAAGTCAGGTGTTCAACGCCTGATGGACAGTAAAGAAATTTTGTTCGAGAAAATTTTGGTTCCCGTTGTTCCATCTGAATACATTGCCATCATAACCATTTCCGCCAATCCTTCCAAGTTCTCCTCGAGAAGACCTGTTAGGATTACATCTGCTCCAAGAATCGCTCCGCTGATAATCAATGTTCCTGGTTCTGTCCCATATATCTCGGACAAAGCTGTCCCCTGGCATTATGGTGCTGATGTGTAATATCATGAAATTAAACAAGATTTGAAAAATGAAGAGGATGATCCTGATATTGGTAACATTGTCGGAACCAGCAAAGTTACACGAAGTGGAAGGATCTTCTCTCCCGAGATTTCCCCTAAGACTGTCAATAAGCCTATTGTCATTCCATCTGCTGTTCCTGCTGGTACATCAACTACTACTTCTGTTCTTACTCCAATAATTACCCCTGTCGGTGAATCGTCTGATACCCGCAACAAAGAAGTTATAGGTGAGTCTGCCCAGACGGAGGCGCCTAGAAAAAATGTTGTGGAAGCCTCTAAGAAAGAGATAGAGGAAATGTTGAAAATAATTAAGAAGAGCGACTACAATGTGGTCGAGAAGCTGGGGAAGACCCCCTCAAAGATATCCATGTTATCCCTGTTGTTGTGCTCTAAGGCCCATGCGAAGGCCTTGATTGCATTCCTCAAAACTGTGCATTTGCCGCAAGAGACTTCAGCTGATCAATTTAAAGATTGCGTGGCCAGCCTATCTGCTGACAACGGGCTGGGTTTTTTAGATGCATACTTGACACCAAAGGGAAGAAAGCATAATGATTCTCTGCATGTCTCGATTGAATGCAGGGGCACCACTATGGATCATGTATTGGTAAATACTGGGTCTTCGCTAAATGTTCTACCGAAGAAGGCGTTGGACCGGTTGGATTGCGAGGGTTTGACTCTAAAGCCTAGTAACATTGTGGTAAGGGCTTTTGACGGGTCGAAAAGAATGGTGCACGAGGAGGTGGACATCCCTGTCAAAGTGGGTTCCCAGACCTTTGGGTCCACCTTCTATGTGATGGATATCAGACCGTCGTATTCTTGTTTGTTGGGTCGTCCTTGGATCCACGAGGCTGGGGTAGTTACTTCCACACTACACCAAATGCTGAAGTATCCGGTAAAAGGGGAGATTGTAACTATGTGAAGAGGAGTATATGGTGAGTCTCCTCAATTCATTCTGGTACATAGAGATGGATGGGGAATTCATAGAAACTCCTTGTCAGAACTTCGAAGAGGTCCCTCAGATCTTGGCATCGACTGAAACTACTACCAGCAACAAACATCCTTTGAAGATGGCTCCCCTCAAGGAAGCCAGGGCCATGGTTGAAGAAGTTGGGTGTGCCAATTGGGGCCAGCTCCCTGATTTCACTCACAAAATTGACAAATTTGGTTTGGGCTTTACTACAGGGGCTCAAAGGGCTATTCGACGTGCTCAGGATGGAGGACCTCCCCTACGCATCAGTACTCGTGGGGTTAATGCCATTGAAGATAGCGAGGAAGACTCAAACATTGACAACTGGATCTACCCAACTACCAATGGTGGACCAGGTAACTAGATGGCTAGGGACTTTATACCAGTTTCTTTTATTCCGCAGTAATTTTCTTACTTGTTTTGAGATTTGTAATAAACAATTTAAAATTTTACGGCCCTGTGCCTTGCCCGAGGCATACTGGCTTTGCTTGTGAGGGCTATTATTTGTCATTTCATATATCATTAATAAAGCATTGGTCGTTTCTTGCATACAAATTTTGCGCTGTCTATTTTTTTTCACTTTATCAAAACAGACATTCTCTTACACACACTCACGTATCATATTGCAGATCCATATCCACTCTAGATCCCATTGATAACAACTCTGCTATTGTCAGTTATGACTTCAAAAATCCGATCAACCAAGCCGAAGACGAAGGTGAGGATGATTGTGAAATGCCTGGAGAACTTGCTAGACTATTACAACAGGAAGAAAGGGTTATACAGCCTCACGAGGAGCCAGTTGAGACAATGAATTTGGGTACTGGGGAAGACAGAAAAGAGGTTAAAATATGTGCAAATCTGGAGCTTAGCGTCAAATAGAGGTTGATACAGATGCTGCACGACTATGTTGAGATCTTCGCTTGGTCTTATGAAGACATGCCTGGTTTAGACACTGATATTGTGGTACATCGCCTACCAACTAAAGAAGATTGTCCTCTGATTAAACAGAAGGTCTGCTGTATGCGTCCCGAAATGTTAGAAAAGATCAAGGCAGAGGTCATGAAACAGTTCGACGCAGGGTTCTTAGCTGTCACTTCTTATCCACAGTGGGTTGCCAACGTTGTTCCGGTACCTAAGAAGGACTGTAAGGTACGGATGTGTGTAGATTACAGATATCTGAACAGGGAAATCCCCAAGGATGACTTCCCACTTCCTCACATTGATGTTCTGGTCGACAAAACCGCACAACACAAAATCCTTTCCTTCGTGGATGGTTTCTCTGGCTACAACCAGATCAAGATGGCTCCTGAAGACATGGAGAAGACAACCTTCGTTACACAGTAGGGTACCTTCTGCTACAAGGTGATGCCTTTTGGGTTGAAGAATGCTGGGGAAACTTATCAGCGCGCCATGGTCGCTTTGTTCCATAATATGATTCACCATGAGATCGAAGTCTATGTTGATGACATGATAGCCAAGTCTCAGACTGAGGAAGAGCACCTTGATCATCTCCAAAAGTTGTTCGACAGGTTGAAGATATATAAGCTGAGGTTGAATCCGAACATGTGCACCTTCGGGGTAAGGTCTGGTAAGCTTCTGGGTTTCATTATCAGCGACAAAGGCATCCAAGTAGATCCTGCAAAGGTAAAGGCCGTACAAGAAATGCTAGCTCCCCGTATGGAGAAGGAATTTAGAGGTTTCTCAGGACGCCTGAATTATATCGCCAGGTTCATTTCACATCTGACTACTACTTGTGAGCCAATCTTCAAACTTCTGAAGAAAGATCAAGTGGTAAAGTGGAATGATGAATGCCAGACCGATTTCAAAGGAATTAAAGAATACCTTAAAGAATACCTTCAAGTGGTAAAGTGGAATGATGCCTCCAGTTGAACGAAGACCTTTGATATTGTACTTGACAATACTAGACAATTCAACGGGGTGTATGCTGGGGCAGCATGACGAGTCTGGTCGAAAAGAGAATGCAATATACTACCTTAGAAATTTTTTTACCGACTGTGAGACACGATACTCATTGATCGAGAAAACTTGCTGCGCTTTGGCGTGGGATGCTCATAGACTGAGACAATATATGTTGACTCACACTACCTTATTGATATCAAAGATGGATCCGATCAAGTACATTTTTGAGAAGCCCGCTCTCTCCAGAAGGATAGCAAGGTGGAAAATGATCTTAACCGAATACAACATCCAATACACAACCCAAAAAGCAATCAAGGGAAGTGTCTTGGCTGATCATTTGGCTCATCAGGCCGTGGATGACTAACAATCCATGAATTTCGAGTTCCCGTATGAGAATATTATGTTGGTAACTGACTATGAAGAACCTGGATCGGATGAAGGACCCGAGGAAGGATCCCGATGGTCTATGTATTTTGATGGAGCCTCAAACACACTGGGTAATGGCATTGGCATTGTAATCATATCTCCCGAGGGCTATCATACTCCGTTCACTGCCCGATTATGTTTCAATTGCACCAACAACATGGCGGAGTATGAAGCATGTATTATGGGTCTTCGAGCTGCTATCGACCTAAGGATCAAGTTCTTGAGTGTATTCGGGGATTTCGCTTTGGTGATAAGTCAGATCAAAGGTGAGTAGGATACAAAGCACCCGAATCTCATCCCGTAAAAAGAGTACGTACTACATTGCTCCCACAATTTGAGGAGGTAACCTTTGAACACTTCCCACGAGAGGAGAACCAGTTAGCGAACACGCTAGCTACCACGTCTTCTATGTCCAAGGTTAGGTGGGATAATGAAGCTCCCCAAATCACCATTGAGGGGTTGGCTGAACCAGCACACTGCTGTGAAATCAATACCGAAGAAGTGGCAGAAAAACCTTGGTTTCATGAGGTGAAAAGTTATCTTAAAGCTCAAGAATATCCCGAAGGGGCATCTGTCAATGATAAAAAGTTTCTGAGGAGGTTTCTTGCAAAGTTCTTCCTCAGTAATGGAATCCTCTATAAACGCAACCATGACTCCACACTACTACGGTGTGTAGATAAGAGTGAAGTAGAGAGGATCATGACAGATCTACATGAAGGCACCTTTGAAACCCATTCTAGTGGACACACCATGGCTAAGAAGATCATGTGGGCAAGTTATTACTAGTCCACTATGGAAGCCAATTGTTATCAGCACTCTCGAACTTGTCATAAGTGCCAAATCTATGCTGATAAGGTGCATGTGCCTCCGGTCCGCTTAAACGTCTTGACAGCTCTGTGGCCCTTTACAATGTGGGGCATCAACATGATCGGAGAAATCAGGCCTACTGCTTCCAATGGACATCGCTTCATCTTGGTGGCCATAGATTACTTCACGAAATGGGTTGAGGCGGCCTCCTTTGCTATTGTTACCAAGAACGTTGTGGCGCAGTTCATCAGGCATAATTTGATCTGTCGGTATGGTTTGCCAGAGAGAATTATTACTGACAATGGTACAAATCTCAACAACACAATGATCACCGAGCTCTGTAAACAATTTAAAATACAACATCATAACTCTTCTCCCTACCGGCCGAAGATGAATGGTGTTGTTGAAGCGGCTAACAAAAACATCAAGAAGATTGTACGGAAGATGAAGGTGACATACAAAGACTGGCATGAGATGTTACCATTTTCTCTTCATGGGTACCGTACCTCAGCACGGACGTCGACAGGGGCAAAACCCTACTCTCTGGTATATAGCATGAAGGCAGTCCTACCCATCGAGGTCCAGATACCTTCTCTTAGGATTATGAAGGATGCGAGTTTGAACGAAGACGACTGGATCCAGACTCGACTTGATAAGCTAAATCTAATCGACGAGAAGAGACTTACCGCTATCTGTCATGGTCAGACGTATCAAAAGAGAATGATCAAGGCTTTTAACAAGAAAGTCAGACGTCAAGAATATCAGGTCGGGGATCTAGTGATCAAGCGCATCATACTGCCCGCAAGGTGACCCCAGGGGCAAATGGACTCCCACATATGAAGGGTCATTTGTGATTAAGAACATTTTCTCGGGTGGAGCCATGATTCTAACCACCATGGATGGTGACGACCTTCCTCACCCTGTCAATGCCGACATAGTGAAAAGATACTACGCCTGATTGAAAGACCTGCTAGTTTGACTGGCCTAGGAAAAAATAAGGGCTTCCCAGCGAACCAAAAGGGTTCGGGAAAAAGTAAGGGATGAAAATGAAAAAATCTGTACACCCGGCAAGTCGAAAACCCGAAAGGGCGGCTTGGGCAAAAAAGGGTATCCCGGTGGACTGAAAACCCGAAAGGGCTGTCCAGGAAAAAGTTATGGATATAAAGCGTACCACTATGTCTCATTAGATCATCTTGCGACCAGACTTCAATATCGGCTATCAAGCTCGGACGACGCCAATCAATCTGATCAACTTTCGGCCAAG
This sequence comes from Vicia faba, assembly GCA_948472305.1. Lineage (NCBI taxonomy): Eukaryota > Viridiplantae > Streptophyta > Magnoliopsida > Fabales > Fabaceae > Vicia > Vicia faba. Next base: position 68,065,447 of record OX451740.1, read on the forward strand.
AAGCAAAGTGATGAGACGCTTGAAGATATAAAGGAAATATCAGAGTTGGAACCCAATGGGGTTGTTCCACATAGCTATTTTTTCATTCTATTACACAAATTTTATAGTTTCTATCTTTCGGCGGCATTCTCTTACTAGAACGTCAGCCTACTTGTACTAAAATGCCTATTACAGGCCAACTTCAAAGATCAATACAAATCATTTTCACAAGAAGCTTCGATCTATTTTTCTTTTTCTGTTTTGTTTTGCAAGAACTTCCAATGACTTATTTTTTATATATGCATTTGAAAACAATTGGTGCTCATAAATATTTACATAAGAAACAAAAGACAATTACTCGTAATTCCAGAAACAGGAAAAAAGACAAGAAGTGCCAAACCTGACAGTTACTCCGCCCAGCAGGTATCGGGATAGAGTCAGCTTTGGAACACAATCACGGTTACATACACTCCCCATAGAGTAAAAGTATTCAAAAGCATTGATGTCAGCTTTCCCGAAACAGGACGTAACCACCCCAACCGAAGTTCATAATCACGGACGAGTCAGTAAAATTCATCCCCCAAGAAGAGTTTATTTCTCTTGACACAGAGGCTCAATCCCCGACAGAGTTCATCACTTCAACTACAAAAATACATTTTGTAAGTTTGTTCCCCACAGAGTTTGTTCTCAAGCAGAATCTCTTCATGACTGAATATTCATAAATCTCCAGCAACCGTCAGGGGTTTATTTTCCCAGACGCGGGCATACCCCGATAGCATTTCATGAACATACATCATGACATGCGCATACATATCATATACAACATAACCTCATTTATTTTGAGAACATCATCTCACCCTGCATTTCATGCATCACATATAACTAACCGTGATATCTTTTCAGGAAAAGATAATTAGCTTCAACAAATCCAGTAGTTATACAGATCACGTCTGTAGACGACTAATGAAAACTCAGTTCCCGAAACCAAACGGGTTAACTAATCTACACTATCACTTCGAAGTAACCCTACTATCCAGGTTCCTTCTCACAACCCTACTATCCAGGCTTTCATTTCGAAGTAACCCTACTACCCAGGTTCCTTCTCACAGCCCTACTATCCAAGCTTTCATTTCTAAGTAACCCTACTATCCAGGTTCCTTCTCACAACCTTGTTATCCAGGCTTTCATATCAAAGTAACCCTACTATCCAGGTTCCTTCTCACAACCTTGCTATCCAGGCTTTCATATCGAAGTAACCCTACGACCCAGGTTCCTTCTCATAGCCCTATTATCCAGGCTTTCATTTCAAAGTAACCCTACTATCCAGGTTCCTTCTCACGGCCCTACTATCCAGGATTTCATTTCGAAGTAACCCTACTATCCAGGTTCCTTCTCACAGCCCTACTATCAAGGCTTTCATTCTGAAGAAACCTTACTATTCAGGTTCCTTCTCACAGCCCTACTATCCAGGCTTTCATTTCGAAGAAACCCTACTATCCAGGTTCCTTCTCACAGCCCTACTATTCAGGTTTTCATTTTAAAGCAACCCTACTATCCAGGTTCCTTATCACAACCCTATTATCCAGGCTTTCATATAGAAGTAACCCTACGACCCAGGTTCCTTCTCACAGCCCTACTATCCAGGTTTTAATATCGAAGTAACACTACGACCCAGGTTCCTTCTCACATCCCTACTATCCAGGCTTTCATTTCAAAGTAACCCTATTATCCAGGCTTTCATTTCGAAGTAACCCTACTATCCAGGTTCCTTCTCACGACCCTACTATCCAGGCTTTCATTTCGAAGTAACCCTACTATCAAGGTTCCTTCTCACAGCCCTACTATCCAGGCTTTCATTTCGAAGGAACCCTACTATCCAGGTTCCTTCTCACAGCCCTACTATCTAGGCTTTCATTTCGAAGTAACCCTACTATCCAAGTTCCTTCTCACATCCCTACTATCCAGGCTTTCATTTTGAAGTAAACCTACCATCCAGGTTCCTTCTCATAACCTTACCATCCAGGTTTCTTCTCCCTTTTCTCCAGACAATAGTTCACAACACTGCAAGACCTGCACCTGATCAAACACAATCAATTTCGCATTTCTCCAGTAAGTCGCGATGCAGCCTATACCCTGACCAGATATGCAGTTCACTTCCACTTCCTAAAGCAGGAGTAATTTCCGAGTAAAGTAACGGACAACTGAAGCTCCTAAAATTCTGTTTCCCCCAAGACAGATACCAAAATTCCTAAGCAGATTCCTCCTCAACAACAAGAACAGTGACTCTCATCAAAGGAATATCTCAGGAAATTAACATCCTCTATATGGAATCTTTAAGCCCATCTCTGACGATTCTCCATCACACCCTCTAGATGGAATCTTTAAGCCCATCTCCGAAGATTCTCTGTCACATCTTCTCCAAATGTCATCTGTAATCCCATTCCTGACATCATCAAATAAGTATTACTCCATGCGAGTGCAAATTTCTGGGCACTCTAGTGTTCAATCATCTTCCACCTTCAGATCACGAAAGGCAGACAAGTCAATATATATCCTCAGTTGTAATAAGATTGAACAGGAGCAGCTGTTGTATCCCAAAATATGCTCTCTCATTTTACTCAAAGCATACTCGTAGAGATCCTCAATTTGCTCAAGGTTGCCCAAGAGTTGACCAAACAAACTCTCTCCTAAGGCAATGTATCTTAAACTAGGGTTTCCATTTTCATCAAGATGGGTGAACTAAAAATACCTCATATACTCTCCATGGTCCTAATATGTTCTCAATACCTTCCATGTCAAATTTCAAGACTTGCACAAGAAGTTTGCTCAGTCAACTGCTCAGATGCTTGAGAATCGACTATATTAGGTCAAAAGTCAACTGTGGCCCACATACAGTCAAACTTCAAGATTTTTGGTCAACATCAACATTTTGAAGTTATATCCATCATTTGATCAAGGGTTGATCATGATTCCTCAAGGAATTCCTCAAATTACTCAAAACCTAAAAGTTGCTAAATTAGTGTTTCTTAGGAAAAGTCAACCAAACTTTGACCAAGCATAACTTCTTCATACTTTATCAGAAATTTTTTATCCAAGGATAATTTTATTAAGGATGCAATTCCCTACAACTGATATTCATCCCTCAAGCTCAAAATATGCACTCACAAAAAGATATAAATTTCCATATTATAGGTTCTTTTGAAAAGTCAACAAAAACACTTTTTGGGTCAAAGCTTCTTACATGAACATGGAAGACCCAATTGAGATGAGACCAAAAGGGTTGCTTAGGGAACATCCTAAGATTCCCAAAAAGTTTAAGAATACCACTCTAGGGTTAAAATTGAAAGAGACATGCCTTGTCAAAGTTGACCTTTTTTGCAAAATTGCCAAAAGTCAAATGTGCTCAAAATTGCATTTTTTTGCCAAATGGGCCTAACTTTTTATGCTTGCACCTCACTCATAACATAGTCCACGACCTAAATATTCACTCACATGTTATTTTATTCATTATTTATTTTATTTTGATTTTTTATTAATTAAAAATTGAATTAAATCAAATAAATGGTAAATAATAGCAAAGATATGTTTTGATTGGATTTTTGGACAGAATCACAAGCTCATTATGCTGGCATAGTAGAATCAAATGGAATCAAAGTTGATTGGCACAAGAATGGCATGATTAGGCCAAATTTGGAAGGATATCATACAACATGAAAACCAAATCAAATCTTCAAAAATTGCAAAGATACTAGTGGTTTTTATAACCCTAATTCGTTCATGGATATATAATGAACAGAGCCAAGGCAAAAGCAAGAGGTTTTGAGGTCGTGAAAGTCATCAAACAAAAGTGAGTTTTTTTCAAAAAAGTGTGGTTCAAATTATGATTTAGAGGATGATTCAAGGCAATTTAAAGCCAACAATCTATTCTCGGGCGTGTATTGAAGCTATTCTAATTGCTCTCAAGTCATAAAACCTCCAGAATCGTCAGTTACACCTCACGGTTTACACCCTCTGAACTCAAACTTGTTTATTTGGTTTTACATGTTTTAAATCTAATTCGCTTGCATACACATGTTCATGATCATGCTGAGAATCTTCTTGATAGCCTGGATTTGAGTTTCGATGCAGGAATGTCACTTGCCATAGTTAGGGTTCGTAAGCTCCAAATTGGGGAACCCTAGCTAGAGGCGAAATTGGGCCAAATTAAGGGCCTCTTCATGTTTAGAGGAGGAAATACAATTGATCTATGCTCTTTAATGAAATTTTTTTTGCTTGAATTATGTTTTAAAGATTTGCAGGTTTGTAGCTACAGGCAAATGTCGTCGCTATAACATATAGCGATGAATATGAGTGTAGGTAAAAGTATTATGTCAAAAACAATGGATCAAGGAAGGAGACACTGGCGTGGCTGAAGGAAGCTTGCTGATTGGCTCATTCAAATTCCCAGGGACCCACTTGGGGCACGCGCGTGACAGTTGGGCAAATGCCTGATTTACTATCATATTATTTTTGTTGTATTATATTAACGATTGAACAGATTGGTCCAGTGGCAAGAGTGAAGGATCTTAAGGCGCTACAGTGTGCAAGGGAAGGGGTTCGATCCCTGCCTCTTGCATTTTCCATTTTTCTGAGGCTTTCTTGCAGGATTCTATACTCCACGCATCCAAGTGCCCATCGTGCACCATAAGATCCACACCATTGGATCGTCAGCATCCTAGATCCAACACCCAACACTCAGGTTCTCTAGGGTGGACCCTCAAATAAGAATCATATTGGATCTAGCGCAAGGCAGATGGGCCAAGGGATCTGGGCCTAACAATTCAGCCATACACCCCCCTGATTTCTTCAACAAACAGGCCTATTCTATTCTTTTGATTTTAATTCTTTTTTTTTATAATTATTTTCGAACTATTATTTTTAAAAACAACACATAAATCATTTTTTTTTATTATTAAATCAAAAATCACAAAAAACACCCAAAATCTTTTCCATAAAAAAATATTTTATTTCCTTGAATTAACTAATTTAATTAAATTAGGGCAATTAAATCTTATTTTTGTAATTAAAATCAATTAGGAATTAGGGTTTACTTTTGTATATAATTAATTTTTTCTTCAAAAAAAAAAAACTTAAACATTTTTGTCAATTAGATTTTTAGGTTTTTCTAATCGTCTTCGCATTTAATTCGTCGCGCGTATTTTTATTTACCTTTTTAATTACTTTTGTAACTGCTTCGAGGTTGTAATAGATTTTAATTAGGGGTTTTAAATTTCCGCATTTTATTTTCAGTTAAATAATTATGTATCTGCGAAAGCCATGTAATAGTTAGGATTTCTATTTCCGTACTTTAAATTTCTGCAATTATTAACTGTTAGATGTATGCTAATAGGATTGTATGGGAAGAATGCTTGAAAATTAAAATGGTAGATAACCTAAATGTGCAAAGACAAATTAACTGAAAAAATTCACTCGCACATGCTCACTCCTAGGGTTTACTCCACTTCGGTTGCCTTCAGTTAAATGGTCATGAAGTATAGGGTTTGTTAGTGGTCGTCCTCTAGTCCCGAAAGATCTCAAATGACCCATTAAGATGTTGCCTCGGAAACAGATCTTTAAGGCTTTAGGATGATTACTAACACCTCCTAACATTGCTTTTGTGACCGTATCTGTCCCTTTGAACGTCCCTTAAAACTCCAATGATGGTGCTACCTATTCCTTAATAATGGGATAGCGCTGTCTAAAGGAAAACGAGCAGTCTTTTTCGAGTAGGTAGATAGTTCTTAGGTACTTGCTCAAACAAACAAATTTCACACAAACACCTTTCAAAACAATTTTCAAAACAACTTCGTCACATCCTTGAGGACTGATGAAAGGGTTATTACGAAGTAAACTTTTTTTTTCAAAACAAACACACACACAAGCAATTTTAATATGAGCAAGTACCTAAGAGCCCATGGAAAAACATGGAAAGAAAGGGTGCTAATAACTTGCTTTTCTATAATCTACCCCCTATACTCAGAAAATCTCGAAAATGGTTTTTTCTGTTCTTTTTCATTTTCCTTAGTTGGATGAAATAAAAGTCAGTGGCGACTCTTGCTTACCGCAACATTTTGCAAACAAAAAACGCAAAATGCAAACCAGTATTAACAGTCGGTTCTGTCACTGTATCACACTTATACACCATAATGAATATTAATTACTTCCAATGAGTTGAATGAGATAAGGCTAAACACAATGAATAATTTGTGGATTAGTAAATTTGTCAAACACCTTAAGAGCAAAACACCTTAGGTTTGATTTTTCTAAATTGTAGTGGTGAGTTTTCTTAGGTATCAATCAAAAGGATTGTTACCAATGTTTTGAAATGAACTCAACACACTACAATTTAAATATATGCAGATTTGACAAATTAATTTTTACACAATATAGTAATCAAGTATAGAGATAAAGAAAAAGTAGAAGAGTACACGATTTGTTAAGGCAGTTCCCCTTGTCGTCCTCGCGTAAGGTACGCATGCCCGCAATTCTAGAATCTAGAATTGAGATATTTGATATTAAGTTGAAAATGATACAAGAGAAGAGATAATTCACAATATAAACAAACTAATGTTGCTGATGTAACAATCTTCTTCCCTTTCCTTGGTTTAAGCAAAACCAAGTGCCAAATTCTTTGAACAAACCTCCGATTACCGCTACTTGATTAAGCAAACCCATAATTTCTTAATCCTTTCACTCGGCTGATTTTGATTGTAAGAAATTTGACCCCAAATAAATCTTCACAATCCTCCGGTTACCGCTAATTGATTAAGCAAACCCACCGTTTCTTAATCCTTTCACTCGGTTGAATTCAATGAATCAAAGACTTGAGCAAAAACCCCCGCACCAATAGGAATCTTGGAGGAGAAAATACAAATGATTTTATTCAAGAACAACCCATAATTGCTCAACCCAAATCTGAATTGAATCCTTGATTTGAACGTTATCACCACAACAATTTTCTTGAATCAACAACCATGTTTATGTGTATATGTTGATTTTTGAGAAGAGAGGATGAAGATGATGAGCACTTTGTGTATCTTTCACTAGTTCTTGTTAACTTCAAATAATGATGCATAATGAATATATATATATGTTACCTAATATAGCAGAAAATCAGATGAGCCAAGCGAGCGGTCGACTCAACCAGAAATAGGGGTCGGTGCGACATAACCTGCAGACAGAGAAAAAACTATTTTGAAGTGCAATGCATCGATCGCTTCAGGACATGCGTTGACGCAAACTTCAAATATTTTGATTCCAAGGTTGAGTCGACCGAAAGAGTCGACGTGATACATCCAACAGTTAGAGAGAAATCCATTATGAAGTGCAGTGCATCGATCACTACAGGGCTTGTGTCGATGCAATAGTTTAATATTTTGATTTCCAGTCTGTGTCGACCGGAAGGGTCGACCTGACACATCCAGGGCTTGATTGAAGATGATGATTCGACCGTGCATATCTTTAAGTTAACGCACAGATTGAATTTTCTCAAAAATAAGTGTTTCTGGAGATCTTCATTCCAATAATTCCATTGCAATATTGTTCATAGGACCAACCCAAATATAGAGAGATTAATAATCATTTTGACATCATTAAAATACTTATAGAGGTACTTTTTCCTCACATACTCCCCATTTTTGATGATGTAAAAACAATGCTCAAATATTCTCCCCCTGAGTTTGTACGTTCCGCTTGCAAGCTATATATAATCTTCTATGTTCACTTCTCCCCCTTTGACAACATCAAAAGAGAAAAAGCACAAGGTCAAGAGTAACAAAATATATCAAATGCAAAATCATTTTCCATTCACAACTAAAGACACCAACAATCATTCACATAAAATGAAATTAGTGCGGATCATAAAATACAATAATTAGACAAATGTATATGGAATATTACAAACTAGTTACTAAGGATAAGTGCATTAGCTTAACAAAATAAGGGTAACATAAGAACTCAAACAAAATTACATATATAAACATGAATCAATTTTCTAGGTTATCGGTATCATTATTTTCTAGAGCATCAGGTGGAAGGTTTGGAAAATGCTGAAGGAAGGTGGAATGAAGGGAGGCAAGGTTTTCAGCTTGTGATTGAAGCATGCCTTCAAACGTGGAGTAACGTAGATCTTGAATATTTGAATAGGTTGAGAACATTTCTTTTTGGACTTTAACAAGGTTGTAGAGGTTCGAAATCCTCTCATTTTGAAGGAAAGCGTATTTCTTTTGTTGGATCTGCATTTTCTCCAAAAGAGCTATCACATTTACATTCTTTTCATGAGGAACCGCGGCATCCTTGTCCATATTTGCTTCACTTTCTTCTTCCTCGGACTATTCTTCTTCGTCTTCATTATCATCCTCTTCACCATCACTATTTTGGAACGAAACAGACGTACTTCTCACAACATAATGATATCTTTGTTCCTTGTGATACCATTGGAAGCCCATGAAAGTAAGTGATTTCTTTGTGAATTCAAGATAAGAAGTCATACCAACATAAAGGATTCCTAGAACTTTAATCTTTTCTCGATTGATAACTCTTTTAATGAAAGATGGATCGCATAGTGCGGTACCTCTTCCAGAGTTGTACAGATCAAACATTCGGCTAGCAAAATAATGTGGCTAATGAACCTTTATTTTATGTTTCAAAACATAAAGCAGTTGAACCTCAGCTTTATCCACACAAGAAAGACCTCCCTCTTGGGTCGAATTGTGTGGCAAACATTCCAAAAGAGAATTCTTTCAAATGGGGCTAGGGAACCAGTCGTTACAGATCTTGGAAATAAATCACTGTTTACAATTTTGTCACTATAAGGTTTCTTAAGCATGCAGTTTAAAGTCGACTTGAATTCATAGTTAGGAGCAAGAACAATATCAAAGATTTTAATAACATCAGAGTCAACTGGACACATACCAAATAGGTCTTTCCATACATGCGAGCTAACCATATAATATTTTTTGTTGATTCTATATTTAAATTCAAATCCTTCAAACTTTCCTTGCATGCCAGCATAGAACATTTTCACTAAATCCTCATTATAAGGTGTATCACATTCAAGAAATAAGTGGAAGTTTTGAAATCTTAAAAATTTAGTAATTTCAGGAAGATGCATGTGACCTAAGGTTTTTAGATATAAAGTCGATTGTCTAACTATGTTTATCTTATCAAAAGTGTCTGCAAAAGTACCAGCAATATCATCGGAGAGAAGTGAAAAAGCAGTTACGGGAATATCCGAAGGAACATTAGAGGAGTTGCCTCTGAAAGTTCTCTTCTTAGCTACCCTTGAATCCATTAGGGAAATTTATTGAGAGAAATGGGTATGTGAGGAAGATTTTGAGAGAGATGGGTTTTTAGGGTTTTTAGGGTTTTGAGAGAAATGAGTGTATTTAGAAAACAAAAGAACAAAATGATATAAAAACAAAGAAATCAGACATTTTCGCGATGTGTCGACCGGTTATAGAGCGTTGAGTCGATGCAAGGATTATTCTAATTGATCCTAAGTGAGTTATAAGGTACACGTCGACGCATGTAAGCTATGAGTCGACTCAAAAGTAAATAATTTTGATTTTATGCAGTTTTTTCAATTGATTTCATGCAATTTATATAACACTTAGAATCCCTATGTACTTAATAATAAAGACAAAGAAGAACAAGTTTAGAATTTACACATGGTTAAGAGTAGAGAATATATGAGAACGATATTACCTTCATGAGAGTTGATAAGATCTTTCACCAAGGCTATCCATAAGTGCATCAAGCATTAAGAGAATATGTTCAATAAAATAAAAGGTATGCAACTTACTTAAGTTACAACCTATCCGAGATATCGAGAACATCAAGTTCCCCACGGATGTGATGGAAGGGATCTGTAGCGAGTGGTTTAGTGAAAATGTCATCAAGTTGATTTTTGCTATCAACATGCTCGAAAATAACATCACCCTTTTCCACATGATCCCTTAGAAAATGATGCCTTATCTCAATATGTTTTGTGCAAGAGTGCTAAATCGGATATTTCGTTAGGTTGATGGAACTTGTATTGTCACAAAAAAATAGGAATGTGATCAAGTTGGACATTGAAGTCGAGTAATTGTTGTTTGAGCCACAAGATTTGGGCACAACAATTACCGGCTGCAATGTATTCTGCTTCAGCGATTGGCAATGCAACTGGAACTTGCTATGTGAAATGATCAAAGAATTTGAAAAGAAATGACAAGTACCACTAGTGCTTTTCCTATTTGATTTGCAACCGACAAAGTCATAATCAGAATATCCAACCAAAGAACAATCACTACCCTTGGAGTACCAAAGTCTATACTTACTTGTACCATTAAGGTACCTAAGTATGCGCTTTACAGCTTTTAAATGTGACTCATTAAGACATGATTGAAATCGAGCACACATGCAAACACTAAACATAATATCTGGACGAGAGGTCGTAAGATAAAGAAGGGAACCAATCATACCTCTATACCTTTTTATATCGATGGCTTACCATTATCATCTCGGTCTAAGTTCACGGTCGTACGCATAGGAGTATCAATTGCTTTTGAGTTTGCCATGTAAAATTGATTTAGTAGGTCAAGACAATATTTGGTTTGACTCACAAATGTTCCTTCATTTAATTACTTGATTTGAAGTCCAATAAAGTAGTTTAACTCTCCCATCATGCTCATCTCAAATACTCCCTGCATCATCTTAGAGAATTTCTTGATCAAAGATGTGTTAGAAGAACCAAAAATAATCTCATCTACATAAATTTGAACTAAAATAAAATGCTTTCCTTCATGCTTAATAAAAAGGGTTGTGTCAACCTTTCCTCTTGAGAATCCTTGATCTAGTAAGAATTTGCTAAGACGTTCGTACCAAGCCCTAGGGGCTTGTTTAAGACCGTATAACACACGCTTAAGTTTGTAAACATAGGATTCTCAACATTCTCAAAACCGGGAGGTTGAGACACATAAACCTCTTCATTAATGTATCCATTTAAGAAGGAAATTTTTACATCCATTTGGAATAATTTGATGTTTTGTGAGAATGCATATGCAAGAAAAAGGCGTATAGCCTCGAGTCGGGCCATTGGAGCATAAGTTTCCTTATAATCTATGCCTTCCTCTTGGTTATACCCTTGGGAAAAAATTCGAGCCTTGTTGCGAGTCATAATTCTATTTTTTTCTAGTTTGTTCCTAAAAACCCATTTAGTTCCAATAACTCGATGATCTCGCGGAGGGGGGACAAGGTCCTAAACCTTGTTTCTTTTAAACTAATTTAGTTTCGCTTGCATGGCTAAAAACCAATGTTCATCGAGTAAGGCATCTTTAGAGTTTTTGGGTTCAATTTGAGAGACGAAAGCAAAATAATAACAAAAGTTACTTAACTTAGAGCGAGTTGTGACTCCCTTTGATATATATCCTAGGATGTTATCGATGGGATGATCCTTAGAGGTTTTCCATTCCAAAGGAAGATCATTTTTATTGCTTGGATGATCTTCCTCTCTTTCTTTGGATACTTGATCCAACTCTTCTTCAATTTTAGTAGATTCCGAGTCCTTTTTCTCTGGGATCTTGTAGTATGCTTTTCGAAGATACACCTGCACCATTATAAACACTACCCTTTCTGACTAATTTCATATTAGATTCATCAAACGAAACATGTACAGACTCTTCAACTATATGTAATATTTTATTAAATACTCTATAGGCTTTACTTGATTGAGAGTATCCGAGAAAGATACCTTCGTCAGCTTTTGAATCAAATTCACCTAAATTTTATTTACCATTATTTAACACAAAGCATTTACATCCGAAGACGTGAAGATGAGAAATATTTGGTTTTATTCCTTTCAAAAGTTAATAGGGAGTTTTGTTTAGAATTGGACGTATTAGAACCCTATTCAAAACATAACATGTCGTGTTAATGGCATTAGCCCAAAAGTATTTCGGAAGATGGTGTCCAGTGATCATAGTTCTTCCGAATTCTTCTAAAACACGGTTTTACGTTCCATCACTCCATTTTGTCGAGGAGTACGTGGAGCGGAAAAATTATGATCAATACCGTATTTTTCACAAAATTTATCAAAGAGATCATTCTCAAATTCACCATCGTGATCGCTTCGAATAGTAACTATGCTAGTGTTCAATTTGTTTTAAGTAGTCATCTACAATAATTAATCCATAGTAGTTACCACCTAGACTTTTAATTTTAGATGGTCCAAAAAGATCCATATGAAGAAGTTCAAGAGGTCTCATTGTAGAAACAATGTTTTTAGATTTAAACGAGATTCTAGTTTGCTTCACCATTGGCAAGCATCACATAAGTCATCCTTGGAAAATTTTAGTTTTAGTAAACCGACTACTAAATCTTTTGAGACAAATTTATTTAAAAAATCAAAGTTCAAGTGAGCTAGACGTCTATGCCACAACCATGAATCCTCATTTAAACTGACTAGACATTTTGCACCGGTTAGAGATACATTATTCAAGTCAAGCATGTATACATTGTTTATCCTCAAGCCTTTGAACACATCATATTTCTTATCATTGTGTTCAATTATGCAACAATCTTTTGAAAATGATACATTGTATCCTTTGTCGCATGATTGACTAATGCTAATAAGGTTGTGTTTAAGACCATCAACTAATAGGACATTTGAGATAGTAGTAGAAGAGGGATTACCTACACTACATTTACCGAGTATTTCTCTCTTGTTATTTTCACCATAGGTAACAAATCCTTTCTTTTTCGCCACAAAGTCAAAAAATAGGGAGATGTCGCCCGTTATATGTCTTGAGCACCCACTATCAAGAAACAATCTTTTCTCTGTAGTTTCAAGACATTCCACCTACAAGTTTAAACAAGGGAAGTAGGTACCAAATTTTTATTGGGTCCTTGTGTGTGAATGACACTTGAGTTGCATTTTGGAAACCATTTGAAAATGCCTTGAGAAACCAAAAACCTCCTAAATCGACATTTGCTAATGGTGTGCCCCTTTTTGCAACAATATAAATATGTTAGAGTTTTGGGCAAGTTAATTTTGCTTGGAGGATCTCTTATTTCATAAGTGTATTTTTGATATGGATTTATCATACTATTTCTGAAATTTGATCTATCAATGCTAAAAGTAATTTTGGATTGTAAAGCCTTGTCATGTTTGGCTTTAAGAGTTTTTACCTCTCTTTGGAAAATGTAGCAAGTTTCACATCTAGCCCAATCATGCAAAGAAATCTTATCATCTTTGCTATCGATTTTTATTTTATCTACCATGAATGCCTTGAGAGCTTCCAATTCTTTTTTGGATTTGGACACTTTATGCTCAAGGTATGAAAAAAAATTCTAATTTGAGGCTAATCGTTTAAAAGCTTCCTTAGCCTCATTTTATAGAGTATCAAAAGCTCTTTGCAATTCTATGTGAGACATTTTATCAATGTGATTATATTTAGAGTAACTTACATTGCTTTTCTTCTTTTGATGAGCCATGAGGCAAAGGTTGACCGTTTCTTCTTCGTCACTAGAGTCACTTTTGCTCGAGGCTTCACTATCGCTATCCCAAGAAATGTATGCTCTTCTAGCTTTGTTATGTCTCTTTTAAAATTTGTCTTTTCCTTTGTCTTTCTTGAACAATGGGAATTCCGGTTTGTAGTGGCATTCCTCTGTCTTTCATGATCCTCTTGATTTATATTTCTTACCTTCATCTTATCTTGAAGGTTTTGATTGAGTTCTATAATTAATGAGATTTTTGTCCAAGTGTTGGACTTCACTCTTTCGGAGATATCTGCGATATTTTCTGACAAACAACCCCATGGCTTCACTTGAGCTTTCATCGTCATCACTAGAATCACTCACACAAGAGTTATTGATGGATTAATGCGACATACTTCTTTTCCATGTCTTTTGGTTTTTCCTTCTTTTCCTTTTTCTCATGCTTATTGAGATTGATGAGCTCTTGCTCATGCTCTTGAAGCTTCCCAAACAGTGTTGTTATGTCGAGTGTAGATAGATTGTTTGCTTCCTTGATTGTTGTAACTTTAGGCTGCCATTCCCTATTAAGACATCTTAAAATTTTGTTCGTAGCAACATCATTGGGAGTAATATGACCAAGAGTGTGTAAGTGATTGATTATATGAGAAAATATCTTTTGCATATCAAAAATGGTTTCACCATGCTTCATGTGAAAGAGATCAAACTCTTGATTTAATATATTGATTATAGCAAGTTTAACATTATTTTTCCCTTCATATGCAATTTTTAGAGCATCCCACATTGCTTTAGCAGTCGCACAATGTGATACTCTAAAATATTCATCAACACCTAAAGAAGCAATAAGCATATTTCTACCTTTCCAATCATAGCTATACTTTTTCTCGTCTTCCTCATCCCATAGTGCTTCCGGTTTCGGTATGGTAATGTTATCCTCATTGGTCATGGTTATTTTCATAGAACGATCCTCGATAACTTTCCATATCTTTCTATTAACAGAGTTAATATGCACACACATACAATCTTTCCAATAGCTATAGTTTCCACCGTTGAAAACATGAGCTCTCGTATAAGCCCCTTTTGGATCGTTCTCCATATTCTACAAAGTAATATGTGAAGCACCAGATGAACCAGTGCTCTGATACCACTTGTTAGAGGATGTGATTGATCAAGAAGGGTGGTTGAATAGATGGTTTAAAATAATTTGCGCTTTTTAAAATTATTTTTCAGGAAAATATGCGAAAGCTTCCTGGAATCTCCAATCGTATAAACGACCCTCTATTGAAAAGATCGGATATGCGTAACCATATGGGATATAATGACAAAGTAAGAATCAATGCATTTTACTCAATTGATCAATCACTTATACACCCTCAATGAATATTAATTACTTCCAATGAGTTGATGGAGATAAGGCTAAACACAATGAATAACTTATGGATTAGTCAATTTGTCAAACACCTTCTGAGCAAAGCACCTTAGGTTTGATTTTACTAAATTGTAGTGGTGAGTTTTCTTAGGTATCAATCAAAAGGATTGTTACCAATGTTTTGAAATGAATTCAACACACTACAATTTCAATATATGTAGATTTTACAAATTAATTTTCACACAATATAATAATCAAGTATAGAGATAAAGAAAAAGCATAAGAACACACGATTTGTTAAGGCAGTTCCCCTTGTTGTCCTTGCGTAGGGCACGTCTGCCCCCAATTCTAGAATCTAGAATTGAGATATTTGATATTAAGTTGCAAATGATACAAGATAGTTCACAATATAAACAAACTAATGTTGCTTATGTAACAGTCTTCTTCCCTTTCCCTTGGTTTGAGCATAACACGTGCCAAATTGTTCGAACAAACCTCCAGTTACCGCTACTTGATTAAGCAAACCCACCATTTCTTAATCCTTTCACTCGGCTGATTTCGATCGCAAGAAATTTGAACCTAAATCAATCTTTACAATCCTCCGGTTACCGCTACTTGATTAAGAAAACCCACCGTTTCTTAATCCTTTCACTCGGCTGAATTCAATGAATCAAAGACTTGTGCAAAAACCCTCGCACCAATAAGAATCTTGGAGGAGAAAATCCAAATGATTTTATTCAATAACAACCCACAATTGCTCAACCCAAATCTGAATTGAATCCTTGATTTGAATGTTATCACCACAACAATTTTCTTGAATCAACAACCATGATTACGTTACCTAATAGCCAAGACCCACAATCATAGCAGAAAATCAGATGAGCCCAGCGAGCGGTCGACTCAACCAAAAATGGAGGTTGGTGCGACACAACCCGCATACAGAGAAAAAAATGTTTTGAAGTGTAATGCGTTGACTGCTTCAGGACTTACGTCGATGCAAACTTTGAATATTTTTATTCCCAGGTTGAGTCGACCGGAAGGGTCGACGTGATACATCCAGCAGTCAGAGAGAAATCTATTATGAAGTGCAGTGCGTCGATTGCTATAGAGCTTGCATCGACGCAATGGTTTAATATTTTGATTTCCAGTTTGAGTCGACCGGAAGGGTAGAACTGACACATCCAGGGCTTGATTGAAGATGATGATTCAACCACACATATCTTTGAGTCGATGCACATATTGATTTTTCTCAACAATAAGTGTTTCTGGAGATCTTCATTACAATCATTCCATTGCAAGATTGTTCATAGAACCAACCCGAATAGAGAGAGATTAATAATCGTTTTGACATCATTAAAATTCTTATTGAGGGACTTTGCCCTCACACTTCCTTATTGGTCCAATGACTTTAGAAGCTGCTTCCTGACATTCTTGCACTTGTCAAAGTAAGGGGTGACCTTTGTCTTTTCTTCTGCTGGGCATACATATTCTGCTGACATGGTCGTTGATGCTATTGACAGTGTTTCTCTTGATGCGAGGGCATCACCCATAATTGTGGTATTAGAGGCGCTGGGTAAGCCTGTGGCTGGTATGATGAAGGTTTATCTTCTCTCCATAATAATACTTGTATGACGAAGTTCATTTGAGTCTTCAACTGGTTGACCTCCTCCTTTCACAATTATTTGTCTCTCTTGAGTTCACCCATGAATTTTTAAGACATGTTTTAAGTTTATTTGTGAGCATCAGGAAATCAAACAAACAAAACAAATAACCCTATAACTAAAGGGCATGCTTGGATCTCTTTAGGGAAGTCTCCCCATCAGAGTTGAAAGTTGTCGGCCACGAAAAATACTCGAGTGTATCACACACTTGAAATATAACAAAGTCGACACCATATTTTATTTATTCTTAAAGAATTGGGAAATAATGACAAAAACTTAAACAATGAGGGATAATATGGTCATCACAATCAAATGTGGGTTCGGAAGTCGGTTAAGTGAGGGGAAGGTGTTAGGCACCCCTCACCTCTGTCATACTCAACGGGAACCTCATATAGCTTAGGGTTAAGTTTTTTTTGTCTAAAGGGATGTTCACATGTATTATTTCTACTTGCTTTTATTTACTTAATACTTACTGTGATCGGTGGATCTGGAACTGACTGTTTAACGCTGGTTCGCAAAATGTCGCGGAAGCAAGAGTCGCCACCGTCTTTTATTTTCTCCAAATGGAAAGGACAAAAGCACAGAAAAATTCCTTAAAGAGATTGCTCTCGGTTCGGGAGGTAGGTTATAGAAAGGGAAGGTGTTAGCACCCTTTCTATCCATGGTTATCCATGGGCTCTTAGATACTTGCTCATTGTGTTTTCAAAAATGGTTTGTTTGCTTTTCAACTGTGGGTTTTAAAAAGTTTCTTTGAAAATTTCAGTTCGACTCTTGTGTCAGAGTGTTTGAAAAATTGCTTTGAAAGCTTTTGAAAAGTGTCGGTGTGAAAAGATTTTTGTTTGTTTTTTGGAAGAGAGCAAGTATCCATGAGTCGTCTACCTACCCTAAGGAATTCGTCTGTGTAGATGTCCTTTAAAGTAGTGCCATCCCACCATTGAGAGGTAGGTAGCACCACCGTTGGAGGTGTTCGGGTCAATTCGAAGGTTCGGGACATGGTGATCACCAGAGCAATGGGAAGACACCTTAGAAGCTACCCTCATGCCAGGTTCCCGGATCATGAAGACTTACTAAAACATCCTCTACTCGACGATCACCTTTCGAGGGCAAGGCAACAGTGAGGCGTACCCTAGAGGTGGTGTGTGCGATTTGTGTGTCGTTTTCATTTGCATTTATCTTGTCATGTTAATTGGTGTTCTACGCTTGATTTTATTTATGTCCATTCATTCTTACATGCTTTTTGTTAACAGTTAAAATATTTGCGGGAAAAGTAAATCTAATGCTATTACAAATGGCGCGGGTCCACATCGCCAAAATTAAACCGGACCCGATTTGACAGAAAAGTAAATAAAGGAATTAAAAAGTGCGAGAAGTACATGTTACAAAGCTTCGGGAGAGGTACATAAGTATTTAAGCGAAATAAAATAAATATGCGAAATAAAGGAATTATCAAAACGAGGGCGTTGGACCCTTTTGCAAAACTATTAAAATTAATGAGGAATTAGAATTAAAAATTAAAAGAGAATGTTTTTGGTATTTTTAGTATTTTGAGATTTAATAGAAAAAGAAGGAATTAATTAACATTAAAATAAACCTAATTCTAATTATTTTTTAAGTTATTAAGAAAAATATTGGAGTTTTTTAACCTAAATGAAACCCTAATTAATTTACAAGTTTAATTATAAAAATAAATAAAAGAATATTATTGTAAAAGAGAAAAAATTAAAAGGAATAAAATTTATTAAACATATTTCTATATTTTTTTAGATTTTTTATCAAAAGAATTAATATTGCAAACCCTAATTTAAACTAAATTTATTTACATGCATTTATTTGTAAGAAAATATTAAAATAAAATACTTATTATATTTTTGTCTTTTCTGATTTTTTATGATGTTTTTGTATTTTGTTAAAAAATAATTAGTTAAATCAAAACAATAAAGTAAATAACAATTGAAAACAAAATAAAAAAAGAAAATTGCAAACCAGGGGGGGTGGAAGTCCCAATATGGAGGTTTTGATTGTGAAATTCTGGCCCAATAAGACATGGGTCCATTGACTTTTTTGAGTAGCGTACAGCAAGGTTGACCAGCGTTTATGGTGCTCTCCCAATCTCCGCCCTTGGCTTGATCTCAGTGTACACGTAGGTGGATGGATGATGAAGGTGTACGCTGTGTCTTGATATTGAAAACGCACATGAATTCCTGTGGAAAAATAATGTGAAGAATAACGCAGACCTGGGGCTCGAACCCAGGTCTTGGATGTCAACGCAATCAGCGCTTGCCAGCTGAGCCATTAAACTCTTTTGATATATTAATAACAAATAAATAATATAAAAGAAAGGCAAAACGTTAGTGGGTCCGCGCGCCAATTTTCAAACAGACCAACCAGCTTTCGCCAACACATCGTCTTCCTCACGTGTTTTCATTTTTTTCTGAAACAAGAACATATGGCAACGGTTTTAGACGCGTTTCCTTAGGCCAGCTATTGAAAAATAGCGATTAGCTCTCAAGGGTTCATAAATTGGGCGCGATGGTCCTATCTCCTTCGTCTGAACGTGCTGAATCTAATGGTGGTGGCCTTGAGTCCTAATTTTTCCTTTTTGCAAAAGCCCTAATTTCCAACCCTGTAAACCCTAGGAATCGAACATGGCGAAATCTCGTATACAGCATAATAATTCAATTAAACATCATGGTTAGCTTTAAAATCAAATGAGGAATAAGAATCCATGAACAAAATGTTATAAAAATGCCTAAAACATGAAACACGATAATCAATTTTTCTCTGTACAGTTTTGATTCAATATACCAATTCCTGGCGTTTGAATGGACGTTAATGACTGGAATATGTTCAGGGAGACTTGAGGAAGCTAATGGAATAGGAATTAGGCCTTGAATCGCCCTGGAAAGTGGTTTACAGTTTTGAGTTTCTTTGAGAAAATTTCAAGTTTGTTATGGTGTATTCTGAGCTGCTGCGTGTCTATGGACATTAGGGTTATGTTTGTGCTTATGTAGTGAATGTGTTAGGTCAACAAAATTGATCCAAATATCTTTCATTCATGGATTTGGAGATTTGATTTTTCACCATTATGTTTTCAATCTTTTCCATGTGCTCTTGTATCAATTATGCTCAAATCAAATCAAATCTTCCTATTTTTGAATGTGCACGAAATATTGAGGGCAAAACATGCATGAAAAGATTTATTAGGTCAAGTTATATATTTTTCACATATTTAAATGATTTAAATGAATTAATATAAATAAAAATTCAAATAAATAAATAAAAAATGAGAAAATACTTCCCTTTGGGCCAAGTGGTCGTGCACATGCTTAGAATGATGAATCATGGAAGAAAAATGGGCCCATTAGCAATTTTAGGTCATTTGAAGTAGTGTTGACTTTTCAAAATATCCAAAAATTTCCCAACTTCCACAAGGCATAACTTGCTCAATTTTTAATATTTTCTCATGTTATTGGGCATTTTGGAAAGGTCTTTCAGTCCTCTAACCAATTCCTTTGGTCCCATGTCATTTTGATTTACCAATCTCAAGTTATGTCCTTTGACTTAAAGTCCCTTTTTGTTGACTTTTGAAAATGACCTATAATGTTGAAATTGATAACTCTTTGTGAGAGCATTTCTTGGACTTGAAGTATGAAGATGAGTTGTAGGAAATGTCTTTCTCTTCAAAATGAGCTTTGGATGGAATTTTTCTGATAATCCATGTGAAAGTTATGCCCTGGTCAATTTCAGTTGACTTTTTCAGCTGTCCAAATAAGGAAACTTTTGCATCTTTGATGATTTCTGAGCCAAATTTTGAGAATCATGATCAAGCATTGATCAAATGATGTTTGTTGCTTCAAAATGATATGTTGACCAAAAATTTGACCTTTTGACTGTCAAATGACCATTTTGCCCCTACAGTTGACTATAGTGCAATTTAGGGTTTTGACTGTGCAATTTTGAGCTGAATGTCTTGAAACTTGATATGAGGATACTTGACCATATTTGTAGGCATGTGAGACTTGATTGTGCTTTTGAAAACTTCAATTTCTTGATCAGAACACAAACCCTAGTTTTGACTGTATGGGAGACCTTTGCCCTGTGCAACCCTTGGGGAATTTTGTGACTTGGCTTGGCAATTTCTTGAAGAATATGGGAGGGCAAATTTTGGGGTACAACAGTTGCCCCTGTTCAATCTTCTTAGACCTGAGGATGTAGATTGGCTGACGGGCCTTTCGTAATCCGAGGGTAGAAGATGATTGGACACTAGAGTGCCCAGAAATTTGCGCTCACATAGTGGCAGTGTGATGGGGAATGGGCTTATAGATGCCATTTGGAGATTGCTGGATAGGATGATGGGCTTATAGATGCCATCTGGATGTTGATCGCTTAGGAGATTCCTTAGCGAGAAACCTGCATACCTGCAAACGGAAAATGAGTACCTGACACGTTGCAGGAGCTGATTTTTAGATGCTTGGCATAGATATGTCCTGACTGGTTACAGGAGTTGAGTCTGGAGCTTCAAATGGCGATGAATGAACCAGGGATTGTTACTGCCTTAGCATGAATGGTAAGAGAACCTTGGGCGACTTTAACTTCAACCACGCTCGTTGAGAAAAATCTTGGGTGTCTTCTACTGGGATAAGAATCAGGGAGATCTTAGGGTCGATCTGACTGAACCAGAGAAGGCCTTTGACTGGATAAGCATCAGGAAAATCTTAGGGTCGATTTAACTGAACCGGACAAGGTCTTGGAATATCTTCAACTGGATAAGCATCAGGGAGATCTTAGGGTCGATCTGACTGAACCAGAGAAGGCCTTTGACTGGATAAGCATCAGGAAAATCTTAGGGTCGATTTAACTGAACCGGACAAGGTCTTGAAATATCTTCAACTGGATAAGCATCAGGGAGATCTTAGGGTCGATTTGACTGAACCAGAGAAGGCCTTTGACTGGATAAGCATCAGGAAAATCTTAGGGGCGATTTAACTGAACCGGACAAGGTCTTGGAATATCTTCAACTGGATAAGCATCAGGGAGATCTTAGGGTCGATCTGACTGAACCAGAGAAGGCCTTTGACTGGATAAGCATCAGGAAAATCTTAGGGTCGATTTAACTGAACCGGACAAGGTCTTGGAATATCTTCAACTGGATAAGCATCAGGGAGATCTTAGGGTCGATCTGACTGAACCAGAGAAGGCCTTTGACTGGATAAGCATCAGGAAAATCTTGGGGTCGATTTAACTGAACCGGACAAGGTCTTGAAATGTGATTGAGAATTTAAACTGCATCTTTCCTGAAAGGTAAAAATCAGTCATATGCAATGCATGATATGGATCAAGCAATGATGTTCTCAACATAAATGAGATTTGTTATGATATGATGCGTCTATGCATGCTATAATGATGTATGTAATGTCTTATGTATGTTTTTGTCTAGGAAAGTGAATCCTTGGCGGGTGCCGGGAAGTCGTATCCTGGGCTGATGTTGAGGAATAGATTTTGCTTCCGCTGGGGATGACAGCTGTAAGAATACCGGTAGGAGAAGATGACTCCGTTGCGGAATAAACTTGGTAAATGGAAGATTCTGCGGGGAGAAAAGATACTCTAGCGACCATGCTGGGAAGCAATACTCTGTGGGGAGAGGGATGCTTTGCTGAATTGTTGATAATAGTTTGCTGGGGATAGGAAGACTTTGTCGACGACGATCTTTCCGTGGCTTTTGGCTGAGGATAACCCAGTTATATCCTGTTAAGGAAATAACTCTTTAAATCAAGACGGACGACGCGTTCGTGCTCTGCGAGGGGATAAGCTTCCAGAATCTACTGGGGATAAGCTTATTGCTTGGGGAGATAAATTCCATCTTTCCTGGGGAATTGGATTGGACTCTCCTGGGGAGTTTTGATATGCTGGGGAAGTGATCCCTTTGAATGTTAGTATGCCGCCGGGGAACAATCTTCAGACCAAGACTGTCGGGGATGCTTGTTAAGAATACATGTATTGCTGCTGGGGGATGTTGATATCTGCTGGAGGATACCCAACTTCCTTGAGATTTGATAATTTTGCTTGGAGAAGAATGCGCTGTTTTACTGAACTACTCTCTGGGGAATTTAAGATGTACTGGTCATGTTCTTTAGCTGAACCTACCTGGGTACCTTGGAGAATAGAACAATTGGACTGCTCAGACAAATCCTTATTGCCCCTGTTTCTAGTGTCTCCTGCAATTAATTCCTTTGTTTCGTATGCAAATATTTATGAGTTAGCAAACTATTGTCAATGCATATATCACAAATTGAACCTTGGACGTTCTTTGCAAAACAAAACAGAAAAGAAAAACACTTGGCACGTTTAACTGCAAATATATTTGTATTGATTTTTGAATGGCCTGTGAATAGGCGTTTTGTATACAAGAGGCTGACGTCCTAGTAAGAGGAACGTCGCCGAACAAAAGAGTTTATACAAATTTTGTACAAAATAAAACAGCTGTGTGAAATGAATGATCCCACTGGGTTTCAACTCTGCTATTGCCTTTATAACTCCGAGCGTCTCATCACTTGATGACCTTGGTTGAAGGTGAAGCTGACTGATCAATGCCGTCTGAACTTGATGTAGATACCGGATTCTGGATGCGAAGTGATCCAATGAGACATAGTATTACGCTTTTATCCCTAATTTTTTCCTGGACCGCCCTTTCGGGTTTTCAGTCCACCGGGATACCCATTTTTGCCCAAGCCGCCTTTTCAGGTTTTCGACTTGCCGGGTGTACATAATTTTTTTTTATTTCATCCCTTCATTTTGCCCGAACCCTTTTGGTTCGACGGGAAGCCCTAAATTTTGCCTAGGCATGTCAGCCTAGCGGGTCTTTTTTATGCGGTATCTTTTTACTATGTCTGCATTGGCGGGGTGAGGAAGGTCGTCACCATCCATGTTGGTCAATATCATTGCTCCTCCTGAGAACACATGTTTAACCACAAATGGCCCTTCGTACGTAGGGGTCCATTTTCCCCTTGGATCACTCTGAGGAAGGATGATTCTCTTGATTACCAGATCCCCAACTTGATATTCCTGTGGTCTGACCTTTTTGTTAAATGCCTTAATCATCCGTTTCTGATACGTCTGACCATGGCAGATAGCAGTAAGTCTCTTTTCATCAATGAGGTTGAGTTGATCAAGTCGTGTCTGGATCCAATCATCCTCGTTCAGATTTGCATCCTTCATTATCCGGAGAGAGGGTATTTGCACTTCGATCGGCAAGACTGCCTCCATACCATAAACCAGAGAGAAAGGAGTTGCCCCGGTTGACGTCCTAGCTGAGGTACGGTACCCATGTAGAGCGAACGGTAACATCTCATGCCAATCTTTATAGGTTACTGTCATCTTCTGCACGATTTTCTTGATGTTCTTATTTGCTGCTTCAACAGCCCCATTCATCTTCGGTCTGTAAGGAGAAGAATTGTGGTGCTGTATTTTGAACTGTTCACAGAGCTCAGCAATCATCTTATTGTTCAGATTGGTACCGTTGTCTGTAATAATCTGCTCAGGGACGCCATATCGACAGATCAGATTGTGTCGAATAAACCGTGCCACAACAGTCTTGGTTACCGTAGCATAGGATGCTGCCTCAACCCACTTCATAAAATAATCAATCGCTACCAGGATGAAGCGATGTCCATTGGATGCCGTAGGTTTAATCTCGCCGATCATGTCTATGCCCCACATTGCAAACGGCCAAGGCGCAGTCAGAACATTCAGGGGAACCGGAGGGACATGCACCTTATCTGCGTAAATCTGACACTTGTGGCATGTCCTGGAATGTTGGTAGCAGTCAGCTTCCATTGTAGACCAGTAGTATCCTGCCCGTAGGATCTTCTTAGCCATAGTGTGCCCACTGGAATGCGTACCAAAGGTCCCTTCATGTAGCTCTTCCATGATCCTTTCTGCTTCAGTCTTATCCACACAGCGCAACAAGGTTGAATCATGGTTTCGCTTGTACAATATGCCGTTGCTTAGGAAGAACTTGGCTGCGAACCTCCTCAGGAATTTCTTATCGTTGACAGAGGCACCTTCAGAGTATTCCTGAGCTTCCAGATATCTCTTCACTTCGTGGTACCAAGGCTTCTCAGTTACCAATTCAGTTTCGAGATCACAACAATATGCCGGTTCGTCCAGTTTCCAGATGATGATCCGGGGAGCCTCATTATCCCATTTGACTTTGAACATTGAAGACATTGTAGCTAACGCGTCCGCCAACTGATTCTCTTCTCGTGGAAAGTGTTCAAAGGTTATCTCTGTGAAGTGGGGGATCAGGGTCAACACACATTCTCTATAAGGAATCAAGTTTGGATGTTTCGTATCCCACTCTCCTTTGATCTGATTGATCACAAGAGCGGAATCTCCGAAGACGCTTAGAAATTTGATCCTTAAGTCGATCGCAGCTTGGAGACCCATGATGCACGCCTCATACTCCGCCATGTTGTTGGTACAGTTGAAACACAGCCGGGCAGTGAGTGGAGTATGAGTACCTTGTGGAGATATGATTATGGCGCCGATACCGTTTCCCAAAGCATTGGATGCCCCATCAAAGTGCATAGACCATCGGGATCCTGGTTCAGGTCCTTCATCCGGTCCAGGCACTTCACAATCAGTCACTATCATGATGCTTTCATCCGGAAACTCGAAGTTCATTGATTGATAATCATCTACAGCTTGATGTGCCAGGTGGTCTGCCAATACACTTCCCTTGATGGCTTTCTGGGTCGTGTACTGAATGTCGTATTCCGTCAAGATCATTTGCGATCTTGCAATTCTCCCAGACAGAGCAGGCTTTTCGAATATGTACTTTATAGGATCCATTTTTGAGATCAACAAGGTAGTGTGAGTCAGCATATACTGTCTCAGCCGGCGAGCAGCCCATACCAAAGCGCAGCAAGTTTTCTCAAGCAGTGAGTATCGGGTCTCACAGTCGGTAAACTTTTTGCTAAGGTAATAAATGGCATGCTCTTTTCGGCCAGACTCGTCATGCTGCCCCAGCACACACCCCATTGAGTTGTCAAGCACTGTCAGGTATAGTATCAGAGGTCTCCCTTCAACCGGTGGCATAAGGATAGGTGGTTCTTGGAGATACTCTTTGATTCTGTCAAAAGCAGCCTGACATTCATCGTTCCAACGTACTACCTGATCCTTCTTCAGCAGCTTGAAGATTGGCTCACAAGTAGCAGTCAGATGTGAGATGAATCGAGCGATGTAATTCAGGCGTCCTAAAAAGCCTCTGACTTCCTTCTCTGTCCTGGGAACTGGCATCTCTTGAATAGCTTTGACCTTAGCAGGGTCTACTTGAATACCTTTATCACTGACCACGAAGCCTAGCAACTTCCCAGATCTTACCCCGAAGGTGCACTTGTTCGGGTTCAATCTCAGTTTGTATAGTTTCAACCGGTCAAACAACTTCTGCAGATGATCTAAGTGCTCTTCCTCGGTTTGGGACCTTGCGATCATGTCGTCAACATACACCTCTATCTCATGATGGATCATGTCATGAAATAAAGCAACCATGGCACGTTGGTAGGTTGCCCCGGCGTTCTTTAATCCAAATGGCATGACCTTGTAACAGAAGGTGCCCCACTGAGTAACAAATGTAGTTTTTTCCATGTCTTCAGGTGCCATCTTAATCTGGTTGTAACCTGAAAAGCCATCCATGAAAGAGAATACTTTGTGCTGAGCTGTATTATCAACAAGGACATCAATGTGAGGTAAGGGGAAGTCATCCTTGGGGCTGGCCCTGTTTAGATCCCTGTAATCGACACACATTCTGACCTTGCCGTCCTTCTTTGGTACCGGCACTACGTTAGCAACCCACTGAGGATAAGAAGTCACCGCAAGGAACCCAGCATCAAACTGTTTCATGACCTCGGCTTTAATCTTCTCAGACATCTCTGGACGCATCCGACGGACCTTTTGCTTAACTGGAGGGCAGTCTTCCTTAGTTGGCAAATGATGGACCACAATATCGGTATCCAACCCGGGCATGTCTTCGTAGGACCAGGCAAAGATCTCCATATAATCATGTAACATCTTGGTTAACCGTTGCTTCACGCTGAGCTCTAGGTTGGCACCAATCTTTACCTCTTTCCTGTCTGCCTCAGTACCCAAGTTGATTGTTTCCACTGGCTCTTCATGGGGTTGAATTGCCCTCTCTTCCTGAAGCAACAGTCTTGCAAGCTTGCCAGGCACTTCGCAATCATCTTCACCTTCGTCTTCGGCTAAGTTGATCGGATTTTCGAAGTCATAATTGGCAGTAGCAGAGTTGTTATCAGTGAGATCCAGAGTGGATTGAAACCTGTATGAGTGAGTGTGTGTATAAATACAGCTGTTTTGAAAATTATGTAAAGGAAAAGAAAGACAGAAAAGGAGCACAATATTTGCAATGCGAAAAATACGTCCAAGATTTTCATTCATGATATATGAAATGACAGTTTATATGCCCTCACAAATAGAACCACGGTGCCTCGGGTAAGACACCGGGCCATAGAGTTTATCATTGTTTACTACAAAATAACAAAACATAGGAATTCATTACTCAGTAACAAGAGAAACAGGGAGATTGTCTTTTGCGCTCCAATTGTTAAGTCCACTGTCGGTTGCCGGGTAGATCCAGCTATCAAACTCAGCATCGTCCACTTCGTCTTCGTCCCCAATAGCATTTACCCCATGAGCAGGCAGGGGAGCTGTCACCACATTAGGCTTTTCAGATGCCTCAAACTGTACCTCCCTGGCGTCAATAAGGTCCTGCAGCTTGTTCTTTAATGCCCAACAGTCATCAGTAGAGTGCCCCGGGCTATCTGAATGGTACGCACAACGAGCATTCGGGTTGTACTTAGGAGATGCAGTGTTGGGGAACTTAGGAGCCTCCCTGACAGTCACCAAATTGGTGGATAGCAACTGTGGCAGGATCTGCGATAGGGTCATGCTTAACCGGGTGAATTCTCTCCGGGGTCTTTCAAACTTTTGAGGATGAGTTGGCCGAGGAGCGGCAGCAGGCTTAGCAATCATTACCGCACTGACGGATTGGCGGTGCTCAGGTCTCTCTGATTTCCTAGAACCATATACGGCACTAGACTCCTTCTTGAAGGGTTTCTTTTCCGAACTAGATGACGCACCCTTCGCAATCTTCCCAGACTTCAGCCCAGCTTCAATTCTCTCTCCAGTTAGAATCAAATCAGTGAACCCAGCAGAAGAATTCCCAATGAGGTGGTTGAAAAATGGCCCAGATAGGGTCCCCAAGAACATGTCTACCAGCTCCCGATCAGTCAATGGTGGTTGTACCCTGCCAGCCAGGTCTCTCCACTTCTGAGCGTACTCCTTAAAACCTTCGCTTGCACCTAACGACATACCCTGGAGTTGGGTACGTGTGGGGGCAAGGTCGGCATTATATTGATACTGCTTATAGAAAGCAGTAGCCAACTCCTCCCAGTTACGAACCTTGGTCCCATCCAGCTGATAGAACCATTCGAGATGAGTCCCTGAAAGACTCTCCTGGAAGAAGTTGATCCATAAATTCTTATCCGCAGAGTACGACTGAATTTTCCGAACATAGGACCTTAGATGTAGCTTGGGACAAGACGCCCCGTCATACTTAGAGAAGGAGGGTGCTTTGAACTTGTGAGGGATAATCACACCAGTTGACAGACCCAGATCTCCGAAATCCAGCCCTGGCACCTGTTGAACCTCCATAGCCTTCAACCTATCCTCCAGTTGCTTATATCTGTCTTCTGCAGGAGGGTACTGCTCTTCATCAAAATCTGTCTCGTTGTCGGAGACTACCGGACTAGGAACCCTTGCTTCTGCCTGAGGAGAATTCTTGTCAACAGAAGAACCGGCCTCTTCCTGTTGCAGAGTATTGTTAAACCTTCGGCCCGAGTTGAACAGAACAGTTCTTCTCTTCTTCTTCTTCTCCTTCTTCAGGAGCATAGCCTTCAGTTCTTCTTGGCCTTGAGCCAGACCCTTGATTAATTCTTGAAACTGCGCATTCTGCGCCTGAAGAGCCTTGATTGATGTCTCAGTGGATGCAGAGTTGGTATTCATGATGCTGAAATAAACAGCGAAGAACTGTAAGCAACCTGAAAAGGGAAAAACCTGCTATGCACATGATGTATGAAATGCGTATGCAATGCATTCAAGGGTTCGAAAGTTCAAATTTGTTGTAGACAAAAAGGAACACACGTTATCATTAAAGAAATCATTGTTTAATACATCAGGGCCTCATGGGCAAAAGTACAAAAATCAAATCAATCCCAAAATACACTGCACATCCTCTTCGGAGCTATGTAGGTGTTGAGATTCCTCTCCTCATGCAACAGGCGGGTGAGCTCCAAGACCTTCTTTTCACTGGCATGCAGACTAGTCTCAAGAGAATTCCTTTCCTCCTTAAGCTGGATCTAGCTCTTCTGCATCTCTTCCCAGGATGTGGGCATATCAGGGTGCTGAATAGTGTAGGACACTTCTCCTTCCAAGACTGGTTCTTTGATTACTGGGAGCATGTGAGGATAAGGCATCACTAACTTCTGAGAGCGGGCGCGTACCCACTTGAGATAAGGTTCCAACGGGATGGAATTCCTGTGCCCCAGTGTCTTGCTGTCTATCCTACTGGGCATCCTCCAAGCTCTGATAAATTTCTGGCGAAGTCCTTGAGTATCGTTGTCGAAGTCAAAAACTATGTCAGGAATTAACATATCATGAGGGCCATCCCTCCGAGCATAACCAAACTGTCTCCAAGCCAGGCATGGGCTATAAGTAATACCTCCTCTGATTCCAAGTAAAGGAACATTAGGGTACTCCCCGCAACGATCGATGATAGTGACATCTTCTCTGGACCTAGGGCACCAATGTATATCTGCATGTGTAAGAGTCATCAACCGCTGTGACCATCTCAAACCCCGCTCATTCTTCAGGACTGATCGTGGAAGGTGCGAAATAAACCACCTTCCCAGGAGAGGAGTGCAACACATAAGGACACCTCTTTTTCTCATGGTTCGAGTGTAACATGAGTGAAGGATGTCCCCCAGCAACGTAGGTATGGGATTCCTGGACATAAAGATCTGGACAACACTGATATCAATAAGCTGATCTGGGTTAGGGAACAACACCAGACCATAGACAAGGAGGGCCACAACCTCTTCAAAAGCTTGCAAGTCAAGGGAGTTCCAACATTCATGGGCCTTTTCAAACAGAAACCTGGCTAAGAACCCTTTGATGCCACTTCTAACTTCCCAATGTCCCTTGAGGTCAGATGACTGTAGGTGCAAGGCTTTAGCAATCTCTTCAAGCTTAGGTTCCTTTTCTGTACCGTTGAAGGGTAGCTGATCAAGGATAGGGATCTTCAGGAGCCGGGAGAACTCCTCCAATGTAGGTACCAGCTGATAATCCAAGAAGGTGAAACAGTGATGCAGAGGGTCAAAGAACTGGAACAGGACCTTTATCATATCTTCCTCAATGTTGGTGTTGACCAAGCTGATGAGGCTTCCATGTCTTTCACTGAATGAAGAGTTCTCGGGAATCCTGGATATAAGCTCCTTAAGCTGAGGAGGGATCTTTACAAGATTGATTTGAATTGTCTTTCTACGAACAGTTTCCATGTCCTACAAAACAAGAACAAAGATGAAAATTCGAACCCCTGAAATGGTTAGTCAATGCATATGATGCTGGATGATGTCATGATGCTATGATTAAACACACCACAGATATTTACAAAGACAAACATGTAAGGCACACAAGGCACACAAGACAAGCCCTTAGGGTTTAAGGCCAGCATGGGGTCTGGGTAGTACCCTCTTGAAGTTGGTGGGTTCAACCTGTCCTAATCAAAGTAACCGGGTTCTAAGGGTCCCAATATCACGGGATTGCTTTCATTGTTCATCGTTTCGATTTAGCCACTGAACTAGCGACCGAAATATTCCAGGAAAGCAACCCTCAATTGAGTGTAGTATCGAGTATCAACCAACCTCGGACTGCACCAAAGTCAGTTATCTCACTACCCTAAAGAGGCCAAGATAGTTCAATTAAGGTTCCTAAGGTCTGTTGATGCTTCATGACACCACTCGGAGGCCCCGTACTCTCCTTGACTGAACTCAAGGGTTACCGGTACACACCAAAGTGCCACATCAACGTAGCAGACTGTTTCAACCATGTCGGTATACCCCGCACAGTTCCCTCAAAGCCTTGTTGCTACTTTCTAAGAAAGGTATCCCCCAGATCCGGGTTAGGATCTATAGAACTCCCAAGCAACCCACAATTTAAAGCATACAAGGAAAACAATTGAAAACACAGTGATCTTAGCCCTATGGTACACCCCACTTTAAGTTTAGTCCCCAGCAGAGTCGCCAGTTCTGTGATCGGTGGATCTGGAACTGACTGTTTAACGCTGGTTCGTGAAATGTCGCGGAAGCAAGAGTCGCCACCGTCTTTTATTTTCTCCAAATGGAAAGGACAAAAGCACAGAAAAATTCCTTAAAGAGATTGCTCTCGGTTCGGGAGGTAGGTTATAGAAAGGGAAGGTGTTAGCACCCTTTCTATCCATGGTTATCCATGGGCTCTTAGATACTTGCTCATTGTGTTTTCAAAAATGGTTTGTTTGCTTTTCAACTGTGGGTTTTAAAAAGTTTCTTTGAAAATTTCAGTTCGACTCTTGTGTCAGAGTGTTTGAAAAATTGCTTTGAAAGCTTTTGAAAAGTGTCGGTGTGAAAAGATTTTTGTTTGTTTTTTGGAAGAGAGCAAGTATCCATGAGTCGTCTACCTACCCTAAGGAATTCGTCTGTGTAGATGTCCTTTAAAGTAGTGCCATCCCACCATTGAGAGGTAGGTAGCACCACCGTTGGAGGTGTTCGGGTCAATTCGAAGGTTCGGGACATGGTGATCACCAGAGCAATGGGAAGACACCTTAGAAGCTACCCTCATGCCAGGTTCCCGGATCATGAAGACTTACTAAAACATCCTCTACTCGACGATCACCTTTCGAGGGCAAGGCAACAGTGAGGCGTACCCTAGAGGTGGTGTGTGCGATTTGTGTGTCGTTTTCATTTGCATTTATCTTGTCATGTTAATTGGTGTTCTACGCTTGATTTTATTTATGTCCATTCATTCTTACATGCTTTTTGTTAACAGTTAAAATATTTGCGGGAAAAGTAAATCTAATGCTATTACAAATGGCGCGGGTCCACATCGCCAAAATTAAACCGGACCCGATTTGACAGAAAAGTAAATAAAGGAATTAAAAAGTGCGAGAAGTACATGTTACAAAGCTTCGGGAGAGGTACATAAGTATTTAAGCGAAATAAAATAAATATGCGAAATAAAGGAATTATCAAAACGAGGGCGTTGGACCCTTTTGCAAAACTATTAAAATTAATGAGGAATTAGAATTAAAAATTAAAAGAGAATGTTTTTGGTATTTTTAGTATTTTGAGATTTAATAGAAAAAGAAGGAATTAATTAACATTAAAATAAACCTAATTCTAATTATTTTTTAAGTTATTAAGAAAAATATTGGAGTTTTTTAACCTAAATGAAACCCTAATTAATTTACAAGTTTAATTATAAAAATAAATAAAAGAATATTATTGTAAAAGAGAAAAAATTAAAAGGAATAAAATTTATTAAACCTATTTCTATATTTTTTTAGATTTTTTATCAAAAGAATTAATATTGCAAACCCTAATTTAAACTAAATTTATTTACATGCATTTATTTGTAAGAAAATATTAAAATAAAATACTTATTATATTTTTGTCTTTTCTGATTTTTTATGATGTTTTTGTATTTTGTTAAAAAATAATTAGTTAAATCAAAACAATAAAGTAAATAACAATTGAAAACAAAATAAAAAAAGAAAATTGCAAACCAGGGGGGGTGGAAGTCCCAATATGGAGGTTTTGATTGTGAAATTCTGGCCCAATAAGACATGGGTCCATTGACTTTTTTGAGTAGCGTACAGCAAGGTTGACCAGCGTTTATGGTGCTCTCCCAATCTCCGCCCTTGGCTTGATCTCAGTGTACACGTAGGTGGATGGATGATGAAGGTGTACGCTGTGTCTTGATATTGAAAACGCACATGAATTCCTGTGGAAAAATAATGTGAAGAATAACGCAGACCTGGGGCTCGAACCCAGGTCTTGGATGTCAACGCAATCAGCGCTTGCCAGCTGAGCCATTAAACTCTTTTGATATATTAATAACAAATAAATAATATAAAAGAAAGGCAAAACGTTAGTGGGTCCGCGCGCCAATTTTCAAACAGACCAACCAGCTTTCGCCAACACATCGTCTTCCTCACGTGTTTTCTTTTTTTTCTGAAACAAGAACATATGGCAACGGTTTTAGACGCGTTTCCTTAGGCCAGCTATTGAAAAATAGCGATTAGCTCTCAAGGGTTCATAAATTGGGCGCGATGGTCCTATCTCCTTCGTCTGAACGTGCTGAATCTAATGGTGGTGGCCTTGAGTCCTAATTTTTCCTTTTTGCAAAAGCCCTAATTTCCAACCCTGTAAACCCTAGGAATCGAACATGGCGAAATCTCGTATACAGCATAATAATTCAATTAAACATCATGGTTAGCTTTAAAATCAAATGAGGAATAAGAATCCATGAACAAAATGTTATAAAAATGCCTAAAACATGAAACACGATAATCAATTTTTCTCTGTACAGTTTTGATTCAATATACCAATTCCTGGCGTTTGAATGGACGTTAATGACTGGAATATGTTCAGGGAGACTTGAGGAAGCTAATGGAATAGGAATTAGGCCTTGAATCGCCCTGGAAAGTGGTTTACAGTTTTGAGTTTCTTTGAGAAAATTTCAAGTTTGTTATGGTGTATTCTGAGCTGCTGCGTGTCTATGGACATTAGGGTTATGTTTGTGCTTATGTAGTGAATGTGTTAGGTCAACAAAATTGATCCAAATATCTTTCATTCATGGATTTGGAGATTTGATTTTTCACCATTATGTTTTCAATCTTTTCCATGTGCTCTTGTATCAATTATGCTCAAATCAAATCAAATCTTCCTATTTTTGAATGTGCACGAAATATTGAGGGCAAAACATGCATGAAAAGATTTATTAGGTCAAGTTATATATTTTTCACATATTTAAATGATTTAAATGAATTAATATAAATAAAAATTCAAATAAATAAATAAAAAATTAGAAAATACTTCCCTTTGGGCCAATTGGTCGTGCACATGCTTAGAATGATGAATCATGGAAGAAAAATGGGCCCATTAGCAATTTTAGGTCATTTGAAGTAGTGTTGACTTTTCAAAATATCCAAAAATTTCCCAACTTCCACAAGGCATAACTTGCTCAATGTTTAATATTTTCTCATGTTCTTGGACATTTTGGAAAGGTCTTTGAGTCCTCTAACCAATGCCTTTGGTCCCATGTCATTTTGATTTACCAATCTCAAGTTATGGCCTTTGACTTAAAGTCCCTTTTTGTTGACTTTTGAAAATGACCTATAATGTTGAAATTGATAACTCTTTGTGAGAGCATTTCTTGGACTTGAAGTATGAAGATGAGTTGTAGGAAATGTCTTTCTCTTCAAAATGAGCTTTGGATGGAATTTTTCTGATAATCCATGTGAAAGTTATGCCCTGGTCAATTTCAGTTGACTTTTTCAGCTGTCCAAATAAGGAAACTTTTGCGTCTTTGATGATTTCTGAGCCAAATTTTGAGAATCATGATCAAGCATTGATCAAATGATGTTTGTTGCTTCAAAATGATATGTTGACCAAAAATTTGAACTTTTGACTGTCAAATGACCATTTTGCCCCTACAGTTGACTGTAGTGCAATTTAGGGTTTTGACTGTGCAATTTTGAGCTGAATGTCTTGAAACTTGATATGAGGATACTTGACCATATTTGTAGGCATGTGAGACTTGATTGGGCTTTTGAAAACTTCAATTTCTTGATCAGAACACAAACCCTAGTTTTGACTGTATGGGAGACCTTTGCCCTGTGCAACCCTTGGGGAATTTTGTGACTTGGCTTGGCAATTTCTTGAAGAATATGGGAGGGAAAATTTTGGGGTACAACACTTACAAAAAAAGGTTTAAAGGAGGGAAAGGTAAGTTTTAGGTTTTATGACTCGTCAGGGTTTCACAACCTTGTGGCTACCTATTTTCATCGAGTGGTGAGAAAACCAGAGTCCATGTAGTTTGGTCCTTTGTTGGTTGGTTGATTTTAGTTTATGAAAATGATCTGTCGCACGAGGTGAAAGTTTATTTTAAAGTGTTTTGAATTTAGCTAGGTGCACGGGGTCACAAAAGAGATTTGATGCGTGAAGTGGATTTTAATGTGTGAGAATACTTTTTGTTTTGTTTTTTGTAATTAGTGATATATGCACAAGTCAAGGATTATTTGTGGTTTATTTATAAAAGTGATTATAATATATGTACAAGTTGGTGTGAATGTTTTGTTTTTTTGTTTTTGTCATTTTTTGACCTAGTAATTAAATAAAAATGAAGGACTTGTTTTTTTGGATTTTTGCATATTTGATTTTTGTTGTTGATATTTTTGATTTATTTATCTAATTTAATTTTGAAATTATGGCACACACAATATAAATGTCAAGACTGATGTCTCATTACACAAGCATAATGTCACGACAAATGTTTTGACATCTGATGACTGACAAAACTTTTACCTAAAGAAAAACTATGCAGAATTTAAATGCAGAAGGTAAAAGAACACAAAGAATTGTTAACCCAGTTCAGTGTAACTCACCTACATCTGGGGGCTACCAAGCCAGAAAGGAAATCCTCTATTAGTAATATTAATTCTAAGCCTAAGCAATCCCAATTTACAACTTATCACTTAATCCCTACCCAATGCAATTACTACCTAGGAACCTCCTAGATATGAGAATCCCATCTCACTTCCAATCACCACAATGATATCTAAAGCCATAATCCCAATGAATGGAAACCAAACTAAAACAAAATTTTACACTTCAAATACAATACTGAAACTCTTTCTTAAAAGCTTTAGAGTGAGGAAAATAACTTGACAAACTATCAAGTAACAATCATTCAACTCAAATGCATCAAAAGATACACGAGCACGTACAAAGAAAACAAAAACTCCCTTGAAGAACCCTCAAACCCTAAGACTAAGAAAAATAGGCTTCCCCTTATTGTTTACAAAGTTCTTAATGAAATTAGGTCTAGGTAATTTATTTAAATACTCCTCAGTGATCCATGGGCCTTGAATCCTCGCCCATATATTCTTTACATGCTTTGAGACAATTTAAATCTTGTAAAGAACTAACACATCATGTACTGATGTTTTGGTACAAGATATCATAACATCTGTCAAAACTTCTGCCTTTAAATGAATCTAACCAGCATGTTAGAATATCTTCCATAGCATTATGCTGAAAACCATGTTTTAGCCAAATTATGACAATCCTAAAACTATGATACTAACAAAATTAATAAAACTAACTAAGAAAATAATGTAACTAAATAAAAATGCTAAATATCTAAGTAAATAAAAAGAGATTAATTAGATAAAATAAAACCTAAAAGAGGTATTAATTTAGCATGGGGTTGTTAGTTGGAAAAAATGGATGATGACCCAAGGCCCGACATAATTCCTAAAACCCTAATCTAAATAAATTCATAAATAAAATAAAAATAAAAATTGTTAAAAAAGAACAATACTTGTAACAGACAGGGGCGACGATCCGACTTTGTTTAAACTTCCCTCTTTTAAAATTTGCAATCACACCACCAATGATACACTTACACTTGGCATATGATTTTTATTAAAAATAAAAGAAAAAAATAAAACAACATATGTGAAGAAGAAGAAAAATCAAAATCAGTACTCTCTCTTTCTCTCTCTCATATATGACTTCCTAAAGTCTCTCCTCCTCAACTCACTCTTAGGCTTTCTTCTTCTCTTTTTTTATATTTGTGTTACATGATATTAAAAAAAGTAAACAACAATAACATGATAAAATCTAAAAGATAGGAAAGAAGTGTGTACGTTACCGACCGAGTGTGGATTGAGATGGAGGGCACAAACGAGCGCGGTAGAGGGATGATCGGTATAACACCCTAAATAACCCCCAACGTAATTTAAATAAATTATCATAGTAAATTCAACACAATAATATTTAGGATGCTATAATTCAACAAAACCTGCTCATAGATTATGGTATGTAACACATACTATTTTTAAAATTATAATAAAGATTATAAAATAAAAAATGTCTGAAAATTCAATTTTTAGTTAAGCAGCGGAAACATCATCATCAAATAATTGTTCAGAAGATGACCATGTTTAAAACTAAGCATAAACAACATCAAGCTAAGAGATATCCAAAAATCTAGAACGAACATAAAAGACATAAAAATGTTCCAGTCCTTGATGTTACACTTCAGAGTAGACAATGACACTAGAAAATAAATAGGAAGACTCCATCTTCCACTCACATCAACTCCTCTACTACGAGTTATCTGCACGGTGCCCATGTAAAGGAAACATTCAAACATAAGGGGTGATATATAATAATTATATAAAGGAAAGCATGATAACAAGCAAGCATCAGATTATTACATGCACATCAGCCATTCCATAACACAATCCACACAATCGACACAACAACTAACTGACACAATAACAACACTACCAATATGCAATGGAATGAGATTCAACAATTCGACTCAATGTATGTGGTACCACTACGAGAAAACTCAACTTCACCAATCCAATCCTCAACTCCTAGGATCAGATCCCACCAATTTGTTACCGTCACCTTCTATAATGCCTCACTGATTCCATCACCTCCAAAATCAGCTACTCGCACCCAATCCCCACCTCTTGGAATTAAGGCAGATCAACAATAGACCATTGTCAAACATCATGAATGCATGAAAAATATTATACATGCAACAACAACATCAAGCACAATGACCAACACCTACATAGATATACTTTGCCAATACTGGCCCCCATGCACCAACACATGCTATAACAGTTCAACAACATCAATATATAGCATAACAAGCAACAACAATGCATTTCAGATCATGTCACACCACAACATAAATAATACAATGCATTTAACACCTTCACATAGAAAATTAATCATTTTCAGGAACTGAAACCAATTTTACAATTAATTTCATCGCAACATCTTTCCAGCACTTCCAACGACACTTGAATCAGATAATTGGAACTAAAGTTATGAATTATTGAAGTTTTACAAAATTTGGGCAGAACTATGGTAATCGGTTACGTCATAAACCATAACTGATTACGGGCTTGAAAACAGCCCAGAAACCCATTTTTCAACAGCTGAACTGGTTACACCAAACCACGTAACATATTACGCCTGTAGTAGAAGCACTTTTCTGTAACTTTTTCAAAACGGAAATCACTTTAAGCCATCCCAAAACCCAATTTTTCTTATAAATCATTTAGCTTATGTTTTAACATGAAAAATCACTCTTCAAAAGTTTCAAACCCCAAATACTTTTCACCGAACACACTCATAACTTAATTCCGACTCTGAGTCGCAACCATACACAACAACACAACACCTACCATCAACAATTCCATCAATTGCATAATTTCAATAAAAAACATTACACAATTTACTATTCAATCGTCAACCACAACATCATAATACAACATTCTAACACATCTAGTTCATCACACAACATATAATGGCATGATCTACACCCTTTATCCAACAATTACAAAATTGCAACAATGATCATGATATTGAGAGAAGAAAACACAAACCAGGCATAGACATAATCTACCCACCATCATCATACAGACCATTAGATCATTAGAACCCCATAATTACCTTAGAGTTCTTACAAAAGCTTCTCAACAATGGTGATCTTCTCTTCCTCTTTTCCCTAGCCCTCCTTTCTCTTTTCTCCAAATTTTCATGATCTATCAGTTTCTATTCCCCACTTCTCTTTTTTATTATTTTATTATATCATCATTATAACTTAATCCAACTAATTAAATAATAATAATAATAATAATAATCATAATAATAATAATCATAATAATAATAATAATAATAATAATAATAATAATAATAATAATAATTCCATCAATTATTTAATTAAATTATTATTCACCTAATATTAAATAAATAAACAATTATTAACTAATATAATTTGATTAATCTTACTCACCACACCATCAAATTCTACACTTTTGCTCACACACCCCAACACCTTAATTCTACTTTTAAGACCACTACCCCACACCAAGGGTACCTCAAATACACCAAAAAACCAAACAATACCATATAAAGACCAAATACCACATAATTAAATTACGAAAAATAAATAAAGTAAGTCGGGGTGTTACAAATCTCATCCACTTATAATATATTCATCGTCGAAAATTAACTGATGTGAACAACTCTGGATTTGACTCTTGCATCCTACTCTCTATAACTCCCAAGTCATATTCTCTTCGACAGCGCCTCTCCATACTACCTTCACGAGAGAAATCTTCTTACCTCTCAACTTCTTCATTTCATGATCATCAATCCTCACAGGTATGACCTCAACTGTAAGGTTATCCCTTACGTGAACATCATCCATCAAAATCACATGCGACAAATCTGAAATATACTTCTGAAGTTGTAAAACATGGAATACATCATGCAAATTCGACAAATTTGGTGGCAACTCCACTCTATAAGCAACAACTTTAACCCTCTACGATATCTGATATGGACCAATAAATCGAGGAGTAAGCTTCCTCGACTTCAAGGCACTCCCAACACCGATCATCAAAGTGACTCTCAAGAATACATGGTCTCCTTCCTGAAACTCCAGATCCTTCCTTATTTTATCATGGTAACTCTTTTGTCTACTCTACGAAGCTTTCATCTTCTGTCGAATTAACTTCACCTTTTCTGTAGTCTGTTGGACAATCTCAGCCCAAGCAACATGTTCTCACCAGATTCAAGCCAACACAAAGGTGTCTTACACCTCCGACCATACAATGCCTCAAAAGGTGTCATTTCGATGCTAGAATGGTAATTTTTATTATAAGTAAATTCTATCAACAACAAATGACTATCCCAAGAACCTCATTGTTCAAGAACACAAGCCCTCAACAAATCCTTCAAAGACTGAATAATCCTCTCTGTCTAACCATCTGTTTATGGATGATAAGCAAAACTCAACCTCAGTGGAGAACCCAAAGCCCTATACAAACTTTCCCAAAATTCTGATATAAACCTCAGGTCTCTATTCGAAATGATACTCAATGGAACCCCATGCAATTTCACAATCAAAAAAGGGAAATATCTGCCAATTTCTACAAATGAAAACTAATGTTAATCAATATAAAATGCGTTGACTTCATCAGTCTATCAACAATCACCCAAATAGCACCATGCCCTCTCGGAGTATTCGGTAACCCAATCACAAAATCCATAGATATGCTATATGATTTCCACTCTGGAATATCCAACAGTTTCATTAACCCTACATGTTTTGATGCTCAACTTTCGACTTCTGACAAGTCAGACAAGCATATATAATCTGTGCCACACCATGTTTCAATCCAGGCCAGCAAAATATCTTCTTTAAGTCCTTCTTATACATCTTTGTATCTCCTGGATGGATACTTAAGATAATCATATAACTCTCTTCTAGAATCATATTTTTCAACTTAGAATCATCAGGAATACAAATTATGTCACGAAATCTCAACATACCTTGCTCATCCACTCTAAAGTCACTATCCTCGATTTGATTATTCCCAACCATCAAGTCTACCAACTTCACATCCAACTTCTGATTCTCTTTAATATTATTAAGAAAATCATTCTTGATCTTCAGCATACCCAACATCACAGTCTATAGTGTCAACTCGCATACAAAACCTAAGTCTCTGAATTGCTCAATCAATTCCAACTCCCTAACCATAATAGCTGACATATGCAAAGACTACCGACTTAAAGCATCAATCACAACATTAGCTTTACAGGAATGATAATTCAAGCCAAAGTCATAATCCTTCATAATTCCAACCACCTACGTTACCTCATATTTAATTCCTTCTGATCAAACAAATACTTCAAACTCTTATTATCATTAAACACCTCAAATCTGGAACCATAAAGATAATGCCTCCAAATCTTCAACACAAACACCACTGCAGCAACCTCTAAATCATGATTAGGATATTTTCTCTCATGAACTCTTAGTTGTCTTGAAGCATAAGCCACAACCTTGCTATAATGCATCAGCACACCACCTAAACCCCTCAAAGACACATCATAATACACCACAAATGGTTCATTCAGTTCAGGTAAAATCAAAATTGGAGTTGTAGTCAATCTCTTCTTCAGCTCAATGAAACTTCTCTCACAATGAATGTCCCAAACAAATGCTTTACCTTGACATGTTAGCTGAGTCCAAAAAAGTGATAACTTGGAAAAGCCTTCAATAAACCTGTGATAATAACCAGCCAAGCCCAAAAAGCTTATAATCTCCATAACCGACTTCAGAGAATCCCATTTTAGTATTGCATCTACTTTAGACGGTGAAACAACCGACTGAAAATCATAAAACAATGAAGTATCCACCGAACGTCTTTTATCCCACATGAAGGGAAAGGTAAACATCGAGAAAACCTGAGAAGGGAGAAGTCACGGTCTTGCGACTGAGAGATCGGGTAAGGGAGTCTGTTACGCGAGGGGAAGGTATTAGCACCCCACAGGCCCGTAGTACTCTATGGAATCCACTCTTGTTGTCTATCTTATGGGCGTGTTTAAACTATGCTTACTGTTTACTGCTACTAAGGGGAGAATGCATGCAAAAGAAAGGAGAAAATAATGTAGGGAAAATAAAGTTGTACTTGCTTGGGCCCTACCTCAATGCCTACATATCCTTTTTGAGGAATCAAAGCTGCCGTAGTTCGGCTCACAAGTTTTTGTTTGTTTTGTGTTTTTTATGGACGATGTTAGTTTTGCCTTCTGCCGCAGCTCGACCTTTGGAGACTTATGCGTTGGCACAAAAGTAAATTAATCATCTCCTTGTTGAAGACGGTTTCGAGTTATGCCCTCGAGGCAAGATGCCACATTTTATTGGTTTGTATTTTTGTTGTTGCAGATAATGACTAGTTAACCTCAAGAGAGAGATATTAGCCACTTTTCCACTTATCCATGAAAGGAGTCCTTGAGACTTGAACCATATCAGGCTTGAGATGGAAGAACAATAAGATCGAGAAGAGACCAGCTTATCATTTCCCATAATAAACAAAAGTTTGATTCTCATCAGTAAATTTTTAAAGTATTTTGAAGTTTGAAAGGAAAAAGAAGTTTTTGTTTTAAATGCATATGCAAAAAGGGGGAAGAAAAGAGTCTAAGGGAGACTAACCTATTTCTAAACCTAATGTTATTATACAATGGTTGTCCTAAAGTTTGGATTAACAAAAAGGAAGTCTCTACCTAATGTTAGCATCTATAGTTTGCAGAAAGCCCTACTTCTCATGATTTCTAGAAAAGCAGTAAAGAAATGTGATAAATTGCAGAAATTAGGGATAAATTAAGGTCACGATGATACCGAACAGAGAAGGTCTGTTGCCTCTTCATAATCACACAAGCAATAAGAAAACTCTACTAAAAGCTTCCTCGAATTATCTTGGTGAAAATTATATCAATCATTCTATCACAAAATATTAGCTAAAAAATGACAACGAAAATGATTATTAAACATAAAATAGTAAAAAAATCCAATAAAATTCTAATGAGGAAACCTAAAAAATTTCTAAAATATTCTACTATTTTTGTATCATTATCATCATTGATATCATGAAATGAAGCTAAAATTAATAACATGGAGAGGTAAAAGTAGTAGAAATAGAAGGGGTGTACTATTGAGCCCAAGAGGTATACTACAACAAGTTGATGCTAAGCCCATCAGCCATTTTTGTTCACCAACCCATAAACTACCAAAAATGTTATTGGGTCGGCTGATTCGGTCCACTGCCAATACCATATCATAATAATTTCAGCAATTAATATTTATTATATATTACTATTATACTGCAAAGATAATTAAAAAATAATAAATAAAATAAAAAGATGTAGAGTCATGAAACGATGTGTTTGAGGACAAGATAGGGTTGAGAAGTCATTGATTGATTCTTGAATCTTCTCCTTCAAATCAGAACAGTGCCGCCTATTCTCTCCGCCATCTTCTCCGCTCGAAACATCAACAATAATGCCACTGCAAAATCATCTCATCCTTCTTTGATTTGCATCGCCTTCTCATTGTTTTCCTTATCTTTGATTCCGTCTCTGCTTCGCTGTTTTGTTAAGTGATTCAACTCCATGAACGCACCGCACAAACTTTGATGTAGCTTCAGTCATCCCCTTTATCTCAGCACCGAAATTCAACTCATGTTTTGTTCGCTTCAATTTTTCAATTCGCTTCATTTGCGATTTTATTTCGCTTCTGCAATGTCGTGACGTTGCCGTTGTAATAGTGCAAATTGAACGTTGCGATGATGATCGAGGATGAAGCTGGCTGAAATGTGTTGAAGGTGTCTTGATGCTTCAAGGAGATGCAGAAGAAAATGCTACTTGAAGAACATGAAGAAAAATGATGAAGAATATGCAGAGGAGTTTGCGGAGGATAACTGAAAGGTAAATTCTTGATATTCTTCTCTTTTTCATTGATTTCGACTTCTACTCGGTTTACGTGTTTCTCTATTGATGAAGAGTTGTTAACACTTTGAGTTTCCGTTGTTATTGTTGTTACAGGTTCATTATTGATAAGATTATTGATGACAAGGTGATGATGATACCGCGGTTTCTGAGAGATGGAGACTCCAACGCTGATGTAAAGATGATGAGAAGTTTCTCTGAGATGCGAAATTGAAATGCGGAGAGCTTGTCACGTTGTAGTAGTGGCTGTGTTGATGAAGATTGAAGAGTGTTGGTGCACGGAGTTCTTCTTGCGTATGAATATGGTTGAGAAAGATGAAGAATGGTTAGTTTTTTCTGTGAAATAATTTATGTCAATTTCATCTTTCAGAGAGAGAGAGAGAGATCTTGTATAGTTTTCCTTGTGTAGATGAATTGTGTGTTCCTTTCCTCTTTCCATTATCTCTTGTACATATTGTTTTTTGAGCTTTAATAAAACAACTAGGAGATTTATATAGATTATTGAATTTTGAGAAGCAGTTGAGG
Source organism: Vicia faba (assembly GCA_948472305.1). Lineage (NCBI taxonomy): Eukaryota > Viridiplantae > Streptophyta > Magnoliopsida > Fabales > Fabaceae > Vicia > Vicia faba. The sequence continues at coordinate 68,109,207 of OX451740.1, forward strand.
GAGGAGTAATCTGAGCGTTTGGATTGAAAAATTAAGTTATGAGATGGAGGGTTGGGATTGTTAAGTTATTGTGGAGTTAGTTATTTAGGTTTGGGAGTTTAGAAACTGTTAGAAAATCTGTTATAAAATGGTTAGGAAAAGTTTGTTAGTTGCTGAGTTTAGTTATGGGAGGTGATCGAGATCCGGTTAGAGTTATTTTTGGTTAGTTAGCTGCTGAATTTAATTGAAGTTTAGTTAGGAGATTAGAAAACTGTTGCGACAATTAGTTAGGGAATTTAGCTGACAGTTTGCAGGGCCGTTTTCTATCATGGACAGTTAACTAGATGGTTGGTTATAGGTTAGTTACAAATTGGCAATTATGTGTAGTTAAGATGGGTTCAAAAACAATTATAAGTTAGTTATACAATGAGATAATAAATTAGGGTTAGTTTTAGTATTTTTGTTATGAATTTCTCACTTTTTGATATTTCTACTTGAACTGATGCAAAGTAGTGTTTTTGTGATGTTTTGGTGAACTAGTTTTGATATTGTATAAGGGAATCCAGCTTGAACTATTTTCGTATTTATTTCTTTTTATTCTAACCAATTTATTAAACAAAATTTATGGATTGGATTTTTATTTTGTTTGGATTAGTGAATACAAATCTGATCTGTCGGGGTAATAAGTTTTGACTTTCTTACGGATACGTTGTTGCCCTGAGCTTAAGTGTAGGGGCATGATATGCTATATGAGTTTATTGTGGTTGAATTTCTTTGTTAATTTCCTGTTTCAATGATGCAGGTTTTGGGTGGATTTGATGCGGGGTTAGTTTGTCGATGAAGATTCTTGGTGATGATGGTTTCGTTTTAGTGGCGGGTTGCCGTACATATGTAGCTGTTGATCTGTTCTTGATTATGCAAGGTTATTTGATGAAATGATTGAAGGCAAGGTGTAAAGCTTAATGATCATGTCATAGTTTCGTCATTTGAAGTTAAAAAGGTTATGGTGAGTGATCTTGAAGAATATTGATATGGAATCATGGAGTTTGGGTCTAGCAATTTGGATAAAAAAATATGCTTTCGTATAATTTTCTTTTTATGGTAATTTGTGTAATTTTTCATGGTGAAATGGAATAACAACTTGTAATCTTGAGTGAAATCAATTAAAGATAGTACTTGAATTCATCTTGAAATCTTGTAAATTTGAGTGCACTTCTGATTTTAGTATTGATATTGTCAACCAACTAATATGGAATAAATGGTTTCCCTCCCTTTCAAAATTTAAAATTCAATTTTCTTTCTGTAATGCCTTTATAATTCCACAAAGTCCCATCCCATATATGCTTCCACTAATCTAACAGCGGTCGAATATTAATGGGGAATGAACAATAAAAGTCAACCCTCTCCTGATGTCTTAATAAAAGACTGTCCAATCTCTGACTTGTTCCACCTGAGAGTGATTAAAACCCTAAATGGTGAAGAAAAACCAAATGAAACCCTCTTCCTGTCTTGCATAAAAACCATGACCACATGTCTTGAGATTCGAGTGATAATTGAGCCTCCTTTGATGAAGAACAATCGTTAGAACCCTGGCTAGCCATGGATAATATCCCCTCCTGATAACCATAACATCAAGAACGAACCCTAATTCATGTGGGTATACCACGTGTTAGGAAATAACTCTTAATGCATAAGCTGATAGCCCTTTTGGATAATACTTGTAGATATTTGTGTCATAAACGACACAAACCCTCTCTTGTTTGAAGGATTCCAAATAATGTTTAAGAAGAAGAGCTTCAGATTACATGTATCCAAGTCTTGAGCCTTCGTCACATGACCTTGAGTATATGGTTAAAAACCCTAATCATGGCCATTGCCTCTTCAATTGAGTTGGCCCTGCAAGAGGTGAGAAAAACCTAATCCACGAATGAACCCATAGTGCACCAGTAAAACCCTAGTTCCTTGAAGATTCTCGATCCCCTGTCAAGTTATGTTGTTAATGAATGTATGCAATGTTAAATAACCTAATGGAAGGTATGTATATGATGATGCGTAAGCCAGATGATCACATAAAGGGGTAGGACAAATTTGTGGTATTACAGCTGCCCCTATTTAATCATCTTAAACGTGAAAGTACGATTGGAGCGTGCCTTTCGGAAGTTCGAGGTAGAAGATGATTAAATATCAATGCCAAAATTTGTTCTGGTAGAATGTGTGAGTGTTTATTGATTTTATGATATCTAATGGGGAAAGATTTTTTTGTTTTCTAGTAAAGAGACTGATATTGGACTTATAGCGTGGCTTGATACCAATACAAGACAATGGCTGGTATGATAGGATGGAGGATAAGGTCTTTGGGCAACCTACAATTCTAAGGTGAAACATGAAATTGATTTGTCGGAGAACCTAGCCTGTGGGTGATCTCAGGTTCTGAGACAACATTCATGAGAAGAACCTAGCCAATGGGCGATCTCAGGTTCTAAGACAATCTATAGAAAGAACCTAGCCAACGGGAGATCTCAGGTTCTAAGACGATCTAAGGAAGAACCTAGCCTACGGGCGATCTCAGGTTGTAAGATGATCTAACGAAGAACCTAGCCTACGAGGGATCTCATGTTCTAAGACGATCTATGGGAGAACCTAGCCAACGGGAGATCTCAAGTTCTAAGACGATCTATGGAAGAACCTAGCCAACGGGCGATCTCAAGTTATAAGATTATCTATAGGAAGTACCTAGCCTATGGGCGATCTCAGGTTCTAAAACAATCTATGGGAGAACCCTGCCAACGGGCGATCTCAGGTTCTAAGGCGATCTATAGGAAGAACCTAGCCAACGAGCGATCTCATATTCTAAGACGATGACCTATAGGAAGAACCTAGCCTACGGGCGATCTCAGGTTCTAAGATGATATGAGGAAGAACCTAGCCTACGGGCGATCTCAGGTTCTAAGATGATCTGAGGAAGAACCTAGCCTACGGGCGATCTCAGGTTCTAAAATGATCTAAGGAAGAACCTAGCCAATGGGAAATCTCAGGTTCAACGATGATCTATTGGAAGAACCTAGCCTACGGGCAATCTATAAGGAAATCTAGATCTACGGTCGATCTAAGATCCTAAGGTAAGACCTACGGGAGATCTACCAAAAACTAGGTCTACGGTTGACCTATAAGGAAATCTAGATCTTCGGTCGATCTAAGATTCTAAGGTAAGATCTATGGGCGATGTACCAAAAACTAGGTCTACGAACGACCTACCAGGGAATCTATGACAAGGTGTATTGATTTTGTTGGGAATTGTGAAGATGAAGGTCACCAGCTAGGGATTTTGGAAGCGATACGCTCTTGTGGGGATGTATTGTTGTCCTTGAATGATTCAGGTATTTCGTGTAAGGTACCTGATCTGGCTTATGCTTCATATGCATGTTTAAATTTCTTTTGCCGCAAAGATCCATTCTGATGGATCAGCTACGCACCTTCGAAGATGCAATGTTATGTAATGATAACTATATGCAATGCAAAGAAATAGACTTAATGGGATAAGAGAAGGCTTGTTGGGAGTTATTGCTCATTACGGGGGATTCCAATACATATCGGTGCTGGAAGCCTGCAGTACCAAGGATTGATGGGGATACTGGTAAGAATTTGCACTGGGAGCTCATGGCACCGAAAATTATTGGTGACTCCACTGGAGATTGAATTGCTGACGGAGCAAGATTTTAGGTACACCACTGAATTCTGAATTGTATGGTTATGGAAGAGATAATCTGGCCCAACTTCTATACATCCTGAATCGCTAAGAGGATGGTAGAACTGAATATGCCGAAGAATTGATACCGAACACCATGTGAATCTCTTCGAATACATGCCCCAAGTTTACGCCACACTGGGGAATTACCTCTTGAATCACTTGGGGATAAAAGATGGGCATGGACACCTACGAAGACCCTGGTTTAGCTATGCGAATGCCCTAGTTTAGCTCCACTGGGGATGCACTTGATTAACTCCACTGGGTATGCACTTTATTAACTCCACTAGGGATGCACTTGCGCGTGCCTAGTCAAACGGAGACTCTGAGCTTTCTGAATTCACTCGGGGAATCAGGTTTGAAATTTCATATAGCAGATGCAGGCGGTTTCACGTGCTGGCTGGGTCAGGATGACCGTTATGATGCTTTTAGCTCGATTGTAGTCGTCTCGTACAACATAATTAGCTTGAGCAACTTTGCAAGTACGGATGAGAAATTCCCATGTCTGGAGGATCTCTTAAAGTATCTGTGCTTAATAGAAGACCAGGATATTTGTGCCACAATACAATATGAGGTGGCCTGCCCCAATGTCTGGAATCACAAAGTAAACTGCTCTTGATTACAACTTTCTTGGAGAGATTTGTCGAATCTTGACGTAACTGCCCCAGGTTAAATGAATTCTGAATAGATTTGTCAATGTGATGGCCTCTGATTGACAGCTTTGAGGGAATTCCCCAGACTTGGTTGACCTTGGAGAGACCGTGTTGTACCCCAAAATTTGCCCTCCCATATTCTTCAAGAAATTGCCAAGCCAAGTCACAAAATTCCCCAAGGGTTGTGCAGTGCAAAGGTCCCCTATACAGTCAAAACTAGGGTTTGTGTTCTGATCAAGAAATTGAAGTTTTCAAAGGCCCAATCAAGTCTCACATACCTACACATATGGTCAAGCATCCTCATATCAAGTTTCAAGGCATTCAGCTCAAAATTGCACAGTCAAAACCCCAAATTGCACTACAGTCAACTGTAGGGGCAAAATGGTCATTTGACAGTCAAAAGTTCAAATTTTTGGTCAACATATCATTTTGAAGCCAAAAACATCATTTGATCAATGCTTGATCATGATTCTCAAAATTTGGCTCAGAAATCATCAAAGATGCAAAAGTTTCCTTATTTGGACAGCTGAAAAAGTCAACTGAAATTGACCAGGGCATAACTTTCACATGGATTATCAGAAAAATTCCATCCAAAGCTCATTTTGAAGAGAAAGACATTTCCTACAATTCATCTTCATATTCCAAGTCCAAGAAATGCTCTCACAAAAAGTTATCAATTTCAACATTATAGGTCATTTTCAAAAGTCAACAAAAAGGGACTTTAAGTCAAAGGCCATAACTTGAGATTGGTAAATCAAAATGACATGGGACCAAAGGCATTGGTTAAAGGACTCAAAGACCTTTCCAAAATGTCCAAGAACATGTGAAAAGCTTAAAAATTGAGCAAGTTATGCCTTGTGGAAGTTGGGAAATTTTTGGATGTTTTGAAAAGTCAACTTTGATTCAAATGGTCTAAAATTGCTAATGGGCCTACTTTCCTTCCATGATTCATCATTCCAAGCCTATGCACGATCACTTGGCCCAAAGGGAAGTATTTTCTCATTTTTTATTTATTTATTTGAATTATTATTTATATTAATTCATTTAAATTATTTAAATACATGAAAAATACCAAACTTGACCTAAAAAATCTTTTCATGCATGTTTTACTCTCAATATCACGTGCACATCCTAATTAGGCAAGTTTTGGTTGGATTTGAGCTAATTGACACCAAATGCACATGAAAAGATATGGAAAAGATCTTAAGGAAATCAAATATGCAAATCATTGAATGCCATGGATATTATTCAATTTTGTTGACCTAAAAGCTTTACTACATATTCAGGAACATAAACCTAATGGCATTAGACAAAAAGCTGCGCAGAAAAAGACTTGGCAAACTTGAAAATTTTCCATAAAACTCAAATACTGAATTCAACCCTAGAGATCGATTCAAGCCTCCATTCTTGTCCCAATAGCTTCATTGTGGTTCTCTGAACGTGTGCCAATCACAAACAACAACCAAAGCTCCAAGAATTGGTAGTTTGAACTCAAACTGTATCAAGCAATTTTTGAAATCGTATATCATAATTCATGCATCCTTTTGCATTTTTATTTATGAATTCTTGTTCAGTGTGAAGTTTCCAAGCTAACCATTGTATTTAATTGTATTTTTATTGACCATACACGATGATGCCATGAGTGAATTCTAGGGTTTTCAGGTTGTGATTTTAGGGCTTTTGCAAAGAGGAAAAATCAAAGCTTTAGATTATGACCATTGGACTCAGCAAGCTTAGACGAAGCAAGTTCATATCTCGCGATGAATTTATGACCAATAGAACGCTAATCGCTATTTTCTTGTAGGTTGTCTACAACCACGCGTTAAAACCGTTGCCTCATATTTGTGTTTCAGGAAAATTGAAGAAGACGATGTGTTGTCCATCAATGATTCGCTGATTTAAATATTCGCGTGTTTCCATCTACTAATGCGCTGGTTACTTTTATATTATTTGTTTGTCTATGTAATAATTGAATATGCGCTTAGCTCAGCTGGCAAACTCTCATTGTTTCAACCTCCAAGACCTGGGTTCGAGTCCCAGGTCTGTATAAATTCCTATATTATTTTGCTATGAACGTTCACATGCAGTGCTGAAGGGAGGAACCACGCTACACCTCCAGATCTAAGCATACACGCGTCCATCCAATCCAGATCAAAGGCGTGGATTCAAAGAGTAGACTATGCCCAGGTCAATGCGCTGATACACAAGCCAAAAAAGTCAAACAAATTGCAAGCATAATTGGGCCGGATTTGCTAAGTCCACACCTCCATGTTGGGACAGAAAACCCCCCTGGTTTGCTTTTTCTTTTCATATTTTATTTTTTTAAGTATTGTGTTATTTATTTTTATTGTTTTAATTAATTAATTATTTTTCTACAAAATATAAAAACATCATAAAAAATCCAGAAAAAGACAAAAAAAAAAAAAAATAAATATTTTTATTATAATTATTTTCTTGTAAATAAATTAACATATAATTATTTAGTTTTAATTAGGATTTTTGCAATTTTAATTATTTTCATATTAAATATAAAAAAGGTAGAATTAGGTTAATTGACAATTTTCATTCCTTTTAATTTTTTCTTTTGATCATAATATTATTATTTGTTTATTTTCTATAATTAAATTTTGCGTATAAATTAACTTAGATTTAAATTAGGTTAAAACTTAATATTTCTTAATAACTTAAAAATAATTAGAATTAGGTTTAACATTTCATTTTAATTTTAATTAATTCTTTTTTCTCCTCAAATCCTAAAAAACACAAAATACCAAAAACATTTAATTTTAATTTTTAATTCCTTATTAATTTTAATTTTTGCAAAGAAGGGTCCAACGCCCATATATTTAATTGTTTAATTTGCGTACTTATTTAATTTCGCGCATTTATTTTATGTCGTTTATTATAATTATGTAATTCTCCCAAAGCGTTGTACAATTTATACTTTTCGCACTTTTATTCGCTTTATTTATTTTCCGTCAAATCGGGTCCGGTTTAATTTTGGCGATGTGGACCCGCGCCATTTGTAATAGTCGTAGATTTATTTTCTCGCAACTTTTAACTGTTAAATATGCATGCAAGAATGAATGGCCCTAATTAAAATCAAGCGTAGATCACAACAAACATGACAAGACAAATATCAATGAAACTGACACACAAAATCGCACACACCACCCCTAGGGTACGCCTCACTGTTGCCTTTCGAAAGGTGATCGTCGAGTAGAGGATGTCTTAGTAAGTCCTCATGATCCGGGAACCTGGCATGAGGGTAGCTTCTAAGGTGTCTTCCTATTGCTCTGGTGATCACTATGTCCCTAAACTCGAATTGACCCGAACACCTCCAACGGTGGTGCTACCTACCTCTTAATGGTGGGATGGCACTACTTTTAAGGACATTTACACAGACAAATTCCTTAGGGTAGGTAGGTTCTCAAGGATACTTGCTCTAATCTCAAAACAAACTCAAAAAGACTTTTCACACCAACACTTTTCAAAAGCTTTCAAAGCAAACTTTTCAAACACTCTGACGTACGAGTCGAACTGAAATTTTTCAAAGAAACTTTTTAAACCCACATTGAAAAGCAAACAAACAATTTTGAAAACACATTGAGCAAGTATCTAAGAGCCCATGGATAACCATGGATAGAAAGGGTGCTAACACCTTCCCTTTCTATAACCTACCTCCCGAACCGAGAGCAATCTCTTTAAGGAATTTTTCTGTGCTTTTGTCCTTTCCATTTGGAGAAAATAAAAGACGGTGGCGACTCTTGCTTCCGCGACATTTCGCGAACCAGCGTTAAATAGTCAGTTCCAGATCCACCGATCACAGAACTGGCGACTCTGCTGGGGACCTCTTATAAAGTGGGGTGTACCTTAGGGCTAGGTCATAACTGTGTTTTCACTTGTATTGTTTTGCTTGCTTTACTATTGTGGGTTGCATCGGAGATACATAGATCCTAACCCGGATCTGGGGATACCCTGTTTAGGTAGCATAAGCTGTGAGGGACCTGTCCGGCGTAGACCGACACAGGTGAAGCAGTGGCTACGTTGGTGTGGCACCTTAGTCTGTACCGATATCCCTTGTGTCGCAACGAGGAGAATATGGGTCTTCTAAGGAGTCATTAAGCACCAACAACCTTAGAACCTTAAATGACACAACTTGGCCATTAGAACAGTAGCAGTATGCTACGCCCATTGAGGCTAAACTCTCGTGATGGTTCTGGCCGCAAGAAAAGATTGCGATGCTGGAGTTATGACCGATTGAGGGTAGTCAATGATATTGGGATCCTCTAAGAACCCGGTTACTTTTGATTAGGATAGGTATGAACCAACAAACTGAAAGAGGGTAGTACCTAGACCTCATGCTGGCCTAAACCCTAAGGGCTCTTTTTGTGTGACTTGTGTGCCTTCGTACTTGACTATCTGCGTGCTTGTTACCTGACACTTGTTTCTTGCAGGTCTTGTTTATAGTCCTTAACTAGGACTCATGACAGGGTTTACCAAATTACTTGCAGGTCTTGTTTATAGTCCTTAACTAGGACTCATGACAGGGTTTACCAAATTTCTTGCAGGTGTTGTTTATAGTCCTTAACTGGGACTCATAACAGGGTTTACTAGATCTCTTGCAGGTCTTGTTTATAGTCCTTAAGTAGGACTCATGACAGGGTTTACCAAATTACTTGCAGGTCTTGTTTATAGTCCTTAACTAGGACTCATGACAGGGTTTACCAAATTTCTTGCAGGTGTTGTTTATAGTCCTTAACTGGGACTCATAACAGGGTTTACTAAATCTCTTGCAGGTGTTGTTTATAGTCCTTAACTAGGAATCATGACAGGGTTTACTAAATCTCTTGCAGGTGTTGTTTATAGTCCTTAACAGGGACTCATAACAGGGTTTACTAGATCTCTTGCAGGTTTTGTTTATAGTCCTTAATTGGGACTCATAACAAAGTATACTGAATTTCTTGCAGGGTTTGTTTATAGTCCTTAATTGGGACTCATAACATGGTTACCTACGTCACCCCATGCATAGCATGACATCATACCATTGCATACATCCTAACCCATTTCAAGGATCTCAAGGGCTTGTGATGCAGGTCATGATGAACAATTATCCCAGCAAGGGGCAAAGAGGATTTATTTTCCTCTAGCCAGGGTTGTCAGGGGCTATGACCCACTGGATATGGTGAGCCTTTGACCCTTGAGGAAGGACTCTCAACAACCTGAAGTTCCTTCAATCAAGTTACCGGTTCTCAACTCTAACAATTTCTCTGTTTATCCCGCGAGGTCCTTGAAAACATTACATGCATGTCATACATCTCATTGCATTGCAGCTATCCCTTTGACAGGTTGCTTACCCTTCTCCGCTGTTTATTTCAGCCGATCGTCATGAATCCTGAATCATCAGCCGAGCAGACTATCAAGGACCTCCAGGCTCAGAACGCCCAGTTCCAAGAGCTGATCATGAATTTGACCCAGGGGCAACAAGATCTGAAGGCTCTGCTCTTGAAGAAGGACAAGAAGAAGAAGAGGATTGTCTTGTTCAGCCCTAGACGCAGATCTGGGAATACACCGCAGACTGAAACTGAGAGGACAACCCCATCTGTGAGGGAAGGCAGTCACCATGAGAGAGAGGTGCCTAGTCCAGTGGTCTCCGACAACGAGACAGATTTCAACGACGAACAATACCCTCCTGCCGAAGACAAATACAAACAGTTGGAGGATAGGCTGAATGCTATGGAGATCCAACAGGTACCTGGGCTGGATCTTGGAGATTTGGGTTTGTCAACTGGTGTGGTTATTCCTCGGAAGTTCAAAGCACCATCCTTCTCTAAGTATGACGGGGCGTCTTGTCCCAAGCTGCATCTAAGGTCCTATGTTCGGAAAATTCAGCCGTACTCTGCGGACAAGAATTTATGGATCCACTTCTTCCAGGAGAGTCTTTCAGGGACTCATCTCGAATGGTTCTATCAGCTGGATGGGACCAAGGTTCGTAACTGGGAGGAGTTGGCTACTGCTTTCTACAAGCAGTATCAGTATAATGCCGACCTTGCTCCTACGCGTACCCAACTCCAGGGTATGTCGTTAGGATCAAGTGAAGGTTTTAAAGAATATGCGCAGAAATGGAGGGATCTTGCTGGAAGGGTACAACCACCTCTGACTGATCGGGAACTTGTTGATATGTTCTTGGGGACCCTGTCTGGTCCGTTCTACAACCACCTAATTGGGAATTCGTCTGCTGGATTCACAGATCTTATCTTGACTGGAGAGCGAATAGAAGCTGGTATCCGGTCTGGGAAAATTCAAGAGGCCGCACCTTCTGATAAAAAGCCTCATCATGGAAAGAAAGAATCCAATGCTGTGCACGGTAAAAAGAGCCGTCATGAGGCAGGGGCAATCCAGATTTCCAATCCCGGACTTGCTCAACAAGGACAGGGGCAGCAGCGCAAGGAGAAACGGCAGTACACCAAACTCAACATGTCGCTGGATCAAGCACTGCAACAAATGTTGAAAGCAGGGCTGATCACCTTAAGGGCTCCTCTTCGGAATCCGAACACTTCTGCACCCAACTATCATCCCAACGATAGGTGCGCATATCATTCTGATAGCCCGGGGCATACTACGGACAACTGCTGGCCGCTCAAGAACAAAATTCAAGACATGATCGACGCCGGGGAGATTCAGTTTGAAGTGCCCGAGACTCCGAACATAATCACTGCTCCGTTGCCCAATCATTGAAGACCTTTTGTTTATTTGAATTTCTGAGTTGTGTTTTTCTTTGCTTATATAAACAATTAATGTCATAACAAACTCTTTTATTCTATTAATGCATCGCACATGTCTGTTTTGGGAATTAATACAATTGTTTTCATTATATTCAAAATTCTTTTCATATTTTTTCTGATGATCAACTCTTGGTTAATAATTCTGAGCCTCTTGAGGAAGGATGGCGAAAACGATACCATAATCTACAGTATGCTTTTGAATAGACCCCGCTGATGAGGTACAGGCATTGTTTCAATTCCTAAACACTGGAGTAATAAGGAAGATAATCCCTCGTCAACCCCTCTGAGCCAAAGAAGTAGGAGTTTTTCTTTTCGAAATTTAAAACCCTTTATCATAACCTGGGGCAGGGTAGTTCTCTCAGTTGATCCAAGTGCATAACAAATGGCACCAAAGGAGTCCTTACAAAACGAAAGACAATGATGGTTCCGAACAATCAATAAAGAAAGGCAGTCATTATCTCAAAAATAAAAACCCAAAAAGTCTAAACCTACAAAGGGGACTTATGAAACTGGGGCATCCCGCTGACTGTAATTCCAAAAAAGGAAACAGTTCAGGCAAAAAAAGAAAGGGATAACAAAATCAAGAAAGAGGTCTCACAAACCCTCAACCAAAACAAAAATGACTGCCCATTCAAAATAAGTTATCAACATCTGAACCATTATTGGAACATCAAAGCAAAGACTCAAGCAAGGTCTAACGCACGATCAACTGAGTTTAGGTTTGGAGAACATCACGAAGAGCGGGTGGGTACAAATACTTTGAGCCTTTATCCTTTGTTTCTTAAACCGTGAACCAGGCCACGTTATAACCCTTAAAAGTCCTAGCTGAAGCATGGGTTAGTTCGAAAGCATACTGTTACGAAAGGTATCCCGACTCCTTAAGGCCTACGGTAAATACGGAGTTGACATCACGTTTTACAAACAATCACTTGTTTTATGAAAAAGAATGCATTTTCAAAATCTTCGAGACAGACATAAGCTTTGCATTTTTAACATAACTTTGTTTGCATATGACTTTTTGTTTGAACAGCAGGAAAATTCGCACGAAGAATATCTGGTGAACAAAAGTTCTTCCCACCAAGGGGCATGGCATGATCATAGTCCACCATCTGGGGCAGTCCAATCAAGATTCGGAGAATCTCTCAAAAGGCCAACCAGCCTGGGGCAAATCTCCACCTGAGTCACTTGGGGCATTTCAACAACAAATCTCGCCTGATCAAACATCTTCTGGTGACAAAACACTTCTAAACAGGGGCAACTCCCTACTTTCTGAGAACGGACATAGTCGGAAAAATACTACGCACAATCAAAGACCCGCTAGGCTGATATGCCTAGGCAAAAATTAGGGCTTCCCGGCGAACCAAAAGGGTTCGGGCAAAATGAGGGATGAAATGAAGAAATCTGTACACCCGGCAAGTCGAAAACCTGAAAAGGCGGCTTGGGCAAAAATGGGTATCCCGGTGGACTGAAAACCCGAAAGGGCGGTCCAGGCAAAAGTTAGGGATCAAAACGTACGACTATGTCCCGTCATCTTATCATCTGCCTACCAGAAGAAGGTGTGACCCTCAACAACTATCAGCACCCCATAAGTGCATCCCCCATAGAAACAGGGGCAATAAAGAGTGGTCTAAGCAATCTGATTGTTCTGTCCTCCAGGGTATCAAGGTATGTTCCGTTGAAGAACATAACCAACACAGTTCAATACTTCCCCAGGAGAGTCCAATCTAGTCTCCCCAGGAAAGCTGGAATTCATATCCCCAAGCAATAAGCGTATCCCCAGTAGATTCTGGAAGCTTATCCCCTCGCAGAGCACGAACGCGTCGTCCGGCTTTATTTAAAGAGTTATTTCCTTAACAGGATATAACTGGGTTATCCTCAGCCAAAAGCCACGGAAAGGTTGTCGTCAACATAGTTCTTTCTTATCCCCAGCAAAGTCTATCAGCACTTCCAATACAGCTGAGATATTCTCAGCAAGTCATTCTCAGCAATTCAGCAAAAGCATCTCCCCACAGAGTATTTCTTCCCAGCATGGTCGCTAGAATATCTTTTTCTCCCCGCAGAATCTTCCATTTGCCAAGATTGTTCCGCAACGGAGTTATCTTCTCCTACCGGTATACTTGCAACTATCATCGCCAGCGGAAGCAAAAGCTATTCTTCAACATCAGCCCAGGATACTACTTCTCGGCACCCGTCAAGGATTTATTTTCCTGAGACGAAAACATATGTTCATAAACATCATATCTTCGTACATTATAGCATGCATATGCATCATATGGCACGAATCTCATTAATTTTGAAGACATACGGTTCATGCATCATGATTTTGCATACAATTATGTTTTGCCTTTTCAGGAAAAAGATCAATACAAATGACTACTATCAAACTATCGCAATTCTGTCTAGATATAGTTTCAGATATGATCCAGAGATGGTGACGTTCTGATGCTGCTTCCAGATTTCCTTCTAGATATAGTTTCGGATATGATCCAGAGATGGTGACGTTCTGATGCTGCTTCCAGATTTCCTTCTAGATATAGTTTCGGATATGATCCAAAGATGGTGACGTTCTGATGCTGCTTCCAGATTTCCTTCTAGATATAGTTTCGGATATGATCCAGAGATGGTGACGTTCTGATGCTGCTTCCAGATTTCCTTCTAGATATAGTTTCAGATGTAAACCAGATATGGTGACGTTCTGATACTGCTTCCAGAAGTCCTTCTTCAGATGTTTCCCTCTCCGACGATGAGTGTGAGGTGATATTCTCTTATGGTTCCCTCTCCAACGGCGTGTGAGGTGGTAATTCCTTCTTCAGATGTTTCCCTCTCCGACGATGAGTGTGAGGTGATATTCTCTTATGGTTCCCTCTCCGACGGTGTGTGAGGTGGTAAGTCCTTTTCAGATGTTTCCCTCTCCGACGATGAGTGCGAGGTGATAGTCTCCTATGGTTCCCTCTCCAACGGTGTGTGAGGTGGTAATTCCTTCTTCAGATGTTTCCCTCTCCGACGATGAGTGTGAGGTGATAGTCTCCTATGGTTCTCTCTCCAACGGTGTGTGAGGTGGTAATTCCTTCTTCAGATATTTCCCTCTCCGACGATGAGTGTGAGGTGATAGTCTCCTATGGTTCTCTCTCCAACGGTGTGTGAGGTGGTAATTCCTTCTTCAGATATTTCCCTCTCCGATGATGAGTGTGAGGTGATAGTCTCCTATGGTTCTCTCTCCAACGGTGTGTGAGGTGGTAAGTCCTTTTTCAAGATGTTTCCCTCTCCGACGGTGTGTGAGGTGACAATTCCTTTTCCTATGATTCCCTCTCCGACGATGAGTGAGGTGATTCCCTTTCAGATTATAATTTTCTATGGTTCTCTTCCCGATATTGCAAAGATGGTAATTCCCGCCAAGATTTTTCTCAACGAGCGTTGTTGAAGTTAAAATCAACCAAGGTTCTCTTACCATTCATGCTAAGGCAGTAACCATCCCTGGTTCATTCATCAGCGTTTGAAACTCCAGACTCAGCTCCTGTAACCAGTCAGGACATATCTATACCAAGCATCTAAAATCAGCTCCTGCAACGTGTCAGGTACTCATTTTTTATTTTGCAGGTATGCAGGTTCTAGCTAAAGAATCTCCTACGCGATCAACGTCCAGATGGCATCTATAAGCCCATCACCCTATCCAGCAATCTCTAAATGGCATCTATAAGCCCATTCCCACCACATTGCTACTATGTGAGCGCAAATTTCTGGGCACTCTAGTGTTCAATCATCTTCTACCCTCGGATTACGAAAGGCACGTCAGCCAATCTGCATCCTCAGGTCTAAGAAGATTGAACAGGGGAAACTGTTGTACCCCAAAATTTGCCCTCCCATATTCTTCAAGAAATTGCCAAGCCAAGTCACAAAATTCCCCAAGGGTTGTGCAGTGCAAAGGTCCCCTATACAGTCAAAACTAGGGTTTGTGTTCTGATCAAGAAATTGAAGTTTTCAAAGGCCCAATCAAGTCTCACATACCTACACATATGGTCAAGCATCCTCATATCAAGTTTCAAGGCATTCAGCTCAAAATTGCACAGTCAAAACCCCAAATTGCACTACAGTCAACTGTAGGGGCAAAATGGTCATTTGACAGTCAAAAGTTCAAATTTTTGGTCAACATATCATTTTGAAGCCACAAACATCATTTGATCAATGCTTGATCATGATTCTCAAAATTTGGCTCAGAAATCATCAAAGATACAAAAGTTTCCTTATTTGGACAGCTGAAAAAGTCAACTGAAATTGACCAGGGCATAACTTTCACATGGATTATCAGAAAAATTCCATCCAAAGCTCATTTTTAAGAGAAAGACATTTCCTACAATTCATCTTCATATTCCAAGTCCAAGAAATGCTCTCACAAAAAGTTATCAATTTCAACATTATAGGTCATTTTCAAAAGTCAACAAAAAGGGACTTTAAGTCAAAGGCCATAACTTGAGATTGGTAAATCAAAATGACATGGGACCAAAGGCATTGGTTAAAGGACTCAAAGACCTTTCCAAAATGTCCAAGAACATGTGAAAAGCTTAAAAATTGAGCAAGTTATGCCTTGTGGAAGTTGGGAAATTTTTGGATGTTTTGAAAAGTCAACTTTGATTCAAATGGTCTAAAATTGCTAATGGGCCTACTTTCCTTCCATGATTCATCATTCCAAGCCTATGCACGATCACTTGGCCCAAAGGGAAGTATTTTCTCATTTTTTATTTATTTATTTGAATTATTATTTATATTAATTCATTTAAATTATTTAAATACATGAAAAATACCAAACTTGACCTAAAAAATCTTTTCATGCATGTTTTACTCTCAATATCACGTGCACATCCTAATTAGGCAATTTTTGGTTGGATTTGAGCTAATTGACACCAAATGCACATGAAAAGATATGGAAAAGATCTTAAGGAAATCAAATATGCAAATCATTGAATGCCATGGATATTATTCAATTTTGTTGACCTAAAAGCTTTACTACATATTCAGGAACATAAACCTAATGGCATTAGACAAAAAGCTGCGCAGAAAAAGACTTGGCAAACTTGAAAATTTTCCATAAAACTCAAATACTGAATTCAACCCTAGAGATCGATTCAAGCCTCCATTCTTGTCCCAATAGCTTCATTGTGGTTCTCTGAACGTGTGCCAATCACAAACAGCAACCAAAGCTCCAAGAATTGGTAGTTTGAACTCAAACTGTATCAAGCAATTTTTGAAATCGTATATCATAATTCATGCATCCTTTTGCATTTTTATTTATGAATTCTTGTTCAGTGTGAAGTTTCCAAGCTAACCATTGTATTTAATTGTATTTTTATTGACCATACACGATGATGCCATGAGTGAATTCTAGGGTTTTCAGGTTGTGATTTTAGGGCTTTTGCAAAGAGGAAAAATCAAAGCTTTAGATTATGACCATTGGACTCAGCAAGCTTAGACGAAGCAAGTTCATATCTCGCGATGAATTTATGACCAATAGAACGCTAATCGCTATTTTCTTGTAGGTTGTCTACAGCCACGCGTTAAAACCGTTGCCTCATATTTGTGTTTCAGGAAAATTGAAGAAGACGATGTGTTGTCCATCAATGATTCGCTGATTTAAATATTCGCGCGTTTCCATCTACTAATGCGCTGGTTACTTTTATATTATTTGTTTGTCTATGTAATAATTGAATATGCGCTTAGCTCAGTTGGCAAACTCTCATTGTTTCAACCTCCAAGACCTGGGTTCGAGTCCCAGGTCTGTATAAATTCCTATATTATTTTGCTATGAACGTTCACATGCAGTGCTGAAGGGAGGAACCACGCTACACCTCCAGATCTAAGCATACACGCGTCCATCCAATCCAGATCAAAGGCGTGGATTCAAAGAGTAGACTATGCCCAAGTCAATGCGCTGATACACAAGCCAAAAAAGTCAAACAAATTGCAAGCATAATTGGGCCGGATTTGCTAAGTCCACACCTCCATGTTGGGACAGAAAACCCCCCTGGTTTGCTTTTTCTTTTCATATTTTATTTTTTTAAGTATTGTGTTATTTATTTTTATTGTTTTAATTAATTAATTATTTTTCTACAAAATATAAAAACATCATAAAAAATCCAGAAAAAGACAAAAAAAAAATAAAAATAAATATTTTTATTATAATTATTTTCTTGTAAATAAATTAACATATAATTATTTAGTTTTAATTAGGATTTTTGCAATTTTAATTATTTTCATATTAAATATAAAAAAGGTAGAATTAGGTTAATTGACAATTTTCATTCCTTTTAATTTTTCCTTTTGATCATAATATTATTATTTGTTTATTTTCTATAATTAAATTTTGCGTATAAATTAACTTAGATTTAAATTAGGTTAAAACTTAATATTTCTTAATAACTTAAAAATAATTAGAATTAGGTTTAACATTTCATTTTAATTTTAATTAATTCTTTTTTCTCCTCAAATCCTAAAAAACACAAAATACCAAAAACATTTAATTTTAATTTTTAATTCCTTATTAATTTTAATTTTTGCAAAGAAGGGTCCAACGCCCATATATTTAATTGTTTAATTTGCGTACTTATTTAATTTCGCGCATTTATTTTATGTCGTTTATTATAATTATGTAATTCTCCCAAAGCGTTGTACAATTTATACTTTTCGCACTTTTATTCGCTTTATTTATTTTCCGTCAAATCGGGTCCGGTTTAATTTTGGCGATGTGGACCCGCGCCATTTGTAATAGTCGTAGATTTATTTTCTCGCAACTTTTAACTGTTAAATATGCATGCAAGAATGAATGGCCCTAATTAAAATCAAGCGTAGATCACAAAAAACATGACAAGACAAATATCAATGAAACTGACACACAAAATCGCACACACCACCCCTAGGGTACGCCTCACTGTTGCCTTTCGAAAGGTGATCGTCGAGTAGAGGATGTCTTAGTAAGTCCTCATGATCCGGGAACCTGGCATGAGGGTAGCTTCTAAGGTGTCTTCCTATTGCTCTGGTGATCACTATGTCCCTAAACTCGAATTGACCCGAACACCTCCAACGGTGGTGCTACCTACCTCTCAATGGTGGGATGGCACTACTTTTAAGGACATTTACACAGACAAATTCCTTAGGGTAGGTAGGTTCTCAAGGATACTTGCTCTAATCTCAAAACAAACTCAAAAAGACTTTTCACACCAACACTTTTCAAAAGCTTTCAAAGCAAACTTTTCAAACACTCTGACGTACGAGTCGAACTGAAATTTTTCAAAGAAACTTTTTAAACCCACATTGAAAAGCAAACAAACAATTTTGAAAACACATTGAGCAAGTATCTAAGAGCCCATGGATAACCATGGATAGAAAGGGTGCTAACACCTTCCCTTTCTATAACCTACCTCCCGAACCGAGAGCAATCTCTTTAAGGAATTTTTCTGTGCTTTTGTCCTTTCCATTTGGAGAAAATAAAAGACGGTGGCGACTCTTGCTTCCGCGACATTTCGCGAACCAGCGTTAAACAGTCAGTTCCAGATCCACCGATCACAGACCGACTCTCGACTTAATTGCCCCAAATTAGCGGAATCTGTTAACTTCATCCCTAAAGGTTACTCAGACTGTGAAGCATCAAGATGCTTTCACTTAACAGAATCACTAGTTAACATGCCCCTGGATAAGTCATTTCTCTTATGACAACTGACTTTTACTTCAACAGAGTATTCAAGCCTCTCTTCTCTGACAAGATTGATCTCTTTACCGATTGATCATTGTGTAAACTTACTTGATGTCAATCAATTGTTTTGTATGCAAAATAATCTTTATTATGAGAATGATAATTCTAATGCAACACATATGTATGTCTTGAAGTTTGAAAAAAAATTGAATGAAATGATGTCACAACTCTGTTGTTAACGAGTCACTAGCTAGAGAGAAACATTTGCAAATTATTTTTTATGAAAGATAATGCAAGCATATGATGCCAACACAGGTATTTAAACATACCACTTAGTAGTCAGTTAAATAGTTTGAAAAAACATTGAATGAAATGATGTCACAACTCTGTTGTTAACGAGTCACTAGCTAGAGAGAAACATTTGCAAATTATTTTTTATGAAAGATAATGCAAGCATATGATGCCAACACAGGTATTTAAACATACCACTTAGTAGTCAGTTAAATGATATCTCGTTGTAGCATGCTTTAGAATTGGCCCATGCATCAGTTAGGAATTTTAAGGGTTATAACGTGGCCTGGTTCAAGGTTTTAGAAAAAAGGATTTAAGGCTCAAAATTATTTGGTGCCCACCCATTCTCCATGATGTTCTCCATTCCTACGTTTAGTTAACCCGACACAAGCATTTATCTCTCGAGAAGAGTTTGTGATGGTTGAGGAACCACTGAGGCCTCTTGGACACGATAGTCACTAACTTCTGATTTTAGTGTCTGATCACACGACCTTGTTCTTTTGACAAGGATTTTCATTGGTAATCCTTTTCTCGACTTTTAGGCTTTTCAATTCCTTTCTTGCTTTTTTCCGGAAAAATTCCTTTGAATTTCAATTTGGATCAAGTTTCAACTTAGTGGGGCTATTTGTTTCTTTCTTATTCATACTTTCCCTTTCTGAACAAGTCGTTGATCTTCACGTTGTCTTTGATTTGTTAGAAGTGATCGTGACTGTCTGAGTCTTTGATAGATGAGGGATAACCATTGTTGTATCGTCATTTGTCGACCTCCTGATGTGCGAGAGATACCCATTGGGATATCATTAATAGATGCACGTTGTTGATAGATGATGGTTGACTATTGTGTTTTTGACTTTCCTCAAGATTTTGATGGATAACCATTGTTGTATCCTTGGATGCACAGTCTTGATGAGTTCTGAACGCTTGATCTTGATGAGGGTTTTTTGTGAACATAAAAGAAACTCCTACTTCGAAGGCTCATAGGGGTTAACGAGGGTCTATCTCCCTTATATATCCAGTGTTTAGGGATAGAAATAGGTTTTGCACATCGTCAGCAGGGTCTTACTTAAAAGCATACCAACCAGAGATTTTTTGTGTTTTTAGATTATCTCATCCTCCATCCAATCTTTACCTAAGCATAAGACTTGGCATCAATATTTAAGTAAAACATTTAAAGAGTGATAACAAATGGATGAATAAAAACGAAAGGAACACTTCAAGACAATCATACTTATTGCATTAAGATTTTCATTAAAAAATAGACAAGTTTCTATATACAAGCAACGTTTAAAAAAACAAGCAAGAGTGAAAATGAAGATTCAATAAAGAAACAAATGATTGCCACAGTTGAGGAGACTTTACTCTGTATGGACTTCTTCATTCTGACGACTTTCTGCAGTCTTGATGCTTGAATATGCGAGAGAATTCTCCTTCTGATATGATGTGAACACAACAGTCTCTGGATTGATTCCATCTTGGACCTTATCTCTGGATGAAATACCATCTTCAATAGAATGGCGAGGTGCCCCAGAATATATGCATAGAAGATTATTTAAGGAGAGTGAATGAATGCTTTACCAAGCGAATTGGTACAAACTGCATCACCAAGCATATTACGCCATAAAGAAATAATACAGTTCGTCTTCTATCAGAACAACAGAAACATCCACCTGGTGAGAAAGAGTCTGATAGTTGGCCAATAGGAAATGTACTTTTGGAAGAGACGCCAGACAGGTGTTGGGCTTTATACTTCAACCTATTTACAATCTTCAATATCATAACCGGGTATCCCAGAATATGGGATACATCTAGCTTGTGTATCACAATCAGAAGAAATGTTTGTGGGAGGAGTACCCCAAAGATATAAGCTGGAAATAACAGGATGTAATGTATTGGGATCACATCAACATGCTCATCAGGCTTCTTCTGTCTTTTCTTAATAGCCTATCCCAATGAATTCAATTGGGGAACAAAGACTGGATGATGTCGAACAGATCAGGGAACACAAAGCTGTGGAGGGTGCCCTTAATTTAATAGTCGGATGCCCTAGTGTGGCAACCACATATGACGTTGGTCAAAAAGAATGAGAACTAACATAAGATTCCATAGTAAATGGGAACCATCTGCTGATAAGATGTTCCAAGAACTCAAGGTTGTGTATCACTCCATGGTTGAAAGTGTTCCACAAGAGATGAGGAGAAGAGAGAACCTCTACTGCGGTAGTAGGTGCAAGATTGTTGACATCATCATCAGAGCTTCCATGACCTGGCTTATATGAGTCTCCAATCAATTATCTTCCTTATTAAAGAATTCCCGACCATAGGCCAAGGCTTGCATGTACTACGATTAACCCCATCAGGATCTTCGTATCGGCCAATCCCCCAAAGAGTCATCCCAAACTGATCTCTGAACATGTGCAGTAAGAAATCAAGTTAAACCTCTGAGGAGAATACCAGGTCTGTACAAGAATTCCCAATCTTCGAATACTTATTATGGATGCATGAATGTGCATGGGGTGCATGAATGGATTCCATGTTATGTGTCGTCGTTTTCAAGGAATTTACATGCTTTGATTTTGATTTTACACAAGTAAAAGATGGAAAGGTTCAGCACAAGACTTGCATTCCCTGGAAATAATAGAACATGTATGTTAAGCACATGGTTAACCATGTTATGTATGCAAAGACATGGGATCAAACAGGATCAAAGTTCCATCACTTCTGAATATGATTGATGCATAATTTCGAACCATATGAATACTATCAGATCAAAGGTCCGACATAACTTCTGCACATACAAGAATCAAGTACCATGTAGATCTTCCATTGTACGGGATCAAGGCTTCTGGAATATTGAATATTGTTGATCCTTTTCTAAACATGGCGGGAATACCAAGATCGAAAGCCAGAATGAACCTCCAAATAAACAAGTCAGGAACTCATAAAATAAATCTGAGAACCATACGGTCACCAACAAAATATAGAATCTGAATAAGTCACCAACATAAATCCATAACATAACCATTAGGACAAATAGTCACTGTCTGATCATAGTCACCATCTGAGCATGAGTTACCATATGAACATAGTCACCGTCTGTACCTATAATAATAATTCCCTCCCCACTCACGGGTGACAGCTAGGTTAGGGTAAGGCAATGGTAACTCGAAAATCACGGGTTCGCATGAAAGTAAAATCATCGCAACATAGACGTTCATGATGAAAATACTTCCAATTGAACCTCATCCGAGCATGGTATGTGACATGACTGCACTAGTAGGACCACGTCCTACAGCCGTCATGCCCCCACTCTATTCCTAGTGTCCTAGTGCACTCTGGCCTGAGTACTGGGCCTTTTACCTCAATAGTAACACCCAACCCAATCAAGAAGCAAATCTAGTACAAAAGTAGTATATGGAAAACAGTAACATGCAATGCATACATATGCTCAGGTATATACAAAATGAATAAGCCATAAAGCATATAAATAAACATCCAAAGAGAAGAAAATAAGAGCTAGGAGCGACTCCGAATGGACCAGCATTTGGTCGACCTATCCCTAGTGAAGTTGCCAGCTGAAACAACCGACTAAAAATCATCAAACAATGAAGTCACCATCGAACGACTTTTATCCCACATGAAGGGAAAGGTAAACATCGATAAAACCTAAGAAGGAAGAAGTCACGGTCTTACGACCGAGAGATTGGGTAAGGGAGTCTCTTATGCGAGGGGAAGGTATTAGCACCCCACACGCCTGTAGTACTCTATGGTATCCACTCTTGTTGTCTATCTTATGGGTGTGTTTAAACTATGCTTAATGTTTACTGCCACTAAGGGGAGAATTCATGCAAAAGAAAGGAGAAAAGAATGTAGGGAAAATAAAGTTGTACTCGCTTGGCCCCTACCCCAATGCTTACATATCCGTTTTGAGGAATCAGAGCTACCGTAGTTCGGCTCACATGTTTTTGCTTGTTTTGTGTTTTTTATGGATGATGTTAATTCCATCTTCTGCCGCAGCTCGACCTTTGTGTTTGAACATAGTTTGATTCTACAACCCTTAATTAGAGTTTTGATGATAACAAACACAAAGAAAAAATATGCACTCTAAATTTGTATTATTTTGTATGCAGAAGTTCTGACCAAAGCAGCATCAAAAGTTAAGCTATAGAAGCTTTCACGCTGAGGTAATCAGAATCTGCGCTGAAGAATAATGATCAGAACCTGCACTGAAGTGAAGAATACTCTGATTCTGAACAGAAGTTTCATATACAATCAGATCCTCACATCTCTAAGTCATCAATATTCTGATGCAATTGCAGCATGCAAGATTCTAAGATTCTAAAGCATTACTATTCAATCAAGACAACATCACATGCAATGGCTTCATCCAGACAAGAATCTTCTCAATATGGAAACAATTTAATTGTCCATTATCACGCTTTATGTTTGACAGGATTCTTATGCCTATATAAACAAGCTAAGAGGACAAAACTTTTACGATTTTGAACACGACTGCAATACATCTCTAAAACGCTGCAAGCTTACGTACTATTTTCTACGCTCAAAATTGTGTAAAATATCACAGTTGTGGTACTATTTTTGTATGGAAAAACAACCATACACATAATACTCTTTTATCTTGATTAAGTTAGTTTTCCTTGAGATTAATCGGGTTGTGGTTGTACTCAAGAAGACTTTGGCAGTTGTCAAAGTAGTGATTGTAATCCATTTTTGATTAGTGAATTAAGTCCTCGTTGGAGAGAGGCGAAATCACCTTGACGGGTGGACTGAAGTAGTTTGAGATCAAACGAACCAGGATAAAAATATCGTGTCTACTGCGCATTTGATTTTAAGTTTTCAATTCAACCCCCCTTGTGTTTTTCACTTCTTCAATTGGCATCAGAGCGCCTGGTTCTGAGTTCATACACTTAACCGTGTCAGTACAAGATCCAAGCTTTAGAAAAACACTATGGTGGGACCAAGCCAAAACATCAGCAATGACTATCATGAGGACAAGGACAGAATTAGTGGCAAACCTCCAGTCTTTGATGGAGAAAATTTTGACTACTGGAAAGACAAAATTGAGAGCTTCTTTCTGGCCCATGATGCTTATATATGGGACATGGTAATTGATGGATACACACATCCAATGGATGAAAGTGGTCAGAAGATAGACAGAAAAATGATGTCTGACCAGCAAAAACGTGATATCAGAAACCATCATAAAGCCAGAACAATTCTTCTCAGTGCTATCTAATACTCAGAATATGAGAAAATCTCAAACAGAGAGACAACCAAAAACATGTTTGACTCTCTGAGAATGACACATGAAGGCAACATACAATTCAAAGAAACCAAGGTCCTTGTGCTTATTCAGAATTATGAAGAATTCAAGATGGAAGACAATGAATCCATAGAAGAAATATTCTCAAGATTCCAGATCCTTGTTGCTGGGATGAAGGTTCTTGACAAAGGACATTCTACTGCTGATCACGTAAAGAAGATCATCAGAAGTCTACCCAAGCAATGGAGGCCAGTGGTCACAGCCCTTAAGCTAGCTAAAGATCTCAACAAGATATCTCTGGAGGAACCTGTCAGCTCCCTCAGAAGTCACGAGATAGAGCTAGAAGAAGATGAGCCTCAAAAGCAAGGTAAGCCACTAGCATTAAAATCTAACAAAAAATATGATTCTAAGGTTTTGCAGGCTATGGAAGAAACCTCTGATGGATCCTCATCAGAAGAAGATGAATTGTATCTCCTCTCCAGAAGGGTAAATCAACTATGGAAGCAGAGACAAAGGAAATTCAGGAACCCTAGAAGATCAGAGAATCAAAATGAATCTTCCTCCAGATACAGAATGTCTGAGCCTTCCCGTGGACACAGAAGATCTGAAGGTTCTTCAGGACACAAAAAGTCAAATAACAAGGACATCATCTGCTATGAGTGCAATGAGCAAGGGCACTATAAAAGTTACTGTCCACGACTTCATAAGGAGAAGCCCAAAAAGAAGTTCTTCAAGGAGAAGAAGAAAAGCCTCATGAAAACATGGGATGATTCAGACACTTCTGATGCTGACTCAGAGTCAGATGATGAAAGAGCCAACATAGCTCTCATGGAAAACGTCTCAGAAGACAGTGAAGCTTCTGGTTCAGACTCAGAATCAGACACAGAAGAGGTATTCCTTGACTTCACTATTAATTTTATTAAGGCTGAACTTGCAGAAAGTCTGAATGAAATTCTGGAAAGGTATCACAAATCAAAGTCAAATTCAAGAACCTGAAAAGGGATCTTGTCTGTGACTCTGAAAAGACCGAGAGTCTTAGATTAGAGAATTCTGAGTTAAAAGAAAAGGTTTCAAAATTAGTAAACGATTTACAAAACACTCAAAAAGAAATAATCTCAGAGACTCCCAGTAATGATGATGAGATCATCAAAGAGTATGATCACAACTTTAAGAAGTTACTGGCTAAAAACATAGATAGAAGCAAGATGGCTTCAATGATCTATGGAGTTAGAAGGAATGGCATAAAAGGAATAGGATACCAAGGTCGGGTATCTACACCTAAGAAAGTCATGGACCTTGTCATAAAACGCACACCACTAAAATCACACTTCACATATGGGCACACACATGACATAAAATACACTAGTAATGATTACTCTGTCAAACCAAAATTCAACCAGAATTTTGGTAAAACTAACAAACCAGGACCCTAGAAGATATGGGTACCTAAGGAAAAAGTTATATATGTAGCAGATATCTTTATCAACAAGGCTAAAACACCAGTCATGGTACCTACACTCTGGATGCTCTCGACACATGACAGGAAGAAAGCATATGTTCCAAAGCCTAGAACTTAAACCTGGAGGCTACGTGGGCTTTGGAGGCAACCAAAGAGGAAAGATCATTGGCTCTGGAACAGTAGGTAATGGAAATATTCCTTCTATAAATAATGTGCTCTTATTTGATGGATTAATGCATAACCTATTATCAATAAGTCAATTAAGTGATAACGGTTATGATATAATCTTTAATCAAAATTCATGCAAAGCTGTTAGTCAGAAAGATGGAACTATCCTTTTTAATGAAAAGAGGAAAAACAACATTTATAAGATAAAACTTTCTGAACTAAAGAGTCAGAATGTAAAATGCCTTCTCTCTGTTAACAATGAGAAATGGGTCTGACATAGAAGATTGGGGCATGTTAGTATGAGAAGAATATCTCAGATTAACAAACTCAATCTAGTCAGAGGACTTCCTAATCTGAAGTTCAGCTCAGATGCTCTGTGTGAAGCATGTCAGAAAGGAAAATTTGAAAAACCTTCTTTTAAATCTAAAAATGTTATTTCCACCTCTAAGCCATTAGAACTTCTGCACATAAACTTATTTGGACCAGTAAAAACTGTGTCTGTTAGTGGCAAGAAGTATGGGTTAGTGATCATAGATGACTATAGTAGACAGACATTGGTAAAGTTCTTAAGACACAAGGACGAGTCACACTCTATGTTTATTGCATTCTGTAACCAAGTTCAGAATGAAAAGGATCTTAGAATTGTCAAAGTCAGAAGTGATCATGGTGGAGAATTTGAAAATAAATTTTTTGAATCATTTTTTAATGAAAAAGGCATCTTGCATGACTTCTCTTGTCCTAGAACTCCCCAACAAAATGGAGTTGTAGAACGAAAGAATAGAAGTATTTAACACAACGTGTTACATTCAAAATAGAATCTCTATAAGACCTATTCTGGAAAATACTCCATATGAATTGTGGAAGAACAGAAATCCCAACATCTCTTATTTCCATCCTTTTGGATGCACCTGTTTCATTTTGAATACTAAAGATTATCTGAACAAGTTTGACTCTAAAGCACAAAAGTGTATTATGTTAGGATACTCTGAATGCTCAAGAGGGTACAGAGTATACAATACAGAAACACAGATTGTTGAAGAGTCAATCAATGTTATATTTGATGATAAGCTTGACCCTCAAAAGTTAAAGCATAATGAATCTTTTGCAGATATAGAAGTTGATTTCATAGGTACTGAAGATAACTCATCAGAAGTTCTCAACAGAGACGCTCCAACAACTTTAGAAAGAAATGTTACAAGTGATCCAGCACCTTCTGTTGATCAACTCTAGAAAAGGTTATCCAGAAGCATCATAGCTCACCCAGAAGATAAGATCCTGGGAAAGAAGGATGATCCAATCAGAACAAGATCAACATTAAGAAACTCTGAAGAATCCCTCATGGGACTGGTCTCTCTGATTGAACCAACAACAATTGATGAAGCTCTTCTGGATAATGACTGGATTCTGGCAATGCAGGAGGAATTAAATCAGTTCACCAAAAATGACGTATGGGATCTGGTTCCCAAACCAAAAGGATTCAACGTCATTGGAAAAAGTGGGTGTTCAGAAAAAACTGAACGAGCAAGGAGAAGTCATCAGAAACAAATCACGACTGGTGGCACAAGGTTATAGTCAACAAGAGGGGATAGACTGTACAGAAACCTTTGCTCTATTCTCCAGGTTATAATCTATCAGACTCTTAATCTCATTTGCTGTAAACAATGGCATCACTCTGTATCATATGGATGTCAAAAGTGAATTCCTAAATGACTACATAGATGAAGAGGTATATGAGAACCAACCCCCTGGGTTTGAGAATTCCAAACACCCAGAATATGTTTTCAAACTAAAGAAGTCACTCTATGGTCTGAAACAAGCTCCCAGAGCTTGGTATGAAAGACTAAGTAACTTCCTGTTAGAAAAGGAATTCACCAGAGCGAAAGTGGACACAACCTTCTTCTGTAAGACATTTAAGAATGACATTTTAATTTTTCATATTTATGTAGATGATATCATATTTGGATCCACTAAACCTTCTCTGGGAAGAGAATTTGCTAAGTGCATGCAGGCAGAGTTTGAGATGAGCTTAATGGGGGAACTCAAATTCTTTCTGGGCATTCAGATAAACCAAACTCCAAAAGGAACTTACATTCATCAGAGCAAATATGTCAGAGAACTTCTGAAGAAATTTGAACTCTCAGAATGTAAGCCCTCAAAGACTCTAATGCATCCCACGTGCATTCTGAAAAAGGAAGAGGTAAGTAAAAAGATAGAACAAAAAATCTATAGAGGTATGATTGGCTCTCCTTTATCTGACGGCTTCAAGGCCTGATATCTTATTCAGTGTTTGCTTATGTGCTAGATTCCAATCAGATCCTAGAGAATCTCACTTAATAGTAGTTAAGCAAATTTTCAAGTATCTGAAAGGTACTACTAATCTGGGTTTGTTTTATAGAAAATCCAATGAATACAGCTTAGTAGGATACTATGATGCTGACTTTGTTGGAGGCAGAGTAGAGCGTAAAAGCACTTCTGGAAGCTGCCAGTTTCTGGGAGACAATATGATCTCATGGACCAGTAAGAGACAGTCCATAATAGCACTGTCAACAACAGAAGCTGAATACATAGCAGCTGCTAGATGTAGCACTCAAATGCTCTGGATGAAAAGTCAACTTGAAGACTTCAACATATTTGAGAGTAACATTCCTATCTTTTGTGATAACACTTCTGCCATATGTCTCAGTAGAAATCCCATTTTGCATTCTAGGGCTAAGCATATAGAAATAAAACATCACTTTATTAGGGACTATATTCAGAAAGGAATTCTTACCTTAAAATTTATTGACATAGACCATTAATGGGCTGATGTATTTACAAGACCCTTTTCTGAAGATAGATTCAATTTCATTCTGAAACATCTCAGCATGAAGTTATGCCCAGAATAAAGTGTTTTATTTTCATATCTTAACCCTCATAAATTTATTATTTTTTGTGAACATCTGATCAACTTGTCTTCAAAAGTTAGAAGTACAGTTGTCTTAGAATCTATCTATGAAGATCTGAACGTTTCATTTCAAGGATAGAGGCGCGCAATTCACATCATCAAACATTTGTCATCCTCTCACAAGCTACCTTCTGAGGCTGAACACGCATTCAAATTCTGAAGGGTCCAAGGGTCTGATTGGATGCATTGAGACACTTGTCAGTGGTAACTGTTCAATATCTCTCAAAATGCCCGAATTTCACGTTTCAATAATGCATATAATCATTACTTATTCTCTGGCTTACTGTTTACGTTTTCTAAAAACCTATATAAACTCAATTTACTATTTCATTCATTCACGCTTTACACTCTTCTATATTCTCTCTTGTTCTAGTTTCTTTTTCAAAAACCCTTTCCTTTAATTTTCTTCAAAGAACCCGTGTGAACAATGGCATCATCGTCAAGTCTCAAGAATGTCAGTGCTCTTGAATCTTCATCAATGAAACAATATGAGAACCCATTAGAACGCTAATCACTCCTGTTGACATCCTGGAAGTTCTCTCTGAATTGATCATTGATTTTGAAAGCTTACAAGAAAATGGGTTTAATCTCTATGAAGACGTAACTGCACAGGGAAGGAACAAATATTTTGACCGTCTGTTGGGTCCAACTTTTCCAATTCTCGTCAAAGAGTTCTGGATTCATGCTACCTCATCCAACCACCAGGTTACGTCATATGTTATAGGGAAGAAGATAGTGATAACAAAAGATTTAATTGGGAAACTCGTTGGATACAATGGTGGTGGAGTCAGATGCATTGATATGGATGATAGGTTTTCTGACCTAAAATCTATTGCCAAGGAAATCTTCACTTCTGGACAGCCATCCAGCAAGATCAGAGATTTGAAGGATCATCACATAATTTGGGCTAAAATAATTTTGGGATGTATCAATCACAGGAAGCCTACAATCTCTCCTGATTACATTAATATTGATCAGCAATTCCTGATTTACTTCATTGCAAAGAGGACCAAGATAAACCTTCCACACTTGCTCTTCAATCATCTCAGAACAAGTATGAAAAAGACAAGAGAAGAAGAAAGAACTAAGAGGGACTGGATTCCCTTAGGAAGATTGATTTCATATATTTTAACAGAAAACAGGCTGATAGAACATTTGACAAAGGCACAAGAAATCAGTACTCTGGAAGCAACCGTTGGGAAACCTTTGAATGCCAAGAATCTAAAGAAAATGAAAATTATTGAGAACATTAAGAAGAAACCAACTATTGCATCTCATGAGGCCATCACTTCTAGGAGAATCCCTCTGAAGGATTTTCCACTATTTTCTGAGATAGATGCCTCTCCAAAAATCATAGTCAGATACCTTGAAGCTTGCAAGGCTGATGGGACTATTCCAGAAATCAACATTCAAGATCTGCACAAACCAGCTCCAGAGGTTGTGCTAAAGAAATCCAAAAAGAGGAAGGCAACATGAGAAGGATCCTCTCAGAAGACACCTAAAGCTGCGAAAAATAAAGGTAACCCATCTTCTGTTTCTATTGTAGAATCAATAGCTATTCCAACATCTGAAATCATTCACCCTCAACCAACAGAAAATCCTTCACCCCAAACATTTGAGGATTTTGACATAGAGTTTTACCCATCTGTAACTCTTGGAAACTTTTTGAATGAACCTCACTCCCCCAATCCAAATCCAAATCCAGAACATCATCAACCAGAACTTGCCAAAGTTCTATCTAACATTGAACTGTTTGATCAAGACTTCTCCTCGCCAATACCAAAAAATCCAAACACTCAATCTCCACTCCCAGAAAAACCAAACACTCAACAACAACCAGAAAATCCACAATCACACTCTCCTCAACCAGAAAATCCACAACCACACTCTCCTCAACCAAAACATATGAACCTCAACTCACCTCAACCAGAGAATGGAAACTCACTCACTCCTTCTTCTGAAAACCCATCGTCTGAAATTCCTGAACCAGAAATTTAACACGCTACTGCAAACCAATCTGAAGACTCCCCTTCATATTCTAAAACCACTATCTCAATCCCTAGAATAACAGAACCCCTTACGGTTCGCTTACCTCTCATTATTCATGATATTCCATAAATCCCTTCACCATATGAATATACACCACCAAACACCCCTAACACACCAATCCTAATTTCCGACTCTTCCACTCCATCACTCATCAATCGTCCAGCTGACAACCTCAGACTTTTCATTGATCCACTAGTGCTGGACCAACTAACTTCCACCTCAAACAAAATTATCACTCCCAAACCTAAACCAACCTCAACCAAATTAGATGCTGGTAAGAATATGTTGATTTTTGAAACAGAAATGCAGGAATGGATTAATTCTTTGAAGCAAGCAAGTCAAGAGATTTCTAATCCCGTTGCTTCTGATTCTCCGTGGGAAAGATTCAGAAAATGGGTCAACTCTGAAACTCAGAAGCTGAAAGAAGTGGGCTATGAAAGGGCTCAACAGAAGTTCAGTGATAAGATGAAAGCATTCCAAGATCAAGTTCTAGGCTAATGGTACAAGAAATAAATTCTTCCACTGGATAATGCTCCCTGGAAAGAGAACCATCCTTCAGAAGTCACTAAACCAGATTTTGATAGTCTCTCTCTGACTACTGCTCTAGAAAACATGATTGCAGCAGAAGAAGTGGTTCAATCAGAAGAGGCTGCAGAATGTTCTGAACAACATGAAACCCATGAAGATACACCAGCTTCGTCTCTAGTCATGCAAACTCTGGAAGAGTTGAAGAAGGAGAATGCCTTAATCCATGCCAGACTGGATAAGCAAGAGGATACAAACAAAGAGATCAAGGGTATTCTGGATAAACAAGAAGATACTACAAAAGAAATCAAAGGCATTCTGGGAAAGCAAGAAGAATCAAGCACTCAGATCAAGAGCTTGTTGGAAGCGTTGTTCACACGTCTTCCCCCTCCTTCTTAGATTTTCTTTAAAATTGTTTATCTGTAATTTTTTATCTTTACCTCCTTGTTTCTGAAAATTGTCATTGCACTCTGTTTTCAATATAATTAATCTTTTTGACTCTGATTATATTGCTTTTTGATACCTGACAAAAAAGGGGGAGAAAGTAAGATATTTTAAATAACAGTGTACCGGGACAAAGTCTCAAACATTCTGAATATTTTAACTACTATTTTCTGAAAAGCTTGAACAAGAACGCATTCTGATAACGACAAAAGGAGATACATCAAAAGCTCTGACAAGAAGGAACTTTAGGGAAGTAACCAACTCAGGGGGAGTCTCACTCATAAGCTTTTTTGTTCTATATTTTTCATTGAAAATCCTAGTTTTTGTCATCATCAAAAAGGGGGAGATTGTTAGAACATAGTTTGATTCTACAACCCTTAATTAGAGTTTTGATGATAACAAACACAAAGAACAAATATGAACTCTAAACTTGTTTTATTTTGTATGCAGAAGTTCTGACCAAAGCAGCATCAAAAGTTAAGCTATAGAAGCTTTCACGCTGAGGTAATCAGAACTGCGCTGAAGAATGATGATCAGAACCTATGCTGAAGTGAAGAATTCTCTGATTTTGATTAGAAGTTTCATATACAATTAGATCCTCACATCTCTAAGTCATCAATGTTCTGAAGCAATTGCAGCATGCACGATTCTAAGATTCTGAAGCGTTACTATTCAATCAAGACAATATCACATGCAACGGCTTCATTCTGACAAGAATCTTCTCTATATGGAAACAATTTAATTGTCCATTATCATGCTTTATGTTGGACAGGATTCCTATGCCTATATAAACAAGCTAAGAGGACAAATCTTTTACGATTTTGAACACGACTGCAATACATCTCTAAAACGCTGCAAGCTTACGTACTCTTTTCTACGCTCAAAATTATGTAAAATATCACAGTTGTGATACTGTTTTTGTAAGGAAAAACAACCATACAAAGAATACTCTTTTATCTTGATTAAGTTAGTTTTCCTTGAGATTAACCGGGTTGTGGTTGTACTCAAGAAGACTTTGACAGTTGTCAAAGTAGTGATTGTAATCAGTTTTTGATTAGTGAATTAAGTCCTCGTTGGAGAGAGGCGAAATCACCTTGACGGGTGGACTGGAGTAGTTTGAGATCAAATGAAGCAGGATAAATATATCGTGTCTACTGCGCATTTGATTTTAAGTTTTCAATTCAACCCCACTTCTTGTGTTTTTCACTTCTTCACTTTGGAGACTTATGCGTTGGCACAAAAGTAAATTAATCATGTCCTTGCTGAAGATGATTTCGAGTTACGCCCTCGAGGCAAGATGCCACATTTGATTGGTTTGTATTTTTTTGTTACAGATAATGACTAGTTAACCCCAAGAGAGAGAAATTAGCAACTTTTCCACTTATCCATGAAAGGAGTCTTTGAGACTTGAACCATACCATGCTTGAGATGGAAGAACAATATGATCGAGAAGAGAACCACTTATCATTTCTCATACTCAACAAAAGTATGATTCTCATCAGTAAGTTTTTAAAGTGTTTTGAAGTTTGAAAGGAAAAAGAAGTTTTTGTTTTAAATGCATTTGCAAAAAGGGGGAAGAAAAGAGTCTAAGGGAGACTAGCCTATTTCTAAATCTAATGTTATTATACAATGGTTGTCCTAAAGTTTGGATTAATAAAAAGGAAGTCTCTACTTAATGTTAGCATGTATAGTTTGCAGTAAAGCCCTACTTCTCATGATTTCTAGAAAAGTGGTAAAGAAATGCGATAAAGTGCAGAAATTAGGGATAAATTAAGGTCACGATGATACCGAATGGAGAAGGTCCATTTCCACTTCGTAATCACACAAGCAATAAGAAAACTCTACTTAAAGCTTCCTCGAATTCTCTTGGTGAAAATTATATCAATCATTCTATCAAAAAATCTTAGCTAAAAAATGACAACGAAAATGATTATTAAACATAAAATAGTAGAAAACTCCAATAAAATTCTAATTAGGAAACGTAAAAAATTTCTAAAATATTCTACTATTTTTGTATCATTATCATCATTAAAATCATGAAATAAAGCTAAAATTTTAACATGGAGAGGTAAAAGTAGTAGAAACAGGGGGGGTGTATTATTGAGCCCCGGAGGTATGCTGGAGCAAGTTGATGCTAAGCCCATCAGCCATTTTTGTTCACCAACCCAGAAACTACCAAAAAGGCTATTGGGTCAGCTGATCTGGTCCACTACCAACACCATATCATA